>CM039644.1:4691687-7091687 GCA_022405125.1 Anthidium xuezhongi | reverse complement strand
TCTTTGTTTTTATTCCATTTGGGATAAAATGATACTTATTATTTTAGCAATTGTTTATACAGTGGCACCATCTCTACTATATTAATAGTAATAGTGTTCACACTAGGAAATATTAATGGTGGCGATACTACTTAATAGTAATAGTGGCATTACTATAAAATTTTACGAAATTTTAACTCGGCAAAGCTATTTAATTCCGCGATAGGGGCAGTGTTGATCACACAATGTCCAGAATTATTAATCCCACTGTTTCTGTCTACTAATGTTACAGTAACGGGCGTGCCAGTTAATAATGGATTTCACGCGTCGCCGGCCGCACCGTTCTAGTAATATATTATCAAATTAAATTGTTCGTTTGCACGCAATCAACACTGAATTCCTCTGTTCCGGTATCGTTCCACGAGATTCTTCTTTTTAATCGTTATCGAAATCGTCGATGAACATTAAACGCCACGCACAATATCGTCCAAATTAATCGGATCTTCCTGTTATCGAACATCCGCGAAAACTTCGTAACTTCGCGACGAATACGTCGAAACTTTATGATGGTAACGTTCTAATTCGATTCCGTAACGCAAACAACCAATTAACGGTCGAACTCTCGGTATCGAATCCCCTTTGTTCACGTTATGTCTTTTGTTTCCTGTTCCATTTCGGTTAACAAGGGATGGAATAATAGGATTTTATCATTACTATTTAACTATTTTAGTATTATTTAAACACTGCTAGTATTTAATTAACAGCGAAATGATTCTCAAACGAAAATGCTTAGTTCGTAAGCCATTCACCCTACAATTTTCTTAACAAAATGTTCCCAAGGTATCAGGCCAGGTACTTGCGATTCTTAAGGGGAAGTTAACCCGGCAATAAACCGTAATTACCACGTTGTCGATGCATGTTAACGTCCGTATAACCGGCGGCAGAAGTTCCAAGGTAGATCGGTTATCGGCGGTACCTGTCGGGCTTAAAAGTTCTCCGACCCTAGTTCGGATCGGTAATTGGTAACATTTAGATTCGTGGAAAGTTGCCGATGCAGCCCCGGGTCGCCAAGTTTTGTCCCCTTATTCGAGCACCGTTTGCAATTTAAACGACACGGTTAACGGGCCTGGAACACGTAATAAGTCGCGTGTTACGATCGAAAAGTTCCACGGTGTGTCTTGCACGAAACTACAAAGGGGATGAGAGAGGGGACGTTAAATTCGTGGCACGAGATCGCGTGTGTACCCGCGGGCGGCAACGTTCAGACAATTGTCTATTAATTCGTGCCGTCGGGATATTTGTTATTCGTGCTCGGTTTTTCGGGACCGGAAGGGTAGGGGGATCAATCAAACTCCTAGGGGCAGACTTTCGAGTTCAAACTTCGTGTTCTTCGGGGCTTTATCGCCTGTTTGCGAACGAACGGCTCGTGAATTTACATCGTTCCGTCGTTTATCAACCTGGTCGTTTATCAAATCGGAATTCAGTCTCTGCTACTAATCTGTACTCTTTCGAATAAAAAGTCACGCGTGGGGGTGATTCGGTTGAAAGTCAAATACAATTTCATGACATAAAAGTTATAATTAGGTTAGAATAAATAACAATTTAACTAGTTTACAGCTTAGTATCCTCCATGTTTAAATATCGATTAATCAATTTCTGTTAAAGGTCCTAAATAAATATTGATGTTTTTATTTTGTTCGTACTTCGAGCTTTAAATCGATGCGCCACAAGTGGTATTTGGTCAAACTTTTACGTCAACACAAAACGTTCAGCTAAAACGAATGAAAAACATCGTGGGCGATAAAGGATGTTCTCGAACGAAAATAATTCTCGTTCCTTGTTTCGTTCATTACCCTCGAGCCACCGATAACAGCCTCCCCTGATCGCTAATTAATGCCGGAGATTCTGATCGTACCAGGAAATCTTCTGAGAACTCTCGGGGAACAATGAAGTCGGACAAGGGCGAAGCCTTCGAAATTTCAAACAAGCCCGTTTAAACGAACGAACCCGGTTTCACGCGTCCCCCGTACATCCGGGGGTGGGTTGCGCACCCTTTCGACCCCGTTCATCCTGCGGAATTATCGAGGTCCTCGTAGCTTCCTTCATTCTTCTCCCGGTCGCAGCCTTCTTCGTCGCGCGGTAACACCCCTCGCCGTTTATTGATTCGTTCCCCTTCGCCACCCCCTGCCCACCCACCCCTCTTCGCCGTTTATCGATTATGCATACCGTGGAAAGAGGGACGAACCGTCTAACCGCCAACGACTTACCTGTTGCAAACTGCACCGGCTCTGTTTCTATGGCGTTCAAAGGTCACTTCCTTATCAATATTTTGTATCTCTAAATTGTAATATTTGCTTCGTTGTTCGTGTAAAATAATATTCCAGTACAGTTTGAACCTGAAGTAAAACTTTTGCAAAGGAAAGATTTATAAACTTTGCTTGGCAAGTATTTAATCATCGAATTAACGATTAAATTTGTTGGAAATTCAGTTAGTTTGGTATTGCCTCGTTCGCATCGATTGGTAGGAGATTAAAGCCGAGTTCAGAGACGGAGGGGGATGGTGATGTTTTATTGAGTTTCTTGTTTGTTGGATTAATGATACTCCTTTTGTGTACGTTGGACAAGGATTATGGAATCGAACGTTGCCGTTTGGTGGTTCGCGCAAACCTGGTTCCCCGTTAATTATCAAGTTTAAGATGCTTCAAGGCGGTAACATAGTTCACCGTTATTTTATTAAACAGTCCGTCCGAGGGGGTTCGATATTTTTTCGTTTTTACTTTTTCGAACGAACTTCCCTTCTAGGAAGGGAACTCGGAAGAATCTTTTAACATTTTCTTCTGTACAGTTTGTCCCTCTTCCTTTTTCTTTATTTCTGACGTTACGTTTCTTTGTGCTCTTGTAATAAACCGAGAGAAGCTAAAGCTTTTTATCCCTCTGGCAGTATAAAGTTAAAACGTTCAATTACGGTATTTGTTACGCAGCGTATTCCTAATTTAATTCCTGTATTTCTACGCGGTACATCTGCCAGAGCAGGGAAATTGAATTGTCTGATCATCTACTTACCGATTCTACTTAGAAGTAATATTTCATTCTACTCTGATAGCTATTACAATTTTTATTTTATGCAGTTTTATCGTAATCACTTATTTTTATACAATTTATATATCATTTTTGCTGTAGCAAGGAAATTGACATGTCTGACCACCTACTGACTTATACTACTTAGAACGAGTACACATAATTTCTTATTCTGACATGATTATCTTGCTATAACCATTACATTATGTATTTTTAATGCAATCATATGCTTCTACCTGTCTGACCACCTACTGCAATAATTTCAATTATTCATTAATTTCGAGGTCATACTTTTCCATCGATAGGAGAGAAGCTCGAGCTGGCGCGGTCGTTAACGATCGGCCAACGACGTGGCCAGAGTCCACGGGTAAATAGACACATAGGATACGGCCCCCTGTAAACAATAATTTAGCATAATCGTCCGGACTAAACGTTACGGCGGCCCAATAACCGCGAACGTGGCAATCGCAAACAGTGTCGCGGGAACCGGGCGTACTTTACTCTCGTAATCCAGCGGCAAACACAGCATAATACAGACATACGTGGCAACGACCCCTCGAAACTGCACTTAATACCCTTTGCCTTCCATGTTTCCGGGTTTGGCCGATCCTTGCAGATTAAACCTCCCCCCTCGATCTTGCCAACCCACCCTGCACGAGATTTTTCTTGCTCCGGGAACAATTTGAAAAAAAGAGATTTTATTTTGTTTACAACTTATCTTGATATAGTAAAAGATTCCGAAAAATGGATATCAGTCGTTTTAACGAGCGGGTAGCGCGGACTTTGCGCGAGAATTAATATCAATAGTTAATCGAGGCGCGAAATAATTCTCGTTAATCGCTCGACGGGATCGAATACGATGCTTAAACATCATAAATCCAGCGAACTGCCGGTGCTAGGAATCAATGTCGGTGTCCATTAATGCCGCTACATTAGCCAATAAATAACGAGCGTAGTTAAAACTTTCGCAGTCGCATTAGCGTGTTACGGGACAAGGTTAATTTCATCGTCGAAAACCGGACCAATTACAGGGCCTGCTCCCCTATCACCCCTGCCGCCCTTTGATATTTTGCGGATAATAGCCGTCTACACGATGTTGTTGTTCGTGTAACGCAGACAGAGCCGCGCGTACATCGAAATACCGACGGTTATCGATTTCGTATTTATTATCGCGACAGCGGTAACGTAGTTTATCATAATTTACGGCAAATAGGCCGGGCCCACGCCATCACACGTCGTAATTCAGCCCTGACTGACGCTAACTCCACGGGATTATCCCTTTCGCCCACCTGGATTCACCTCGTCACGGTTACCATCCGTTATGGACCTTGCGATTTAACCGTTTTTCATCCCAACCCTCCCTCCCCGTCTAACCTAATTGACGAACCTGATGTCCTCGTGAATTTCACAGGAAGATGTCGAGGATTAAATAAGATCGAACGTGAATTGATTGTGACAGGGCACGGTTTGTGTAATGTCTAAATAAAATTAGCATTTAAACGGAGTAGAACGAACGAGTCTAGCGGCATGGGACAAGCGGTTTCACGAACAAAGAGATAACGAAATTTCGATTTCCCCCCAATCCGACTATCTCTCATATAGATCCCTGGCATCGACCGATCGGATTTGCCTTTGAAATTGCTTTTTATCGCGTCACGTGTGCCCCGTTTTATTTTATAGATCGCTGTTCTATTGTAGATAGCTTTTAATCTTGCCCGTGAACGGGTCATAAAGGAACAGATAAAACGGGATTACGTGACAGTGTTTTAATCTCAGGTGGACACTTATACTATCCCTCCTTGATTAAAGCCTCTCATTCATCATTTCTTCATTTTCTCAGATACTTCGTTCGAAATTTCTTTCTCTGATTTTCATTATTTTATTATTTTTTTTGAAACTACGCTTTAAATTCTCAAATTTAATTTAATTTTGTACAACTTTCACAAGTATTAATTAAAGCAATTAACTTCTGCATCGTCCTGGAAGTGATTTTCGGTCAAGAAATATCACCGACAGTACCTCGCGCAAGTTTTACTCTCAAGCGGACACTGTTTTATCCCCCCGTTCCCTATGAAGTCCGAGAGCCGGAAGTCGAGCGAAGTGCTCGCTTAAATCGTTTCCAGGGCAAGCAGTAACATATTGTTTGCTCGTATGTGTGCGCCTGGACACAACGGGAAGACTTTCGCGAAGTGGAAAGTCGTCGAGTATCGAAACTCTTCTATTTGCCTGGAAATCATAGACACGACGGGAAGGGGCTGAGGAAGGGGAAGAATCATGGATTGAAATTTACTCGGGAAGTTTGCCACCGTGGTGCGGGGTCTCAGTTTCCGGCAAAAACAGGAACGGAAGTAAATATGTCACGTCCGATCGAAGTTCGAGTGGCTACGCCGAGAGTCGTTCAGCTATTTTTTTTTTGTTTTGTTTTTCGTTCTTCTGTGTTACGAGATCTCTTTATTCGTACTTTTATGCGTTACGAAATTTACGTGTCGTTTATATCAAAACTGTTTCCATTCGTTGTCCCCTTTTTTTGTAAAACTTTCATAGATCAAAAGTTTTACACATATGCAATTATTTATAATACTAAAATGTAAGATTTAATCCATTAATCGACATTAAAAGTTAGAAAAGAACCCAACGCGAGGAATCGTTCGTGCACGATGATAAGTTTATTCGTGGTACGATGGAATAAAAGTATAGCCGGTGATTTCTCGACACGCCACGAGGGGAATTACTGTCAACTTCCGTTCCTCGACGATGCTTCCTGTTCGAGGGTGGCCGCCGGCTCGATTAACCGCCAGGGAATCGGCCACGAAATAGGATTTCGCGACGAACCGAACGGAAAACACCGGACGGACAGGTGTTTCTCGATTTGTTTTCTCTTTTGTTTGCTTCCTTTTTTTTATTTCTGTCTGGCAAAACGTTCGCTTGTATCGATTTCAAACACGTTTCCTCCAATGAATAGCAAGCTAGCGAACTGATGAACGGGATGGATCAATGAGGTTGTTAATTGAGGATTGAATTCGACTGTCCTTTTTCTTCCTTTCAAACGAGTCTTTCCATGTCCTTTCTCAGAAAGGTTTCAATCTCCCCTTTTTTCAACTCTGCCAATTATCTGAATATTTGTGAGTCGGTTCATTCATTTATTAAATGTCAGCTTAATCGTCGTTAACGTGATTTTACTTATATTATTTATTTCCAAACGTTGCCCGTTCTTTTACGTAAAGGAAGAAGTACACAAAATTTGTTAAAATGGACGTAGAAGGTCAGAACAAAAAATACCAAAATCATCGAAGAACAAATTTTCACGAGACTTTAACAATGCTCCGAAGACCCATGGAGCATCCAGGAGAAGGATTTTGTTACAAGGACCCCGTGGACCCCGGCATAATAGACCGTATCCGAACAAGGTATCCATCAAAAAGAGGATCTCGTGCATTTTTAAGAAAAGGATCCTCCAACGTTCTCGATCATAATCCTCGCATAAATCGACCTCCTCGTCGAAGCCTCAACAATACGATGAAACTTGGTCCGAACCAAGATACGGTTTCGAGGGGGATCTTTGTGTCGTCGTCGTAAAAAAAAAAAGAAAGAAAGAGGGAGAAGAAAGGTTGAGGGGGTGTCTGAGAAATTCGCTCGAACGAGTTTCGAGGTATAACCTTGACAAAAGCCTTATTCCGGGATCCTTCGGTTCTTTCTCTTTGAGAGAAGAGGTAAAAAAAAAAGGAGAAAGAGGAAGAAGAGGAGCCTTCGGATCAACGAAGAGAAGAGCATCCCCCGAAGATGTCTAGGTCCTACTCTAAGCTTTGTACCGCGTACAGAGCAATCTACCACATGGAGCAATCTCTGCTCGAATGCCCTCTCTCCATTTCCATTATTGGGAAAGAACTCGACCCATCGTACAGGTCCCTTCAAGAATGCTACACCGATCGTAATATGGAGATTCTTCGTGTTAATACGGCTAGGAAATCCTTTTACCATTTTAGGATACGGTGTAACTCTTTAAATGTTATCAAATTACAAATTTTTTAAATATAACATTCCTCGTACTAAAAAGTCTTGAACAGTAGACAGCCCATTTTCAATTATTCGCGTTCTGAATACCGTGCCTCGGTTTGTAAAATTGTATAGGAATTTTCGGTTCGTTTCAATGTAAAGAATCCAAGGCTTTCGGGTTTGTATACCTATTTTGAACTGGCGTGTATAGAGCGATGATAAAACGCTCGTTCTATCTGTAATAGCGCAGACCTCGTTTAACAATGTGTGACACGTGCACACGTGGCGGCGTTAAATGAAATCGCGTGAAAAGCCCGCGCAGGGCTTGATTTACGACCCAGAGAATTACAAATTGCCACTGTGATAACGGGTATCGAGGGATCGTTCAATGCTCATTGTCGGTGCAAACGAAATTTTTATTCGGACCCACGGAACCCGATTAAAAAGACATCTCAACAATCGCTCTTACAATTAATTATCATCCGAAACGACGATAAAAGTGCCCAATGGGATACCCGGTTCTCACATAATTGTATATCACGATTCCAATAATTCAGAATAAATTTAAGGTCGAATAAATTTTCCAGACGCGTTATAAAAATTGTCGCACTCCGCGCGACCGCATCGAACCGCGAGAAACGGAATATTGTTTTCGGCTCGCTTATGGGGTATTGAAAAAGCGCGTCGGGCCGCGATACAGGTATCGAATGGTCGTCGGCGCTATTCAAAATAAACAATCAAGCGAACGCACACGTCGAGTGAGTACAAGGACCGACGGGATCGCGAAAGGTCACCTCGAACGATTTCGACGTGCACGGAAATTATTCCTCAGTGTCGGATCGGCTCGCGATTCCATCGGTGCGGATGACACGCGTCACCAAAGCGCGCCCCCAAATATTCCATAGAACTTTTACCCCCCGTCGGTCCCCCTTCGATTTTTATCCGTTTATTTAACCTCGTAACAAACAAACTCAAATTAGCATATCGAGTAATTGTTAATAAAAGAATCTGAGACGAGTCGTCGCGATAAATGTACCTTTGATCCTTTTTACGCGTAAATTGAAGTGTTCTTTTTTTGTGTGAAGTGGTTGGAGACCATATGGACATCCCATGGTGGTACGAGTCATCAGGAGTCTGCTTCTTTAAGGTAGGAAAGCAAATTTTGTCGAATTTATATTAGATTGTAAGGAGAATCAAAGATGGTAGGCCGTTAACGGGGCGTGGTCAGGACTTTGAACCCTGTTTACTTTCAACGCTTATACCTCTATTTACATTGCACAGGTTTTTATACACAATCGCGATCTGGAATGTAGATTCGAGTCGTTTCGAACACAAAAGGCGAGATAAATACAAAATTCCTCTACAAGAGGCTTGATTTCGATGGCCGTTGAAATAAATACGTATAGGGTGTACCATCTAATGTTAACTCCTTGCAATCGAAATTTTTATAGAAAATTTCAAATCGATGCTTCCATTTTTTCGCTCCTGCGAATCCCTATAAAATGTAGCCGACAGGGGTTAAAACCCGATTATGGGATAACGCGTCGAATTGAATTCGACGCTGCTAAACCTTACATCTGATATTTAGCGACCCATCGAATCCACGTTTACGGGTAATCCTATCGGCGGCTCGTAATTTTTGTTCCAACCAGCAGCGATCGGATAAGCGATCGATTTATCCTTCGAATATCTATAGGGTGTCGATAATAGAGTGTACAGCGCCTCAGCCTTTCTTTTTATTTTTCGATTATACAAAATTTGAGACACCAATGGCCACTGCCAATTGAAAATTTAATTCAGCACCCAGTATACTTTTCACAAAATTCTGTTATCAAATGTAAAATTCAACCAACATTATTCTGCGCGTATATTTTATTGAACCACCCTGTACGCTGTTCACAATGGACGGAAAATTTGGTAGAATTCATAAAAATGAAAGATTACGTCCGTTAAAAGGAATATTTTATGTTCAATCATGAACACGCAACAAATAGATTGATCGCGTTCGCGCTGTCACCTGTTTAAATATAAAATTGAAATCAGAAATGAATATTCACCCCCGAACGTCCGTTCTGTACGGTTGAAAAGAACGAAAAAGGTGGGAAGAAAATACGAAATTGGAAATGGTCCATTTGCGTGGGGTAAAATGGAAACGGGTATGCATAATCCCCCTCTAGCCGCATAAGCGTCGAAATGTCGTCTATTTTTTTTTCTCCCTCTCTCTGTCTACCCCCTCCATCGTTAATTAAACGAACGATCAAAAAGTAGCGACCGAAACGAGCGGAATGCTCGTTTTCCAGGCCCGAATTAGCAATCACTGCGTGCTGATTGCCAGCTGAATCAAATCCGATTCACCGCGGAATTCGAGCGCGTGCCGTTTCACCTACAATCAGGTGATTTTAATTGCTCTTTGAGTGAATACAAAAAAAACCCGCAGGGGGTAAAAAGGTGGCATGGACGAGTAGGATTTAACGATCGAAAGTGTGTCTCTTCTCGTGTATTTTTTGATAACGTACTTTAACATTTGGTTTGGTACCTGAATTTGTAAGTCCTAAGTTACAAAATTAATAGAAATTAAAATGTAGGAAGTATTGCCATTCTTCTGCTCTGGGTGCCAAATATTTTATTTTAAAGAAAAATAAAATGATGTGGTAATTTGAAAATGAAAAACACACTAGCCGCAATTAATCTAACCTCGCATCGCGAGCTGTGACATCGAACGGGTTAATTACCGGCTCGTTTCGTTCACCTTGACGCGTATTTTTGCCGGAATTTCGCGTCGCCCTTTCAAAATATCCCCGGGGCGGAAGTTCATCGATATTCCATTTGCAACGTTCAGTGTCACGTTCAGCGAGGCAGACGGTCCGCGCGGAAGCCGGTCGAGGGATCAGCATCCGGTTCGTTGGCACGATCGTGGCCACCGACGGAAACACCATATTCGAAGACGTTCCTTTACGAGCGAGTCGTTCAATTTTCCTATAATCCCTGGCAGTTCGTTCCTCGGGGACCTCGCTGGTACGCCCGGGCTTATCCGTGGGTCCAAACGTTGAAGAAAACGAAATTATATCGTCTTTGGCTACTGGTTTACCGGAATCCCCCGGATTCGGTAATAATACATGAACAGACCTCCCCCCGTTGGGAAGGGGGAGGATAGGCGAAGACGCGGAAGAACGAATTGAAATTTTGATCATTCTCGACCGTTCCGTATTCCCGATGCGGGCTTAATGTAAAACGGTTATATCAAAGACAACGGTGGGAGGGGGAGGGAGGGCTCTACTTTTGTCGTACGTTTGCCCGATGTTTGGAAAATTGAACAACCCGTTTTACGAGTCCGTATAATCCTTTATCGGTGTATCGCGAACAACTTTTGTCTTGGTTACCGCGACTTACACAAGGATCGACGAAGAGATACGCTCGGAATCTCGAGATCGTTGCTTCCGCCGGAAGGGGGACGAGATGGAATTGGAACGGGATCGTATAGATGTCCCCTGGTTGCAACAAGAATCAATGAAACATGGAATAATAAAAATTGTTCATGATGGGGGTTGTTCTGTTAGGTTTCGGGATATTGATAGTTCAGCAACGATTTCATGACATAAAGGTATAATAAAATGACACTTGTGAGAGGTCAAATTAAAGCTTGAAGTTTGAAGAAAACGAGCTTATAAACGTTTTATCGCTGTTCTTAATATAAAACGGTGGGATCTTTTTTGGAATCAGTCACGGGGGAATAGCACCCGTCGAGGTCATGTATACCAAAACGAAGCAGAATTTAAGAATTAAAAGCGCTCGCAGTTCAGGCACCCAAAATTCATACATAGAATTCAGAGTTGCATTACTCCCAAATAAAAATGCATAGACTTTCTTAGGTCCCTTAAGGATCAGCTTCTTTCATTTTTCTTGCGTAGTGTAATCGAATCATCCAAATGTTTTCCCTCATTTCCTTGGGTATCGGTTCTTTAATAACTCAAAAGGGCGGGAATTTAAAAAAATTTAAGATCAAAGGGACGAAAAATATTTTAACTCCTTGCCATACTTTGCCTCTGGCTTTTATTTTTGTTACAAGCTTAATACGAATACCATCGTTAATATTGCAATAAATATTTCTGACGCACCCGTGGCAAAAATGACCCGGCAAGGGGTTAAATTGATACTAAAATACCGCAAAAATATCAAAGACGTCAGCCGAATTCAGATCAAACAGAAAGGGTAAACGGGCCGGAAACTCGAAGAATAATCGCGCGAAGGTAAAGGGTAAGAAGCAAACGGGGGTGGTGGAAGACTTAAGAAGGCCGCTTACCGAGCACCCCCTATTTCATCCGTGTGTGCATTTTGTCGATCGTTAAAGGCCCGATCGTAGATCGTCCGTTGGAAAACGCGAATCGCATTACCGCATATCAATTCCGCGACGTTATAGCGGTCCTTGGTAAACGTGTACGCTCGCGCCCCTTGCACAACGCGTGTGGGTGCGCGTACCAGCAGCGGGGATCGCGAAGAGGGCTGGGAAAGGGATGTCGGTGCTCTCCGGGTGTATCGACAAAGCGAAATTTACGTCGCTCCGGGCTAGGACCCCGCTGAAATATCATCGGTTCGTTTCAACCTCGGTTTTGCATATTCATGGCGAGGACCAGACCGAGGTGGGTAGAGAAAAAGCGGAAGCGAGAGGAACCAGCCGTACCGGGACAGGGTGGGGCGCGGAAGATGTACGAAAGGCTGAAAAAGCGGTTGGAAATCATGGAAATTGGACAGAAACGGATATGGAGAGTAGAGCTTCACAGATATCGGACGAAGATAGAAACGTATAAGAGAGAAATAGAGATTTAGAGAGGTTAGAAGGCTTTAAATGAAAAAAAAAGAAACAAATGATCTCGGTACACCTGCCACTTTTTTCAATTTTTTGAAAAATTATTAGATTGCTATATTTTGACAATTTTTCTTACTCTATCTAACCCTTTTAGTATTCAGTGCAATAAGGGGGTGGCAAAATATTTGTTACAAATAATATCAAAAAATTTCGCCAATGAAATAAATTATTAAGGAAGTTATAGCTGCGGGTGTTCTTAACAATTCAAAGCTGAGCGTGTATCGCCAGGTACGGTTCTTTAAAATGAGAATTCGATCCGAATAAAGCATTTTTTCGAGCCGAAAGTGGAATATCGAGCGGATATTGTTAACGAAACGACAAAGCCAGGAATTATTCGGGCACAAATGGCTTTTGTCTTCCGTGCAGAATGTCACGTAGGGGTAACGCAGAGGGTGGATATCGCGGCGCGACCAGGGTATCACGTAATATCTTGGTGTACGTGGTCGTATCTCGAAACTCGCGGCTGAAATTACTTGTTATTGTACGTCTTCTTGCCGCAGGAAACGCGCGGACGAGCGTGATCCAGCTACGCGATTAGTTCTCGTACGATACTTACAGGCGGCATCTGCTTTCCCCGTGTATCGATTTCTACAATTTTCTTTCCGAAGAAAACCGTAATTACGTTTCCAATTGTTTCTCGATCGCTTTATCCTTTTATGAATCCGGGCGATTATACGAGAACCGCGTTTTAATTCGTTTCGAATCGAATCGGTCGAGTTTATGATCGATTCGAGTTACACTCGTTAGCTTTCGATTGATTCAAATTCAATTTATTAACCTTGCAACCGATTCAGATTTACAAATAATTCAAATTGAATTTCGATCGAATTAATCAAGATCACAATTGATTCAAATCCACTCGATTAATCTTACAATTCATCGAACTGAGGTGATTAAGCTCGAAACTATTCGTTTTTCGAAACGCCTGTAAAGTGCGCAGGGTTTAATTAGTATTCGGCCACCGGGAAGATTGGTTTCCGGTTTCGTTTGAAAACGGAACGATCGTTTAATTTTTCAAAATGCGAGCCACAGAATTTTGTTCATTGAAATATTAAAAAAAGAGAGAAGCAAAAACCGAGCGTGGACAAAAGCGGAACGAATTAAATCGATCAACCAAACAACGCACAGGAAACCGAACGATGGGAATGAAACCGGATACTAAAACGGCAATTATTGCGGCGAAAATGTATACGACGACGAAAAAAATAAAAAAACGGGAGGAAAAAATATAAAATAGAGGAACATTCTGCCGGGCGTAAACGTGTGTTTGATAGTCAGACAAATTCGCGTTTACGTTCATGAATATTTCATCGATATTTCTTCTTTCGAATATTTATCGAACCGATCGGAAGTTGTTTTTCCCTCTTTGCACCCGGTAGCTCGGTCCCGATAATTAATAAAACGTAATTATCAAAAGCATTGGGAATTTCATTTAATTTTTGTATCTTGTCAGAGGGAAGATTTTTTTTGAGGATGGGAAAAATCTTCCAAAAAACCCCTGCACTCGAAGTATTCGTCGAAGCAAAAGGGAGAAATGTGAACTAAACGAAAAAGTCACCACAGGTGATTCCCACCCTCGAGGGAGGTGAGAATGTAGGGGTCATTGGGGACCTAGGAGGGAAGCTCAAGAGAGGTGGGGGGGAAGGAGGTTTTGGTTCTGGCGTCCAGAGAGAAAAGGATTTTTTGATAATGCAAGGAATGCAATTTTGATCGTAGAGTTTCTCTTTCGTAAAAATTACAATGTAAACTATTTCAAAACATTTTTAAAAATATTCCGTCATTTCATTTTGAAATTTGGATCGTACACGATACAGCTTCGTTGTTTCAAAGTTAGTTAACGAATCCATCAGAAACTTCCGGATATCCGTAAAAATGCCGGCCACGAATTTCTGCGATCGGATTCGAAAAAAATATTTTTCCCTCTAATCCGGTCTCGTCCCTGTTTCCACCACTCGTCTTCTTCTCTCTCTTCTTCCCTTCTTTCTTTCTTTTTTTCTATTTCGCCACTGTTCACGTTCATGAATATGGAAAATTAGACCTTTCGACGACGAGATCCACTCATTTTTTTATTTTTCTTTTTTTTTTCTTTCTCTTCTCTCTTTTCGTTGCGTACGCAGCAGCTCGCAAATTGATTTCGCGCAAGCGGTGCCACGCCGCTGTTGATTCAAAGGGAAAAGGGATTGCTTTCCCGGCTGCTTCTCGATGAAAATTGAAATTCACAAAGCGACAGAGGATGGATTTTCCCGACGACAACGCCCGGACGTTGTACGGGTTCGTTTCGAGTTAGCGAAGAAATCGTGCTTGTTCTCACGCGATTCGTTCAGGATTTTCAGAAATGTACTCCTCAGATAAATGTAGCTTTCGATAACGTTCCAAACATTGTTCAACAAATTGCTTCTATTTTAACCCCCTAATACTTGAAAGTCAAGTGTCGTAATTTCGATTTCACATTTGGATCCGTCCAGGATTGGTTTTATTAGAACACGATGAAAGATTGACAGAACAGGAGGGAAGCACTCGAAATAAGTCGATCGCGATAGTTTTCTACTCACCCAGTTCTGACGAAGTTGGCGAAGTACTGTACGATGATTTCGGAAAGCGCCACTTCAGATTTGGTGTAGTTCCTTGGAAAGTGGCCGAAACCGTCCACCAACGGAGCGCCGAACACGAACGGCAATTCCTCGCCGTGCACCGGTCCCATTTTCTGTAATCAGACGATACACCCATTGTTCAGACACTTGTAACTCAAATACGACAATTATTTTGTGCTGCAATTAGCACAAAAATTTCATTTCTTAGGGTTTCGAGGACCCTTTCTTGTGTAATTAGGATAATTTTTCCAGAAATTCTGTATTAAATATTAAAAACAAAATTGCAAATATTTGTTAAGTACTTGAAGAAAAAGGAAAATTGTACGGTGTTCGAGCACGAATTACGTATCAATTCTTGTACGATAATAATTCATGTTATAAATGATCGAAGCCATTCAGATAATTTATTTATTGTTTGCCGTGCTGTATGAGGTGCGATCATCGTTGTTTGAATGTATTCCATGGTAAATTCACGGTTCTCGAACTCATGCTTGTCGAACAATGCCGTGGCAAAAACTCCGGTTGCATAGCATCGCAAACAAACGTGCTTTTGCAAACAATTTCGATTTATTGAACGAAACGCACCGGCGTACACCAGCGTGATTGTTGCCGTAGTTTATTCATAATTGTATAACGTTATCGAATTTATTATTTAGTATTATCGCGGCAGATGATCCGTTTCCCACAGGGATGTTTAAACTCTTTCTTTCTTCCCGTTCGACGAAGAACAACGCGCGCGTTCAATTCATTTCCGTTCCCTTTTCGAAGGGCGGAACGATATTTCGTACGAGCCAGAGATATTATATTCGGATAAATAATTTTCTTTGACGATTTTAAAAGGTTTTCGCGAAGAGGATTTTTCGATGGGATTTGGATCTTGTAGTTTGACGAAGGTCGCGGAGGATTTCAAAGGTTCGCCGGATCCTTTGCAAGAATTATAACCGACTATTTCCTCTCGTGGAAAATGAAACGTGGATTTATTACTTCCGGGATCGTAAACCCCTCGGGGGGAGGGCATAAGTAGCTTAACCGATTATGCACCCTTGTAATTTTGAAATAACACGTCTGCACGAGATTATTTATATTTTTCAAATTATTATATTCCCACCAGGAAAATCACGGTAATCCTTATCTTTACATTATGTTTTTATCTGGAGAATCACGGTGATTATTGTTTTTAAAATCATTATTTAAAGAATGTTTATATTTTGACTATGGAAATTACCATAAGAAAACTGGAATTTCTCATTCGCAGCAAGGAAAATCGGTTTCCATTAAAAACGCGATACGGAACAGATTAAATTTCGTTTTAACCGGATAAATTACTTTTTCCCGTTCGGGTGGTGTCTGTTAAGAAACAGTATCTCCTTGAAGATAGGATTCGCGAGAAAATTATACTTGCCGTGTTCCGGAGAACCGTGTTTTCGCGAACTTTTTTCGTCGGTTACCGCCGAACGGTTTCCGCTCCGTTTCGACCAGATACGAACCCCTGATTGCGGACAGAGTAAACAACCGGACGAGGAAGAAATTACTTCACGCTATTAAGGGCTGACCGAGATAAAAAAAACACACACACATAGAGGAAAAAAATAAAAGAAGAAGGAAGAGGGAGAACTCTCGCCGGAGCTTTTTGTTCTTGGCCTGGTTGCAGTCGCGCGAAACTTTCACGCCGACAAGAAAAGAAAGTTTCTTCTGTTACGAGTTTACGATCCGTCGTCTTTTTTCGCGAGATTACAGGCGTAAACAAACGAGAACGTACGTAACACGTTATCCGTCTAGCGGGCCACAAAGTCGCGAAACTAGCGCACGGATTCCGAGGAACAGGCAAACGTATATGTACGTTGTTATAAATTTTTCTGGGAATTCTCTGGCCACTTTAAACGCCTTAAGAATTCGCAGAATTGTCCGAGAAAATCCCCTATAAATTATTTCTGTCTCCCGTTTTAAATATTACCTTCCTAAACTTCAGGCTTCGATAGCTTTTGGTACTCAAATCTTTGAAAATAAGGGTAGTTATTTTTTCAAAGATTTTACCTTTGTAAAAATTGTCAAAAAGGAAATAGAGTCACAGGATTTATCAATTAGAAACGAGAATCATCAAATTTCTTTGAATTGTTCTGATATTAATAAAACGGAATGTTGCCGGATGGGAATTAATGACATCAAGAACAGCTGTGTACGGTGTTGTTACTTTAAGCCTGACACGGTCGACAATGACAGAATTTAGTTGGCGAAACAACTTTGATCGAGGTTCGCGGGACAGTGACGAATGCACGGTGCAACTTCAGCTTGGCGGCTCGTATTTCGAATTCTCCAACAGCTTCCGTCTTCCCTTTGCTCGGCCGGGGAACTTCGACAAGATTTCGTTCCGTTCCTGTTTGTATTCAACAAATACGTTTCGAGGTCAATTACGTTCGGTAACCGGTTGAAATTCACCGACATGGAACAGGAAGGATATAGAAAATCGAACTACGAACGGGCGGTGTTGTTGCAGTTAACAGATGTTCCCTCCTTTGCCCGTGAAGTTCCCTCGTTTTTAAGTAGAATGCGTCGTTGTGTGTCAGACGACAGGTACAGAATGATTCCAGACAATTTCATCGAGACACGTTCAAGTTTGAGTAGAATAGGGTGGTACTTGATCAGACAAATGATGCAAGATGATTTCTGAGCAAGGTAATCGAGTAGAAGTAGAATTAGACAGTGGGGAATCAGACAATTGGAATAGAAAACAAAGTGGCAGTAGAATAGGACATTGTGTGGTCAGACAACTACTCCAGAGCGGAGCAAGAACGTGGCAAGTAGAATAGCCCCGTGTATGGTCAGACGGTACAGCAAAGAAGTACTTCGTCCTCAAAGGATTGATAATCGATCAAATTCGTCCCCATCCTAATTCCACATACTTTTGACGATTTAAATGCATACGACGCGGATAAAATCAACGTTATCCCCCAGGATTGTTGGCGAGCATGGAAATCAAGGGAATTGTTCCAAAGTACAAGATCAGCGCCGCGATACATTCGGATCCACGGATTACTTTAACGAAGTCCTGCTGCATCTATAAGAGGATCCCGATTAAACTCGAGATAGTACGTAGTCCTTTACGAAAAAAAAGGAAGAAGAAACAAGCAAAAAGAAAACAGAAAGAGGCATAAGAATTCTTTTTAAGCTTCTATAGCGAACGGATCGAAGAGCAAAGAGCAAAATAGGTCGAGCAGAGGAGCTTAAGTAAATAAGAGTAGACAAGTAAAGACTGGCGGTAATGAGCTTAATAAAATAACGAGTAGAAACGGGAAGACCTTGCTTCCGTTATTTTATTTCCTTCCTTCAGCGTTCTTCCTTTTTCCACGAAACGAAAGAGATGTTCCACTTCAGCGACTCGTCGCGACGCCTTTTTCTAACAATTTAAATTCGTTTAAGAGCTCCGTTGGATTCTTTGTCCCCGGCAATTATCGAATTAATTAACCGCTATACGGGTCACCGGTGATTAATACCACGAACCCTATGTAACCGAGTAACTGGTAAGAAAATAAGCATTCAAGAAATTCCCTCTAAATACGTGATTCAATTTTCATTCAAATTAAATTAGTCTTAAATATTGAATAATAAAATTTATCGTGATAGTATAACGAAAATAAACTCTCTCCCGTCCATGCTATAAAATAACCCTCTAAAGTCTTTAATTAGACGAAATAAAGACGAGAACATACGTCTGTCATCAAACTGAGGTGGTAATCGACTCAAAGGGGTAGGGTTAGATTGTCGATCGCCGATGACCAGAAGTTATCGTGCCGTGTAACACCTGCAGAGTTACCTTCTGGCAAGAGATGAACCTCTTGGCACTTATCCCAGAAGACGAAACGTTTCGAAATCGTGCAGAGTATTAATTTACAGCGTACGAGTAAGAAAATTGAAGATATCAATCGGTGGTTCCAAATGAGAAACCCCTGTTCCACAAAGTGTAAGATTGTAACGTCTCACCCTGTCATCGGGGACAGACAGTTTCCTGTTATCGTCGACCTGGTGTTTCGCTGTGGCGAAGGGCTGGAAAGGGCTGCGAGACGGGTTTCTTCAGTGAAAGTTACAACGCAATGGTTCAAGTTCGTCGACACCCAAGGAACGTTTCGCGAATATTATGCGACGAGAATGAAGAGGAGCTCCGTCGACGACGACGCCTTTGTAACGAGGTCGAGTTTTAATGAAGGAGAAGGAACAATCGCGACGACACCACGCGGAAACGCGAATTTTCAGTCTATTTCGATTCTTGCACTTTTCATCCCCTTTGTTTAGAAAGTTTTGGACAAATTTGTCTGGACAAATCAATCCTACATTACTGATTTACAATAATTATTCTAAATGAATTAGAGAAATTCCTTAAGATTTTTCTTTAAACCGGTTGGCTGCAACAATCCAAACAGTCGAGGAAAATTCAGTTCGTTAATCCCACCTTCAGGAACTTCTCCGTTTCCATTCGGAGCTTGTCATCCAGGGAGCAAGTGAATCGAGTGTAGCTGGAAATTGCATGTCGAGGCAAACGCGAACCTTAACGCAAATTCCTCGTCGCACTCGTTGGTGACAATGCGAGCACGATAAGTACCGCTCGTTGTTTAATTGTCGCCAAGGAAAGTTAAGCTGTAAGCCAGCAAATTCGTGGACCACCAGCCAACACTTAATTCCCTACCGCGATACGTAGCTGGCAAAAGGAGCTTTCCAGTGTTTCGCATCGTCTTTCGGTGCACCTTGTGCAAGTTCTGGCAACTGCGAAACAGCAAGGACCACCGATATACGTGCTACACGTTCTTACTTGTTCTTTCCGTGTTTCGTGAGTTTGATACTTCGATGTTTCATTGTTCGGTACGTTCATTGAACGTACTTGTGTAACTGGAAGAAATTATAAAAAAAATTATTTATTGTTGATGGTTTCTAGTAGTTTTGGAGAAGTAGATATGTAAGTAGATATAGAAGTAGATATGTAATTTATAAAGTAAATAATTTGAAAAATTAAAAATCCAGGAATAGGAAATTTGAATTAAATTTATGAACAGAGGGAACTTAGGATTGGGATAGAAATGATGATCATTCGGGGAATGAAATGTCGACAGGAAATTTGGCTAATTTCATTTCGGTGGAAATTAAAATGAGATTTGTTTAAAACGCAAAAATACCCATGGACATTTTCTGATCGTATCGGTAAATTTATGAAAACAGCGTGAATGGTTGTCGAACACGAGGCTTTCCATTCAATTTTGATTATATTTTTCCAAGAATAAAACGAATCACATCAAAAGATCCGCAGTGCTGCATTATTGATCGAAAGGGACGATGAATAACTTGAGCCGATTCAATGGACGAATATTAATTAAGCGAATAAATGGGTCATTCGATGGATAGTTGAATTTGCTCGTGTTAATGAATATATTAATCGACTGGTCGTCTATGCTGTTCGTTATTTACCCGCGATTGTGTTTCCTCAACGGAACAAACGGTATTACCTTGAATAATTCAAACTTTTTTGCGTGGCTTTATTTTCCATCAATTTTTTCAATGTAATCGCAAACACTGGGTATAAATTAAAAGAAATTGTTTGTACTTCCGATAAAACATTTAAAAGGTGTATTTATCTCACTAATATGAACGTCTGTATAATTTATAAACCTTCGTTCCGGCCGCGATGGAATTAATAACAAACACAGCACGATAAAAGATAAAAAAGATTTATTATTTCATTAAAAATTAATAGACTATAAATTCAACTTACTTTCTTGCAATATTTTATTTACTTTTCAACACCCACAAGATCAGTTATTAAGTAACAATTTACCTTAATTTGTTGAAAGTTAAGTTTCTCCTAGTATCAAATTTTTATCTATTTATTTAATGTTAACCACTTTTAATATCGTTCTATTTGCAAATAACGATTTATTTCCTGGAACTGAGATATCTCGAATCAGCGGGATAACCACGGGCGAGTACGCGCGATGAAACGCAAAACGGGACGAAGAATCAGATAGCAGAAACAGGGATATAATGAACTGTTGATTGATCGAACGAGGGAAAATGCTAGGTAACACGGATGACTGATCGATCGATTCGATTCATCGGTTTAACAAGTGATTTATTGTCTGTCTCGAGCGAAAGAATCATCTGCCGACCGGCCAGAGGAACGAATTACTAACTAATCAAACGAATGATTGAACATCAAAACGAACGAACGGTTCAACGGATAAATAAATATTTGAAGAACACGATATTCTAACCGTGAATCACTTATCTCGTGATTTAATCATTAATCTCTTAACGCCTCGTTTCTTTCAATTAATTCAAATGTTTCGGTTTTGCAAACTTTTGATAATAAAAATAAAAATTCGACGGGGAATCAAATTTTTCCTATGTCGTTAATCAAATTTGGGAAATGGGAAATGTGGAAATGGAAAATTAACTCTTATTCTAGGTGTTAAAGGACTGAACGTTAGTTTTTCTAAAAATAATACAATGTTTTACTTTCCTTTGTAAAACAGAGCCGCAGAGAGTTTCACGATAAAAATCGTTGATGCTGGCTACGAAATTCGACAAACTGCTGGCTCATGATGTTTTACAAAGCGTATCTTTCTATCTGAGAATCAAAAAGCGGTAGAATTATCCGAGGATTTTTCTGCTGTAACACAGCTTTTTTCCTGGCGGTTACAGAAACGTCCGAACAGTTTCATCCCCGTCAGAAGTCATTTCCCGAGAATGGAAAGTTATTCGATTTTCCGGGAAGCGTATCTGAAGTTCTACAAGTATAATTATGCTTTAAAATATTTTATCATTTCTTTCCGACTACGCAAAAAATTCGAGTTTCAAGAAAATTAAATCTTTCCACAATCAAGTAATTAAACCCTTTCTGTTCGAAATTGGAATTATTAATGTCTTCTTGGCTTTGATTCCATCGAACCTTTTTAGAGACAGGCAGAACGTCCCTTGGGTGATTTAAAATCTTTTTGAAGCAGGTAATAAAACAGAAAGGCTCGCTCGGTGGCGACATAGAGAAATCGTCGAGAGGGTAGTTTCGCGGGTTCTATTGGTCGATAAAACGTTCGTATTTACTGACCTAACATGGTCAAGGGTTGAAATAAGCTTTTGGCATCCGTGTCCAAGACATCTTTGAAATAATAACACAATAAAGCCAGAACATCGTGAGGGTTGTTTCGATGCTTTGGGTGCCTTCGTGACAATTACAGTTTTCATTATATTTTATTTACACAACTTAATAATATTACTAATTTTCTAATTTCCTGACTCCATAACTGTGTAATTATCGAATCGCAACTTGTCCAGAAATCGTTCAAATGAAACGCTGACAATTGATCATTTATTCCCACCAAAGAAGCTCCAATAAGAAGATTGCGCGTGCAATCTGTTCGGGGAAGAGGTCGTAAATCAACGAATTAGTCGGTTTAACCGGATGTCGAGAATTTTTGTCAAGGTAAAAACGCCCCAAAAAAAAAAGAGAGCAAACTTGCTGGTCGTTAAACAATTCCCGTTTTGCACCGAACGACGGCCTTATGCCGTTGCCAATTTCCTCGGGAATTTTCTCGCTGTTCCGGCAACGAGCTCTGCCCCGTTCCACGGTATTATACGAGCGCGATGACCCGCGCTCGCAGCGGCGCGGATTTAAATTTAAATGGAAAAGTCCGGGACACGCTGGTGTGCCGCGTTCGTCCCCCGCTTTTTTTTTTCAACGACCCCCTTCCATCCCTTCTAACCCCTCCGCGAAAAGCCGGAAATGCCCGGCGAATCCTTCCTCGATTTCCGCGGGAACAATTGCCGGAAGTTTCGTGAAATCTGGCCTGAAAGACCGGCTCCTTTCGTTTCTTCCAAATTTTTCTCTGTTTTCGATCATTTGAATTTTCACTTAATTTTCAATAATACTTAATTGTCGATTTGATATTTATATCATACGCGCATTAATCGCGAATCGAATTAAAAGAATCCGGATTTCAACGTCCACCGAGACAGGGAGCAACGCGATTAAACAATTTACTCGACCCTGCAAACTTAATCGCAGACGTTGTTTCGATTTGTAAATAATCGCCGGCGTTCCACGCGTTTGCGTTTGTTCATTTGTTTCAGCGCGAAGCTGATTTCATTTATTCCTTCGGTCTGGCTACGATTTCAATTTGATTAATCAGAAATGTTACAATCTGCGCGCCGTGCTTTCCCGGGGAATACGGCTAAAACGCTTGATCATTACTCCGTTAATTAAATCGGCAACGTGGAATAATAGCGATCCAAGCTGGGCTCGTAAAAAAAAATTACAAAAATTACCGAGCAAGGTGGAACTTGTTCGTTTCCAACGTTCGACGATAACATATTTATCGTTTCCCTGGCTCGTTTGCTGTTCTTTTCTTCCTTCGCATCGAACGAGACTGATATCACTTTCGAGAATCGATAAACTACACTTTATTAACAATTTCAGAACTTCTAATTTGGGTTGATAATAATCCAAAAGGAAATTTGTAATTTTTCTTGCAAAATTCGAAATGCATCAAAACGACAAGTTTCAAGTATTTCTTTTTTATATCTGAATCGGCGGACAAGCGTTTGATAAAGATTCGAAAGGTGCAGTAGGGTTAATTTATCGAGTTCGATGAACGAACAGAAAAGTGACGATCATTCGGGAAAAGTGCAAGAGAAAAAGAAAGGAAAGATCAGACGTAAGTGCCTATTACGACTGTTCAGGAACGTACGATCGAGGCTGGTGATTCGATTTCGTTGGCGAATCGCCATGAAACTCGAAACGAAGTCGCGACATCCGATTTACTCGGTATTGCCCCTGCCTTCTTGGCTTCCTTCTGCTGCCTCGCAATTTTATCTCGTTTTCCGGTAGATAACTGGATCGTGAATTCCTTTATCGTTATTGTTTTTATCATCGCGAGAACCGCGTTCCTTAAGAAACGAGATCCCGCGCAGATATTTCAACCATTTTTCATTACAAAAGAAAGTAAGAAACATTAATCGTTGTTTGATCGCTAACATTTCAAATATCGTTGTTAATTTATATCAATAATTAAAATTGGCAATACTATTACACCGATAACCTAATTAATAACTTACTCCATGAATTAGCTAAAATTAGGATTATTCTTCTATTAATTGGATACCCCATAAATTCGTTGTTGCAAATACTCTTATTATCAAAAAGGGTTGAATACGCGGATGTTCATTGGTAATTGGCAGATTACAATCGCGAATTGGCTCGCGGTAGCCTCGCATTTCCGCCGATAAAGTATTCATCGAACTGTTTATGGTAGCGAAAGGAACAGTTTTAAGGCTGCTACAAATCGGCTCAACCTTTGTTACCGGGAACGAGGGAAGCAGCAGAACAGCCGAGTAATTTGTTACCATGAAATGTATGCACCGTAGGCCGATTATGCATGCGCTTTACAGCAACAGGTACGTATGTCTCCAAATAATGCAGGTGAACGCGTTCTCCGGCCAGCTAAAATCTCCCTCGACCCTTTCGTCTTCCTTCCTGCTCGAATTATCGCCGATCTGTCCAGTTTTCTAATCAAATCTATAAACGTTCTTAACCTTTCACAACCAGACATTTAATTAGTGTAAGAGGTACTTTAGAATTTTAATTTATACATGGTATTGTTTTTTAAGGACTTTCAATCGCGAAGGGTTTGAAAAATAATTACAAGTAATATTTTTAAAATCTAATACATTGAAATTTTAATGAAATAATATGAATCTTTTACGAAAATGGCATTATATATTATTCGGTGAGCGAAATTATTGATTTATCGCGACCGAAGTTCAGAGGTGGAATTATCTCACGAAATAACGATATTAATTAATCCCAAAGATGCGTGTGCATTGGTACTGTACGTTCGGACGAATAGCACATTAACTCGATGAGAAATGAGAAAAATCCTGCCCGATTGCTCGATGACTAATGAATCGCATTATCGTACAAAGATAATATCCAATAACTAATTAAAAACTTTTCACTTTAAATGTATCTCAGGGTACGAAAGGTATATATATAAAATCTTCGAATCACAGGGTTAATAGTGGGAAATAAAATATAAATACGTGTCGAACAAATCCAGCTTGTAACCCCGCCGTTTGAAGAAGCTTTTATCCGCAAGAATCGAAGACGTTCTATCTCTAGCGTCACTCATTAAGGTCGAAAGATCCTTTTCAATTAGCTGAGCAAAGAATCAGGCTGAAAGGAGCAAGACGAGAGCTCGGGCCGTGCCCGGACGAGTCAAAGGGACGTCAGAGACAGCAGTAAAATCCTCGGTACAATTGCGTCTCGGATAGCTTTAATTAAATAATACCTTCTACCCTGTTCTTCGCTGCTACTTATACTCTGATCTCTGCCCTCGACTCGTGACCGCGATAATGAAGTTTCTTCGAGAAATGTTCCCGTCATCCTAACGTCATCGATCATACGGTTGAAGCGTTAGGTGAAAAGTTATTGCCACTGGCTTTTTCAATTGTATTCAGTAAAGTTAGTTTCTCACCAGTGGTTCAGTGTTAATTATAAATTATTGGGATATTTAGATAGGCATAATTTGAAATATAATTTAATTATTATTAAAATAATACTAAATTATGGGATATTTTGAGCAGTCACTTTACAAAATTCACGGTTTGCGTTTAATGACTTTTATGACTTCAAATAAAATATCAAATTAGTGGTACGTAGGATTTCAAGAGAAACGTCACGAACAAAGCAAAAATCTTTGAAATTTCACGTGACGTAAAAAGGTACGAAATAATCGAATAGAAAGCTAAATATTTTACCTTAAATTTCAATGCGAAGAATGTCAAGAATTCGAAGGGGCGAGCAATTAATTAAAACGTATCCCTCGTTCTGTTAATTTTCTAACAAATTTATATAATTTATCGGAAAGTTAAATTACGCGAAACAAATATCGCCCCGTCTTTTAAATATTTATCGTTAACAGGAAGTGTGGTTTATAAAAATTTCATCAAGTGGAAGGGAAATCATGTGCAAAGCAATTAAAATTTTAATTTAGTTTTTTATGAGGGTAGCTCGTGTGTACTCGTAATAGCGTAGTCCCTTTATTTGAACTTCTTTTGAACGAGGAAAGAGAAACCAGTGTGGTTTGCTTGATCAAAGAAAATTTCTCGGAATCTATTTGAAAATTATGCAAAGAAACTTATTTTCCAAGTACTCTGAAGGAAATAAGAATTTAATCTACTCTACATTTTTTATCCAGCATTTATATTCGATCATTATTTTTCTATCCACGACGATTCGATATAATTGTATCCCAACGGTGAAACGTAAGTTCGCGAGAGGGCAATTTGATCGAATAAAAAAATCATCCCTCCGCCCCGCCTCGCCGTTCAGGACGATTTTCTGCTTTGGTACGGCGAGCCAAAGTAAATATTTCTTTTATGCAAAACCGATTTAACGTCCTCGTGAGTTTCACCCCGGGACGGGAATGATATATATGAGCTACGTGGTGTTGCACCCCCGCGCGCAAGAAGAGAAAGCAAACAAATAGAAAGCGAAGCGTAATGTCGGCGCCCAGTGACGTTTGTATTTGTTCCAACGGAACTCGTACGTGTATCTCATATTTCCGTTTTGCATCGCCCCGGGCTGGTTAGTTTGCCTCTGTCATTTCAGACACGGGCCACGATCCTTGCGTGGAATTGATAGTTATTTCGAGTTCCTCTGGAATTGATGGTTATTTCGAAGGCTGACTGTTTGTGAAACGCTCGACGGCTACGCTCCTCTCTTTTTCTACAAACGTTCGCCGATTTTGAGGTTTATTTATAATAAATTAACTATTTTTGCGTTGAAACCATTTCTCAAAACTTTGACTGCTGCTGTGTTTATATAACAAATATATTTAAGATAAAGTTTTGTTTAAAAATTGTCCAATTTTATCACTAACTTAAAATTCCAAATTTTATTCAACGATCTTCTAAATTAAAGCCTCGAATTTTATATGAAAGTCTTTTAAAATTCCATCAAGGCATATTGACCGATGGAAAATTATTATTTGCTGAACTTCAACGAATAATTCCTCGTTTAAAGAGTGTTGAGAACACAGAAATTGATTTTCCATGCAAAATTTAGCGGAAAAACGTTTCCTAGGGAACGTTTCAGTACCGGATATACTTGTTTTCACGTAGCCAGACGACGACGTGTACGAAACGGAAGTAGCTAAAGCGGTAATAAGATTTGTCGGGATGTTTCATACGTTTTCCAACTCGCCAAAGCGTGTTATTACATTTAATTATCAAAGAAGGCAGAACTTGGCCCACGCAAGAAACGTCGAGCCCGTCGGAGGCAAAGCTCTTTGAATCGCTTACGTTTGCTGAATTTACTCCTCGTTCCGCTTTGTTTCTCTGTCCGACCGGATACACGGGTATTGCGTGTAACCCCTGTCTCATTGAATTTCCTGCAATTAACGTTAATTGCACAACAGAAAATCGCTTTATCGCGAAAATGTTTCCCTCTCGATCCGATTCGAATATTTCAGTCATTCTCAAACGCTCGAAAACGCTTCGCAACTAAATATAATCAACTGGGTGCGTTTTGTCTTGATGATAAATCAAATTTGGGTTCGTAGGAAAATCTATTTCCCAAAGACGAATCGTTTAAAAATAATTTTTCTTAAGCTTGTCCGAGCGGGACGGATTTCGGACAACGATTCACAATGTCCGATGTTATCAATAGGAGGGGAGGGAAAGCCTCACAAATCTCCCGAAACGATCTCTCGAACGAATTTCGGGGATCTTCTCGGCTGGAAAATCGATGGTACCCATTCGCAACGTCAGTTTTCACTTTGGCCGCGGATTACAAGCGGCTTTCTTCAGGGGGGAAGCTTTTCACGAATCCGTCGGGAAAGGGCTTTCTCTGCTTCCCCTCCTGTACCCTTTGGCTCGCAAACACGCTCGCAATTTTCCGATTGGGGGGATCGCTCTTTCTTACGGCCACCGTTTGCGGGATCGTTTTCGAAACGATTTCCCTTGTTATCTGATACCGATTACACGGACAACCATGGAGGACCTCGAATTATTCTTGATCGTATCCTGACACTTGCCTGTTACGTTTCATGCACTTTTCACTTTCATTATTCAAGGACAAATTGTTTTTTAACCCCTTTACTTTGTTTCATTTATTTGCTTTGAAAATTAAAATTTTGAGTAGCTGCAACGTGGCAAAGTGTTAAATAGTTCAAGTAGTTTCAAGAACGTTCCTCGTAAGCTTTGGAAGGATTATTGTTAGCTTAAATATCGTTTACATTGAACAACACTTGCTGTAATCAAATTTTAATTAATAATTCTACAGAGAAGAAATTAATCTCGAATATTTGTAAGTTTAGAATAAAAATAAAAATTAGTTTGGTAATTCTAGCGTTAATGAATATGAATTTATTCAGTCAACAGTTCTCGTACACGAGGAATCTTGCAAATATTTTTCTAAAACAATATTGTTGTTTAAATCCGTAACCAGTGCACGCTGTAAGTGACATGAAAATGTTATAAAATAACTGTCGGGGGTCCGTTCCTGTGCGTAATGTGCTTTGCAAAATGTAATTCCCCCGTGTCACATAATGGAGCCGTGCTTCCCCGTTTAATTCGATGAACAACGAACTAATTGGTTCTCATTAACAGAGAGACCCCATTATATGATTTTCTGGCTAAATATTTCAATTAAATTCGGCCGTCCTCTGTGTTGTAACAAAAGGATACCAGGGAAAAATTCAATTTTTATTCCACTCCATTTTGTAATCATAAAAGAAATTCCAACATGAATTAATAATAATAATTTGGTCATAAAATTTGCAACCCCTTTACATTGTTACAACTAAATAATTCAAATTCCTTAAGCACATGTTCCTAGGTTCCTTTCATAAATTATTACATTAATTTATCATCTCCCAAAAGTTAATTTAAAACTCCAGGTCGTTTTTATTCCAAAAATTTTTGATTGTTCGTTCAATCGTCGCTCAGCAATAGAGATAAAAAAAACTTGAACTCTAACCTTTAATCGAAGCATCGTAAAACGTTTGGTGGGTATTGGGGAGCGCCATCCACCGCGATTCGAGGTTCGACAAAACCCTTATTTTTTTCTACGCATTTTATTAGGAGGAATTTCACAGCCGTTTTTTAATTACCACAGGGAAATTTGTTCCCGATCCCGCGGCCTTTATCGATCCGATTCTTACAAAAGGAAAAATCTCGTAAGCCCCGAATCGATTCGACGCTGGCTCAATGAAATTCCAACGAATACCGGATGTCGCTTGCAAAAGGACCAATGAATTCCTTTCGAAACGGCACTTTGCTGAAAAGCGTGTCCCATGAAAGGCTATAAACCCGGCCGCGCTGCTTGTTTCCTCGCGTCAATTAATTTTAATTAAACAGCCGTCGCATTAAACGCGTTACAAAGAGAAACGCTAGGCATTGTTGTTTGTTAAGAGAAGTTCTCGCGACAGGTTCGAAACAGTTCGCTTAATTTTCAAAAATTTCCATCCTTTCCATCGGGTGTCCATCGTAAATGCACTCTGTCTTTTTTCCCCCACGCGCCTGTCAACGACCTCTGTATATTTTTTTACATGCCATGAATTTTGTCCCTGCTGAATCTGTCGGGATGAATTTTTGGATTTTCGAATGCCATGGAAGATTCATTTTTATTGAATGTCCCGGCTATCATCGAGACGGACGTGCAAAACCCTTCTTGCCTCTTTTATTTTTGATTTGGTGTCAGCCAAAATTTATTGGTAGAAGTCCAATATTAACTTCAAAATATTTGATTACATATTTTTGTCTAAAAACAGATTTGAAAAATTCAATTCTTCTTTCTGTCATTTTTTGGCGAAGTATTTAATTTGTTGTTCACTCTGTCCCGGGCATAATCGATCAATTTTCCTGTTATCGAATGCTAGGACGACGGAGAAGGATTCGAACGAGTATGAAGGGATGGTGAACGACAGAAGAAAGGACGATCGGTTCTGCAAACAATTTAGCGCAAATTGGAATCGGGATAGAGTTCTAATGGACAGTGCCGTAGTGGCAGACTGCAACGGACGTACCACCGGTTAAATCTTTATTATTTTCAATCGTTGAGTATTGATTTTGCCTCTGAATCGAACAAAAATTGCCAGTTTTCACCGGTGTATGTTTCTTGCCATTTCTTTTGTTCGTTATTAATATCGAACATCGTTAACGAGGCGTGTACATAATGTTTAATGATCAGCGGTCCGAGTTTTCACCGGGAAACAATAAATAACATCGTGTTGCAATTATAATTACGAATCTTTTGCATATCAATTCGTTCGATGTTTCGTTATGAAATCATTCATGGTACGTCAGGTTTGAATTACTCGCGTAATTAATTAGCTACGCAGTGGGTTAAAAAGACCGAATGACCTTAGGTTCTTCCATTGTAAATCTGATTGCAGTGATAACTGTATTTGGCAGTTTTGACCCAGGGAAAAACCATCCTCCATGCAAATGGTCGTGGAGGAAGGAGCTCGAGTCAGAGTTCAGTCTTGGGAGTCTTGTAGCACCCAGAGCAGTAATAATTATAGTTAATCACTAGAGGGTAGAACAAAGCAACCTCCAGCATACAACACCTATTGTCTCGATTATTAGTTGCTATTTTGAACACTGTCCAGACAATGGTAGTTCTTGCATTACCATCGTAGTAAAATATTTTTCCAGTATCGAATTGTATTTCTAACAACCGTGTAGTCTAATTATCATCCAGGATCATGATGTTACGCTTCCTCGCATTTGGACTATTACCTTAGTTGAACGTAATTAAGCCTGGCAAGGTGAATTATTTATTTTCAAACACGACCAGCGGAGACGCAAATATAATTTTCCAAGATTAAACATTCTGGCAGTCGCTTTGCGCATCCGCTTTATCCTCGGGCAACCCCTTCTCCCGCCCTCCGCCCTTGGTGGCACGGGGAAGATAACAAACCCTGGGCCGCTGTTCGCTTAACAATCCGGAGTTTTAAACTCATTTCAAAGTTTATTCCGCGCTCGCGGCGTTTCATATTCGGTTTCTGGGATGCCGGACGCTGACCAGGGACCGGACATTGTCCACCGAAATCGAACGGTTCTGGTCGTCGATGGGGGGAAAAAAAAGAAAAAGTTTCGCGATCGAAATCGCGAGCGCGTAAATTCCATTGGCTCATTAACCCAAGCGAATTCCGGGGGGCGAATGGGGCTGATTATTGCTGCTCGTTTACCATGACGACACGTAACGCTCGTTTGGACTGGTTAATACACCGTGAAACGATAAAGATCGTTTCTGAAATTAAAAATTGTTCGTTATGGGAATTGGCGGATAATCGAAGTGTACCTTGGCAGCGTTCGAACGATCTTTAAATAAAAATTGAACACAATATATTATTCGATAACTAAAAATGATAGAAGAATTTTTAATCAAACAATTTATGATTAAATCACTGTTCAGTAGTAACTGTAAAAGAAAGAAGTATTATTCTTTAATTTGTATAACGTTTGAATGAAAATTGAAAAATGGAATCGAACAATGATTTTGATAATTGAAATAAGCGAAATACGATTCATTTTGGTAAACAGCCGACGCATATTTTACTAGGGGCAACTTTAAACGAGCATTCATTGTTTTGAGAGACAATGGCCACACCGACACCGGTAACAGCGTTATTCATCCGTTGTAACAGCAAATTACACGTCTGTACGAATCACAAAAACCCGTTCGAACGCGGCCGTGGAGGGTCACACGTTTTACGAGTATTCGGTAGGCATTGTTCTCAAAACTGTGACGGACATAAATCTACAAACAGGCGATTGATTTCAAATTATCGAGATATTCCACGATATTCTAATTGTAATCGTTCGAAAGATGATACCAGTATACCATTTTCCATCGTAATTGCAAATAGATAATTAGAGTGTATATTTATTTGTAATAAATACTGCGTGTTATAATTATTAATTAGCTAAATAGGAAAATTACTTAATGCCATACGTTTAAAAAGTACAGATTGCTGCATGATTGTAAAATTGAATATAAACACTGACACTTGGGATATTTTATGAGCACCAAACGCATTCAATTTATGATAATGCGATCATAACGGTGAACAATGAAGTGCATAAATTATCGGAGGAGGTTTAAAAACTAAAAAGAGGGAATAACGAGCGAACGGTCGTGCATTTGCATTTAGACGCAATATTATTCACATTTTGCCAATAAACGTGGAAGTGACAGACCGTCAAAACGGCTAACGGGTCCGTTTGTCACTGGATCGAGCAGCGGGGCTCAAATCCCGACGGGGTCACAAAAATGTGTATGTATACATCTCTGCCCGCCGTTATTTTACCAATACTTGATCAACGCGAAAATATTTCACGAACTGTAAATTGCGATAATTGTACACCTTTCAAAATATACAAATAACTAACGCGAAACAAGCGTTCAGAAAATGAACACGCGCTTTTAAAATCATAAATAAAGAACGGACGCGTTGATATAATTTATTCCCTCGAACGTAAAACAAAAAATATATATATATATATAAACGTTTGAATTGGGAATCATTAATATTCAGCACTACGAATTTAGGAAAATGAAACTTGATGACAATTAGTGGACCGCTGCGAATCAAACCTGTTGCAATTTAAAATTCGTTTAGATGCAATTATTTTATAATTTATCGCAACATGGTTTATTGAGAATATTTGAGACACGATTGCTTTGATGAAATATTTAATGTAAAATATATGAGGCACTTAGGGTATGATATTAGCGAAGATTGATTAGAGGGACGAGGGAGTTATTGTCGCGAAATGACGATGGCAAAGTAGACGCGTTAGTTCAATAAGGCAATGCCGGTAGGCAATTAAACAGAGATTGCGTAATTGTAATTACGTGGTAATTGTACGCGTTACCGTGATACCCATACGGTTTTGTCACGCACGTTGTATTTCGTAACCGCAATGCTTGCTCTGTCGCCATACGCGATCAACCAGCTTCACCTTTCGATGGATGCAATGATTACGGTTTCATTGATTAGATGCGTGATAATTGCTGGTTATATATTACTGTCAAGGACTAACGCGTTAAATGGATGCATTGGGAAATTCTAACCACAGAAAAAGACGATTTCATAGATTAGTATTTATTAACGTTTAAAAAATCATTTTCTTTTTATGTGGCAATTATTTAGGAACGTAAAAAGAATTGAGTAAATTTTTAACTTCAATTTTAATAACTTCGGTAACGAGATTTTAGTAATTTTGAATTTACACGCTTGTGGTGGTGTGCTTAATAATTCCTGTGCAACGCGTGAATTATTCAGTGTCACCTACGATGACGATGGATATTGTTAAATGGAGGACCGATTGCGGTCGCATTGGTTTACAAATTATTCCGACGAATACAATAAGCATCATATAACGCGTTCCACCGAACGAATATGTTTGTTCTATCGTCAATATAGTTTATCGTTCGTCTGATTGAAACTATTTCTCTCCTTAATATCGAGGTGATAAAATAACTGAAGGGATTATTCGATTCACAGAGATTAACATTTTATACAATTAAAAATTGTTCATTTTTAATCCTTTTGCAATGTAACGTGGCATTTGAAGAGATTTATATTTCAGTGTAAAATATTTGTTTACACGATAAATTAACATAATTAATACAAGGTAAATAATGGCCGTTGAATGAAAAATACGAACACCGGTTAAATATATGAATTGCCAGGCTTTTTTTTCTTTAAACAAAGCGGAGTGTTTGATTAAAGTAAAGCAGGATTTTTGTCTCGTTCAGAAACGGGTAATTAATCGAATAAAAATTCATTTCCATACTGGAATATCGATTCAGTTCCATATTTTCCTCTCAAGTAATACAACCGGTATTTACAACATTGTTTTTTCAGTAAAAGCTTCCCTCGAATATGTTGCAGTATTCATTTGCAAACGACAGCCGGCTAACAGTGAATCGAATCCAATGAAAATTACAAAATAACCATCAGTTGAATTAAATTCTATCGAAGCACGATTGAATCGTCGAATTGATAAAATTTAGAAGAACTGATCGATATGGAAATTGTTTGAACGATTTAACGCGTTTGCTAATATAACAAGTGCATTGAAATTTTAATTATTACTATTTGAAATAATTAATCTCCGACTTTAAGCTTTCCGTTTGGAAGTTTTGATTGTTAATACAATTGCAATGTATTACTGATCAAATAGTATTAACAATCGAGGGTGCTGGTACGAGTTGTCGCAGTTAATTAAAGAACGATGTAAAAAGAACACGAGTTCGCTGGGACACGAGAAAATTTTCCGAAAACAACCCCCAGAAAAACGGGCAACTGTCAAACATATTGGTTCCTCTCTACAGGTTTCAGAATCCCTTCGTGAAACGCGAAACTTTGTCCTCTTTGAAAAATTGTGCTCTCCCCGAATCAACCTTAGCATACGAATGCGAAACGCGTGACTGCTCGACAACAATTGAACACCAGCGACCCGTTTGGCAATATTCGAGAGAACAACAGCTGTCAATTCCTGTCTGTTGGTTGTTGGCTAAAAGTATCGACGGTGAAAAATTGCACCGACAATATTGCCGAATTAAATAGCCGTTATTTCGTTACCTGCGCGTTTTCCTTTATTGGCAGCTGAACTTTGTTCCGTTTCTATTCCATCAAACACTAATTAAAACTAAACATTTTTATTTGTTTTCCATATAAATATGACCGAACTTGTCCACCAATTTCTTATTGAACACAACATCAATCATCACAGAAATGGACCTCGTTAGAAGCGGGAAATCTTCCCCTGTAAAACGGTGTAAGTTTCGTATCGATCCGATATCCGGTTCCGGAGATATCGCGGTGTAAAGAGGAACGTAATTTTGGTCGTTTTTCTATGATTGTCCTTGTCGGCGAGTCGGACCTCTCGCTCTCGCTCGTTCACTGACCTACCACAATGCGTGCGCTGGTCAGACAAGGATGAGTCGGCGTCTTTTTTACTACGATTACTATTACTACGCGGCGTGCGTAATTTCCAGGAAAAAATGTAGGTCAATGGGTCGCGCGTCACTCATTGACCGGAGCGTTTTGGCGCCAAAGCTTTGATTCGCTGTATCTCGGCAACCGTTCGAGATATCGACGTGCAACAAATTGAAAAAATTACAAATCTGTATCAATCTTCTCTCTCGTTTTGCGTACGGTGAATGGTCTTTTGATGCACCGACGTAATAGCCGAATTTTTTGAATAATTGAACACCGTGTAATAACGGTGTATACGGTCCGCGGGATTACGTTCAATAAATCTCTGTGGCAAAAGGGTTAATAGTATATTCATGCGTGTACACTGACACACGTATCCGATTCCATAGGAGGGTACATTAATTAATTATATGTGGTGGGCAAGTTCCCTGTTTGTATTTAATTTGTAACGAGTGTGTTTGCGTTACGGATTAAAGCAAACTTTGTTCCCGTGAATGTATTTAATTTGAATCATTTCTACTGCAAACCGTAGAATGTTAATTTGATGCTCTGCGTTCAGTTCAGAAGTGTTTTGAAGCAGTTATGTCTCTTCGGCGAGTTGATGACTGGATCGCAAATATGTGAAATATATACCACCCCATAATACCCGTGAAATAACGAAATAATTTATTTAAAAAAATAAAAAACATACCTGAAATATTCACGTAACGATCGTTTTATTGCGTTGTGTTATTTCACCAAATTGAAGATGAAAATTCAACGCCGAGGATTTTATAACATATTTTAATTAGAGAAACTTTGCGTCTAATGAAATATAAATGGAATAAAAATGAGAGCAAAATGATTGAAATTAAAATACATGTATTCGTTGAATTATTCACACGGTGTAATTCAATTTTGTAACATAAATTTCTAAAATTCACCGTCGAAGTTCCCGCAACCGGATATACAAGTGAAATATTCCAACTATGAATAATATAACGTTAGTAACATAATACCAGTGAATGAAACCGGATGAAACATTGGAATTTCCAGAAAACAGCTCGTTGTTACTGCAATATCGTCCGCCTTATGCTCACTGAAATATGAATACCTTAGTCAATTTTCCCTGATTTGATATTACATTCATTTCGAATCACTTTTCCGACATCGCTCGTTCTCCTTTCTAAATTTTGTAACATTTCATTTATCCCTATTCGTTGAATTTCAATGCTTCGTTAAACTCACCTTCCGCTTGCAAAAATTAATATTTTCGACATCTTCGGATATCACGCGTCGCCTCGAGCGAACGTAATCTGTCTACTCCCGTAAATTTCTATTGTTCCCTCTCAATGCCTCGTTACTTTCGTCAATTTCGCGTACACCGTCGCCACGAAATTTCGGTTCCTCGAACTTCGACGTATCCGTTAACGCGCGGCGCGAGAAACCTTGGGCGGATAGAGAGAAAAGTCAACGAGTCCCCTTTTCGCCCTTGTTCCTGGGATTCTCAGGGAAACGTGCGAAGGGAAGCGCGAGGAGGGTAGTTTAAGAGATTCAACTCTTTCCCTTAGAACTATGAGTGGATTTCCAACAGCTTAAAAGAACGAGAACTTCGATTTGTTAAAACGCTTTGCGAACAGGGAGTTCGCTTTTAGTTACAAGGTTGAAATTCACTGAGCTCTAGGTTGGAGGAAACAACCTTGAACCGAAATGTTCAACATTGTTGCTTATCGATTCAGTTATTGTTTGCTTTATGAAGAATCATAAGATTTATGTTTGAAATGAATTTTGTATTTGAAACAGAAAATGAATTTTTAATTAATGTGATTTATATTGTAATCGAGGTAATGGAAAAGTATATTAAATTACTGCTCGATGGAATTTTTCGATTTATCAGTGCAATCAAAGCATTATCCGGTATTTATACGGGCCGGGGGGTTTAATAAATAAATTATCGGGAGATATGAACATTTTCGAAATATTATGATATTGCTGTTATGAAAACTGGTTTTGAGATTAATAATAAAATACGAGTTTTATTTGTAGTAGTATGCTTTGGAATATTAATTCTTGTAAAGTGTTACGTTCGACGAATTCTTTAACTTTGAAATTATTAAATTCTTAAATTAAAGCAAACTCGAAACGATTGAAATTAATATATAAATCGCTTATCGACATAATAAATAAAATATTTGGCCGATTTACCAAAGCAATCACAATATCGAGGAGGCTTTATTTGCCGGAGCCAGGCGTTCGGATAAATAAATTGTCAGGCGAAATGACAATTCTGCAGGTATCACAGGGGCTCCTGTTATATGGTCCCGACGAGATCGCAAAAACTCCAGGCGCCATTTATGCAGGAATACACGGAACGGTGCCCGTTTATCAGTCGCTAATCTTATCTCGTCATCGTTGCAGATCTTTGCAACGGTAAAATTCGTTACTGGCCCGAATAAATCGTTCGGTATCTCAAAGTGTACCCAGGCAGATCTATCTATCTGTGCGCGACTGTGTCCCAATTTTTGTTTCATCAACAGACAGAAGCTACGAAACAAACACAAAATGTACAAAAAAAAGAGAGAGAGAGAGGCAGATAAAACATCCGATTTTCCATTCGCGAAAACGAGCAAACGTATCCCAACGAATCAATGAAGTCGCACGATATACGTACCCTTCGATGCATTTCGAAACAAACGACCCAACTGCGATTTCACCAACATACGTACGCGTTTCTATATTATTTTAGCAGAAATTTACCAATACATTTTTATCGATAATACGTTGCTCGACTGAAAAAACAGACAAAAATTGCAACACCCACGAAACAAATTTGCACAACTCTGAATCAGTTTACTAAATCATTATTTTATGATTAAAAATTGGAAAAATTATATTTGTTAAGAATAAATTATATTATTTTTTGTATCAAATACAATTAAAATACCATGGTACGTGTTCGATTTCCAAAATCGAAATATCCGACTGAAAAGAATTTCAAGGATTTTCATGGGTCAGTGGTATTGTAAGTCGATAATTAAGTGGGAAACGAGTGACGGATAATTGAGCCACGAAACAAATGGATATTACGCCGTCGCGTGAGATAAACCGCGATAATTAATGCAACGCAAACGTTCATTTAAACGAGATAAATCCGACAAACGCGAAATTACAGCCAATGCTAATTTCGTTGTAAACGCAGGCAACCGAAGGATTCTGTAATCACAGTGGATCGCCTATCGGCCCTCCGGAAATTAATTAAAGTTCTTCGCGGCGCGACCCGTATTCGATATTTTTATTGCTTTCGGAAACAACAAAAATAAAAATACAAAATAAAAAAAGGGATATCTGTTGCCGGCAGTAACGTCGAAACATGTCGGACATGATTGAAGCGCGTTGAACAACGCCAACGAGCTGAAAATTTTGGAAAAATACCCGGTGTACAGCACAATATTTTACTTTATCTATGTGGCTGAGTAATTTCGCGAATGGATAGTTTTTACATTTGTTCGAAACATTCAATTAAGGAAAACGTATCGAAATTCCAAAAAAATTTGTATTTCGACTTCAAACAAGTATTTCAAAACAGACTCAGTCACTTCATATTAAATATATCAATAAAAAATATTGTTATGTTTATTTTTGCTACACTTCAAGCTTTAAATTGATGTATCACAAGTGCTATTTTGCGATACTTTTCTGTCATGAAATTTCGATATATTTCTCCAGTTGAAATAAACAGTCGCCGTAGGTTTTTTAAACACAGCGATACCCGAGCGCTTCAGTAAAAATAGTTTCAGGTAAAATCTCCTCCGATGTTATTTCTCCTGAAAGTTCTTATTAAAATCCCGGGATCAGGGAATCGTTTCACAGTTCATCATCGTTTCCGTTTCCGTCCCCGTCCCTCCGTTTCGTCGTCCTTTTTTCATTACGCTCGAGGGACAGGGCGGGGAAAGAAAACGGTAAAACTACGCGTTTCCGCCCTAAACGAGGACTTTTTCATAAGCCGAGGAATGAAACGAACGAGCATCCCCTTCGTACAATTTGCTGAATTCTTTCGCGAACCGTCCGCCGTTACGTTGCCCGGCATATTAAATTTCAAAACGATGTAAGTTACACGTGCCGTGTGTAACGTGGCACGAATGAGACGTGAGAGCGTCCCCTTTCGAAGGGGGAGGATCGATAATTTTCAAACCTGTGATTTTCGAGGGGCGATTAGGGGATGATGGATTCAGCGACGTCCATTGAGAAAATTTTGGCTAGAGGGTTGTTTAAAATTTGTCTAATTTGTCTAATTAATAGTCCAGATTTGATCTTTTTCGGTTCAGACGTATTTACGAACTAGGATTAATATTCTGATAAATTGAAAGCAACCTTCCTCGATATTTTGTTTCCTTTAAATTCTCAGCCAACAGGCGTAAAAATACATTGCTTATTCATTTCGATTCATGAATTAGTTAACAAGCATTCTCTTATCGAGACAGGGCAGGGTAAAATCAATTCTTGCATCTCTGCCCCGTGTGAATTATTTAACGCGTAGCTCACCGAATCGGCTGAAAATTAATTAAACACCCAGTAGACGGCGAGAAGTCGAGCGGTGCGTGCAGTTAGCCCCGTTGCAATCGGGTTATTAATGATGTTTCGTGGGGGGAGGGTGAAGGCGGCTGTGAAGGGGGGGTTCGGTTAATTTATCCTCCCCGCCAATTTTACCAGGACGCAAAGGTGTGCACCGAATCTAATTATCCCGTAAAATCATGCGTTTTATAATACATCGTTAAATAGTTTGCGATCGAGTATGCGAATATCGATGAGTTAGCGGGCTGTTGCTGATGTTTCGTCGATAATATTCGCTGGAGAAACATTTGCTGCTGGATTTTCATGAAATTTCCTAACGGAACGCCGGGCGAAAATTAACGAAACCCTTGAACAGGACTAATTATTGTTCCTAACTTCGTGAAACTTTTACCCCACATTGTTTACAAATCCGTAATGTATCGGGTGAATGTGATGATTTTAACATAATTTCGATACTTTGGCACAATTACTTTAGATTCTAATGAATTTCTTTTTTTGAGATAATTTATTTATAAAATCACTTACCGGAGGATAATCGCCGTCCTTCATCTGATAGTCGAAGACGTAGAAGTACGTTTTGGGCATCGGTTCCTTTTCGCTTTCAGGTATCGGTGCTATATGGGGGTTGTTCGGTTTCTTGGTGTGCCTTAGGGTGAATAGATCACCGGTTTGCACCAAGGGCGCCACAAATTGGGCGTCGCTTAACGCCTGAACGCAGGCGTCCTTCGTGTTCACTGGGTGTTGCACCGTACGTTCCCAGTCCGTGTATTCGTTCACGACCTAACAATCAAGTAAACACCCAACGGTGTAACTTGTACTGTAATTAACTCCCATAAAATGATCAATCCCTTTTCATAAAAAAAATAGAAAATAAAATGGTAGTTCTTTAAATTATTATTCGTACATTTCTTTTTTAATTTTGATTAAAGTAAGATTCACTTACGGTGTAAAATATTTCTGTCAGATGATAGACGTACGCGTTCCTCACGTACGTCCTGATTATCCTATCTCTCCTCTCGCCCTCGAATCCTTGCAGAACATCCTTTTCAGCGAATTTCCACAGTGCCTCGCTGGTTGTCACTCCGAACAACAGGTCGTATTTGTTGTTGCTGGTGATTGGCGCCCCGTGTTCCGCCTTTTTTGGCAGTGGCCTGGAAGAAAGTATTCCGGAAATATTGATTCAAGTTACACACTAGTCTCTCTAAACATTTCATTTCATTTTATTCGAGAAGTACTGTTATTGCAAGATTGAATTGAAAATAACGATATTTGCAAATTTTCTAAATTATAAAAAATTAAGACACTGCATAACGATGCTAATATCTCGAAGCAAGGTTTTAAAAGAATTATGAAGCAAAGTTTCTTTGCCTTGATACACTATCACTATACAGTTCGGTTCTTGAATATGCTAATGACTTTGTAGAACAAGGCTGGATCATTTACAATTCCGTTAATGAACCGCACTAATGTCCACGACCAAATGGGCTACTTCTGCATCTGCTTAACATTTAATGAGCTGCTTCGATAAGGTCGTAAAACTAGAGCCGAAGACATTATGCGAATTTTCTTCTCTGCAGGATCAGAACGTTATCGATACTGTACCACGATCCTTTTCAATAAAGTAATATCACGTTATTACTTTAAACAGAATTTTCAAATACCATCTGATTAAATTAACAAAAATTATTTATTTTATATACTCTAAAAATAAAGTAAAAATTATAATAAATAATATTTCCAGTTAATATTCAAATTTACCCCAGGGTACAATTTAATATATTTCTGTCTGTAATCGGAACCGTATTAAAGTTCGCTGAATCTAATTAAACGTAATCACCAGAAGCTTTATAATTGCTTCGGTTTCTCAGTCAAAGCTGAACAGTTAATTAATTAGAAACGAAACCATTCGTTCTCACCCGAATCCTTGGAACTCCGGGCCCATGTAGGACAACAGATCCTTTTGGAAGTCCGATTTTATGACCACCCCGTCCACGCTCGGGCCGAAAGCGCTGAGGAACGTCGGCGGTTGAATGTCGACCTGCATCAATTCTTCCAGGCTACGTTCACGAAGGCAGTCGACTATCAGCTCGTTATCCTTCAGCAGATCTTCAGGGATCGAGCAGTTGACAGCCTTGGCCAGTTTCAAAGCGTACGAAACAGGATACTCGACCACCGCCCACGATGATAAAGCGCTTCCAGACAGAAGGATCGCTCTTTTGAACAGACCTGCGAATGGGCAACGTCCAATTTCTCAAATCGAACCACTGAAAGTTTAGATATCGTTTAAAATACATAAAAGGTTTCCTTAAACAATTGATTGGAATTTGAGGCTCCTTCCATGATAAAATTTCAATATTGGAAAAGATTGCAAATTTGAATTATTTGTAGAAGGATGGGTGACTTTGGTAGAAATTTGTTTTCTGTCGAAGGGATTCAATTTTGCGGGGCCAAACAACTGAACAACTTGAAAGTTTCGTGTCACAGGGAAAGATGAGGCAGCTATCGTTTTCCTTGTCGCGCTCGCGAGACAAAATTAATTCGAAAGTTTTCGTGTTCGTCAAGAATCTCGGAGCCATTGAAGCTTCTAACGTATGAAAACCGTAGGTGTCGCCGGGACACGAGCTAGTCGTTGCTCGATGAAAGCACACCTGCGAAAACTTTCAGTCGTTCCGTATGGAAACTGATTAATTAAGGAACCTGGCGGAACCTCTCTTCTTTCTTGCACCTCGCGAGACACGCCTCGCAAACTTGCTCGTTCCACGCCAACTTTTCCTCGAACCGAGGTTCGATGATCTTTCGAACGTGATTGACTCGGTGTGCAATGAACGGTGGCTTGATCGAACGCTTGGGTATCGGGGTCGTGCTATTTTAATATAGATAATTTCGAGAATTTAAGAAGTTGGGGGAATTTGGATATTTGGAAATTTAGAAATGTAGAAAAGTAGAAACTCAGAAATTAGAAAGATAAAACATCGAATTCGGGGTAATATTTTCACAGTGTCTGCTTCATAAATTATTACGCAAATTCCACGGAGATGGTTCCTACGACAGATTCACAGTCTGATAAGACGTAACATGCTCTGAACTATGATGAATATTCCTGAAGTCTGCGAGAAGAGAGCCCGAGAAAATGGAAGGTCGACGTTAAGCAGAAAACGAGGCAGGATCTCGGACAAAGAGCAGGAGAATTACACGAGAAGGAACTGTATCGATGTAACAAGTAGCCGGATGTGCTTTTTTACGATCGTCGCGCAGAAAGGATAATCGAACCATCGTTCATCTTCATCTCGTTCAAAGGGCAAAAGATCTCAATTATTTTTCACACAGAAAATGTATCCATTGACAAACTTTAATATCACTGTCTTTGACAACTTATTTTACTTTTATTTATGATTTCAATCATTGTTCGAGGAAATAATTAACCCTTTCAAAATTGTTATTACTAAACATGGGAATTTTTAACTTTTGTAATTTTCTTTAATTACACAAGTAATTCAGAGTTTCAAGAACTTGAAAGATAAAAAGGACGTTTCGAAATCTGTCGAAAGTTGCATGAACTTTACGTTCACCTTCCGTGGGATTAGCTCAATTAATACGTCTCCGTCGGTCGTCCGTTGGGCCGGCGATTCATCAAGACAGATTTATACCGGTAGTTTCCAGTAACCTGGAAGCATCACGGACTTAACGCCGGCCAATATCTCTGGAGCCGAGTGTTCCGAGCGAGAGATTCCAACGGCGATGCTATGTTGGCTGTCGATTCGGGGCAAGAAACCGAGACGTGTAGGAAACGGAAGAAGAAACAGGCTTCACGAGAATCCGGGTCCGTCCGCGTATCCTTCAATATCGCGTAGAGACACTCGTGGCCGAAGAAACCCGGTAATAACTCAGCCGCACGATGTGGAAAGAATTTGCCGAGATAGTATCCGCGATGGAAAACCTCTTAGTCGATCGTTGAACGACGAACAAAACCGCGAACGATCGATGTCGCACGAAATCCCCTGCTTTGCAAGTGGTACGAGTCAATAATTAACGTGCGCCTCTGGGATCTGATTTTCTATCCAGACGTTGCTCTGATAACGAATCCAAATTTAATTTAAATAGAATAATTACGTTTAATATTATGTTATCTTATCTCACTACTTTGTAAGTATTTTTGATTTGCTGGTGAATAATTTGAAAAAAATTTCTAGGTTCATAGGGTTAATATTTTTCTTTGATTTTCATTGTAAATACGGTGGGATAATTTCTAATTTCGGTCGCTGTAACGATTTCTTGCTTGTGGATTTCCTTTGGCAGAAAATTTGCTACCATTTCACCCCTCTGGGGATGATTCGAGGGTTTGATTCTGGTCGATGGGAGCCACGAGGAGGAAACAGGCGATGGGATTCATCGGGGATGAAAGGGGAATTAGATATTGGGTTTTTATTCGAATGAAAAATGGCATGGAGGGTGCCCGATGGGATTCGATGCCTGAACAATTTAGTTGTAGCTGGAAAACGTTGTCCGGTGCGCCACCGAGGGCTCCGGTTAATGTTGTTCCTTTCTTTTTCTTGATTTTTTTTCTGAACATTGCCCGGGCACTGATTTATCGTTCCTTTAATAGCATTGGGCGAATTGTTAGGGACAAATTAATGGTTGTAAACGATGTGACAGTGGGATGATATGAAACGAGAGTTACAGGGAGTAGTTTGTACGATTTGCAAGGAGTATAAGCCAGCAATTTGGATTGGGATTAAAAAATGGAATCTGGAATAGTTTGGGCCAATAATAATTGATTTACAAGTAACATCAGTCAATAGCAGACACTTCATTTATCAATCATAGCTCACAATTATGAAAGTAGTATGAGTCAATAACGTTCGAGCTGAAACTGCAAGTAGTACGAGCCAACAACAAGTGCATTACTTCTCACGAGTTTCGATACAATCGCCTTTCATCTTCGCAAAATCATGAACGGCACAAAGATCGATGAACCTTCGACGTTTCCAGTCCCCTCCCTCGAAAAAGAGAGAAAGAAAACGTTCAAGTTTCGCGTCACAAGAGAAATCTGTTCGGCACACATAAGCTCGTTTCCTTTCGGATTCTCCTCGAGAGTCTCGTTAGCGGTGGCGTTCTCGAATCGAAGCGGAATCGTTCGGTATCAACGAACAGTATTGGATTCCTCCATTGAAAGAGAAGAGGGTTTCGCGACCGTCGGCGTCTCGTTACTTATGGGATAAGGATTTCTCTCTCTCGGTTTTGCTCGATTTTTCGCCGTGCCTCTCGCGACACAGAAGGCCGCGATCGACGTTCCACGACGAACCGAGAATCTCATCGACGTTCAGCAAAAGCGCAGACACAAAATGGCGACAAATAGGTGGCGGAGATAGCCTCGCAGGGAAAAGAAGTTCGTATTTTTCGGCGAGAAGCGCGGAATATGTCGCGAAGTTGCGAAAGATGCTGGATTTTTATCGCGTTACCCACAACTTTCCGCTTCTTTCCACGAGAATGCCCCGGATTGCTCGGCGAAGAAAGTCACTTTCAATTGACCGAACTTTGAATTCGAGGAACTTCGCGGGAAAAAACGTCGCGGCGATATTAAAGCTATTCCCGGACTCGAGTTTCATGTTAACATTCCTGTGCAAAGATTCTGTTTACGAGATCTGATGCAAAGACGTACTCTTTTCAATTTAGAGACATGTCGCATGTCGGAAACATCTCTGGCCAACGGCGGTGTACGAGCAGTACTGTTCCTTTTAATATCAAATTACAGTATTTTCTTATATAGAGAATAAATATTTCAAAATTTTAAATATCTCTAAATTAAAAAGGAAATTTAAAAATTGCAAGGAACTTGTCATCTACGAGTGTATTATCAGAAGCAGAATGGTTCGTCTGAAGATATCAGGTCTTGCCAGAAAAGTTGAAGAGTGAATAAAGAGGATGGATTGAGAGACACTCACCCCGTATGACCATAGGACTGATGGCGAGAAAATGAACGCAGGCAGCACCAGTTCCTTGGCCCATCAGCGTCACGTTGTTGGGATCGCCGCCAAACAAGGCGATATGCTCTTTGACCCAGTGAAGCGCCGCGATCTGATCCATGAGACCGTAATTCGCGACCCTAGCCTTGGTCTGAGGCGCCACGTTGGCGTTCAGGAAGCCGAGCACGCCCAGACGGTAGTTCATCGTTACTATCACTTGGTCGGTGTAGCTGGCCAACACGCTGCCGTCGTACGGATTTCCGCTTCCCCAGTCGTAGCTCTCGCCGTGGATGTACAGCAACACTGGATGCTTCTTTCCGCTGTCCGTCATCCCTTGCAACAGAAATGTGTCCGTTCGGTATCAATTTGTACTAAACTCCGTCTCTTATAATTAACTGGGGACAGATTCAGCCTTAAGGGTTTCTATAATAATTTTATAATAAGAGTTTCTATTTAAAAATTATTCTATATTAAGGGATCCTATAATAAAAATTATTCTGGGTTAAGGGTTCTATATAAGAACCACCCTATAGGGATTCTATAATAATTTCAAGCTTCACCCAGTGCCTCAAAGATTATTTATCTGAAATAAAACGATAATCCCCTTGCATCATCGTCGTCCAAAGGGTTAATAAAACCAATGACACCCCTATTACTCCGTTTGACAGAAAATTACGGCTCTCCCCCGCACTTTTATCACCGATTCGAGGGAAAAGTACAAAAGTTCGGCGTCGAATTCGTGCAAGGGGGGTGAAATTCGAGCAGCTCGTCTGCTTCTTATCGCGGGACACCGACCCTCCACGTATTCCCATTCGACCGACAATGGCACGGTAAGGGGTGGGGAGCCAGCCCTCGAACGACCCTTACCGAAACAAAGACCGCTGTTGACCGTGTGTCTGGCCCTATAGAAAAGTTGCAGCCGCCCCGAAGGGTGCGACCGGAAGGGTGGCAGCCCTGCCAAAGGGGATTCGAGCCGGGCCTTCGTCTTACGCTTCAGAAAATATAGAAGCCGCCCCGATGTTCTAGACCGTTGAATAACCGTGGGAGGATCACGAGCGTTCCCCTGATAGAGCCGCTTTAATCACCGGGACCCCCGATCCGCGGGGAGGGACGGCGGGCTTGCGTTAACGCGTAATTCAAGTAGTTCAATCTCTGTTTGCGCCGACATCGATCCTCGGAATTGCTTCCGAGCCCTTTGGCTGCGATTTAAGTGTCCCCCCGCTGCCATCTTGTCTGTTTCTTGACTTTGAAAGTTTCTACCCTCCTGACATTATTATTTTTCGATCCATCTGGGATATAAAACACTCAGTTAGATTTTTCACCTAATTAGACACGTTAGAAATAAAATTAATATCATTCGAAGCACAAATGGTTGACTTATACTACTTAAATTCTTCAAAACCTTACAAATTTGTATTGTTAAGTTAAAAAGTCAGCGAAAGGGGTGTGATCTTGTGAGATATTTTAAAAAAATGTTATTTTGTCATCAACTGTGACGATCAGCTTCCGTCGACAAAAGTCTGAAGCTCATTTCGGGACTAACAGAGGGATTCTTTCGAGTTGCAAAAGCGCCGCAGGTCTGCGGTTCAGCGTGCCTTTGACGTATCACGGAAACAACGAGCGACACGCCAAGTATGCCCGGGCCGGAAATTTGATATAATGAAAAAACATGCATGACCATTTGCCGGGCAGAAGTTTTTACGTACGACGCGGTAGTCGGAAACGCGAATCAAGTGGGCCGTCGTCGCAGCTTTGGTATCGCGCTTTCCATTTTCCTCTCGTGTTTTTAATTTCGTTACTTCCCTCCCCTCTGCCCGCTTTCCTGCCAGGATGGAACTTGTAAATTACAGAGGAACGCGTTTTTCATTTGTACTGAAAGGGAAACGGATTATTGAATTTAGAGAATACTTTCTGAGCGACGCGTACCTTTTTCGGTCCTCAAACGTCGTTTCCAATTGAATCAGCCGTTTAATGAGTTCCATGCTATGCGGGAATATCGAAATATTCTGAAAACACGTGTACCAGGCTCTATTCCCTTCTGAAACTTAATTCTTCCGCCAGCGAATCCAATATAATGAGTTATTGAAATTTTCATATTAAATTCCTGATCGAGTTCGTGACGTTTTCTTATTGAAATACTTATTAAAATTCAGAGAATAAATACCACTGTGATTAATAATCCTTTACCACGTTTAAAAATAATATGAAAAATAATCGATCTAAATTTACTATAGGTTAAAAAATCAATAGAAAGAAACATTTCTATTCGTACATATTTAATTGAAATCGTAGAATGTCTGCACAGTGGAAATCTATGGCTTTGATCAGACGGATACTGACAATCCCTTCTTCTTCGAGCTTTCACGTGCTTCAGCTCTATTTCCCGGTTCTCGAAAGTACCAAGAACTTCTCCCAGACGTTAATTCGTCACTTCCAGCCATCCAGTGCGTTCTCGAATTTCCGCTGTCCGCGGTGTATCGATGGATTTCCGTGAAACAATTAACGCGGGTTTAAAAGCTTCCATCAACGTCCTGGCGAAGGAAATTGGAAAGGAACCGGGCGATAAAATGTCCGGGTGAATCGGGACCCGCACTCTCGCGAGGATATTTCATCGATTTCCGCGAACGCACCCTCGCCTCGGCGTTTCTAATGCGGCGCGATCTTGGAAACGTCGCAACCCCTTTTATAATCGCTCGATGCTCCGGTTTCGAGGGCGACAGCAGTCATCCCTCGTCCCTTTTGACTGGAGAACGCGTGGCGAACATGTCGTTGTCAACCAAATCCTTTTTTGTTTAACGTCAAACGATCACCAGGCCAACGAATCGGGTTTCAACCCCTGGGGGGACAACCGCGAAAGGGTTGCTCATCGAGATTGCTCACTTTCCAAAGCCCCGTGACGCAGGCATGCGGTATTTTCGAAACGGGCTGGCTCGCGAGCGCATTGTGCTGCGGGGAAGCGCAATAACGCGGCGACCACCCTCCGCCCACCCTTGCTTTGATGAAATCAAATTGCAGGTCGAGTTTAAGTAGCCGAGCTTGGACGTTGCATCGGCCCCTCGTCATAAATTTTGATGCTGTGTTGATTTGTGAAATCGATGAGGATAGGGTGAATTAATAGCGATGCTTCAGGCGGGGGCAGTTCCTCTGATGAATTTCGATGTCTTTGTGGTGTTTAATGGGTGATTTATTTTGGAATGGGTGTTTCTTGTAGTTTGTTAATAGTTACTATTAATAACGTAGGAAACTGAAGATTTAAAAATTACTTTATTTTCAATATGTCTAGTCGATTTTCTAGTTCGACTGTCTGACCAAAGACAAACTATTCTACTTAGAATTTCCAGTTTCCTAATTAAAAGATTGCAAATAATATACGAAAAAGGATCACATAAAGTTCGTTATCGATCTTTGTTAACATTCTACGCGCACAGGAGTATTTCACGTCATCCAGTTTCTTCGTACCTTCGGTTACCCGCTTCTTTGATCCTTTTCCCGGAACTTAGTCTTAATCAAGTAAGTAGTTCGTTGAAAAGGTGTTTCCGAGAAGTTACTGGCGGCGTTTACCCTCGGCTGTTTACGATGGCGGGCGCGTACCTTGCTTTGCATAAACACCGCCGGGTTTATTAATGCAACGTGCGTGTCCGTGCTTCTCCGTTCGACGTTCCCGGAGTTTCGCTCGATATTTCATTTAAACATTATTTACGGGATCGTGCACCGCTGACGAATGCGAATCGCCGCTACCGGGGAGAGCCTCGATTTCATTTTTAACGAAGTGCTCTCCGCGTTCATCAACCATTCCCCGCTATTATACCGAGCCCCAAGTAAAATAAATATTCACTTTATATCGAAGCGTTGTAATTTTCATCCTTCCATTTACCAGCCCGCCCAGCCGACGTCAGCGATTTTACTTGCCCCGAGACACCTGATCTACGACGTTTTATCGTGTCCTGATATTTTGTCTTATTTATTTATAGCTTTGCACGCTTTATCCCAAATGTTCCCTCTCGAATAATTAATATTTAAATTCAACCCCTCGGCTCGTTCCATTATACATTATTAGCAGAAGGTAAATTTTTATTTTAATCATTTACACTTGGCAAATTTTTTAATTAAAATTTTCAGCTCGTTACTAGTAGCAAGGGTGTTTTAAATTGACATTGACATTAATTTTCAAACTTTCTTCGTTTAATTATCTAATTACACAAAATTTGAGGCAGTTAACGCGTTAATAAAACAATTATTCGCTCGTTTAACTCTCAACAAACCTGAAATCGTTCCAAGGTCCACGATCAGGGACTCTTTAAACCTCCACTGTTTTTCCCAGCTAATCAGAGCAACAACGGTAACAAAATAGACCCCCCGCTGGTGTATTTACAAAGCGTTCAAAGTACCCAGCGAGTTACAGCGATGAAAAAAAAAGAAAAGGGGGTCGAGAGGCTGAAACGGAATCGCGCGCAAGATGCCTCTCGAACAATCGGTCGTCTTTGAAGCCTGCTGAATCCGTTTGTCGAGGCTCGTTCATTTTTTCTTTCCTTTTTTCTTCCCCCTTTTTTTTTGTCACCGGAGCGTTGGAAAGCACTTTCAACTTGTCCCACTTTGGACGTCGCTTTTCGCGAGAGAAAGCCCGGGCGCAAATCGTAACGGGTGGAAAAGAATGAGATCCGGAGGACGTCCGTCGTCCAGAATGGACCGAAACTGCGAGATGTTCTCCTCTATTTTTTTGCGATTCCCGTAGGTGCGGCGAGATAAAAGGGCCAACCGTGGTTATTTGTCTTTTAACGTTGGATGACAAAAGCCAGTTACCGAAAGCCCTTCCTTACCTTTTTTTTTTTCTCCTCCCCCCTTGACGATACTCTCTCGTCTCCGAACACCTTCCTGGTTCTCTTATCACCGACCCCGATCTGACGATGTTGGTTCCTCTTCTTTCGCCAACTTTATCTTCGACAAACAAGAACGAACTCCCGAACTTTGTCAGCCGGCTTCGAAAGCCGATCAAAGTCGCGTTCCAAGACTATTTAACTGATAAAAGTGATAGCGGAATACAGTGGACATTCTGTCGTGGATCGGGGCTCATTTTCGACACGTTTCGAAGATTTTAGATCTCTCGAACTCCATCAGGAGAAGGAAATTGATGGGAGAGTGGCTCTATTTGTGTAAACTTTGGAAATTTTTCAATTTGCATGGAGAAATAAATCGAGAAGATTTTATATAAATTATTCAGATTTGGTGAAGAGCTGAGAGGCAATTTGCAAACATTCAAGGGCCTATGTTGAGAACCTCAAGCTAAAATAATTAAAGAAATTAAGATTTGAATATCGAATGAAAGGCTAAGTGAGAAGGTATCACAATGGAAGTCGTGCTGTGTTACACAAAGAAGCGGGGTACGTGCAGGGTTGACACAACAATCGAAACACACGTACGAGGAAGGGTGGTAAGAAGAGGTTCCAGGTAAAGCACGTAAGGTAAGTGCGCGTTTCCAAGTAGCTATGATCCCGTCGCGGGCTTTCCGGCTCGCGTTGGAATGCATAGACATAACGTAAATCCATGTTTACTATGCTAATACCGGCGAACTTGCCGGCTGAAAGACGCCCGAGAAACGTCCTATCAAATATGCAACGCTACTTGCACGAAGCCTGTGCAGGCCCAAAAAGGAAAAGAGACGAGGCCGGTTCGAGAAACGAGGAAAGCTCGTTTCTCTTGGAGTCTCTGTTACACCGGAAGCCCTGGCCCCGGCTGTCTTCGACTTCCTCTTCCTTACGTCCAGCTACTCAGCTCGGCAAATTTCTTTACGAACACGACGGGGATAGTTCTCTCGGCTTTCGTTTTTCTTGCCAGGCTACTTTGCAACTTGCTAGTTCCTCGAGGAAACGACGTGTTTGCGAGCCTCCAGGAACTTGCTTCTTTTTTTGTTCGATGAATTTTTACGAAATTTTCCAGTTTTATTGACTTGTTGAGGCTTGGAAGATTTGGGGATTAAATTAGAAATTTAGTCATTCTGGAAGTTGGGACCTTAGTTAGAAAAATTATTTATATTTTCAACGAGGTTAATAATAATCGAGATTTGGGTGAATGATTATTAGTGCAGTGAGTTCCTGTTACAAGAGAATAATTAACGACGCAATTCATTAGCAATAACTTTGAACCGGAACATCGAATTCGTGATATCGTGTTGGATGTTGGAGGAATCAAATTTCACTGAGAATTTCGTGCAATTGTAGCTTATCGCCAGCTCGATGGCATTATTTCATCGAATTCGTACGTCTATAACTAGCTACACTCTGATCCACGAACAACGTTCTGATATTAATTAGTGACCGCAGAAATGATTGGATATCAGTAACAAGACATCCATTTTACGACACGTATCGATACCATGACCCAATTTCCAACAAATCATCACTCTCAACGTACACCCCATTGTTTATAATATAATTATCAATCTTGATATTTCCTTCACATTTCATTTAAAAGAATTCATGATATTCAAAATTTTGCCAATTAAATTTTCTTTTAATATTTCGAGATACTCATCCTTCGTAACAAAAGATCAATAAGATATCTGTAGTAAAATCAACCCAATCAGTTTTTTCCCCTGGTCTATAGTTTCGTCGAAATCGATGCTTTAGAATGGGCAAAAAATATATATATATATACATATGTCTGATCGATCCATTTAGCAAACAGCAATCGGGTCTAGTTAGAGCATAGTGTAATTTCCAATTTGCATCGAGGTGCACGCGATAGGGATACACAGGAGCCAGGTGAACGTTCGCAATCACGCGACTGAGGGTTGTCTCCACAGTGTCTTTATCCTTGATTGGATGCTGGCCCAAATCGATGTACCGTCGAACCAACCGGGGTATCTTCCGTCTGAATCCTTCTCCCCGTCCTCCCCTCTCTCTCTCCTCTTACTTCCTCTCATTTGCCCCACCTCGGCCATCCACAGTGTACATCCTTGTTACACGTACTTACACGTAACCCAGAGCTGTGCCAGCACATCCTGTTTCTCACACCGACACGAAAACGTTCCGTCGTACGTGTGCGAGCGTCCTGGGACGCGATTCCACCGCGAATGCTCGTACGGGTGTTGATTTCGAAGGTAAGGGTGTGCAAGTGGTTCAATTAGTCTGTTTCATCGCGATCCTGATGTTTGCCAATTCCGATAAGAATGAAGGGACCGATATCGAAACTGAGATTATTTAATCATCGAAACTGTATTGTAAGGGACGTGTAGATTGGATAAGGGTGAATAAAGTTAAGGGTTTAAATAAAATTTTTAATTACACTAATAGAACTTGTCTCGTTAAATATCGAGGTTATTCAATTTTGGAAGGGTTGTATTTCGTCGGATTAAGATTGGCATAAACACTGAGCAGGTATTAGAGAAGGACATCTCTTACAATCCACTCCATAAGTGGTTAGTTAAACGACGGGCCATCCTATCATAGATATCTCTGGCTATTTGCATCGGGGATCCTTCGAAGCTAATCGAAATCGATCTGCATCGTAACCGGCAAACGCTTTCCACCGGATATCCTCTATACTTGCAAGGATAATTGCATTCGGCAAGGATAAAAAGCCTTTCCGGCCCGGAGTGCTTTCGGTATTATTGAAACAGATTAAACAGAAATCCTGCCCGAATATCCCCCAAAAAGCCGTCCTTTCGAGACGATTTAAACACAATCTCGACGATTTTAATCATCGCCTTCGACCCTGTCGTCGAATTTCGATCAAAGTTAACCGAAGTTCGGATCAGATTTTCATTAAACTTGAATCAAGCTGAATCTTAGCTCTCAGTCGAAGACAGATTTCCAAGCTAATTTCCTCAAGGTCTATCATGCTGTTAATTACAATCACTGTTAATAAGCCGTTGCCATTAACGGTTCGATCATTAACCCTTTGATCGGGTCCTACCCTTTCTCTAAATTTAACAAAACTTCTAAAGATTAATTTATTTGTTGAATTTCATTTTGCGATCTTCTGCTTGAAAATTCGTAATTCCTAAGATCGGGCCAGGATTCGGGGTTGAAGGTTCGGCGACCTCCGGTTTTCCCACACAAATTCTCCTGGCCGAACCGTGTCGAATAAATTCGGTTGGTTAAACGACTAGTTTTTGATGCAAAGCTGTGTGCGGTTGGCCGAAAGGGTGAGAAGGGGGCGTGCGGGACTTGGCAGCGAGGCGCGATCTCACTTAATCGAGGTCGCGTAATTTAAGTTAAGCAAGTCGTAAAATTTGAATCGTAATTGCGTGCATCCGTTATGCCCACCCATACACACACAGGTGCGGCGCACACGGGAACAGGCATATTTGGCGTACGTGTGTAATCGAAAATCGTTTAATGGCAGGAAGCATCGGCCGCCTGCCACGGTAAATTGTTTCGGCCTCCCTTGCGCCTTCCTTTCTCTTCTTCTTTCCTCCCCCTCTCTTCCGCCCGATCGGATATTGGAAATGCCCGGGACTTAATCGAGACTGCACCGGTGTACAAATTCGCGTTTTACCCCTTTCCTCCCCCCTGTTATTTATCCGCGCGGTCGCCTTTTATCATCGCGACTAATTTTCTGGAATATTCTTTCCGCGATACCACTACCTCCCCCACTGGAATTCGAGGCGGCGTGAAAAAGTAAAGCGGCGCTTAATTAACGCGGCGGAACGCTTGGTAAATTCATTAGATTTGTCCAAACTGTGTTTGCAGATGGAAAACATTTTCTGTTTCCTAGGAAAACTTCGAAGTTAATTAAAATAGTAATGTAGATGCTTGTTTATTAATCTAAGTTTGTAGATTAGCTATTAACGATTCAAGCAATTTTTATTCTGATAATTAACGGTATAATTAGCGGGGTGGTAAACATTTCTGCACTTACAGAAGGCAAATTAGCTGATTAAAAGTGCATCGTAGCCCTGGGAAAAATGTTAAATCAGCTGAAACAGTGATTTATAGATTTCTAATTAGTGCTCCAGCGAAATAAAAATATAGCTGATAAATTATTAAATTTGATGTTTCAACGACTCGAGGATAAAATTTCGGATTAATAAAATAAAAATCGATCGCGTTTCGTGGAAAAGCCTCACGTACCGGCTGAAAGGATATCAATTTCCAGCAGGGATCGATCGGGCTCTTTTTATTTTTTCCTCGAAATACAGCCGGGACTGCGAAACACTTTCATTTCGAGGGGGTAATATTTCCAGGAAGTTCATTACACGGTGCACGCGAGACGGGGGCGGGTTAATAACGGGGTCAGAATCGATCGGATCGATCCGTTCAAAGTGTCATCGATCACCGCCACAGAAAGCTTCTCCGTTACATCGTTCTCGATTATTAAATCGTCGAACGGCACGCGCGACGATTAAAAGGGAACGGGTTAGTCGTGCGGGTAACGACAGCTAGATAACAGGCTTCTAGGAATTATATGGAAATGCAGATAACGCGATTAAGAGCTTAACCGAGGCTCGTGTATCGTCGAATACGGATTACCACTGGCTACAGTCGGGATCTTGCCTCCCTGAATGCTGAAAAATTTCGTTCGACTTCCAATTTCTAAGATATTCCTTGAATTCAGACGAATGGCCCTCTATATTTCTTCTCTCGCGTTTATTGGACGATTTGTATGCATTATTTATCTGGAAATATTCCTTTCGTTTGGAATTCATTTTAACACGATTCTTAGTCTTAATTTGAATATGGCTGAAATATTTATTAAATTGATAATTAAATTTACCAGATTCGGGTAGTATTTTTATTCCATGAAGTTGAACGAATAATTCTATCAAAAGATAAGATATTTTAACCACGATAAAAATTGAAATGGATAAATCGCCGTTCAAATTTGCATAGAATCGTACTGTTCAAAAGAGATTAAATTTTTGAAATAAAGTACCCCTGTGATGGATAAATAGGATCGTCGATATTCAACAAAAAATTTATTAATATGTGCGTAATGCAAGTGCGTTCAGAATTTCATAAATAGCACAAAATTTAATACGGTTTAATGTATGTTTAAATATTTGCCTTTGACGATCCTTTAAATTTAGTTAAATTAATTTGCACGATCGCAAACAATGTCTGTTCGAATCAATTGAGACGACGATAATTTTCCAGTTATTAAATTTCAAATTTTTGTGATTAGGATATTTCTATTTTTAATTATTAGTTGAATTTCTAATCCAGATTCGATTAGTCTTCGAACATCTAAATTCTCAAATAACTGGAATTTGAGGTTCGAATAATTTTAATTTAATTTTTATTACTGATGTCTGAATATTCAAGTTTCCCCATTCTGAAATTCTTTGAACAACGTTAAAATTTTATGGGGCGAAGTTTCATCCCCTGATAACCCGGAATGGTTAATATTACCGTGAAATTGGTCCAGCAAGCGAACCAACGGAATCCATAATGAACTTTGACCGTTCGTAAACAACCCGTTGCTAATTCAATATAACGTTTCAAAGATTCAAATGAATTTCGAAAGGACGGAATTCCGTGTAAACAAATAAATATTTCGTTTAACATACGTAACTAGGAGGGTGCACGTAGCTGAGACAGATTCACGGTATTCAATCTAAGGCTCGTCTATCTCGAAGCTTATACACGTGAGAGATAGCAGCTGGTTACACACAAATCTATCCAACTAGACTGTTGTTTCAAATGCTTCTCGTACCAAAATCTATTCCGTAAACTTGTCTCTGACAAGATACACCCAACAGCGTTTGTCAATTGTTCTATCCCTTCGAATTTCATGTGTTATTCCATCGCAATGTGAAATTTTAATACCTTTGGCCTCGTAAGCGCGGATAATACTCCTTTCCTAATTAATTTTCTTGCTGGAATGCTACCATAAGTAAGGGGATGCAAACGTACCACAACAGAAGATGTAAAATTTTGCAAAATATATTAATATTTCTTTAAACAGAAATTTACAGAAATTCCTTGCCTTCCTTAAACTGTGGGTCAATGACCAACTGCTCGTTTACAACAATTCTTGATTGCGAAACGATTGTTTACCGAGCGGAGCAGCGACAGACGAAAAGGGGGATGGAACTTTCGGGGATAAAACGAACGTAAACGCGGACGCCTTCGCTGCCTGTTGGGGCGTGTTTCAACTAACAAGCTTTCGGCTTCGTACAAAAGCAGGAAACACTAATTAGGTTAACCGGCTACGACGTCGCAGTAATTCTAATTACGATCACGTCGCCGTTATAACTAATACGAAGACAGTTAACGTGGCGTGAAAGCACGAAATTCTACGCTAATATGAATTCTGTACCATCCTATCGGTTCATCGATTTTCTATCGAACTCGTTTCACGAACCAATCTTCCCCAATTTTCGACAATTATTTTTTATCACCGTCGAATATTTCAAATTATTATCGAAGAGTAAAAAATAAATGACTTCATTTGCAAATTGAAAGCAGCCTTTGATTCAGCAACGAGAAGGCGAATTACTCTGCCGAGATAAAAGTGTGACCATCGAGGCGGAACTGCGGGCTACCCCGCTCATCATGGAACATAAGGTCGGGACAGGGTCCAGGATGACGGAAGTTTTCGCCGCGACAATGAGAACGGAAAGGAAGATGCACGGACGAGCGGGCGCGCAGATAGCCAAGGCGCGTCTCGAGTGCCAAACCTCAGGCTCGCCTCTCACGGCCGGAGCTTATACGCGTGGAGAACACCGCAGCTGGGATCCATTTCGAAATCCACGTAACCGCACCTCGAGCCGAGCGTAAGATAGCCACCGGCTCGGATCCGCGTCGCGCGGCAGCTTCTCCTCGCGGTTCCTCTCGACTCGCGGCTCAACGAATTAAGCTTCCTGCTTCCAGGAACAAACAACTGGCCCCGAGCTGACCTGATTCGCCCAGACGGATTAATCCATTCGAAAATCTGATACTTATTTTCCCAGACCTTCCTCTGCCAATTTTAATCGTTCAATTTTAATTTAGATAAATTGAACACGGGAACGATAGATTCTGAAATATTGTATTTTTCGAAACTTTGAAATATTTCAATAACGGTTAAAAAAAAATCGAGAACGGAGATGGTTTCGAAATATTATATTTCTGGAAATTTTGAAGCTTCCAAATAACATTTCTCGGAATCGAGAATGGAAATTGTATATTCGTAGAAACTTAGAAATTTGCAGGTATTACAACTTCCAAATAATATTTTGGAAAATCTCGAAATTAAAAATATACTTTCGAGGTATTTAATTTTCCAGGACGTGCATGTACGTTCTTTGTAGCGAAAGGGTTAATTCTCCTCGGTCGAGCAAAATTAATCGTCCGTTCGCGGTACAATAATTGACCCGGAGTCTGCTCTGGCTTCCGGTTCATCCCCCTGGTGTAAACTGGCGTTTCCCCCCCTCTCAGAAGCAAAGCTCTCTCATGGGGTCGTCAGGCAACAATCGTAATTTCGACAAGAGTCCGGTTTCATCATGCAACCTCTCCGGTTGTTACACGTTTCTTTTTTTATATATATACTCTATCTAGTTAACTGTTCGATACTATACCGGCGTCATCGAGCGTAAGTCAATTTGCCAATTTTTTAACACGACGAGAACCGCGGGAACCTTGAAATCGGTAAAAATTCGAGAGCTTGGGGCAGTACGAACGAAAACGTGCGAATATCGATTTATCGCCGTCACGGCAGGTTGTTAGATTTCATTTCGCTAAAGTGCTCGTGTTTATCGATATTCCGTCGTTGTACATCGTGTTTCAGAAAGTTTCTCAATTTTTATTTTGTTTTTTTTTGTTGTTGACCATGTATGATGTTTATTCGATTCGCGATCGGTGCCCGACACCTTTAATTCTGATATTTGAATAAAGATTCGATTTCGTTTTGGATCCTTTTTGATTTTCTGAAAGAATAATTTTATAATTTATTTCATATAATATTTGCTTTTGTAAATTGAATTGAAATTTGTTGCCTCTCTTCGTGGTCCATCGCCTTAGAAGTGTACGAATTGTTTTAATTAAATCATACTTTTATCCACTTCAGTGATATTTCAATGCAATGTTATGCATTTTTTTTATACGAAAAATGTACGGTCGTGTTAAAAGAGAAATGGTCGGCGAAACAGAACGTTTTGACGTAATTAGTATTTTAAATGAATATGAAAGACAAGCGCGCGCGATAACATGCGAAACATGTTACGTTACAAGTGTGTTAAGTAACTAAATTTCGTGATATAAAAGTACATGGGAACGGTGGATGGAAAAATGTCCCGGTGTCATGACTGTTTTAAGGTCATTTGAAAACGTACCTTTTGTGAGGTACGCTCATACGTCGCGTGTGACACGAGACAGATTCGTTGATAATTATTTTAATCAGGTATTTACATCAAAATACATGCCCCGATACAATCGGAAACATAAGGGCACATTCGCGATTGTACTTCATCTTCAACAATCTTTCGCCAATCTGGAGAATGGAGCCATAAAATCATTAAAAATGTCTCTGAAGAATCTCCGGGACATTATACAAGTCCTTTCCATAATCGGAACAGGGAAAACGCATTTCAATTACTCAAAAAGAAGAAAAATCGGGGGAGGATCTTAAATTCACTTTAAAATTCGAAGCAATTTCGCTGGATTACCAATAAAAGCGGAGTTCCAGAACCCCCATTCACTTTCAGCAGGGGATGAATAAAAAGACTCTTCCTCGATGTTTCTTCTGTCTGTTGAACGAAGGGAAAAAGGGACGAGGAAGGGGATAAAGCGGGCGTCTAGGGGAAAACACAGAGCCGAAGAAAGGTTGCGGGGGTGTTTTCGTTGAAGTACACAACTTCCTTCCGACCGTGCTCCACCTTGTGTTTTATGGAGACCTTAACCTCGTCAAGGTCTTAACTAAAAGCGTCACGTGTTGACAGTGGGCAGGACGGGGGAAAAAGTTGTGCGTGTTTCCCGTCGTTTTACAGCCACCGTAAAACAGGCACTTCCCTCTTGACAGTGTCAATAATTAATCAGAACGTTCGCATTATTTAATCAAGAATGGGTTGTGTTTATCTACGGATTTTGGGTCAGAAGTTTTACTTTCTTTCTCTTCAACACCCTTTTTAATTATGCTAGTTGCAGAAGTCCCAATTATAATTTTGCTGCTATGTTTTAATCTTCCGTCTGCAAAGTTTTTAATTAAAGCAAAGCAATTTTTGTTTGTTAATTCGAAAAGGACCTCAGGTATTAAAAATATTTGCAAAGGTATCTGTTCTCGAGAAGGGGAAGAAAAGTTCACCCCATGCAGAAATCTAAATTAAAACTTCAATCAATTGTCCTTGCACGAAACTGACACGTTCACAAATAAACTGCACAATGCTCAAGTTAATTATCAACTCGATAAGCAACTCTAGAAAATCAATTTCATACTCCTCTCTACTCTTGAACGACCAGAAGTCGATTATACGGAAGTCAATTAGCTGAAATTGATTCAGACGTTTAGAATCGACGTCGTTGTCGTACGATTAACAAACCGAGTCCTGAATTAATCCTTCATGATTGAAATACTTCAAACTTTGACATATTGTGTACACAGAGCGTTAAATTCAACCTGGAATAATTACATTTCGACTGATTATAAAATTAGTGCAATATATTATAAATCAATTACAGTACAATGTAAATAGAATTTATAAATTACCCCAACTTACTGATTGATCAAAAATTATTATAGACTATAGAAAATTACTGGAAAGTGCTATTTATTTAGCAGATATTAATGATTCGTGGGTGTACCTTGAATTTGGCTCGACCTCGTGCAATTATTTCGACCGTACGTCCCGCTAAGAAAACAATTTTCGTTCGAGGACAGAAAAATAAGCGGGGACCGGCATGGAAACAGCGACGACGACTTTGATCGCGTGTTTTTCGTTCGGTACGCGGGCCGTGAAATGAAATTTCGGTCGGTCGCGCGAACGATTTCAGCCGAAGAAAAGAGCGACCGAGTCGAGTCGGTCGGTGAAAGAAAATCGCCCTGTACTTTGCAGCAGTCGTTCTTTCGACCGATAGAAAAGAAGACACGATAAGATCGAGTATTGTCGAGCTTTCAGACGATTCTTTGCTTACAGAGGTTCGCTGGAGTTCCCTTGTTAGCCGGCAAGCTGGATACCGCCGACCGTTCTTTTCCAGCCTTGTCCGTTACCCCCCTCCCTCGCGATAAAATGGAATTATGGCAGAAAGATTGCCGAGTGTGACTTCAAACAGAAGCCACTATCTTTCCTTTCTCTCTGTTTCTACTCTTTTTTTCTCTCTTCTTTTACCGGAGAAACGTTTTTCTCCTTTTTTTATGCTGCTTGCCAGAAAGAAACGCACTGGACGATGATAAACTGGATATCTGTGTTTCTCTTTGTCCAGAGGGTAGATACCGTGGATTAAAGATTTTTTATTTTATTTTTGTGAGTTGGCAAAATCCTGGAGGGTGGGGTTAATGTTATGCTATTTTTAATCATTTTTGGGTGTAGCTCAATTTTTGTAAGGGAGTAAAATTGTAATTAGGCATTCATTTCGTACAGTAATAAAATTCTAGGTAGCTAGTGCCTTTTTTTGTAAGGTGATAAAATTTTAACTAGGTAGAGGTAAGGTTACAATTTATTAGTTTCATAAAATAATAAAATTGTATGAAGCTGGAGTCGGTATCATATTAATTTCGTGAAGTAGTAAAATTCCAGGTACGTAGCGTTAATATCATATTAATTCCGTAAGATAATTAAATCCCAAATTACACTGCCTTTACAACCCACTAAAATGTTACATTATCTTAACATTAATTTCGAAGGATATCAATTGGACAGCCATAATTGCAAAATAAAATGATCATATTCTATTATTATTCAAACATTTCAAACCCCATAGAATCATTCTTTTACAACGAATAAAAAATAAACAACACCAAAGGACCTCGTAACACATTTAAACATCGATTAAGCAACAAAAGTCGTCTCAAACGTCCCCTTCGATACAAAAACTCGCCCAGAGCGAAATTTCGAATGCAGATTCGTTTAAGGGACGAAATCGATCATCCCTTTATCGAGTGGAGGAATTGAGCACATTGTCAGTAATATCCACTCAGGAACGGTATGATCAGGATTGAATCCAAAACGCGGACAAAGATCTAATATTCATTTACGGGTTGGAAAGTGTTATACGCGTGCGAAACGACAAAAGTCGGGGGACAAAAGCCTAGCGTCGACACAACGGCCGCCGATAACGAGCAAGTATTAATTAAAATAGTCGTGAACGTGTCGGCGACGTACGATATTCGCTCGTGCATAGTCGATTGAAAGTTCTGATCGTAAAAAATGGAAAAAGAGAAGGGATGAAATTGGAAACAGTCGAAAGCCAGAGGGACAAATCACTTTTTCGTTTGTTCGATGTTGTGAACGATATTATATTCAGACTTTGGTTTCGTAGATTATGCATTTGTTCCGTTCAAAGCTTCATTGATTGTTGTTCCCGTTCGATGGTCATTATTCCACGTTCTGCTGCCATTCGATAATTCATTGTTATTGCGTTTCATTGATGCAATTAGAAGGACTGTACCGTGATCCTTAACTATAATTATTTATAATTAAGAGAAAGCATATATTTTGAAGGTTATTTTGCAAAATGTGTGAAGATGGTATGAAAGAGAATAATCATGGCCTTCATTTTTATAATACAGAAATAGCTCTCGTGGCTCTAATTGATCCACTAATTAATTCAGCTTCTCACGATTAATTAATGAATCAATTGGAAGCACAAGAGTGGACGTTGTTTCTATATTTGGTACACGGAGGCAATGATTAATCTTGATTGCTGTCAGTGGAAAAATAATTTATTCAATCGTCCGATAAATGTTTGCCAAATTCAGCAAACATTTGTCCAATAGTCAGCATAAGCATCTTCGTGAAACAAACGCGGTCGAAAATACAGATGAAACAATCCGAAAAAAAAAAAGAAAGGAAAGACTGTCCATTATTTCCGATTTGTCTATTTATCGAGCGTCATCGTCGAGTTGAAACTGCTGAAGCAGAGGCCGTATATAGTAATATGGAAATCGTACAGGAGCAGGTTGGTCGGATGAAAGCGGCTTCGTTTTGCGAACGTTGTCGCTGCCCAGCATCGTAGAATAATTCGGAATTGATTCACGGAAAGCCGATAATGGACAAGGATAAAAGCCGGGCGGAATAATTAAAACGCGCTAGAAACGTTGATCAGCGTGCACGATGCGAGCCGGTAGCTTTTGTTTCCAGGTAAATCGAGATGTCAGGGAAACAGCGCGCTAATGCCGCGACTAGAATCATTACGAGGGTTTTAATGAAACCACTGTATCATCCTAATTTTTAACGACCGAAAGAAAGAACAGAAAACAAAATGAGAGGAAAGAGCATTTCCTTTTATTTCTTAAGAATTCCAACCCTTACAAACCAAGCCCGTTTTTAGGCTTTATGAAGTGTTGGTACTTCATCGAATGATCCTATGGCCGCCATACAAACTCGACGAAAGCCGGCCAGAAATTGCGTTAGTTCGGACGGTGACGAACGTATGGGTCGCGTTAATCAAGTTGAAAGTAATTATTCCATTCGGTAATCGCGCGATACAACGGCGGCCGTTTCGTTGAAAATTCCACGCCGATGGGAACGTCGGCGACATCAAGGTGTTGCAACCGGGATGCGCGTATAATGGAATTTTCCTTGAAATAATATCGTAAAATTATATGGGGGTGTGGCTTAATCCTTCCGGATGCAACCAACCGTTTTACGGGCCTTGTACGTACATGGTTGGTCCTGTGCAACACCATACGTCTTTCGTCGCTGGATCATAAACGTTCGTGTGTTTATGGGATTCGACGTTCTCTCGTTTTATGAACGATCTTGCTTCGTTTTGCTTTCGCAATGGGCCACTGTTTAAACATCGTTTGATGATCTTTGACGAATATTATCAAATTTTGTTTCGGTAAACGTAGAATTTTTAAGCGAACGCGCCCGGTAATATCTATTTTATGCTCGAAGTCTTTATGGGCTATCTAGGGGGCTCCATACGGTTGCCGTAACTTTTATTCAGAATGTGTTTATTCCAACATCGTATGATATACTGACAAGCGTTGTTTTATGCGAAATATATATTAATACATTTAAATCGATCGTCGAAAGTTCACGAATGATACCAATTAAACGATGGAACGTAGGAAAAGTTTCCTGGTTACAGGGATTTAGGAAACGCGGATGGTTCGTGCGCGGAATAGGAAATAAGAAAAAGGGGAATCGTGTTCGAGGCGGTAAATAAATACAGGTATTTCGAGAGGACAGGTCAGGGCCGGTACGAATAAAAAGGCAGTGCTCGCAATCAAAACAGCCACGGCGCGAAACGAAATCAGCCGACTAGCCGAAGAATGCAAATGCGACCCACGGAGAAGTTGTGTAAATTGATTACTGAATTATTTATCGGCCCCCCCCCGGCTTTTCCCGTGGAGTTTCCCCGCCCGTTCCGCCGGTAAGAAAGGGAAACGTTCGTGTCACGACTATCCATCAGTTTTATGGAAGAAAAGTTGCCTTCTTCTCCTTCTTTCTTTTTTTTTTCTTATGGACCAGTTGAATTGCTTTCGATTCAAACCTCCAGACGGATACCTGCGCGCCCGGAGAAAGAAATATTCCGTCTGGCTCGCGAAAATGTTTGCGCGACAGCGGGCATTTGTAAAGGGTGTACGTAGTTCTATCAGTGTACTAGCTTAGGAGGAAATCTTCCGAACTAATATTTGAGTGTGTATGTCTCCCTGGTGGTCGTAAATCAACGAGAATCCTAAATGTTGTTACGCACTCCTGGGACCGACTGTTTCAGGCAGATTTAGATTGGGACTCTGACCCGGCATCCTGAAAATTCAATGCACAGCCAGATAAACTTTCCAGCTACCCTTGTTTGTTTCTTTTTAGAAACTTTCTTTTCTTACGAAAGATTAAACGTCGTGTTCAGATTTGTTTTGGGAGAGTCATAATAAAATATTTGTTATAATTGATAACCAGAAAGTTTAGGTTCAGAACATTGATGAAAGATTTATATAGTAATTTTTGCCAAGCTTCAAGCTTTAAATTGATGTGTCATAAGTATCATTTCATGATACTTTTCATTCATGAAATCTCACGACAATGCGATCTGTAATTTTCCTTTTCTCTCGATGGTATCAGTTCCCATTCACTAAACGAAATTACAATCATAATTCATGTACACCCATAAAACATTCATAACATATCTTGGAAACAGTCTATATACTGTAAAAAAAATCACAACCACATCGAAAGGGGATGAATCGTTCGAATGATCGAGTATCTACCGACTTATATCCTCTTCTTTTTCTTCGAGACACTCGAACGATTTTCTTCGATATCATCCCATTAATATGCATGACTGGGAACCGATCAAATTTTCTATACGAGTTCGATTGCCTGATGCCACCCATCCCCCATGAATATTGAGTTTCCAGCGTTGCGAACCCGTATCCTTCGACGATGCTTTCCTAATTGCGACGCTATGAACTTCGATATCTGATTAAGGCGTTTCATTAACGGATACTGTTCGATGCTCGTGCGCGACCACGTTAAAATCGTTCCGAGCGGATGTTACACTCGAACGAAAGTGAAATTACAGAAGATCGAGTCGATGAGAAAGCCTTGAAGGATGAGACTAATCGAGTCACTGATAAGGGAAGACGTCGGGATAAGAGAGACCCTCTTTTATCTAAGATGGAGGGATACGAACACGGATTTTCGAAGATGGATCACTCGGTTCTATCTGGTTAAGAGAGAAATTGGGATAAGCTTGATGAAATAATTTCTTCACGGCTGGACCGAACGAAGTGTCCTTAATTTGATGAGTTTCTTCTCTTTTCTACTTTTAAACGAATTGAAAGGACAAGACTTGCCAAACTATTCTTAACTAATGTCTTTGAAAATGATTGAAATTCTCGAATGGACGATAAGGCGATTTTTCAGAAATATTAAAAAATAAATTCGAATGATTTCGCTGCGATGTTATTTCGCATAAATCTTCGCGCCATTATCCGCTTATTTATCGGCGTTCCGACGTAACAAATCGTTACTCGGGGAAGGATTTATACCATTTACGATTATATGAGAGCTTTACGTTTGATTTGCTCGAACGACGGGATTTCATTTACATTTTTCAGAGCCCGGCATCAGAGCGCCGCGGATGTTGCACACCGTCGGTTTACAACGCGAATCCGAATCGTCGAATTACCGTGAAATTACTGGTACATTTTGTTTCGATTAATTGTGCGTCGCTGTCGAATTTCGTTCCCCGTACAAATTGCAAAACTTTTTAATCGGAACGAGCCGACGATCGACGTCTATGCACGGCACGGATCGAACCGCGGGATTTTCATATTCGATTTCAGCTCGAATTTTCCCAAATATTCCCGGCCCTGCCGATTCAATTTAATGGACAATTTAATTCGGCAACAATGCGAAATTGTTCGAAATTTTGTTTAATTTCATCGCGCGGCAAACACGAAGCGTTTTGATAACGCTTCGATTATTTGTTCAATTCCATTGCACTGAAAAATATCATTAATTCTGAAAGATCCATTCGCCTTTATAATCGTTCGTGATATTGAAAGAAAAGACCCATTTACAAATATTTTATTGAAAATAACAAATAAATATGAATTTATCGCTATAAACTATAATTTTTATTTGAAAATAAAAGATTCTTATAATATTTGTTAATTTTGCCAAGTGTCTTGTTATTCAAATGGGGGAATTCCCTGGTACCTTGACCTTAATTGGGTTTTTTATTTGAATATACCTCGAACCACGATTTCCCTGTAACATATTATCTTCTCCAACTGTACTTCTCAACGATTTCGTGTCCCTAAGGTAACGTTAGTTTGTCGAAGGTGAGAATTGTGGTACGTGTGAACCAGCCAGCATTACCTTAACAATCCATGGGATACTTGCCGAGTTTATAATCGTGTCGTCCAACTTGCAGCTGCAAATAAACCTGTTAATCCAACTATACCCTTATCACTTGAAAATTGATACGAATCTATCGCATCCGATCGAATGATCGATCGTTCGAACGAGTATTTATCACCGATAGCCTATCTTTTATTGTTACACGAACCGAACCGCGTGATTAATTGATCTCCAAACTCTTATGATTGCTTCAGAACTATGTGGTCGACGAATCAAACACGTATCGTTCGAATTGAAAATTTGGTCAATTGTTTTGTAATTCGAGTGCGATCCATATTTGCCTGGTAATTTTAATTCTATTCCATTTCGTATAGTATTAGCCAATCAAAGATAATTTTATGGGAAATGACTTCAGCATAGTGTCCAAAGTGTTAATTATTGAACGTAGGATTACTGGAATTGGGGCAAATTTCCATTATGGATTCCATTATTTATTTTTCTGATTTTGCCATGGAAACTCCAACTGGGTTACAACTGACCTAATATTTATCACACAGAAAATGATCGTTTGTTCATTTGAACATTGCGCAGAACGAGTACCCGTGGAACAAAGTACACGAGTTAGAACAGTGAAGATTTTATGCGGATGCGAACAAACGTAGAAATAAAAAACCCTTTGTACGAGGTTGGCCCAAGAACGGGAAGCCACACTATAAATTACACGTGCCGCACGACAATGGATCCTCTTTTTCCACTTTTTTTCGTCAGCTCCCTCTCGGACTGGACGACAGAATTCCGTCCAATTTTTCTCCATTCAGAAGCCAACAATCGAGCGTGCTGGGATTGCGGTGCGGTTGAAAGATCGAGCGGAATTCAATCGTCACTCGAGTCACGGCATGCATAACGACCCCCCGCGTGCCTTTATGTTCCCTCCCCCTTCCCTACAATCTGGGATTGTAGTTTGCACAACCGACCGGTCGAACATGACAAAAATACATCGGCTATGTGATAATCCTTAAGATTGATCCAATCGCGGGCTACAATATTTTTATTTTACGTAGGGAAGTATACTCTAAGAAGGAGAAGCGAGGGATTTTTAAGTCCCTGCGTCTTTATTTCGACGAAGCAAGGCTTAATTTTGAAGCTTCAGAATCCAAATACCGTATTAATAAACAAAATATATTCCGAGCCTTCCTAGGCTCAAACGGGTGCAAAATTCGTGCATCGAGGTATTAATCGAGTCCGTGCGTTATAGACGGTTAATGTCGATCAAACGAAACGCGCGGATGCAACGAATCAACGATCTTCGTGGTTTGCATAACACGCGAGCGGATCAAACGCGTATCACACTGAAATTCCGCGTAGTCACGGTACAATTTCGGAAAGGTGGTTCATATGATCCGGTGGAAATTCAATCTTGCCCCGTTCCATGAATCATCGATCGATGAAAGGACTAATTGCATAGCGGAAGCGGTTCGATTAGCGGGTCTCGTCCGACGTTTCTGGCTCGGTTCGTTGATTAACGATAGAATAACGGCGAGACGGTAGGCGCGTCGGATGCACTTATCGATTTTGTTCGCGACCTACCACCGACGAGGCGGAAAATCCGCTCCGAGTCACTCGCGTCTGGGTACTCTTGTCGGTTTGTCTTGTGGAAGTTCGCGGCCCGGGGCGGTGCATAAATATGCGGGTTCACGGGCCCCCCTCGGGCGAAAAATAATCTTCGAGGCCGCCTCCGAGAACTATCGATCCCGTTATCGGGAATACTCAAGCGACGCGTGAAACGAACTATCGATCTTCCCTCCTCGAGCCGCCAGATACGACAATGATAATTTAATTCGGCTTTGAAAATAATTTCTTGCAAAATATTTTCGGAGTTGAAAAACTTAACGTTCGTCTCAAAGTTATATTTTGAGGATTATTACGGGAAGCTCGGGTTTTTAAAATTCTTCTGACCTGACAGTCAAAAGAGTAATATCTGGAATTAATGTTGAAAAAGACCCCGTTTAAAACTCCCCCTCTGTGTTTCCACGAATTTCACTGATGAATTCTACGGGGAAGATTAAATTATTAGAATTTCCCTACGCGATAGTTTCGCGGACGCGAAACGCGCAGTATTAATGGGATTAATGACGGCAATTCAGAGGCTTTGGCAACAGTTTTTACGGTTTTAACATCTTTTTGCGGCACGGTTCGTACGCGCAAAAAATGAGAGCCGCGGTTTGGAATTTCTCACGGATCCCCGAGCACGCGGGGTATATTTTATTTATTTTCACTTCATCGGCGTCAACTTAAAGCGGGGATGGCCGTATTAAACATTCATAGGGATGAAAAGAAGTTTCGCGATGCGGCCGGAGTCACACAGTCCGCCGCTTTTTGGTTTCAAATGTAATCTCCCTTTTGAAGCATGTCCGCTAACTAGCTGAAAATATTAAAAAAACGCGGCGTTCTTGTCATTTATTTATTCATTTTCTCTCTCTCTCTCATCTTTTTTTATCGTGCCACGTGATTTCATAAACGGCAAAGCAAACTCTGACGAACCCAATTATTTGTTATTTTCCCGGAAATTCGCCGTTCGGTATTACGTTGAAGTTATTTACATGTAAATCCGGCGGAACGCGAATTTATTCACATAAAATTAACAATGTTTGCTTTAATAATTTGCTAACCGACTGCTATTATTGTGGAACGAAAAAGAAAGATATTGCGAAAACTTGTTTAACGAGCGGAACGTAAAAAATTGGGAATCTAGAAATTTAGGAATTCAGGAATTTAGGAATGTAGAAAGTTGGGAATCTAAATATTTTCTTGGCAAAACGTCGGGGTCGTTCTGGACCCCGCGGCGTCGCTCGCCGGTCGAATCCTGGGGGATATGCCGAGCATTCGGCTGAAAAGTTTACAGAAGCGAAGAACATCTTGACAACGGCATTGCTTGTTAAATCCTTTCCGTCGAATGAATTCCAACGGTGTACGAGAGCCGGTTGTTTACCTGCCAGCCAATTCGTCGACTAATTCTCAGAATTCCGTCTAAATTCCTCAACGCAGCCCACGTAATCCCTTTTAGAACACCTCATCCGGAATCTCTGCGCCGATCCGTGACACGATGGGCCGTCGATCGTTCGCAGAATCTCGAATAAAACAACCCAAAAGACACAGAAGGGAATTAAAAACTGATGCTACCCTTCCTAAAACGACGTCGTAAAAAGGGTGAACCCTTGGAGGAAAAAAAATGGTTTTCGCTGCTGGCGGTTCCGGTGCTTGGATCTTTTTCGAGAAAAAGAAAATTCTAACGATGTGGAAAGGTAACGTGGAACAAAAGAATGTTCCAGGGTTCGTGTTAAGAAATTATTTTCAACCAACCCGGATAAAAGAACAAACGTGAGGGTATTATTTAAACCTTCCACAGGGAATTTGTCAGGGTACACTAACGAGGAGTGTTGGGTCAGCAAAAAATAAGATTATTTATCCTTGAAAAGAAAGGACGAACAATTATTAAGTTTGTAAATATTCCAAGATAAATTTTCGTGTATTTATTATAAATAAAGTTGTAATATATCTTACAACACGCGATCGCATCCAGTGTGGTAGTAATCGTGTTAAGTGTGAACTTAAATCTCGGTAGTCAGTTACGGTAGACCGCTGGTATCCGGAAATGCTCTTTGGTTATCGACGAAATCGTTAGTCCCCCGGCGTGATCCGATTTACGACCCAACAAATCTCCGGGGCCTGTGTGACCCTGGATGTACCAGGAGCTTTCGCATTGATCCACCTACGCTGTTCGTTTTATGTTATTGCTGCCTTACCAGCTTCCTCTGTAACGAGAAAATGCCTCGCTGGGACGTCTACCGGGGTGGTCGCACGTTTTACAGAGAAGACGATGGTAATCCTTGCTTTCAATCGGTGCCTCGTTATCCTGCGGTTCGGATAAATTAGGCACGGGCAATTTTTTTTATTTCTAAGTTTCCAAATGCCCAACTTTCTAAATTTCTAAATTATCGATTTAACAATAGGAAAGCTTTTATTTCAAGTTTCCCCTGTAAGATTTCATAGAGTCGAGTGGAGACTCGAGAAAGGTAAGGGGAATATATATTATAAGACTTTTTCAGTTCGATACGATACTTCATTTTGATTGATCACAAGGGGTTATTGATTGAAATTTTGTCGAAAGAAACTTCCGTGCGAAAGTAATGTGAAAAACACGAACGAAATAATCGAAGCGTGAAACAGTAGGTTAACTCGCTGGCGGTTTCTGATCTTGATTTTCAACATTTCCATTGTAACTGTTCACCGAACTGTGAATTTTATATCTCTCGTTGCAGCTTTCCTCAAAGCTTTACTGGAAAATTCTCTTGAATAAAAAAAGAGGAATTCGGTCGCAAAAGCTTTTCGGAATAAACAATTCCAAGTTCTTTGATCCTTGATCCATGAACGGAGTTTGGATTAATCTTGATCTGTGCTTAGGGTAAAATCGAAATAAATCCCTAGGGTTTATTTTAACATCGAAAATTAGACCCTAAATGATTTTTCATGAGCTTTTGTCCATTTTTTCAATTTACATCTTCTGATACCCTGTAAGCTGGGAATATTACATATTATGTTCCCGAATCGATAGGACATGCTTGTATCCAACGTATCCGAAAGACTTTGGAACGCGTAAAACCGGATGTTCGAAGTTGGAAGTTGGTCGGTTAAGCCACAGACGATCCAGAGTTATGCGATATCGAATCGTGTCTTCCGCGCGATGAAGTTTCCCATTAAATAATCGTAACTCCGTCGGGGGTAATGGATTTACATCGGGGTCGAAGGATCTTCAGTTGGTTGCTCGTCGAATACTCGATATAAATTTCGATGCGCATCGATGTTCACCGTAGAAACAAGATCGTTTCCAATGACCCAGATCCATCTGGAATGCTGTATTCGTGTGGATTAAGCCCACTTCAATTTTCGTCTAAATTTGATCAAAGCAGGGTCAGATCTCAATTTATTTTAATTTTATCAACACTTCTAGAATATTAACTTCAATCGGTATAAATTTTCTTAGATATTAGAATTAAATCCTGTTCCACCTTTACCATTCATCGGGGAAGCGTTCGAGGGTGCAAGGGTTTATAAACACCGGAAGGCACGAAGTGAGAAACTTTTCGCGGGACAATACGAAAGGAGCAAGCTCGTAGCCGGAAGTGGCGAGTTCAGGTGCAAGAACGCGGACGCAAGAAGCTTGAGACAATGAAGAGGAGAAGTGGCCGGGTCCTTTGGACAAAGGATTCGCAAGAGGAAGCGTCGGGACAATGGTTGTAAAAACGAGGAGAACCATTCCGTCGGGATACTTCCACGTGGTTACTTTTGTCCCCCTCGATAATGCCGCGACGCCGTCAACTTATCAACCATTCTCAGTTCCGTTTGGAACGGGATTGGCTCAACTTTTCGAGCATCGTTCTCAAACTTCGATGTAATTGCACCGATCCCTGATTGCCTCTGTTCAACTTTTCCAAACTGGGAGGATAGGAAAATTGTTTCGCTAAGCGAAATCGTCGGATTTCAAACTGGCTACTTTTATCGCCCCCCCAGTAGACTATTTAATTTTAATTTTCACTCTTCGAGGTATTATTTCTATTTCAATTTGAATTCAGAAATTTCTCAAGTTACGTTCAGCGACAGTGATTTATCATTCTTTAAATATAGCCCAAGTTACTTTTCAGTATCAACAAATTTTCAAATAACTATCGGGTGTGTTACATTCTCAAAAACAAAATGTTCTTTCACAAAAGGAGCCATAAATCATTGATACGATATTACACGTTGTCAGAAAAATAATCTTTCATGTCGAACAGGATTTATTTATACGCCTGTACGTATTTGATGAACTTCTGCGAACCCAAGGCATCATTCAACCCTTTCTGTAACAAGGGTCAGACCCCTGGCTAGCATTGTATCGATTGAAATCAATTTATCCCCACAAAGGAGGGTCGCGTTCATGATTCCAAGACGGAAAATGAAATATTATTAACGTTAACGAGTAATTCGCGAAATAATAGTTAAGCTGGCCAGGTTACAAGCTTTCTGGTAATTGGTAATACCTCTCGAAACTTTGGAACTTGATTCGAACGAAGTTGAAACAACTTTGACAGCATTGTTTCAGCATTTGATTCGTTAATGCGATACATTGCCACTCGTATTACATAAAATTTACTTGTTTCGACGATTTTGCCTTGAAGTTTAATACCAGAAATCGACATAGAATTAGTGTAATTAGATTTAGACTGAGATATATTTCAAAATCGTATCCTCTCGTCTCAAGGGAGGGTTTGGGGAGGAAGAGGAAAGGGTAGACTGCAAGAACGGTCTCGAAAGGAAGGAAACAAGTAAACGAGAGGAGTGCAGAAAATACTGGGCCATCGTTTGAAAGGGTCCAGTCGAAATAAAGAATAATAAAGGGCGAGTAACGAGCAGCACGCCTCGCTGTCACGTGGAAAGTGGAAAAGTGGAAGTAAGGTGAGGCTGGGTAAAGCCAGAGCCGAGAGGGGTCGTTGATTTAAAAGCACTAAACACTGATTTCGACTTAACAGTGAGATAGAACCGACCGCGTTTACGAGTGACCCGTTTAAGTGCGTCCAACAATTTTTAAGAAACTCCTGGAAGAAGAAGAAGTAGAAGAAGAAGAAGAGGTAGGAGTAGGTTTTTATGAAGAAAACTTTCACGATGTTGAACTATGTCAGCTGTCCAATCCTCATTGTCCTTTCCTCTTTCGTAGATTCTTCTTCGTTACTGTTAACCCATTACCTTCCAAACACTTTGATGCTCTTGTAAATCCTGCTTTTCTAACTCGCTCTATTCGTGCCTCGCCCTGGCTACTTTCAACCAAACCGAGACGGCGGAACTTTAAAGTAAAACGAATTAGACCCCTTTCGTTGTATAAAATACTCTGAGCAGGATTTATTTGGGATTAAGCGAAATTACATTTGGTTTATTGTTATTTTAGAAAACTACAAAGGCATTGCGATTTAAATTTCAATTATTAAGAATTTTGTTGATTAACTTTCGAATTTAATTAATACAGCAGTATTCATCTGTATGATTATAAACTACAAAATTAAATATTTCATTAAATACGATCAAAAGGACTGGCATATGAAAAAGTTCCACCCACGGTGGTTTTTTTAGCGTTTTTCATTAATACTTGCCACAGATTTCTCAACCCTTTGAATACGATTAGGACTATTTTGAAAGAATTGAGAAAGACAAAGGATCACTCTGTAAAAGAGAACGCACAAAGTTCTAATGTTCGTTCTCAAAGTATTCAGATCCGGATAATCCCGGAAACGTTTGAAACGACAAAAACGAAACTTAAGAATGCGCAGCGCTAAAAAATAAAAGACAGTGGCACAAAGATATTTGATTACTCGAATAGCTTCAAGATTCACGCGTTTCGTGCATTTAAATGGAGCTACGGCCCGGCTCTTAGGTGTCTCAGTTTTCATTCCCGCGACACCGACACTGCTCGTTTGCTCGGCTCTTATTATTCCTCGTTCGCGGAGACTCGTCGTCGTCGTCGTCCTTTCAACGCCATTCTTCGTTCGCGTCGCTTTTTTAACGTCGAACAACCGCCCGCCCCTCCCCCCTCGCTGGTGCCGTCTCGACGGGTTGTTTTCTCTCGATACGAATACAAACGGATCTTTGTTCCGATCGTAGTCATCGTTGTGTCCCGTTGAAAACACGGCTAGAAACGTTTTAGTCGGACGACGACGACGATTGTCAGCGGCCATTTTCGTCTCTCCCTCCGGCCCCCTTCTCTCTATCTCCCTTCTGAAAGAAACCGAGAACAAGTGCAACGACTGAGATATTCAGCGATAAAAAAGAAAAAAAGAGGGAAGGAGAAGAACGAGGAAAAGAAGCCCAGTGAAATAATCGTGCAATCAGGGAACGCGGTTATATCCGACGGGGAAATCGTCGGTTCTTCGATTATCGAAGAAGTTTCCGGAATTGCAACCGAGGGGGAGATGAGAGCAATCCAACCCCTCGGGACCAGGGTAACGTGATTTTTTCTTAACGAACCATTCAAGGATCCATGCCTCGCATCGGTTCGTCTTGTCAAACGAGACAAGAAACCGTGCTCTCCAGAGGGGGGCGGGAGGCGATAGAATGGTTGGTGGATATTTATTCCGGAATTCCGGATCACGGTGTTGATTTTAATGATCGCCGAAGTATCTTCGCCCCCGAACGACTCCGAGGGTAAGAAATAATGGCGACGAGAAGTTGTTTATGAAGTGGAATTCGTAGAAGGGTGAAGTTAGACTGTTGCGATTTAATTCTACGAAGACTGCGAAGGTATCCTTTGATACCGTGCCATGACCCACTTTCGAACTTCTAATTTTTGCAATTGTCTCTATTATTAGAATTTGAGAATCCAAGGTAGTGCTCGAAACGTTAAATAATTATCGACGCGCGCGCGCAGCGAAGAACAAACCAGCCCAGCAGTGTTACTTGTCGGTATTTTCCGTACTGGTTCGCCGTAGTTTGCCGTTGCGTCGTCTAATTAATTCATATCTGACCGAAGCCCCGGGCGGAGCGGATTATTCAGAAACACAGGGCGAGGTTTCTCGCAGCCCGAACGAGAGACCGGTATGGTCGTCGTTCAGGGGCGGATACCTTCCCCGACCTTTTCCGCGAACAAAAAGGCAACGAGTGTTTGTTCCGCGCGGATTGCCCTCGTCGACCGTGTAATTGTTTCAAAAAACCGGACAAAAGTGGCGGCAACAAAAATATTTGTTCGCGATACCGTTTGTCTTTGTACGAGTGCCTGAGATACGCGGGGCCGAACGAATAATCGCGAAAACGAAACTGGAGAGCCGAGGTCTCGCGTGTATCGCAGCTTCGATTAACGGGACAATTGTTTATTGTACGCTCGGGATAATTGTTTTGTGCGGTGGTATCGCGAGCACGCACAACACCGCCGACCGTTCTCTTTTTTTTTCCTTTTTTTTTTTTCGTTCGTCCCCCTCCACTTCCTTTCCGCATTGCGAATCGTTTCCACGCTTTGTATTTATTTAACGATCCCGCTGGAAGGTACACGCGTTTCCGCCGTTACTTTTCGATCGATCCTCGCTTTTGTGCTCTTTGATCAATTTTTGAATGATTTCGGAGGCTTGGAAATTTTAATATCGATTCTTTGTACTTCGTTGCAGCTTTTGAAACGCCGAAAAATATTGATCCATCCTTCGATCGATTTAATCGGCACCGCCGTACGATCGGGGGCGAAACAAAGACGGGCAAGTCTTCGTTTTAGCAAAGCTCGTTTACCAATGAGACGTCCACGCTCGCAAACGGGATTATTTGGAACGATACCAAACGTCTGGCCGATCTCCATTACCAAAATGGAAGCGCAAACACTTCGCGGACACTTAGCCGGAATCGTTGTCGATGTTCGCCGTAACTTTAGCTACCCGTTGAAATACGCGCGGTGACGGGGGGTCGGAGACGCGCGATTTAATATAATAGAATCAGGTCAGCTTGAAAACTCGTGGATTTAGTGCTCGCGGGTGTAACGACAACGACGTCGACGACTACGTCGGTCGTTGGAAGCATCGAGTAGCAAGTGGAGAAATGTTAATTAAAGGCGAGCCGGCGTTTGTTCGAGTTCTCGGTCCCGTTTAAATGAAACGCGGACGTAGCCGTCGGTTCAATGGAAACGGGGTTAATCGACGGAGTGATACCGTCCTGGTAAGCGGAATTTGTAATTAATGCCCGATTCGTGTGTAACAGGGAGAACGCGTTCCCTTTTATTTTTCCTTCGCGCGAATCTTCTCCTCGACACCCTGCGCTCACTTTGAAGCCGCGATCCGCGGCATTGTCCACCGTTCGATCATCCGATTTCGTTACAGCAATTAGCGGGTTTGCAAGCTTTCGTAATTCTGTTTCGTTCTGAGAAATCTTAATATATAGTAACTTACAAAATCGTGTACATGTTTAACAAATATTGCCCCATAACATATGTATGCTTTGGAGAAGGGAATTTGGACATCGTTCACAGACTTTTTCTTCGAACACGCAAAATCCGCCGATCTCGCTTACTCGCAGCCGTAACTCGTCCTCATATTTATGCAACAGCTATAATTCAGAAGGATGAAAGCGCGACGTACGTTTCCATCGAGCGAAAAAAAAAAGGGAAGAAAGAAGGAGAGGGAGAATGTAGGGTAGTTACACAATGCGCGATCGCGGCGAACGTGTTTCAGGACGGGTTTTATCGAAACGGCCGTGTCGTAAACGCGTTACCGTATATCCGGCCGTCCGGTTTACTTTACTGCATTTCCCGCGGCCGGCTTGGGATAGCGGAGAACCGGAAGCGGCGAGAAATTCGTACACGGCTTCGTGGCCGTGCCCGCGTCGCTTCTGGCGTGTTAGCCGAGCTTCGCGGACGAGTAATTGCGCGCGAGCCTCTTAATTAATGACCGGTCAGAAGGCAAGTAGAAAGCCGGGATCCAAGTTGCCCGGCACGTCTTCATAATTTCTATCCGTGTTCCTCCGCGTGCGAGTAATTAGCGTGGCCGGGAATCGCGCACGTGATCTGTTGTGAATTTTTTAATCGTCTTTCGATCAATAATTAGGCTGTCGTCATTGCTAGGCAAATACTTCAATCCGTTTCACGTTTCATATTCTTTCGCTCGATCGAATGGACAAAGAGACACGTTGTGCCCCGCAGGAGTGCGCTTCGACACCTGACGCCTTCGTCTATTGTCCCTGATTGATGGCGTCACCGAAGGACAGATACCGATGGCATCTCCTGGCCCTCGCATTGTCGTCGTCCACGACGGCCGGATCTTAATTGCGGGGTAATTACGTTAATTGCCGAAGGGCTGCGACTTTGTTCAAATTTACCCATCGAGAGTTCGGGGGTTGGAAACTTGACGTTTCTCGCCGTTCCATCAGGAACCGCTGACGGGAACCGCAAATTGAAGATCGTAAAGAATTAATTCAATTCTAGCGCAGGGGAAAATATCAAGCTCGAAACGGTCGAAATGAACCCGCGTGCCGGGTGAATGGAAAAAATAAAAAAAAGGAAAGAGAAAAAGAGAATCTGAAGAGACGGTTGGCAAAAATGTCCGCCTTTTAACCGGGGTCCCTACGCGAGTCTGCCGAAAAGCTGAAATATTTCAAATATTCCACTTAAATTCTCGTGATATCTCGACCGGGTGCGTTTGTTCGCGGAAACGAGAATATTTCGCGAAACCGCCCCCTCCCCTCCCTCGTTCCTTCCCAGATAATTGACAAAAAACCCCTTCGAATAACAATAAACTTTTCATTCAACGAACAGCGCGGTTTGTTATAACGAGTAACGATAAAGTATAATAGCCGAGGAGCGCTTTAAATTCCATTTCAATTAATTCCACAATGCCACGTTACAAGGGTGGGGGGTGTGGATGACATGAGTATCCATTAAATTGCGGGTCACCCGTTTTGAATTCTGTATGCCTGGTTGTTCTTTCCTGCGACCTTTATATTTTTACAGAAATACCAAGCGGAAAGCACTCTGTAAAATATTTAGTAAAAGGGAAATGAAATTTGTCCTGTGTTCTTTTTTTAAATTATGCAGATTTTGTGAAATGTAAAATTACCAAATCAACGAATAATCAGTTTTGCACCTTTTACGTTTATTTCAGAGGCGGCATGGGTGCCAGTTAATCACGAACGAATCGATCGTTCTCTATTAACGCGGTCCAGAACGGTATTCCATTAATACCGAGACCAAAGGTCACCACTTACTTTGATGAACTATGGCCGTAACTGCATTCCCAATAATTTGCATCGAGCGCCGGCTAAGATCGAGGGCCAAGTTTACGTCCTCGTTGCACCCCCACCGAAATTCATCGACGCGATTGATTTTCCCCTTTGACACCCTTGATTTTCTCCCCGGACAGGATTAACGATGCGTTCGCAGATCGATGACCGGGAAAAGACGGCTAAATTTAATCCGCTCCGTGATCGTGACGGGAAGGGTGCATAAATATTAGGACACCTGTCGAATTTAATAAAAATAAATAAGTTGTTCGATATTTAAACAATTTCTAACCATGATTCTGATTATTTTCGATATTCAATCGATCGACAAAATAAAGGGTTGCAAAAATTCAATAAAATTAATAATCATCAGTAGACTCAGAGACCAGGTGTTCGTGATTATAAATTTGTATCAGGAGAACATGATGTAGGAAGAGGTGGTACAAAATTGAACGATTTTGTGGATATTTAACAAGAAATTGAAATTGGGTCGTTGCAAAAAAAAAAATATTCCATTTAAAATGTTAACTAAATTTCCATGCCACCCTGTACAAAGCTACAGTTTTAACTACAAAAAAATTTCTCTCATTTCGCTCGCGTTATAATATTTCACGATGCTGTTTCAAAAATTCCGAATGAATATTTTTCACGATATCATTTTTATTCAACGTTTCGGCCCCGCTGTCTCGCAACGTTGAATATTTTCCACGGATCTCGTGGATGGTATTTTTTAATCAACTAACGTCGAAAATCATGGCCAACGTATAGAATATAAATTAATATTAGCCCAGACCTAGGGGGTAGGGGGCGTGATAAATCATAGGATGCAAAATTGCGCAAGGTATGCCGGGGCTGTCGCGAAGAGCCGTGTAAAATTTATAATCTTTCGTAAGAATTAATAGTCGATGTTGTTCTTTGCTTTTATCCCGACGGGTCGTCTTATTAAAAGCAACAGGATTTCCTGTAATCCAACAGGAAAGGAGCGAGGACTTTCCCAACCTCAATCTGAATAATTTCCTGTAAAAATAAGGAAGAAAGTGTTTTTTAAATCATTCCTGAATAAAAATGTAGGTACATCATAATCAAACGATTATAATATGACTTATCTAATAAATAAACGAATTTGATAAACCACGTCACGTTATATTCCCCGAAAACATATTCAAAGGTGATGAACAACCACGAAAAACATGTCAAATTAAAAATATCGTGGTTAAACGCGAAAGCGTACATTTTCGTGATCCGAGTGTACATTAATTATAAAAATATTGAAGTAATGGCGCCGTTCTAAATTGCAACGAAGCTGCAGGTGGAAAAAAATGTAAAAAAAAAAAGAACCTAGGACCTGAATACACTTCAGAAGCAGGAAGATCGATACGTTGACCGAATTTTCCTCGATAAATAACAAGCAGCCCGGTTGCTGAGTAATTTTCGAGAGCGTCCCACCCCCGCGGGACGATTAATGATTTCGAATGCTGATATTGATGAACCGGCGGCCGTGCTTTCGGGCTCGGAGCTACGTATAATCGCGGGACGATCGGCAGCTGCTTTCACGAGGGCCTCTGGATGATTAATATTCCCGTCCTGTCCGTCGAACAACCGCAGGGGGGGTCCCTTTTCTTGGCTGTTGCTTCGCGAGTCGAAAATCGCTCGAGAAAATATTTTTAAAACCTCCGCGGCACGGGGGTGTGGACGCTCGATTTGCGCCGTGGATTATCTAATGGCTTACTCGTACATCCTGGCGGAAAATCCTGGCGGGTAAAGAGGATTTTCTAGCGCGTTAATGGTGTACCCCTTCGTGCGCTATTTGACATCTAATGGAATACCTCGTCCCCTTCGATGCTCCAATTTTTTCTTTTTTTTTTGGCAATACAAGGAAGCTCCTTTCGTGGTTAACGCGATATTGTTCCTTCCGGCGATCAGGACGGAGTAGACCCGGGATTAATTTGTCACGGACCTGTTACAGACCTCTTTAGGCGTCAATGATAGATAGCGATCCAGGAAGAAGGAAATATTGTGCTGGTGTATTTCCTTCTTTCACGAGTAGATCGATCACAAGGTGGCTGGGTCGTGTGATAGTATAATATCGACGCCAATGATATGAAATTCTTGGCGTCAGTCATCGATGATCGAAACGGTATCAAAACCCTTCTCGAATCTTTACGCTCGAATTAACCGAACGTTCCTCGTCGATCACGTATTTGCTCGTTTCTTGCTGAACTGGAGGGTCGTTGAATCCTGTTTAAATTTTTCTTATTTAATGATACAAACAAATTGCACACCATCGCATGCCGCAAAAAATCAAAACTTTCTGCTCAAAGACCCTGCGGATGTCTCCTTTCCCCGTCGTCTGTATCCGATTTTACGAAGAGGTATCTTTACTCTTGATAGGTTTATAAGTGCTTTAGCTTTGCGGCCCTTTCGAGTGGATGCGTTTCATGCATGGCAGGTGGATGGGACAGGAGGGGGGGTCGACGGCAAAAACGGGACCGACGCCAACACCGTGGACGCTGTAAATTCCTCGTGGTTTGAACACGCTCGGTGCAAGCACCGGCGGAGAACGGCGAAAGACGAGAAGAAAATATCATAAATTGGACGCGCTCGGTGTTGCACCCTTTTCACATGTAAATTTCGAGTTGAACAAAAGTGCGGCCGGAATGATATAGCGAGCGACGGCCCGACTTTATTTCAACGTTCCGCGGCTTGTCTTTGCTGACCTCTCGTCTCTGTTTCACTTTGCGGCGTTGTTCCGCGCTCCTTTACGACGTTACTTTTTTGTCCCCGCTTAAACAGTATAAATATTTAGAGCTTCCGAAAGGAGCACGAGCAGGTGGTTCAAAGTTTCCAACTATCCGAGTAAGGTGGTTTGATTCTGACCAGATACGATCCTATTCTACTTAAAATATGTTTTCTTCAAACTCGGTCCTGTTTCACTTATGCCACACTTCCGTGAATTATTAATACAAATCAACTAATAACCATTGAAATGTCATATGTTTCAAATTTCATTAGAGTATATAATCGAATTAAATTAAATTTGAAGCGACAGTCATATTATTGAATTTATATTTGATGTCTGACCATACTCGGTCCTATTCTACTTACTCTGCACTTCTTTCGTTATTACAAAGAACTGATCAGAATTATTAAATTTACTAAAAAATGAATGCAAAAGATTCCTTATTTCCAAGGATTGCATGGAATTTATTATGTTCATGAGCCTAGACGAAAACCTCTTGGCTGGTTTAACGAGCGATACAACGTTTCGCAGCAAAATATTAATTCATTCCACGCACAGCCCATTAAGCCAGTCGAACGTGTGCCAGTGTGACGTGCAATTACGAACGCGTCCATCCTGAACGGAACAGACGAACCATGCAAAATAATAATTATTCGTGCATTCGTTCGTTTTCGAAACGTCATTATGTTCCATTTCGATCCTTTTCGATCCTGCTTCCATCTTTACCACTATCATTCTCAGTCATTCATACATTTGATGTTCAGCCAATGAACATTGAACATAAGAAAAAATTGATCTAAACTCGAAGTATACTTCACGAATTCTGAAAAGAAGCACAGAGAACGTTTCGTTTTCAGATAATTTGCGTTCATTAATTAATTATGAATTTTCCAATTAGAACCGGGGTTAAAACAAGGCCAGACAAAACAGGTCTAGAGGTATAAAGTGATCGTTGGATGGGGGAATTCTGATGCACGGACGAATTATCGGCGCGTTCGAGCGTTTGGAATTCCAGCCATCGCTTCCTGCGTGGCTCCGCCATCGTGTTTCCGTTTTCGCTCGCGGGGAACGCATCGTTTTAATGGGCAAAAACGAGCGGAAGAAGGAAACCGCTCTCGATCTATTGTCTCGCTGCATCCCTAGTTCGCGGACAAGGAAATTCCACGGGATGAAGTTGTTCTCAGACGATCTCAGACGTTTGTTCTTAATTAAATGAAATATTAAATTGCTTTCCTTTCAAAAGAAAATCCTTTCAACGTGAAATCGTCGAACTCAGCGCACCAAATAATTGTAAACAATATCTTGTGCACTATAATTATTACATTTCGATTTTGCAAGGTACAATATAATTAATATTGCAAATGTATAATATATCAAATTAGAGAGGGCTAATTACCAATCTAACAAGATACTGGCATATTAATTACCAGCTTAATAAAATATCAGAGGATACTAATTATAATTCCAATCTTTATCAAAATTAGAGCTATGGGAAATTTGTTTTAAGACATGTTAAATTAGTTAAACATTCTTGAATGGCTATAAATCGTAGCAAAGCAAGTTGGTGGATAAAATTGTCCCGCAAACGTCGACGATTTGTAACGAGACACAAGATAGCCGATGGCCGGCTACGGGTACAGAGAAAAATCTGTCCGTCGACGAGAGTTGTAGCCGGATCCCGTGTCCCTGGACCGGAAAATTCCCGTGGAAATCAAGTAAATCGGTTGATCGTGAACGGGGAATATCGAGGGAACTCGGCCAAACCGTCGGGGACAGGTTCGACTGGGCGCAGAAGAATCGTTCGAACAGAATGAAACAATAACTTCCTCTTTTTTTCGCCGTCCTTTTTCTCCACGGCTTGCAAATAAACGACGCGCGACGACGCCTCGGGGAGACATTCGTTTCGTACCTTTCCCCCACCCTCTTCTGAAATTTATCCGTTTCCGGACACCGTTTGCAAGAACGCCTTTCCGTTTTGTTTGCCTCTGTCCCGTTCCTGTCGTCTCTTGTTACTCTGTCGCAATTTCCTTTCGTTCAAACCTCCCCCCGCCCTCCCCCTCTCTCTCTTTCACCCCAATTTTTTTTCTCTCTATCCATCTTGAAAAGGGGATAACGAGGTTGTTCGAGGGTTGAATTAATCCCTCGAGAAAGTACGCGTTATTAAAAATTTTTTAATATTCTCTGTTCAATGGTTCGGCGGTGCTTTTAATGCTCCTCGGTAGTTCCATGTGATTTCTCCCTTTTTTTCCATCCTCCTCCTACTCCTTGCTTTTGTTTCTCCGATAATGAGATTACTTCTGCGCGGGTTTGGAGAATTCTGAATGTACAATACGAATTTAAATCTACAAATAAACGGTCCGTAAAAGTACAGCTGTGGGACAGTCGGGGACGGTCTTCCGTCGAGCTGAATGATGGTGATTAGGGCGATTATAATTGAAGCTTGCGGGATGTGTACGAGGATGCATGGATTAATAATAAATATTCAAATTTCGAGGTGGAGAATTTTTTGCGTATATTGAAATAACTAGAATTTAAAAAAATGAAATTTAGAATTGCCCAAAAATTGAAATAAACTAAAATTGCTACAAATGTAGGATTCAGACAATCTTTCATCGACAAGTTTATGAACGTTCTCGAAGATAAGTGTAAGCGACAGAAAACGGGGTTAACCGAAGAGAGGTGTGATAACACGTAGTAAAGGGAACCGGTCGATAGCCCATACATCATATTCACGTCCATCGTTACAGCATTAGTGTGCCCAGGCCATTTTGTCGTCCCGTTCAATCAGATACAAGTAATAGGCCGCAATCAGTTGCAGAATATCTAATACTTTGTTTCCTCTCTGATTGAAGAGAAATTCAATCAAACTCCAGAGTAATGCACGTCGCATATTACGTGCATTTTTGCAATTCCCTTTGATTTATCAACATACGTACATGCAACCATTTCCCAGAACACTTTTATACACTCAAGCTTCAAATTTCTTAAATATTTACCAACGATTACTATTTGTAAATGAAATGTCTAAACATTTCACAAAAATGATAAAAATTGTTTAAATGCTTTAAATATTTTAATTGTAATGGACTATACGAGGTAGATAAATGAATTTTTCCTTTTCCTGAGGGATCTACAAATAGGCACTCACTGTGCTGTAAAATCTTTTAACGAGATCTTCGACTTTTCATTTTCCCGGGCAAGAATCGCAATCAAGGAAAAGGAATGGGTACGAATTAGACCGTTTTCAATTTCCCTTACGAACGAAAGGGACAAATAACGAGTCCTGATCAAGGTAAACGATCGGACAGGAATTCCAGGGACCGCGTGCGACGACGAAGGTTCGGACCATAGGTCAAAGGGGAAATGCAAACATAATTTCGTGCGACCTGAACCATTCGTTCGAGCCACTCTGTCTCTTCCGGCCGGTATTTGCGTGAAACCTAAATTGAATGACCAAAATCCGGTTAATCTTGGCCCGACTATTGAATTCGTTTTTATCATCCGCCTTGAATAATTCAATTACAGGAACGAATTGGCTTTTGCTAACTTCGTCACCGTATTTTGCATTCGGTTGATGATTCGCAGTTATCAGTTCGCTTCGATGAAGTTTCAATTAGTGAACAAAAAGTGTGTTCGGTTTTTGATTAAAGTTCTGAAGCAGCGAGCACGATAGAGTGGTGAAGATTTCATTTTTAGCAGTGAAAAATTATTCAATAATTAATTTTTCACCAACTTCAGAATAAAAAAATTATAAAATTAATTTTGAATCTGTCACAGTGCTAAAAATAATTCTTCTCAACCCATATGAATCACGAATTAATTTTGAAACGACTTTCAGACTTCCAAACCTAAGGTATCGTTTCTACAAGGTTCAGATAAAGGTATCCTTTTAAGGGGTGGATAGTGGAAATTGGTTTCTGTTGTTCAAAGGGTAGCTGCATTATAATCTCTGTCCTCAAAGCTGAGAGACAGATGTTCACGAGGACAATCACATTCTTGGGTTACCTAAGTAATCCAAGTAATCCTCCTTGACTAAGACCTCTTGTTGCTGCTATCCAATATCGCGGCAACGGTTGATCAATGAAGGAAATCTCGTCGCTGACAGCTTTGAATCGTTGTTTATGAATCTTATCGCGAAAAGAAATGTTATACCTACTATCAGAAATACCGTGATAATGATAGGCAAATTAACTCTTGGGCTAATTTATTATTCCTCCAATATATTGCAATATTGCAATAATTAAATTTCAATGGCTCAGTGAAAATTTCTTTATTTTAAAGCAGACAAGTTACCCAGACTTTCCATAAAAATAAAAGTAACAAAATCGAGGTTGGCTCAATTAATTCGAAACCACGACGGATAATAGTTAACAGAAACAATCTGAACCGTTTCAAAAATCGTCGTTGTTCGTATCGGTAGCAAGCCAGCGGGGATATTTGTGAAAATCCTCTCTCATCCGAACGACAGGCAAAAAAAAAAAACAAAATATCGTACAAGCCTACGAAACATGAACAAGGTATCGTATTTCGTCGATTGAAAAAAGAGGGACGCGAAATAAAAAAAAAAGAAGGCCGTGGGGGGTAGCGGAAAAATGCGGGGGAAAAAAATATGTCGACGAACGTTGGATTGTCAGAATCCAGTGGGAAAGGTCGGTGAGTTTCGATAGCTCGCGGTCGTGGAAGCGTTATCGCGACGACAACCGCGTCAAAATGTAGATACCCGTGGCTTGTCATTCGTTTCGACGTGCCGTGTCGTTGAAATTGCCTCAATAAAATAGTTACCCGACGATCGATACCATTATCGATATCGTCTATCGGCTGAGCGAAATCCATTTCTTCGTTTGGCGATCGCACGATCCGAGAATTTCAAACGGGCTCGAATAAACGAGTCGAACCCCGTGTATCAGGTTATCCGTTTCCCTTTTTACTTTTTTAATCGTTAGTCAGGGCGCGGAGCCTGTCTCCCCGGTGACAAGAATCGACGTTTCTTTAATGCCTATCGAACATTCTTTGACGATCGCACTCGAACCATCAATTATCGAATGATCGATCCTTTATAAGTTAGAATAACTTCATATTAGAATTTAAGGAACGTGGAGTTTCTAATTTTTCTAATTTTTCTGTCTTAATAAATAAATTTCATTTATCATACATAAAAGGATACAAATCTGATAGCCAGTGCAGCATTGTTTAGTGACCTACTAAGGATTAGGGACAGGTTACTTTAAATTTCAGTGCAGTGCCATTTACAATCTAAAATAAAAGACGAATAAAAAAGTCTCAAAGCGTTGAGTTAAAAAAGCGAAAGATAGAAGAACAACGAACCGACGAACGATAGCGTTCGTTTGCAACAATAGGAGGCGACACAGAGCTTAAGATATAATTTTTCTCGGACGGTCGTGGATCATCCGGGCATTTATCATGCTAAGCTTCCGAAAGGGGGCGTTCAACGACCCCGTGGGGTGTCCTTCTGTTCGCCACGTTAACCGGTGCTCCGTTGATCCTCCCTTGTCCTTTTCAGTCCGCGTCGACCGCCACCGGGCATTATCAAGTTTCCACGCTCGTCCAAATTGCACGGAACGGAATCCGAAACGGAGCGCGAACCGGCGCCGTTTTCTGGCAAGAAGAATGCGTCCACTGGACCGACCGACAATTCGCCGACCCCGTCGCACTTTATCTCGACCCCGGTCTTGTTCGTTCGAGCGAACGGTAATTACGCTTATTCCCGAACGAACCACCCCTTTCCTTTCTTTTCTTTTCTTTTTTTACCCCTCCCCTCGGGATCCACCGTTCTTTCCTACTCCACAAAGAAGCTCAAAGTTGTTTGGTTCATCCTGACGGCGTTTAACTACCGACGTTTCGTGTACGCTTCCTTTTCAACGATCGCGAATAAATGTATCGGCATTTAACTCGATCAAAGTTATCAGATATTTCGACAAAAGCCATTTTTCTCTTCGAGGTTCGCCATTTATTCTTTCTACTTCTTCGCGAAGTTGTAATGACCCGCTTAGGTGTCTGAATTACTTCAGGAATGGTGGGAGTTGAGACAAGGTAGCTGTATAATTTCAAATAGAAAAATTAATTAAATGACAACTTAATTGGCATTAGACTTCTATTTTTTAATCTAATGACTTTAACGTAGAATTTTTCTACGATTTTGTAACACTTAAATTAGCAAATTTTAATTGATAATTCAACATAATATAAAATTGCCATTGAGTGTTCGTACTTGAATTAGACACTTTGATGGAGCTAATTGGCTTGAACGAATATTCTGGCAGATTCCAGCGACGTTGCCCTAATTACAGGGTACAATGGAGGCATTTAAATCGAAATTAACGTTCGTTTAATCGGACATTAGGAAAAAAAAAGAACCCGTGAAACTCCGCGGAACTAGTTTTCGAGGCTTCAGTTAACAGATAATGCCGGAAAGAAAGCGAAGAAACGACCGGAAGTTTCAAAAGTTGGGCCTTCCAGCTTCCTGATGGCTCGTTATCGAAGTTCGTTTGAACATATAAACGGATCCGCTTATTAATTCTCGTCGCTGTTACCAGCAGGCTGTTACGTTAACGATCCTCCGTCAAGGATTTAACGAACATTTTCGCACAGGCTGGGGAGGGGGGAAAAAACGAAGAACAAACAAACGTGAAGTTGCAAAAAACACTCGCGACATTAAGAGTGCTTCTTGCGCCACGAACGCTCTCGACCGAGCACATTTTCTTTTAATTTCTGATTTAATCGCTCGACGATTAGCCACCTTTTTCTCCACGCGGTTTTTATTTATCGTCGAAGCAGATCGACGTTTAAGTTCCCTCCCATTTATCACTTTTGTGATATAAATTCTGTTTGTGTTAATTTATTAACACTTAAAATTTGTGTATGTTACTGTACCAATACAGTGTTTGTTTAATATTTCTAAAATATTTTGAACTTTCAGAAAATTCATAAATTCTGTGACAATTTTTCAAAACCACCCCGTGAATGTTAGACGTGACGTCTTTCCGGCACAAACCGGGACGTTTCCTTTTAAATCCTATGAAATATTTTTACGAGAGGAGGGTGTTGAAAATGTCCGGACGTACGTGTCCTTAATTTAATCCAGGATTCACGGGTCGGGAAACGCATAAACACGCAGCATATAAATCAATCGAAGCTTCGCCTTATTTTTACCCCCCTCGCCATTCTGTGCGCATCAGAATTTGAATTCGTAAGCAGACCTGGTGGAATAGGAAATGCGGCAAGGGACATTTGCATTTGGCGAGAGATCGATACATCTGATACGATCGTTGCTCCACGTTAACGAGAAGATCGACTCTTTTTGTTTGATTACAAAATTTTGGTTATAATTAGAGGTTCGACTAAGGGTTAAACTTGCCTTACACCAATAGTAAAATACCATCCAAATTCTAACAAGAGAAATTCAACCCTTAACCCTTTGAAGTCCAGCTCCAAAGTATTTAAATTAAAATAAAACAATGTCCTCGTGGTACTAAGTGTTAATTCTACACGAGGGATCGCCAGACCGTCGCCTGAATCGACGATTAAATAACACCCTATATATTCAGGTAGCATGAATTTGGTACGTCGAAAAGAGAAAAGAATAGCGAGGCAACAAACCACCCTCGACGGGGGACGACGGCGATGTTCCCGTTGCGGCACTCACGGCTGCTCGCAGGAGGTAACAGGAACGAGGAAACGAAGAAAGAAGCCGAAGAAGACGAAGAAAAAGAATATAACGGCAGTTGAGCTACCGTGGAAAATTACCTCCGTCCGTTTATCCGGCCACCATTAGATCCTCCGCGTGGCCTCAACCCTCCAACCCCGTGTTTCACCCCTCGCTCTTTATATCCAAGCCTTGCTCGACGCTCCGGGTTCCTTTCTTTTCCCTGTTCCCCTTATTGGTCCCCCCTTTTTTCTTCCTTTCCCTCCAGCACGCTCTCGCAGACTATGCAGCCGCGTTTCCGCGCTGACTTTTTGCACGCTCGTCGCGCACAGACCGTCACCGACCCCTGCCCGGATTTCTGGCTGCCGACGAAGGCGTTCGTCCTTGCTCGTTACTTTCTTCCTTTTCTTTTTTTCTGCTCCCTCCTTCCCCGTAGTTGGGGGGTTAAGCAGCAACGCTGCAGGACGAGGCGGAGGATTCGAGGGAGTCCGAGGGTTGAATGAAAATTGCGAGGTCGTCGAAGGTTGCTGGCTGGACAGCCTCGAAATTGTCTGCAGGTTTAATCGAGCGGATCGCCGAGTTTCGACGCTGCTCTGCGAGATTCCTCGAGGGTTGCTCGTCGTTGAGAATCGAAAGACTCTGATTTAGGGGTGTATCAAAGTCACGGTGTTAAATGGGAGGTATTTTTTTATGGGAGAATACCGTTAAAAATATTTTTTGACAGTGTCAATATTAGTGTTAATAATTTGCAGCGTAGGACTTTTGAATATTCAAAACCTGAAATTTCTATTTTCTTAAAATATGGGTTATGAATTTTGCAAAATTCCAGCACAGCGTGTTCTAAAAATACTTTCAAAGGGTTTGGATAAGGTGCACTGTGATGGACATTTATTTTCATTCGTGATGAGCGTGTGTAGTAGTACTTGAACGCTTGTGCATTGTTAAATGATTAAAAAATACCAGTCTGCACGGTGAACACCCGCTGGAGAATTTTAATTTTCATTTGCGATCTTGCTGGCGCGAGTAAAAAACTCCCGTTGACAAGTAGCGGCCCGGCCAAAGAATTACGCACTTTTTCCTTGTGAAGGCTCCAAATTAATGTACGATTTGCGTTTGTTTAGTGCACGTTATATCGTGAGGCAAAGAAGGTACGAATTTCTGCAACATTTCCCTTTAAAAGCTGGAATTTGTTCTACATTCGCGGGTGTAATTTCGTTCAAATTTAGAAAATGAAGAGAAATTAAACAGTGGTTAATTTTATATAAAATTAACATCTCTGCTTCTTTAAACTTTAATTTTAAAACCAATATTTCTGGGTATTTCTGATTTAAAACAAAAGAAAAAAGGATACAAGTTATTTAACATAATTTAATAAGAATGCTTGTAGATTTGAAATGCCATTAAAATCTGTGAAGATTTACGTAGATCACTTATATGGACAGCATGAACGGGTGGTTGGTGGACGTGACTCGTAAAAGTGAGATCCATGAAATGCGGAAAAACGTGAAAGCAGCATTCGACTGTCGGCTAAGATAACATTTACGAGCCGATAATCGAGCCAGCACGCGGAAAAGAGGCTGTGTTCTCTACTTGATCTTTCCTGGTCGGAACGAAGTGAGCTCACCAGCAAGATAATAAAAGCCGGACAAAGAGGAGAGCTCGGAATTGCTTTTGTTCTTGCGGCCGTTTGCCCCGATTGCCTCACCCTCCCTGTCCCTTTCCTCTTCTTGCCAACTGTTTTACGCCCGCGAATAACGCAAACAGTGAATTTCTATTTAACGACGAAACCCTCGAAGTGCTTCCATTTGGAAATGACCTGATTCCGATCCTGATTCTTTGACCGTCGCAGTAGAAACGGAACGTGTGTGGTCAGACATTCACTGAAATTCTGATTCGGACAGCTTATTTTCAGATTTAATGGTACATTGTGCTTTCGAATGTTCTAAAATATTATTAGAGAATATAATTATGCAGTGACGTTGGGTTTATTAACAATTCAGAGTTTTAAACAATTTTAGAAACCTTCAGATTATTTTAAAAAATACTTTGTTCTGAGATCGAAACATCGAGCAATGAGGACGAGAATACACGATTTCGAATTTAATCGTTTCACCATTAAACAATTCCGCATTCCCGCATCCCCCTTTATTCTCGAATCTTGATTCATACTATGTTCTAGAAGTCATTAAACACTTACCACATCGCTTAGACAACTATAATTCAGGCGTGAACACTCCTTGAAAGGGGGCCAGGTTAAATTCTAAATAACAATCTGGATCTCTTGCGCTACGCGCCGAATTGCTTGTCATTTACGGTAGATGTTCATTCATGCCCAGAAACTCATTCATCCTATACTTGTGGTTATCTCAGTTGTGGTTATGTGAACCACAACGTGGCTTCTGCCACAGGTATAATTAGCTAATCATACAATCTCATGAAACGGTACGGAGAATTAGTGCTCATGTTGAAATTCATTAATAAAACGAACGTAGAATTTAATTACTCCAATTAAAATTCCCCAGTTCTTTCATTAATAATTCAAAGTTTTGCTCCCGTTCCTTTCATCAGAGTTCGTATTCTATCATTTTAATGTTATAAGTTTGCATTACTTTTAGTATTACATATATTTTACGATAAATTACTATCGAGTTCATCAACATTCTGAGAATTCTAAGTAAGAAATAAATTTTCCAATAAACAATCCACGATATCAAATAGAATCCCTGGCGTGTGCATAGAATCACGAAGAAATCGTGTTCTTATTAAATATTGTTAGAGATATAGACTTGCCAGCCGTCCCTAATAAAATTATAAATTACAACATCAGCGGAGAGTACAAAGTACGAGCGTCACGGCAAGAATTGAAATGCAAATGTCCTCTCGTATCGCTAACGAAGACAACGGCGGCAGGCTGCGCGGAATATTCGCGTGGAATTTAATAATTCGCAACGACAAGAAGTTTACCGGATGTTCGGGGACGAGCAGCGAGAAAGCAATCGTCGATGTCGCGAATTCAGATCGCGGCCCTTTACGATCCGCTCCTGAGACGAGCTCGTAAAAACGATATTTTCCTCGCAGCTTCAGGGGCTTCTTTAACTCCCTCAGGTTACACCCGAGATTACCCGTTTGATCAGACGCAGGGAAAAGATTCTGATTGTCCAACGTTTTATTTCGTCTTCTGATTAATTTCACTCCCCCCCTCCGTCGAACCGCGGCTGGCTTTTTATTAAAGCAGCCCCCGTCGTTGCCTGAATTTTCCTCGTTGCATGCTTGAATAAATTTTGCAAATTTCTCTCTTGTCCAGGAAATCCTTAAAAGTTTAAGGAAGTTCGGGCCACCTTCTTTCCACCTCGAGTGTACACATCGAATTTTCAATCTTGGCGTACCCGGTTGTTTATTCCCTTGTTTTTTGACTTTCGAATTCGAGCTCGTAAAACGTTCGACAAGGAGTTTTCCGGTAGGCGCAGCAGCGATACAGCGGCCGGAAATGGTTGCCGGTGGCGGTTATAAAGATGCTCAGGCGTTATGATGAACATTCGCAAAGTACCAAGTTCTCAATTACCCAAGTTTCTCGATGAAAACTCGCATCGAAAAGTTTCCGCACGGCCTTTCCCTCGTTTGCTATAAAGTACAGGCTTCCTGTCTAATTCTATACCGCGCAGAAACGTTTTACTGTCCTTAGGAAAATTGAAGATTGGATTCGGTGTTTAGAGTTCGGGGTAAATGGTGTTTTCGATGTAAATGGAGCTTCCAATGCAATAAAATTGATTCTTTGATAGAGAGAATATTTTCAATATTAATAAAATTAATTTTTGGATCTTGGTAAAATAGGAAATTTAGTTATTTTTTAAAATATTTAAATAACATTTTATCAACAATTAACTCAGAGTTGGAACAACTGGTTTATTTTTAATTTTTTTTTGAAATTTCATCGATCAAAAGTATCTGGTTTGCAGCGAGTCGTACAATGATATACGATGAGACAAGGAAGATCAATCGCGAGGCACCGTTGAGCGTCCGTCGCTATAAAACGATCACTTTGTATCCGGATGTCCAGCGAGATCTCGAGGGGTTTCGTATAAACGAGATTGCTCTTGTACACAGCTGCCTACCCAGTTTCGCATTTCCTGCACGAAGTCACCGCAAAATCGACCAATCTGATTATCACGAATTTCTGATCAAACGAACTTGTTGTGACGTACAGGTGAATTTCATGCGGAAAGAACGTGGACAAACATTCCTTTCAGAACCGACAGGAAAATCGATTGATTTTCATCGGTGTTAATTAATTTTATTACAAATTGAACCCGTTTAACTTTGTTAAAATTGTAATTAATTACGATACGATACCTCCATTTTTCTAATTAACATTTTGCCTTCATTTATTTTCTTACTTAATTGGAAATATTTGCATTGGGGAATTGAACATTTTTCAGAAATAAAATTTTGTCTGATTTAATTAGAACAGTAATTATTTCAATTACAGGGATTACAAGGATCATCTAAATGAAGAGAATTATTGGTAGCTGAGAACAGACGACTGTACATGTTTAAGGAGACCTTACATTGGAAGCAAGGTAGGTCAGATTCGGAAATGAAGTTTTGCCGCAAAACAGCGTTGATTAACTTTGAATGACTCCGGAACTCGAGCAGGTTTTGATCGAGACCTGAGGGAGATCCTAGCTGAACCGATTATGCACAAACTACTCCCAAGGCTAACCGAAACCAACGTTAGATCTTGTTCGAGCTTAACATTGAATAGTTAGATTACGATCAACTTCACTGGTTCGAATCAGGAAATAAATAATTTTAAAATTCTAATTCCAAGTACTAATATCGATACCAATTTTAAATTAAAACCTCTATAGGTTGTCAGATTACGTTATTAAGAAATTATTATTTCTGTGCGGGGTATATTTAATGTTCGAACAGAGACACGCGAATCTGTATCGATTTCCCTGGCCTCTGTTCGCGTTTCTCCATTTTTCCTGGCTAGAGAGTACCAGTAGTTTCCTTACGAAACCACGTACTTACGTTAATGGTCCCCGTAGACGAGGGAAACCGGGTAGAAAGCTTTCTTTGTAACGTTGCTCTTTATACATATGCTATTACCATCTTCCTTGGACCCTTTGAATTCTTTCCTGACCTGCAACTGATTCCATCTTGTAAATTCCATTTCGACCACGCGGATTAAACATAGAACGAAGATTCTCGGAGAAAATTGAACCGAGACGACGGAAAGAAGGATTTTTCCATGAATAAAGACTGCTTTTGGGACGAGAATTATATTTTCATTATCCAAATATTAAAATAGTTTCTGTGAATTTCGATAAAATGATTTGGCTGATTGAAATATCCTACTTTGGAAATTAGAAGCTTTTCCGAACATTAAAATTCTGAAACTGGTCAGTGACATTTGAAAGAAGCCCCAAAGCTCGATAACTCTTTTCTTCTACATATTTCCATCGTTCTGAATCCCTTGGAATATTTCACCTTGGTGTAGGTGCAGCAGCTGAATGCCAGATGAGTGGTGGAAGGTGGTGGATAAAAAGGGTTGACGATCTTCAGTGAAAAGCCAACCCTCTGCTATCCAACCCCCACGAGATAAGCTTCTTAATTCCACTGGTTTGTCTAAGACTGCTATCCAACCTGTCAGGATTATGCGGACATTCTTTTCCATCTTGGCTCGTGGTTCCTTCGTTTCCATATGAATTTTTAAGTGACCTACTATATAACAGAGGCGATTTTTCGAACTTTTACTCCCTCCGTTCGGTATTTTCGATTTTGAAATATATCTCGATCGATGGAGCTTTTCAAAATCTCATCCCCAAATGGTGGAGTCGATTTTTAATTTTAAATCGTAGAAAATATTGTGGTGATTTAATTGAAATATTATCTAATTAAATAGTACTATGATTATTAGGATTAAGTACCGGAAGGTTTTAATAGTATTATTATTTTATTCAAAAACTTTTAAAAGGATAAAAGTGCAAGTACATATCAACATTTCTAAAGTCACAAAGATTCTTTAATAATGCTTCAAGGGACAATAAATAAATGCAGCTGGCTTTCAGAAAACTCGTTCATTAAATTGTAATGGTAACCATTCATGGGTTATGTTAATCACCTCTTGAAAATGTTCATACAGAAAATGTTTCAATAGAAAATACGAGCTCAAACCAGAAGGAGGTTTCTTACGAAAGTACACACCTTTTTTTTTTCTCTAATTATTTATCGGCAGACTTGTACGATTAAAAACAAAAGAGAGAACGACGAAGGAAAATGTCCTTTTTTTTTCGTCTTCTTCATTTTTTCATCTTTACCAACTTGAAAGCCTATACCCGTGACAGAAATAAACGCCTTTATTTTTACGCGTCCGACCCACGGGTTGTTTTGATAAAATATTTACAATTTTCCCGAGTACCGTACACGTTCTCATAATATTATTCTATTAAACAAGAATGGAAACGCGTGGAAAAGAAAAAACAAGGGAAATCATGGAAAAACAGAGGTCTTTTAAAAACGTCGAAATTACGTAATGCGAGATGCAGTTTTTATTAACTTTGTTATTCATGCGGATGCAGAATTAACTAAGCGAATAACGTCGCGTGTTGATCGGGCAATTATGAAATTAAACAGCTCGAATGAATTTTTATTCTTCAATTTTTAAGAGAGAAGTAACTAATTTTGGTAAATAATTTTCTAAGACTTTACTCATTTATTAAATGTCGATGAACGTTCATCGAAGGAACCTAATGTTCCATTTGCAACCATTTGCAAGATAACCTGACCTGCTCAACAGGGAGCAAGCTCGTGTTGTTTGAGTTGGAGAAACGAAAACGTCGGTTTACAAAGGACTGATGGAACGCTTGGTACGTAAACAGGATCCCAGTATTCGATCAAGCACTTCCGTGTTCCTTTCTGAAACTGCGTCAATTACACGACCGGTTCAATCCTTTCTCCATGTCCACGTCAGTGAAACGTTTTCGATAGTTAAGTATTCCCGAAAATTACCAAACGATATAAGAATGTATATTGAACAATTCACATTATTAAATTTATAACAAATATTAGTTAAAAAGGATTAGGTAAATTTAATTTAAATACTTTTAAAGTGAAATTTTACAAGTTTCAACTCATAATTTTGCGAGAAAATTAGAGATAAAAAGGCATTGAATGTCAACCCCTTTTAATTTTTTTTCAAGTATAAAGGAAAACAACAAAATCCTTCCAAGAGACTTGCAAATCCCGAGGTTTATATTTTATTTTCGCACACGAAATGTCATCACGACTGTTCCTCCTCGCTTCGGATACGTGTAGCTCTTTAAAATCCTTGAAACTTATCCCTCACCTTTCCTTCCATCGCGATTGTTTTCCTTGCCTCCTTCCCTTTTTTTCATCCTAACAAAATTTCACGCACCAGGGTACATTCAATTTTCCAAGAATGCGAGACAGAATGGAGGCGACCGACGGTTTCCAGGTCAGGGAATTTTCTCGAAACGTAGTCAAATATTTTCGCAGCACCGTGAATGTAGGTGAGAAAACACGCCCGAAGCCATCAGCAGCCCCGCGGCACCCCCGAGAAATTCTGTGTACCTCTAGTCGACCCTTCAGGAAGAAACCCACTCACCGCTCCTTTGCTACACGTAAACGACAACATCCGATGCGTTTCAACGGTTGCAAACGAGGGTTGCCGCCACCCCGACACCGTTTCACCACCCCCGTCCCACCGAATCAGCAAGTGGTTCCCGGAAAATTTTCCGAATCGTCCCCCTGGAACGGTGATCGATGATTGCCCCTCGAGTGGGAAACACTTTCGAACCCTCTTCGATCGCAAGGGGCGCGGGGGGTTGCGAGAGGGTCCTTCAACGTTCGTGACCCGCCACTTTTTCAAAGACTGATCTACTTTACGAAAACGGTTCAGGGTGTTCTTCCATGAAAGGATGGTTTCGATATCAAAATTGGTTAACTTTCAATATTCGAAATTTTGCAGTTCTAAATGTTTCATGTCGAATTATTATTTTCGTAAATAAAGAAGGGGATAAAATCGATACGCCATATTTTCAAGGGACGCTTTGTGTACAGCACAGAAAGTTTTCGAAGGGAATTCTCAGTAGCACACCTTGAATCTTTTTCAACCCCCTTTCAAGTCGAGAACAATAGCCCGAGCGACGATAGATGATGAAAGTTTTCGAAGAATAGGCTCTGAGACTTAGAGCCTTCGTTGATTTGACAGTATCCTGACGTGGTTCCTGAGGAAGACGAAGATCTCCCACCGTCGAATCACGTTCGTTCGTCCCTGCGAACGCCCCCTGCGGTACACGATTTGACTTTCGGGCCACGTAGCCGCGGGAAATTAAGACCAATTGCCGCTGATGTGTGATTTACGAACGGGTCAGTGTATCCTTCGAGTCGACAACGAGGATCGCCGAGATTGTATCATGTTCCTCTATTTTTTTTTTCCGTTGCTTCACCATCCCTTATCGTTCCGGGGAATCATTCTGTCAACGTGCCGGCTCTTTGTCTATATTACCGCGCGTGTCATATAAATCTGTGAATCCCTGTCGAATGCTTTTTCAACCCTGTCTCGAAAATGGAAGTCCATCGGGGCTAAATTGTGGGCTTCGCCACGTTTTGTTTCGTGGCGAGGATGTTAAAATCGATCTTCCTGGTGCAGCCGTTTTAAGGCGGCGGTGAGACTCTATTTCATGTCGAGGGGTGTTTGGAAATATAAAAGGGATGAAGTATTTGGCGTGAGGTGGAATTTAGGGATTTTGAAGTAGTTTGGGGTGAATTTAGTAAAATTAGTACTTGAAGGTATTCCAATTGCTAAAATTTGAAATTGAAGTGTTTCAAATAAATAATTTTGTATTAATTGCAAGTATCTATGGAAAGAATGAGGAAAACCAAGAAATGCATTAATTTGATCGACGAGGAAGCCACGAAAATGCATTAGATCCATAACCAGCCGCAAGCCATCCGATCGCCTTTGTCAAAGGGCGGCTGGCAGACCCTTCAATTCAGCGCCATTAGTGTTTTCGCTTTTCGGCTTTCAACTTCAATTAACGCAACGCTCGCGATAATCATCGTGCTACGCGGGACACGCGTGCACGCACGTAACCCGCTCGTTTTCCCTCGCGATTACGAGCCGAGGCGTTACGAGGCAGCTGAAACGCGGCCGTACCAGCTACCTTGTAATAGCGGCTCTCATTAATCATGCAGCATCGTAAAGCGTTCTCCATTTTAAATTCCGCCTTTTGCAGCTGGTCGCGCGATGAAAATTCCACGGGTGTCACGGTTGCGGTCGTTTTCGTAGCGAGGCTTTCATTCGAATGGCCTGTAATTAGGGGCCGCCACGTTTGATCAACATTCGATGCGGTTTTTCCTAAGCTTTTTCAAAACATAACATTACGGGAATGGCTTGAAGATTCGGAGACGATAAAACGCTATGTACTTTCTGTATTTTTTTAATTTCTTGCCCCAGTCAATTAAGTGTTTTTCCAATAATACGTCCCCCTTCAGGACAATATTTCTCTCCAGGGAAAGGTTTGCAAAGATCTAAATTAAAATTCTACAATTTTCCTGCAATATTTTAATTTTTCTAAGTTCCTAAATAAATAAATGCATTATTTCTGTAAAAGGAAGTACACGATTCCCCACCCCCGATTCGGTATTTTAAATTGCCAATAAAGTTTCAATAATATTAATGGATAATGGAAATGTTTGCCCCAGGTACCAGAATTCTGATCCAAAAGCTGTTTATAACCTTGTTTACATGATTATTCATCGTTACATTACAAATAGCTATTTTGCAACAACAGCGAATATCGTTTGTATTAATAATCTTTCGTCGTGTTATGAAAATGATTAACAACGATATGCATTCAGTATTCTAGGTTAATAGACAATGAATCGTAATTTTGTAATCATAACACTTAATTTGAATATAAAGAAACGTCGGTGACGAGGAACGATTATATTTTACGGACCACTTTCAGTCTTACTAATCAACTTAAGTACCCGTTTCTCCGTGTGGTCTCAATTAAGACCGCTAACGAGGGCCATTAAAGAGGCCGGGTAACTGAAAAATCTTAATTACACCCTGTTACGGTATTGTATCCGCAGTGATTTTAATTGACTTTAATGGCAATCAATGGGCGAGAGCACCCTCGAGCCTTTGACGTTTTAGCGATTAAACATTCGTTGCGATTGAATCTTTCATTCGATGATTATTAATAATCAACGAGAATCTGTTAATATGTATTGTAAAACGGTCAATGATATCGATAATCGGTCTCGTTTCTTGTTCAATACGCTGTTTAATAATTCATCGCTCGGATATAATTGAAATTATTGTTTTAAATTTAATGACGGCATGTTTGTTTAAAATAAAATTCATGGAACGATATAAAATCTGTTATAATTATCGAATAACGCTTCGTTGAAAATATAATAGGTTCGTTTTTAATTTTTATTTAATTGTCGAACAGTAACATTGGCCGTGATAGGAATAAAATATTATACTCGATCGATTCGAGGGTGCCTTTGCTTAAAGCTCGGCTTCGAAACTGCGTTCCCTGACCTTTCAATGATATTGATTCGACGACGTTCCAGTAACGTTAAAATACTCCAGCTAAGGAGGAAGATAGGGTCACTACTTTCTTTATTAAAGTAGTCATTTCCGTAATTATTTTCTCGAACGTAGCTCTTTTTCGATGAAACTTCCAATCACTTTGAAAGAAAATAATATTCAAATTAGACATGTTTCAAATGAAATCTGATAAATGGAGGGTAAGATATTAGGGTAATCGAAAAGTTTAATCAAATTAGCCTATTAATTTCAGATCAAATTCAATATTTCATTAATTATATTAGGGTATGCGAAAGTCTTCATTGGCTATACTTTTTAAGAGACTTTAAAAAGAAATACAAATCTTCAAGACCCATTAATTCAAAGTACTAACCCTTCGTGAATCAGGTGGAAAAGAAAATGATTAAATAATTATGCCAGGTCTTTCTTTAAAATAAAACATTTAATTTTCTTTACCCCACAAACGATGAACATAGTTTAATAATTTGAGCATTGATAATAAAATGGAATGGCAATAGAAATAGTGGACGCGTTATCCCTTCCTGTCGCATTCACTGATGCAGCCATGATCGAACGAGCCGAACAAAGCCTCGAAACCTCGAATCGGAATCCCGTTAATTCCATCAATCGCGCTAAACACGCGGCCGGATACCGCATCATGATCCTCTAATTCCGCGGAAGAATTAATCCCGGAAACAACGAGACGGTACAATGGCAGGAACTCGTCGAGCGGCTCTGAAGAGACGGGACGCCCTCCATTAACGGGCACCCATACGCGCGTACACGGGGTGAAAGGGTTAAAGTGGCCGGAAACAGGACAAATAACGAAAAGGAGGCTTTAGTGGGGGGCTTGTTAAAGCGTGGGTACAGGTGCACGCTGGTCGCGGACGGAATTGCGGCCGAAGAATAAGCAAGGATGCAGCCGCGTTGGAGGAATCCGTTTGGACGTGTACGCGGTATCCATAACTTTCCGACCTGTCACTCGGTCCCCCGGACAGAGCTTTTTCCACCCATTCGTCATCCGGTGTATGAACACGCTCCGCGTACCGTGTACACGCGTCGATTCATCCTTTCTCGACCTGCTCTCGAGCGGAACGCGGCCACTTCAGCCCCGAGGAATGCGCGTCACGTGAAAATACGACGATTTTTTACCCGTGGTTGCTTGTTTTGTCGCGATACCGATCCCCGATCCCGGATTGCACGCTTTCAACGAACCATCGGCAATGTTCCTGCTTACGCTTAAGAGTTCCTCCTCTATTCCGCTCATGTCCTGAAGGATCTCTTGGAATGTCGCTTTTCTAGTAATATTGTAGTAATTTTATTAGTGTTGGTATTATAAAGCTATGGCTTAAATAATAACAAATACTATTTTGTTATTAATACTACAGAATTTAATCGAATTTTATAATGAAATAAAATGAAACGAAATGAAAGAAAAATCTATATGTGGCTAGTTTGTAAAGTGGCAGGGTGAGGTATCAGGCAGGAAAGCGTATTGTAAAGTAGTATAACAATGCGACCGGAAGCCGGAGGTCCACGAGCGTCCCACTGGGTTTCGACTGCTATCTCGCGATTTATTGCCCGAACCATTTGTGCCGTCTTATTTAACTTCCGTTTTCCAATAGCGGGCCAACCGTGATTTACCGGCGATGTTCTCGGTGACTCCGTTTATTAAACTTTTGGCTACGTGCGAATTTCACCCGCGATAACGTCTCAAGGAATTGGAGAAATGCTAAACGATCGTTCGGCAAACATTCGATCGGTAACTCGAACGTATTGGAACTTCAATGACCAGGAAGATTCGATTCGATTCGAATTAACAATATTAATCACTTGTTACAGTCGATCAGATCGTATTACGTAAAGATGAAGCATGAAATGGCGAATGTGATGACGGAAATCGAGGAACGGGCATAAATCGAACAATCGAGGGTTAACGTCTTTTATGGTCGTTTCAAAAAGTCATCCCTTCAGTTATACTGTCATCGAAAGAAGACACTTGCCATTGATCGTAAACGGATGCTGCGCATCGAACGATCCATCCCCCTTCTCCCTTTTGTGCCATTCTTTTACGCGTTTCCTTCGAACTTTTCTACGCGGAAGTACTTCGATATACTTGTCCCGAGCTTTATTACGCTACTTCCAGTCTTTCCAAAGCTCGTAGAACAAGATAAGCGCGCGATAAGTACGTTCTTAACCCTGTGAACGTGATTTTTTATTATCCTCTGACCGCTCTTGCTGTTTTCACACCTTGAATCGTCGCGTTTAACTTTACATTCGATACGATCGAATTTGTATAGAATGTCATTGTACTGAAATTAATTGTACCTTCAATAATTAACGTGTTAAGGATAAACAAATCTGCGAGACGAATGAATTTTTCTCCAAACAAAATGAAAATTTAATCAACGAGCAGAATAGCCTGAAAGATATCCGCTTCTCGCGGGTATCATCATCCTTCGATGGTAGGGGGATGAAAACCGATACAACAGCTAACAGGGTGTCTATTAACGCGGAACTACCGGTGTACGGTAACTGGTCGTCGTTTTTGTGTGCGTGTATGGACGTCCTGGTGTTGTGTTACTCGCGATGAGAGCTCGGGATACGCGAGTTTCCGACTTCTATCGTCGACTTCCCGCGGGAAACTTTGATCCAAAGGTGTGAAAATGATTCTCCACCGTCTACACCTCTGTCTTTCGAGGAACTTCGTTTCGTTAGAGTACAAGCATGTCGGAAATTTTAACCGTTCCCTCATTTATCCTTCTCTTGAACTCAAATTAAGTGAATCGAATAATCAATCACCCATCTATCAACTTCTTCACACTTTGAGATCTTGAGTTTCTTCGTAACATAATTATTTTCGTAACATAAGATTGCTAGTAGAATCGAATTATTTAAATTACAAGATTAGAGATCGACAGACGCTGTAAAAATAATTCTCACGGCAAGAACCGCGGAAAGTTAATATTAGGCGTCAAAGTGTTAAAATCGAAGTCAAAGAGAGGGACTCTTACGGTTGGAATGCTAGTAAACTTCCCGGAATCCTTCGTTTTCCCGCCCGAGAATTCCATTTCCTCTGTCTCTAGCTGTTCACGGAGTTCGTTTCAATACGGAATTCACACACGCAGCCGGTATCTGAAATCCTCGAAAAGCCGGTCGACGAAGGAAGAAGATTAAGGAAGTAGCTGCGCGAACTTCGCCACCGTATCTGCTAATTAACATGCGGCAAGTTTCCCGCAATACAAATAAGCGTCGACAAAGTGTCTGAGCAGCTTTCAAGATCCACTTCCATCCCCGTCCATCTTACACAGTCGGGCGAAATTAAATTTCTTTCAAGCATTGCTTAACGAGACCGGCGATTAACGAATAAAAAGAAATTAATTGAGTATTTCTCAAACGCAAGAGGATCCAAGAACGCGATTTTTAATTCCATTGCCCGCGTTTCGAGAACACGGATAAAGAAAGTTTAAATTTATAATTTTACACGAGTTCACAGAGAGATAATAATAATTGCAATCGTTACTGAAACAGTCAAATATCGTGCTTTTTAATATGGAAAAAGGAGACGGTTGAAAAACCATCCTTTCTGTTTTATCCCCGTCTCTTTGAGAGGCGGCATTAGGTCTACTTATTAACATGATTTCATTTCCTTCGGAATTAGCCTCCTTTGAAAAAACGGACAGCTTTGCAAAAAGAGAGCATTAAAAAAAATGGAAGCCAATTTTCGCGAAATACAGCGACTGTGCGATTTTTTCCCCTGCCTTTCCCCTCCGCGCGGGACGTTCTTTCACGGAAGGATCCCGAGACGCTTTTTTGTCAGCTGGATGCCGCGCGTTAAATGGACCATTTGAATATTCGACAGACGTTTTTTTCGAAATGGCTCGTGGCCAGAGACGAATTACACCGGCGTTCGTTAAACCGTTCGCGAATAGGGAATCGTGAATTCTCGTTCCGGGTGGCAAAGGGCGCCGGGTCATTAATTGCGTCGAAAGGCTCTATTGAAGTTATCGCCGGGGGAAGGTGTCGATCGGTTTTTTGTTGCTGGAGATCTAATTTTTAGTTTAATTTGCATTGTGACTTTGGATCGTGAAATAAGGATTCTACGAAAGAAAAGATATATATTATAGTGCGTTTATGATAAGGGCGCATGCACGTACGCCCTTACGGGAAGATAACGTTCCGCAAATGTTTGCGCTGAATTTTCTCATCGTAAGTCCCTGCTTCGAATATTCTGTCTCCATCGTGCCCACCCCTCGAAGAAACAGCTCCTGAAGGGGAATGTGTATACTTAATTCCATGAGTGTCTCTCGAAGGGGTCTTCAAAGTCTCCCTTTATAGGGTTGAATATGTGAATTTTATTATCGTACATGCACGAACCATGGAATATTATAACTAATAATTTCTACCCCCAAAGCATGTGTTATTAATCTCTGGTATTAATGCTTAATAATAGGAACCACTGTAATTCGTTTCATCCCCTTCTGGTTAAAAATGAATGGATTAACCCGTATCAATGGATAAACCCCTGCAATTATGGAAACTTTTTCAAAATATTCAAAGTGTCCAGGGAAGAAGACGCGGGTTTCACGTTTGATCGCGTGTCGCGAACGGTTCTAATATCGGTCAAAGTGAATCCCCGTGACAGCCGTGGCGAGCTGCAAAATTTCATCGAAACGTCAGTCGCGGTTTAATCCATCCCGATGATTAATTCCGCCGGCTAACCGAGCCAGCGGCACGGGGAGAGGGGGGGCGAGAGGAGGATTGGAATCGCACGCGTGACCCCGCTACAAATCGCGCGACAGTTTCGTGTCCCGTGTCCGGTGTTCCCTTTCCAATTACGTTGACTGCCTCGAGATAAGTGGTGGTTACAGTTACGGTTATACGGTTACACCTTACGTCACACCGTTACCCGAGCCAGAACCCCCTCCACCGTTACCCGCCCCCCCCTGGCTAAATATCCCTTTTCGTCGGGCTACGATTACCCGGGATAGCTTTCCCTTAACTGTCACCCGTTTCGCCCCCGGGACAACGCGGGATACATCGCCTGATGCCTTCCCTTAACGATTTTTAAAAAGGGGCAACGATGCGGAGAAACTACGGTTCTGACTCTTGGAAATTTCAAAATTTAGAATCCTTACCATACATTTAATGTAATATTCATTAATATATTTGTAAGATTCCAATGAGTAACGAATGGAGGATGAGGGAATGCGTGGAAAGAAAGGGGGGATTGTGTCAGTTGTGTACAGAAGTAATCGATAACTCCCCGGAAATGATCGATATCCGTATAGCTTGTTAAACGACAGTTTAAGCACAATCAGTAGAGCATTATGGGCATTACCGCGGAAACTGGCGGTGCCGCGTCCCCAGAAATTAGAGCTCGATTGCCGTACGCACTATTGATCACCGGAGTCACCGGGCTGTCGATTAAGGCACCGGTATATCGCTGGACAGTTAATGGCTTGAGATTACCGGCCTGCGATTGCGAACACCCCTCTGGTTCTCTCTCAACTCGATCTGATTTCGATGAATTACAACATTCCTATCATAACTCTGTCTGCTTCGTGTCTTACCCCATGAAAACCCTTTTCGCTTCTCTCCACCGTATTAATTTATTGCTCATAAATCCATGACGTTACCAGAACGCACAGAAACATAATTAATTGCCGATTAAATCTTCCAATCCTCTTCTATAGAATTAACCATTATTTGGAAATAGTAAAAATATTATTAATATTGTGTCGAGGATAGTCCACTCCCACAACACACCTTTTTAGTTCGCAATTCCCTAATTAATTAAGGATATTAAGTTCTTAGTTCTCGTTCAATATATATCACCTGTATCTTCCATAAATTCATCCGTGGCCGTTCATTAAGGGCGTATACGTCAATGGGGACACTCGACTTTTGGCCACCCACGAAATAACTAAATTTTTCGTCATTTTTCGCCGCAGAAAAAGAAATGAAGGAACGATTCTACACCGTTCTATACATCACTCGGTCGTAATAGAAAAGTTTCAACGGCGTTTCAGACTTTCCAGCGTTGGTCGACGACGGCTGAGCAGGATATTCGTCTTCTCTTCGGGATCATCTCTCCGCCCCTGCCCGCGGCTTCTCCCGCGTGTCTCCTCGCTTCCTTCCTCCCTTTTTCCATCCCCCTCTTTCTTGCCCCCCCTTCCTCCTTGTGCGACGCTCGCCCGGGCTACTCCAGCCACTTAAGTGGCAGTCATTCTTAAGACGACGACCCCTCTAAAAGTAAAACGAGGCGAACCTTCCTCGGGTTTTCGAGGCTCGATCCTGTGTCCTCATACTCCCGTCGCTCCTGGCTAGTCGTTCGTCTGAACGGACCAGAGTTAACCGGCTTATTCTGGCTAGTTCTTATCTGTACTCCTCTTCAAGAACATTCTTGGCATATTATACGTTTAACTTCAGCCGAGAGAGAGAGAGAGAGAATAGTCGTGAATCGGTTGTCGTTGGGCGATATACAAATTTTCAAGGGTCGGAAGTTTTTGAGTACTATTTTCGGTAGGTATGATGTTTTATCGCGGCGTTAGAGCTCGAACGTTTGATGGGTTTATGGTTTACGGTGGAGGTAACGTGGGCGGAGATAAGTAGAATTGGTCTCGAGATAAAATGTCTTTAGTAATGTTAGTTGTCGTTTTATACGAACTTTTTAACAGATAGAATAGAATAGAAACGGTGAGAGTTTCCCAATGGCAATAGAAACGGCGTGTAAGTAGAACAAGTCAAGCATTGGTCAGACACGTCCCTAAAAAGTCATTGAAACCGTCTATTTTGTCTTCGTTTGCTAACAAATCACAAACACGGTATGTAATTTGTCATTTCTAGCCAGGATATCGAATTTCACACCTGATGCGAGGATAATAGGTTAGCAAACGTAAGCTGAAGTCGGTCGCGTGCCGCGGAAATTAGAATTATCGACACCGTGTGTAATAAAACGAAACGAATCCAGGGCGCGGAATGGCAATTCCGTGGACCGGAAGTTCCTGCCCGCCCTCGACCCGGGGGAGCCGGTGTAATAAGGGGTAATAAAAGCTGGAGCTTCGTGCTGTTCGCGCCGCTTCCTTCTGGCTTCGATATTTCACGCGGAAACGTTGCCGCAAACTCTGAGAACCCGCCCGATTACCGATTCCCTTCGAAAGAGTTGTAATCTGATGTAACTGCGAGCTAATTATCGGCGAAACGAGTTTGCAAGGCGATAAACCTGTTTCATCATCGTCCCCGACACTCTTCCCTTCCCTCCTCTTTTTTTTTTTCATTACCCATAAAGAAACTTTGGCCCGTTAAAATTTTAATTAATCCCCGGCCCAAGTAATTTCGTCAGAAGTTTGCTGTACTATGATAGCATATTGCATCTTGTTAGTGCAAGGGATCATCTGTTAAGTATTCGTGCTACGATTCTGAACTTTGTATGAAAAAAAAAGGTAATGCGTTCCCATAAATAATTATTACCCAGATCTGCTTGCAATTCATTTTTCATATACCATAGATTGTCAAATTTGAAACTACATCGTTCTCGATCCGCAGTTTTTGATATTTCACATTTTCAAATTAAAAATTGAGATAAATTGTTAAATATTAAAGCTTCGATTGTCCGCCAAAAGTTTCACAATTTATTTCCCAGATAAACCATCCCAAATCTCTATTTTTTTATATCTCACGTTAACTCGTCCTTTCATGATGAAAATTTATGTAAAATTGTTAAATATTGAAGCTCGGATTCGGATTCGATCGCGTGCAAAAGTTTTACGGCTTATTTGCCGACAAATTCTCCATTTTTTTTCATTCTTCATCCCCGATCGCGTTTTCCCCGTACAAATTTAAATAAAATCGTCCAATATTTAAGCCTCGATTCGAGAAGCAATTGGCGCAAAACTGTGCCTCCTTTTTAAGCACTCGGTGTCTGGGGAAGGGCGTGACACGGGTGCGATTATAACGCACAGTATCCGCATCAAAAATTTACCCCCGAATCGTACGAAATTTTGTCCATTCACAAGCCGATTCTCCTCGATTCGTCGCTCGAGAGCGTTCCGGATCGTGGCCGTAAGTTTTACGATCGAATTCGACGAATCGATCATCGCGTTTAACCACCGTGTCGCACGGATTATTCGTTATTCATGCATTCAGTTTTCCAACGCTCGTTCCGCACGCGTTTAATCGCGGCCAGATAGCCCAGAAGCGGACAGGAATAATAAATTTCGATGGAATATGCATCGCGCGTATGCACCGCGGCCCGAGTCACTCTGCAAACCCATCGACCAGACCTGTCTGACCCGCCTAACTTCGTACCACTGACGAAACTCCAAGACTCGACCGTTTCGCGGTTTATCCCTCGTGCAACCATCGAGGAATTCGATAAGAAAGCTAACTGTTTATGTTGTTAACGGTAGACATTAAAATGTTTTAATAAATTTTTGTACTTAACTTTAAATAATCAGTGGAAAAGAGTTATAGACACAGATAGATAAATTGTAAAGTATCGAAATTCAAGGCTTTCCATTTATAATAGCAATTAAAACAGTAATCATAAAGTTAATCAAGCAAGGCGTATATTTTATTATTCATTGAGAATTAGAACGGCAACTAACGCGTTCCGGTTGTTGAATCAGCGGGATTACGTCAATGCCGACTATTGTTTCTGGAATAATGCTCTCGCAAGTAGTACCGGTCGGCCATTTCGGAGCCAACTACAGCGTCTAATTACCAGCCGCTTAATTCCAGTCCCGGCTGGATTTAAGAGAAATAATTAAGCGCTCGGTGAACCGCATTAATTCGTGTTTTATTATTCGGCTAAGAAATCAGACGAGACGACGGTGGAAGGGAAAATCGTTCCGTCGACTAAATTATTGCGCTATTAATAACATCAAACGAACCGAGTGAACAGGGAGCGAGAGAGAGAGAGGGGGGGAGGGGGGACAATTTGTCAGGTGGATCGATGTCGCCATCGATCCTTTTACCAACTACACGATTTCAACGGAGCCGGCCAAATGAATGCGCTAATCACGCGAGGCGTCGGTTGACGATAAACGACCGACATTCGAGACACAACGGCGAGGGAAGAAGATCGCTAACGATGTAATTAGCGCGGCGAAAAGTCGACAACGTGACTCCGATAAGACAAAGGGGATGAGATATTGATAGCTCGGCCTCGATAACTCCTACAGATCCTGGAAGGACTAAAGTTTGAATATTCGGGGCTTTAAATTTCAAACTATCCAAATTTAATGTTAACCAAGTTAGAAATTTGTCGAATTGGAAATTATCTAAATTCCAAGTCGTGTAAATGAGAAATTATCTGAATTCCATACCACAAGTGACGCATCTTCAAGACTCATCGCCATTCGCGAAGGGTAACATGTAAATAGGGTAGGAAATAAATACATCCAGACTCCACTGAGGGTTACGTTATTGACCGTGTCAGAGATTCGATCAAAATCACGGTGTAATTGGAAAATCTTAATTTCAAATGACGGCTCATCGCTATTCCACGCGACGTCTTGCGGCGAGACAGGACACGCCGGCGTCTAAAAAGAAACGCGGGAACAACCCTCGCTTCCTCATAATCTTTCTGAATATCGATATACCTCAACAGGGAAAGGACAATATGCGTGACAGCTCGAAGAAACCCGGATAAATAAAAGCTTTCGTCTTTTGAACGACGGTTTCGTTGTTAATAATATCGCCGGCCCGTTGGAAGCTAATAAACTTGTGAAATTTAACGACGATATTTTGATGCTCCTTTGCCGGTGTCTTTATCAGGGGGAAGTCGATTATTCCCGCTGGATAATACTCTGTCTCCTGTTTCCTGTCCCTTCGTCGGAAGGTTCTTAAATGCCTTCTAAATGAAACTTTAAACCTTCGCAATAACAGATCCTTCATTAACAAGAGTTGGATATTTCATCCTCGCCCCTGTTAATATTTCAAGAATTTTCGATAAAATAATTTATATAAAAATCCTCGAAACACGATTCTGTGAATTTTCAACGGGATACGTTATCGATAATTATTGGATCGTTTCAAAGGGACACATCGCTCTATGTGATTATCGATAAATTTCGAAAGAGAAGAAAATATATACGTTTGCGGATGACACGATTTCCAAACGATTTGACACAATTCAACGAGTTAAAAGTTGGCCCAAACAGGCTCACGGTGAACGAAAAATCAGATTAATCGAGCCTGGTCAGTGCATGGCTATGAATAAGTTACGTTCATGAATAATTCCGTGGCAATTTCGCGTGGCTGTGCTACACGATATACCAACCTATTGGAAGAGCATTCACGAATCATAATGGGTGGCCACCGACGACAAATTGTTTCAATATTCGATACTGCCGACTCTGATTAACGCTCCTCTGACATTCGCTTTGCTACGCGATCGGTTTTGTGCACCTCCCCCCAAATAAAACCTCCAATTTATCATAGAAGCATCTAATGTCTTCTTTTCAATCAAAAATTAACTTTCCCTCAAATAAAATTTTTGTGATTTTTCAAATTTTACAATTTCTATTTTAATATAAGATTCTTTAGTTTATAAAAGTTCTGAAGCTCAGAGTATTTATCCTGGCCCTCGTGAAAGGAGGCTCCATTCAAAGAGGCATCGATATCCGCTCGAAGAAAGTCACGAGCGTGCGTTCGTAGTTGTCCGAAGTATCGTAAAACTTTGTTACGGTCAACATTTATTTTATACACCTCTCGAATTCCCTTTCGCCGTTACCGTCCGCCACCTGGCCATCGAGAATCGTATAATTTCGCGATAAGAGATGAATTTATCCGGATTTCCATGCATATTTTCCCCAACCGGCGAATAACGAACGAATTTTCTCCGGCGCACGCGATTCATCTTCTTAATGAGCTCGTTAAAAGTCGTGCCGTCGTCGTGATTGGAAAATCCTTCCTTCATCGGGACAATAAACCGACGAACGAGAAAAAAAAAATAGAAAATACATCGAGCCACGTGAATTTCGAGCGTAGGATGAAAGAAAGAGAAGGATTTCCGATAAATTTCCAGGAAAAAGGAACGCTACGCACGATATGGGGGTGACATTTTTTCGAAACTGTCTACTCGTCTTCGCAGCAGCTCGCTCGAAACACAATGGGGAAATAGGGCTACAGGGAAAAAATGTGAATTTCAAAAATCCTGTAACCGTAGCGCGGCCTGGGAGGGAAGATGGTTCGAAATCAATGCAGCATTTTTTCCTTTTTCTTTTTTTTTTGGTCGATACGCGATGGCCAATCGAGAGGATTTGATATCTCTTTTCGAGGATTCGTGACTGCGATGGGTCGTATTGTCGCGACACCGGCATTGTTGGTAACCTTTGTCCGACAGGAAAGTCTCCTGGCGTTCGGCTGGAAATTTCAGTAACGACTTCCTTCGCTATTATCATCGGTTTTTCTTTTACCCGGGGAAAAATCGAGGAAACAGATCGGTCGCGATGCTTTTTGAAACTTTCCGTGGATTCTATCGACTCGTTAGGATTTGTCGCGTTCGAGCTTGAAAATTAACCGTTTGCGCTCGAGTGGCGCCTCTGAGGCTACGTATGTCTCGTTTCAAAACGTAGAATTTAAGTTAGCGTTGAATTTCATGATCGGTTTTCTGTATTTTTTATGGAAGTTTTTAAAATGCCGCAGCACGTAACGCAAGCCCGCCCATTAAACAATACCTTTCCCTCGATTGTGTTTCGAGACAAAGGCTCGAAACTCTACAGTCGGTAAAATGCGCGGCAGAAAACACTTTTCACGGCTACCGGAAGTACGCATTGCAACCGCAGATTCGATTCCGTTTGCTATGTGCAACATCAACGAACGTGTGGAAATGCAAGGGGAAAATAAACAAAAAAATGTGGGTAAAATTATGTATAACTGTTTCCTGAAGAGATCAATAATGATACAAATATTTCAAAAGGAAAGCTCAAAGTAAATTTAAAGGTTTATTTCACTTCGGACTCGTTTCTCGACTCATTTCGTTCGCGGCTGAACATTCCTCCTTTAACACGAAGGTTTCACAGGGTGTTCGCAAGGTATACCCCTTTCGTTTCTAAGAACGTTAATAAACAACGCTTTTTATCACGACGACGGAAATAAAGTAGCGAAACGACGTGGAAGGCCGACGTCGCGCTTTACTTTACTTCGTTTCTACGAGCGTGAAACACCGGGTGAAATACATCCGCCCCTGCCTCGTTACATTTGTATATCGTGAAATGTCACAGTTGTAGCTCGCAACAAGCGTTCGTCTTCATTACGGGCCATTATGAGCTAAGAGGATTCAGCGGCCGCGAATTTTTCGTCCTGGAACTTGCGCGGAAATCGAAATTTATGCGGCCACCCCAGGATGCACCCTTTCCTTGCCACCCATCGCTCTCCAGACACCGCTTTCGTGGATTCTTGTTCCACTATGAGCGATGATAGTCAATTAAACAATCATTACGCACAAATTTTCAACGATTAAATCTTTAAATTAAAAAATTTGTGGATTTTGATAAAAAATTATATTTTCGCGAATTGCCCCCCTCGAAGCAATCATGAAGAGCGAAATATTCTGTATCGAGGAGGGGGCGGGGCTGGGTACAAGGCATTTAACAGTCTGCCAGTTTATTGGCCATTTAGGCAGAACGACGGTAAATCGTTGGAGAAGTTAGGCAGTTGCAGTCGTCGGGGCTCCTGACCCCGGCACCACGTTCCCCACCGAAACTGCTATAAATTTTCTTACAATTTACGAGACGCCGACGCTAGAGACCCAGAATCCCCCTGGGAAGGATAGCCAACTGACAACAAGCCTCTCTTCATCTTCTTTCGCCGGTTTCGGACACAATGTTACGTTTTGATTAATCAATCTGCGCAAACATTTGACAAGTTAATTTGATAAGCTGGGGGATGAAGTTGAATTTGGGTATCGGGCAGGAGGGAAGATTAAATATGTACATAATACTGCATTTAATACTGTAATGTAGAACGTGGAGGAAGATAGATGGGCAAATTTAGACAAAAACTGAATCCAACTTTCCTCCTTTGTTGCAAAAATGTTTCCAAAATCTTTTTCTTCACTAATCTGTCTGGACCACAATGGACGCAGGTTCCACCTTTTTTATCGCCTTTTAAAAATTTCGCCCACAAAGCGTGCCGCCCAGGTCGGTGGGATTTTCAGTTCGAAATGCAACGATGTTTCGTAAAATCTGGTAACGATAGGCTGGGGATTTTTGAAAAAACGATATTCTATTTTTGTCGAATCGCAGTCGGCGGGGTCTTAATGCGATTTAGAAAATCCGATAAAGGGGGAACAAAATTTTCAATATCTCCGACAATGGCCAGCGTATCGGCTACGAACACATTTGTCCAATCGAAATCGGACGCCAGTTTCAATTCAACTCATTGACACACGAGCTATGGGGGAAGGGGGAGGGTGCCGTGAGTGGTTGTTGTATAATCAACGAGCAAAACGATCGTGATTTAGGCGTTGAAATGTGTGTAAAGCATTTTCAACGGCGGCGAACACTTTCGTTAGCCGGGTTCCCGGTGATTTTACAACGCCCGTTCAAAAGACACTCGAAACCGATTCGATTCAAAGCGACTCGACGCGACACGATTGAAAATCGTTTCGTCGCGATGACATTTTGCCGGCTGGGAAATTGACTCTAATCGAGATACCGAGTGTCATCGAGAGAACGTTCAAATTACTCGCGTTTCGATGGAGAATTTCGAGCACCATCTAATACACCCGCGGTGGCTCGCAAACTTTATTTCTGATTCGCGATTAACCTTGCAAGAATGTTTCAATTTTAATCACACGGTACACCGAGAAGTGCCCTTTTACGTCAACCCTTTTTCGAGAATAAACCTTCGAAAATTCAATCGACGTCATTCTTCTGTCCACTGCGACCTTCTCGAAAGAACTTGTCGCGATAAGTATAAAACAACCGATTACAGAACATCGTAGAGCCAATCAACGAGCCATTCGACATTGTCCCAGCAGCCATTACGAGTGATTGGCAGAGAGCAATGGCGGTGTCCAATCAACCAACGGAATACAAATGGATGCTCATCAATGGCTCATCGAGTACTTAATCTCGTGAACGGGTCTGTCGTGCAGGAACGACATGAAAGTCCTATCAACCTACTCGACGCGTGTTCTTTCGTCGAAGATGATATTCTGAAACGTCTCCATTCAAAAGACTTTGTCTCCTGTCCATTTTAAATCCTCCACGTTTCATCAATTCAAAATATTTTAATATCTACTTAAAAGTCATCGAAAGTTTTCTTTAATTTTAATTTAAATATACAATTTCACAATTACATGAACATGATCCAACTTGGAAGGTAATAAGAAGGTGGTGTAATTTATTCAAAAAATTCTTCCCCTCGGAAATGACAAGACACGGTTTTTCGAGTTTATCAAGCATCAAAATTTCAACGAAGAATAAAGACCTGTATGAAACAGCAGGAACTTCTCGAGACTCGGAAGCTAACGCTGTCCCGGGGTTGAAAGTTGAAGGTACCCACTGGTGGCTCAAGACTGTCCTCAATTCTCTTCATCTAGCCAGCGTTCCTCGTCGTCTTGCGAGGTGCTCAGCAACTGAAGAAAAAAGGGTGGGGCGAAAAAGGAAGAAGAGCACGCGGTTTTAAGCACACCCGGCGTACACCAGTGAGTAGCACTTCTTAGCTACCATAACGAACGCGTCGAGGGTCATAAAAGTGATGCCACTACAATTTACGTTGTCTCGACGGTGTCGACGTCCGACGAGGAGACACTCCATGGCAACTATCCACCTGGTTACAACGGATATCTACGATTCGATCGAACGATTCCTTTCCCTCGCTCATAATCGATCATCGATCATTGTGATATGATTTTGCGTGAATTATTCTGTATTCTTGTGTTATATTCTTCTTTTTTTTCAAGAAGAGAGCAGAATTTTCCATTAGAAGAATTAAATTCTCGTTCCTTTTACTCCCTGCAACTTGCTTCTAAAGTCCCCCCTCTTGGAATAACAATGAACTGTAACGCTTTCTTGTGCTCAATCGAAAGGTAAGCTTCTCTTTCTTTTTTTTTTTATATAAAACAAAAGTTTCTCGTTCAAAATGTACCCTGGAGATGTAACAGTTCACTTCGATTCAATTAAACGAAGGTTTAAGTAAAAGAAGAGGGTGAAAAAATAGGAGGACAAAGAGGACACGAAATGAAAACCGCGAACGATAACGAACAAAATTGGAGAGGGGGAATTTGAAGCGTAGCGCACCTCGTTAATTATCGTAATTACGTTTTATCGACAATCGGGATGGCACATTGAGCGGAAATTATTGTCTCACTTTTTGCGAGGTCGCGTTTATACCTGCTAATCCCGAACCTCGTTCGAAAATTACTCGGACATAATAATTCGATCGATTCGAACGGCGGGGTATCGTTGAATCACAGATGTCCCTTCCCTGGAACCTGTCACACACAGAGGCCACATTTTGAATTACGAGCCACGGGAAATAAACATGACTGCGCGCGTGTCGTTTCTGCACTTGGGATGCTTGGGCAAATGTGTAGAAGTGTTGAAGTTTAGAGATTTGGGTGGTTGGAAATTTAGGGATTTAGAAATCTGGAAATTTGGAAATTTAGAAGTCTAGAAATCTAGAAAGAGCAAAGTTCAGAAATCGAGGAATCCAGAAACCTTGAAGCTGAATACTTCTGTCTTCAAATACAAAGAATATTCCCTGACTTTCGAATACCTATGAATGATCGTGCGATCTGGAATAAATAAAATAACGCACCATCGAGCGCGATAGGGGAACGTGAGCGGATTTCATCGCGGATACGCGTCGGGAGAATCGTCGGGAAAGAGGATAATTCGCTGTTCGTTCCCGGGTAGCGATGATTCCTAACAGAATGGTAGAGATTGAAGAAGATCGTGGAAATCAAAGATGGGCAAACAGGAGATTGAAAAATAAGGAAAGATCGTGAATGGTCGTGCGAGCGGTTCTCAGAAATGGATGGTGGCGAGAGTGGGCAATTTGAGACACGATGGATAGAGGAGGAACAAACGATTTGGAGATTGAATGCGGTGAATCGAGATGGAAAATCTGGAAGCAGGAAATGGAACATTGGAAATGAGGGAATAAGAGAATAGACACGATATAGAGGTTTTCGAGGGGGAATAAATTGAGAATCATACCAGGGTAAGCATAAAGAAATGAATAGCGAAAGATAAAGATTTAAAAAAAGGAAGTAACAACGAATAGTCATTATTATTAATTTTCTTTAGAAATTTCTTTCAATTCAAGGAGAACAAAAACGTAAACGGTGACATTCTATCCAACCAAACTCTATTAAAATTAGGCGAACTTTGAGCTGTTATTACTCCCCAACTACTGAACCATTTGTAACGAATGCACATTCGTTGAAAAGAGCGATTCTTGCGCTTTAAAACGCACTACGATTCAAGTCTCTGCGACTGTTGGTTTCGGAGATATCGTCGTCCAAAGGGAAGCATGATTTCGCGGGTATCGGCTGTCGCCGTCTCGCTCGCGCCATCGTTCCTTCTCGCTCGCACCCCGTCCACGACCTACCTCACGTCTGGCGACAGAGTGGGGGGGCCACTGACAGACGATGACTCAGCGTCTTTCAACTATTTCTACTACTCGGCGTACGCATTTCCAGGAAAAAAACTGGGTCACGGCGCTTCCGGGTTCCCCGACCGTCCCTCGGCCCCGCCCGCCCCTCGCCTATACCCGAGGCGGCGCCGCGTACATTTTAAATGACAAGTTTAAAGTCCTGTATCTCGGGAACCAATTGAGATATCGAGCTGAAATAAAATGTATCGTCAAGGGTATACTTTTCTCTATTACCTGGCCGCGTTACCTTTGAAATTCCACCGTATTTCAATATTATATCGAACCATGTATCTCTCCCCCTACATGCCCTCGCACTGCCTCTATTCTTTTATTTTTCTTTTATATACACATCAAATATTTAACACAAATTTAATAAATTTTATACGCATCAATGTTCCTGTTTTGCTGGATAGAACCGGTGCACGGAGGGTAACAAATAAAGGGGGAAAAGGCCAAGGATCGTCCAGATGACCCTGTCAGATAGGATCGTACGGTACGGGCGAACAATATCGTCCAGGTGCGGAACTCTACGTGTAACAAAGTGGGGGCCAGCATAGTGTACGGGATTACAATGTCGATACGATGGTTGAAATCGACCGGGACGGGTGCTGCGAATACCGTGCAAGAAGGGACGGTTTTACGGGTCACGGGGCGAGTCACTTAAGATTCTATTTTCGATGGGAGCCTTATCCTTGCCCTTGCCCCCATCCAGATCCATTCGAAACCATTAACAAACGATCTGGCGCGCTTCTATTTCTACACGTACGTTGTAATAAATATTAATTGAACGGAAATATTGTGTTTCGCGCGAGCCAATATCGAGATGAATCGTTCCGAAATGAAACACACGTTGATTTTTACCGAGTATCGAAACAAATAAAAGTTTAATTACCCTTTTATTTAAACACCGTTGATTAAATTTGTCTTTCGGTTATCTAAATTGCGCCAATGTATTTTTTACCCTCCGCGGTCGTGCCTGCCAATTGCGCGGATACAAATTGAACGTATGAAATTACAAAATATCATACCGATACGCGTATCGGGCCATGAAGATTGCGTTTCATCGAAAATATTGAAACCGAAAAAAAAAAAGAGAAAAATGATTAACGATAAACAATAACCGAACAGGTATTAGGGAATTCCGAAGGGATATTTTTCCTATCGGATCAATATTTCAAATCGTTGCCGTTGGAACCTGTATTTTATGTACTCATAAAACCTGTCAGGCGATCGATTCGAGAATGCCGCCACTAAATTTCAAAGAAATATCGCACGTCTTACGGGAAGATTATTAAAAAATTCCGGGAACACTTTGGATCCCGGATGATTTGTTTCCCTTTTCCCCGAATACCCACTGTTGTGTATTCGTTACACAGAAATTTAAATATCAAAATACTTTGATTAAAGTTTCTCAGAGAAGCATTAAATTATTAAAATACCCAAATATATAGGAAGTTTTGAATTCGAACCCCTTCGATTTGATATTTTATAATACAAATTAGTACTTTTCCAATTTCAAAGTATTACTGTTCTATTGATAAATAAATACTTTATAAAATTTCATTTCTGGCAAGAACTTTCTCCTTTGACTTTATTATTCGGCGCGAAACCGATTTATTTCGCTCGTCGATAAAGCGAGCGCACGCGAAACGCTTCCACAAGGACTCTTCCCGCATCCTCAGCTGAAGGATCATCAGAAAAGTAGACTGTCCCTTTCGAGAAGCGACCCACTTAGCCGTCTCGCTTGAAATCCTCTGCGAAACGTTTCCAACAGTGTTCGCTGGAGGGGGTTGAAGGTGAAGGTGGAGGCTGGGGGGGTCCGGAGACTGACAGGAGAAGTATAACTGCGACCACGTATGTATACAACGCTTGTAATCGGATCCCGGGGAGAATAACTTCGTTATCCGAGGCGGGAAGTCAGTCCAACGGATGGGAACTGTCTGCTTCCGGATGCAGGCTTCCAATTCCATTTCCTGACAGCGTCGCCGACCTATCTTCGCCCCGAATGACGCGCAAATGGATTTTTAAATCGCTTTCGCGAAACACTCGTCCACCGAGTTTCTTATCGCGGCAAACAGCGCGGCTTCGAGCTCCAAACGAAATTCCAACCGTCGCAAGATCCTTGCACCCCCTCATCCCTCTCGACCGGGGGTAATTTTAGCCAACCATTGCTCCGTTACTGTCATAAAAATGTACCAAACGAGATAACGCTTCCGGGCTGCTTAACGGGAAATTTAGACGTCCAATTTATTCAATTTTAATCTATCTGAAATTTTTGATCCGAAAGGGTCAATATTTTGACAAATTATAAATTGATTAACCCGGTCCTTCAATTAGTATCGATAGACCTCGCCATTTACGTTCACAAAAATTTTTAGAGCACTCGCGTTGAAAAATAATGAATTGCACTCGAAAAGCGGTGCCTTGATATCCATCTAACGGGAGTAATTGAGTATTTAATCGAAACAATTGGAGATCAGTTATCGTAGCTCTTCTACGCTCGATCGGAGAACGCTAGTACGGCTTCGATGAAAAATAATCACGTATTCGTATCAGGTATCCATTGGATTAATTAACGTCGTTCTTGTTGCATCGAATCGAGCGTTCGATACAAAAAGCAGAAGCCTTTGTTGCCGTTTATTTCTGATACGTTCCATTCCTCGAATGCCGTATCAATTACGCGAAAACTAAATATGCGAAACTGAAACAATCCCGTTCGACGAGTATGCAAAAGTCATAGTTTGCCCGTTTTATTCGTTCCTTTTCCCCTCGTTCGTTCTGCACGGAGTTAAGATGTCAAAGGGATCGAAAAGAAGCGTTTATTGCGCGCCATCGATACACGCTTCCGTTTCCGCCGCCACAATCGAAACCCTTTCGTATTTATTCTAAATGCATCGAGATATCGAGGAAACTTATTCCGGCCCCGTGACACGTCCCGATATTCGGTTCGTCGTTGGAAAAGGGACGATAACAATTACGGTTCCGTTTGGATTCGATCCCCGATATAACACGACACGATAAATGAACCGATAAGAACGACGTCTGCGATGAAAGGGTACATTTTAATCGTGATTTCCAAAGAAATGGATATTTTCCTGTGTAATGCAACTTATAATCGAAACGTGTACTTTGATTTCACTATTTTTAATATTCGAGCAGTGAATACCGGGTCAATCGTGACCCAACCTGCCAAACGTGTTGACAGAAGACTTTTGCAATGCATTTTTAAAAGGGTGTAAATTTCAATTTAAATCGTCTGAGGAATAATGATATGTCTGACCTATTACGGGTTATACTACTTAAATCTACACTATGGCTCTGAATAAAATTATTAGACTGACAATTATACTTAAGTCCTTCAGATTTTTTATAAAGAACGTCTAAAATGATCTCGCACCAGCATCCCAAGCTCGAATTTCCTCCGTGTTCGCGAGGGGTAGTAAACTCGTCGGCGAAACGAGGCAGGGGGTGTCTCCTGAACGCATACGTTCCTGGCGGCGGACAAGAACGCGACGACGTAAAGTTGGCGATATTGCGAGCTACATCGCGGAATAAAAATCCCTAACAGCTTATACACGTTCGACGGTGAACGTTTCTCTTCCCCGGCTCGCGCGTTCATCATCCCCCTTACGCTCCGTTTCCCAGAGGGTGGGCGATTCGACTTACGAACCGGTGTTTCGTGTCTTTGAGCCGATTTTTTTGTTGAAATATTAAAATATACAAATTTTACACGTCAATTCTTTTTAAGAAATTAAATTTTTGATTGTATTGCAAAGAATTCAATGCCTTTCCCCGCCCTTCGCGGTGAAAATTGAAGGACGCATGTGAATTTTCTTTTTTTTTCTCTCGTATGTTTTTTATGTTCCATACTTTGAGAGCTTGGCACACAGAAAGGTGCTCGAACGAAAATCGCACGAGGGGGTTGAAAATGGAACCGACCGCGGCTAACTCGATTCACCCTGGCTGTGGTAACTGCATTATTTCAGCACATTTCTAGTCATTTTCCTGTTCCGAGGTGGACGTTAATGGTTCGTCTCCTCGACCCAGGAACAGCCACTTTCAACCCTGCCCTCTTTTTCACAGAATCTTGGACATTCTGGGCTGGATTAAGAGTGACTTTATATCGACCTCCTTATATTCTTTTCAATTCCATTCGCCCAATGATTGTTGTTAATAAAAGTAAAACATTCAAGAGTAATGTTTTTTGATAAAATTCTGATAAACTTTGAGAAATTAATCCATCGATTTAAAACACATAATAATATATTTATTGGAGTTCACTTTTCATTAATATTTGTTTAAACAAAATTCCACATCCACGGTGCTTTCACAGATATAAATTATTTACACTGACACGATATACAAATATTTTTTATTTACCTTTAAATTGAATAATTTTTCCACGCGTTAAACGAAATATCATTCAAGTTAAATACACTTCGAATGATTAAAAGACAATTTCATTTCTCTCCTCCACGCGTAATCGAATCTCCCCGCAGAAAAGAAACAATCGATCATTACCTCGCGATGTATCCTTCTTTCCCGCCGGATCCACGTGGTCACGTGCGATCGAAGCTTCTAAATTAGTGTTCCCGTGTGGTTCGTGAGCGAAACAACTGTCGGTGCCGGTATTCGATACGGACTAATTTCGTTTCCCGGCCCAATCCCGCGGCACGCGGTCGAACGTGCACGGAATCCACCCCGTCCCACCCCGCCTTGGCTGGTTCTTTAACGAAAATAAAAAAAAACGAGAGAGAAAACGCCCGAGGGGAAATTTCGAAATGAAACTTCACGCACGGTCAGAAGGTTGGGAGCGAGAAGAGGTGTTGGTCGCCAGATATAACTGTCCCGAACAGATGGCCTGATTTTCCAGGGCGCTGGGCGCGAACGAAGGGGAAGAAGAAGAAAAAAAAGAGGGATCGAAGAAGCTGAGAGAAGAGGTATAGCTGGCGCGGCAAGAATCTCGTGCGGTTAAACTGTAGGGATTAGTTTCTAGGGGGAAGCGTTCGAGGAGACAAATGTCCTTTGACAGTTTCCGCTCGAGCCACGGAATAAGCACTCCCGGCTGAGTTTTTCACTGACGAAAACACGGATGTAAGGAACGCCTTTCGAGGGATGTTTTTCGATGTCTTGTATGGGAATTATGTTCCCTGCGACGGAACCGAGAAGATTGGGGCAACTCGCGATCCCTCAACGTTCTTTGTATCAATTTTTTCCCCGTTACCATTCAATTATCTCGACTAGAATTTATTTCCTCCTCGCCAGGGCGATTTCTTTTTAAATAGAAGTCTTGTTTGTATTTTTGCCCAATCGAATTTGTGTCGAACGAGTCGAGAAGATAATTGAAAATATATCATCCCCTCCAGGGTTGTATAACGAAAGTGCTATTGATGTTTGTTAAATGATTTAATTCGAAATACGTCCTTCGCATTCTTCCCTATAATTATCCTTAATTCTTGACGACAGACAGCGGAGCCCTTCAAAGGTGTCCAGAAATTGGGAAACTTTCTTTTCCAGGGCAGTGCAAACACTCCGTTTCCACAGTGTGCAAAAGAAGCTTTTAATTAAACGGGGTCGTCTTTTAAAACAGCGAGCCACGGAAAGAAGGCTCCCCCATTCAAACCGGTAGAAACAAATTCTTAACCGTGTGTTTGCCGACTGTGTAGAGCCCTTCTACAAGTTGAATTAATTCAATTACCCTTTCGCGACAATGACGTGTTCCATTTTGCTCGAAAATTTATAAACAAATATTTAAGCTACACGGATTCGTATCTAAATAAGTAAATATTCATCGTTTTTAATATTCGAATAAAATTGAAGTTTCTTTCAACATTGTTTGAAAAATTAATAAATAATGTTTCAAGAACGCATGGCAAGAGTATCGTTTCTCGTGGATGGAATAACATTGACGAGGGTTGATTCGAGTTTTCTGTTCATCAAACGACCATTGTTCATCCTCGTCTTTATCGTGTTATAAAAGCTCAAAGGAAACGAAGGAAAGGGAAAAAGAAAATTTCTTTTCTCTTTTTTTTTCTTTTTCGTTGCTACGACGAGTCAATGCTCTCCTTTACGAGGCGAAGTTTCAACAGGACGGTTGGTTCGGTCGGAAAATAACCGTTTCTCTTTTCAGTTATTCCTTTATTCCGTACCCATTCGCGCCAGGAGAAGGGAATCATACCCCGACCAAGCGTATTTTACCTTTATACCGCTGGTAACGAAAGATATATTCGGTCGGGGAAGCAGGAGAATGGAAGGAAGTCGGTAAAATCCGCGGCCGAGAGCGTTAAAGTAGTGAAACTCGAGCATCGAGCAGACCCAGCTCGGTGTCTGCCAGCGATGGGGATCAAGTTCAATGTGTACTTATAAATCAGAATTCAATTCAGACATCAACTTTTTTCACTCCACGGACCAGGAACATCGTACCAGACACGGATAACAGAAATTCTATTCTGTGTGTAGAAAAGTATCATTTCGTTGATTCGAAACCAGTCAAAATGACTAGTTTTCATTTTTTTAATTTCATTGATAAAATTTATTAAGTTACGATTTGGAATTAAATGTACACAATATTTTTCTTGAAGTCTCTAAGTCGTAACAATTCAGTTCAACCGCGTACGTCGCTCAGCTACAAAGGCGTGAAGCATTTAAGTGGAACAGCCAGGCGGAAGGTCCGACGCGTTTAAGTAGTAAAGTAACGATTAAATGGAACAACCGAAGGTCGCCTATTCAACCGGCAAAGTCAACACGCGCAGTAAAACAATTCGCTCCGCGGGCCAGACCGGTGAAATTTAATCCAAAGTTACGCGACGAAGGGGGAAGTAGTGAAACTCAATCGAAAGGCCGACGGGTTCGAAGTTCGAGCAATTGGTCATTGCGTTGAAGCGACAAAGGGTTCCGACTGAGAGCTAACGCGTTAAAATAATGAAGCTCTCCTCGTAACCCCCCCAATAGCCCCCCAATTGTCTCAATGTAGCGTGAATGTTCAAGCAGTAAAGCTTCGAACGAAATTCTGCTTCGTTTTAGTTAATAGCGTGGAAGTAATATCGAGCTAAAACGATCGACTCGTATAGAATTAATTAAACTTGATTTATCGAAAACCTTACGCTGTTAGGAATAAATAGCATCTAGTACGCCATACAGAATAGAATTTGTTAAATTGTAAAATGGTTAGAAATGGTTTCTCGGAGAATTTTCGATGACAAAAGTGTGAAAGAATGAAGAATGATCGGCGGTGATTCATGTCGGTGGCCGGTTATAATTTTAGCTATCGACAAGGGGGGCCTCGATAACTCGACGGAAGTCGACGAACGTACTTCTGCCGCTCTCCAAAAGCGAACAGAGGCTCCACCCTCGGCGCTGGTACTCGCGTGCGAGTACTCGCAGCAACCGATCCCACTTGTTCACCGGTGGTTCTGCGCTTGACTCTGAAATACGGTGCGCCACCACACCCATTTGCCCGGCACCGGGTTACTATTGTCCGTTGTAGGCGCGTGTCGCGAGAGATCCTCCTGGCGGCCGACGGCCGCGCCAGGAAGCGGGCGACCGATTTGGACGCGTCGCACGCGAGATTTACGGGGACGAAGGATTCGCGCGACAAAAGCCGGCCCGAAACCCGTTTGCTCGACGCCTTTTAATCCTGGAATCGTTGGAAAGCGAACGGCTTGCGAGCGGTCAAAACTTTTACCCCTCGGGGTCCCCTTAAGTACTCGAAACGGTTGCCAACACGGTACAACGACCGTTACCACCCCCTCTCGAGCGGGAGGGAGAAGGAAACGCCTGGCGGAAGAAGACGGAGAGCCAGGAAGGCGCAAAACAAAGTGCAAAGCGACCAAGGATGCTGGAAAACGACGAGACGAGGGCTTTCTGGACCGAACAGCCTAAGAGGGTGGAGAGGGTGAATGTACACCGGGGTTGAGAAAGTCAGGGCTGTCGATGAAATGTCTTGTTCCTTGTGTTCGGGGCTGCCAAACGTTCCACGTCTGGAATTTTACTGAGCTTTAAGGTGCTTTCTTATCACACTTCTCGAACTTTCTTAATGGTCAATAGTATAAGGGGTGGTCTAATTAATACTTCTTATCAGTGGTATTAAGACTTTTGCTTTATTTCTATTATCAACTTTGCTGGTATTTATTATGGATAATATGAAAATTAAAAAATATCTTCAACCCCCTCGAAGTTACTTGCCATGAGTTTCTTATTTCAAATCAATAATTAGAAAAATCTTCAATTTCTTACAATTTCATCGTTTACAAAGCTACAGGTGTTCGGTATTAAAAAAACATTGGCAGACGATCAATTTCTCCCTGGAATATTCTTTTTCATTCGAACAGACTCGTTTTCATTAACGCGATCACAGGATGCGAACGGAGGTCCAATTAATCGATGAACGCTGGCCAGATATGATATCGCGAATTTATTTACGCGAAACGAATCGTCGGGATATTTTTGAATCTCCTCCGTTGCAACTTAATACGACCGCCCGGACGCGCTGGGCCATGGCCAAAAAGTACCGATCGCCGCTGCCAAAGATACCCCCGGATGAAAATTGGAAGGCTGGAAGTTATCGTTTTATTTACATCGCCGGTTTCGTTTCGGCGAGCGACGAGAACGGATCGTCCAATCGAAACGAGAATTTATCCTGAAGGCGAGGTGCAACAGATTCATTACACCCTAATATTAGAATTTTGTAATTTATTTAATATTAAATAATATCGCGAATATTGTGAAATGTCCTGAGTCGACGATAAATGTGTTAATGAAAATATCATAAGTACGAAATTATTCACTTTTTCACCGAGAAAAATACAGAGGTGATTAAAAATCTGTTGGACTGCCCCTTTAAATTAATCATTCGTAAATCCAATAAACCGGCGATTCATTTTCGTCGGGGACATTAAGCCAATAATTCTCTTATCTAAGCGACGATGAATCAAAATTTACGACCGCCAGCTGGATAAAAAGAATCTCTTACAACCAAATCTGTTATTTCGAACAAAGGGGGAAGAAAAAAGAACAGCATCCCTCCCCCCCGTCCGGTGTCTGTCGGATGTGTAACGGGTCTAGACTCGGCGACAAAAGAAAAAACCGCCATAAATTCGAGGCTACGCGGAGCAGGTTGTCGCGTATTCGTGGACGAGCCTCGTGAAACCTGGATTTTCTTTTGTGTCCCCCCCCCCTCCCTGACAGCGTATATCGGTAAATAAGTGGCTGACGTGACCGAACCGCGTCTTCCTTCGCCGAAACAGGATCAAATCGGACGAAATACGAGGCACGTATATCGAGGTACGTTGCTAGAGTGTTCCCCGGCGTGACTTCTTTTGCGAACAGAAAGAAATTCGGCTTTCTGCCTCCGGCTACGTACGCGTTAGAATTTCTACGATCGGCTCTGGGCATCGAGCTGATCGCAGATCGCTCGATATGTTTCTCGAAAGAATTTTGGAAGGTTTAGAAAATTATCTCAAAGCCCAAAGCCAAAAGTATGAATATTTCTATATTTTAATTTGAAATATTTCCGAAGGCAAAAACCGAACAAATTGTGCCATAATAATTTAAACGTGTTCGTTTATAGCGACGCGAGTTAACGCGTTAACGAACCGAAACCGCGTTCAAAGGCGGCTGGACGTGTCGGTCGATCACCGATAGCCAAAGGGGAGAGGGAGGAGAGAGAGAGGAAAAAAAAATAGAAGAAACTTCCTCGGCTGAAACAAGTCGAGATCCGCCCCTCGACAACGTTCGAGGGATCGATAGTCCCAGCGACCGTGTATTTCAGTCCGGCTGAAATCGTAGGAAACTTACTTGCGCTCGTCGCGAGGAAGAAACGTTGAAAAACGGAAAGCATCCAGCTGCAGTTGAACGCGAGAAAAAGGGCCGGACGGGGAGGAAGGAAGAGAGAGAGAGAGCGTGGATAGAAGCTGATTGATCGACCGGGAAATCCGGAGACGTTTCCAGGATGATAGATCGACCTTCGTTTTTGACACAATCACCGATTCCCAACGATCGTTTCCTCGTCCGTTCGATCAATCCGACCCAGAGAAAATCGATTCGCCACGTCGTTTCGTCTCCCGGACACGCCAATGCTCGTTTGCATAATCGTCCCCCGTTTTTCTTTCTCCCTCTCTTCTTTTTTTTTTATCAGTCGACTGAGACGCGATATCGCCCAGAGAACGTTTCGCCGGTGTTCGACGAACCATTGTTTCCGATTTCACCATCGAAGGGTGAGGTGTGCGTGAAAGTTCCCTTCGCGTACGAGTACCATTATTCAAGATACTTATCAAATTTTATTTTCAATAAATTGTAGGAGGGTCAAGGGTTCAAATAAAATATCTCTGAATATATTTAACATGGAATATCAAAGCTCTCCAGAGGCTAGACTGTACTTTTCTGTTTTTGGACGCTTAGCCACGAGGCTCGTTAGACACGTGGGACTCTAAAAGTCCTCAGCCTTTTTCGAGCACTTAATAGAAAACTTTCTAATGACGTTTTTACGAGACTCGCCCGGCATAAAGAACGTTCGATATGCAATCAGATCGATGCCGTTCATAAACTGTGATCTGTAAGTTATCGGGGTGATTGATCGGCGGAATTTACGTAACGTTGTCGGTGCCGTCAACTATAAATGGACCCTCGGTGCCTTCTACATACAACAACCTCCCGCTTTTCGGATCCGATTGTACGTTTGCGAACGGGACAACAGCCAACGGAGTTTAGAGCAGCGACCGACTGCAGCTGCATTCGGTTCGGTGATAAACGAGGCGTGATGAATGAGCGACACGCGCCCGACCGTGTTTTGGGTGTTGCCGAGGAACGTTCGTTCCGCGCTAGGTGACACGGACGAGTATTATCGTTTCCGTTTTGTTCCTTCGGCCCGGGCTGGCTTCCGTTCGCCGGGGCCGCGATAGCGTTAAGAATTGGAAATTGATGCCCCCGCCGACTCGCATCAACAGGAAGCACACGTACCCGACGGGAATCGAAGAAAACGGAACGATGCTCCTTTGCTTCTCTCGAAGAATGTTGGGTGCGCGGTCGTGGCTATTTTTCTGGGAGGATTATTCTTTAAAGTAATCAATCGTCGGATAGGTACTGTTGTACTGGATCAAATATTAAGGAAATATTTGTTGACAACAAGGGAGGATTTCGCAAAATAGTTTCCCCTTTCTCTCCCCGGTTTCTTTTATACATCGTCTATTGCAGAGTCACTCTGTGCGTCATCAAAAAATGTCGAAAGAAAGCGGTATTTTTACCATGCTACAGAAGAAGCGTTCCTAAAAGGCTCCTTTTTTTCCTCCTTTGCTCTCTTGTTCTCCCTTCAACCCCCCAACCCGCTTTCAGAACCATCCCTCGTACCATCAGGATATGAAAAGAAAGACCGTTCTATTTTCTTCTTTTCACACTTTTCCACTTCGAAATTTCATTGTTCGTGTACAAGCAAAGCATCAATTTCCAATCTTGATCGCCATTACCACCACGAATCGGAATCATCCCTTAAGGGACCAATGGAAACAATAAATACTCCATGGTAAATGAAATAAAAAATTATTCCAGTTTTCCGATTCATAAAACCTTCTGTTCGTTCCCGTTCGAGCGGAATCGAGACTCGCCGCGAGGCGTCGAACAGAGTAATCTTTCAGGGATGTCAAAATCAATTTTCCCGCCACTTATTACGTCACACGAGAGCGTCCATCGCTTATTTACGCCGGCGAGCGGATATTTCCAGGTTCGCGAAAAGGGTGCGCCGAGTCTCCTCGCGACTCTATACAACCCTCTTTCGTCTGGCCAAGAGGCGTTCAACCGTTCTTCGTCCACGACACAGACCTCTCCAACCCTCGTCATTGTTCTCCTCCTTCCTCTTTCTTTCTTTTTTTCAATTTTGGCGTCGACCCATCGAGCGACCAGCCTTTTTTCACCCTCGTGTCGCCATTTTCCTGCTGGTGCTCCTCGTCTTTTTTTATTTTTTTGCTGTACTGCACAGCCGTGTGGCTGAACGTCGCCTCGAGGGTGGAAAAGTTTCGAGGGGATCCATCCTGATTAATTTCGTGCACTTTGAAGTTCACGTCGGAAGGAAAGAGGGATTAATATCACGGCGGCGAAGTTTATGGCGAAATATCAGCGGCGGGATAATTTTAATTGCAGGAAAAGCAAAAGCAACCCCCCTCTCCTTGATTCCATGATTTTGTTTAGGTTTCGGTTTCGTGTTCCGTTGAGTAAACATAGATTTTAATTATACCCGGATTCGTTGCAGGCGTGGGGGGAGAAAGGTTCCGATGTCAATATTAGCCTCGATTTCCTGACCTTTTGATTGGGTCGTTTGATCGGCAGAATGTATTTATTGCGGGAAAAATTACTGAGGAAATATTGGTTTTAATCTTTGCGGGGCACTCGTTGCCGCTGGCGGGGAAACAACCGCGAAGAACTCATTAAACCGGAACAGGAAGGCTTTTGTTCGCCAAACTGGGGGATTCCGAGCGTTGATTGCTTCACATACATTAATTGGATGCATTTTTGTCATATTAAAAATTCCTTCCCAATAATCGATCTTAATTCAGATCGAAATATGTCAATTGGAAACCAAGAAAGAAAACACCCCCTCTTCGTTCAAAAATTTGATTAAAATTCGCTGATTTCTTAATTAAACCAATAAAGATTAAAATTTTGCTTCTCAAATAAAATAATATTTATTTCTTGTTAAAGTTTTATACGAATCGAGATTTCCAGCGGATTTGCTGCAATTAAATTGAATTAATAACATTATCAGCACGTAATAACGTCGGCCATGAAATTCTGTCGTATTTCAGTTAGCCGGCAGCGCGCGGATTCTTTGCAAAAATATGTATCATCCCCGTGTCCGAGGCCGAAATCCAGTGGGGGTGCCCATTTCAATTGAACAACCCTTTACGCGATGCGCGCACAATACCGTGACACGTTGCGTGAATGCATAGGTCTGGCCCCGGTGCTCTTTTTCACCGGACAATCCGGGGACGCAATTGTTTTATGCGTGCGACAACCCCACACCCCCTCCTGACCGACACTCAGCCAGAGGGTTGGACATTTGCATAGGTGGTACGTCGAGCGTCGAATAAACGTGGCCGACAAATTCTACGACCCCATGCGTTATTCCTGTTCAAGCTGGACCGCCCGGTTCTTTGTGCAACATACCCTTGTCCGGCTATAAACTGTGATATTCCACTTGGCCGCGAGAAACACGTTTGCACCACTTCGTTGTCCCGCGGAAAATTGACTTTATCCAATTAAGCGCTCGCCCAAAGTTTTAATCCTCTTCCGATGCTTCGGTATAATTATATTCGAAGTCGAATAATTACGAGTACTTTCGTAATTCCTCCTTTCGAATTTTATAATTATCGAATATATGAAATTCTCAAACATATTAATTGTATAAATCGCCATGTTGAGGGATGAACGTTCGCGATGTTAAAAATACGAACAACCCCCTGTGTACATGTCGAATCGATATATCCGTTTTACAACCACCACCGACAACTTAAAATACCCGCGTTTTCTACCCCCTGGATAGAGCGCACCCCAACCTGACCGCAATTCACATCCTTTCAACTAATTAAACTTTCCCCTGACCACTAAACGAACGTTTTGCAACGACTCTGATAATCATCCCCCCATCGTTGGTAGTCGGCAGAGCACGGTGTCAGGGGTTAACATACCCCTTGTTGACGCGAGTGCAAACTTGAGGGATTGTCGTTTAAGCGGGTTAAGTGTAACGAGCTTTCGAGCAGCCCCTCGAAGAAATTTAATTATCAGCCGGGGGAAACAATAACGAGTTGTTCTTGTCAGGGCCGGTCTTACCTTCTGATTAGAGGACGAAACCAGACATCTTTATTTGTGTAAAAATCCTCCTTAATTAATATTCGATCTGAACGAAACCAGAGTGATAAAGAACCTTTAAAAAATTTGTTGAGATTAAAGATAATTATGTATAGGTTGGGGAAAAATGATAATTAATATTTAATTAGGAATTAACCGAGCTTTCATGACTGTGGGGTGGAGGTGTAGCTAAAGCCCTTGAAGATTCTTGCGAAATTTAAATTTAATTAGCAATTCTCCTAAAATCTAGTCCGAAGCATTATCTTTCAATTCGAAATTGAACATATAATAAATTTGACAAAATACGAAATAATCAATTAAACAACCACCCTCGATTAATAATTAATTCAAAATTAGCCAAGTATTAAGGGACGGAGCATTGATAACCCTTTTCAATTCACGTCAGCCGAGGAAACTTCAGAAAATTTGCCGACTTCAGAAATAGCGATTGGCGCATCGATCGCGTCAAGAATCGGCCTTAATTAATCTTCGAATTAACGGGCTGGTATTCTCCGGGATTAGTCATCGACAAGAGTCACATTTTCTCCGTGAGTAGGAAAGTTTTCCCCGAAAGGAACTTTGAAACATTGAAATTAATGGACGAAATCGAGGGATTGACCTTAATTAATTCGCCGCCAAACCCGGCAGGGCGGTGCACGCGTCCGGATGACTCGAGGCGGAAATGTCGCGACGGAAAGAATCGTCGTGGAAGAGGCGGTGGCCCGGTTATGAATGCAACACGGTTAAACCGCGAACCCCGGCTACAAAAGTACCGCGTCCACCGTGAATTATAGCGCCATTAAGCCGAGAATGATTGCTCCCAGCCTCGAGTATCCGGTCTGAGGTGTAATTAAGAGCTGCCGTTCGAGGTGTCAAGTTTCAGGAACCAAGAGATGGAGACTCGCCAAGGACACGCGTGATTGATCGCTGGGTATTTCAAACGGAATCCTGTTTTATTTGTCCACGGTAACCCTCTCTAATTAAATTATCATGTCTGTAAGTGCCATCTACTTTCCCTGCGCCCAATCTTTCTTAGACATAATTACTTCAATTTTAATTATCAAGCTCAGGAAGGGGTAATTTTCAAATTTCATATTCCTGTTGCTACTAGATTGTTAGATTATTATTTTACCCATTTGCACCCTTGCTTTTATATTTTAATCATTGTTGAAGTGATGCGTGCTTCTGAAAAAATTACTACCTCCCCTTGTAAATCAAATGAGCAGTTCCCCGACAAAGTTCAAAGGTCCTACAAACTCTTCGAGGATCGACAAAGGATAAGACGCGAGCGTTTGTCCGTCAAAGATATCCGCGCGAATTTCGTCCTCCGTCGGACGCCTCGTTAGCCCGCGAAGATGTCGTTTTAATTAATCACGCCGCAAAGAAGCGTCGCCGTCCATGCGTCCTTCCCTCCCCCCACGGAAACGCGCCCTGGAATCCTTAATGAGAGAAAAGAAAGCGAACGGGGGAGGGGGGACACGGCATCGGGAGCAAGAGAGACATCAAAGATCTCCCGAGCCGGCGGCGAACGAACGGTTGGCTCGCTCTTGGAATACGAATTACGTTTCACAAAGGAACATCATCCTTATCGTCTTCTTCTTAAACTTTCCGCTCCTGTCCGCGTCTGATCTCGCCTCCTCGCCCGGGCACCCGCGCGCGTACAAAGGATAATCGACAAGGAGCGAGCGAGAAAGATAGTCCACGTGTTACTTCGTATCGTATTCGTAATTTCTTACTCCCCCTCCCGTCGTTTTACGGGGATGGGTGTTGTTATCCCACCTGGAGATTCTTGGGAAATTTTCGAGATCTTTGCGTCGGGGCTGGGTTGAAATTTATTATTTTTAATTAGCTCTACAAGTTTTATTCCTTGAGTTCTTGATTTTTATTGTACAACTTTTTTGTGGATGAAAGGGGTTGCAAATGTAATTGTTAATCCCTCGAAAGTTAATTAAAGGAAGGTTCAAGACGGTGATTTTGATGCGTCAAACCTTATTGCATTTGTAACGAAAGCCATTCATCGACTTAACTTGTGCAACCTCTCAGAAATCTCTTTAACCAGCACTTGAGGGTGTTCCTCTATAATCCAAGATTGTAAATGATCTTTCCTTTAAAAGAAACTACCCCAGGCACGTACTATTTTCAAAGAAAAAATCGTATTTCTTGCAGCCGTGGATCAAATTATTTTATTTTATACTCTAATCATTGCTTTCTGGAATCTTAAATTATTTACTGTCCCAGTTTCTTTTAAAGCCTACGAGTAAAAAATAAATTGACATAGTATTGTGAAATTTGACATTTCCAACAATGGTTCGTTATTCTTTCGCGAAATCTTGGCCAGGCAGTGAAATTTGACAGACCGCGGCCTTCAATTATGGCAGGAAGTAGCAGTGAAGTTATTCCCGCAGATTACAACCCTTGAGTCGGTCAATAGCGCCGGGAAAACTCGGATCGTCGACGGTCCACTTAGGCGAACAGGCCGAGCAACGATATCGTGAACGACAGCCGAGAATTATCGCGGCGATTTAACCGGCGAGTAAAGCGAACCGGTAATTACGAGCCGGTTGTTCCCGGGCACGAAACGATCGATACCATCACCTGCCAGCTTTACGGATAAATAAATTTATTTACGAAATCGCTGCTCGTGCATTATAAATACGTCGACAAGACACACTTAAACTCCAATTAATTTTCAAACGCGACCAATCAAATTGACAGTATCGATATTAATTGCAAGAAGTTTTAGAAGCTTTTGTTTTATTAGAAAAATAAAAGTCGCATTTTTAATCGTTAATCGTCGCCTCAGGTTGCGCATTGTCCCGATTAAAAAACTATTTCGAGGGTGATTTACCGGCGCGCAAGGGAATTGAATCGCTAATCCAAGTTGGAAGAAGTTTCTGGGGGGAACAGCGGGACCGGAAGTGCGGTTGAATTACGATCGGCCGGAGTAGAATGTCATCGGGGGCCTTTTACGCGATGCCTTTCGATTACCGAAAATTGAACTTTCCCCGGAATTGTACGAAGTCACGGAGCTTTCCCGACGGCCACTTGGCTCCGTTCGGAACATATGGATGAAAAAGGGTTCGACGTTTTGATTAAACGACACTCCCATAGTAAAAGGGTGTCGCTATCAGCCGAAGTTATATATATCGTCCATTCTATTTCGTTCGAGCATCCTTCTCGACTCTTATTAATCAAAATGTCTGCTCTCCCTTGGAAAATTGAACACTGTAAGATGTTCAATTGACTGGTCGTTGAATTTTATTATTATTTTCACCATTGATGTCTTTGGCACTTTATTAAATAGAATAAAATGAATATATTTTGTTAAAAGGATCCTGACAAATTTTGTAATTTGAAATAAAAAATCTGAAATGACTAATTACTTATTTTGACAATTAAATTTCAACAATGTTTATTTAATAAATTTAAATTTGGATAACGTAGGCACAGAAATATCAATTTTGAGTAATTTACATTCAGAGCTTCTCGATGGAATAATTACAATGGACCGTAGTGGCCCCAAAAAACAATTTAATCAGTCCATTGTCGCACCAACTAAACTGCTGACAAACACATTAACGTCACTGACCCTTAAACCCCCCAGCAAAGCTATCCTCTCGCTAACAAAAACACCCAAACCCTTATCCCACCCTACACCTGACAAAACAATCCCTCGTTCGCAAAACAGTCCTCAAAAATTGACCCAAAATCCCCTACAACCCCCCCGTTTCCTCATAATTGAATAGTCACTTCCTTCCCGTCTCTTTTTTGCCCGCTCCTCGAATAAAGCTCCCCGGCAAGCTCCGGAACCATTTTCATCGCGCGTCCGGGCAAAAACGTCCGCGTTTCGGCTCGCAAGAAACCGCGCTGCAAATACAAACGGTGCTTGATCATTCGCTGGTATAAAAGGACGTTCCAGAAGGAACAGGGGAAGCCACTTTATCCCCCCGGGTTCGAGCAAATAATTTCACGGTCGAAAGTAAGTTGAGAAAGAGGCATATCAGAAGAGTTGAAACAAATTCCGAGGAAGCTGAGTGTTCGATTATTAGAAGTCCGCTCTCGCGTGATCCCCCCCTTATTCTTGGGGTAAAAAGTTCCCGGAAACGATTCTTTCGCATCAGGCAGACGAACTTGGTTCCATTAGGCTGGATATCCCGAACACGATACGGGGAAAACAATGAACTCGTCGCGGCGAGTGGCTTTCAATGTCGTCGGCGTCGTACGCGGCAGACGAGAGAAGACGGCCCCGTGGATTCGAGGGGGATCGTTAACGCGACACGTCGACGGATATTCGAAAGCGGGTGAATAAGTTGGCTGAGGAACTCGGGGATCGTTTCCCGACTTTGAATCGTAAATGCGGCGTTAAGCTTCGAGCCGAAGGTTCGTTAAGCTCGATTTTCTTTGATTTCGAATTCTCTATCCCAGGGACCCAAGGGAACTTCACGGGGACCTGATCTTTCGGGGTTTTGTAGTCTTTCCGCATGAACCGCTGCATGAAATTAAATATTATTCGGTCAAGTCGTCGTTGAATATTTGAAAATCTATTTTCAAGGTATTGTAACTGGAACTTCGGTCACTAATTTAATTAGCCTGATTCTAATTGTCACGAGTACAATGGACAGTCTTTGGCTCCTCTTGCTCCTATTCCTCCACAAATTTTATTCAGTGATAAACGTCTAGAATATTTTGGACATCGTTCTCTCAAACAGAAACATCACGAACGAAGGTAATCGATCGACGGTTCACCCGCCTGCAAGAGGGAACGTGTTAATGCCCGAAGCGTGTATGAAGCAGTGTTTAAAAGGACCGTCAGAAGGGCTCTCGACGTCCTCGTTGTCTAGGATACCACTTAGACAGCCGGCTCCTTTTCGCGTCTTCCTTGCGCTAAGGGACGGGGGTGCTTGTCTCGCGCTTAAATAGGTTACTTGGCGAAAACGATGCTAATTGTAAACATCGTCTATACAAAGTTCTCGCTTTCCACGAACAGTGAACTTCCAGCAATTTTACGACCAATTTCGTCCAAACAAGAACTTGTTTAACGCTCTAATTGTCATATATTTTATTGGAATATTAGAATCAGAAAATTAGAATTAATTAGTGAATTAGAAAATTTGGAAATAGGAGTATTGCAGAATTGAGAAAGCCAGAATGTTATTATAATGAAAAATAGAAGAATTGGAAGCAATTAATAATTTCATAATTGGAAGTACACTGGACCTGGTCTATGATTCACGGAATCAGAAGGAAACTTGTTGAATTTAATTGGGTCCCATCCTCCTGTTCCAGTTAAATTCGAGGTCGAATTTAAATGTTGCACAAAGCCACCCTATTTCTCGACCTCGAGCTGGGAATTCAAGCGTACGTTTCCTTGGAACTAAGACAAACGCCTTGATTCTTCAGCTTCCTTCTTATCGGTTTTCCTGCACGTTATCTTTGCTTCGGATAAGAGATATCGATTTGACTCCCATTGATTCTCAGCTTAACTGACGTCTCGATTGGTCAACAAGGTGTCCAACAACCTCGAGACGTCTCTGATGTCCGAAGATCATCGGGTTGCAAACACGGGTAGCCCATTGACATCCTATTAAACACGTGTAATGCTTCAGCACCATCTTCGTAACATTTGATCGACCACTTCGCGGCTCGAATAATTCTGCACGAAATGTCGACGAATTGTTCACATCGCGAAATCAGGTATTTGAGAAGCAACGACCTAATATATTCGATAAAAATGGCACGAAAGTCGAAAAAGAGGTTTGCATCAACACAATATGTGTCCCACCGACGACGAACCCTGTTTCAACCCCCTCGGAGCAGGCTCACCCCGGCGCGTTCTCATTTCTCTCGCGCTGCGTGCAGAGAACGGCTTCAATAATAGCACATCATTGCATTTTCTCCGTGAAATGGGAAATTTTACTTTTCCTCGCGTCTGGAAAGCCGGCAGAGGGGGTCGCGTTTTTCTTACACCCTCTCCCGGGCCGGAAATTGAACGCCTAGCGACGTTTTCCAACGAGACACATGTACGCGCTCGCGCGTCTACAACGGGCGTGTGAACGAAAGGTGGTTAAAAAAAAACAGGCAGAAGTTTAGATTCGTGGCTTTTTTTTTTTTGAAAACTACGCGCGTTTGTTAACCCCTTACCGCGTCGTTCTGATTCCTTCTGCTGGGGAAATATATTAAACGCGAGGGGACGGATTTCTGACGCGAAAAATATTGAAACAAACTTTCCGACAGCGTTAAACCCCTGTATTTTTCTCATTTTTCACAGAAAGTTACAGACTCTGCTCGCTGTAAATTATTTAAATAATTTTATTCGAGGCTTTGGAGCTTTTGAAATTCGTCAGACCATAATAAATTTTTAAATAATTGATTTTGCTGACAACAAAGGATTGTTATGAAATATAAAAATTAATTTGAAAGTTCAATTTGTAACAAAAGAATTATTATCGTGGGTAGTTTTCTGGAAAAGTTCTTGCAATTTCGAATGAAAAATTTTCCATCCCCACGGAAATAACGTGGTCGAAAAGATCGTTCGTGACAAGGTACTCGGCGTCGCTGTTCGATAGGCAGTTTTATTTGTTTCTATCCTGTTTACCGTGTATTGTACACCGGGGAGGGAACAGAACGGGGCGGGGGTTAGTTTGCAACGGAAAAGGCAACATCGACGAATTGTTTGAGTATTCAATACCGGCAAGTGTACTTAATATCGTAGCTGCGTTTGTTCGAGATAGTTTCGTGCATCAACTGGGCTTCCCGGATCTCCGATTTGTTTATAATCCCCTTTCGCCGACCCTTCGATTCATATTTTTTATTTCCAACGAAAGAAAATCTGCTTTCGATGCGTCCTTTTTTAAAAATGTTAATTTAGTAATTTAGTTGTTTTAAATGAATATTAGAATATAGAATATAGAATATAGAACTATTTTAGATATTCTGAATCTCTGTTAGGTTCAGTAGAACAACCCAATCATGGGTCAGACCATATTAATTGAACGACGGCCTAAATTCAGTAGAACGAATCAATCATTGATCAGATAAATCTTATTCAGACCGCCAATCGATCTCTACGGTTGTCTACGATAATTTATCCTCCCCCAGTACCAAAGACGGCTTGAAATGTAATTTTTCAGACGCGTCTTTCAACGGAAAGATTCAATTACCCATCTCAAAATGTATCGTCAATATTCAAACGTCGATAAATAGAGGAAGAAACGATAAAAGGGTTAGAAAAGTGTTTTCACGGAGGACAGAAACGCTGACACAACGGAGAATTGCCGCCGGTAATAAAATATCTCATAAATCATCCATCCTTCCCGTCCAACGCAACACCGCAGTCTCCCCACTTGGTAATTAAGTGGAACGAGTCAATATAACTTCCGACAACCGCGTCTGACAAGTTAATTTCGATGTGTCATTAGTTGACTGTGGATATTTATGCGTCTGCGACGCGTGCAAGTATGCAAAATGCATCCAGGGTCCTCTGGTATGTGTAAAAAATCGATAAAACAAAAAAAAAACTCGAGAGATAAATGATACTTCTATTGAATTCGTAGCGAAAAAGAAACTTAGAACTTTGAAAGTAAAGGATTTCAATTTCAAAATAGATAAGTTGTTACGAAGCAAACTTTAGTAATAAAATTATTTTATTTGTGTTGGAATAATTTAATCTGAATTCAGAAAACGCTGCCACGGCTAAAATTAAATTCTCAACTATAAAATGGTGTCGAAAATCAAGTTTAAACCCGCCAAAGATGTGTTCGCGTAAATATTCACAGTCTATTTATTATAATCGCTAATTGCTCCATGGCTGGCGGGATTATTCGATGTTTTTCGCCAACTCGTGGGAGCACACGCGTTCTCGATAATCCGGCCTAATTAATAACGATGATACTTGCTCATCGCGGCAATAAGGTAAATCTGACAAGCGGATAAACGCAGTATTACTCACCTATCGCCGGTGCGTAGATGTTCAAGTAGAGGCAATCCTCGCTCTGATTCCGTAGATGAGGCAGCAGTCTCTTCAAGTACTCTAATCGGCCTTTCGGCATGCGTTCCAGTGCTTCTTGCTCATTCGAGATGTCGGGCAGCTTTTGGGGACAGACCGGGCCGACAGAATCCGATAATCTGTAAAAAAGCGATTCGTTTGAAACGGACGTCATCAAAAAACTAATCCAACGATTCAACGCGAAAAACCTCCGCCCACAAAATGTTCAAAAAACAGCACTTTTATGCTCTTTGCGAATTTATACTTAATCCATTTCTATCAATTATCAACGCTGAAAGTCTTAAATAAAATTCATGTGTAATGAATTTTATCGAAAGGTTCGTTCATTTTTTAATTCTGTCATAATTGATGACACGTTGGGTGTAAAGGGTTAAGGTTACAATTAATTTTAAACGAAAAAGACACGAAACGGCCAAGATGATCAAAAAGTTGAGCAAAAGTGACTTTATCGTTTGATGTAACATGACTTAACACTTCTCCATCTCGTTCATTTGTTTTTTTCGCCATTCTGTCTCTCGAGTTATGAATAATTTCCAGAGTAATTAGTTGCAGATTGTCGGTGTATTGTGTTTTCTTGTGGCGGCCCGTTTTGAGTATCCTTTGTCCCACTAGTCTGTCATAGTGTATGGAGATTAAACTCATGAATAATTATGTCTGTTTTTGTTTCGCCGCCAAGTGGCGAGAAGGAAGCCCTTGGAAACGGGGGAATCGTCGGTCCATTTGGATGGAATGCACCGGGCCGTGAGTTTGCGAATTCGCGAAACACACACCGGCCCCGCAGGTTCGCATCATTCTTCTAACGATAAATTTATGTACCTGTGCGCACCGCGAAACTTCAGCTTTCCCTTACTTTCCGGTGATAAATCATTTACAGACGTCAGATCGGAGATGGAAAGTCATTTTTGAAGCAAAATTAGCCCCTTATGGGGATGAACGGTACCATACTGTTCATTTTTACTTTAAATACGTTTATGTTAAATTAAGGTCTTTCTAATTAAAAGTTTATGCAATTTTAAATATTGGAGTTTTAGCAAGTTACAAAGTGTAACATTAAAATTTGTTAGCTTATTAATTTGAAATATCAAATCTTTGTTAATTGAAGGATGGAAATATTATCTCTTGCAAGTGGTATAATGTATTTCAATATTCATCTCAAAAATTACATTTTGGAATCACACGGGTGTTCATTTTCAGAGAAGGTATGTAAACACCCTTTGAAGTAGAAAGGTTAAGGGGAGGTCAATGCCAAGTTAATTCCGACCCAATTGCATGGGACACCCTACATAAATCCCCGCTTGCCTGCGAGATATTTACGGATCCTGATTGCTGTTTCTACAATCGCCTGCACGTTTGTTCAAACGTCTGATTGTTTATCCGTTTAATTCGTTAACATTATTACAAATAAAATGTAAAACACTTATTTAAACAAAATTGCCTTGATTGGAAGGAAAGGGAACGAAGGGTGACACGATATTGCTGGGAAAGGGGTTAAAAAAGTAGAGAAGAAGCGCTCACCTGACACCTTCCCAAGGGCTGGGCGCCCTGGTCGGCGAGAATCTGTTGCCGCCGACCGGCGGGGTCGCGTACGGTATCCCAAGGTACACGTCGATCGGCTTCAGGAGCTTGGCGTACTCGAACGACCGTACCAGCCCCTGCACCTCGCCGTAACGCGTCTGCACGATCCGTGGGTTCAGCTTGCTCTTGATCGAGAGCGAGAGGGTGGGCGGCGCGATTAGACAGACGAGAATCAGGAAGAGTTCCATCTTGCTCTCCGTCCCCTCCCCTGTTCGCGTGTTACCGCCACGATCAGCGCACGATACACGCCTCCTCGCTAATCCCCCTCTATCGATCACCTGTCCCCGCGACGATCGTTCTTCATTTAGGCCTGCTCGAGCGCCGACTGAGCGCCGCACCGACTCGGCTTTGCGGTTCTCCCTGCAAATTTCACCAACGACCGCCTTCAGACACCCTTCCTCTCGGCCGCGTAACTTCTGATAAACCAATTGATAAACTTTCAGCTTCGAACGCAACAACGCCACGCGCCCGATACCTGACAAGACTCTACCCCCGTTAACCGTTCGCGAAACTGGGTCGTTTCTTTTTACCTGACCCGGATTTCGCGTGACTTTCAAGCAACGTATTAAATTTCTATTACAAATTTTAATCTTCCTTCAAAAGAACGCAAGAAGCTGATTTAATTTCACACGATTAAGGCCTGGCTTCCTGGCGGGTCAAAGCTGATCACCCTCGGTTAAATAGAAAAATAATTCCATGGTTCTGTCTGTGTCTCGAGTCTCCTTATTTGAAATTCTCATTTCGCGTAGGAAATGTTCATCCTTGTAATTGTAATCAATCCATCGTACGGTTAATCGAATAGAATCGGTGACAAATTATTTATTCAAAATAGATAGGGATTTCTGGGATTGTTGAAAGTCTGATCATCGAGGTAACAGCACGGTTCCTGATTGTACGATCCCGATGAATATTTAACAAATGTCTCAATCGATCCGAATGAATGCTCGCGGGTTGAAAGTGTCCCGGGGCGAAAAGAACATAAGCTACCGTGCTCGTACAACGACGCCATTATGGAAATCACCGGTTATCAGACACGGGGGTAAAAGCTGAAGTTCACTGTCGTCTAACTGGATCACGTATTCTTCGTCATCTGCGCGTACGAGGCTGGCAAGAAGGAGATAAGCTGTTTCAAGGCTCACGATATTCCACGATGGAACGGTTCCTCGCTTATCAGCCGGCTTTCTTCTCGAATCTATACTCGCCAGATTTTCGATTTCACGATATCTCCGAGATCTTCTGTTGTTACGGTTTTCATACAACCTACGTGGATTTATAAACCAGTCTTCATCATAGTTTTCAAGATCCTAGTCTTCTGATAATCTACGCGTTAAATTTGATAGTTTTATTAAAATAAAACTATTATGATAATAAGCTAAGATAGACTGGAGAGATTTCAAGACACAGAATTCGAGTTCGATCACTTTTCCTTATTCCGCAGTGATACAGGTCAACGATTCTGGCGACTCGGCCAGACGGGGTCGCCATGTTTACAGCCTCTCTCGAGGTAGAAGTTTCGGGCCGTTTCTCTTAATTAACTAGCACGGTCTGAATAATAAAAGTGGCTGCAATTAGCCGTCCAAGAGGGCCTCGATCCGCCAGGAAACGGACAGTCTCGCGGAACTTAAGAATTCCTTTGGCACAGCCGAGAAAGAACAAGTTATCGAGCTATTTTTTTTTTTTCAAGAGCTTACCATTAGACTCGATCATTGATTTTAATTAACTTCCGGTCCCGTGCTCGTGGATTCGCCTGGGCCAGCACAGATTCGAGGATCCACGCGCGTTCAAATGTTTGATCTCAGCCCCATGATCGTTTCTACGTGTACGACCTCGATCGGGGAGGGTGGGGATCGCGGAAACACCGATACGTCGCGATACGTGATTTCATTTATACGATCGATGTCGATGTTTCGCACCGAAAACCGTATATTTTACGCTACCCCACGTCTTTCCTTCGTTTTCTCTCGGTTAGTCTCGAGAGGGAGGGGCGAGATGCGGAGAGGGTCGTCTCTTCACACCCGCGTTCGCTCCTGAAACAGAAAATAATTACCTTGCGTTAATTTGAGATCGCAAATGTGAAATTTTTTTGAAGTTAAACATTTTTCAGAGTGTCCCAAAAAGATCTTCCCTAAACAATTGCAAATCTTTCTCCAATTCCAAATGTTTTGAAACAAAAGAACTCAGACAGAGCTGCAACCTGTTGAAACGGTGTCAAAACGAAACAACAGGATTTTTCTTTCAAAATCACTCGAGATAAGAAACCACGATCAACGAAACAGAAGTCTAGACCAAGGTGGAATCTAAATAACGTTCGTTCAAACGCGTGGATAATCTAAAGCTGAATCCTTTATCTGAATAAAGACAACTCAGTTTCGGATAGCTGAACATTTGCCATTCAGAGAACGTAAAACGGGGTCGAAGGTGGTTCGATGATCCGCACGGTTCTGATGCGGGTAAACAGTGTGTAATGAATAGAGAAGATGGTCTTTGCTCATTTGCATACGTTTTCAATGGAAATAGCGAGCTTCAGGCAATTCCGACCATCCGGAGTTTCGTTTCTTCTGGTACACACAGAGAAAGGAAAAGTTTCGCCGGTGATCCTCAGAACAAAACAATCAATCGAAGTTTCTCATATTTACCAAGTTTCAATGATTCTAAAGTGACCAGGCATGCTTCCAATAATCGTTCCACGAAAGTGGCTCCTTCCAGGGAATCAATATTTATTCGACAGGTTGGAACGAGAAATATTTCTTTCGTGAAATTTTCTGATAAATGAATTTATCAAAATGAATTAACCTCTCAGATAAAGGTATGTCTGACTACGTACGGATATTTCTACTGCGGCCAACGCATCAAGAAACGGTAAAATAGCTCCGTTCGTATTATCGACCGCGTAATATCGTGTTTCAGTATTTTTTCTGCGAACAAAGGGAGAAAGAAAGACGGGCTCGAAACAAGGAGATCGCACAACGGTGAGTTTCGCGTCCGATTAACGCCGTTAAATAGACTAATCGAGGGAGTCGAGCATCCACGGCTAAGCACGGCCGTGGTATATCTATATCGAGTTCCACAGTCGATTAGACAACTACCCAATAAACGACCCCACGGCGCGGATATTATCGAGCTGCCGTGGGCGAATGACGAGAGGGTGGCGTTCAGAAGCGTAACCGGATGGCTTTCGAGGCACGTACAGACAGAAATGAAGCTGAACGTCTGAGAAACAAATGCCATCGTCGACTCGTTGTTGTTGTCTACAGTCAACGGTTCTGCGATGGCTCGTACAGAGGATTTACAACGATACAAATCGTCAGACATTTCCATAGTAACTTTGGAGATTAGTATGTCTTAAGATCGTCGTTTTCCTGCAAGAACGTCATCTTTATCCTCTTGCGAGCGCATCTGTATCGTAGATCCTAGTATATTTTAGGGAGGAACGGTGAATATTTCGAATGGATAGTAATTTTATTTTTGACGAATTTTGGAATGAGATATCAGAGAATCAAAGTTGCTGAAAATCTTTAATCGTATCCGGTCGCAGCAAACAAGCCGCAGGTCATTCTATCTTTATCTCGTAGAATTAGTGTCAAGTATCAGCGTGTCCGCGCGAACTGCCAAGGCGAGCCCTCGGGCGAGTTTCCACGATACGGGACGAGGATTCAAGACAGGGAAGGGCCAGGGGGCGGGAACAGAACCGGCAAGTTAGTCGAACGACCGGCGGGGTATCTCATTAACCGAGGCACACTCCATTACATCACGATTATCCAAGGGTTGGGGTGACCAGGGTGCTGCATACCGAAACGCCCGAACACGCCTCGCGCGTACGTACGTGCTCGAGCGTTGACACGCGGCTATCTGCGTGACGTGGCCGTTTTAGCGAGCGTGGGCTGTTACGCGTCGTACGCGGAGCCAAGTTGTTCCGCGAATGCCGGTTGTTCCGAGTTTGCCAAGTAGTAATAATTGTTTCCAGCAACTGGAGCTGTCTGGACGATATAGAGGCGGAGGGGTACAAAATGGACCCCGGTATTGCAACCGTGGATGCGTGGCCAGCGCGAGCTTACAAGCCGCGATCCATACATTCCACGGTTACCTTCGTATAATCGAATTCCAGACCGTTCCTTCTGCGTTGCGGGACGACTTCCGGCGCGCTACGCTTTCTGGAACGTGGCTGACCTTTGATCCGAGCAGAACGATCCCCGGGTTTTGCTACAGTTTTTGAATAACTGGGTTAACTTTGCTGGATGTCGAGTTTTCTTGAAGGCGATGTTAATTGTTTTATTTAATACTTCTCGAGGGTGAAGTTTATTTCCTACTTTGTCAGTGCCTTAATTTTGGCGAGGGAAGACTCTCAGTGACAAATTTTGATTGGAATTGGCAAGTGACAAATTTTGGCTGGAATTGGAATTGGAATTGGCCGGAAATAGGACTTTTCCAGGCAGACTAGGCCCTGCACAGCAAGGTTGACAGTGTTATAATTTCGCCAGCTGCAGTCTGATGATTTTATTTGTGTGTATGTGAGAGTTAATAATAATTAACTTTGTCAAAGTTTAAAAAATTATCGAAGGATTAAAAGTAGCTTTCGTTCAAGATAAAACGTATACGATGTAGGTTTCGAATGTGTTAGTCGGTGACAGTGAACTCAACTGACTGAACCATGATACATGGAGGTCGCGAAATATGTAGCTACGTCACAGTGGAGCAAACTCGTATCTGGTCAGATAATGATCGATGGCCCGATGAAAGCATCTAGGCTACGGTCAGTCGTCGCTCAGTCAATCATTGGAAAAAAGGTTTACACATGGTTGAACATTGGATGAACTTCGGACAGGGGACAACGAATGATAAAAGCATCCACTATTTACGACATTGTCTAACGCATGGGAATTAACGTTCATAGAGATGTCGAATATTTGTATAATCGAGTGGCCAGCGATGCCGCTTTGAAAATTAATCAATCGTGTATTAATGTGCATTACAACGTACGTGTGTGGTTCCATTTGTATTTGTTTGTGTATTAATTAAGCACCGATTATCTAGCAGCTGGATTAATTGATTAGCTGCAAATTAGACGGTTTTATCTACTGTTGTACTCGATTGGTTATAACTATCGCGGGATATGTATGTTTCTTTGATTTTTAAAGTTGAGGGTTGATTTCTGTATTTTTATATTTCTATTTCCCTAGATTTCTGTACCTCTAAAAACTACTAACAACCATAACAATATTTATAAGTCACCATTCAGATTTCCGTGTGAAGAAAAGTCAAATTGAATCGAAGCTGGAGAGTTACGTCGATTTTCTCGAACCTCCGAGATGATGGTTGATTTCGCAGCCGGTACTCGAGAAAGAATTTCGAGTTGAATCGGGTACCGGTGTGTATCGAATCGAGAAACGACGTAGGAAATCTCTCGGTTGCCTCTCCCTCCACTTTTTTTTTTTTTACACGGCAAACGCCGGCTTCCAGATAGTCAATTTCGACCCATTGTACGGGAAATATGGCAGCAAGCTGCGTGCGCCCCTTTCCAACCCGGTCCAGGAACCGCAACCCTCATTTTTCAGCCGCGCCACCAGCTATTTGGCAAAAAAATACACTTCACCGGCGACGCGACGGCTTTTCTTCTCACCCTCTAACCACCCTCACCTTGCACCCTGACGGCAACTTCGTTTACTTGTCACACTGTCAATTCCCGTTCCGCGATTTTCCTTCGGTTTGACTGTTTCATTGACTGCCTGACGCGTTACTTCTGCAACCTCGAGCAATATTTCGCCGACGACGACGAGGGTGCAAAATCATCCCGTCTCCCTTGCGAATGGCAGCCGTATTCTAGAATTTGCTTTTAATTACACCACCCTCTTCAAATGGTAAGCGTGCTTTCAAATTATTTCAAATATCGACTGCCAGATATCGTTCGAATTAAATGAATAAAAGTCTTTGTAAAGTTTTTCAAAAATAATTCCAAGAATAACAGTAAGGGTATCAGAAAATTTGCTTCGGCAATAAACGTTATAATTCAATGGCCCGCGTTTCCGCGTTGAAACCAATATTATTTATCGAATTATCGATCGTGGGAAGAGATGTTGCGAAAGTACGAGTCGAAGAACCCCATGGATTCCATTGGACGTAAGAAATGGCAAGGAACGAGCACGAAGTAGCGTAAGATGATACCGAATGGACCGGTACCGATGTCGATTCCCAGCAGAATTCGATTGTTACGCGGCACAGGGAATATCGATTCCGGTGTCGACCTCCTCGACGACAAAAGAAAGCAGAAAAGACACCCTCCACCATCTCCGTTCCACGGGGGTACGACGTGATCGACATAGATGGTCGGGGGTAGTGGGCTATTGTTCGTGCTCGTCGTTACGCGATGCAGTTCACGGAACAACCCTTTTGCACGCGTTCCTCCATCGCCTCCTTTTTCCCCTCCTTATACATGTGCGGGATGCTCGCGTGTGCATTTCGTTGTATGCCAGCCTCATCTCGCGAGGAATCAGAGACCCGAAGATTTTTCAGCCGGTACCCGGGAAATTCTGAAAGAATGCGGTCGGAAACTGGCTTCTTCTATCCGCTATTCAGAAACCGTTCCTAGCTCTTTAGCTGCGTTCAAATTTTTATTTCGACGGTCTGCCTCGCGAAAGAAAACGGAGCCAAATAAACGTCGGCGGAAGATGATGGTTCGTGCTTTAAGAAATAATTCTGTGAGGAGGCCAAGTCTCTTACAAAAATTGAAATTCGATTAGTAATTAGTAATTTTAATATTTTAAGACATGGATAAATAAATTACAGCAGATCGATTACAACGCAATCGATTTGTATCGTAAATAATGCACATTGTTGCTTGGCGTGCTGCACACGTCTGTTTCTACTTATCCCGCCAGTCAACGCGTCAATTTACAGATAATACGTTAACGTATAGAATTCCGAACCGTCTGGCCCATCAATCAGTATACCGTACAAGGGAGATTCTTTTCATTAGAGATTAATCGACATCCAATTTAACGTAATCAAGTAGTAGCAGTCGATAAATGTTGGCCCCGGCGCTCACGTTCCATCCAGTAATTCGTTCCCACGCAAATACCTGCTTTCATAAATGAAATTCTACTCCCCTTCCCTCGCCCTTTAAAACCAGACAGACAGAGAGAGAGAACAGTGGACGTACTAATTTCAATTTCGATCAAAATCGAGTACCGACGAAACCAATATTCGCCTCTAGCTTTTCAATAACACGTACCGGGCAAATTTTTGATCAAAATCGAATCGTTGTTGTTGTTGCACAGTTGCACAGACGAAAGCAAAGCTATCCGCGGTTAGATCGCGGCCGTTGAAACGGGTCCAAGAAAAATCTTTTGAAATAAATGAAATGCAATCGATCATTTCGCGATCTGTCTGCCGGGCCAAACTTCCGTCCGGGATGAGTCGGCGTTATCTGCCTTTCGCGAAGAAGAGAGCAACCGGATTCTGGAAATTTAATTGGAAAAGTTTCGACACGCCTCTCTCGATCCGTCGAGGGCTCGTCATGTATCGACTGGATGCGATCCGCGGGGTAATTCCGCGAATTAAGCGGCGAATATTCAAATTTTTCAAAATAATGTAAATAATTTTATTAGACACTGGAAGATTCGACAGAATACGAAAGAGTATTTGTCCAGGAATCAATAAAGCAGAAATTATTTAATCGATGCCCGTTCGATGGCAATTAAGTTATGAATTTATCGAAGTTGCCCCGATCGAATAATTTCGAATTTCATTTTCATGCGCCCGTATAGATGAAACGGTATGGGATAGGAAGAACGATCCCCTTGGACCCGGTAGCTGGCGAATTTACGAAATTTCCCAACAGCACGATATATCGCGGGCGAATTTCTAATTGCGTTTACCGGAATTTCGTGAACAGTCTTTCGACGAGCGACTGTTCAGAGGAGGGGGGAGGGCGGGCAAGTTTATGCGGGGCTGGAAACACAATTTACCGCTTTGACGGACCCCCGAACACGGCCAAAACCGAATTGGAATACGGCAACAAAAGCCTACCAGCATACGGATTCGCTCAGTTTCCTGAACAATACCGCTAATCAGCCAAGTTCCTCCTTCACCCACGTAACCCTACCCTCTGTAACGACCGTTTGTTTCCTGCACTTTATGCGACTGTATAAAAAAAAAAATTTTTGTCGCGATACATGTTGCTTTGAAAATTAAAACGAAATGTGACACGAGGGTACTGGTATCAATTTGTTTCTCTTCAAAAGTTAATTGAATATTGATAATTTAACCCTCTTGTTATCAACATCTCTGGAAAATATTTTTAATTACCAGAATTTAACAAATGAAATTCACCGGCTCTGGAAGGATAGCTTTCGAATTTTCGATTAAGTATCTCAGATCAGACGTCGATTAACGAAATGTATTCCCTGTCAGGCGTTAATTAATTCCGGTTAACGGGATAGATGTCTGGAAATGTTTATCAAGCCACGATAATAAACAACCGGACGCGTCAACGCGCGCAGCTCGCGACACATGTCCGATGTTCTTTGAAACCGGAAGCGTGGATTTTTCCTCCCCCCGTGGTGGACGCGACGTGAATACGAATTGTCTCGTTATCGTTAATTGGCGCGAGCTGTATTTTTATTTTCCATTTCGCGCAGACACGCGCCGAAGGTGTCTCGTTGTCGCGTTACCTTCGATGTTTTTTCGCAACGTTTCAGAATCGTCTAACGAAGATTGACGTGCGCGCGTTCGTCGATTCGCGCCCGTCAAGCGGGGCAAATAATTAATAGAAATTACTGAACCGAACAACGACCATTACCTTTCTTCTTGTTTTATCATTCCGCGATCAAACTTGCAGTCGTCGACCCTCGAACGATCGATATAATTTGAAAAGCGCCGCGCCCAGGCGGTCCAAAAACTAAATTAAATTCTATGAAACCGAGACTCCGAAATTCAATTTCAATTTGTCAGTGAAACCAATTTATTTTGCACGATGGGAAACAGCGTGTTAAGGGTTTTAAACTAAACTCGCGTCCGTTTCGCGTGTATCAAAATTGTTTAAATCCTGGCCCCAGGGGGTTGAAAAATCGTCGCAAATACGACCAGAGATTGACGGTCGAAAAATAATTTTGTAAGAGGCAAATTATTCACTGGGTTGACGTGTGCACGACTCGAATGCGCTCGTATCCGCGTCTTCGCGCACACCAACTTCCGGCCCCGTGTTCAACATTCGGCCAGCCAACTCCGGGACGTACGCATCTGCATTCGGCTGGTTATAAACCATAACTTCGGTAAACTCGATTAACGTGTAACCTGATAAATGAACGACGCGCAAACTTCTAAGTACCCCCAGGTACCACGAAATCCATGTAAATTCCGAGCTGAACGTCAATATAATAATGATGATCGATACCGGCTCCGTGTTCCAAGCAATTAAAAGCTCTGGACTCTATTACCAAACGAACATCTGCCATCTTTCACCCTGCATCGTCATCGAAGATATCGTACAGCTTTATTCAACTATTAACCGTCCCTCAAATTTTGCAATTTACAGCGAATATCGCAGTCAATTTAGAAATAAAATAAACTTAAATAATTACTGTTATTTATGTATTTTTTTCGAACGATGTGATCCATCAAATAAATAAATAATTCATCGAAGGGGCGAAATGAAAAGCATCGAAAGGTGACGAAAGACGTGGCCGATGACAGGGCAGCAAACAAGTGGCAGATTAATTTCGTCGGACAGTTTAATTGGGCCGGGGGTCGGATTAAACGCGCGGAAGGGCCAGCTGGACATTTTTCACGGCCAGCCGAATAAATAGAACCGTTCTGACGGACAGACCGGCTCTCGTCACGCTGGAATTTCAATTTTCACCGTCGCCCGCTTCGACGAAACCAATAAAACACTCGAAACGAACAAGAAAAATCGATCGAGCCCGAAGGAACACGGCTCGCTTTGCGATTCATCGATGAATATCCAAATTCAAGTATTTTCCGAATGACAGAAGACATTTGACACCTTTGGGACAAGAGTGGATATTAAATATGAAATTTGAACTTGAATTTGAAATGTAATGATTGCAAATTGAGGGTGAAATCCTGCAGAAATAATATCCCGTGCAATTTTTCCCAATTCCCCGTCCAAGAACCCGAGGACAATTTAATTCGAGAGACGTGAAGAGGATGTAACGCTCGACAGCCGTCCTGGGACACCGGCTTGAAGTTTCAGCGAGGGGTTGTACACCCCCCCGCATGGCCTGCAGATTTTCAACGCTGGCCTTCTCGTGAGCCCAACGAATCCAATTCGCGGAACAATAACGACCAACTTTCAACCCCTTTGCAGATGTCCCCACGACCGACACCCTTGAAAACTGTTCCTAGAAATGGATCCGGGCGCGGTGACGTTATTGCTCGGCCGGGAATATTATCTTTTCTTCCACTGCCTTTTTACGATTCGACCCTTCGACCGCAAGGGGAATGGCCCGGGTTAGAAATGCACTATGAAATTCTTCCTTGGAGACGTTGCACAATGTCCTACCCCGAATTCTTTTTATCGGAATGACTCGAGTTTCACAGAGGAATAATCGCAAATTCTACCGAATCGTTTCTTAAAGGAAACTTGTGGGGTTGTGAATTTAATTGCTGACTTAGCGATCGTGCAAATTAGAATTTCGTGAAAATTGCAAATATCCAGCTCCCACAAAATATTTTTTAAACGATTCGTAGCGTTTGTTCATATTTGACTCGTTCCTACGAGCCGGCGAAAGGGGCAGGGGGGATGGTATGACGAGAAGGAAATCACGATTCGTTTCACGCTGGCCTCTTTGAAGCGTCTCGCGCGCAGAAAGACAGATACAAGCGGAGAAACGAGCCAGCTCGTCGAAACATTAATTAAACGGCTCGAAATGAAACGGAACAAGGAGGAGGGGGAAAGGAGGGCCGTGTAGCCATCGTGCACGCGGCGCTACGTTTAATTTAAACCAAGAAAAATCACCGGTGTCCTGTAGCTAGCATCTAATTAACTCGAACCGCGCTCGTTCCTTTGCTTCGTATTTTTTTTTCTCTCCCCCTTTCCCCGTTCCTTTTATCTTCCTTCTCCTTTTTTTCAACGAACCCGGTCAGAGGGACGCGGACAAAGACCCGGGCGGACTCTTTGTTTCGCACAAAAGCCCAACGGCCGACGCCGGGCGAAAATAATGGGAAAATGTAATAAATCGGGTGATTAATTAAGCCACATTCATCCCCCTTCCTCGGTTGATGACCGTCCACGTTTCGTTTTTGAAACTCGAACCGTCCGCGGCACGGACGCTGCTCCTTCTCGGGCGTGCGCCGCGCTCCGTTCATTATTTTCCCACGTCGAAGACGAAGAAAAACGTGCACCGACCGACTATTAATAATGTAACGGTGCATGGATGAAGATGCATCGTTCGCGGATGGATTCGCTCAGCTTGATGGACCTGGGAACGATTATCTTTCCCATTTTTATCGAACCGTGATAAATTATGCGGCTGAAATCCGTTCGGTTGTTTCATCTTGCTAGCATCAAGCTTTCATAATCAAATTCCAGGCTTACACGGTTTTTCGACGAGGTTAATTTATTAAAATTTGACGGGCATAGAATCAGCGATTTTTTACAATAAAATAAACGGAACTTGTACATTTTTTATGTCTTGTATCTGAACGCGTGAGCAGAGTCCTAATTATTCAAATTTAATAAAATTGGGGTTATAGTCGCTAACAACCCTTCGTTAAATTTCCTTACACATTATTATAAATTTCCAAGGCACGGAGGCAAAGCAACGAAGCAGAAGTCAGAAGGGGGGTGGGGTATACCTGAAAGGGGATAGTACATGTAACGAGCGGCCGCATAAATTACCTTTACTCATTATAATCCCTCGATAAGGGTAAAAAACAAGGGACGAAGAGGGCAAACAACAAGAACATAGTAAAAAAAGAAAAGAAGCTTTTCGCAGAGAGCTAGCCCTTCCGCCACTCTAATTCATTACTCCTGTTAAGCAAGATAAGTGACCCTTCAGTGGTGTTTAAACTTTAAACAACTCCGCCTTTCTGGACCGCCAGGAACCGATTATTTCCTTCGAAAAAACAAATTGAAGCCGCGCGGTGTTTTCTCCGCACACATTCGACGAAATCAAACATCGTCCATAGAGAATCGAAAGAATTAGAGAGCGAAAGAATTGCAGCGATATCTCAAACGAGATTGTTAATTTTTCAGCCACGGTAAACGACGATTCATGGCTCCATTTGTTTAAGAAGTTTCTTAATCTTACGTTCGAGAGCGACCCCATCGATCTCTCGCGTTATCGAGGGGTGGCACGGGTGGGAAACACAATTAACTTTCGAATAAATGCGCGTTTAACGAATGAATTTCACCCTTTGTTGCAATAGGATCGAGATACAAGGATCCCTCGATCCATTGTACCGAACTCTTCAAGATTCATCTACCCGAGAACATTTTATTAAGCACTCTCTGGTAACGGAAACGTCCGTTGCAATTATCCGTCATTACACAAAATATTCTTGAAAAAAAAGGAGATAAGAATACTCGTTACGTCGCTTGATCATCATTATGCGATAATTACTAGAGGAGTGAAAAATTCTTTGTTAGTTTTAAATAGGGGTTGAAGCGAGGAAAATTTATCTAGGGCAGTGAGCCACTTTCGCACGATATCCCTTTGTGTTATTTTTACTATAAGTAAAAGAATTAGTTATAAGAATGAAGAAATTTCAGATTTTTAAATATTCTAATAAATTACTGAAGGCGCCATTCGAACGGTTGAAATAAAAATTGCGAATAATTCGCAATCAGAGGTTGCTGGAGATAATTACCAATTATAGAATGATTACGGATAATGAAGAAATCATGGATTAATTCAAACACGACAAAAGCATTCTTGGATGTTCTTCGAAGAATTTCTCGGTGGTGGTACGTGACTTCGCCTGGTGTCTCGTGAATCTTCCCCCTTTCGTCCCATTGAACCAGGAAAAACGAGACCCCACGGGGGTTAGAGACACGCGAAGGCGCCTATATTTTTCCCTTAATGAGCCAACAAGACCCGGTCGTCTAGTGGCCACTCGGTTATTACGCGATGCAGAAACAGCTGTGTTCTATTTTCCACGCTCGAATGCGCGGATCGGATTCCTCCAACTTTTTTTTTTTTTTTGCTTCTTCTTATAGACTTCCCTATTTGACCTTTATTTCCCGCAGAAACGGATAATAAAGTTCCTCGCGTAGACGTAGTTTGGTTAGTTGGAGCATCCACTTGGTTACCCTTGATCGAGTTTCTTTGCTGAAAAATCGAACAACTCGAGCCGAAAATTGGCCGGCTTGTTTGGAAGTTGAGGAGAGGGGATAGTTTCTGTATTTTCTTCCGGGCGATCGTTCGTTATCCTTGTGTGCATCGTTAAGTGGGTCAACAATGTGGAAAATTAGTAATGAAATTGTAGAAATTGATGCAGAAACGTGTGCAATTAAAAGCAAGAGGGTCACTGGGTTAAGGGTCGAAGATGAAACAAAGCTGGGTTGTTACAAAAGTTATAAACCGAATTTTTAATCGTTCAGTTTGCAAGCTAGATCAAATATATGATATTAAAAACAATAAAATAAAATTCGCAACTTTTGTACAATAATTGAAGTAATTAAAACCTCCTTAAGCGTTCTAATTGCAATTTTCCTAATTCTTTCAGAACTTTTATTCCTTTATCCAATCGAGATTTTTAATTTTCTTTTAAAGAATTACAAGTTTCAAAGATCAATTACCCAGTTTTTGAGATACTATGTCCAGAGCGCAACCGATCGAAGTAGGAATTTCGTCTTGAAACCATCTGTGGGTCGTGTTATTAAATTCCATCTTTCTTTCTGGGTGGCCGTGGGTACGGGTTCGAGCGTAAATCAGATTAAGCACGTACATGTACGGGCTCGTACGTACGTACGTACGTACGGTTTTTGCACAGAAACGAGTTTAATCGCTTGAGCCGCAGTTGCATCGCTGCATTAACAGGATATTCCAGATGCACTTAATTGATCGTTAGTATCGCGGTAATTACTTCGAATTAACTTCTCGGTACTTGTTCCCGGAGACAAAAGGGGGAGGGGAGAGTTTCGTTCGCGGCCTCTATGGATTTTACGATTAACTGCAATGGGATGGCTTAAGTGAAAACGATGAGAAAACTGCCTCGGGATCAGAATAACTTCGTATCTCCTCCACGATGCATTCATTATTAACGCAATCAGTTAAACAGTTCCTTCGACGTTAATCTTTTCTTTTTCCTTGAAAAATTCGTACAGAATTTCTTCAGTTAAATATTTTTAGCATTTTCTAAAATTTAACAAATCTATAGCCCCAAATTATTTATTTCAGATGTCAAAGGGTTACATTCGCGTAGCCAATTACTGCCGATTAAAAGGCCAAAATTGTCCCTGGAAAAGCACAAATATTCATGAAATTTTTCACAATCCAGATCGATATTATCCGACCGCCGAAGCGAAGTTAAAATTGCCCGAAATCAAGCTTATATTGAAAGCTAATCCTGGCGGGCATGCAGCTGCGTTTCGTTTCTAATTAAATCTCGAATCTGCCCGGAATATATATATCGCGAACGTTCACCTAAAACCCCTGGTGTTTCTATCGGCCGATGGATCCGGTCCGTGGCACGATTAGATCCAGGGGATCGGTCGGCGTACAGCAGGACACGATATCGAATACGTTGCGGTCGAAACGTATTCGCAACGATTCAGCCTCGTGAGTCTCGTCGAACGGTTATCGAAATCTTTAATATAAACCGTGAAAATTCACGGTGATATACAGGGTGTCCCAGAACTCCTGTAGGAGCCGGGAATGTGGGGTAGCTGAGACGATTCTGAACAACAATTTCCTTTGCAAAAATGTCGGATGGGGCTTCGTTTTTGAATTATTAAGCAAAAACACTGACCAATCAGAGCGCGTCTCGGGCGCGCGCTCAGTACCGTCAGTGTAGCGTCGAGCCTAGTCGCCCCGGGACAAGCGCCTCGGTAGAACAGGAAGCGTTAAACACAAGTAATATTGAACATAAAAGTAAAAAACAAATGGTAGAATGTTATGAGAGTAATCGTACCTTAGAATAAAGGGAATGACTGAATGGCTGGATATCCCAACAGAAGGAATAAGTAAAAATTGCAGAATATTTTCAAATACATTTTTGGTAATTCCTAGAATTTCAGTTTCGGAAACCGTTTATAACCAAATTTACTCTTTTCTGTACCTTAAATATATTTTTCGCTTTTTTTTTACTTTTATGTTTCGAAACTTTTGTGCAATGTTTCTTTATACTATTTCTCGCTTTTTAAGGGAAATTTTTTAAGGACTGGATAATGGAAGTTAGGTTTATAAATGAACAAACAATTGTTTTAGTTTCATTTGATGTTTATTGAAAATTCTTTCAATTATGTATGTTACATAAAGGTTACATTCTTAATTCTAACGCACTTAATTCTAACTACTAACTGTAAAAGCTGCATTTATTCAATAAACTACATGATTTATACATTCAGCTTTACAATAGTTATTATATTATTTATAACTAACGTTTACAATTGTAACTTTGCGAGATTGCTGCGGAGGGAGTGGGAGGTCCGATCGGCGGCCGAGTATTGCTCTCTCGCTCGTACAGTGACGCGGAGAAAGTGAGAGGTAAGATGCTCGTTGCACTCTTCTCTCTCGCTCTTACACTGACGCGGAGGAAGTGAGAGGTAAGATGCTCGTTATACTCCTTCCTCTTACGCATTAGCATACTGCGTTGGCTTGGTGCGAGTGAGAGGGGTGACGCTCTCGCGGAATCTTTCCACTCGCTGGTGCATCGGCGTACCTGGCGCGGGCTGTGATGTATAATTTTTAATCGTTGCGTTACAATAATTAATAGTATGAGTTATTCAAGGTTCAGACTATTGTAGATCGGTGTTTCGTGTTCGAAAATGTAAAATTCGATACCAAATTAGCCAGTGCTTCTACGTTTTCTATTATTCATTAATGGTCGGGTAGTTACGTTCATCCCTTTTGTGTGAGGTTATGACAAAGTCCCTGTAATTTTATGTACAAGCTGCTTTAGTTTAATGATACATAACTAGATAAATACAACTTTGCAAACTCGAGATCCATGGTTTCTGAGTCTAGTTTCATGTTACCAGTAAACAATGGGAAGGATTTATCTACTGACAGTAAACATAATCCATCAAATTCAAACCTGATTGAAAATGATCAATTTTGTTATATCGTATGTAAGTATAAAGTATTATAATTTTATTCAAGTAGTTAATAATAACGTATTTTGCTGTGTTGCAGATTAGAAGATGTATTTGTTATACATTTCTATGCCACATAACCTGCACATTAACATCATCAAATCAACGGGAAACTTTCTGGCAGTTTCTCAGTTATCAGTATTCGGTAATGTTTGAAATTGGACACTACTAAAATTTCAAGAAATGGCACAAAGAATACTTCCTGTCACATCATGTTCTCCTAATACAAATCTGCAAACTTGAGATCCTTGGTTTCTGACAATGAGTCTAATTTCATTTTACCAATAAACAATGGAAAGGATTTATCTACGGAGAGTAAACTGTTCTTCAATAGTTATACTGAATATATAAGTACATATGTAATTGTAGAATGTCTTTATTTCATAAGAATATTGTACTGCGCTTAAGCTATATGTTAAATAATTATAAAAATATGTTGTATGTAAAAATACTGATATGTAAGTTTTACAATTTGTAATTATAAGTGCGTTAAAGTTAAGAATCTAATATTTAAGTAAGTTTTACAGTTAGTAGTTATAAGTGCTTTAGAATTGTGAATGTAATATTTAAGCAAATTTTACAATTTCTAATTATAAGTGCATTAAAGTTAAGAATGTAATATTTAAGTAAGTTATACAGTTAGTAGTTATAAGTGCGTTAGAATTGTGAATGTAATATTTAAGTAAATTTTACAATTTGTAATTATAAGTGCGTCAAAGTTAAGAATCTAATATTTAAGTAAGTTTTACAGTTAGTAGTTATAAGTGCTTTAGAATTAACAATGTAACATTTATGTAACATGTATAATTGAAAGAATTTTCAATAAACATAGAGTTAAACTAAAGCAATTGTTTATTCATTCATAAACCTAACTCCCTTATCCAGCCTTTACAAAATTTCACTTAAAAAGCAAGAAATAATGTAGAAAAACATTGCACAGAAGCTTCGAAATACAAAAGTAGAAAAAGAAACGAAAAATATCGGTTTGATACAAAGAAGAACAAAATTCGGTACAAACGGTTTCCAGGAATTCCTGGAATTCGACGTCACTAAAATTCTGGGAAGTGGCACGAAGAATACCTCCTGGCACATCATATTCTCCTGATACAAAGTTCTTATGTCAAGATTCTGATTTTAGGAGTGCGAAATTTTTGGAAACCATTTTGGAAGGTATGATAAATAAATACATTTATAACACACTTTATTTGTTTATTTTTACCTTTCTTTCTACATTATTTTAATACTTAATATATAATTTGTATAATTTATACTATTTACAAAGTACGTACTATCTCTACAGACACTGACTAATAAAAGTAAAAATTATAAACTATTATAGCAAAATTCTATATAGAGAAATACGGCGGTACTATTGTTCTTCTGCTACATTTTTAAAAATCCTGGAACTTGGTTTCGCAAAAGGGGATCCCGGAAATTCCTGGAATGCGACGTCACTAAAATTCTGGGAAGTGGCACGAAGAATACCTCCTGGCACATCATATTCTCCTGATACAATTTCTCAAAATCTGGATTTTGATTCCGCAAAAGGGGCTCCCGAAAATTCTGATACAAAATTCTTATTTCACGATGCTGTTTTTAGGTTTTTTACATACATTCACCTTTATCCAAATCAGAATACCAACATGTAGTACATGGTTGAATTCGTCTCGGTGCCTGCTGTTACATTCTGAAGAGAAAATTATAGCGTCCCATTTAAAAAAGTTACATTGACCTTCAGATCTCCTCTACAACTCCACCCAGGAGAAAATAATTATTACCACACGATGCACCCCATTTTGCCAAGCAACTTTTGTACGAACACATTTTTAATAACTACAACCCCTTCCGAAATATCTTAGAATATTGCTATAATAGTTTATTATAGAAGATTACCTCCTGGCACATCATATTCTCCTGATACAATTTCTCAAATCTGGATTTTGATTCCGCAAAAGGGGCTCCCGAAAATTCTGATACAAAATTCTTATTTCACGATGCTGTTTTTAGGTTTTTTACATACATTCACCTTTATCCAAATCAGAATACCAACATGTAGCACATGGTTGAATTCGTCTCGGTGCCTGCTGTTACATTCTGAAGAGAAAATTATAGCATCCCATTTAAAAAAGTTACATTGACCTTCAGATCTCCTCTACTACTCCACCCAGAAGAAAATAATTATTACCACACGATGCACCCCATTTTGCCAAGCAACTTTTGTACGAACACATTTTTAATAACTACAACCCCTTCCGAAATATCTTAGAATATTGCTATAATAGTTTATTATAGAAGATTACCTCCTGGCACATCATATTCTCCTGATACAATTTCTCAAATCTGGATTTTGATTCCGCAAAAGGGGCTCCCGAAAATTCTGATACAAAATTCTTATTTCACGATGCTGTTTTTAGGTTTTTTACATACATTCACCTTTATCCAAATCAGAATACCAACATGTAGCACATGGTTGAATTCGTCTCGGTGCCTGCTGTTACATTCTGAAGAGAAAATTATAGCATCCCATTTAAAAAAGTTACATTGACCTTCAGATCTCCTCTACTGCTCCACCCAGAAGAAAATAATTATTACCACACGATGCACCCCATTTTGCCAAGCAACTTTTGTACGAACACATTTTTAATAACTACAACCCCTTCCGAAATATCTTAGAATATTGCTATAATAGTTTATTATAGAAGATTACCTCCTGGCACATCATATTCTCCTGATACAATTTCTCAAATCTGGATTTTGATTCCGCAAAAGGGGCTCCCGAAAATTCTGATACAAAATTCTTATTTCACGATGCTGTTTTTAGGTTTTTTACATACATTCACCTTTATCCAAATCAGAATACCAACATGTAGCACATGGTTGAATTCGTCTCGGTGCCTGCTGTTACATTCTGAAGAGAAAATTATAGCATCCCATTTAAAAAAGTTACATTGACCTTCAGATCTCCTCTACTACTCCACCCAGAAGAAAATAATTATTACCACACGATGCACCCCATTTTGCCAAGCAACTTTTGTACGAACACATTTTTAATAACTACAACCCCTTCCGAAATATCTTAGAATATTGCTATAATAGTTTATTATAGAAGATTACCTCCTGGCACATCATATTCTCCTGATACAATTTCTCAAATCTGGATTTTGATTCCGCAAAAGGGGCTCCCGAAAATTCTGATACAAAATTCTTATTTCACGATGCTGTTTTTAGGTTTTTTACATACATTCACCTTTATCCAAATCAGAATACCAACATGTAGCACATGGTTGAATTCGTCTCGGTGCCTGCTGTTACATTCTGAAGAGAAAATTATAGCGTCCCATTTAAAAAAGTTACATTGACCTTCAGATCTCCTCTACAACTCCACCCAGGAGAAAATAATTATTACCACACGATGCACCCCATTTTGCCAAGCAACTTTTGTACGAACACATTTTTAATAACTACAACCCCTTCCGAAATATCTTAGAATATTGCTATAATAGTTTATTATAGAAGATTACCTCCTGGCACATCATATTCTCCTGATACAATTTCTCAAAATCTGGATTTTGATTCCGCAAAAGGGGCTCCCGAAAATTCTGATACAAAATTCTTATTTCACGATGCTGTTTTTAGGTTTTTTACATACATTCACCTTTATCCAAATCAGAATACCAACATGTAGCACATGGTTGAATTCGTCTCGGTGCCTGCTGTTACATTCTGAAGAGAAAATTATAGCATCCCATTTAAAAAAGTTACATTGACCTTCAGATCTCCTCTACTGCTCCACCCAGAAGAAAATAATTATTACCACACGATGCACCCCATTTTGCCAAGCAACTTTTGTACGAACACATTTTTAATAACTACAACCCCTTCCGAAATATCTTAGAATATTGCTATAATAGTTTATTATAGAAGATTACCTCCTGGCACATCATATTCTCCTGATACAATTTCTCAAAATCTGGATTTTGATTCCGCAAAAGGGGCTCCCGAAAATTCTGATACAAAATTCTTATTTCACGATGCTGTTTTTAGGTTTTTTACATACATTCACCTTTATCCAAATCAGAATACCAACATGTAGCACATGGTTGAATTCGTCTCGGTGCCTGCTGTTACATTCTGAAGAGAAAATTATAGCATCCCATTTAAAAAAGTTACATTGACCTTCAGATCTCCTCTACTACTCCACCCAGAAGAAAATAATTATTACCACACGATGCACCCCATTTTGCCAAGCAACTTTTGTACGAACACATTTTTAATAACTACAACCCCTTCCGAAATATCTTAGAATATTGCTATAATAGTTTATTATAGAAGATTACCTCCTGGCACATCATATTCTCCTGATACAATTTCTCAAAATCTGGATTTTGATTCCGCAAAAGGGGCTCCCGAAAATTCTGATACAAAATTCTTATTTCACGATGCTGTTTTTAGGTTTTTTACATACATTCACCTTTATCCAAATCAGAATACCAACATGTAGCACATGGTTGAATTCGTCTCGGTGCCTGCTGTTACATTCTGAAGAGAAAATTATAGCATCCCATTTAAAAAAGTTACATTGACCTTCAGATCTCCTCTACTACTCCACCCAGAAGAAAATAATTATTACCACACGATGCACCCCATTTTGCCAAGCAACTTTTGTACGAACACATTTTTAATAACTACAACCCCTTCCGAAATATCTTAGAATATTGCTATAATAGTTTATTATAGAAGATTACCTCCTGGCACATCATATTCTCCTGATACAATTTCTCAAAATCTGGATTTTGATTCCGCAAAAGGGGCTCCCGAAAATTCTGATACAAAATTCTTATTTCACGATGCTGTTTTTAGGTTTTTTACATACATTCACCTTTATCCAAATCAGAATACCAACATGTAGCACATGGTTGAATTCGTCTCGGTGCCTGCTGTTACATTCTGAAGAGAAAATTATAGCATCCCATTTAAAAAAGTTACATTGACCTTCAGATCTCCTCTACTGCTCCACCCAGAAGAAAATAATTATTACCACACGATGCACCCCATTTTGCCGAACAACTTTTGTACGAACACATTTTTAATAACTACAACCCCTTCCGAAATATCTTAGAATATTGCTATAATAGTTTATTATAGAAGATTACCTCCTGGCACATCATATTCTCCTGATACAATTTCTCAAAATCTGGATTTTGATTCCGCAAAAGGGGCTCCCGAAAATTCTGATACAAAATTCTTATTTCACGATGCTGTTTTTAGGTTTTTTACATACATTCACCTTTATCCAAATCAGAATACCAACATGTAGCACATGGTTGAATTCGTCTCGGTGCCTGCTGTTACATTCTGAAGAGAAAATTATAGCGTCCCATTTAAAAAAGTTACATTGACCTTCAGATCTCCTCTACTACTCCACCCAGAAGAAAATAATTATTACCACACGATGCACCCCATTTTGCCAAGCAACTTTTGTACGAACACATTTTTAATAACTACAACCCCTTCCGAAATATCTTAGAATATTGCTATAATAGTTTATTATAGAAGATTACCTCCTGGCACATCATATTCTCCTGATACAATTTCTCAAAATCTGGATTTTGATTCCGCAAAAGGGGCTCCCGAAAATTCTGATACAAAATTCTTATTTCACGATGCTGTTTTTAGGTTTTTTACATACATTCACCTTTATCCAAATCAGAATACCAACATGTAGCACATGGTTGAATTCGTCTCGGTGCCTGCTGTTACATTCTGAAGAGAAAATTATAGCATCCCATTTAAAAAAGTTACATTGACCTTCAGATCTCCTCTACTGCTCCACCCAGAAGAAAATAATTATTACCACACGATGCACCCCATTTTGCCAAGCAACTTTTGTACGAACACATTTTTAATAACTACAACCCCTTCCGAAATATCTTAGAATATTGCTATAATAGTTTATTATAGAAGATTACCTCCTGGCACATCATATTCTCCTGATACAATTTCTCAAATCTGGATTTTGATTCCGCAAAAGGGGCTCCCGAAAATTCTGATACAAAATTCTTATTTCACGATGCTGTTTTTAGGTTTTTTACATACATTCACCTTTATCCAAATCAGAATACCAACATGTAGCACATGGTTGAATTCGTCTCGGTGCCTGCTGTTACATTCTGAAGAGAAAATTATAGCATCCCATTTAAAAAAGTTACATTGACCTTCAGATCTCCTCTACTGCTCCACCCAGAAGAAAATAATTATTACCACACGATGCACCCCATTTTGCCAAGCAACTTTTGTACGAACACATTTTTAATAACTACAACCCCTTCCGAAATATCTTAGAATATTGCTATAATAGTTTATTATAGAAGATTACCTCCTGGCACATCATATTCTCCTGATACAATTTCTCAAAATCTGGATTTTGATTCCGCAAAAGGGGCTCCCGAAAATTCTGATACAAAATTCTTATTTCACGATGCTGTTTTTAGGTTTTTTACATACATTCACCTTTATCCAAATCAGAATACCAACATGTAGCACATGGTTGAATTCGTCTCGGTGCCTGCTGTTACATTCTGAAGAGAAAATTATAGCATCCCATTTAAAAAAGTTACATTGACCTTCAGATCTCCTCTACTACTCCACCCAGAAGAAAATAATTATTACCACACGATGCACCCCATTTTGCCAAGCAACTTTTGTACGAACACATTTTTAATAACTACAACCCCTTCCGAAATATCTTAGAATATTGCTATAATAGTTTATTATAGAAGATTACCTCCTGGCACATCATATTCTCCTGATACAATTTCTCAAAATCTGGATTTTGATTCCGCAAAAGGGGCTCCCGAAAATTCTGATACAAAATTCTTATTTCACGATGCTGTTTTTAGGTTTTTTACATACATTCACCTTTATCCAAATCAGAATACCAACATGTAGCACATGGTTGAATTCGTCTCGGTGCCTGCTGTTACATTCTGAAGAGAAAATTATAGCATCCCATTTAAAAAAGTTACATTGACCTTCAGATCTCCTCTACTACTCCACCCAGAAGAAAATAATTATTACCACACGATGCACCCCATTTTGCCAAGCAACTTTTGTACGAACACATTTTTAATAACTACAACCCCTTCCGAAATATCTTAGAATATTGCTATAATAGTTTATTATAGAAGATTACCTCCTGGCACATCATATTCTCCTGATACAATTTCTCAAAATCTGGATTTTGATTCCGCAAAAGGGGCTCCCGAAAATTCTGATACAAAATTCTTATTTCACGATGCTGTTTTTAGGTTTTTTACATACATTCACCTTTATCCAAATCAGAATACCAACATGTAGCACATGGTTGAATTCGTCTCGGTGCCTGCTGTTACATTCTGAAGAGAAAATTATAGCATCCCATTTAAAAAAGTTACATTGACCTTCAGATCTCCTCTACTACTCCACCCAGAAGAAAATAATTATTACCACACGATGCACCCCATTTTGCCAAGCAACTTTTGTACGAACACATTTTTAATAACTACAACCCCTTCCGAAATATCTTAGAATATTGCTATAATAGTTTATTATAGAAGATTACCTCCTGGCACATCATATTCTCCTGATACAATTTCTCAAAATCTGGATTTTGATTCCGCAAAAGGGGCTCCCGAAAATTCTGATACAAAATTCTTATTTCACGATGCTGTTTTTAGGTTTTTTACATACATTCACCTTTATCCAAATCAGAATACCAACATGTAGCACATGGTTGAATTCGTCTCGGTGCCTGCTGTTACATTCTGAAGAGAAAATTATAGCATCCCATTTAAAAAAGTTACATTGACCTTCAGATCTCCTCTACTACTCCACCCAGAAGAAAATAATTATTACCACACGATGCACCCCATTTTGCCAAGCAACTTTTGTACGAACACATTTTTAATAACTACAACCCCTTCCGAAATATCTTAGAATATTGCTATAATAGTTTATTATAGAAGATTACCTCCTGGCACATCATATTCTCCTGATACAATTTCTCAAAATCTGGATTTTGATTCCGCAAAAGGGGCTCCCGAAAATTCTGATACAAAATTCTTATTTCACGATGCTGTTTTTAGGTTTTTTACATACATTCACCTTTATCCAAATCAGAATACCAACATGTAGCACATGGTTGAATTCGTCTCGGTGCCTGCTGTTACATTCTGAAGAGAAAATTATAGCATCCCATTTAAAAAAGTTACATTGACCTTCAGATCTCCTCTACTACTCCACCCAGAAGAAAATAATTATTACCACACGATGCACCCCATTTTGCCAAGCAACTTTTGTACGAACACATTTTTAATAACTACAACCCCTTCCGAAATATCTTAGAATATTGCTATAATAGTTTATTATAGAAGATTACCTCCTGGCACATCATATTCTCCTGATACAATTTCTCAAAATCTGGATTTTGATTCCGCAAAAGGGGCTCCCGAAAATTCTGATACAAAATTCTTATTTCACGATGCTGTTTTTAGGTTTTTTACATACATTCACCTTTATCCAAATCAGAATACCAACATGTAGCACATGGTTGAATTCGTCTCGGTGCCTGCTGTTACATTCTGAAGAGAAAATTATAGCATCCCATTTAAAAAAGTTACATTGACCTTCAGATCTCCTCTACTACTCCACCCAGAAGAAAATAATTATTACCACACGATGCACCCCATTTTGCCAAGCAACTTTTGTACGAACACATTTTTAATAACTACAACCCCTTCCGAAATATCTTAGAATATTGCTATAATAGTTTATTATAGAAGATTACCTCCTGGCACATCATATTCTCCTGATACAATTTCTCAAAATCTGGATTTTGATTCCGCAAAAGGGGCTCCCGAAAATTCTGATACAAAATTCTTATTTCACGATGCTGTTTTTAGGTTTTTTACATACATTCACCTTTATCCAAATCAGAATACCAACATGTAGCACATGGTTGAATTCGTCTCGGTGCCTGCTGTTACATTCTGAAGAGAAAATTATAGCATCCCATTTAAAAAAGTTACATTGACCTTCAGATCTCCTCTACTGCTCCACCCAGAAGAAAATAATTATTACCACACGATGCACCCCATTTTGCCAAGCAACTTTTGTACGAACACATTTTTAATAACTACAACCCCTTCCGAAATATCTTAGAATATTGCTATAATAGTTTATTATAGAAGATTACCTCCTGGCACATCATATTCTCCTGATACAATTTCTCAAAATCTGGATTTTGATTCCGCAAAAGGGGCTCCCGAAAATTCTGATACAAAATTCTTATTTCACGATGCTGTTTTTAGGTTTTTTACATACATTCACCTTTATCCAAATCAGAATACCAACATGTAGCACATGGTTGAATTCGTCTCGGTGCCTGCTGTTACATTCTGAAGAGAAAATTATAGCGTCCCATTTAAAAAAGTTACATTGACCTTCAGATCTCCTCTACTGCTCCACCCAGAAGAAAATAATTATTACCACACGATGCACCCCATTTTGCCAAGCAACTTTTGTACGAACACATTTTTAATAACTACAACCCCTTCCGAAATATCTTAGAATATTGCTATAATAGTTTATTATAGAAGATTACCTCCTGGCACATCATATTCTCCTGATACAATTTCTCAAAATCTGGATTTTGATTCCGCAAAAGGGGCTCCCGAAAATTCTGATACAAAATTCTTATTTCACGATGCTGTTTTTAGGTTTTTTACATACATTCACCTTTATCCAAATCAGAATACCAACATGTAGCACATGGTTGAATTCGTCTCGGTGCCTGCTGTTACATTCTGAAGAGAAAATTATAGCATCCCATTTAAAAAAGTTACATTGACCTTCAGATCTCCTCTACTACTCCACCCAGAAGAAAATAATTATTACCACACGATGCACCCCATTTTGCCAAGCAACTTTTGTACGAACACATTTTTAATAACTACAACCCCTTCCGAAATATCTTAGAATATTGCTATAATAGTTTATTATAGAAGATTACCTCCTGGCACATCATATTCTCCTGATACAATTTCTCAAAATCTGGATTTTGATTCCGCAAAAGGGGCTCCCGAAAATTCTGATACAAAATTCTTATTTCACGATGCTGTTTTTAGGTTTTTTACATACATTCACCTTTATCCAAATCAGAATACCAACATGTAGCACATGGTTGAATTCGTCTCGGTGCCTGCTGTTACATTCTGAAGAGAAAATTATAGCATCCCATTTAAAAAAGTTACATTGACCTTCAGATCTCCTCTACTGCTCCACCCAGAAGAAAATAATTATTACCACACGATGCACCCCATTTTGCCAAGCAACTTTTGTACGAACACATTTTTAATAACTACAACCCCTTCCGAAATATCTTAGAATATTGCTATAATAGTTTATTATAGAAGATTACCTCCTGGCACATCATATTCTCCTGATACAATTTCTCAAATCTGGATTTTGATTCCGCAAAAGGGGCTCCCGAAAATTCTGATACAAAATTCTTATTTCACGATGCTGTTTTTAGGTTTTTTACATACATTCACCTTTATCCAAATCAGAATACCAACATGTAGCACATGGTTGAATTCGTCTCGGTGCCTGCTGTTACATTCTGAAGAGAAAATTATAGCGTCCCATTTAAAAAAGTTACATTGACCTTCAGATCTCCTCTACTGCTCCACCCAGGAGAAAATAATTATTACCACACGATGCACCCCATTTTGCCAAGCAACTTTTGTACGAACACATTTTTAATAACTACAACCCCTTCCGAAATATCTTAGAATATTGCTATAATAGTTTATTATAGAAGATTACCTCCTGGCACATCATATTCTCCTGATACAATTTCTCAAAATCTGGATTTTGATTCCGCAAAAGGGGCTCCCGAAAATTCTGATACAAAATTCTTATTTCACGATGCTGTTTTTAGGTTTTTTACATACATTCACCTTTATCCAAATCAGAATACCAACATGTAGCACATGGTTGAATTCGTCTCGGTGCCTGCTGTTACATTCTGAAGAGAAAATTATAGCATCCCATTTAAAAAAGTTACATTGACCTTCAGATCTCCTCTACTACTCCACCCAGAAGAAAATAATTATTACCACACGATGCACCCCATTTTGCCAAGCAACTTTTGTACGAACACATTTTTAATAACTACAACCCCTTCCGAAATATCTTAGAATATTGCTATAATAGTTTATTATAGAAGATTACCTCCTGGCACATCATATTCTCCTGATACAATTTCTCAAAATCTGGATTTTGATTCCGCAAAAGGGGCTCCCGAAGATTCTGATACAAAATTCTTATTTCACGATGCTGTTTTTAGGTTTTTTACATACATTGAATTTACATACATTCTTCATAAAATAATGTAGAAAGAAAGATAAAAATAAACAAATAAAGTGTGTTATAAATGTATTTATTTATCATACCTTCCAAAATGGTTTCCAAAAATTTCGCACTCCTAAAATCAGAATCTTGACATAAGAACTTTGTATCAGGAGAACATGATGTACCAGGAGGTATTCTTCGTGCCACTTCCCAGAATTTTAGTGACGTCGCATTCCAGGAATTTCCGGGATCCCCTTTTGCGAAACCAAGTTCCAGGATTTTTAAAAATGTATCAGAAGAACAATAGTACCGCCGTATTTCTCTATATAGAATTTTGCTATAATAGTTTATAATTTTTACTTTTATTAGTCTGTGTCTGTAGAGATAGTACGTACTTTGTAAATAGTATAAATTATACAAATTATATATTAAGTATTAAAATAATGTAGAAAGAAAGGTAAAAATAAACAAATAAAGTGTGTTATAAATGTATTTATTTATCATACCTTCCAAAATGGTTTCCAAAAATTTCGCACTCCTAAAATCAGAATCTTGACATAAGAACTTTGTATCAGGAGAATATGATGTGCCAGGAGGTATTCTTCGTGCCACTTCCCAGAATTTTAGTGACGTCGAATTCCAGGAATTCCTGGAAACCGTTTGTACCGAATTTTGTTCTTCTTTGTATCAAACCGATATTTTTCGTTTCTTTTTCTACTTTTGTATTTCGAAGCTTCTGTGCAATGTTTTTCTACATTATTTCTTGCTTTTTAAGTGAAATTTTGTAAAGGCTGGATAAGGGAGTTAGGTTTATGAATGAATAAACAATTGCTTTAGTTTAACTCTATGTTTATTGAAAATTCTTTCAATTATACATGTTACATAAATGTTACATTGTTAATTCTAAAGCACTTATAACTACTAACTGTAAAACTTACTTAAATATTAGATTCTTAACTTTGACGCACTTATAATTACAAATTGTAAAATTTACTTAAATATTACATTCACAATTCTAACGCACTTATAACTACTAACTGTATAACTTACTTAAATATTACATTCTTAACTTTAATGCACTTATAATTAGAAATTGTAAAATTTGCTTAAATATTACATTCACAATTCTAAAGCACTTATAACTACTAACTGTAAAACTTACTTAAATATTAGATTCTTAACTTTAACGCACTTATAATTACAAATTGTAAAACTTACATATCAGTATTTTTACATACAACATATTTTTATAATTATTTAACATATAGCTTAAGCGCAGTACAATATTCTTATGAAATAAAGACATTCTACAATTACATATGTACTTATATATTCAGTATAACTATTGAAGAACAGTTTACTCTCCGTAGATAAATCCTTTCCATTGTTTATTGGTAAAATGAAATTAGACTCATTGTCAGAAACCAAGGATCTCAAGTTTGCAGATTTGTATTAGGAGAACATGATGTGACAGGAAGTATTCTTTGTGCCATTTCTTGAAATTTTAGTAGTGTCCAATTTCAAACATTACCGAATACTGATAACTGAGAAACTGCCAGAAAGTTTCCCGTTGATTTGATGATGTTAATGTGCAGGTTATGTGGCATAGAAATGTATAACAAATACATCTTCTAATCTGCAACACAGCAAAATACGTTATTATTAACTACTTGAATAAAATTATAATACTTTATACTTACATACGATATAACAAAATTGATCATTTTCAATCAGGTTTGAATTTGATGGATTATGTTTACTGTCAGTAGATAAATCCTTCCCATTGTTTACTGGTAACATGAAACTAGACTCAGAAACCATGGATCTCGAGTTTGCAAAGTTGTATTTATCTAGTTATGTATCATTAAACTAAAGCAGCTTGTACATAAAATTACAGGGACTTTGTCATAACCTCACACAAAAGGGATGAACGTAACTACCCGACCATTAATGAATAATAGAAAACGTAGAAGCACTGGCTAATTTGGTATCGAATTTTACATTTTCGAACACGAAAAACCGATCTACAATAGTCTGAACCTTGAATAACTCATACTATTAATTATTGTAACGCAACGATTAAAAATTATACATCACAGCCCGCGCCAGGTACGCCGATGCACCAGCGAGTGGAAAGATTCCGCGAGAGCGTCACCCCTCTCACTCGCACCAAGCCAACGCAGTATGCTAATGCGTAAGAGGAAGGAGTATAACGAGCATCTTACCTCTCACTCTCTCCGCGTCAAAAACCGCGCCTGCGCACTACCTTAATGTGCGAGGGAGAGAACACTAGTCCGCTAATCGGACCTCTCACTCCCTTAATGTGCGAGGGAGAGAACACTAGTCCGCGTGTCGGACCTCTCACTCCCTCGATGTGCGAGGGAGAGAACACTAGTCCGCGTGTCGGACCTCTCACTCCCTCAATGTGCGAGGGAGAGAACACTAGTCCGCCAATCGGACCTCTCACTCCCTCAATGTGCGAGGGAGAGAGCATTAGTCCGCGTGTCGGACCTCTCACTTCTTCCGCGACAATAGTTCTACGAGCTGACGGACCGCGGAACTATTGTCATTTCCAACATGGCGGCTCTGTTTTCGGCAATAGTTCTGCGAGCTAATGGACCGCGGAACTATTGTCATTTTCAACATGACGCAGCTGTTGTCCATCTCGTATAAAAATAAGAAAAATGTTATTTTCACAATTATTGAGAAATTATTGATATCTAAAGATAAAAGTCATGTCTAAAAACACCGTCTACAATCAGGTATCGAATTTTACATTTTCGAACACGAAAAACCGATCTACAATAGTCTGAACCTTGAATAACTCATACTATTAATTATTGTAACGCAACGATTAAAAATTATACATCACAGCCCGCGCCAGGTACGCCGATGCAGCAGCGAGTGGAAAGATTCCGCGAGAGCGTCACCCCTCTCACTCGCACCAAGCCAACGCAGTATGCTAATGCGTAAGAGGAAGGAGTATAACGAGCATCTTACCTCTCACTCTCTCCGCGTCAAAAACCGCGCCTGCGCACTACCTTAATGTGCGAGGGAGAGAACACTAGTCCGCTAATCGGACCTCTCACTCCCTTAATGTGCGAGGGAGAGAACACTAGTCCGCGTGTCGGACCTCTCACTCCCTCAATGTGCGAGGGAGAGAGCATTAGTCCGCGTGTCGGACCTCTCACTTCTTCCGCGACAATAGTTCTACGAGCTGACGGACCGCGGAACTATTGTCATTTCCAACATGGCGGCTCTGTTTTCGGCAATAGTTCTGCGAGCTAATGGACCGCGGAACTATTGTCATTTTCAACATGACGCAGCTGTTGTCCATCTCGTATAAAAATAAGAAAAATGTTATTTTCACAATTATTGAGAAATTATTGATATCTAAAGATAAAAGTCATGTCTAAAAACACCGTCTACAATCAGGTATCGAATTTTACATTTTCGAACACGAAAAACCGATCTACAATAGTCTGAACCTTGAATAACTCATACTATTAATTATTGTAACGCAACGATTAAAAATTATACATCACAGCCCGCGCCAGGTACGCCGATGCAGCAGCGAGTGGAAAGATTCCGCGAGAGCGTCACCCCTCTCACTCGCACCAAGCCAACGCAGTATGCTAATGCGTAAGAGGAAGGAGTATAACGAGCATCTTACCTCTCACTCTCTCCGCGTCAAAAACCGCGCCTGCGCACTACCTTAATGTGCGAGGGAGAGAACACTAGTCCGCTAATCGGACCTCTCACTCCCTTAATGTGCGAGGGAGAGAACACTAGTCCGCGTGTCGGACCTCTCACTCCCTCGATGTGCGAGGGAGAGAACACTAGTCCGCGTGTCGGACCTCTCACTCCCTCAATGTGCGAGGGAGAGAACACTAGTCCGCGTGTCGGACCTCTCACTCCCTCAATGTGCGAGGGAGAGAACACTAGTCCGCGTGTCGGACCTCTCACTCCCTCAATGTGCGAGGGAGAGAGCATTAGTCCGCGTGTCGGACCTCTCACTTCTTCCGCGACAATAGTTCTACGAGCTGACGGACCGCGGAACTATTGTCATTTCCAACATGGCGGCTCTGTTTTCGGCAATAGTTCTGCGAGCTAATGGACCGCGGAACTATTGTCATTTTCAACATGACGCAGCTGTTGTCCATCTCGTATAAAAATAAGAAAAATGTTATTTTCACAATTATTGAGAAATTATTGATATCTAAAGATAAAAGTCATGTCTAAAAACACCGTCTACAATCAGGTATCGAATTTTACATTTTCGAACACGAAAAACCGATCTACAATAGTCTGAACCTTGAATAACTCATACTATTAATTATTGTAACGCAACGATTAAAAATTATACATCACAGCCCGCGCCAGGTACGCCGATGCACCAGCGAGTGGAAAGATTCCGCGAGAGCGTCACCCCTCTCACTCGCACCAAGCCAACGCAGTATGCTAATGCGTAAGAGGGAGAGAACACTCGTCCGCCGATCGGACCTTTCACTCTCTCAATGTGCGAGTGAGAGCACCGAGCATCTAGTCTCTCACTCCCTCTACGCCAAACTCGCGCCTGCGCACAACACCAATGTGCGAGAGAGTGAACACTAGTCCGCCATTCGGACCTCTCACTTCCACAATGTGCGAGAGAGTGAACACTAGTCCGCCATTCGGACCTCTCACTCCCACAATGTGCGAGAGAGTGAACACTAGTCCACCAATCTCACCTCTCACTCTCTCAATGTGCGAGTGAGAGCACCGAGCATCTAGTCTCTCACTCCTTCTACGCCAAACTCGCGCCTGCGCACAACACCAATGTGCGAGAGAGTGAACACTAGTCCGCCAATCGGACCTCTCACTTCCTCCGCGTCAGTGTAAGAGCGAGAGAGAAGAGTGCAACGAGCATCTTACCTCTCACTTTCTCCGCGTCACTGTACGAGCGAGAGAGCAATACTCGGCCGCCGGTCGGACCTCCCACTCCCTCCGCAGTAATCTCGCAAAGTTACAATTGTAAACGTTAGTTATAAATAATATAATAACTATTGTAAAGCTGAATGTATAAATCATGTAGTTTATTGAATAAATGCAGCTTTTACAGTTAGTAGTTAGAATTAAGTGCGTTAGAATTAAGAATGTAACCTTTATGTAACATACATAATTGAAAGAATTTTCAATAAACATCAAATGAAACTAAAACAATTGTTTGTTCATTTATAAACCTAACTTCCATTATCCAGTCCTTAAAAAATTTCCCTTGAAAAGCGAGAAATAGTATAAAGAAACATTGCACAGAAGTTTCGAAACATAAAAGTAAAAAAAAAAAGCGAAAAATATATTTAAGGTACAGAAAAGAGTAAAATTGGTTATAAAGGGTTTCCGAAAATTCCTGGAATTTGACGTCACTGAAATTCTAGGAATTACCGAAAATGTGTTTGAAAATATACGTGTTTGAAAATATATCGTACTAAGGTACGATTACTCTCATAACATTCTACCATTTGTTTTTTACTTTTATGTTCAATATTACTTGTGTTTAACGCTTCCTGTTCTACCGAGGCGCTTGTCCCGGGGCGACTAGGCTCGACGCTACACTGACGGTACTGAGCGCGCGCCCGAGACGCGCTCTGATTGGTCAGTGTTTTTGCTTAATAATTCAAAAACGAAGCCCCATCCGACATTTTTGCAAAGGAAATTGTTGTTCAGAATCGTTTCAGCTACCCCACATTCCCGGCTCCTACAGGAGTTCTGGGACACCCTGTATATACGGAGAGGGGGGATATCGTATTCCAACGATCGGTTCGCCGGAGAAAACGAGCGCCGGATTTATTTTACGACGCGCCGCCAACTGCCGGCTATGTTTTCGCGGCCGGGTATAACCGCGGAATTTTTCCGCGATCGTTCGAGAATTCTTCGAGTCGAGCAGGGGTTTGATAAATTTCCGCGAAATATTCGCGATTCCCTTTCAATCGTTCCCGATGGCTTTCGACGCCGTACCCCCTGACACGTACAGATAGACTTTGTTACCCTTTGACAAGGCACAAAGGGAGGGAAGAGAGAGAGAGAGAGAGAAAAAAAAGGAATGGTGGATGTTTGACGTCGTTTGATCGATAAAACCAGGTTTCGCGCGTTGACAAGGGAGACAGAAATTCGTGACTCGGTTCGTGTAAAACGGTTCGATGCTGGGGTTAAAAATGATAGCTGTTAGTGCCAGGATACACGGCTTGTCACGTCAGCCTGATAAATCACTGGAAACGCTCCGATAACTTTCAATGTTTGCTACACAGGACTAATCTTCAATTAGTTTACCAATGCTTTCGTTCGGGTAAAAGGTTCCCTCTGCGTTTCACGATTTATTTGTAAATCATTTACTTAATAACGAATATGTGAATATTTGAACTGGAAATTTAAATAATTGAATATTAGAGTATTTAAAAATAAAGGAATATTTTTATTCGAAGTCTTCCACGTCCTGGGAAAAAGTAAAATTTAAATAAAATATTCAAAGCCTCAAATTTGATAGATTCGTGGAAATTCGAGAGCATATTTCTTCAAATCGACGGAGGGCCGATCGTCCCTTCTCGTTGTGCCCCTGTCGCATGCCGGTCCCGTAAAATAAATAAAAAACGGATCACGAGAGTCTGGTAGGTCCGTACGCGGAATGATAAGTCCGACGGAAAGTGAATTGGTACCGGAAGACGACCTTTTGCATAAAGCCCCCGGCCAATTTGCATATCTCCCCCATCGCGGGGCTGCTTGCGTCCTGATTTCGACCGAGAGATTCGCAGAACAGTCCCGTACCCCGCCCCCTTCTATCTCTTTATTTCTATCCTCCTTCGTTTCTTCTTCTTTCCTCCTCCTCCCACCCCTGGTGCCTTTATTTCGTTCTACTTTGTAACTCAAACGGGTCCGCCACGCGAAGGTATCAGACTGTAAAACATCCCCCCGTCCGACTACCCCTAGGTCGTTTCATTTTCTTTATGGCACACGTATTGCAGCATTGTAATATCCGCGGGAACAGCGGGGATTTCAGGTGGGAACACAGACTCGCCATAACCGTCGGTTATACGGGGGATTTTTTATTTTCTATTTTCTTGCCGTTGAGCGATGCTGTATTTCTCGAATGCACCCCCTCGGATGTGACGATGGTAATATCTCTATAAGGGATGCATCGATTTTCCTTCAAGGCTTTTTCACAGACGAAAATTTCATTTTAAATATCTAGTTAAAGATACATGCTTCCAGATAGAGACAACCCCTTAACGAGAATAAATTCTTAACAAATTGTGTCTGAAAAATATTCTAAAGCTTCTTCAGTACAGAATATTAAAAAACGAGCAACAAACACTGTTTTTCTGGTTACTAACATTGTGACAAAAATGAACAAAGATGAATACCATGACAGAATCAGATTGTTCACCCTCCATGTTCTTAATTACAAGTCTTTTCATCAATGGACGAATACGAAGGAAAGAGCGAAGGAGACGTAGGGGGTTTAGGGTGGTGGATGGGTCATGTCCGTCCAAAGGAAGTACGTTCTCAGAAACAAGTTTCCGTTCACGGTATTCAGAGCCGCGGTTTATTCATTCTCAGACATTCGCGGTGGTAATTTTACGCTCGGCACAATATCACGGATTTAATTAGCCACTCGAACGGGAGAGCGGAAACAAGATGTTCCCCTTTCCGTTCCAGAGATCTGCAACTGATGTACATATAATTGCGTGCCGGCACCCGGCGTGGGTCCAGCTGCTGTTGCCTCTTCAGCTTCTTCGAATTTTAAGACTTCCGGCGTACGAAACGAACCGTCGAACGAGATTCCGTTACCCCCTCGAGAAATGAAATTTATTTGGGCTTTTCTCATTTTTTTATATTCGAATTTCATTAGTATCACAATCATAACCACCCTTCTACTATTACAACAATTTTTCTTTTCTCCATGGAAAATAAATCTTCTGAAGTGTTCCATGTTTACTATTCAACACGAAGTTTCTAATTCTACGGAACGTCCCCTTTGTCTCCAACGAAAGAAAGCGTAATCGCAACGGGCAGGGAGGGGGAGACAGAGTATCCCTTTTCATCAAACGAAAAGAGGAATTTCAAAGGGGTCTCGCTATACCGGATACCGTGACAAACGCATTATTATCGTAACCCGGCTCTGTATCGAATGACAAGGGATAAATAATATCCGTGAGCAGCTTCAATCGCGTAATTTATTCTTTTGTTCGTCGAAATCCACCCTCGCCTTCGACCTCGCCCGTTCCGAACCGGTGGAATCGGTAAAATGGCGCACAATGCGCGCGAAACGCTCGCATCCTGACCCCGTTTGTTCGCGACCGACGAGAAAGGAAACGAAACAAAACCGTGGAGGGAAGAGAGAGAGTTAAAAAAACAACACACACATACACACACAGAAAAAAAAAATAGGTTGACACCGCTGCAACACACCGGAAGCTGGGTCGAAAACGCGAGGGGAAACACGAGCATTGTCCGACAGGCCGCATTATTACACTCGTTAATTACGACGCGACCGGTCCGCGCTGTTGTTTTCGAATTATCGATCCCCATCCTCCCGTGTCCGGTTCCCCTTTTACGGGCCAAAGAATCCGAAGAATCGGACCCGGAGAAATCCGTGGAAATTTATGAACGCTCCGCGCCTGAAATCGTACCCGCGATGCATCTTTATTCCGACGAGCACGAAGAGGGAGAGAGGCGCGAGAGGATCGTACCCGAGTGCTGGAAGATCGATTGCTCAGGTAGCCAAGGATAATACTGTGTTTAAGGGCACCGCTTCTCTTTCACTGACGTATGCAGATAAATGTTGCAATCTTTGTTGCAAAGTTCAGGGGCGGTACGTTTGGACGAGTTCGGATTGGATCTGACAGTAATTTGATACCTGATGATACGTTTTATTAGAGAGGGAATTCTAGTATTTAGAATTTCCTAAATTTAGGAATTTTGGTTAGTAACCTGGTAGTTTAGATAAGAGCCCACTAAATCAAATATTTTTCCAAATGTTCAAATACGAGATTATCGAAGGACAGACAATTGACATCAATTTATCATGATTTTCATGCAAATTTCAGCAAGTATGTAATTTACTGATACAACTTATGTGTCATCAGAGACGAGACATTATTGATTTAAAGCTGACATAACACCGGTATCGGTAACAATGTCCATATGTAACGGATATAGCTCTGTAAACAGATGGGCGTTAGCCAAATCGCATCCCTTGCTAATTCGAATAACTCGACCATAAAATTTACATTGATCTCGTTTCACGTTACTTCCATGGATACACTGCTTGATTAATAGTTCTAGCCGATAACGTAAATTCCACGTATATCACCCCTCCCCGATCCCCCCATATCGTGCCGTATAATATCGTGGATTTAGAATGATCACTTTTAAAGTTTACCTCGAAGATTACACCGTTGTGAATTCGTTCGATAATCCATTTACAAACTACAGACTGCTGATTAGCGCAATTAGTCAGCCCTGTTTATTCCCTTAATTCTGTTCGTTTATTCAACACCCAATCTTTCGAATGAAAGGCTTCGAGACAAGAAAAGAATAGAAATGACAAAAATTTGTATAAAGGGCAAATGGAAACACAAACGAAGGCAATTATAAATCTCAAAGGTTACAAAACTGTAACAACCCCGAATGGGGTATTTTCCAGCTGTCACTCGTCCCAAAATCCCCTTCCATATTTCTCAGAAAATGGAATGCTCTGTTCTGACTCTGCCTCGCGTTAAATACCGTTCTCTGTTGTTCCATTTAACCTACAGAATTAAAGGCAACCCCCTCTGGTCACGAATAGCTTCGGGCGATGCAAAGCCACGAATTCTTAAACGTATAAAGAAAACAGGCTACGTCTAGCTACATATTATGTTAGATCCTTTGAACGCACATACCGGGGCCGTACAAAGACAACGTTCAATGGCCGTGTTCCCGTCAGAACGCTCCCGCTTTTGGACGGAACCGGGGCGATCGGGTTAGAGGGTTGCGCGAAAGGGGCGAGCGATTTAAATGTTTAGCATGTAAATCCCCGCAGCCACCGGCCCGTTATTTCAGCCGGCGTTAATGTTTGCCTAGGGATATTACTAGCACAAAACAGAGAGCCGATCCGAATGACCGGCGTTTCTCTGTGAATATAAATTATCCCAGTCATCTCTCTTCTTGTGTCTTGTCCGCGTTGAATATTACAGGTATAATGGACAGGGGCTTCCTTTGAGGGCTTCTTTATCGATATTCCCGGAAATTAACGCGATAATTTTAGAGGGTTGCGGTTCCAGGGTGAATTACACAAAGGAATTGAAATATTTATCAAACAGGAATATATAATAAACAATTTTGTAATACATGTCCAATTTTAACTTTAAAAATTAATATTCTTCGAGGTTAATTTTAATTTACAGGTGAAATTAACCCCAATTCTTTAAAATTCTTTAAAATTTTGATTTCTCGGTTACTAACAGCTCGTTAATATTCATCCCGGTGCACGGGCTTCATTTAAAATATATTCGCAGTAAATATTCGAAATTGTAGCCCTCTCTGACGCGTCCTTTGATGCGCTACGCCCTGGAATCAGCTGGAACCCGGTCGCGCATCCAGTTTCCCCGCGTTATTATTAATATTATTATCAGGGCGCATCAGGCTCGTTTAAATTATTCCAGAACTCAGCCTTTGTCCGGTTGGCAAGATCTGCATTACGTTGAAATCCCTGGCCTACCCCGTCCAGCATAATTATATTGACTTTATACCATTGTACGCCTCGAGGCTTCCCTGTGTGCGCGTCGGGCGTGCATGCGTGCATCCAGATAGCACGCATAACGGATTTCCGCGAGCACGGAATATATATCACGAGCTGTAACTTGACGAGATATCGGGCCACGAATAAAGTGGATATCGCTGCTACTCTGCTACAACCACCTTATTTATGCAAACCGAAATTACTTTCTTGCCAACCCAATAGAAAGATCTATAAACAACCACTGACTTCGTGTAAAAAATATTCGGGAAATGGTTCTTTCAGTGGAGTTTAAGTTACAGATTTATCTGGCACGAGTGTTATTTTCTGTTACTTTTATGTTATCAAATGATGTTCAAACGCCAAAGGGTTACAAAGTTCTGTGTCATTTATTTAGATCTCGAAAAGAACGACGCTTGCTACGGAAAGTCGACAGGAAAGAGAAGCAACAAAAAATTGAGGTCAGTTACTTTTGTGCAGGTAGCACCGGGCTAGAAGCGTAGCGTATTTCCGGCGGCACATCCAGCCGGGTTTCGTTCTGTGTGTCGAAGGTCTGTTTCTCTGTCTGAAAGCCTCCGGAAACGAAGGCTCAAAGAGAAGAATTTCCGACTCATTAACGAGGCGACCCGAAACTCCCATGGTCTGTGGACATTGTACGAAACACAACCAAGAAAAACTTTCAACAATGTGGCATCGGTTTTGTTGGTTAAATCTTGAACACACCATTTTAACGCGACCGAATATTTCAAACTCTCGTATCTCTCCTTCATTCGGCGAGTTCGTCAAATTTCTACAAGCAACAATTTTTGTTGTTATTTGGTAAATAAATGTGGTCGAATTGCGGGCGAGCGTACCGCGAAAGGGACAATTTTCAATTTTTACGAACGACCGATCGAACGTTCGACAAAATTCGAAAGAACGTCCAAGAATGCGGGCTGACCCAATTCCACATCCGTAATAACGTATCCAGGAAGAAAGAATGGGTGATAAATTACAATTTCCTCCTTTTTTCTGCTGAAATTTCACGGCAATAATAGGTACGGTTCCTTTTTCGACGCGAGTTTTTCCATCGTACGCCGGAGATATTGTATGGATGTTCCACTTCCGTGCCAGCCAGCGCATCGGTTGACTCGTTCTACTTGCTGGCGGCAAATCGTTGCCAGAAACCAACACACGGGGGCTTTCGGTGCGTTCGAAAAGTTCTCCGTCCAGTGTAATAAAAAATCGAATTCTATAAATTAACAAAACCTTTCTGTACGGTTTTCCATCCCCCTACAAAAAGAACAATCTATCGCCAAACATTCATTCAGAGAAGCGTGAATCATTAAATTCTATCAAAATCTCTATTTCACTATTATTTTGAATGTCGTTTGTCATTTTAAATGTTTTAATAGAAATATCATGGCACTTTTCACGAGCCCGTGTCACGATTGACCCAGATCCCGTCTTTGGAGGGTTGGAAAAGTCGGTGGCGAAACTTTTCGAACGCATCGCGCGGAATCGATCTTCGCGGTCGGTTCGACAGGCATGCAAGCGATGGAATTCCAACGAGTACTTTTCCCTGGCGGAATGAGCGGTGCGTGCGCGCGTATCGGTCGTCAGCAGGAATTTTATTATCCTGGCCGAGCCGACGTTGGATCAACGTCATCGTTAAACGGGAATCACAGAGGCAAAAGGACGCGGATTTATTTCAGGCTTCCTCGTTAACGGGAATTTTATCGGGCCGCGTGACTTTTCAAATGAAACCGCCCCCGCGCGCCTCGACGAACGATTAATACCTTCACGTTTATTTACACGCGTGTATTCCCGGCCGCGATATACGGATTAGAGTGGCCGTTCACGTGATCGAGAAGCTTTGAAATGAAATATATTTCATCAAAGTGTCCCCATTGTGGATCCATAAAGTGCAGTACGATCGAAAGTTTTAATTTCTTCAGCTCGTTACGTATAACGCGTTCGCTGCCACAGTGAAAACAGACATGTGTGGTCAGACACACTTGAATTCCAATTATTAACACTTAACCCTTTGCTTTAATTTTCAATTTGCAAAACAGGCGCGCGAGGAGTTAAATTTCTTCTTTATTTCACAAAGGACCACCCTATAATTTTATGCAACTAATAATTTTGTGTTTTCCTGTGTAACGTTACAAAAATTGTAGTACTTCTTGTAAACCATTTCCCTGGCAGGTTATAGGGTATAATTTATGAAATACAAAATAGCAGATCGATCTACGATTTCCATAATATCCCCTAATATCGGTAATTCCTTTGAGAGTATCGGCCGGATATTATCAAAGGAAGAAAAAAAATGCATCGCACGGCTCGTTCGGTTAAATTACACGCGTCCAGGGGAAGAAATTATTTTCCATAAAAAATTGCGGTTCGCCGCCATCTGCAGCCTATTTCGAGGACCGCCGATTTAGATTTAATAACTCACCGCGATGGAGGTCGATGTAGGATCTATAAACACTTAATACTCGTCGGAATTGCCGCTCAAAATTGACTGGCAGACCGCGCTCTATTATTTTCCAATCGATACCACCCCTTTACTGCACGAACCGCCGCCAACCCCCCGCGAATTAACGTGCAAAGAATTGCAGGGGCCACGCAGACCTGTTCCGATCACCGTTTCAACGATAATGTTCGAAATAACCGGCCAATCCTCTTACACGAAGCAGGAACACCCCTCGTCGAGGGGTGCTTTAACCCTCGCCCCCAAAAAACGAAAGATCAATCACTTTTTCCAACAACTTGCCAAGTGATGGATGTAAATTTTAACATTTTAAAAATATCACCCTCTTGCCAATTATACCACCAGTTACCGCACCCCCTGTACATTTCGAATCAAAAGCGTTCAGATATCATCGCGGAGGGTTGAAAAATAATTTCATTAACCAACTATAATTTAACTTCCCTGCGTATTTCAAGTGCATATTTCAAAAAAATGATACCGGGGGCTCAATTTTCGTCTCGTTTTGAATTGCTAAAGCTCCGGGACCGCGATGTAGTTCGTTAAAATTTTACATATAAATCGCACGTGCGCGCACTCGACAGATCTCCCTGAAAATCTACTTCAGGCCAGCCCATAACGACGTTTTAATTAAGAATCAAAATGACCCCCGCGTCGCGTCCGTACACGGAGCGTGTGCGTACGACGTGTCGCGAGCTAACGGAACGAGTTCCCATCCACGCTTCGTCGATAGGATGTGCAGCGTGCAGAACGTTACGAGCAGTTGCCCCAATTTATCCCACTTTCGTTTCTTCCCTTTTTTTTTCGCCTGCTCTCCCCTTCCCACTCTCTCCTCTCCAAGAGCTTTTCAACCTTTTTTTTCTCCGCCCTTCTATCCGTGTACCACCCCGCCGCTAACCCCTGTTTCGAAGCGGCGGTGGTTACGGTGTTTCGTGGCCGGCTACCTTTTTGCTCCCTCTCAGCCGCCACTTTTAAGTGCACCTACAGGTTTAGTGCACTCCCGGCCGCCGGGTTAACGTTGATGCGGGAGACATTTTTATTGCCGACGTTCAACGACCGTGCCTCCCGATAAATGTTTCATTCCGCGTGACTAATGCCCAGGGCATGTCCAACGATTACACCGTCCCTTTTATAAAACGTTATCGAACGCTGGGTCCGTCCCATGAATATTTCCACGGAAGCGTCTCGCGGCTCGAGAAATAAGGACAAGAGTCGAATTCGTATCGTCGCCACCTGTCTGAGGTTCCGTGAAAACAATGCGCGGACGAACGAAAGTTTCCAAAGGGTGCGAGAATGGAAGTCGGTTTTTCCTTTTTTCCCTCTCTGTTTTGTTTTTTGTGAAACGATTTGTCGATACGGATACACGCAGTCCGGGTGAAAAGAATCGCGGTATTGTTTCACAACGCGTGCTACGTATTTCCGTCCCTTACCTGTTGCCTTTGTTAACCACGGCTTTCGAATACTTTCCAGAGAGCCAGGGAGGGAGGGAGGGAAGTTTCTGTACGCTTTTATGGGACTTTTTCCGATGTTCGATCGTGCATCGTTTGCAGGTACATTTTCGGAATGGTACGAAAGTTTCCACTGATAAACGACCCCTCCACCCTTTGATCGCGTTGCACATTTAACATTTGGAATGTTTAGTAACCCGAAGCGTATCAAATTTAACGGGTACCTTTCTTTTTTCCTGGATGACAAAGAATTCAGTTTGGGGAGGTTAAATATTTGACGATTTTTATCAAATAAACTGATAAAAAATAAAATACCAAAGAATGTACAGTTTAGTTTCAAAATAGGACATTGGGTTCTGTTGCTTAGCAAAGGGTTAAAAATTATCCTGCGAACTACGTCTATCTATCGAAACGTTAATAATCCGCGTCAGGAATACAGGACGTTCCAGGATCAGAAGAAAACCCTGATCCTTTGAACGGGACGAAACGACGAGAGGTAACTTTGATTTCGTTGCTGGACGGTACACGAGTAAAAAACATGGACTTTGTAGCCTGTCACTGGTAATCAATGGGGGTGTAGATGGAAGGGGTTGGTCTTTGCAACCTTAACGAGAGACACGGTCGACCAGCGTTGTAACTTTTTTATTTTCTTTCTTTTTTTTTCATCAACCTTCCTGTTTTGCCTTTCTAACCGCTCTTTCGTTTCGTACATGTCGTTGTACGTCTGCGTAAGTCCCAAATCACGTTCAACCCCTCCCCCACTTTCCATTCAACCCAAACCCTTGTTTTCCCTACGAAACTGCGTTCGGTGTGTTCGTTTGATTAGTTGCACGGGTGCAACCCACTCCATCCTCTCCTTCTGTGTTGTGTTTCAGATTCACCATAAATTGGGGGTATATTGTTTCGTTCCACCCCCTTTTCATCCCCTGAAATCCTTTCGTTAAAGATATTCAATCTTTTGTAGTGGTCGACCGTTAATTAACTTTAACTCGGAAAGACTAAATTTGTACAAATTTTATATAAAGTTGGGACAATATTTATATTTATTAATAATGGAAAATTGAAAATTAGGGAATTGAATACCTGTCTTTATTTTTTCTCGGTTTTTCTTAGGATTCGATCGCGTTGTTTTCGTAACACCATAGCTTGAACGTTGAATTCCGGTTTTCCACGAGCACGACACGATCAAGGTGGAAATCGATGGCACGAATCGAGGATCAAAGGCCGGCCACGGAGGGCAAATTACCGCGAACACTAACCGATCGGGACGCATAAACGGTTTGTGTATCCGAAACCTCAACGCCGCGAATACCGGCTCGTTTCTCACCCTCTCGCGACCACCCCTTTGTCCAAATCGACCGCCCACCCATCACCGCACACGGATCTCAACTCGCGCGCGATTAAACGCTTACTTTTTCGGCCAGCCGTGCGATTCGCGAACGATCTGCGGCTTGCTGTCGATTGTTCCGGATGATTCGAGAAATCCGCCTATATTTCGATCACTTTCGGCGCCTATTTTAGAAAATTAACGTCATTTGCACTGACAAACAACTCTCGAGCAGAGTCTTGGAAACATTGTTCGAGCTTCCGGCGACCTCAGGCTTTCCCACGGATTCGTCAAACTTCCGGGAAACCGCGGACCGTTTTATATACATTCCGATGATTTTAACGCGACCAACGTTGTTCACTCTTTACGATCCGAGTTAACGTCTCGTAAAAGTCGGGGTTCGCGCGCAGAAGGTGCAGGACGTTGCCATAATTTCGGCCAGCATCCAGCGCGGCAGCCGTTGAAACGAACCGGAAATGCCGCTGGCTCCCTTTAATCTCGCGACTCACCGCCGCGAGTTTATTATCGGGGTGAAAGTCTGACTTAACCTACATTCCGTGTTTCTGAAAAACTTGCGACGCTCTTTTGTTCGCCGATGCCGAACTCCGTTTCCCCTCGTCCCATTTCCATCTCCCGCGTACGCGTCCCGGTCGATGGGATTTCGAAAAAGCAACGGAAAAAAAAGCTTACGTGGAAATTCATAATTTTTAGCAGGAGCCACGACGAATCGAACGTGAGCACGGTTCGCTGCACCGGACGTGTTGACAAGCCGGTCGCAAAGTTATTTATCGTGTTATGCATGCAGCGGACGACCCGTTACGCGAGCCACGCCAGCCAGTTCCTTTATTTAAGGAAAGAATCCAAGGTACGAGCCAAGAGGGTGTCGCGTGTGCCAGCTTCGCGAACATCCTGGAATATTTCGGCCCGGTCAGGTTGCCAAGCGACCGTTTCATTATTCATTTCAACATCATTCTGTTGCCTCGGCCCCGGAATCATCCGTGTGAACCGAGGCCTGATGAACCCGGGGCTCGTTCGAATGGAAAATCGTCGTCCTTCGAGGGATTAATGTCGTCTGGCCGGCTCGTCGGTCCGTTTTCACGATCCGACGGATCGAAGAAAACCGCGAGTACACGGCCAGCTGTCACGCTGCTCGAAACTTTCGCGTAATTGCTTCAACTTCGATCCGTTAACGGGCAAACTTCTACGGATTCAAGGATTCTGATTTTGTTTCCAAGTTCCATGCGATACAAGTGCCGGATAATTGTCGTAGATGATGATTTCGACGTGGTATTCTTAGTTGTAGACTGTAATTATTTGAAAAATATCCAAAATTCATTCTATTCAAAATTAAATTGACTCGTTTTTAAGTCTGACGATATTAACGCAACTAGTTGTCACTTGAATCCCAATTCACTTCAAAAAGTTTCTAATTAACGCTCTATTACGAAGCAACGAGTTCTGCTCGTCAACAAGAAACCAACGTTGCTCCTTTGGTTAACCTCAAGTATCCTCTGGTGTTTCCGGCGCGGACAACGAGCTTCCTGCATGCTCGCAGCGGTCCTACCTGCGAAATTATGCAGCGCTCAGAAACGTCACGGTGGGCGTAACTCATTGTCAACAATTCAAACCAGAAAATCCTCTTCCCCACCCCCCAGCCCCTGTAGGATTCTCAATTTCCTAACCGAATTCATCGTTTTCAGATCCGTATCGGTACCGGCGTTTACCCTCGGCCTCATAATTCAGCCAAAAGGTAAGTCGTATCTTATAATAAGAAACTTAATATCTTCCATGAAGGCACCCTAGGGAAATGAACGCGTCACGGTTTTGCGATGGTACGGGGAATAAGGAAGAAGAGGGAGAGAGAGAAAAAATCAACGAACCAGGGGATGGGACCACGGGTTGCACGCGAGATTGCAATTTAATCAATCCGTGCCCGGGGGTTGTGTACGGGGGATGAAAACGGACGATGTGCGTTACTCTGGGTGTGCTTAGGTATATTGATTGGTTAGATTATTTTTTCGATATTAATCCATATTTCATTACAAAGTGTAATATTTGGTAATATCTACCCTGTGTTGTCGTAAGCGGAATAATTAACTGCCTTCGGATTTTCATGTTTTATTACAACCAGTTGCCATCAATTTATATAAAAATAAAAAAGAACAGGAATCATTCAAGATTCATTTACTGAAAATTATTAATCACAGAAGTGATTAATCCATTTCTCTTAATAAAGTACGAATCAGATTCGTTAATTAGCAGGAACGTTCGAAACTTTGGAATCTCGATCTCGAAATAAAGCGAGTCGATTGTCTTTAAGCCTTCGTTCTGAAGCCTCGCGTAAACACGAAGCCGTAATTACGAGGCAAACACCGTTCGAATTATTCCAGCAGCTTCGAGGGGATCGTTGGTAAAGGAGAAGCTGTATCGGCGAAAGACGACGTTCCTTTTTTGATCTCGCGCTACGATGCCCGACGATATTAATCCCGTTGAGCCGCCGACTCGATTCCCAGATTTAATTAAACCCTTCCAAAGGGGTGGTCGAAGAATTTTTGTTCCACAATTTCGTATCGTAAACTAAACTCACGGGGCAACTTATTAAAATGTTTTTTCCTTCAAAGCAAGTCTAAATGGCCTGATATTAAAAATTCAAAATTTGAATTTGGTAGGAAGCATATTTTGTCAGGTACCGCCTCAAGAAGCTTTTGTACGCTCTCGACTCGTCGCTTCAGTTGTGCTTCAAAATATTCATAAATTTCAGATTTATTGCCTCGGCACCCCTTTCCAACCTGTCGATTCACAATATCAGAAATTTCTAACTTGTCAAAATTTGCTCGTCGAATATTTGCAAATTTCCAGTTTCTCAGAGTTTCGACGTCGACTTCAAAATATCCCGAAATTTCCAACTCGTTAAAATTGTTGATTGCGAACGTCGAACTCAAATTTAATCGAAATCGAGAGAATCGTGGATAAAGGGGAAGATAAGCGGGCGAATGTTTAAAAAATGCTGTTGGAGGACGGACGAAACATTTCACGGAGTGTTTGCCATCAAAGTAGCGTTAACTTTATTCGATAAACGAATGAGGATGGTAAAACCTGCAACTGGGCCGGCGTTCCCGGCACTCGCATCGAACTTGGTAATTATGAAAGTTTCCAGCCTGGAATTCTTGGCGAGGAAGCTTGAATCTTGAATTACTTCCGAAGCACGATGATGTTATCTTCCGCATTGCTGTCGGGTGATCAATTATTTACATGTTCTCGATCCTCCGCTGCTTCTTCCCCGTCGAATCTACAACTAATTGTAACTTCTTTTTTTCCCTCCTCCCCGTTATTGGATTACTCGACAAATTTTCACCGGAAATACTTCACGGTCGAATCGAAATTTGAGGATGCTCATTGATCCTTTCAGAACTTCGATTCGCAACTTTACGCCCAAAGTTTCTTCTTAATTTTAATTAAGGCACTTCGCGGGTTGTACGAATCGATCGGTAGAAATTTTACGTGCAGTCACCTAATCTTCAGGAGAAGTTTTCGATGCGTCAGCTGCCATAGAAAAATTCCAATATTTCAAGCCCGATTCGTTCCACGGCTGGCCGGGAATTTCATCTTTTCTTCGAGTTCCTTCTTAATCTCGACTAATGTTCAAGGTTTCGAACGGAAGTTGCTTTAGTCTTGGAACGTTCAGGACTTTCTGGCTAACCGTGTTTTCGGCATAGTTCGGATAACAGCGGCTGGATATTTAATCAGCGGTATCGTCAAGTCGTCAAGCATCGGAAACTTGATATCGTGCAAAGTTAGCCGTGAATTCCCCGCATTTTCAGCGTGGTTGGCATTCGTTCGACTAACCGGATGGTTAAAGTCAGCAATTAGAAGCGAACAACTCGAACCACATGGAAGATATTTCGATGAAATCTTCCACGAAGAAACGTTAGGGAAAATTGTTTCTGAAGATTATTGTCGAGGCAAACTCTTAAGGTTTTTTAATTGGCAGAAATTCTTAAATTCCGGCAATTTTAAAATTTCCATAAATTCCAATCCCCAGAAATTTGTGTAATTTTCGTGATATCTTAAAGAAAGGAAAAAGGCGGAGAACGTGTTGATAACGTTTGCTTCGTACACCCTTTGCAGAAAATAATACCGTGGGAGTGGTCGATGCTATCAGTCGATACTTCACCCTTCGTTATTTTTATGCGACGACACTTTACGAAACGTACGCCCAGCCCCTCGTTCACGGTGCGAAGGCACGACCCCCCATAAAGGAACAACGCAAAACCGATCACCCATTCATTTTCGAGCGTGCTCGCGAGTCACGTACGGAGGTTGGCCGACAAAGCAATATATCGATTAGAACACGGTCCATAAGTCCGTATCAGCTGAAGGGTCAGTAATATCAATATAAAAGACTAGGTCGCCGTGCTTCCTACGAGCACGGCAAGTGAAAAAACAGAAGGAAGTTAAATGCGTCGATGAACGACTTCAGATTCATCGCTCAGGCGTATCCTGTGGCTCTAAATAGAATTATTATAGAGTTCGATAATAATTTCTGGATCATCGAAGTCACCCCATGTGATAGGTCAGAGGAAGAATTCTGAGAAAATGTTATGTTCAAAATTATATTCAGAATTGCTTTGTTTAAAATAACAAAACCGATAGGAAGCGGAGGTATACTTCGCAATCACAGTTCTCGGCGGTCCATTAAGCACAACCGCAAGATCAACGTCAAACAGTGGCAAACCGTTCGCCAAACGAACCGAACCACGACGCTCCCGATCAGTAGAATAGTCCTCGACTTGTCAGACACGCGTGAACGCGTGCGACGTTCCAGTAGAATGAATTATACGGGGACCGGTCTCCTTTCACGGTGATCCGAGTACGGTGCCCATAAACCATTTGCGTCATTCCACTCGAATCGCGTTAGATAATACAACCGCGGTTCGGAATAAACGACCCATCGATCGATCGATGCTAAACAATCGGACTCCGAGATATGATTCGTATTTCAACCTTGAATAACTCTGAATACATCGGAAATCTGCAAAAGTCACCATTTTTGTATCAATAATTTATCTATCCACGTATTTTGTGTGAAAATTATTTAAATTCTGTCGCAAAGAGATTTAAAGGGGCGCGAAAAATATTCCAAGAAATTAAGTTGACTGTTGCCAGTTTCGGGGAATAATTTTATAAATAAAGAAAGGTCTGTTGTCGACACGATATTTCTACTTGATGGGTAAACTTCTGCGTAATTCGGTGTAATGAACGAATATAAAAGAAAAATAATGAAATATCTCGAAAGGTTGTTGCCGAGTAATGTATGCGTAAAAATCAGCACAAAGGAGGGCCGTATTTTTCAAAGTGAATCTTTTGCGCATTGCAGTGAATTTCAGTCGCGAGTTGAATTGTTTGCCGTGACAAATATTGTGAAACGTAAACAGGGTAACGTAACGAAATATCGTAGAATAAATACGTCGTCCGGCAGTACGGATATTTTAGACAAATATTTTAACACCAAACTCGCGAACTGTTGTATATCAATAAGATAGCTTTGATTACGGATCGATGTACAATTAAACGAACATTTACAGCATTACGAATTATTAGTTTCCCGTTTAATATTTAATTCTGTTTGCTGCGTTTAATTATTAGGATATTAACATAGACATGGAAACAGCTTAAAATCAAGAAAAATATCGTGTTATGTACGAGCACTCGTGTGCATATGCGCAAATCGTTTCGCGGCTGAACGAACGCCAGCGAAAAGAGCGTATCGATCAGAAGGCATCGATAATACACTTGAATATGCGGGTCAAATTTTCCATTCGGCTAATTATCTGGGTAATGAACTCCCCTAATCCCTCTAAGACAATTATCTGACCCCCCAACACGCTTGTGCCTCCAATGTTTCGGGAATAAAAAACGTCGCAGTCACTGCAACGTGGCAGTCAAAGGGTTAATTGTTAAACTAATGAAACTGTCACTACCATGTCGTGTACAACATTTTTTAACAAATATTTCAAAGAATTTAAAAATTCAATTTTGTCAAAAACACAGCAGCATATAAAAAATATTATTTTACATCTTTTTGTATAGAATCATCCCTTTGTGAAGAATTTCATCAGTTGCAGAACACTGTACGATAACTGCTGCATTGAAAATATTGAAAGTTTCATTTTTAATCAATTTTGCAGTATTAAGAAATCGAAAATTTGACAATTTGAATTTCGCGAATTTCATTGACAATTTAATATTACCCAGCGCATCAAGTGGTCGTTATAAATACTTCTAATTAAATAACAGAAAGGATTCCTATGGAAATATAATCGCCACCCCCGGTGCGGCCGATCCGGCGGCGGGCGTTTGATCCGTCTCGTTTACGAAATGAAAATTTATACAAAATATTTGAAGCGTCAAAAGCTCCCGGGTTTAAATCCACTTCCATGCTGAAGGAATTAAATTGTCTTTCGAACTGTCCAAACAATCCCACCAGGCAAAAAAGAATCAATTCAGAGATTCCACGAGTAAAACAGCACGTTCAAACGACTGGAATACTTGCTATAAAAGAGACTTCCAACAGAAAAAAGTACCGGTGAACATCAAGGAATAGAGAGTATCTCGTAGCGAGCGTTTCAGAATTAAACGTTCTTGCAGTAAGAGCCGAGACGACGTTCTCTTAAAAGCTAGCTGCAAAAATGCCAAAGCTGGAAAAGTCGGCGTAGAAATAAGAGGAACACGGGGGAGGAGGGGTGGGTGGGTGGATGAAGGGAGGACGAGGATAGCACGGCCAACGGAAGAGGGTTAATTTCGTGGCAGGGTGCGAACCGTGTCGCGTCGTGAATACTCTTTCGTCCACAATTTTTCTCCTTTTTTCCTTCTTTCCTTTTTGCAACGCGTCGCGCGAGCGACATGCACCAACACCCTCCGCCCTCTCTCGCTGGAACGACGGGGTGGCAGAAGGGGGAGGCTGGTAACAAGCATAAGTCCCGGTGTACACAATACACGTGTTTGCAAATGAAGCGAACGACACGCCGCGGGGGAAATATTATTGAAAATATTTTCCGGCCTAGATAGCCGATGTGCACACACGTCGTCGGACATTTCGTGGAGCTCGCTCAGAAACAGCCGGGCTTGTTTTCGGTTCGTTAAAGATCGTAATTCTTCGTATCCGAGCGAGTGTCTTGGGTCGTGTCGCGATTCGTTCGATCGAACGAACAGGATTGGGCTAATGGAAGAGGGTGGGTAACGTTTTCGGCCATTTTGCGGTACCAGATGTTCTACTTAAGATTCAAACATATTGCACGGTCTCTTAAGCGACTAGAAACGATTTCGAGTTACTTCTCTGTAAGTGTTAAACATTTTTGGGGAATTTTTTAAAATCTATATTTTGGGTGTTGTAATTTGAGGATCAGCTGTAACTCGAGTCCGGGGCTTCAATCGAGGCGCAACGATTTGAAAATTGAATCACCGCCGGCAATTTTCGCGTGCGCCAACTAACTCAGACCGGCGCCACGATGTTCCAGCCGGTCGGGTATAACATCGATACTCAAAGAAGACGTTGGCACGCAACCCTCCGTCGAATTTCATTACCGTTTCCTAGCAGCGAACGTTTGTTTCCCGTTGTTGACGTCTCCATCGTCGATGATGTCGCGAACCACCCCCGATATCGATATCAAACGATACCCCACCGATCTGTTCCTCGAATATCTTCAAACAGTTTCGATGTTTGATCAAAATTGTATTGAAATTCGTAGAATACTTTTAGAAATATTAGTTTTCCAATATCTAGGTATAATGAAAAAATGCGATCGAGTTACAGTTCCGTGAACCAACTTACACTAATTACCGTCGATAAAAAGCGTGAGTTGCCGGTGTTTTCAGAGCTCTCGAGAGTTTCTAACAACGAATGATGTTCGAAGTGCGCCAGAGTCGGCGGTGTTTCGAAATAAAACGCCGGTCGATTGTGGCGACGGGCATTGTCGATGGAAATTATCGTACCGGGGACAATTTTCTCATCGTTGCCGGTTGGAAACAATATGATCGGTCGAGCGAGCACGCTCGTTAAAGCCGCGGTTAAATTCCTCGCTTTCTTGCCTTTTTTTCTTTTAAAACGATCGGGCACACCGGTCGAGTTTTTCCCGTGGCCACCGCGCGAACCGGCTATAAATATTCAAACCGTTTCGATCCCATATCCAGCACGGTCGCAAACTTTTCCAACCCCGCCCATTGGAAGTCCGGGGGACGAATGTGCCCCGTGCGAGCCAAGATGCCGCTGCCTTCGAACCGAATTAGGGTTGACGGAGTTACGAAGATGCGGAGTAACGGGGAAGCAGATGAAACGAAGGCTCGTAAATATTCATGGAACTATGTTTTATTGGCTCGTATTTCGTGCCGCTGCCTTTGCCGACTTCAATTGCTACCAAATGGATGAATATGAATGATACGGGGGATGGGGGCGAAATTAGATTAAGGTTTTTGAGGTACTCGACCGGATGAAACACCGTGAAATGTTATAATAAAACGGTTAAGTCCGTGTCTGTTAGCATACTTTGCGCATTTGGGTATTTTAAGAGAAATTATTGCCACTTTCCTGGTGCAAGAACTCGATTCCTGATCGATACTCTTATCAATTTTTAGTACTACTCTCTGACGCGTATTAGTTGATAAATAATGCGATAAGCTGCAAATTGCGCTTCAAAATTTTTAGTATTAAATGATTTCTGGTGAAAATTTGAAAGCTGGGATTAAAAGGGATTAAAAGTTTCCATTTCAATATTAAATTAGATATAATTTTAACTTTCTACCATTCTAAAATAAAGGTATCATAAATTTATAAAATTCTTGGACTGAGTGCCTTGGTAATTAACAAATTGTCTAAATATAGAGCTCGACCGGTCAGAAAGAAATTGGAAAATTTTGAAACCTATAAGGGTCCTTTATCCTCCTCGAAGCTCTCTAGTAGCATAATTTCCCAGCCTTCGCATGGCCAAAAAATCGATAATCCGATAGGTTGTCGCAATATTTCACGAGTACCGTTTTCCCTCCTCCAGGAAGTCAATAAACCCTGGCGATCGCGTCTCGCGCCATTTCGAATGGACGTATAAAATCTCGCTGGAACTTTGGTACATAAAAATCAGGGGAGTCTGACCGTACGTTTGGTCGTACCACTTGCGCGAACCGTTTCCTATCGAAAGGCAAACGGTGCCATAATATCTTCTTATTCTTTCCCCAAGACTTTCGATTCTATATTAAAATATAAATTCTGCCACACGGCATGTTACAACGATAATTATTAACGTTACCTAAGGTTTTTTAGAAAAAAATCTGTAGAAAAAATATCCCGTCTCGTCACGGGACGAAAATTCGCAAAAGAAAAAGACGTCGACATCGAAAGCTTGCATGAACGAACGACGGTAATACGGGAGATACGGGTCAAGGGTTAATCGCCTTGCAGGCCGACTTTTGGCCCCCTGCACCGTGGAATTCGATTCATAAATTCCGTTTGGGCGATCGGTACGAGGAGTACGGTGCACCTGTCAGTATCGTTCGATGCCGATACTTCTGCGCGGTACGTATTGCGTATGCACGAGCGTCGCGCCCATTGACCCAGATACGATCGCGATGGATTTGGATTTTTAGAGGGCCGCGCGCGTTCTGACGTCCATCGGTTCGCTGCACGATTTTTCCACACCATCGCGACGGGTAGGGGGCGAATACGGGGTAAGAAATGCGGTTAAAATGGGACAGATCGATCCTATGGTGTACCCAGAGTGTGATGGGATCCACTTTTGGGTACTTATTTTGATTAAAACTTCAGGGATTTTTTTAACGTTGAAGGTAGAAAAGTCGTAAATTAAGGGGTTAATACTTTGGGCATTGGAATAAAATCGTTTCTTTGCTGCACAAGTAGTTCTAACACTTTGGAAGTAATTAACCAACTCCTTCGAACGAAAATTACTGTTTAAATGATACAAAACTTCGTCATTCTCTTCGCAACGCGCAAAACTCGAAAGACGTATTTCACGAAAGAAAGTTCGAAAGTATCGGGAGCGGGTAGCATCTTCCCGGAATATTTCATCCCGGGGTAACAATCGAAGTTCGCATCAAAGGGCACCGCCTTATAAACCGATCCGAAATGGAAACTATCTGAGACGTCAATGCACCGAGCGTAACTCCGTGCATATTTCATTTGCCAACACGGAAAAGCACTTTGTGCCAAAAAAAAAAATCCCACCCCTTCAGTTTCAACGTTAACCGTGAAACGTGTAGGCAACGGAGTAGAAAAAAGCTTGTTAAATCAAACAACCGTCGACCGTTCACCTTGCTCGAAACCCTTTCCAAGGTCATTAAAAGCGATAATCGTCGAGTGGCACCGCGTCGAGGAAAGAAAAGGGTGAATCGAGCGTGGAAACACGGGGATTCTTTGTTCTTTTTCGTCGACGACCAGCTATTAAGTTTTTGCAAACGACGAAGAGCTCGGGGAATTTTTGCAAAATCCGTCCGATCTGGTCCTGGGCTCGACCCAGATCGATAAAACGGATTCGTGCTCGTGAAACGTTTCGCGGTTCGCAGCAGGCGAGATGTCCGCTGGAAACGTAGCGGCTCGACAAGCCGGCAAATTTTTTAATCGTTCGTTTATTTATCGCGAAACTTTGTGACGTCGGCTACCGTCCACTGTCGTCGATTTTAACGTTATTGTTTTCGTTCTGTTTGCTCCTGCTTTGTTCCCGCCTCCCCATCCGGCAACGTACGCTCTGTTAATTGCGGTACCGTGTAATTGACGTTTCGATCATCGAGCACCTTTATATGTAACGCTATGAAAATTTGTCGTGCTTGGAGATTTTTTAGAAATTCTATTCTACAATGTATTACCCCAGAAATAAATGAAACAAAAATGATCACAATAAATCAGATGTTAAATGACTCGAGAATGCAATGTTCGCGAGGGGTGGGTTCTTGCATCGAACAAAGGTAACAAATTAACGAGAAAAATCTAAAAGGGGTAGAAATCCCGTGGGTGCGTGAATCTTCGAGGCGGAAAGAGAAGGAGGAAGGCTGCCACGAAAGAATATTAAACGAGACAATCGATTCCAATAGCGGGGACGAATAAATCCCGGAGGGGCCAGGGTTAACGCGGCCGCCTAATTTCAATGCATCATGATGAGCACCTCGTCGATTGGGAGAGCCGGGTAATTCGATAGAATATTACTTGGGAAAAGTTGTAGCCGGGACGTAGCTGCCGTGGATCAAATCCAATATTCGAGATGACTTTTAGGAACTGAAAAGTTCCGCCCGTTACTAATTCGATGTAGGAAAGTTTTTTTCCCGAGCCGCGCCTCTTCGAATCACTGTCGGATCCGTGCGATTTTATACTTTGAGTCCCGATTTCTTCTCACGATCCTGCCATCTTGTTGATAACTAAATTCGATCTTTCGGGATTAATCGAATTCCTTCGTTGAGGGATGAAGAAAAATTCCTATCCCTTACAAATTATTTTTGAACATAATATTTTCAGAGATTGACTCAAAGAATAGTAATTAAGCCAAAATAAGTTTGAAAGTTTCAGGAAGTAACGTGTATTAGGAATTTTTCGAAATTCCAGTAGTTATGGTCAATAATTTCAGACACTTTGCGACAAAATCATTCGAACGCCTGCAATATCGGACCTCCCAATTCCCCATGATTTCCAAGGGTATCAGCAAAGTTTAATCACCCTACATCATAATTAAGATTGCTTTAGAATATCATGGATCATGGGTAGGAAGCTGTACGTGACGTTTCGCGAAAATCTACGATGTAATACAGACGGCGGCGCGTGAATCTGTGTTAGGTTCAAGTCAGCTGTAAGCAAGGGTCTGCGTTAACCTGGGATTAGATTCAGATTAAATTTAAATTAGGTTTGGTTTAGGTTCGATCCGGGGATAAGGTTTGCTTTAGATTTAGGCGACGCTTTAATCCGTCGACGGGACAGCGTTGAATTAACTTTTGCGGTAAATTTATTTATCCATCGTTCGTTTTCCCGGCGAAAGAACGTTTTCACGGAATAATCTTCCAGCTTGAAGCCACGATCGACGGACACGCGATAAAAATAAAATAATTGTTTGCCAACGGGGTGTAAGGGTGCCGAGAAAATGTGCACGGTTCCTGCAGAGCGAAAGAAGGCTCGAGCAAACAGGAAGTTCTACGTCTACCTTGAGTCCCATTTATCACGGGGAGACGGATATCAATGTATCATTGAAATTAATAGTGACAAGTGGCAGTCACTCTCATGATCGAAACTGATAAACAACTTGCCATGGATGCTCTTTGGAAATGTGGCACGTTGTACGATTACAAAAATGATGCTACCTTTTCAATTCTACGGAAATAAAACCAACTAAACTTGTCAGAGTACATCGATTTATCAATGCAATATCAACAACGATATAAAATGAACGTAAACCTGAAGAAAACCCAGGAACAATCCCCCGGAAGTGGCCAGATCAGCGAACAACGTGCGACGAGGCTTGTTACACGAACTTCCGGTATTATCTGAATTACTTTATAGTCGACCGCGTAGAAATGACAGAGTCGCAAGAGCAGATACCGGTCGAAGTTGCCGGCGTTAACGCAGATCTGCCTCTCGATGGGAATCGCGGCCATCAGACACCATAAAGACGTCCTTCGTTTCGGCTGGCTGGTCCTTTGCTACGTTTTCGAGTATCAGTTATCCGGACACCGTTAGCCAGATAACGTTAACCGACAACCGAACCCCCTCTGGTGGTGTAATTAAAACGACTTTAGAACCGCGTTGTACGGGGTAGGGACCGGGACCTCCTTAATTAACACGCATTATTCGAACCGTAGGTGCGGTTCCACGCTTCTGGCTTGCTCGCGTTATCGTCCGGTCGGAACGGGATATCCGGCTGGTATCCGAAGGCGAGAATTTCGAGCGTGCTTCGTTAATTGGCCGGACCAATTAACGTCCCTTGGTGATTACTGTCTTGGATGATGGCGATTGTCACGAATTGGGTTACAGATTCCGATGCAAATGGAGCGCGGTCGATGGAAGAGGCTTCCGTGTTTCAATGACGTGGTAGAAGACTTTTTCTGTTTCGATGGATCCATTACAGTGGAATATTAGAAATTTTATTTTGTATGATGTTAAAATTTTGTTAGTCGATGATATAGGTTTGTTATTTTTTTATTCACTTGGAACTGAAAACTGTGTTCAGTGTCGCAAAGTTTGCTGGGGAATTTAAAGTTGAAAATTTTGTTAATCCAAACAAAATTTCCTGTTTTCGCGAATTTGGAAATGAAAATTATGACAATTCGCAAAGTTTGCTATTTTCCTAATTGCTTAAAAATTCCAGCAACAATAAATATTCAAAGATTATTTCTACTTTTTCTTAACTTTTCCCTAATTTTGACCAAGAGTTTGAAGGTTACTCATAATTTCACTCTTTCCGTATGTTTGGTAAAAAGTCTAGGAAGCCCGGGTGCTCTGAGCGGGTCACTCGGGGGTGCAATTGGGACAAAGTTTCCCACTCTCCCCAAATGTCACCCCAGCTCCGCTACTTTTAATTAACGTCCTCTTAAACTGTAATTTCGTCTGTTTCCCGCGGAATTTCAATAAAGATTTTAAAAACTAACACAAATTAAAATAAAACTGCAGCCTCGAGAACCGCAATTTTCTCCGTTTTTCGCGCGATCGTCTGGATACGAATGCGTTACAACTGGGAGCTCCCAGAAGAGGAGAGGCGGGACGAGTTCGGATGAAAGATGGTTGGGTGAGAGGGGAGGGCGAGAAGTAAGGCAATATCACAGTCGACTAGCACGGTTCGAGACGGCATACTAAGCGGGCAGGAGTGATTTTTAAAACAGAGGACGGCAAGCCAGGAAGAATCTTAAATTCGCGGAGGGAAGCCTTGAAAAGAGGATGACGGAAAGAAATCGCGAAGCCCATCGTTGAATATTCCTGGGGGTAGGAAAAAAAAGTGACAGACCAAGAAATTGGGAAATTGAACCCTTAGCTGGATACATACGTCACACGCAGACGTTTCTATCGTGCTCGAATGACGATTCGTCTCGTATTACTTTCTCGAGTACCTACATCGCCACGGTTCAATGCATCCTTGGTAACGCTCGTTGGATTACCGGGGAATGATTTCGAAAACGCTGTGTGGTTTCCGAATCGAATTTCTTAGGTATTTACAATGTCTGAGACGTGCCGCGAATGGACGGATCCGGATCAGACTGCGCTTGGATTTTCATTCAATCCGATATGAATTATCAGCCATAGGTGCAGATAGTTTTACTGTGGCAATTGTAATTGCATAAGTATATCATTCTAAGCGTATTACTACCCTGACAAATTTTTCAATTATACACGAATACTATTTACTCTGACAACAAATAATTTTGCAAAATAACCGTATAAACATCCGAAATTTAGTCTGTAAGCCTAATATTTAAGGTTCCCGGAAATTGAACTGTGCCGAGCGAAATTCGTAGGAAATTCGAGCAGCCACTGGTGTTATATTTACTCGGGGAGGCTTGCCTTTAAATAGTTTACCGATGCCATCGAGCTGTGTGTACCGGCGTTTTAAATGGTAATGCGAGGCTACGGGAGAAAATCGACGAAGGCGGTGAAACGATCGTTGATACAAAACGTGGAAAAATGCGGGATGGAAAATGTATGCGTGTTCGCGGCATCGGCGAAGTTAGATTGGAAAACGGTGTATCCAGCAAAGGTATGAAAAATTTTCAGCGATGCAGTTTACGAGATTCGAAAAGTTGACATTTTTGCACGGTCGAACGCTAAAAACGCTGAAAAAAAATGGAAAGGAAATAGTAAAATTGCAACTACCTCGATATCCAGGGGTTGCAAGAGAATTGAAAAGAGGAAAGGAACAAATTCTTTTTTGAGAAGAATGAAATGTGCAGTGGCCGGATAATAATCGCTGATTTGGAAAGAAAGAAACGTGGTGTATTTATTTTCGAAAAATAAAGTCGACAATCTTCGTCGTTTCACGGATTCGATCAACAGAAAACTATCGACAATCGCAATCATCGTTGTCGAGGGAGTTCAAAATTCTTTTCAAGCTTTTTCGATTCTCTTCGTGCCACGTCCAAGCAATTTTTCCTCAAAGACCCGTCGAGTTTCAGACGAGTTTCCGATCCCTGACTCACTTCCTATCCCCCTCCTCCCCTCCACCACCCGCTCTCTTCCATCCACCTTTCATCTATTCACCTACCCCCCCCCGATCTCCTCTTTCAACGCGCGGCTCCACACCCGCGCCAAGTTTTGAATTTTCATACAGTCCCGAGGAACTCATTGTTTCGTCTTGATGAAGTTTCGTCCGACGGTGTTCAACAAATTGAAAAGTTCCCCCGGAATTTTTTCGCGAATCCGCCCACGGAATTGCTACCTTTTCAAACGGACAGACATCCCAGAATTTTTATACCTCTCCTGAAGAAATTTTAATTAAACGCCCTCTCCTTCCTTTCTCGGGTTAACGAAAAGGGGACCGAAATTTCAATTAGCTCGCGTACCATCAAAGCTCTCGGTAAATTAACATTATATTTGCCAGATTTTTCATGCGTCCAGCCAGTCGTACTTCGCTCGTTTCAATTTTAAATTAACGGCGATTCGCGACAAGACGGACGTGTTGCACGAAGTTCAGTAGTATAGACGTTAAATGTGTCGGGCGTATAACTCTTTTCGATATAAATTGAAATTTAGAAATTGCAGGCTTAGAAAATAATGAAATTGAAACGTTAAAAATTAATTTCTGAGCCATAAAGGTTAACAACAACTGTGAATACTTTGCTACAGAAATCGTTTAATTTTAGACAATCCAAGCGCCTGTAACATTGTAACGGCGTTGGTTAAGGCAGGCGACCAGCTGTCGATTAACACGGCATACTTAATTCATAATTCAATACTCCATCATGAAGCGGCGGTCTGACACGACGACAGGATATAGCGTAGACATCCTTGAATGTATCATAGCCGGCCAGGACGAGCGCGGCGCATGCACGCGTCATCGAAGAACTCAGACACATTCCCGAACACCGGAAGACAGGAACATCAAGGAGACGGTTACCGTGCAACGTCGTCGCGCGAGCTAACTACATAATAATCGATGAACGCATATCGTCGGGCATTGCGATAAAAAAAGGAGGGAACCGACGACGAGGACGGGTAAAAAACCGCGTCAAACATCGGGGAACTTGTACGGAAGAAAAATAAAAGTGGTCTCGTTCGCGGTGTACGCGAAGTGGAAACAGAAGGAGAAAAAAGAAAATAGATATAGGATCAAAGAGCCGGCTAATTGAAAGTTCAACAGTTCGAACGTTTTCTTCGTGGTTGGAGAACGGGGTAACTTTTTAAAAAAGTGTCTCTAATCGAATCGTCGAGTCAGCCAACCCGGTTGGCGGGAAACTTCATTCAACTCGTTGTCATCGATTAGTCCGACCGGGCTTCTTTTATTTCGAGGCACGCCCGGACGGTTTGCGGTGCAATTATCGGGGAACGTCATAACTACGGATAAGTGACATAATTAAAGGCACGCGATACCTTCGATTCTGGCCCACCCCTCCACCTCTACCCTCGGGAAAACTTTTCCCTTTTTTTTTTTTTTCAAACCGTCGACTCGACGATCACGTTGTGATAATTAAAAAACTTTTGCCGCGCTTTGCACTCGAGCTTGCTCGTTACTCGATAAAAGCGGAATTCTTTTGCGATGATGATGAATCGAGATTCTGAATAAATTCTGGATACTCGTGTTTTTTTTAATGCGATGCTTTCGAAGCTTTGGCGAAATTCTGACCAGGGTCAATTTTGATTTTAACTCTTTCAAACCCCTTCAGATTCGCGACAAATCTTTAATAAACAGTCGAAACTTGAAATTTCAATATTAAAAAATTACGATTTTCTGTCCGAGTAAGCGCTCGGGGTAGAAAAAGAATCGCAAAATCGTTTACCGTGAACGCACGGAAAACAGCAGCAACAGAATACGAACCGGTTCTGTTGAACACACGGTATTTTTTGCGTAAGCAATAGCCTCGTTGACGTCCTTTGACTTTTCCGAGTAATTCTATGCCGGGGCCGCCTACGGTTTCTATAGAAAGGGTTTTCCGTTGCGCGTAGGGGGGAGGGAAGAACTCGTCGCGCGACGGAAAAGTTCAAAGGATGCGGATGTAAAACGCCAGGCTGATTCATCGACGATCCAAGCTTCCGTTTCGCTCCTTCGACTACCTACACGCGATACGTCGATGAAGACTGATAAACGATACTGTGATTATAAATAAACACCCTATAAAAATATCCAGCGAGTTACATAATGCTCCTCTTATTTCACAGAAAATCAATCTTCGTGTTATACAAAAATTACCTTCCGGTAAATTCTTCAAGGCTCCATAAATTATTTAATTACTCGTTTTTGACTTCCAGAGGTTTTTAAATATAAAATAAAGTTCCTCCGATGGATTAAATAAACATAAATAAATTTCTTTTCGACGGAAGCGAATGTCGTCAGAGGATTCCTCGAGCGAGCCCCAAGTTTTCCGCCAAAGTGGCCGAGCGTTGAATTTCAACGAGGTGTCCGCGCGTGTCCGCTTCCGGTCTGGCTGGCCCGCGACACACGACTCTTGCAAACAGTTTTTTAGCGCCAGACTTTCGGTCCAGGAGGACACGTAACGTCCTGGATACATCGTATTCCAGCCAGCTGTCCTATCAGCCTCGACCGTCACGCGTCACGAATCGCAAATTAGATTCGACCGATTCGCTGCTACGACAGGAGACTTTAACCCCCCCCCCCTCTCGTACCAGGATACAGAATCTGAGGATGCTCCTCTCGCGCTGTCCCTTTCGACGAGGGTGCCCGCGTTACGTTCCAAGGATTCCAGGACGATTACCAACGGCCGGCGTTTCCAACGTCAGCCGAACCGGAAATTTTACTTATTCCCTCGGGGATTCTTTCGTTGCCCCCCCCGCCCCTTCAGGCAAGGGATCAAGGGAAACGAGCACGCCGAACGGGAATTTTAATTTCTTCCCGGGGAAACTTTCAGACGTTTCGCTGGATCCTTGATTACCGTTTTGCTTCAAAATCTCTGTGATTTACGATTCCTTATGAAATTACAGATTTCTAGCAATTCTCCCCCGTGCCTGGTAATTCGGTGATTTGTAATTATGTCAGATGGAAATCGTGGAACGGAAAGAGCTGAAGGTTGTAAAAATAATGTGCCACGTTTGATAGAAATTAAAATTTTGCAATTTTGCAGAACAGAAAACTAAAAATAAAAATTTTGTTATCCTACAAGTGTTCGATCGACCCTCAGACAAATGCAGTAACAGTGTTGAAAGAGTTAACTAGTTTTCAGAAATTTATAACCGCACGCAGGGCAGTATGTACTTTGATGGAGAGATTGGTGCGAGGGGCAGCCGTAAGATCGAATATCACTTCAATCTTCGAATGGCCGAGAGCAACGATCCTTGGCTGTTTGTTTGCGATCGGTCGGCCGAAACATCGGAAAAGTGGCGAGGGGTAGACCAAACGGCGGTCAAATTGCAGCCATTACCTCGATTGCAGTCGGTTCCGATGCTTCGCCGTTTCCACGGAATCTTCGAGTAAAAACCGAAAGAACCCCCGACATCCGTTTCTGTATCAAGAATTTCTGCAAAATTTTACGAAGACCTGACCCTTTCGAAATTTTTTAATTGCTCGACGAATCGGTGAAAATTTTCATCGTAAACCGGAAACGATCCTGGCAAATACCGGGGATTATTTTCGTCCCGTCGGCTCTTTCCTCGACAAAGGAAACGTCGTACCGGAAGCTCTATATTTTCCTTCGTTTCCGCGAACGAATTCCACGGGAGATCAGCTCGTCTTTTTTAACGAACCACCCGCGACGTTTTGTAACTAATTTCCCCGAGGCAATCACGATTCTCGTTAACCTTTTTACGTCGAAGAAAAACCTGGCGACAGAATGAAACGCAAATCGTGAAAAGATTCGCGCCGAGCATCAGAGACGCCGCTTTTTACCCGCACCTTGGTTGGACGGTGGTTATATATTAATACTTGCTCGATTTTAATAAAATAATCAGAGGATTATTTAGTCCATTCTGTTTATTTTAGTCAAGGATTGTTATTTGCTGAATTTTAATAAATAATTATTCTTGATGCAAGTTTTACAAGATATAGAACTTGAAATTAATTATCACCGCTGTGAATATTGTTTAACACCAATATGCGGTTCACGATTCCCCAATCGTTTGCAAAGAAGGGAAAAGAAAAGACAGGCCCATAATTCAAGTATTCCGCGAACAGGATATCCATAATGCATATCCGGGATAGGGTTGCTTCCTCCTCGACGTGGCTGGCGCAAGGAAACTTTCGTTTCGGCCCAGCCGCGTGATGTAAAATAGGAAATGAAGCGGAGCAGCACGCGAGCGACGGCATAAAATTCCCGAATTTTAAATTCAACGATGTCCTCGCGATTCTTTATTTTATTATTTTTTTTAATTCTTGCCATCCCTTACGCGCCCTTGGCGGGGGCGGCATTTTGAGCGTAACCGAAATCTCGTTTCTTGGCGAGGGGTTATAGAAAAGCCGGTGGATTTAAAATGTATGAGCCCGCGACACGGGACACCGGCGATATTTTATTCAGAAATCTGGGTCCGTGGTCGCGTCAGCCGGGCATTAAGATTCGATAATACGACGCTGAACCACCCCTCCCCCCTCCGGGCGCCGCGGCTTTTCATCCAGCCGTGTAAAAGCGGGCGTAGGGCGGAAAGGAAAAAGGGAACAAGGTCCGCCCGGGCCGTTTATTATGGGCGTGGGCTCGGCAAGGAACGGCGGGCGGTCCATAATTTTGCAGCCTCGCTCTTCTAACGAAATTCACGGCTTAAGAACGAAATCCAATTTGGCCGTTTGAGCGTGAAGCGAAGCCGCGAACCACTCTTGGCCTAATACGATTTACGGCGTCGCGTGTAATTTATGCCGAAATAATCGTCGATTACGAGGGTACCCAGGACCAATTCGCGGCAGGTCAACCATGGTAATTTCGCCCTCGCCCCTCCCAACATTTTCTAATTTGTAGAATAAGCCATTTGTCGTCGACGAGGGATATCGAGGGTGCAGAGCTTTTCATTTAACCCCTTCGTAATGAAACATACTTAGAATTCAGAATAGGTCCTTCCATTTTCAAGAATGTTAGACTGAACAATTATTTGCAAAATTCTTTAATTAAATTCTTCTCGATCTTTTTATGACTTGGACCTTCCACTTAATTTCTTGAACAAATAATAATAGTACGATCGTCCTCCATCATTCGCAGAAGGAAAACATTGTTTATAGGGGATGAAATCTGTGCAAAGCCATTAGCTTCGAGCGGGGTGTACAAAGAAACCATCCGAGGGAATAATCGGGCATGATTACCGGCGGAAACTGAAACGGAATCGTTCCGTTGGAAATTTCTTACGACCATAACGTACCGTCTGAGGAATTTTTCACGTTTCAGCGACGCAACCGAGAAAAGAAGCTTTCGCTGTTTCAATTTACACGAGAGAATCTTCCACGGGTTCTGTGTTTGCCGGGGCCCGTTTTCTCGTTTCAATTTTTACAGAAAATCCCACCCCCGCCCCTCGGTTACCTTGAACAGGTTCGCTTAATAAAGAAATCTCGTTCCCTCGGACGGGGTCGCTCGATTATTCACGCCGGTTGATCCTGGAATTACGCGACTCCTGAATAAATTCTCGACGAATACGTAACGAGGGCTTGTCGGTGACGGGCCCATGAATTCCTTCGCAAATTGTCGCTTATTATCCAGCAATCGATGGACTCGTCGCGACACTCCGCGAAACACCCCCCTTCATGGTTCGATAAAACCTGTAACTCGATCGATCGTTGGATAATCGATACTAAAGTTTGTCCTACATTCATTTTTAATCTATTTCTAATTATTGAACCGGTGATCAACGCTGGGAGGGGTAAAATAAGGGGACCGTCTGATTAATCGTCGAGCGTACTACTTACACTACTTAAAATTTCAAGTAGACGCCCTTTAAATTATATCCAGTATGTATTTCTGTGCAACCATTCGAATTTTACAAAGTAAAATTTTAATAACTTTGATATAAAATAAACGAAAGACCGGGAATTTCATTGCTAAGCCGGAAGGTACCTATTCGTACGTAACGAAGTGCACCAGGTATCTAAACGCGTTTCGACGGTGGAACAATGGAGGGAAAAACTAAACGAACAGCTTTCGAATCAAGTGCACGATAAAGAAGAAGAGAAACGAGGGCGGGGCGGGACAAAGACGGGAGACAACAAGGGAAAATCGAGTGGATACATACGTTAAACGAGATTACGTGTCCCACGAGCAGATTGCGGCCGTTCTGTCCGTTGGATTTATTAAGCAGCGTCATATATATTCGAGTGGCGGACGGTGGACCAGGTTTCGAGCTGAAGAATCGCAATTTCCGATGTCGAAAGGGAACGATCGCGGACCCAAACGGCCGCGCGATCGTTGGACCACGCGTTGCGAAGAAGCAGGATGGTCGAGGAGAGAGGGAGAGAGACGAGAAAAAAAAATGGTGGTTCGCATCAATCAAGCCCAGCTTCATCCTGTGATAAAGTACGTAAAAGGAACATAACTCTTCGGGGATCGCTTCTACGAACGTGGCGTGGCTCACGGGAATGAAGACTGGACCCGTCACGTGTAATTGCGATTCGATTAAACGCGTAAATCATCCCTGCCGGTGGTTTCCTCTCTTCCCTTCGACCATCAAGCCACGACGATTTAGGCTCTATTCGAAACAACGTTTCCAGAGCTAAATGGAGTGCGTTGAAGTTGATTAACCGCGTTTCACCAAGGATATTGTACGAGCCATCCGTCCGGGGATATAAATGAAAATTACAGATGGAATTTCAATTTGATCGATTAGATTACTCGAAGCTGATACCAAGGCGTGACTTCGAAGACGAGCAAGTAGATCCAGACTACTTTTAACCAATAATTTATGCAAATATTTGCTTAAACAATGGTCGACGTTCGAGCAAAGAAAGTTTCAGGGTATGTATTCAGGAAGTGGTACAACCGAGCATTAATCAGACATGAATCATTGATTTTCTAGGGATTACGCCTTCAAATAGAGAAGTGCTTAGTATTTGGTTCGGTGTTTAATATTCAGTTCAAACAGCAAGTAGTATAATCCAACACCAGTCAGACCTGAAACTGTCCCAAGTAACTTCTAATAATCGACCTGCCTAACTGTGTTGCAGGTCGCTATTTAATATTCGAACAGGGAAACTTTGAGAATTTGTATGTGCAGGATAAGTGGTATAACCAGGAATTGATCAGACACGAATCACTGAGTCCCACAAACTGTGCCTCGAAACGAGTGGAGAAGCTAATCCAAGTGCCACGACAAAATTATTAACAAGTAGTATAAGCAGGTATTCGTCAGACACGGATCGATCTGCAGATAAAAATCGATCAGAATGATAGAACACCTGAACGATTTACTTGTCAACGGACTGTCAAATCTAGCGGACGACCCATTTTCATTAGCGGGGGTGCTTTTTTCACGAAGCACTCCGAAGACGCGTACCCCGAGGGAATAACCCGTATTTATGCCTGAATCTCGGCGAGGGAAGCCGGTGCTAATCCGGGAACGACGTAGAAATATGAACTCGTGCATGTATTGAGGAACCGGGACGGAAACGGTCGACGGGAAGGGTATCCCCCCCTCTGGTGTCCCCTTCTTCCTCCCTCGGCGCAAAGATTTATCGTCGTACGCCGTCGGGATTGTTACGTAAGGTTAAGCTCGGGGGTAAAGGCATTAGGATTCGACCTCGGCGATCCCAATGGGCGGGTGGTCGCGTAAATCCCAACGAGCTGGCCGAGATTCGATCCGAAAAGACGGTAGACAGACTTCCCAGGGTGAAAGCGACGCGTTTTCACTTTTGTCCAGCGCGGAGACAGACTTTCGCGATCTTTCGTCCCGCAATCAGTACCAGGCGTATACCGGGGTTTAAATTACAACTGGCTTGGCCGGCTAATCCGGGACCTAAGCGCCCAAGGCGTTGTTGCCGCTTCGTAATCGTCCTCGCTTGTAATTTCGTCCCGAACTGGATTTCGTACGGTCAGGGAAAATTGTAGCCCGTAGGACTATTACGGCTGTTGGCCTCCTCGAAACGAGATTGACTGTTGCGTATAATGGCCGGATAGTTTGCACCCAGACCCTGATTCGATATTTGAGCACTTGCTGACCGTTGGTCAGTAGACAGAGGTGACGAAGAGTACAGAATTTCGAGCCTCTTTTTGCAATTCTATTTTTGCTAAATAATCATGGCAAAAAATTCAGATCTCAAAGCAACGTGGCACCGCATGGTCGACTTTCAACAAACGAGGCTCAACGGGGATCACATGGTCCGTGTGTTACGCAAACGCTAGCCGTATGGGTTAAACGAGACCCGACTTATATGCCCAACTAATCATTGCTTTGCCGATTAAGGGGAGAGGGCGTGGACACGATCGAGAACGCGAACTCTCCTGATGATTCCGGGACGTGCACGAATGACCCCCCTGAAAACGAAGCTGACTTGGCCGGCGTGCAACCGACCGCAGAGCCGCTCTTCCGTAAAGTTTGCATCAAACGAGGCTGGTCTAGGGCCATCGACGAAACTCAGCCACCGAACTCTCTCTTAATATCGTTTACACATCCTGTCTCGCTCTGGCACAGCTTTTTCCGTCCTCATCGACGGAGTAAAAAGGTGGCCGGCTAATTACAGAGACTTCTGTGCACCGCCTGTCAACCCTTTGACGCGTACATACGCCATGACAGAAACATCTTAAATAATATCTTAAAAATTCATTACGAGGCACAGGGATAACTTCGAGAGAATTCTTAAACGAATCGTTCGATTAATTTCGAAGGAACCCACCGAACCAAAGTCGCTGCTTTTTCTGTCCGATTTAATTTGTTCGAAGTTAAACGTTTCGAGAGTAATTCGATCCTCGGCGAATCGATACCGACCAGACACGGGGCTCGATGATAAATATTAACAGGGGTATAGTCGGTGCATTGACAAGGTAACATGGAATTTTCGATTCGGTATGAAATTAAAAATTTCATCGCCGCGTTCACGCACCGAATGAGACGTATCGGCACGAGGGTTTGAAATGAAAAAGTACACGTTACACGCATGGTAGGATAATTTTATGAAAAACTACGGTCGAACGGGCGAAAATTATTTCGAAATTGTGATCCGGTTGAAAATGCACGACGCAACATTATTTTTTCGCTGGGGTATAATGCTGCTGTCGAATGAAATATTGCAAATAATATTTCAAAGACAGAATAAATGAACATCTGATTTATTTTTTCATTTAATTCTCAATATTTTAGGAATTTACCTCGATTCTCTCTAATTCTGAGGGGGGTTTGATTTCGCGTCCAGAAGCGTAACGGGCGTTCACTGCGGTCGCGCCGTTACACCGCGTATCTCGCGTATTATGGCCGGCTACCGTCGCCGGAAACCTGACGATTTAAATTCGAATTTAAACGAGGATCGGGCCGCGCGCATTTGCGGTAAGATTGTTTGCCGCTCGTTTCACGGATCATTATATGCGTTTTCGTGTTCAGACCGCCGAAAACCGGACCGAGCGAGAAGCCCCGCCGTTCCCTCGGCTGAATTGCCCTTTTAAAGCCGTCCGCTGAATGACGCCCGCCCCGTAACCCTTCCTTTCACGGTAATTCCCTTTAAAAAAACGTGTCTTTCTGCCTGCACCTTTGATACGTGAGCTTTTTCAATTGCGACCTGGCCGAATTATTAGGTTCGTTTGCTCGGTCTCTTGGACGATGAAAGGCATCGGCCATCGTGGTCACAAATGAAAAGCTTCAAAACTTACTAACTTTCCAGGTACTCGAGAAAAAATGTTTAAAGCACTCCCCTTCTTTTTTTTTTTTTTAATCGACGATCGTTTTGTTCGAGGGGTTACAATTTGTAACAGATTTTTCGTATCGAAACGTTAATGAAAACGTTTTTTAAATAACCGGTCCGTTCACAAATACACGAATTTTTCAGATAAAATATTTCGACTTCGGGAAACGGACGCGTTTTGATGGTTTTCGTCCCTCCAGGGTGGATGATTGCTGGCATAAAAAAAATACGCGTGAAATGTTTCTCAAACATTGTATCACAGCGAAAGGGTATTAAAATACAAAAATACGATCGACTTTGAAATCGTGGGAAGAGAAATAATCGCGGGAAATGTTTGTGTGTTTGATGGTTTATTGGATAAATCAGGAATTTATAAAACAAAAATGGAATACGGGGAAGGAACAAATTTCCCTTAATAATACGAGCTCGAGTTACAAAATGGAGCAACAGTTTTCAGAACAATTACAATTTTCCTGCGACGTGTACGTGTTAAATTCGAAGAAACAAAGAATCTTCGAACAAAGAACGAGCCACGAGACGGGTAATATTCCCGTGAAAAGCGACTGATCCCGTGGATAAAAATAGGGAAAGCGGTTTCTATTAAAAACTCCGGTTCCGTGGCGCGGAGCGAAGCCTGTTTAATCCTTCGTTTCACGACGAGGCGGGTCTATGGCATCGCGATTATTGATTTTCATCATCGTCAACCTATAAAAATATAATGCGAGACGCGAGGCGCGGACAATAAATAATCAAACCTGGCCTGGATTCTACCCGACCGCGTGTTAATCGAACGCAAACAGAACGGTTCGACTGCGATCGCGACACCTACGCCTACGTACGCGTCTAATTCAACTATTATAACGTTTCCAGCCACCGGAAGACGGTGAAATCCTATCTGTAAGGGGAGCGAGTGGGAAACGGGCACGTTTGCCGGCGAACGAGGTTACTTACGACAGAAGTCGATCCATCACGTCGTGACGTTTCAGGTAGAATGCTGATAAGGGAATTATCTTGACGATATTACCGGCACACTATACGTAACTACGCTCTCCTAGCCCCGATTCTGCTTTTCTCTTCATCCCCTCGGGTGTGAACGTAAGATGTTTTTGCACGCCGAATGCACACCGCATACCCGAGATTCTCCCAGGAATCTGATCGAGCCGGCTGCCGAAGGATCACGACACACACTTTACATACAGAAGCTTCTCTTTTTATGTTTAATGGATACCCGTACTTATGCAAATTATTAATTGATAGATAGGATATCGTTCAATTCTTTATTTCGAAAAATTCTCGCGTTTGTTGCTCAACAAACCCCGACTTCTGATAAACATATGAAAAATATAAATTATTCCCAACTTCCAAAATTTGGGTAAAACGAGTAAAGATAATAAGAACTAGAAATTTTACAAATTCCTTGGAAATTTATTGCTGCTACCCTTCTTTAGGGCAATAAATTCGTCAAAAAGGAAAAATAGGGTCCTTGGAAAGTGAAAAGCTTCTTTTCTAGAATAATATTTCCAAATTTTGAGATATATTTATTAAGCTGACCTGAATATCAATTCTTGAAGGTTTTAAAGGGACCATGACTGTTTTACTTTGACTCAATAAAAAGAATTGATGTTTTATTTGCATGCTTCTTTAGAAAGCCCCGTAATAAATCAATCAACGTCAAATTACTGAAATACTTATTTTATTTAAACAACGAAACAGCAGACAGAGTTGTAGAATTTCCAGGAGCAGATTTTTACGACACTGTTTGTCCCAAGGGATTTAAACCGCAATTTTTATACGTTCCAATCCAAAAGGGAACAACGGGGCTCGAGGTTCTGGGGATGGAACGAGCGGCGCGTGTGTGATCAGGGAAGATCGTAAAGGCAGAGTGGGCCTCGTAAACAGCGGTGAATTCATTTTCCCTGTTATTCCCTCATACATATTCGATCGTGTAAAGCGTGGTAGTTGGCGGGCCGGGGATTATGCAAAAGTATTCACGCGTCGCCCACGCAAGTCGTTTCTAATCTCGCGTGTAGAAACGCTTCGAGCTTCGTCTCGTGGACGAGCTTTGTGTACACCTAGCGTACGTGCGACGCGTTAAGCAACGGTAAACGATATACAAGGCAGCCAACGATCCGTATTCAATTAGCGTTAATCCCATTGGCGAACGAACGACGAGGCGTCAGGGTTCGACGTTCCCCTGAATTCCGCGTGCGTGCTCCGAGGAGTAAAGAAAATTGTTTGCCCACCGTTTTGCGATAACAATTCGCTCCAAATTTCTAAAATAATATTATTTCCAAGTTGCTAGGAGCCTAAGATGCAGCGAGGATTCCAAATTCCTGGGAATATATTTCGAAGTTTCCAAATACCCCAAAATATACTTGAAAATTTCTAAATTCCTACGTATAAGGTATTTCACAGTTTCCACATTCCTAAAATTACAATATTTCGAAGTTTCGAAGTTACTGAATTCCTAAGAATGCGATAACTCGAAGATTCCAAATTCCCAGGAATAGAAATTTCCAAGTACTCATAAATATAGTTACCGAGCTTTGGAATATTATATATACCATCATGATTATTTTTCCAAAAAGTTGTTCATTTAACAGGTTAATTGTTTGAGAAAAGTTATCGCGGAGGTTAGCAATAATCGTGTTGTTAATCCTGAAGTTATTAGTCAGAGGTGTTGTTCGTAAGGTACTGGAAAGTCGCCAGGATCCTTGGCAAATGTAATGGAATTTACAGATTTAACTCGGCTACCAATGATAATCTAACTCGAATGCAGTTTAAACAACAGCTATTCTAGTTAATCCGCGGCTAACACGAGCGTAACTCAAATCTAAGCCAATTTCACGTAAGCCGGACTTGACCCGGGCTAACTTAGACGCAACTCAAACGCAAAGCAGTTTAAACCAGATCATATATGATCAGATCTAACTTAGATCCATTGATATCGAGTTCGATTTCCTGTAAACAGTATCCGACTATTGATTCGATCCCTCTAGAATTGTTTCGCACACTCTTGATTCAAGGAACCAATATTTAATACATTAAATTTGTTATTTTATGAAATATATCCTTGAAACTCAGAAAATTTCAAATATTCTATTTCCACGAAATTATAAATCTTTCACAGAATCGAGCAAACAAATATCCCTATATTTCTCTACCAGGATCTCCCATTAATCCCTCGATTATCGTCGAAACAGTTTCCGGGATACCATCCTAGTCACCCATCACGATTTAAATCTTAAGAAAGCAGAGTTTCCCGCGACTGCTCCCGCTCGGGTAATTCGTCTTCCTTTTACCGTGGAAATTTGTTCGCTGGTACGTTGTCGCGAACTTTGGGCCGAGTTCACAAAGGACCCCGGTCGCACAATCATCGCTCGACCAGGGCTAGAAATCCGCGTTACTCCTCTCCCTCTCGCGTTCAAGCCCTGGACGGATACGAAGGAAGGGACAAGGACGAGGGATGGACGGGTATTGTGGTAAAGTGCATCGCTCCCGGGGACCCGTTTCTATGTGTACGTGTAACGCGGTTTCTCGCGGCCGAGCGGGTCAGTTCCGCGAGGCGGACAGACGCTGGATTTATCGCTTTTGTCACGGAAATCCTCCCGCCCGCGCCGTCCGCCGCGACAAAGGATGGAAAAATTGCGCGATGACACGACACGCGCGACTCGAAAAGGAACTTTCTATCGCGTCGTCGTGAATTTTCCTTTTTTGCGCCGCCGGAAACACTGAGTGCCACGATGCATTAGACGCCGAGTGAAAAATTAACGTTCGTCGCTCGCCCGGCTGATGCAATTAGCCCTCTCGCTGCACCGTGAACGCGCTCTTCGATTCTTATTTCCCCGGGAATATCCTCCGGATAATTATATTTACGATACAACAGGCGATATCAGTCGTCGATACGAGATTAAGCCGCGTCTACGTTGCGACGGGATTCGGTAATCGGCTCGGCTCGCCGCTGCCGAACAATTTAGTCGAACGGCTTTGGTAATGTTTGCGATAATGTGCATCCCCGCGGATTGCTAATCGGCGAATCACTGACTGAAATCGGCAAATCCGCTGAACAGCGCCGAATCAGCGTCGACTTGAGTCGAAAAGCCGATCGCCAGGCCGATTGATTTATCGTTCGATACTGGTACATGTAAAAAATATCGTGTCGAAACTGCCAGCGAGGATGTAAATCGGGTACTTGAGAAAAATATCAAAATTTACCATTTTGCGATTTTTTTTTTTAATATTTATCGACAAATATCGATCTAGCAAGGACGCGGGTTTGAATAAATTATTTTAGCATTGATTTGGTAGTTAGAATGCTTATGAATGAGAATTATACAGGCAATAACAGTTTGCCACCCTTCTCGTAACAATAATATCTGAAACGTATCCCCGTTCACCCTCTGGTGCCGTTTCAATCCGAGGAATCGAGGCAGAAATAATCCCGTCATAAATATCAATAACGGTGACCGCAAACGGGCGAGTCGTCAAGATTCATCGACGCTGGCCTTGCTTCCCCCCCACAACACCCGTTAAGATAATATCGGGGACATTTCCGAGATGTTCTCGAAAATCACCAGGGCCACCCTGAGACCCGATGCTAATGCCCTGATACGACATCTGCACCCTCGAGACGTCACGCAGATATGTCGAGTATCTCCTGGACATTACTGCATATATGCAGCAGACATTTCGCGGTCGGGGACAGGAACAAGGGGGGGAAGTCGGGGGGGCCTCGGGTATGTGTTATTGCGAGGCGAAGAACTCATCAGCGTGTTCCAGATGGTGCGCTATCGCGTTTGTGTGCACGAGGAGAGGCACAAAGACGTCGATGAATCAGCCGTGAACTGAGAATCTTGCCGCGCGGAGAACTGAAAGATGAATTCTGCCGAGAGATTTATCAAGTTTATGATATTGTCGAGGAATCTCACTTTAATATATGAGTTTAAGAAGAAGCGGAGGGAAAATCTAGATTATAGGCCCTTGAGCTTCTGAACGCCTAACTTCCAGGCCCTAGAATTCCTGAAGACTTAACCTGGGAATTGTTACGGTCTGTAATGTACTGTAACCATTCTTGGAGAAAATTCGAATATTCGTTAATTACTGAAGTTCTTTGACGCTAGTTAACAGGATATTACAACGTGAAAAATTCGTACACGGATCGCCGCGAACTGTGATGGATGAGATTGCACGAGCAACAGCCGTATCTCGGTCTCATCACCGGCTGAAGCTTGTTATCGCCATTTAAGGCAATTTACTTCCCGGATCACTTGCCAAAAGCGAAAGGAGCCAGGTCGATCGATGTCGCCTGAGAGACCAATTTCGACGACTTCCCTCGTCAAAGACATTCGGAATCGTTCACGCTGATTTTTTCCTATTCGATCACGTATACCGTCTACTTTCACCCTCTTTAAGTCCTGCCTACGACCTCATCATCTTCCAATACCTAAAACTTGATCGTTTGACACGCAATATCTTTAACCAAGTACAGTCTTCGTGGTTGGCCAATATTTTATTTTTCATTTACAGAAACCTAGTTTATCGAATTCAATCCCGCGGAGATAATAGAATTTTGGCTAACAGGACGTTCAGATACGAGAGAGAGAGAGGCGCCTCTCGAAGGATAAAGACAAAACCGGAAGCGATGCCGCTAAAATATCGACAGAAGAAGATTTATCCGTATCACGATCTCGCAGCCGCCACGAGGATTCCTTATCGGCAGAAAGGATCCAGTTAAGCCTGATTGTCTTGCAAGTCGTTTTTGCCGGAATATCGGATGCCGGCGGCCATCGAAACGGGTCAACCCTATTGATCTTCCCTTAAGATTCTAACACTCGAGGATATTAAGGAGGGCCACGTGGACTCGATTTCCAGCAGAAGGCAATCGTCCTCGCGAAGCCACCAGGAATCGAGTTACGCCACGGACAATGATCGTCCCACCCACCCCCTCTTGTGTATCTCGGCCCTGAGATTGGTCGATATCGTTCATCACGGAGGAGTACCAACTCCCATGCGAACGACAGGGAACAATAAACCGGAAAACCAAAGCGAAATATCCGGGAAGGAGCCAGATTACTTTTTGGAAAGTTTCAGTCTCTCGAAAAGGGAGAATTCTAGAGTTCCAAGATGGATGACAATACAATTAGTAGATTTGTTAACCCGGTTTCATTATGGCAATATTTTTGAAGAGGATAGGATACTTATTGATCCTCGAAAGCTTTCAGGAAGAGAGAAAAGGGTTAGAGCGCCTCGAGATCCTTTGTTTCTTCGCAACGGAAGATGAACGGGACTTCGCAAAACTCGATACGTTTCAATGGAGAATTTGTGAACCATCTCGAGCGACGATCTGGCCGCAGATGCACGAGGTTAAATGGTCCATCCGGTTCCATCAGCATCTTCGCCGGAGACGTCCGCTGATTTATAGAAAAAGTTCCCGGACCACTCGAAAGCTTATTTGGTCGCGGCCTCGAAAACTGTACCATTGCTTCCCCCTTCGGGAAAGTTTGTGAAAAGGATCGCGTCCTGCATCGACCAGAATAACTTAAAATTACCCTAGAATCGACTGAAATTAATCCAATAATTCTAAGATTATTTTCTCTCTATTGCCTTTGAAAAACTAATTTACACTGAATTAAATTTTAGAAACTAGATTAAATAATTCGACAATAAATAAAATTTGATTTTGAAAGAGTGCAGCTACAAAGTTAATCAACAATTTACTGTTTACTCGAATTTCGACGGACTTTTTCCTGGCAATCAACACTCCAACTTCACTGTACAATTTTCTCCGGTAGATTTGAAAAATCAAGAACAGAAGGCAATATGAATTCCGTGAAAATATAGATCGAAAAAACGTGTCGCGATTCAGTGATTCAATTCGATCGGTCGCGATACGCAATACTTCTGAGCGGGTTCAAAGCGTCGTTGGCCGGCATGGAAGCTGGCCAAACGCGAAATGCACGAAACGAAACGAAACGACGACGTGACACAGGGAGCACGGTGAAAAATGTTTCGTTTTACGACTGGAACTTCGGGATCGTCGTTTAAGCAACATATCGTGAACGAGACCGCTGAAAGCCCCGACGATTTCTGGCTGATCGAAGTTGGCAAAATGTTCGCGGCTACGTTTTCCACCCTTTTGTAATTGTTGGCTGCAAAATTTCCGATCGTGCACGGATATGTTTATGACCCGCGCCTCGATGAGGTATCGGCCCGCGATTGCTGTAACTTATCGGGGGATGTACGAGTTTAATCAGCAAGGGATTCTGGGGGTGTGAAATAATTCTCGCGGGGGCTGAAAAGTGGTCGCGAGGATATTATTTATTATTCAATTTTTATTCAAGAGTTTCAATAATTCTGTTTCCTGGCCGTCAATCTGAATTTCGTGAACGAAACGAAATGCGATCCGCGGTTGAATGAAAAAGTATGCTGGGACGTTTATATCCGCTGGAGCATCGAAAATATTTTGTATTCGTTCCACGGCCTCGTTATCTATTATCCGAAACGGGCGGAATGGATTTTGTACGATCAGAAGAACAGGCTGGAAATCGGCGGAACGATCTTCGGCTAACTTGTTAGTTACGAGTTACGGTCGTTGGAAGCGGTAAAAATAATTTCTCGCCTGGCGCCGGCGCGCACGCAGGGTCAGGGGTGAGAAGGGGCGAGCGTTGAAACGGAAACGGGAACCGGGTGGAAAATGAAAATGAGAGCGAGAGAATACGGTAACGCGTCGAAATTTGAACGTGCCCGTGGAATCAAACGGCCGGGATCGTAAAACTTTCACTTCGACTCGCTCGCGGCCGCGAAAGCTGAAAAATTACCAATCCTCTTCTTTCCTCGGCCGTTCGTGCGAACACCATCGATGCTATCGTTCGGTTTAAACAATGAATACCTGTTGTTTCGTGCTGGTTCGATTTCGACCCTTCATCACCATGATTAGATTAGATTTATACGATTTGTCTGACCCTTCATTGACCCTTTCTACTTTTCAGTTAATATTTAAGATCCCTAATTTCTTACTTCGAGGTTTATTGTTTGTTTTAAATGGCTTAGTTAATAAATATATATCTTAAGACTGGCACAGTGGATACAGACGTGTGTGGTCAGACACGCTTAAATGAAATTATTAAGGGAAGAATTTAAAACGAAAAATGAAGAAGCGTACGAGGCGATATTTGTTGAAATACGCCAGAATAATTTCAGATAGCAGAGCATAATAGATGATCGTGGCTCAAAGACTTTTTGACAGAACAATTTCCGTGTAAATAACCGGCGCGAAAGTTGCGTTTCATTGGAAAGGTTCGCGTGATTGGCAGCCAATGGGCCGGCGATTTTCAACGATCGAAGAAAATTTCTTCTGTCCGCGTACAGAGAAGGGAAACGGCCGATTTATCTTCCGCGACACACGGCGAAGCATGGATTACGTGCCTCGAATCCGTATTGCCTCTTCTATTTCTCGTATGGCGAAGTATCCCCGTGGAAAAGTGGCGCAATATTCCAGGGTATACGTTAAACCTTCGAAAACAGCCGGGTACGGGGCAGGGGAGATTTCAATGTCTGTCGAAGCACCGATGGAAGACGTTCTTTCGCCGGAAGAACGTGAGTGGCGGAAGCTGAAGCGAGGATGCACAGCAATTTGAACGATGGTTCGATTTAAGGGACCGAATTTATTGCGCCCGTGACGGTACACATTTTTTCACCGCTATGTGGAACAGGAACAAACAGAAAAATAAATTCTTCCCGAAATGAGGGAAGTTAAAAGTGGCTCACGGTCCATTTCTATTTCAAAAATATTCCTCTGACCCTCAATAAAAAACCATTCGTACAATTATAAGAAAACTTTTGTGAAATTAAATAATTATCAAAATAAAAGGACATGCAAACTTTTTAGTATCGATATTAAATTAGTAACGTGAAGTGTCATTGGTTTATTTGAAACGTACCCTAATCAACCCCCTATTCAACGCAAAACGGTTCAATCGACTAGAAGATTTGACAGCCGGCAAGAAGTCCGCTCGAGTTTCGATCGGATCCAGAGATCGAGCAGAATTCCAGGACACCCCCGTTAGTTACACGGAATTTAATATCCCAAAGTTCAAAATTTCGCGACGCCTCAAAAGACACCGTCCCCGATGGGTACCAAGGGCGTCCAGAACTTCGTTCCTAAACTTCCCACGTAAAACGTTCACCCTCGGAGCTTCGCTCTGTTCACGATCAACTTCACGAGGAATCGGTTTACCGGTAGCCCGATCGCAAATCGAATTCTTGAAATCCAAGCCCCTGCTCCCGTCGTTCGTTCGGATCCAGCATCCGTTCTCGTCGACGCTTGAATACGGATCCATCGTCGACGCAGCCGACTGAAAAGCCGCAAGTTTTGATGAAATGCATTCTGACTGACGCGATGATGGCCCGGGGAACTTCCGTCGTCCGGCTCGAGTCGAGGCTCGTACGCGTGATCGAAAAACAGAGAGGAGGTCTCTGCATTTTGAAGAGTATTTCGAAGTTTCTGAATTCTCGAGAATATTTTGAAACTTCCAAATTTCCAAAACCATAACATCTGAATGAACCTTGCAATACCAGCTGACGCTTCGAAGCTGGCCACGATTCGATAGTATTGTCTCCTACGATCGTATTACACGAAGTTCCCCGGTTAAGTTTTAAGCAATCGCACTTTGGACAGCAGGACGGTCCTCGCAAGCCGCTTCGCGATATTCGAGGACAGCTTTTGTTTGCTCTGGCAGCGAAAGCCGTCGACACGCGGGTCCCAGGATTTCTCTCGAACACGCAGCCGACCAACTAGCGGAGGATATTGCGTCTGTATCAATATCCATGGCTCCGATAGCCGAGAAACGAACGGCTGTAACGCGCGAAACGTTGGACGATATTCCCTCGAATATCAACCAGAAGGATGTTTATCCTAACGTTCCGGCCGGCTCGACACACACAGAGTCCTGTCCCGCAAGGATCATGCGACTTGGCGTACGCTCGAAGATGGAGCTCGAATTGAATCCAAAGGAAAGCTTGGAACCGGTCGCCGAATGTAACATCGGTGGAGCTCGATATTTATTGGTCTTGGTATACGCGCGAAACGATCATCGATACGATCGACAATTTTTATTCACGGTTAAACGGGGTGCTTGTTGCTACGTAATTTTTCTATCGTAGGCGTTCGATTGGATTTTATACGGGCGGTAAAGTTTTTTATTATTACAGCGGCGTGAAAATTTGATCGTTAGCTTTAAAGGGTCGTATCGGAAGCGCGGAACGGTTTGAGGGCCGCGAAAGGGAAAGTAACGAGGGTGAAATTGGCAAAAAATCAAGGGCGGAGAAGCGGCCTGATACACAGGGGATGAATTGTCGTTCTTGCTAATTCAATCCATCAGGTTGTCGCTGTGTACCTTAATTGTAATTAATGATCGACCCTTGAACCGACGTATATACAATTTAAATTTAATTTTTCATGACAATTTACTCCAAAAAACAATCAAAGATCTGTTAATTAACTTCTCGATCAAATTCTAGCATCATTGGAAGTGTAAACAAATAAAGTTATACCGCGAGTGAAATATCGCATGGTTTCTCTTTTATTTTTTTTTTTTTATAAAATAACGGACTTGATGAAATAGCGGAGCTGTCTGATTGAATTGAAATTTAAAAAGTAACCAGAGAAATTCGCGTCTGAAATGCTGCCGGCTGGTAGCAAACGTTGGAAAATGATCCAGAAGATGTTTATTCCACGAAAGTCGACGTCCATCAGTTCCAAACACGCAAATATTTCCTAACATGAAAAATGTTCCTCAAGTTTGCCGATATCGTGTGTTCGTATCTTATTCCACGATCGTATATAGCCGGGTATATCCGACTAAATTTCTCAAATAAGAGAAACTCGTATCGAATCTGGATGTATGTACACGTATATACTTTAAGTTACACGAAAGGAATACTTTCAGCAATAAATTCGAGAGATCCTTGACAGTTGTCCTGCAACCGTTTGACATTTCCCAGATTTTCCCTCTACGCGTTTCCCGATAACGACTCTGTCCGTGTTTCCAATTTAATACAAACCACCCTCTTCCCTTGATCTTACACTCCACTTGTATAAATCTTTTCATTTCTTTATTATATTACTTTTCAAGGTATAAGTTTTTTACTTTGAACGTTCGTACAAACATGTACTCTACAGAAATGTTTTTCAACTGAAACTTGACAAAATATCTGGATTAACAGTTTAATTTATAAGTTAATACTGCACAACCAAGGAATTCACAAACATTCGTTTAACTATTTAAAATTTTTACCTACTAATTTCGATACAAAAATTAATCATCATCCAAGATATCTGGTCCACGAATGCAAAAGGGTTGTTGCAACCGTTACTCCAGTTCCATCTTCGGGAAACTTTCTAACGACCATCGTCAGACGTGCCGTTTTCTTTTCTCCCGTATTCGAGAAGGAAACGAACGCGGAAAACATCCTGGCGCGAGTAATTAAGACCTTGCGAGAGCGTAATGGGCGCATAAATCGGGGGAGGGAGGGGAGGCGGTCTGGCGGTAAGCAGTAATCCACTTTCAAGTTCGCGCGGAACATCGCGCCACCGAGTGACGCGTAAATTTCGTCGGTGGTTTATCGAAATTATTGACGGGAACCGGGCTAATACAACGCGTCCCGTGCGATTCCTCCTGTTTCACAAAGGACCCCGTTTGAACGCGGTTAAGTTGAATTCGGTAAATTTCACAAAAGACGAGCCACGAATTATTCGAAACATCGTGATAAATATCGCGTCCCTGGTTACAAACGCATAAAATTTATTTCCCGGCGGTGTACAGAGGGGAGGGCGGAAGAAGCGGATGGAATTTTGAAACGCTGGATGAGCGATTTATAACGTTGCAACGAGTGAACATCGGATACGAGAAAATTCAAAGTGGCGGCGTTAGTGAATTATTGTTGTAATGCTCGATCCTTGAATTGTTTCGTTGGATAATTATTTCGGGGAATTCAACGAACCGTTATATTCAACTTTCAGTTGTATACAATTGGGGAATCTACGAGATTAATAGCCTTCAAATAGAAGTAAACAGAAAGGAAGAGAAGAATGCAGTTGCAAAAAAAACTACCCCTGCTCGAATGGAAACAGATGTACACGTCTAACGTTAAAGATAAACATACGAGCGCACGACTGCCTTTTGTTTTCAATATTTACGTCTCGATCAACAACTGAAATCAGTTTCCTTCGAGACGCGCCGTAATTCCAGCTCGAACGAGGCTCGCAGCTCGAATCCATCACTGTCGTCTATCTCAGGCCGAACGACGTGATCAATTCAAATGAAAAAGCAAGAATTTCATCCCTATAACTTATCCCCGTTGAACGGGGACGCCGACACAGCACGGGCGTTTCTGCTAATTAACCCCCGCGAGTGGAACGCGCAAGAAATAAAACAATTCGTTTCGACTCACCTTAACGGCAGCGGCGTACTTCCATCAAGGGTGCACTGTACTCCAACACACATACACACCGAAGGAGCCGTACACACGAACGCACACGAAAACCACGCGACCCATGAATTTTGCACTAAACCGAAAGTCGTATCAGCGTTTACGAAAGTACAAGATCCTTCTGCTGGTCCTGGAAGCCTTTAACCCTCGTTGCGTGTGCACAAATAAGAAAGAAAGTAAAGAAAAGAAAGAGGAAGAAAAAAAAAACAATCACACGACACTGTTGGGAACACAAACACCGAACAGACGGCTCTCCGGTCACAGGAGGGCGGCGAACGCGAAGGGGTGGGTCAGAAAGGGACGAGCGACCGTGTCACGTTTCTTTTCGAACGAATCACTGGGCTGATAGCGCGAGGCATCAGAAGCGTCGAGCGTTCGCAGCCACGACAGGATCAAACGTCATCTCGCCTCGTCCTTTCCGGCGTCACGCTGTCGACGATGCCGGAGGGGTGGCTTTTTTTTATTTCCTTTTAGTCGCGGCACCGAGGATACGCGTCGAGCGGAAACACGTCACTGGCACACTGTCGAGAGCGAGAACAGGGGGGTCGGGACGCGGGTTTAATCGAGACGGGGTACGGCACGTAACACGACCGGGTCAAGCACGTAACGTCGCGTCGAAGCTCGCGAGACGAACTACGGCACGGGAATGAGAAGGTCCGCGAGCTGTCGCGCATTCGCGACACAAGCGCCGCCACGCTTGAAGCGGCGCGCCGCGTCGTGAACGCGCCACGGTCGATTCTGCGAATTTAACCTACCGACCGGACATCGACCAACGCTTTCAGCGGGTTCTTTCGACCTGCCTTGCACCCCCGTGCTTCGACCTTATACGTGTTTCAGATTGAACCCGGAGGATCGGCTTTTAATAATGCTTTCCTCGTGGTTTTACTGGCCGACCGCTTCCGGGACTTGCCGCCACCGGATTATTACGGTTCACGGAGCTGTTTCAACCGGAACACCGCGTAACCTTCTTGGCGGATGTTACCGGAGGGGATGAAGGTGAACGGTGCCGTCCCTTTCATAGATTTTCCTTTAAATAAATGCGGTGCCCAGATTGCAAATTAACGTCGTTAGAATTTTAAAATTTTGAGCAACGCCCAATGTATTCTCGTAATAAATATTTATGTTTCACCTGGAATCTTAATTGCTAAAACCTGGTACCCAAGCAGGAGCGTTAATTATTTAGACTATCAAATGTGCAGATTAATTTCCATATCTGTACCTTGAAGTGGTAAGAGAATATCAACAAGAAAAGTAACTTCTCGATCACCTATTGTATCCACGCGAACCTAATTCCTGAAGGAGGAGGACGGAGAGTCCTGTAACGTTTTCTTCCCAGGGAATGCGACTCATTCTACTCGAAGAAGATCATCTTTTACGGATTTACTGTGTACGGTGTTCAAAGAGAGATAAAAAGCACTCTCGAGGACCAAAACAGCGGCGAAGCACGGCGGAGCGGTGTCGCGCAGACTCGGCTCGCGAAGAGAACAGCGTCTATCGATTCAGTTCTGCCAACGGAAGGATACTTTTCTGGTGACATTGTCGATTGCCTAGGGACCTGCCGCGGTGTCCTTATGCGCTTTAAACTTCATTTTTCAATGGCCGCCGAGTATCCGCCGGTGTCTTTTGAGACTTCTTTTTCCTGCGCTTCGAATCAATCGAACTTTCCGCTCGAAAGTTCCTTCAACTTCAAGTCGCGAAAGAAGGGCTGTAAAACACTTCTGGTTAAAATGTTCCGGTGATTCTGGATAATTAGACCGAGGTAAGGGGATTGAAAAGATCCCTCCTACCCCCCTGTCAAAGGGTAGCCAGCTGAAACAGTGCCGCTACCGTGGATTCGAAAGCGTAAAGCATTCTACGATGCAAAGAATTATCAGCCGTTTCCTGGGAAATTAAAGCGGAAACTTTTATTAGCCGGGAACTTCAATGAACGAAACTTCCCGCGAACTTTTAGCGGAAGTTCGTTTAAATGCGGCTCCTTATCGCGAATTTCTACGTCGTTCGAAGTTGCCACCGAACGTGAACCGCCATTACAAACGTTTCCCTTTTTCTTTGACGCCGCGTTTAACGCTCACGACGCGTGAATTCGTCGAATCTCGAAGCGTAACCCTGTGACGAGGACAATTGAATCCCAGTAGGCGCGTACTGACTTCGAAGCATGACGTTTTAACCACGCTTTTCGACCAATAAACAATTTTTTTGTACATTGGAAAGTTAATTAAGGCGGGAGGGAAAGAATACCTTCATTGAATGATAAGGACGCTCCAAGAAAGCCGCACCGCCAGCCTTAATTAACTTTTTAATTTATTCATGATTGTATTTCCGGGAAAGTTTTATTTGAAAATTCTTTGATTACAGGTTCGAGCAAACTTCGTAATCGTATATCACGATCAGTATTTTGTTTTGTAAATGAATTACAGAATTTCTGATCGAATTAATTGGAACTCGATTAATCTCGACGCACGAATAAGAATTAACCGGGCAGCCTAACATTAATTGTTATAACGCCTCGCGTTGTTCACGAAACGAAGAGTTGTTTACGAACTTCGCCGCCAACTGCTACTTCAATTAACTTACATCTCCATCTTCGCTATATTTCCCGCCCACTTTGGAATTCGCATTATTGACTTCGGAAACTAACAAAAGCCATTATCGTAAATCCCCGCCGCCCACTTCCCTGCCAATTAATCGTAACGTCGCGTCCGCCGTGAAAACAAAATCGTTCGTGCATTTTCGCGTTGATATAAATACAACGTGACCGTGAAATCACCGATCAGACGAATCAACCACCTCTGACATCGATTTTTCACTTTTTACAGTCTTCTGACCGAAGAGGATTTCGGTGAACGCGAAATGACAGAGGGTGTGTAAGTAAAAGTGGTCGTCGATGGATTTTTCCAGCAAGGGGATGTCCATTTGCGGAATGTAAGGGAAAACCTTGGCTTCAAACTGTCAGGTAGTTTGAGAAAAATATACAATATTTACCGAACTACAATTTTAAAAATTACAAAGTTGACTTATAATATTCAAAGTTGTAGGTGAAGTTTGATTTACCAAACATCCATAAAACTGATCTTAGTATCTTTGATACTAGTTCGTGAAGAAGTATGTTTAAAGTTACCTATCATTTCGAGATCTCGCAGGGGGTGGCTTTTCCCTTTAAGAAGCCCGCAACCACCTCTGGCTCTTATGCTCGCGGTACTTTGGAAAACCATTCGATGCGAGCCATTTTCTTCCGGGGGGGTAAGAAGCGAGGGGCTCTGTTCGTAGAAGACGCAACACGCTTTTTCGAAGTCAAAGAATCCCTCTAATATTGAGGGATGGGGAGGGTTGGTGCGTGCGTCTCCTCGAAGATATACCGGGTGCAGGAAACACAGACGGTCGCACACGAAGCTTCCCAGCCACCGCTTCGGTTAAAGTTATAACGGCTGCGGTGGCATTTGGGGCGCATATCCTATCCACTTTCAGAGTTTCTGCTTCGCACCCAGCCGGCCTGCAAAAGTGCCCAGCACCGGCGTTATTTCTTCATTCAACTCTTCTTTGTCGCTGAAACGTGAAACTGTGCCGTGCATGTCCATTTCCGATCGTTTTCCAGAAACTGGCTGCCGCAAAGGGCTGACTAATTAAAATATAGAAAGTTCAAGATTTCGTGAAAATTTCGAAAGTTCTAAAGTAAAACAGCGGATATCGCTAATATTAGCATAAAATATTATTTGATAACTTTAACAGGAACACTGTCGTAAACAGCTGTCGCAATGAGCGCGAGACACCAATCTCGTGTCACGAAATTCTGCTGCTGTTGAACGCCGGGGACCCGGGCTTCAACTTCCGATCGGCATCTTCAGCCGCGATTCTCCCCCGGGACAAGCCGAACTTACTACTAGTTAGTTCTTAGCCATCTGTGAACACCTGTATCCGTCATATCGTAACTAAATGTGTCATCTATATTTCTATTCGATCGATAAGCGGCAATTACCTCGCCCGTGGGGGTAACCTGTCCCTTCCTCCCTTTGCCTTCCGCAACCAACCCTTATTCCCCGAGGTGTAACCAGACCAACCAAGGACGGCCGAAAGAACCGACAAAATCAGTGAAACGAGAATTACAAGCAATCCAATGTTTCGCAATCTGCCATTTACAATTCGCGTTGCATTTTCGATGCAATTTTACAGGATTATTTCATGATTGTTATTTCCGAGCCTCTTTATCAGGTAATTTAATTTTCAAATAAATTTTGTCCTCGAATTTTAATTGATTTTGCCGACGATGTTCCAAACCATCAGGAAATTGATTACGATGTCCAAGAAGCAGATGTTTACTGCGAGCCGCGAATTAACCGGGTCGCGGGAACGCAAAACGACGGCGATTTAACGACTGAGGTCCAGAAGGAAGTGGCAGCCATCATACTGGAAGAGAAGCGAGTTGCAGACGAGAAGGGGGATGAAACATCGGAAGAAGCTGACGCGAAGGGAGGACAAGGAGCTCTCTCCCGTATAGTCGGCCACCTATAATCCCTCCCCCCCTCGCCGGAAGATGAATCACCCTGTCGACCGTGTCTCAAGACCCGCTGATGGCGAGATAGAGGTGGCGAAAGAAGGTGACTGGCTTCGAGAGCAGCTGTCACGCCTCGGCCATCGCCTCTCTCTCCCTCGCGATTCTCGAACGAATCTCGAGACGTTGAAATTCAATTTAGACCGCGGAAACAAAACGAATCAACCGCCCCTGGAAAGAGGTAACGCGGTTGACCGAGTGCCACGACGGCTGAAACTTTTCGCGACAACGCTGTTCGCGAAAAGTAATCAAATGAAATTGTCCGACCGTTGTTCTCCGGTTGAATCGAGTTTCACTTTCGTGAAATCGTCGCGAGAAAAACGGGAGACCCGGAGAACGAATGTTTAAGGCGGGATTACCTGAATGAATCAGGCGAACGTGGCAACGCGATCGCCCCGTTTTAATTGAAACTGTTGCTCGCACTCGTTGGACACGTTCAATGCCATAAATTAAAAGGAAAAGGAGGAAATATGGTTCCAAATCGTATTCTCGATTCGGTAATGATGCCAGCTGGAAAATTGTTTGCTTAATCACCTCCTGGACGATTAATTTTAATTTTAATTTTGTAATGTATATCGAATTTTGCGCATAATCAAATTAGAAAATACCACTTCACCCTATCAACTTTTTCCTCGTTTAAAAGGGACTGCCTTATGAAACAATTCCCTGAGGAATTCCAGCGGTAAGGTGAAAATTCTTTTCGAAACACTTGACGACTTTCCACGGAAGGACCTAATGTCGCAGGACGCGGAAAGGAGAAAAGCAGGGAAAAATAACAAGCTTTAAGAGCGGCAACCTCGAATCGTAGTTCTCGGTGAAATAAAATGAAACACGGTGTAGGGGGTGAAGCAAACCAAGGGGGGGGAGTGGCGTATACCCATTTTCAATTCGGGTCGTGCGACGAAATAGAAATCTGTAACGAGTGGGCAAAGCAGGAGAGCGAAGAAGGAAACGGGACGAAACGGAAACGGAAGCGGGCTTCGCTGATGATTCAGATACGTAAGCCAGTTTCAGTAACGAGCGAAGGAAAAAGCCGGGGCCCTCTAACAAGCGTCCGTTTTTTCTCTGTCGACGTTTCAGCCGAGGGTGTCGATTTTCTTGAAAGCTTGTTGACGGTGGCTAGGTACCCGCTGCCATTTCGCTTTTCTTTCGACCGACCATCGGTTAAACTTTAATTAAACTCGTTAAAACCACATCCCTCCGTCGTTGCATTTGTTATCAGTGAAAATGATCAAATTCACCCGTGTTGGACTTTAATTATTCTTGGAGTCGTTTGAAGGAAATCAAAATCGTCTGTTATAAATTGCAAAGAAAGTTTCATTAAAGCACGAAACAAATTTCAGTGATTACTCGTTGAAACTGAAGGAAGTTTATCTTAAATTATCAACTGAGATATTTTTTTACGAAGTGGATGAAAAATTCTTGAGTCGGAGAGAAGTTTTCTGTACAATCTGGCATAACATTCACGTTCTCCGGATACTGCGAGCAACCTAATCCCCCGAAACGAAGTTTATACACTTGAAGGTGAAACTAATTGCCGCCATTCGAGGATTCCGAGTGATTCCAAAGCTTTTAAACGTCTGAATTCCGACGGGAGCGCGATTTGAAATTTAATAACCGAGATAGCGGGAGGGACGGGCCAAAGTGGCCCCCGTTGAAAATTCCAAGTTTAAAAAAGCCTTGGGAATTACGGGGTAAGGGAGAACATTAGCTAGTTTCGCAGTGTCCGAACAGCTTCCAGGATCGCCGCGGTCCTGGGCCAAGTCACCGCGATGAAAATATTGCTGGAGATTTCATTATAGATAGACGGGTACCGTGTTTCCGGAATTGCCGCGTCGCGTTCTTTCGCTCCTCTTTCCTTTCTTTCCGTCTGGACCCTTCTCTTTTTTTTCATCCAAGCCTGCCCTCGGCCCCTCGCATCGGGGATTTCCTGCATTCTGTATTAATTACCGGGCAAAAGAACCGCTGGAATCCCGACGACGACGAAAGAAACGCCCCGGCGTTTTCAGATACCCGGGAATCCATGGCCGATAAACGGGACTTTGTTGTCCGGTCCCGTGTAATTTACGCCTCGCCATAGCGAATTTCGCTGGCTCGCGCGGAAAAAGCTTCTCTCGCCGAACGATATCGATTGAAAACAGAAAAAGTCATAGATTTATTTATTAAAAACGTGAGAAATACGAGAAAATTTGCAATGGTCCTGCAGGTACCTAAGTTTCCAGTTACTTCTATTATTTTTGTCGCCATTATCGATCTTTATTCTTTCTTTTTGACCCTGCATCCCCACGGCGGTAAGGGAATTATTGGAACGGCACGGACGGCCTTGGAACTGGTACACGGACCAGATAACCATTCAAGTATCCGTAATCCGTGGTTGCTCGCAGCGGCAAAAGGGTTGATTGACGCGTGTCGCCGGCTATACGCGATTGGCTGCGCCCCGATCCCGGGTGTCAAACGTCGAAGCGTGAAAACCGGATCGATCCCGGCCAAGTGTTCGGTGGCCGCGGATCGATATCGTTTAATTAGGAACCGTAGAAAACTCCCGGAGTCGATTCGGGATACCGCGAAAAAGAACGGAGCAGAGAAACGTTCGTTCGATGATTTACGAGCGAACGCGGCGGTCCTCGCAGATGCATTTAATCACACGAACATCCGATAATCGATACCGCCTGTGGATATGTCGCTGGGAACGACGACGACTTGGCCGGAATACGGGAAGATCGAGGCATCGGCCTTGTTCGAATTCACGTCGCCGCGAACCATCACTTTAAATCGCTTTTCCATTCGTTTCCCTCACGACTTTTACCCACGCGACGAATAATGGACTGTGAAAATAAAGAAGCGACAACTCGTACACAACCACACCCCCCCCCCCTCTTCCCCCTCGTCCAAGGAAACGGGAACGTTCGTGTCGTACGGCGGTTCTAATCGAAAACTTGTTCACCGTCGAGAGAGAGTTGAACTCGCGTTGTTTAAACTTCGGCGTGTCGGGCAAATTAGATCGCGATTTTCGAACAACACCGAAGACCAAGTAAATTCTCTTGTTAGTTACCGGGGGCAAAAGGATCGGTTCGCGCGTAAATCAGTAACGAACATTTTAACCGTGTCTCGCCCCCGGTGCGCCATTGTCTCTCTTTCTTATTGTTTCTGTCCCGACTTGTTTCCACCGATGCAGCTTACCTTGTTACCTTGTTACCATGCTTGCTCCATTTCCTCGTCGTCCCTGCTCCCTCGTCAAACCTGGCCCTGTCCCTTATTTGTTCCTTTGGACGCCCGCTCTGACGCTGTGGCGAAATTTTGCCTCCCTTCTTGTTTGCTTCCGATCGGTTTCCAGCTAAACAATTGACAGCTCCATGTTTCCTACACTCTACGATAACAATGCTCTGTAACGTAACATCAAATTTCAATCGTGAAATTAAACGATTACTAACCTTAGAACTTTTAAATTTGAAGTTTCCTAAATTAAAATTGAAATTCCTCGACGTTTAACCGAAGGAATTAGTTAAAAGGGAATAATGAAATAATCACAGTTCGATTTACACGCGAATCCCACTAATCCATTACCCACCCCCAGGTTACGTTGTTCGCAAAATCGCGTCTGAATTGAGACACGAGTCAGGACCCTGAATGATTAACGACAAATCCCCGGCGCTTATTTCACGAATTCATTGGGAAATTGATTCGAAAGAGGCGGGTAACAACGGTCCGTGATTTCTTCCCGAAGGAAAATTACGAAATCCTGTCGATAAAAGCTGGCGAGAGGTGTCTGAGCTTCCCTTCCCTCCCCTGTCGGGTCGTGGAGTATTTTTCGATTAACGTCATCCGAATCCCCTGACCCCGTTCACCGTTTGGACCCGTGTCTGATTAAACAGAGTTCAGACGCTTTACCCCCTGCGCTCCCCCTTCCTTCTCCTTTGCTTTGAGATCTAATTAATCCGACATCGCGTTCGGTCGTTACCACGGACAGTTAGGTAGTCTAACCAACGAGTGGCTTGCATTGTCTCGACAACAATAGGCGGCTCTTGAAGCGGAGGCGGAGACAGAGAGGCTTGTACTGTGGCCAGCCAACCGGTACAAATTTATTAATTGGCTCCGGGTCGAAGGCAGGAAATTAGGCTCGCGCTACATCCACCGTCGCAAGTCACGCTGTAATAAGAGACGAATGTAGCCGGCGCTGTTTAAGGGTTGATTTGCGCATCGAGTCAGCCTAATTACGCGTCGTTATCGGCCTGTCTCTAGTCTAACAGCCACGCTCCAGGCGTATTCAACTGCACGCGTCTGGCAAACTTAAATGTAATCGGCCGTTTACCTATCTGTGTACGTTATCGTATAATATTCTACAAGGAAATTTAGTTGATTTATAAAATATTTAATTACCAACGTTACATATTTTCCACTCTGAGAAATTTTATACCAACCTGTCCTCTCAGGTTCACCTTCGTCCACATATAGCTTGTATTTTCGTCGGGAATATTATACACGCGCGAGGAGGATGTCCAGTCAACCGTTATATGATTAGACCACTTTCGTATGTTGGGAAGGCAAACCTGTCCTAAGCAACCGAGTTCGCAGCTCGGTGTCCGCGCGACACGTTGGACGAGAGTTGGCCAGGCCTGCGTCGGAGAGGAAGTTGTTTGTGTTTAATTTACAATTACATTAGAACGAGTTAGGCGCGAGTTAAATTTCCATAAATCTTCATTGCAGCCACCGCTGCGTCCAACTTGCGTTCTGACATGCATTCCAAAATCGAATATTTTCATTCGTTTCGACCTTCCCCCTTGAAATTTTTGTTTCGAATTAAGGCTAGTTCGATCGCTAATCCCTGAATTATTGCACCAATTAGTTCGTCCTGTGTGTTCTATTTTTTCCCCTGGGATGATCAACGATTCCAACGCGTGCAACCCCGGTTGTTTCCTGTCGAAGGAGAGAGAGAGCAGCGGAGGCAATCAGTCATTTGTAGATCGCGGCTCCAAACGAGCGCTCATCTTTTTCCAATTTTATTCGCCGTCGGGCAACCACGTCCCGGGATAACGGTCCACGATATTAGCCCCGAGATTTTCAAGGCACACACACGACGCCCGATTGTTTGTCGCTGGGTGAAGCCAGTTTCAAAAAGACGCTTCTATAAATCCGTGATACTCTTAGGACGGCGGCACGCGTCATGAATTATTCCAGCGTCTCTGATTCGTCGAATTATTCATAAGGAAACAAATGTTGCCCGGTACAATTTGTATCCGTACGCCGGGCAAGAGACTTCGACGTTTCGCGAAAGAAACTATAAATCTGCTCGATCTTGTTTCGTTTTAATTCGTACGGGGCTCGGCTTTCAGGCTTTCCGGCGTGCCGTGCGCCCGGAAACTCGGCAAAATTCATCTGATCACTATTAATCGCGCGCCTTTTTCCTTTTCCCTTCGAACACGGCATGAATCCTGTAAACGACAGACAGATTTATTCGGGCGTTCCGGAATTTATTTTGAACCCGATTCCGGCGAATACAGTTCACATAATTCGGTCTACAAGATTTTGCTACGCTCCCCTTGGGATATTTAATTTTCTCTGATTTAAAGAAAACCGTAGACAACCCTCTTTGTTCCTCTTCTTCACGCCTGAACCTCTTCCAGGGGGAAATTCTTCCAGGTACAGGAAGCAAGGATTAAATCTACATCCCTTAAAATCGACTGATATTTCTGGGGTAACGTATGTCCCGATCGTCAGGCAGAATAGCCGCATGCACTTACTCGCGATCGTTCTGTGGGTACTAAATCCGTCGATAGATTTAAAACAGAAATCGATCCCTTGAAATTCAACCCCTTTTTTCAGCCGGCGTCGAAACTGCATCCAATTCAATCTCCTTAAAAGTGCTAAGTCCGTCGATGAATTTGAAATTGAAACCGGATTATTTCTATCGAGATCTATCCCCTTATCGTCCGGTAATTACAAAGGTCCGAGGGATCGGATAATAAATCCGTGGATAATTTTGAAATAGAAGTCGAATCCCCGTCGCTTAAGTTTCATCCTTTCATCCCGTGATCGTCCGGCAGTCAGCGAACTGAGTACTGAATTTGTCGGTGAATTTGAAATAAAAATCCCCGGGATGCGATCCCATTTTCCAGCCGCGATCCATCCACGGTGATCGTGAAACCGCCCATGAAAGCTGGATCCATTTCGCGTTTCCAATCGTACATCATCCAGACGATGGGTGTCGTGTTCGTCAAGCTGACTGGACGACGGTTTCACGATGTCGCGTAAGCACTCGTTGCTCGATAATCCAACCTCCCCCTCCCGTCAACCGAGAGGGGGGGTTGTCTTGCAATTACGGCTTTCCAAACTGCTGGCGCCCAGAAACTGCGTTACGCTCTCTCCGTAACTAATGCTTGGTAATCGTTCGGTTCAGTTCTCACCGTTTCCTGTTTCTCTGTTTCCAGACTCCCCCTGTCCTCCCCACTCCCTCTCCATCTGGTTGGGTACACCCCGTGCAACCCCTGGGCGCTCTCGACCCCGTTTCATTGTCAACGAACCCAGCCGTTCTACGAATTGTCCGGCTATTTGCTGGCCACCGACGCGAACGAACGAATGTGACCCCTCATTATCGGATCGTTTGTCGTGACCCGAGCTTTCGTGGCGGATCTCTCGTTGTTTAATGCCGTGCTCGATAGGAACACCATTTTTACGTCCCATTGATCGATATATCAAGGGATTTCAGCTCCGTCGACGTACGATGCTCGTTCCTCGATTTCGGGTATCAAATATTTCCTCGATGAATCAATGTTATTACCTCGGCGGCGATTACGTCAAACTAATGTATTTTCTGATTTTTTATTTAAAAAGTTATCTGTATTCCTTGTGTCAAAATTGTTACTTTTCATGGACTCCTAAATTTTTATATACGGGGGTTGTCGTGTGTAAAACGTTTCTGCAAATACAGAAGTCATAAAAATACCTGAAACTACATTGGATAGAGTAGACCTTTTAATAAATAAGTTAAGGGGGAATATAATAGCAACGTGTACGGCTTAACGCAAGGTTTCTCGTCCAAAAGTGGATCCAGCATGATAAGCGTTCACCCCGTAACAAAGCTTTTATAGTAAAGGTATTACTTTATGACTAACCCTCATAACTCCCGGTATGCACGTTGTTCGTGTTGCTTTCTGAGGAAGCAAGCTTTTTTTTCGGCGTGGGGGTTTATCCACGTGCGAGAGAGAGGGGGATGGAGTTTAATTCCTCGTTGAATTTACAGGATCCCGTTTACCCTCGCGTTTATCCGCGAAATATGTACGCCACTTTCTTTAATAATGTCGTACCAATTGTTTCCTCATTTTCTCGAATATGCACGTGTTTTACGTGGGAAAATATAACTCTGTACTTTATTCTCCAGCGATTGAAATTACATGGTAATATCCTTTTCATTTCTTGCCGCGAAAGTGTTGAAAAGGAAAAAAAACTACAAGGGAGAAAATATAATTCCTCGCTTTCGAGCACCTTTAAACGCGTTTAGCTGGTTGTAATATACGAAACGTGCAGTTTGTTTTATAAATTATTTATTTAATTTTATGTTATTTTGAAAACTTGGGTACTTCAACAGAACCTTTCTTAGGTTTCTGTAGATTGTCGTTGCCCAAGTTATGCGACTAAAATCAGGAACTGTTTAATTTGTAAAATAATTCTTAATTAGGTACTTGTAATTTAATCGAATCTAAAGGTGAAAGCCCGACGAGGTAAGGGTGCGCTTCGTGCCTCGAGGATATGCATTTCTGTGCGTGCAAACATCGAACACGAAGGAACTGGCAGCGAATCGAATGTGAAACGACGTTTAGCAATGCAAATTGGCTCGACGTTACGGCCACGCAGATGTGTGCGCCCCCGCGCGTATGCAACTTAGGTGCACGCTTCGTGCCACGAGCACACGCACTATTTTCCATCATCGATTTCGCCCTCCCTTTGACGTATGACCGGCTGCAAATGTAATTCTAGCCGGCTTCGAAAAACACGATACAACGCGAAACAATTTTATCGACACTACGCGCTTTTCGGGAATTCCAAGCGCCGAGATATTTCCTACGTTCGCGTGGCTGTATAAATGATTAAAAAAATAGTCGCAGGTTTGTACAATTTTGAAAATTTTATCAAAGAAAAATGAACATTTCGGCTCGAAATACGATGCGTAATGCAATTAAATGCGTTCGGGGGATTTGTTGGCTACGTCGATGCTTTCAGGTTTAAATTAATGGATCGAAAAGTGGTGATTAATTTTTATTTGACGAAATTATGATTCGTCAAATTTTGACACGTTACTTTTCACGCTTTGTGCCATGGATCAGTTATAATTAAGAAATTAGACATCCTGCATTATAGAAACCTTTATTGGTTAAATAATGAATCTGAGTAATTATGCAATTAACATCGAGAGATTAAATGTGTTTTTAAGGAAACTTTTCGAGCTTCCTTTTGAACTGGAACCGAAGCAAACGGTGTTCACAAAGGAACAGAAACTTAGCTCGTGAAGACCACGTGGCTCTTGCCATTAACGTCGTGGAAATTTATCAAATCCACGCCATTACGCTGGCAAATCGAGAGTTCGTCCGATGTTCGAGACCTGGAATTGGTATTCCACGGAGTTACGGATTTTCGTTGCTCCTCTGCTTCGATCGATTCCTGCTACGGTACAGCCAGCAAACCAAACAATGTATTGTCCAAACTTCGAAGATATATATAAGCTGCTTTTAAACTTTAAATAACAATGGATGCGCTAACGTGAAAATACACGAAGACCCTTTACCGTCCGCGCCATATTGACAGTCTCCTATCAGCCGGTCAGTGTTGATTTAATTTTTTATAGTTTCTCTTCTTCCTTTGGGAATTCTGCGATTAGAGCACACTGAATAATTTCTCAGAGAATTTTCAGTAATATTTATTAGAATGTAACAAAGAGGGTGCTTTTCTGAAAGATTTTAGGATTCACTGATTGCTCTGATACTGATCGATACATTATTAGCTGTGATCTGATTTGCACCATTCTCTCGTATCCTGTGGCATTACGCTGATTGCTACATTATAGATTACACAGTAATCCAACTAATTAGTTGTAGCCTCTACAGCAGTTAAGATTAGCATATTGTAATCCACAGTGAAATCCAGAGCAATACGACTTTACAAACGTTAGTGTATTAGTTTATACCAGTTCGTGAATGATGATGAATGGATCATTTTCACTTGCAAAATACTCTTTTATAGAATTAAAAATAATTCTGTAAAACTTCCCCTCATTGATAATCATTGATCTGAGAAATCAATTTACAATTGGATCGTTAATGAATTTTCAGAGCGCACAGAGTAATTTAATCATTCGTATCGTTTCTTCGCAACGTGCTATTTACACCGTTCGTCCCCGTATATCTTCCGAACAAATATGTCAAAGGGCCGATATTTGTACACTTCGCTCGATAAAGGGCCACGTAAACGTCACCCATTCACTTGTAAGCTCCATTGTTTCAGCGTCGATACACATTTTATGAGACAATATTCTCGCGCCCGCAACAACAACGGTGTATTTCAATCGAGCATCGTTGAAATACGCCGATTGATTTGCGTGCAATAAAAAGAAAAAACAATACTGGTAAAAAAAAGAGAGTGTAACAAGAACCTGGGTATTAGCTACATGGTGTTAATACGAGCAAACACTGTACATCGATTGCACTTCATCGTCAAAACCCTGGAATCGAAAGTTTGTACAAACATTTTCCACGATTTTTCATGAATTTAACAAAAAATACCAAGTTTGTAAAAATTCTTCACTGCCCCCAATATAACTACCTTTACTTCTTAATTAAAATAGGAATTTTAATGAATTTCGTAATTTAAAATAAATTAGGTAGTTTGATGGTTCTAGCATTAAAGAAATTGGGAGAAGGATCGCGAGGGAAAATTTTCATTTAATCTGCAAACAGAGATCGAGTCCACTTCTGGTACATTCCTCTCAGACAATTCCGTCGTTGAATTGGTTAGACAGAGTGGGCCAGGCACGTAATCATGGAAAAGGCTGGACAAGACACCGGGGAAAATGAAGTTTTCTTTATCAGCAGGCAGGGAAATCGCATTACTGGGAACTTCGAGAATCAATTCGATTCACGAACGAACGGCGTAAGAACGAAAAGTGGCGAAGTCGCTGGCCGTTTTCACCGTCTCTCGTTCACCGTCCCCCCTCGCCCTCCCTGAAACCAGCTATGACTTATAGACTTTGTTTTACTTAATAATAAAGTTCCCCTCGGATAAAGGTAAAGTTGCAAGATAAATGGCACGCCGGCGGCCTACTGAAAAATGATAACTTAAGACTAGCCGCGACACTTTGCTCGAAACACTCTTAGGCACTTGCCTCTCCGCTGGAAGAATAATGAAAATCGTTTATTTTCCCGCTTACAAGTTACGATAAACTCGGTCCATCAAATTGGTCAGAGAATGATACAAACTTAATCTATTTTCAGTACTTAATGTATATTCGAGTACAGCCTTAAACAGTTAACATTTGATGAATGAAAAGTATACAAATAGATATCAAAATTAGTGTCTCCCTCTTAATTGGAAACCGACTATATTAATTGCTACGAATTATCAAAAATTATATTTACACGAAGGCACAGAGTTCAGTTTATGAAATATTAGATCGGTGTTTGATCAATTAGACAGATGCACAGGCTTGTCAAGGGCGGTTTAATGTCTCCCACGTGAGTTTACTTCCTGTTCGCTGGCTTCTTCTTGATCGTGCCGGTGGACGAGTCGGTGCTGGAGGACTTCTCACCCTCCTTTCTCAGCAACGTCGGAATGCTCGACTTCCCGTCGCCAGCCGCTTTGCCGGCCACCGCCTCCACCCTCTGCACGATCTCCGTCTTTTCCGGGTACGTGGCTGCGGGCTGCCCCTCGATTCCGCTCGAGGTCTCGTCCTTTCGCCGCGAGAACGACGGGATCCTCGTGACCTTTGGCTTCTCCTTCAACGGCGGCTTCTCCGCCGCCTGACAGCTCTGAGCCTCTGGCGGAGGGATGGCCGACACTTTGGGGATGTTCCTGTGATCCCTGCTCCTTTGCAGACTGGATGTCGGTTTGATGATGATCTTGGGCTGCTTCAGGTTGGACGACGGACCCTTCGTGTCTCTTGGAGTGATTATTATCCTTGGTTCTTTCCTCTCTGGGCTCATGGTGGGTATCCTGAGATCTGGACTGGTGCAGGTGAGCGACAAATCCGGCTGTAGCTGCTCCGTGGAATTGGTGTTGGATCTGTTACCTGGGTTTACGTTGATCGTGGTCATGGAGTCGGGTAGGACACCCAGTTTAGCTTCCTGATCCATCCTGTCGTTAGAATAGGCATTGGCCAGGTTAACCACGGTCTGGCTCAGGTTCTGGTTCGCCTGTCCCAGAAGATTGCCCACCCTGGGCGTGATTACGATCCTAGGCTCCATCCCAGGAACCCTGGTGTCCCAGTTGGACCCACCGAACTGGAGCTGCCTGTCCACCTCCCTACCAACGATCCGTGGTTCAGACGACGCCGTGGAAATAGTCTCGTTTCCCCCTGGGGACGTTTTGTACCAGTTAGGATTGCCTATCCCGGATTCCAGCAAGGCGGCAGGCTTGCCCAGGTTCTTGTCCATGCTCTGGGAAATAGGCTGGCCCATCCCATGGACGGGACACATGGGGTTGGGGAAGATGGCGTCCACGCTGCCAGCCTGAGTTCTGGCCCCTCTATCGATCCTGTCGTCCAGAGAATCTATGATACTGGGATCGGAATTATTCTTCCCGGAGTAATCCTGCTTCTTGACCAAAGGACCCACGTGGAGGTTCGTGGTGATTGGCTCCGTGTCGTAGGGACCCTCGCCCTCCTCCGCGAACTCCAGGCTCTTCGATGGACCAAACATCCTGGGGGGTGGTTGAGGTGGCTGGTGGGAGTGCGAGCCACTTCTGTAGTCCTTCAACGAGTTGGCGTGCTGTTTGGGAACGAACAGAGTGCTGGGTGCCGGCAGTGATCGTCTTTTCTCGATGTCTGGCAGGACCTTGGGGTAATTCCTGCGTTTGATGGTCCTCAGAGCTTCCTCTGGACTGACGCACTCCCGTTGGACCACTGGCTCCCTGCAGGTCACATTCACGTCGCAAACTGGAGGATTGTTCACGCCAAAAGTGGTCAACTTAGGCCCCATGCTGATGTAGATGTCCTCTGTTTGATCCACGGACTCCTCAGGGTTGACTCCCAGCTCAGGCCTGGGCAGTCGAGACTTCAGTTTAGGGTTGATCTTCGCGTAAAGGCTGCTGGCGCTTCCGGAGTCGCTCTCGTATATTCTGGGCGTGGAGAAGTTCGGCTTCACGCTCTTCAGCACGTTCTCCATCGGCAACGGGTCGCTTCTGGAGTGATGGTGCTCTATGACGACCACCTGAGGAGCGATCTGTAACTGGTCGACCAGCGAACGCTCGATACCCGCGTCGCTCGAAGGCTCGACACCCTTCGCCAGCTCGATGGGCACTTGGTTCAGCACCGACTCGGTCCTGGTCGCGGGCGTGGCGTCGATGGCCACCGACACTTTCGGCAACTTTGACTTCTTGCCAGGACGCACGACCAGCGCCGGGTTCTCGTCGTAAATCGGCTCCTCTTTCCTATCCTTCAGCAGCTCCTCCTCCAGCTTCCTCTTCTCCTCCTCCTGTTGTTTCGTCAGCTTGTCCTGGTGCTCCTTCTGCAGGGTCTCCCGGGTCTTCCGCAGGAACCTGGGCGAACACCTTTGGCGAACACACGCGAAACGCTTGATAAATCGTTAATGACTTCCCAAAGTGTGGATTTATATCGCGGCGGGTGCAGAATTACGACGTTTCAGTGCCGATCTCGGGAAAGAAGTTTCAAGGAACTCGCGTACATACACACGGTGAACTTCTTCGAAACCCTCGACCGATAAATCGATCCCCTTTGATTAAGGAAACTCCCGAGTAAGTAAATTCTCTGGGAGAGGTAATCGCGGGGCGGAAGCGGCGGGGTCGATTCCGACGAGTCAGCGCGCGTTCTCAAAGCGAGGACGAGTCTTTAAGCGAAACCGCTAATTAGATTACCGATTCCACGCTCGAGCTGGCTCGTGATCGGGTAATCGAGCCCCGTCCAGGTTCGTGCAAGGAAAAGCAAAGGAGCCGGGGCATCTTTACCGACCTGTGAACGATCTCCTGCTGTATCCACTCTCTAACCTTGATGTGAGTGTCGATCGTGGACCCGGAGTTCTGTCTCGAGAGCTTCGATCGTCTGCCAAAGTTCGAGTTGTTGTCGTAAGCCTTGTCGTTCTTTATCACGTCGTTCAGGTCCGGCTTGCTGTCGCTTTTGTAGCCCAGCTCGCCGTAATGGTTCTCGTATTTGTCCGATTTCGCCCGTTTCGGCTCCTCCTTCTGGCTGACCCGTCTCTTCAAGCCTGCTCCCTTCGTCTTCGTGTCCTGCTTCTTGCAGTACAGGTACAGGAACGCCGTGAAGTTGATCAACAGGAACACCACACCGAAACCGGTCAGCATCGTGATCACTGAGGAACTCTTGGGCTGGCTGGGCTGAGGGAAGCTCTCGTCCTCCGTCCTGGAGGTGGTCCTCGGGTCTGGACTCGTCGATCGCTCCTCGGGAACTGCGGGCATCGTCGAATGACGATCGTTGTACCTGGAAGGAGGAAATCTTGGAGAGATTGAAATTGCGAGATTCTATCGGGTGTTCGCGAAAGTTTCGACGAATAGCAAGTATTTGAAAAAGTTCGTCGAGGTACCATGAAGAGAGTTTAAATTGAAATTTCAAAGCGATATTATATTTCAAAGGAGAGTAACATTGATGTTAATGAAGAATATTGATGAAGAAAGTTGCAAAGTAATAGAAAGTTTCGGATACTTCTGATAATGAATGTTTAATAACAATGACTAATTAACTGGGAAAATAAGAATTCCGATTTCGCGAGGCCCTTGTTATTTCCATTTAATTTCAGAGCCGGGAATAAAGTGTGAAAATATTATCATTTGAATATGCACTCGAAGCAGGTGAATTAAAGCACAGCAACTCTTCGTTGACATTTTATAAATTTAATTAGCCGGCGAGGGGTACCGTGTTCACGACGTTCCATTATTATTATCGTCTATTTCTGTTCGTTCTTTCGAAACGTTAGCGTGCGCGTAGCTGATTGGCGGCCACCAGATAACTCGAATCTTTCGTTTTATCGAGGGGGGAAGTTGAATAAATTCCATTTGACCGGCACGATACGGACAGCTCGGGCGCGGGGATTGAACGCGATTGGGTGCAGGTAACGTTTTCATTAAATATTCAGCGCGCAGTGGGAAACTATGCCGTGGCCGGGGTAAAGGCGCGCGAAAACGAGCGTGTTTAATTTTTCAATTAACGAAACCGTCAGCGATCGGCCCATGCGATTCATAATTAGAAAGATTGAAATTAAAATCGAACGGGGCGCTTTGAAATCTCAAACTCGAAAGGTTTTTGTCGAATTAAATCGATTCGGCTAATTCGAACGGGAATAGTTTGGAAGTTGACTGAAAGTTCCGACAAACGGCATTCTTTGCGCCGTGTCATTCGGTCGGCGTTTGAGCGTACATCGGTGATCCAGTGTCTATTCTCGAAACACCTTACCAACCTGATACCGTGAGTTTCGTAGTTCCTGTTGGCGCTGCTGTTCCCGTACTTTCCAATTCCGTCCGCTATGTCGAGAATCTGTGGTCGCGGCCCTTTCGGTCGGTTCGGCTGCAGAATGTCTTTGCTCGGATGACGAAGCATGTTTGGCAGGTACTCGTTCCAGAATTGCATCTCCTCTGAACGGTACCGCGACCCCGTCCTCGGCGGTATGGCTGGGTCGATGCATCAAGTATTTAACAAGTTTTTAAACAAATACACCGAAATCGTTTTATTCCTCGGGAATTTCAACTTTAAGCTTAGAAATTTTAAATATTATTGTGACAGTCGTTCCAAGCAATTTTTTATCAGAGGGAGGTGCTAATATTGACTATGATCACTGATTGCAATAGGTAATTACTAAAGATCGCTTTCTACGTTTGGAAAATTGGAATGGGAGTGTTGCTCGATACCATAAGACGGTATTGGAGTTGTTAAGCTACCACCAAGTTCTGTCATTGCAAAGGTATTATGTATTTAGTACTGTCGAAGGTAATCAGATTTTCCATACTTACTTAGATTTAGGTATGTTTGATTCTCTGGATCGTATTCGGGCCAATCGATCTCGTACTGGCTCCATTGTTTCGAGCCCTCCGTCAGGTAAGGGTAGCGTTTCGCAATGTTGGGGTTCCTGGTACAGAAATCGTCAAAATGAATCGACGATTCGAATTTTCCACGCGAATAGCCTTAACATCGACTTAATAATTCAAAATACTAAAGCTGGGAGCTTAAATTTGGAAACGAATCAATCGTGCGTTCAATAATTGATGTTTTAATGTGCAATCAACGCGTTAAAAACCTGAAATTTAGATACTTAAATATTACATTAGCGAGATGGAATCGTATTAAAATTCACAGTCGAATTTAACCCGCGTCACGGTTCTCGGCGCGTCTTTTTAATTGCTTTAATTAGTACAGATGTTACGTTTAATACAAATACGGAATTGAACGCTACGTTTACGTGAACGTACGACGAAATTATTTGTTCGGGCTTTGCATTCTAATAAATCAAACGTATCCGCAACATACGTCATAATATTGCACCGTGGAAGATTTATGCGTTAGTTTCGTTTATATTAAATTTCGAAAATGACGCCGTTGATATTAACAGCTTGAACAATCGTTAATTATTAATTAATATCAGAGGTACATTCAATGGCAAAACACGTTCTCTTTAAACGAAACGAGCTTCGGTAGCGGAAACGATTGTTCTTTTTATTTTTTAATAAATCCCTAAAAGAAAATTCTCACCGATCCAACTGTTCCCTGCGCCAGGTGTAAAATGATATCGTTTTTCCGTGCTCAAATATCGGAAAACCGTCACGGTATCGAAATTTTGATGCACGGTAACTCGATTCTTCTCCCTTTACGTTAAACTCGCACCCTGAACGCGGATCATCGCTCTCTCATTTCAAACGCAGACCAACTGTTGGTCTCATAACGCCATGATTTCTCGTTCAAACAGTGTGCTATGTAATTTAACATTTCTTTGCTCGTAGAACTTTTATAGGCAATCAGAGACGAGGCAAACATTAACTTTATCTACTATCTAATTCTAATTGTCACGACTACAATAAACTTTGACTTGGTCTACTTTGACTAAGCTCAGTCGTTTATTTCAACACTCCACATTTTACTCTAAACACGAATAAGTAATAACTTGTCGTTCAGGTAAATAATTTTCCTTGAATTATTGTGAAGTACGAATGCGTATGCTTCTTCTGATGAATGCACCGCGTATCCGGTCGCGAAGTTGCATAGCGACGCGCCACGCCCTCCGTTTATGCAGGCCGTTGCGTCGCTGCAACCAGGGGCTGATGTATTCTTACGAGGAGGACAGAGTGACACGCGCGATATCGATCAGCCGGTGTCATGAGGTGTGCGGGTACACACGTCGGTCTCTCCTTTCGTCGCCACGTGCATTAAACAGCTTTGTTTCGCTTAATTGGATCGACCCAGTTCCTCGGTGATCCACCGACGTGTCGCGATGCATATGCATTCGACTCTAGGACAAAAAAGCTCCAGCCTCAGACTCGTTTCCAGGCTCGAGCAGCGGTTAGAAGACGCCCGGGAGAGAAGCTTAGAACCAACAACCTTCCTATGCCTCATCTACCGCCTCGAGTACCACACAGCTCGAACAATTATTAGAATTTTCTATGCTGGGATGGATCTCAGAATTGAGAGGCTTAGAAGGGGTGCTTTAATGTATGTAGCTAATTAAAAACTTTAATTTAGGTTCTTTGTTTGCTGTGTGAATATTGTAACATTAATTCTAGTCTATTTTATTTATTTTATTATAGTTCAATTCAGTTGTGTTGTACTTCGTTTTAATGTAATCTTTATCAGTTAACTGATTAGGTACAGATTGACTGATAAAGCATAGTCCTGGGGACTGAGGGACACACCCCTCAGGTAATTAATAGGGACTGTGATATCTACGAATTAATTATGGGTCATAGGTCAATGACACATACATTATTACTCCTAAATATTACTCCTAAATATAAAAATCAATAACGCCTGTCGTATACAACATATTCATCAGGGACAATGATTTTCAAAGTTCATTTACAGTGTCGTTGATTACCGATTGAACGAGTTATCGATGAAAAAGCACCGCGACAGTGAAAAAACGTGACTTACACGCGATATCGGGTCCGAAGTTCGTTTTCGAAATTATCTTCCGACGCGTGAGCGAGCGTCCGATGAAATACGAGAGAAATTTCGTGCTCGCAAAGATAAAACAACCGAATCGATTGGCCCAGACCCGTTGCAACCCTGCCCTCCTCCTCCTGCTCCTGGCTAGAAATGAAATTTGCGAGCAATTTGTATATATAGGTAATCTGCTTGTACGGAGAAAATTAAAATGGCCAACGTATCGGACCGTTAATTCATTGATACCCCGCGCCGGGAATAACGAGCGTCAAATTGCTGCCGGGCAAACCGGCGAACGAAGCTGTATCGCGCTCGTACTTTATTTCGAACCCGGCGTCGTTTCCTACGGCGGCACTTTGTTTTCGAATGCAAACAACGCGAAAAACCCTCTCCCTTTCCCCCCGCCAAACCTCGTCTCAATATTTCCACCAATTTTTTCGACACCTTCCGTTTTTTACACGCGCTCTTGATTGAAAGAATCGAACGAAAGGCGTCGAATCGCGGCGTTAATTTATTTCCGCGTTTCTATTCTTTCCGACGAATATATAAATAAACTCCTCTGCACTTTTTGCGCAAAAATACCGTGCAACGTGTCGGGCCCGTCTCTCTTTTCGAGGAACATAATTATGCGCCGGGATGGAGGTCGCGCGAGCGAACGGCGAAGAAAAATATAAATATTCAACGAGTGGATAATTGAAAATCATGTTTGAAAGCGCGTCAGTCTATTTTCCATTGGTCAGTTGATAATGAATTTTCAGAGGCACGAGAAATTTCCCGCGTGGCACTTGTACAACCACGAAATTGTTTGTGCGCTCGCGTTTCGGGCGCTGCAACGATTATTTGGAAATTTTAACAAAGCCTCGTCACCTTTTCTCGTGAAATAACAATAAAAAAGAAAGAACAACCTCTCACAGAACGATAAACTTCCAAATAGATGCAATATTTTGTAATATACTATTTGAACAAATGGAGCGTGTGCAAATCTGTTTACATCATCGAATTTGCAGCTTTAAAATACACAATTTATCGTCGTGTATTATTCTCCTATCTGCTTCAGTTTTTGAAATATTTGGCAAAATATGTTTGACGTATCCCAGTTGGAAGACCATTTTTATCAATTCAATGTGGCAGATGAAAGAAATGAAAGCTGCATTGTAACTGTATGTTTCATGAAAATCAAAAGAACGATTTTTTCATTATTTCTGCGAAATTGGAACAAATCGTACAACGAATGGTTACTCGTAAACTTTCAGTTTTCATTTCTTGTCTCTCATTTCACGTTCGTCCGCTTACCAGGGATGCCAGTAATGATTTTAAGATTTAACAAATTTTTTATTCCGCTCGAAATCAATCCGATTTCAATCCTTTGGGCATAAAATTCAGATGACTAAAACGTGCAAGTTAAATGGAACGCAATAATTAAAGCGTAAGTTAAATGGAGTGGTCGACGGCTCCCCACCCCGTTCAATCAGTTCTGTTATTTACTATGCATACGTGTTCGCCTCTGTAGCTTATTAAACGGGATAAAACGTTCTAGAGCGTTAAGCAAAAAGGCATTCTGATTACACGCGAATCGCGCGAGGGGCGAGGGGGAGGGGACGCTTGAAAAATTAAACTGTGTACGTCAAACGCGTGGCCGTAACTTTATTACCGCTCTTCCATTTTCATTGTTATCGCCAGATATTTATATGAATTGCGAGCAAACAAAATGCGACGAAGCGCGAAAACGTTCGAATCGATAAAACCGTTTATCTGATACGTAAAAATATATTAGAAGACGCGGGAAGCTTTTAGGTAAAGTGGTGCTGTTCGTAATCTTTTTACCATCCGGTTCGTTCGATTTATCCGTCGGTAGTTTGAACGCAACAAAAACCGTAAGCTTTCTAATAAGAAAAACTGGCCATCAATCCCTCGTCCGTGTAACTAATTTACACAGACTATCGCTTACATTAACTTAAAACAAATATATTTGGTCTTGAATATTCATGGAATATTCGGTGTTAAATAGGATATCTATTAATTCGAAAGACCAACGGTTCCTGGATTCAGAGAAAGAATCAGTCTTTGATTCATCCAAGTACGAGGGAATGTGTACGCTTTCAATCGAAAGAAAAATAAAGAGTTTCACAAACGGGCGTAGGAGTGTGCGTGTTGCAAAGCAAACAGAACTCACCCCACGTAGGCGAAACTGCACCACCAGTTCATCATAGCCTCGGAGAAGAGAGTTTCGCCGATGTTGTATCTGCGACGCAAGTCGTATTTGCCCCCGTCGAGAGGCACCCCGAGCACATAGGGCAGCTCTTCACCGTGTACAGTATGCTGCCGTTGTTGCTGCAAGCATAACGAGGCCACTCAATGACATATATATATATAATACTTTTTTACCGAAACAAACTTTCCCCCGCTGAAATTTCGCCGGCCAGAAGAACGGTCAAGAGTGCTCCTCTCTCCAGGAAACCACGGCCATTATTATTAACTCTTCTCCACCCCCCGTTGGCCTAGCTGTTCCTCGACAATCGATACGGACGCGTTTCTACTTTTCATAACTATCAGCAGGGGTTGGTATCGGTGTAGACTACATTCGTTCCCGTTTTATTACTGTTTATTTTTAGCTTGTGTTGCAATTGGGAAAAACTTTCGATGTCTAGGGTTCTCGAACGCTATCCTGCAGGAGTTTATAATTTCATGGTTTTTACTAGGAAGACGCGTGATGAATGTTAGTTGTAAAATGTCACCAAGATGATATAACATATATGATATGCTCCCCGCTTTTAATGTCTTCACCTTCACGAAAAAGTAGAGTAAACTAAGTTTAGGTGGGAAGGATGATTAAGGAAACGCAGCAGAAACACAGTGGTAAGAAATAAATTTAATTACTGGCTAAATAAGTGTATCAAGCAAGAACAACGCAACATTTTGCCCTGCACTGAAAGTGTAGAGAATCCACAAATAGAATAATTGGGGTGCAAACGTGTAACAGCGAGTTCGATTCGATCGGAACGTACCATCCCGATTCACCGTCGCGATTTCGAGTCGAAAAACTGAAAAATACCCTGCCAGTCTTAACCATCGGAACAAATCTCTCAATTTGCCGGGCGATCGTAACGTTTTCAGAGCCGGTCCAGAGGAATGGCGGTGATAGGGGGTTAAATGGATCTCGTGATTCCGTGGCCGTTCCGAGGCACCGTCTACGGCCCCGTTGTTCGTAAATTTCATATCTAACGGCTGGGCCAAGCCCCTCCCCTGGTTGAAAACCAGAAACGTTGTTACATTCGGTTTAATGACACCGGCAGTCGGTGTAGCGGTGGGCAGCGTAACAGGCCGGCACGCAGCGGCGATAAAAATAGTTGGCCACGATCCAAATGGGTTCGTAGCCGGGATTTTTCTCTCGCGCGTTGCCACCGAACAGCGACCGGCAGCCGGCCGATGGTTCATGCCGTGGAATCTGACTCCGAAGGAAATGAATAAAATGCAAAGTACAACGTCTAATCGTACGTGCTCCAGTTTCCACGGGCTGGCACGGGACGGGAATTACGCGCCACCTTTAGCATTTCTAGCCGGCTTCCGGATCCTTGACCCGGATGAAATCGTCGGCTCGTCCACGCGCGCGCCCACGAGCGCACCGTGTTATCGCGGCCTCCCCCTTCGGGAATAAGATACGGATTTTAACGCTGGGAACCAAGGGCCAGCGTACTGTAAGACGGCAGACATTTAAAAGGATGAGCTTGCTTTGGGTTAAGGTAGTCTCTCCCTAGGTAAACTATTCGGATTCCAGGCACGAACGTCTCCCTTTCCACGCTCCGAATGTTTTTCTGCTTCTTTCCCCTCTGCTTCCCTTTACCGTTTCGCTGACTGTCTTTTAAGCTATCGTTGAATTTGAAATAAAATAATTACCACGTTTTAAATGATATCTGGAATAAAATCAGAATCGATAGAATCAGATCGAAGCTACAAAGAAAATTGTATTATTTGAAACACGATCGTAAATCGATAATGCACGCCATTCAATGGTTAAAGGTAAATTACACGGGGTAAGGTGGGAAAAGGGTAGCGCGCGAAGCTATGCAAAGTTCATTTGTTACGATTGTCCCGGCCAGCCCCGCAACGGTGCATTTTTATGCAAATCGGTGTACAGGATCGAAGAAACGTGTATACGGAAACGTACTTACGCCGGAGTAGTCCTGCATCGCGTTCGGATGCGAGAAAACGTACATGTAGCTCTTGGGGTTAGCCCGTGAATGTAAATTCGCGGTCATTATTAATGGCGCGACTGTGCCGCTGTCGGAGATCGCCTCCAGTACCAGATCCCGATTCTTCAGGGCGTACTCGTTCGCGTACTCGGCCGAGAAATCGTCGTATTGTTCCAGAATCTTTGACAGAATTAATTTGGGTTCCAGCTCGTGCGTCGCCTGTCAGGGAAGAAATATCGGTTCACTTTATTATCCGAACGTTCCGTGAATCTTGGCGGATTCAATATCGATGCACGCACGAACGCCTGTGCCCTATTTCGAACTGCTATTCCTTTTTTCAACGCTTCTCCACGCTTTATTTTATCGCTTTACAAAGTAGTTCCCTATCAAAAAAAAAAAAAAAAGAAAAAAAAAGGGAACCTAAAACTTTCATGGTAGCTGTTCTTCTTATGTAAATAGACAATTTTGTGTGTTTTATTCTACCGTACTTTCGAGGTAACTTGATACGAACAAGAATTTCTTCTCTTGGAACATATTCTGGACCAGAGAAGCGAAAAACTGCTGATAATAAAAATATCTTCTTCTCTTGAAACATTAATGTCAGCTTTATCGTGTTATTTGAATTATTGAACCAAATTGATAGAGATTGACAAATTTAAAGGGCTATGTTTTTTAAACAAACTCGAAATTAGCAAAATAATGACTGAAACATAAATTTTAATAAACTGTCCGGAACTTTAGTTGCCGCAACAAAGAAGTTCTAATTAATACAAAATTGTTCAAACCTGGGCATGTTCCCTCAGAACTTCGTCCCTTTGGTGGTTCAGCATGCCGTGCAACAAAGCCACCGGAGGCAAAATATGAAACTTCTCCGATTCCGTGACACCGTACATCAAATCGAATCTGATATAAAAAAAGAAGAAAAAAAATTGAACGTCAACGACACCCGTTCCACCAGGCAGCTCGTTCGACTTCTGGAAATCGTACCTGCCAAACAGCTGAGGGTTTTTCATTAAATTCAGAGGCTTGTCCGGGATGACCGCGTTATCGATCAACGGCGCGAACGCCGGCACGTAGTTCGGCTTGTGGATCTCCACGTTGAGCAGTGTATTCACATCCTGTCCGCGCAAACAAAGCGCCAGATCGCTGTCGGTCGTGGTGGGACATTTTAAAGCGTGAGCCACCTGAAAAATGATACAAGCCATTTCTCACCGGCCGGGTCAATGAACGTTCTCCACGGCTCGCGCGATCGTCCCCTCGTTGACGAGGAACGATATTTCTTCCGGTCGAGCGAGAATCGCGACCGCGACGTTTCCTCTCTGCTCGTTTTTGTCTCGTGGCCCGTGCACCGCCGGTCGATCGGTCTGTCCATCGACCGACTCCTCCTCTTTGCTTTCGCCAGCGTTAAAAGCTACAAGGTTCTGTGTTCTTGTGGACCGCGCTGGCTGGATCAACCGTGACCCAGACCTACGAGACTCGTGACCATTGAAATTGACCGGTCGAATTTTCAGGGGAGAAAAATTTGTAAATTGGAGAAACGTTTATTCTCGTATTCAATAATTAAAGACCAATTGTTTCCTCGTTTTTACTAATAACATTCATGAGAGATAGAGTTCCTGAGATAGAGTTAAAAATTTGCAACTGCGAAGTGTAGAATTATTTAAAGCTTGAATTGTTTTGTTCCCAAGAAGGATTTATCAGAATCGCAGAAGATAGTTACCGACGAAAAATATTACCTGTTTTGTGATCTGCAGGGGGGCTTTTCCAATAGCATCGGCGCTGAGCGCGGAACCAGACATTAGTATAGCCCGCTTAAAGAGACCTGGACAAAGGAGACGAAGAAAGAACGATTAATAAACCTAGGTCCGCCGGGGCTGGACAAGCGGGTCTGCCCGGCCAGGTAAAATATTAAGGCCGGTTATTTTTCATTGCCCAATATAATTATTGACCGGACACCGAGCATTGTGCTGGCCACCGGACGAGAAAAGTTCCCTTTGGTCCGTGCCACAGGTGAAAAATGACCCTCGTTCCCCCCCGCCTTTCTATCTTTCCTTCACAATGGTTATTCTTTCCTTTATCATGGCCTCCCAAGAGAACCGACGAATCCTTCAATTATGTGCACGTCATCCCCGAGATTCAGCAACGCTGAGGTTTTCGTCTTATCAGTCGTGATTGTCGAGATCGAAGGAATCGTCTGACCACTGTTTGACTTATACTACTTATTTCGTCATTCTTTGTTAGAAAACTATTTACAGACCAACTTAATTTTAAGTATTAGTCATTTCGCCATCGAATTTCTTCAGTACTGAATATAATTGTTAAATTTAAAAGGATCGTCTGACACATGACTGATTTATACTACTTATTTCGTTTATATCGAGTTATTCCCCGAACTTTCTTTGGAAAACTTTCTTTAAAAGCTAGTTTAACAGCATTCTGAATATGCCATTCACGAAATCAAGGTCCCACAGAGAAATTATTATCCTTTTCACGAAAATGTCCGCTATAAGTTCGCTCGGTTACGTCCCTTTAGCATTTACGTATCGTGTCGGTGGTGTGGCGAACCCGACACGGCAATAACCATTACCTTTCTTATTAGCCACGGGGCTGATAAGCAGCAGGTTGGCAAAAATGGCGCCGGTTCCGTGTCCTACCAGCGTGATGCTGTTAGGATCCCCGCCGAAATCTGCGATGTTCTCCCTGAGCCAAAGCAGCGCCGCTATTTGATCGAGAAGCCCAAAATTGCTCGCCGTGTCGTCCCTGATGCCCGGCCTCAAGAAACCTGCGACAAAACGACGTTAATTCGCCCACTTCGTCGATGAGACGAAGTTCCTTTCTCGTTAAAGCGGAAATCCGCTTGCATCAACGCAAAAAAGCATAAACCAAGCAGACGCGGGGTGCATTTTGTTTTTATTCGTATTCTAACGATCCTCGTTGGCCAGCCATATTTCTCCCCGCTTGTTTCGCGAAGGACTGAAGTTATCCGCTCTCGGACCCGTGCAGCCCCGGCGCACGAAGCCGAGCTGCAGGGCGAAGTTAACTAAGCGCCTTCCCACCACTTTAACCTAATTTATGATTATGGTTTCGCGGCCGTTTCTTCTTTCTTTCCCTACAATTTTTTTTTCTTCTTCTTCTTTTTTTACCCCCGCTCGACGAGCAGTTCCTCTTAAAACACCCCACTTGTCGGATGTAGCGGCGCGGCTCGCGCACCGACGTCCGTCCATTTGCATTGCGCGCCGAGGCCGCGTTATCATTTCAGGGGAAAAGATAGGCGGAAGCTCGTCGTTACGAGTACCCCGCCTGCTGGGGACGGCGGGGAAGGTGAACAGGGGCGGGTGGGAAAAAAATAGAGCAGGCCAGGGGGAGATCGATGGAAGTTTCGGGGGTAAAAAGGCCGCCTTTGTCTCGACCGCGAGCCTTTTTTCCCTCCTCTTCTCCTTTCTTAGGGGAAAATAACTTTTCTTCTACTCTACGTAAAATTTTACGGCCACCCCCCGCCACGCACTGACCTTTCGCCACCGCGGCTAATGAATTACGCTTTTTCCTGGACGCGATAAATGTTTGCGGACTGGTTTTTGAACGCGGAGCGGAAAATTGATGAAAACGTTGGTGAAACTATTATCGTTGCCAATATTCCCCTTTAGAGATCGTAACACAACCCTTTGCTTATACTTGGAAAAGTGATATCGCTTTCGACGCGATACTATCGCGGGATCTTTACTCTCGAGCGAGCACGCAGCCTAATTCGCGTCACGTGTGAATTGAGGCTAATGTGACGTCAAGTTTTCCTTCGTGGGGAAATTTTCCCGGTCATAACCGTCTCGACACAATAACTGTTCAAAGTTATCGTCCGATCGTGAATTTATGCGAACAACGACCGTGTCCGAGGCAATAAGAGTTTACCGAAAGCTTTCCCGAACTTCCAGCCGTGAGAGCAAAGAGCCCCGGACGAGTTATTTATACGAGCCGACTATAAAAGACGTTGAAACGACAGCGGCACGTCCCGGTGTACGATGAGGGATCGATCGACGGTCTATCCACCCCCGGGGCGGGGGTAAAAAGAAGCTAGCCGAAGATCAAAAACCGATGGCGCAGCGAAGCGCGAACGTTAATGAAGCAGAATTCCTGATTTCATGCAACGCTGATGCCGCTGACGTTCGGCAAGATTTCATAAATTCGCATCAAGACGTCGCCGCTACTCTTGTTCTACGTTTCACGAACAGCTTTCGGATCCGGAACTATTATAATCGCTTTGATATTCCATCCTGTGAATTACCCGTTCCGTCTCGTCGAGTTTCATTCACTTTGTTCCTTGGAAATTAGTCGAATTTGTTTGTGACATTAGGAGATATTAGATTGAATTCGCGAACACAGGTGGAATTAATCCTTCGATTGAAACATAATATTACAAATGTAAAACATAAATTATTCATTCCATTTGGAAAGAAAAGGAAATGTCTTGGAAGGTTTCAGGAACGGGCGCAGCGTGTCTGACCACACGTCTGGATCTACTTACCGAGGATACCCAAGCGGAAGTTGATAGTAACGAAGACCACGTTACCGTAAGCTACCAATATAGTACCGTCATAGGGGTTGCCGCTGTTCCATTCGAAGCTCTCCCCGTGAATAAATACCATCACCGGGTATTTTCGCAGTGTTTTTTGACCTGAAAACAACAAGAGAACCCGGATAAAAAATTCTGGCCTCCCCTTCTTTCGTTCGTAATAATTATCGCGGTTCCTTAATCCGCTTTCGTTCCGCGTATTAAAAATATTTTATTTTTTTATTTTACACCGTGTCACGGATTTTGTCGGTCGAATTTTTAACGTTCGAACGTTTTGATGATATACAGAGCGCCGTTCTGATTATAATTGATAGCGTTCCAGGGAGTTGTATATAATTGTACGAACGATGAACAAACGGTGGAAGAAATTTTTCCTCGTTAGCCGTAGATTAAACGCTGATTGGATAATTAAACCCCTACCGCCGCAGGATTTCTTGCTAGAGAATTCAATTAAGCCCGGCCGATTTTCGTTCGTTTCTACGGAACGCAATTACGGATATTTTATCGATACATAATTAAAACAATGCTTGTTACCGGGGGTACATAGATCAAACGGTATCAAACGCTGGGTATTTTTATTTGATACATGAATTATTGTTCCCAGAGGGACAGGAAGACACTTTTGCCGCGGGACTTTTTTGATTTACATCAAACGAAAAATTATCAGCCGAGTTTAGCGGCAGTTACACGCGAAGTCAGGTCAGTTCTGGAATTTATCACCCTTCTGCCACACAGAACCACCCCTCTCGCTCGCCAACTATTCACTATGAGTTTTCGGTATTAGCCTATCTATAAATTCTTCTCCCCTCCGTCCCGTACGATCCGCAAACTAGACTGGAATCGACCATCCCCCCTGCTACCCTCCAAGATATATCGAGTTAGAAATCTGTTTCACAGGATTCAAAACTAAATTAATGGAATATTTCTTCTATCTTGAATTAAAACGAACGTAGGAGGTTCGTTTGAAAGAAGGTATTAATGGGAATTGTACACCCCTATTCCAGGCTCTCCGTTTGAGTTGGAACCGTGTCGAGAGCCTAGTGTTTCCTCGAAATCAAGGGTCGGTAACTATTTAAGTAATTTCCACGGCTATCTCGCCGGAACTCATCACCCGGAATCCCTTATTTTTCTTTCCCAAAGGGAGTAGAATTGATGGGGCGATTTCGCGAATACGCTGTTATCTCAGCCCCTATAAACTGACTGAAGGTTGGGGTGTTCTCGCTAATCCCACGCCTCCTTCCATCCGCCAATTAACTTCGTTTAATATCTCGCGTTGGATTCGATACGTTAATACGTTCCACGGGGATAATGAACGAATACGCAAACAGGAAAGGAACAAAGTAGGGTGTAACGAGCCGGCGGGAAAAGGGGGTGATGATCAGCCTCGTCGACGACGCGTTAACGGCTTTATGGACTGCCGGCGAAATATTGCAACCCCCCCTCCCGTTACGGGGTCGAATTGAATCATTTGCCCGGCGAAGAGATGGAACGGCTCGTTTATGAGCTTCCTCCTTGGTAACGGTTCGCCTTTCATTACGCGAAACGGCCTTTGTCGCTCTTCGAATTCAATAAACTGTTGCCGAAAGGGGTGAGCTCAGTCGTCCTTCCTTCTTTTTTCACCCGGGAAATTTACCGCCTAAAGAATTCCCACGCGATGGATCATGAATTTTATCGTCGATATTTGCATGATATTAAGTAAATGATGTTCCTGCATGCGGAGGACAGGAGCTCGTTGAATGAAAAATTGGGTAAAATTTAACGGGGGTGTTCTTTGTACCTAAACCCCCTTATGAAGATGCAAAAGAAATTTCGAACAATTTTAGTTGGGTCTAAATTAAAATTAGGAAATTCTAAGCATGTCTATTTTTTTGCTTGGGTTAAAATTAAGTTTGAGGTAAAAGAAATGGATACTGATCAATGCTTTTTTAAACTTCGACCGATACGAGGCGAAACGATAGGCTGAATGAAAGGTTAAAATTGTACGAGGTGAATTAACACTATTCTAGGGTAAATTCAGGGTTGATTTGCAGCGATCCGTCGGCCACTCAGGCTGCATTTTCATCGCAGCCATTTCGCGACGGTAAAAACGCAATGAGAAATATAGGTCGATGCAATCATACGGAAGGTACTCGGCCAATAATAAATGCACCGTGTGGCCGCTTCCACAAGATCGTATCGACCTATTTCCTCGTCGTATTTCTCTCTGAAACAGGCTGAATTAAAAGGCAATCTCTATGATCAATCGCCCTTCTGTTAATTAATCCTCGGTACACCTAACAATCTAATTTATTGTACCATCGTACACGAAAAGAGCTTCGGTAGTGAAACTCCATAAATTATTTCTGACGTGTGACGAATTGTTGCAAGATCGTTTATTCAAAAGTTACGATTACCTGGAAACCTGTGATTAGCTCAAATTACAATCATAATACGTTCTCGCCAGTCTTCCATTCGATGTTATTAAAAACCACGTTATTCTTTGTTTCTCGAATAAAAATATTGAAAAAAACGAAGGAGAAAAGGAAACACGGAGAGGGATGAATATAGGCAGGGAATTTCCATGAAAATTAAAAGGTGGATCGATGTCCACGCGAAACTGACGTATGGAGAATCATGCCCCGGGATATTTTCATCTTGGGAGCGTAGTTTGTGCAGGCTGCCGCGTCCCAGCGTTAGATCGGAGCGCATCCGCTATAAATCAATTGACGCGAATCTATATCCTAATAAAAGAAGCAACATGGACGGGCCGTGTTGCTGTAAAAAGATATCGCCCGCTACACTTTGCTGCGCCTCGAAACGATATCCACCGACGCCGGACACCGTGTACCGAACATATTTTACCTTTAAATCTCGTTTCCCATGGCTACCTTGATGCTCTATAACGTTACGGCGTTTCAACTTTCTATATGTAACTCGATAAACGAATGCCTGCTACGGCTCAATTTTTTGTCACGCTTGGTGCAAACATTCGTGCATGAATTCGTTTCAAATGGATTTTTATATATTCCTTTTTCCACTTTTCTGATTTTGTAGCTGCAATATTTTACTGGGGTCCACGTGGCCCTTCTATACTACGATTTAACAAGTTTTAAATTAACCGTGTTGCAAAATGGTTAACTGGACATTAAAAAAACACAGGGTTAATGGTAAGGTTTATTAATCGGTTTTCAATCAATAACCCATAGTATCGAAAAACCGATTAATAGGCATCCTGTGAAAATTGATTGTAGTACAAATATATTTCACTATCGAGCTAATATTGATACTCGAGCGCGGCAAAACAGCGTCGCTAAATTTCCGCCTGGAACGCGGCGCGAATCGTTCATGAAACAACGAAGCAATAACGGGGGGTAGCGTTCGATTCCCGCGAAAACGATAACTCCGAATCGACGACAGTCGGTCGAAGTAAAAGGCGCTTGCGCTCGTAAAATTAAAAGTTCCATTCTACCGGTCGTAACGGCGACGGTGCTCGTTGTTCCGCTCGGCGTCGTTCAGCGTTTCCGGCCTCGTAACTTACGATCCCTGGGCCCGTGCAAATAATTCAACGAGCACGAATCGAACGATTCACCGTCGTGTATCTGCGTAAAACAAATCAACCCTCGATTTACGAGCTGACGCCCAAACGGGACGGGGTTCGGGCTGAATTTTTATCGTTTCGTCAGTCTCGTCTAGGGCCTGGCCGCGATAAATATTTATGACCCGTCCAAGGGTGTCGCAATTCGGTCGCGACGACTTTGGAATTTAAACGTTTAATTACCCGCCTGTAATTGCGGGCCGGTTTCGAGGGAGAGGGGTCAGGGCACCGAGGTTTCTCGGGTCGACGACATCCGCGACAACGTTGCCTGTCTCGACGGGAACAACAAGGTCGTCGCACGGGGGTGGAGGGTGGAAAAGCAGCAACGTTCCGCCACCTCGTGGTCGAGCCACGAAACCTTCCTACGGCTGGGTTACTCGAGGGGCGAACAGATGTCGGCACCCATCGGGTTTCCGCGAATTTTAAGAGGCACCCCCTTATTGCCGCTCTCGAATTGATTTCACGCGAGAATAATGCGACGCTCGCGGCACGAGGCTCGCCCAGAGAACGTTTATTGGCGACGACGAAATTGGAACTGTTGGGAATTCCATGGACACCGTGGAAAATCGATCGCGCCGTGTCGTGGGAAGCGAGACAAGAATTGGAAGACCATGGAACCGAAGAAAATTTAATTCCTGTAAATTACACTCTTTAATTCTCGCAAAAATTAACCCACCCGGTATTCGCAGTCTATGTTTTGCTGCTCGCGTCGATTTATTTCGCAATCAAGATACAATATTTGCGGCTAATTACCTTTTATGCTAATATTCTACCTAATTATGCGTTTGTGTCCGTAGGTGAGCCACTCGAACAGCAGATGTGCAAGACAGACGAGGAGTCAGGGCGCGGCTTCCTGTCCTCTGCAGCCACGCAATAAGTAATTTTAATTGTACTAAATTTATAATTTATAAACAGTTAATTAGTATAGATGTATTCTTTAATTTATTATAATCTACTATGCGCAAGCGTTAGACTTGCATTAAACAATGATCAATCCGACAAACAGTTCCGCGAAACTGCATTGTCTTTATGAAAAAACTGGAACGATTATGGCAGCGGTGCGGACAAAGAAAAAAAAAACACGGTAATGAAAGGGGTGGAAAGGTGAATGGGAGGGTTGTTTTCGACACGTTACACCACTGAAACCAAAGTTCATTTGGCTCGCGGTAAGGGTCGTAACGCGAGTTGGAATTCTACGAGCAAACATTTCTTCGAGCATGAGACCACTTTTTCACTCGACGAGAGGCTCCAAAGGGGTCGAGGGTTAAACGATAATGCTAGAGCCGTTATACATGCCATTTCGTTCCCTCATTTTCCCTCTGTGTACAATCCATACCGTATTCCGGCGAGCTTTGTCCAAGTAATGCTTAGATTTCCTGGCACCTTTTCCACCAGCCGATGAAATCACCGATGAGGGTAACGCGTAATTACGAACGAAGAAACTAACATTTCTACACGCTGAATCACTCAAATCCTTAAAAAAGCGTCTCCAATAATTTTCATTGAATTGGTGTCTTACATAATGAATAGTTTCGATAGAATTTCTGAGGATCGATCAACGGGTTCATCGTTCGTTTGCTCACCAAACAATGGATTTTTGAGCAGTCCGCGATACCTCATTATTCCGCGTTTGCACAGTTAATGGATTAACTTCGCGCCCCGGGGACGACGCTCGGTTATTTTTCAGCCGGTTTATTTGCTCTTTGTTCGTTAATTGAATAACTTAATTACACGACGCCCGTGAAACCCAGGTGTGTCCAGATGGAAGCGATAAATGGTAATTGTAACTCGCGGATTAACGTTGTCCCGTTTTTTCGACGACGTTTTTCCCCCCACTCGTTAAAATCGATTCCGTTCTATAGGGGGGAGGATTGGCTTCGTCTTTTTTTTTCACCCTCTTCGGCTGGCTCCGTCGGTAAATGGATTCGGGATCACCGTGTTTGCATGCGAGCAAGAAATTCCACGGTAAGTTGATTCCGAATCGATTAAACGTTCTACTGGCGGCGATATCATTGACTCGAACTACTGGGACGACGCGCGACTAGTAACAGTCGATCACGTATCCTGCTTTACAGCGTTCTCGCTCGAACCAACGTTATAAAATCCTTCCAAAGGACCATGGTGTCATCTCCATCGTTGATGAAGTTTTTATTTTCAAGCGTAATTAACAATCTATTAGTTGAATACAATAGCTCCAAGAATTCTGTATTTCGGATTTCGTAACAGTAAAAACGAAAATTGGATCGTTATCGATGAATAACCGATCAATTTCTGAGGCAGTGATTCTCCTGGCAGGCGGGATCCCGTCTATCGACAATTTACAAGGGAATATCAGGGCATGATTCACCGCACGTCGCATTACGCGCGCGTCGGCAGCGGATTTAATTTACGAGGCATCGTGACGCGTCGCGTGGCGTCTCGATATGAATTTATCGGGGGTTACATTTTCGCAGACAGCAGCCACGCTCTTCCTCCTCCCCTCCGTCGGCCTCGGGTATCCGCGTTTCGCGGAGCCAAAGTGCGAAGTCGTGTTCGCACGCTTTTTACGGGACGCCCGTGCCGCGAGAATCCGAAAGAATCCGAGACTGTTGAACGCTCGGCTGGAAAAGCGGGCGTAACACCAACGGCACGTGGAGGCCGCGTTTTCAATCCTCACCCTGTCCCCGGCCGCTCGTGGCGATCGCCCCCCGGCAACCGGAAACTATCTGCGGTTCGTTGCCTGTTACCGGAAAGTTCAGGCCCCCGTAACGGTGAAACGTTAATCGAGCATATCTTCGCGAGGTTAACAGTTCAACGACCAAGTTCTATTCTGCTAAGCGGTGCTCAAAGGCTCCTAGGTAAATGAAATAAATTTTCTACGCGTTTTGAAGCTAGTTCTGTGTCTGGAATAAAGGTTACCTTTAGGGTACCTGGGTATGAAGGGTTAATGATTGCTTGGTGCCCAGTAATATTAAATTAAGATATAAACCAATACAAAATTTAAATTTTAGGGACTTAGATTGAAATCGATAATTAACTGCCAAGCAGCGGTAGCATATTTTTACATTTTCTTTTGAAATTCTGTTCAACAATACCTCTGAGAGTTCAACGCCCACATCTGTCCCTTCAATCAATAACGCCGCGACCCAGCATTTCCCTGTTTTTCGTATGTAAATCAACCATTTCCATTCTCTGTGCTGTACAATTTCGCGCGGAAGGAAAATTCAGAATTTAAACGAGAAAACTCGAATCGAACCGGCGCGGTACCGATCGACTCACGCAACGGAGCCGGTTTCTAGCGAACGAATGACCTGAAAATCCAGCCCTGCTACCATCTCCCCCCCTCTGGTCGGATCGTCTGAAATGCACCGCGAAAATACAAACGGCGACCTGTTTCAATTGCAAAAAGGGGTCGTCCGTACGGTGTAATAAGGTTACATCTTTCATGGCAAGCCGAGTGGAAGGTAAAGTAAAAAAGAAATTTCCCTTTTTCGGACGGCAAAAGGATGCACAGACGGCTCGCACGGACGCAACGTTATATTACATTCGTCTCCGCATTTTCATCTCAAAGAATTATGGCCCCTTTGAAGGCTTCTCGACCATTCACTTTGCAGCCACCAGGAAATCCGTCGTCGTCGTTCGACTTCGCATGCGAGGCCACCCAGGACGGATGGTATGCATCTTTTATGCAGAACCGTGAGCACCTTTCGAGTAACTACTCCATCCCTGGGTACACTCGCGCCACGAGAAAGACCATCCCCCGTCGGGATACTGGATCCTCGCCGGCTGACCGACGTATTCGTTTCGTTGTGTACCCGGGGCTGGTTGGAATTTGGCACGAGGAATTCGATTACGTAGGGTGCTTCCTAACCTTACGTTTACCCGACGACAATTAACCCTTTGTATCCGAACGGCGACTCTCGCTGCGACTGCAGAAACATCATTAACGCGGGAGGATTAATGACCCGGAATTTAGTTTAATTCGAGGCAGAGGAACTCGAAATTGAAGAAATTATTCCCGGAATAATTGTACTTTAAATTTTTAACTTGAAATCGTTGGAACATCACTTTGAATGCAAAATTCATAATAATTAATAATTAAGTAATTTGGGGCAGTACGCGCTCAAATTATAGCGATGCGATCCTAGCAATAGCTATCGAATAACTATGAAATTTTGGACCACTTCGAATTGCAAATTCTCCTAAATTGAATTATTGCCTCGTGACTCCAGTTACAGTTATCGAATAATTATGAAATTCGAAATATTAATCAGCTGTAGCGGCACGCGGTTCGCAGAGGGGGTAAAAATTAGCATTGGCTGCTGGCAAAATTTGTCACCAGGAGAGTTGCAAACAATTCTGAACACGACACCATCGTATCCGGTTTACGGCATATCTCGATCCTGGAAGCGGAGAGAACGAGGCGTGAATCGCGAGGCGAGGATATCGGCGAAAGAAAGCAGAGTCCCCGACAGAAGACAAATGTAATCATGTAGCGGTGTCGTCGTAGCTAACACGATAGACGCTCCATGTAGATTCGTCTGCGGCGAAAGAAAAACCGAACGGGGAAAGCTTTTTATCCGGTGTCCTCGCCCCGTTCGTTCTTCGGCTGCTTCTTTATCTTCCGGCAAAGGAGACAGAAACCGTGAGAGATCCGAATGCTCGATAGGAACACTGCGGTGTAGATACATGGTCCGGCAAAGCCTTCCATTATCCTGGACGACGCTATTCAATTCGGGCTACACGTATTCCGATGTATTACGCGAAGCGTCTCGAGTAGATAGGGCGTCTCGCAACTATCGCCACCCCCTGCACACACCCCCCGTCGCTGTCCTCCATGAACAGATCCGTTTATCAGAGCTACCTGAGGTGATAAACTCGCGAGCCGGACACGAGAATCCGTCATCTCTATACACGCGTTCTCAAACGATCCTTCCTGTGTTCCCTTCTTTGAAGATACGCGATTCTTCGCACCCGCTACCCGGATCGACGATGGAGAGTAGGGGGACGGAGGAGGGGCGAGACAACATTGTTGCAGCACGGCGCTATGCAAGCCCGGGAGAAGAAGCTCGAACCGAGAACCGTGAAAGCTTCGACCAACTCTGCCACGGGTTTCTTCAGGATTTTCGGATTTCTCAAGGAGATTCAGACGGGCTGCATGGAACAGGATCACCACGCTGAAACGTATATCCCTTTTTGTTACTCGAGTTACTTTGAGGTTGCAACTTTCGGACTTATATGTTTGAAATTGTTGATGGACAGGCGCATCCTCGACTTACAACATCGTGTCGTGATGTTTTGATTGAAATTCGATTTTTAAAAATGTGTTCATTTCCAAAGACAAAATAATTTTATACAAATTCGTAACTATTCATATTTTTAATAGCTAAGGATTTTAAGAGACAAAGTATTGTGTACATATGTCATTTTACCCCCTCGCAACTTAACGCATAAATTTCGCACTATTTTCTTGAGCTAACTACTGTTTTACAGAAGCCGGCTCTTCCAAAACTATTTGTACCCGAAAGTTTAACAACGAAGTTTCCAAAACACGCAGCCAAGTTTTCCAAGCTATCCATATTACTACGTTACATTACGTTGCGACGGTGCGCAACAACTAGGTTGAATAAGTTAACAAATCTCTCTGCTGTCCTTTCGTTAGCTTCTTAAAACAATTCCAGAAAATTGCTAACCAAGATAGAAAACCTGTACCGCGAAGTGTCTGAACTCACCCCCTGACAATGCACGGCCAACAAATGATGCATCGAATTTAGAGAATTATGGCTCTCTAACGACGCGAACGATTAACGTTTATTCTAAGAATAATGAGAATTGCATGCATAATGAAGCGACGCACGAAAGAACGCAAGCTCCCGTTCGTTCCCTTTTCTTTTTCCTCTTTATCGATATTTTCCGGAACAATGCGAGGGGGATGGAGGGTGGTTAGAATATTCCAGAAGCGATGTTCCCACGGCTAAGATTCTCCTCGCGGTTTTATTCGCAACTTGTCGATTTCAAGTCGTTTTTCTTTTGCGTTTGCAACATTGTACTCCCCCTGGAAGATTGGCAGGACAAAATTCCTGACAGGAGGGGCAGAGTTATAATTTAGCCCCCGGCCCGTTCCTTGCCGCTATTGGAACGTTTCTTCTCGAAATTAATTAATTTTCCTCGTTTATTGAGTTGGTAATTTTATCTGTAATAGCGTCGTAACAAAGGTAGATCGCGAAACAATGAACCCGCCGAGCGAAAATTAAATATCATCCTTTATATTTGAACGGGTTATCGTCCCCGACGGATCCGCAGTCAAACTTCGTCCTATTAAATACCCGTGCCTCGCCTGTGTCGAAACAGAACGAAGTTTCAAAATTGTTGTACACGTTTCTGGATGGGGAAAAAAAACATTCCACAGCCGTTCGAAAAAGAGACGAACCAAAATAAAAGAAGAAAGAAAAAAAGAAACGGTTGAAACTCAACCAATGAATTTTCATTTCGACGATGTTTCATCGAGTTTCTTTGAACACAAAGCAAAACCAGGGTAAAATTCGTTTTCCACTTACTAACTTGATTTCTCTGTGTGTACAGTCCGGCTTTCAGAGCGTCGGGGAAACGTTGTTTTCGTAGCATCGAAAAAAGATCAATTGTATTATACTGAAAAGGAAGAGGGGTTGCGCGAACGGACATGTACTTTCATTCCAGGAATATATTTGCGAGAGCGGGAAAGAAACGAAAGTGATTCGTTATCTGACTTGTAACGCGATGGACTTTATTTAGTTTAGAATTTAATTAGAAACTTGGAAATTTTTAAATATTATATTTTTGGAAACTTAGAACTATCGATCAGAGATTTACATTTCATCGATGTCCTCAGAAGGGGTAAAAAAGGAGGAAAATTGAGAGACGTTAACGAACAACGATGCAGCAGTTGTAAATATCAGCGAGTTCCGGGGAATGCGAATTTAATTGCACGCGATAAATTATTAGCAATTATGTTCTCCGCCACGGCATCAGCCCTTGCACAGATATAATTTCGCGGGGGGCGTGGATTAATGCGTTCCCCGCAAATTCCAGTTTATCCGCGTTTTATCGACGCCAGAATAAACGATAAATGAAAAGGAACAAAGAAATGAAGAAAATGCTGAAACAGAGATTGCAATGGGCTCGATGGAGTATCGTTTACAATTTATACGCGTTCCTTCTCTCTCTTTTTTTTAACAAACAATACCGCATCTTATATTTTCGCTAAATTGAAACTCTGAAAACGCGGATAGTTTTCAGTTCGATATCAGGGCGCTTTATCAATTTTAATATACCGATCGCTCGTTAACTGGAAAGTAGTATTAAATCCAATTTGCCCGCGCCTTTGAGTTATAAAATAGCTGGTTAAACGTTAATTGTCTAGTCGAGCTGTTTAGAACTAATAACCTGTTAAATATTAATGGCTAATTTTAACTGTACGCGTTACTGTCATAAATACCAAAGAATGTTATCTGAATAATGAACCCAGCTCGATATCGAGCTGATCGAATAACTTTCTCATCGTCGCGAATTATTAATAGAACTGTCGCAATCAATTAAGAAACGAACAGGGGCGAAAAATAATTCCGACCTCCCCGAAAATAATTGTGGAACGTGACTGCGATAAAAGAACGCGGACTCCATATAACACGCTCTGCTAAATATGAAATTTTTTGTAAAATATCCTCGCGGACCATGCAAATTCCTAACTTTCATTGAACCGCGAAATTTCACGAAATTTCTTCCCTCCAGTTCGTTTGAGAGCAATAAATTTATATTTGTGTCGTTAATAATAAAAAATAGAACATCTGGGAATTTGATCCAATTGAAAAATGACATAAGAAACAATTTTGTTACAATACTAAGCAACGGTAGCAGGTTTAAGCATCAAAAATCGGGTCCATTATCTGGTTCGCGTTTCGCGTCACGGCGACACTTCGATTCCTTTGAACGGCGCAATTATGATTCCTCTAACGGCGCCAATTACTCCCATCCCGCGATCAAAACCATCGTCGGCCATCGAAACAAATAAATGATCGTTGATTAAGGCTTAACAGCCTCGTTGGTTCGTCCAATTTAGCCCAGAAGGATATCGAGCTCGATGCAATCGTAGCGAGCAAACCTAATAACCAGCCCGACACGGGAGGGGTCATTATTAAAGCGTAATAACGTTTTTAGGTTGCCCGTTTAAATGCATGAAGCGGAGGCGGCCAGGAAAACCGCGAGCCACGGAGTTATCCGATATTGCGGTGGCAGAAGGCGGCGGTGGCGGCAAGGTTTTGCCCCGTGTCTGGATATATTTACGCGCCGCGCCGCCACGATAACCGGACCGTCCCCCTTTTTAAAGCGGGGCTTAAAAGCTTTCCCGGAGAAAAAGCCTCTGTCCGTAAACGCGCCAGGTGACCGCGACTTTCGGGGAATACCAAAACGCCGTACCCTTGGAAAATCCTGCCAGTTCCCTGCCAGACCGAATCTCTTCCTGTTGTGCGCCCACCGTGACCGACGTGACGCATCGTAACTCGCCGATCCCCCCTCCGCCAACCCTCTGCGACGGGGATTTTCGGCCAAACAGCTCGTAATATCATTGTAACCTGACCTTAGGAATATCGTTTCGACTTCGCTCTAGGAACGGTAATGCGGACTAATTTCTGGGACATTACCATTGTACTCTAATCTTACAACTTCACCCTGAAGTAGTGGTATAATTTAGCCCTGGAATGTGGACCTTAAATAGAAACGTAACAGTTTTGTGCCCAAACAGGCTTAGTGGTTAATTACTTTTGTAACGCTAGTGGACCTCGTTTAGGGTGGTCTAGACTAACCCTTGCGGTGGAGGGGAAGGTCTGGTGCGATTCTAGGAAAGTCCCAGAGCTCGAGACCAGGGTGCAAATTTCGTGTTAGTTGCTTATCATTTTATTTGGGATCTACTGGAATTACCACGAACTCCTAAGATCCCAATGTGAGGAATATAGGACACAGTGAAACAGGTAGTTCAACGGACTGTCGGGAACGAAGCTATTCTTTTCATCAAAACTTGCTAAACGCGTTTGCAGTTGCAATGAGTTTGAGAGTTGGCGTACGACGAAAGGTGTGCGTCGTTTAAAACGTTGTTTTGCCCGCTGCCAGACAACTCTATGAATAGCGTACCGGCGAAAATAAAAAATGTTTTCCTTCGTCCTGTTCCGTCTTTGTGAGAAAGCGTACTCGCCGGACGGAGTTTCCATTTAGTTCGTGCTCGCGTGGTTATCAAACTCTGAATTTCAATTTTCCCCAAATCGCCACCGTGCAGAAATGTTTAATCGCTTTATTAAAAAGTCTTCGATTGTTGGCAGCGCGCACGGAATATTCTGGAATTGTGCGTTGCAATCCGCACGTTTAAATTTGTCAACGACTGTTTCGACTTTCGACCGGTGTTATTATACATCCGCGAGCGGAAATCGTTCTATCAGAGAGTATGCCGGTTAAATAGCACTCGATTCGATTCCTAAATTCCATGCAAACTTCGGGGTCAAGGAAAAAAAAAGAATTCTGCGTTCATAAAAGTTGGACAGAAACTTTGCTCGATCCATCATACCGATAATTTCCTTTGGCGTGGCGCGACACGTTCTCGACGAGCGGAATTCTCACGGATCGGGAGAAAAAAAGAGAAACGTGAGAAAAATCTAATGAGAGGAACAAGAAGAGGATTCAATAACGAGGCGAGCGGCTTTGGATTGATCTCGTCGGACCGTTCCACGCTAATTCCACCGCTCTTCAGGTTTAATCCCGTCGGTCGCGTAGGAATTAACCGATCCCCCTCCTGAAGAACCGTTAATTATTCACGCAGGGTGGTGGAGGGTGACGAACGTGGCTCCATTAACCGATCCACGATCGAGAGGTCGGCGAATTCGACTCCCTCCCCCCGTCCCGGAAAAGCCACGACGATTTTATCCCGCTTGTTATTTTCACGGGGTTGTTTCTCGATCGCGCGCGATCCATTTGACCGGAAATGGCGGCGATCGATTAGCAGAAAATATATAGCGATTGACGTGACGCGGTGGTGCATCGCTCAACCGATTGTAACGGTATCGGATCGTAATTTCGGGAAACGACGCTCCGGGCGATGCCGTCGCCACGAATACAAACAACCAGGGACACGGGTGCATGCTTGCACGCTCGAAATTGCCCGCTCATCCTCCTGCGACCTCCGCTTCGATGTTCGAACCGTGTCGTCCCCAGCGCGTGATCTTCTTTCTCTTACTTTCTCGTTGCCAAGTTTTACAACAGCCTGGTACACGAATTTTTCGTACCTACAAATTGCACTTCGTATTGGGGTGTCAAAAATTGTTGAATTTTTGATAATATGCATCGAATACTTGATATTCAGACTACTTTGATCAAAGGTACTTGTGTTATTTGATTAGGTACCAATTTAAGATCGATTTCTATTTTAATCGAGATCCATGGTGCACGCGACCTTTGACCTTACAAAATTAAAACCACGACAGGATAATTGTTAATTTTTCAGCACAATCCACAAACGGCCAAAATCAACCTTCAAATCCATTTTGAACTTCTTTCCAACCCGCCGCTATGTGCACCCTCGTCCCTCACCCCATTCCACCCTCTCGCCACATCGAATCTCACCCCTCGATTGCAATCGTGTTAAACGCGCCGCACGAATTCGGTTCTGTTCCACGGTACGAGATTATGGAGTCGGCCTACAGTGTAAACTACAAGCTACGAGCATAGTCACACTTTGCTGCCCCGTGCTCGACGCTCATCGCTGCTGTAATTTGCCGGACTATTTGCCACGGTCGGACATTGCGTCCTACTCCGCGTATCCGGTGTTAAAAAACCACCGACGAACGATTCGACCTACTGCAGGGGGTGAACCTGGCCTGCTATGGAACCCTTGTACCTGTTCCTACCCCCTATTTGCCGTCTAAGAGATGCTGGAGTTAAAAATTTGCAAAGAGCGTAATTAGTAATTTAGAAATTGCAATATTTGAATTTTAATGACAGCAATTGGAAATTTGAGTGTCACATCTTCGAATTCTACTTAACGATTCATAAACGATGGTAGCGGTTCGTGGACGATCGTGTCCGGTCTTTCACGCGTCGTTTCATCGTCCGTCGGTTATTGCGCATCGTCGGGCCGGCCGCGAATCAATTAACGGAGCAATTAATCAAACGCTTCGGATAATCAGCGCGCAACGTCACGGCATCGTAGCCGGCTCGAGTGGCGTGGACAATCGTTCTCGCGCGTTGCACACGCTCGCCGTCCTCTCGAGAGTAAACTGAAACGATCCGCGACGAACATAATGACATTTCGATAGATCGTTCCATTAATGAGCTTTGACGTTATTTACTTTGTGAGCATCGCACCGTTACGTTTCGCGCCGTTTCCTTCCCCACCGTTCCTCGTCGGCTTCGCGACTGGCTGCGCCCGTGTCGTCGCCGTCGTTAGACACATTTTACGCGCCGATTGCACTCGTGAAATTAACCCCGTCCGCGTGTCTCACCTTTCACACCCTCCTGGTATATCGATTTTTTGCCCGGTCGCTTTTATTATCGCTCTTATTCAATAATTATTAAAAGTGAAAAAAGATACCTGGTGATTATAAGAATTATAACAAACCTTGGTCGTTCGAATGCTAAAAAATGTGAGTTTGAAACACAATATTCCGCGCTGAATAAAATTACAAATTTCCGCTTGTCAATTTCAACGCGAGAGGAGCAAAAAGAAAAACAGCGATGAGGAAGAAAAAGTATCTCTTCGATATTGCACGAAAAAAACCGAAGGATTTTTCTCTCGGGGATCGACGGACTTTCCGTCTCATTTCACAGAAATATCTATATACGTACGCGAGCCTCGAGTTTCGCGAAAACAAGGGACGAAATACGGGGAACGGAAACGATCTTGTTCATTAACGCGAACAACAATCGTCGCCTGGTAAAATGTTCATCTGCTGCGTAATGGCTGAGCGTAAAATAGATCCGCGAATCGTTCGACCACTTCAGCGTACTCTGCTTCTCGTCCATTGACGTTCCGCGTGTTTTCGATCGGCCGTCGCGATCGTAATTGCAAAAAATTCTTAATGCGATCGGCTCGAAGTAATGCCCTATAATTTTACATCTCCGTCGCTCTGTTTCACGTCCGGATACCTCCGCCTGGGAATATCGTGTTATCGAAAGCAACTGAATCGGTGGAGAAAGAATGGGGACGCATCGAATCGTGGCAAGGGTGCATTCGATCGATTACAGATTTGAAATTTTTTAGTTAAACCACTTTGATCGATTAGCCATTTGGGCGAGTTAAATAGCAAAAATGCTTAAAAGTTTGGAAAAATTGCACCAAGGATTTGTCAATACGCTTGACATAAATTAGATGGTCCCTCGCTGAAATAACCATTCTATATTTTAGCATTATCCAGCTTAGCCGCTTGTTTCAACAAAGAACCGTTCATTCTGTGGCAGGGATATCGACAAAGCGTTCATACAGCCATTTTTCTTAGACTTTGAGCTTCAAATTGGTGTACAGCAAGTGCCGTTTCATGATACTTTTCATTCATGATATCCCGTCGGAACGTTTGCCTTCCGAAATCAATAATTCGATAATGACGGAAATTCATCGCTCGCTACAATTGCTTGCCATTTATTCCGGGCGAAAAATAGCGTCGAGACGCTTATGCAGTCGTTCTCGTTAAACTTTAAGCTTCGAATTGATACGCCGTGCCCGCTATTTTTCGATAATTTTATGTCATGAAATCACGTCAGAAGTCAGACATGTAATTTGCGACAATCTCGTACGAGTAGTCTATCCATCATCCAGATGGATATGTATTATTATACCACTTATTACTTTTTGCGCAATTTCCTGATTTTCGAAATTCCAAATCCCGACCCAGATCTCCAGAGTTACGCTTCACTCGTCGCGATTCCAGCGAAGAATAGAAATGGCGGAAAAATGAATGAACAGCGGCGATGGAAAAGAATCAGAAGGAAATTCAGGATTTTCAACCGGGAATAATCTGAAAATGATTATCGTCCGCAGCGATGCATTTAATTCCGTCGGCGCGCAGGTGTATCCGTTAGAAGCGTAGCGTGTTCGCGCGGAAATGTCGGGGATCGAGCCGCCTATACCGGGTCGCAAGAAACCGTGACGTCAACGAGCAGAAGGATGACGACCCAATTTTTCATTTTTCGTTACTTAAAGAATACGGCTCGGATCTCGTGAAATCTGGTCCGGAACCATGGGCGAACTTTCTTTCTTCGTTTCTTTCCTTTTCTTTCTCCCGGCACCCTTTTATTTCGATACATTGTAAAGTCTTTGCCACGTGTTGGTGGCGGCTGTACGAGGCGGGCGACGTGTCTTCGAGCGGGCTGATTTTTACGCGTTCTCAGTTTTATTCCCGATCGTGATTTACCGTGGCCTCGTTTTCGTCCTGTGACGCAGGAAACCGGGAATTTTTCCGATTCGGACGATCCGATGTGCCGATGGAATTAAGCCGTCCGATGGTTCGCTTCTCTCGCAGAGCTTCCAGCGAGATGAAAAATGTAACGCGAGCGAAAGGTGTATTGAGAAAAACGTCCGTGAGAAATTAGCGTTTAGTGACTGGCGGAATGTCAATGGCGAAACTTCGTCTGACAAAGCGACGCAACTTCGGTGAACTCGGTTACCGCTTGTCAGCGGCGTTACAAATGTTCCGTGAGACGGTGTCGTTGCTAGCGTGGCCGAAATTAAAGGTAAAGGGGTCTAATCCTGTTTCAAAGCGAACCCTCGTGGCTTCGATACAGGAACAGCATCCTGGAGACCGTTTCCACCCGTAAGGACCTCGGCTCTCGTTACGGTCCAAAAACGAATTACTTCTGGCCGATTAAACGCGATCCGCCGTTTCGAATCGATGCTGCTCCTGAATTATTCACGAGGCGGGTTCAATCAAACTAACAAAATTCGTATTAAAATCGTGTATTTAATTGTTTTTTAAAGAAACGAACTCCGCTGAATTTCATCGTAGCTGTTCGACGGAAATAACATCGTGTAATCGAAGCGAGGGTAGGGCAAGTGAAAACTGATTGGCGTTTGAATGGAAAAATAAGAAGAAAATCGCTTGAGAGCCACTGGAGGGCAAAGCGTGAAAATATACATGGCTAGGCGTTCGCCTCCTAAAATTAATTCCATGTTAATGTGCACCGAGCGTACGTGTGTACACCGGGTCCGTACACGTACACGTATGAAACATCACGCTCGAAATAACGCGTTACTCGCGAACGCTTCGGGGATATTACCGGGGCTCGGCTGATTGAAGAAAAGCCAGCGAAGCTGCGTGTATATTTCGCCAGGCTCGGCCATGTGGAAAAAGATTGACGTCACGAGAAGTTGACGCTATCGTCGGAGCAGGGTGGGCGGAGGGGGAGGGGCGAGCCGTTATTCGGCCCGTTACTCTGACGAGAAGAGAAAAATGTTTCCTTCGGATGGGAAACGGGATCGAACGCCACGAAAATAATCATCGATCCGCAGGAGGCAACATACCCTCCCCCTCTGATACCCGCGAATACAACTTCATCGTGGTTCATTTGATGCGACAAATTCGTCCTTTTATCATTCTACGTTCTACGAAGGTACTTTGTTTCATACTTTCTTCAAATAGGTCAGCGATAAAAGATTTCACTGGATACACAACCCCCTCATTAAAAACCTGATGCTGTAGAATTTTAAGGGCCGTCAACCCCTAACTATGACTCGGAATTACAAGTGTAATGTATGTAGGTCGTGATGTTCTTATTTCTATTCTAACGTCAAGGATGTCGTTTCTTATTTTCACTTTTGTATTAATTTGATACCTGTTATATTAGTTCGACTAATTTGTAACTGTGTTACAAATATTGCAGTTGTTGTTCCCTTTTGTATAATACGAATTGAAGGATCGAGATTTCTTCTCCGCCTCGCTTGAAATCCGAGCTTGGAAGTTCCATGCGAAGCAACGTTAATTCCAATGATTATACACACACCGAGCCTTTTTTATTTCCAGCCAAACGAAGAATAGCAGCTGCTATTGGACTTATAAGCGCTAAAGAGTAACGTGAGCCCTGGATATTCTCCTGCGATTCCGTTCGCAGACGTTTCAATGGAGGCCGTCCGATTTATTCCCGTGATATCTCCTCCGGTCGGCGAGCCGATTCGAAAATATTCACGGTGAAATAAGAAATGGCGCAGCGAGTCGTCCTCGTGCACCGAGGAGTAGCACTCGGCTCTCGCTCTTTTGTGCTCGGCGCAAACGAGGTCCGAGATGGTCGTGAGTTATGAAGCGAAATATCCACCTCGGAACGACACGCTATAAAGTTTTAATACCGCGCGCACGATGGACGCTTCACGTTCCGTTTGTCCACGGGAATCGCCAATAATTTCCGTTATGTCCCGCTGCTAATTGAATCGGTAACTTCTCGAAACACACGCGCGACAGCTTTCCCCAGAAATATGGAAATCACGGGCGCGAAATTAAATTCTCCAATTGTATGTTAAACGTTGAAAGAAGATTAGGAATTCCCGGGTAACCTCGTTTAATTAAAATCTTAACAACCCCGTTCCCGTAATTCGCGTCCGTCACCAAGCTAAATATTCGCCGTCGCATTATTAACTCCCGCTTTTTGCGCGAACTTTTCAAACGATAAATCGTCACCGGAAACGAACAATTCCGTTGTTGCAAATTTAATCGCGTACACGGTGCGTGGTCGTCAAACGAACGGAGGTTTCCAATTCTTCCGGTTTCCGGTTCGAAACGTTTCTTCTCCGCGCGATGTCCGTCCCCCCGTTTCATCGCTGTCTCGATCTTGAAACGTTTCCGCTCCCGACGGAAGGGGTAACTTAATTTACAGAGGGTTCCGACGAGGCGTCGCGGGGACAGAGGGGTGGACGGGAATAATTAAATGGAAAGCAGCCACTCGACGAGTGGAAATACCTTTCAAGAAATGGATGTCGACGTCTGCAGACGCGTCTGCCCGCTCCTTCGCGGGGCCACACCGCTCCCCGATTACTCTTCGTTATCTTTGCTCACGATCGAGCCTTGACCCGTCCGAGCCTCCTCTGTCTGCGAACGAACCGCGAATATTTGTCGAAAGTTTTGTGCGAAGAGCTCTTCGTCTGCGAGATTCTTTGCGGGAACTTCTTAGGGGCGGATCGTGAATAATTGTACCCGGGCGCTCGAATTTTCGAAACGATAACTTCGCTGGAACTAAGTAACACGCGTTAAACGACGATTTCAGGAACTTCCGCAGCGCCATAATTCAGTATGAAATAGCAAGCTGCTTGTATTACAACAACTGCGCGCCGAGGTTACGAAGATATAGGTGCATGCACAGTAAATTATGTTCCCGCGCGAACCGCGAGGATCCAAGTTTATAATTTCGAGTAAGGAATCGCTGGAGAGGGATTATTGCCAGTTAACGAGCCGATAAATTTTGTTTGGAATATTTTTATAATAAATTCTTTAATATTTGTTACTGATTGTTATTGCTTCCAAGAGACTTTACTTCCCTCAGGATTATCCACGCAACGATATTCGTAATGGAGCATAGGTCATCCACGGTCGAGGCCCAACGAGTACAATGGCGGGCCATCAATTACACCCAATCGTCCCATCAAAGTCGGCCGGTTCGAGCTTACGGTCCGACCGACGGAATAATTAAGGACTCATTAAGCGGGACATTGTTTGACCGTAGCCGGTGGCTAAGGGAGACGTCGAATTTTCAACGACGACCGTCAGCATCATCGACGCCATTCAAGCAACGACACCACTTCAGACCACGGACTTCGGTTGGCTGCAATCTGCTGAGTGGTGTGTGCAACAACGGCGACGTCGAGCTCACGCAAATGCCTGGCCGTGCTGCGCCTGCCGTCGTGTCGCGTCGCGTTAAGAGAAGATACGGGACCGCAGTGCGCGCCGCGAAGCCTACCGCAAGTACGGCAATTAGTCGTGGCTCTACGACCGTTTGAATTTCTGCCCTCCCCCCTATCACGGTTCTTTGCTTCCGTCGCGACGCGGCCGACCGACTTTCCACCGCACCCGCACGCGGAAGTGACTGCGAATCGTTCACCGGCGAATACCTGCGGCGGCATTGCGGTCGCAGGCCGAGGTCGACGACAGATTTCCGTCTTACGGCTGATATTCGGTTAAATGATCATAAATTAGCGCGGGGGTAGAATTCGCACCTTTAGTGACATTTTTCAAATTTTGCATTATGGGTCACACGGAATGCCGTCATTTGTCAAAACTGTAGATTGCATCGAAGTTCGTGAAAAAAGTCGCAGTAGAAAGGGATTGTAGGTGGTCAGACCAGGGGAGTAGGTCCGCGACCGGTCAGACAAGTAGATCGAGTCGCGCGAGGTCGAATAAGCGCACGTAACTGCACGATTGGTGCATAATGTTGGCTACCCTCCTGTGCAAGGAACCTTCCCCAATGGCTATCTGCAGCCAGTATTTCGGATGCAGCCGTGAAAATATTTGAACGATCACATATCGAGCGATTGAATGGCCGCAGAGCGAGCGTTTCGTTTACGATCGTGTTACACGCATTCTTCCGTTGCCATTCAATGTTCACCGGTGTATAATTTAATAAACTCTGTAAAGCTATCAGGAAATGAGGGACGTTATCTTCTCTGCGCTCTTAGTTTAGTATCGTGTCATAGCGCGAAAAGTAATAAACTACAAATTGGTGTTTTAAGGATAGCACGAACGGTTTGAAAATTAGAAGCATTATCGTTTCTCGGTTACGACACAGGTAACTGCATCCCGAGGATATAAGAGGGAAGTTGTATTGTGCCTGTAAAAGTTCAAGAGGTTGGGTGCAAAAATCGTGAAAGTTTGTCGAGCATCCGCACGGCCCTAATAAAATACAGCGCAACGGATACGAGTGTCATCCTCTTACGCTATAATGTGTTGTGTTTATGGAAACGGGCGTAGCCTGATACGGCCTAGATATTGACGTGGCAATCACGCCCGTTCCTTAGCGTCGAATAAAGTGTTGGAATACAGCGACGACGAAAGTCAGCTAGCAACGGGCAATACGGTCTCGCGGAAGAAAATAATAAAAGTTGTTTGCCGATAAAATGGTCACGAAGCTCGTACCTTATCGTCTAGCACCTTAAACCAGCCATAAACTATTTATATTCACATTCTTCTTGGTTTCATGGGTTGCAATTTTTCACACGCTACTTATGTATCCTTTTTATGCAAAGATACCGGTTTTTCTTGCCGTCGAGTCGCACCTCTTTATCGCAACCTTTTGTGCGCTTCGTGCCTATTTTTCTTACGTGACAATGCATTTTTCTACCTTTATGCCTACACGCTTTTTTACTCCGGCTCGCGACCATCTTGCTCGTACACGCGGCCGTTTGTCATTTATTTACTTATACCTCCACTATTTCTATTGATACGTCGCCTGCCACCCTCGTCGTCTCTAATCTGTTCCTCGAATTTTTCCATCCGAGTGATTTATGATAAAGGAGAAATCGAGCCCTCGACGATGTCATAATTATGCCAGCAACGTCGAAGTTAAATCGTATTTTGAATCATTTCGTTTTGGCAGCCGATGGGTAATCAATTACAGCCGACTGCGCGTTAAAGTTCATTTTTCCATCGAATTTTTATGGTTATAAATACTTCTGAAGCGTCGTTGAAAATCATTTGGACTCAACAGATATTTCGATGAGGGGGAGGCTCGTAATGAATAAATCAATTATCCAATCCGTTCTCGTACCGCGTGTAATGGCGAGCTTATGAGCGGGACGTTCGAAAAAGTCCGTGTTACGTCACGGGATAATTAATTACGAATTATAAACGGCCGATTAATTGTAGCTGCGATCCCGGCCAATAAATATTCGCGCAGATGGATACGGAGGATCGAAGAGAGTCGTTAATCACAACGCATCGAATTGTCGAACGGAAAGTGGCGAGGAGCGAGGGTGGTGTCTGACCGCCCACGGCTGGTTCTACTGTCTGCCGCAATAGTTTCGTCGGCCATTTGGCGTGAAAATGTGTGCGCCACCGTAACAACGACAGGTTAAACGCAATAGATAACGAAGATAACGTGTACAAGGGTGATTTACTGATTTATAGAATAAAATTTCACGTATGTTATACAAATTCAGATTTATTCGATAAAGAATATTGAAACCAAGACCAACGATATATTCCAGATTTTCTGTTATAATGGATATTAATGCAACTGTTTAAAACGTTGAAATTAAAACATTTCAGACCTCAGTCACAGATAACAACGGTAACAGTTGTTTCTAGTTTCGGTATTCTTGTTTCTATCTATTTCATTTAGTGCAACAACGATCATCCGTGAAATCTGTGCAAGATGGCGTATCGTTGCACGAACTCCGGGTATTTTTCAGTAACCAATCGATAAATCATCGCGAGGCAACTTGATTGCTTGGCTTCTTGCTGAGTTTAATGGGTCGCCATATATTTTCCAGCAATAAGTGGTGAGCCCTTATCTGTGTTTGATGTACGGCCGAAAGTAGCCCCGTGCACCATGTCCAAAGCTGGTTTACGCTTTCCGAATAAGGAACAATATAAAGCGTCTTGGCACGCGATTAGTCCATTCTGCCAGCCGGATCGCTTCCGTTTTATACTTCAAACTAATATTAATGCTCGGAAAATGGATATTCCGTAATTATAATAAATCATGCCCCGTTGAGGAGATATTTTTATTCATGACACCGTATACATAGAAAATAACTGGCTAACGACAGCGGGGAGAGTCGACGCGCGTCACAACGCGTCTCACTCGGGTTAATTTGCAAATGGTTCCGGGATTAATCACGGCAGACATTAAAAATTCCAGCTGCGAAATTCTTAGGGGCAACCGTGCCGCAACCTCGAACAGAATACTAACAGAAAGGGTGGCTTTGATGCCGTGCATTAAGGTCCGCTCCGAGACTAATTAATTTGCTAATTCAAATTAGCCCGTATCTATTAAAATTTTGCGATAACTGTGCGAATTCAAAAAAGTAATAATATAGAAATAAAGTAACTTATTCTACTTTGTTCGATATTTTCAGGGTGATGTCGATTTAGTGAGGATTTGGGAGATTCGTCTCGACTCGGATCAGCTATGCAGAAAATGGCAAACTTGAACGCGTCCAGACTGGTAAGTACATTCAGCATTTTCTTATTTCAACACGAATTGCGTTATATGTACTTTCGCGGTAACAATTTCAAGTACGAACCGTGAAAAATCGAGAAAATTCTATAGAAACTTGGATTATTCCTTTGAACGTTGAATTTGTTGAATTTAAATACGTTCAGTACCGCGGAGGTAACCTGTGACCATCGATATCAAAGCTTTATTTCTCCGTTCGTACTTTTGATCGCGATTAAAACAAAACCGGAAGCCACAAAGAGGCCATCCCCATTCATTTTTCTCGTTCATCGGCTTTAAATTGATTTAACTCGCGTGGTAGACCCGAAAGGGGGCAAAAATCACGACGTGCCAAGCCCTCGAAATGAATTTTATCGATTAAACCGGATTCCTCGGCTAACGCGGAGAATTACCGTTTACGCTGCCCTCGTCGGGCCGGAAGTTATCGGCCAGAAATTGCATTAGACGCCGTTATCGCTCCTCGGGGAACTTCCCCTGTAGTTTGTACGTACCACCGATGTCGCGACACTGTCCCAATGAATCTTATCATTCACATTTCGAGTTTTATATCTTGGAATAATTAAAAACAGACGAATTTTAAATAATTGGTACAATTGGTCTGAACATCGTGGTTCAAAATACGAGAGGCCTTGGTTCGTGAAAATGTAAGGCGAGGAATTATGGAAACACTAGAAACTGAACCGAAAGCGGGCCAGGCGATTCTCTGCTCGCGTAGATAGCCGCTGAAGGCGAAAAGCCGCGGGTGTAAAGCCCCATTAAGCGTTTTCCGAGCTGTATCAGCGCTCTGTCCAAGCTTGACTTCTTACTTTCTAATGAATATAAATATCCACCCGTTTGCCTCCGTCCTTCTCTTTCGCTTTCACTCACATTTTTCCCTCTATCTCGTTTCCCGTCGCGGTAGCCTCACCCCTGACCTGCAACCCCATATAATTGTTTCCGAGGAAACTCGTCGACTTGCAGAATAAAGTTCCTATTATTTTGCTAACAGCGCGGCCGATCCCTCTTCCACTCGCGACGATCCGAATCTCTTCCTTTCTGTCTTCCCCCTTTCCACCCCTCCCCAGCCCCTCTTCGGTCACCCGTTTCGCTTTCCGCTCGTCGAGTCGGGTTCCTAGGAAATCATCCGCCGCTGCGTCGCGTTCGCTCGATAAAATCTCTCGGAAGTTTGGAAAATTAGTTTAACCCATTTTCGAAATATTCCTGCTCGATGATGTTTATACGGGGCTAACGAAAAGGGGCGGCGGGGAGGTCGGTTCCTCGGACGCCGCGAATGTGGCCGTTTAATGAGCAGACGAACAAACTTGCTATCATTTGCAGCGAAACGAACGACTCAAGAGTTTGCAACTGGTAATTCGTAATCATACGAACAGGCTCGTTCGACCGGCTGCCGCTCGCGGCCGGAACCGCGAACGCGTTATCGCGGTATCATCTACTCGAGCTCTGAAAACAATTCCCGACGCTGTATTTACTTGGCGATTTTTCGATATCCGGTGTTTTAGTCGGGGTAGTTTCCGTACTTTTCTTAAAATTGTAATAAATCAATTTTGGAACATTTAGAAGGTCAAGGGAATTAAAGGAATATCTGATGGATAATGGGGGTGCATTGCACATCCAAATTTTTGGATACGCGGTTCAAAGCTGGCAGGATCTTGTTGCTTTCGTCGTTGGGGGATAGCAGGAAGCCAGGAGGGGGCGGGGAGGCGCAAGAAGTTTCGAAGTCCCCGAATCCGGGAAGAAGTTTCGAGACATCGATTAGCGAGATTGAAAACTTCCGTCTCCTCTTCGTGCATTACGATTCCGCCGCGAAGGGGAGCGGAGAGGGGTTTGGTCGCTGAAAACCCGAGGCTAATGGTTTCCGTAGCCGTCAAAGAGACATCGATTAACATTCCTTGTCCTTTTTTTTTACGTTCCTACTTTTCCCAAGTTTTTCCTCTCTCCTGCTTTTTTTCCTGTTACTTTTCGAATCGATACCGATCCGCTGAGTCCGGCGTAACCGAGGGCCGTTGGTTTACGTAACGCGAGTAATCCGAGACTACAACAGGGTGGGCGATGGGTGCAGAAAAAGGACATTTATTAAATTGATGCCATCGCGGGAGCATGACGGCGTCGTCGCGCTTGATATTCTTCGATAGAACCGTCGATACGTCCGGGGGGACGCGTCGCTTTCAACAAATCGGTCCGATAAAAAATTGACATGGACGTTGGCGCGATCTTCTGCTCCATCTGCCTTAATCAGCCAACTGGCTACTTTGTTGATGACGACAGTTTTTTAAAATTGAAGTTATAGAACGAAAGACAACTAGTAGTTATTAATATTAAAAGAATAGGGGCTTCTTATCTTGCATCTTCGTATCTTTGGGTTAATATGTACCCTGTATGGGCGCCGTATCTTAACTTTCATAACGGGGTACATAAAATTTGAAGAAAAATCGCCCGAAATTTTGCAGCCGTATCTTAACATCCCCCCATTTCGGTACCGCGTCCCGTAAGAAAGTTCCGGCGAGATCGCGCCTCGGTTATTTAAGGACTACAGAAATTATCGATGTTACTATGCAGATGAGAAAAGTTCCGACACGAAATTACCAGAAAGAGCATTCATCAGAGGACGTCTCAAAGTTAAGCCGCCGCTCCGTTGCGCCGCGAGTAACCGAGAGCAACTTTGAGCAACAATAAGTGACAATTTAGCTGGAGGCTGCTTGATAACTCTTGTTACGCCAGTCGAGCAGTTGATTCGGATGCTGGCGGATTCGAAACGCATCATAGCCGAAAGAAAATGAACAGTTGTTACACGGAAAATTATATCATTCTTGTCTGAATTGCACCAAACACTCGGAACTTTCATCTTCGCCAGGGAAAAAATTTCAGCAAAGTGGCGGGAAGAATTTTCGCGAAGTTTTTTTTATGATTTAACGAGACGCCACGGCACCCTTGGATTTTTAATGGCTTATCTCCCGGCCCTGAGAATTATTATTGTAGCCGTTCGGAGTCTTCTTCAACATCCTCCTCTTACACTTTGATCGAAGTTCGCGAATTTTCTTCACCTCCGATAACTTACGAGCTTTTTCAGCCCGGTAAATAATATATGAAGCGTGAGCTTTGTTCAGGAATGAGTTTCGAAACTTCCCCGGCTCGGGTTCCAGCAGTTTTGCATTAATTGTTAACAGCATTTGAAAATTACTGCATTAACTTCGCATCGGGCGTACTTTTCGCCTACTTTGTATAACTTCGTGAAATATTTCTACCGGTGTCATAATTAACTTTATTCCTTTAAACACTCCTCTCGAGTCTCGGATAAAAGGGTGAACTTTCGATATTTTTGATTCGAGAGGGCTTTAAAAAGAATTCCAACGTTGTATCCGAAGACGATCGAATTTATCTCTCGTTTTATCTACACATCGATTGTCTGGCCGGGGGAGGAATGAATTATTTATAGAAAATGTTTGTCGAACTCGGTCCGCGGCGAAATAAAAGTCGATCCCCGGTCTGGAAGCACGATATTTTGTAGTTTCTGAGAAATTCCGCGGAACAATTCCTCGGAGGTAAGTTTGAAGTTTGAATCGTAATTCCGTGGCACGGTTCGCGATATCAAACACGGCGAATCGAGGAGCACAGGGACACGTGGAATTTCCATGAGAACAACGTTGTTTCGCGCGTCATTTATCGGTTCGCGAAGGTACGCGGATCCATCGATCCTCCATCAGTGACGATCCGATCTAAGCAGACCCCGCGACCATTCCCCCCATCGTTTCCGCTTGTCCGTATGCAAAACCGTGTCGTGTCGTTTCGGCTGGAATCGATGCTTCATGAATTTACAGCGAGCAGCCCAAACGAGTCGGTCGTTTCGCGAAACATCCCCGTTACAACCGATACCACTCCGCCCACCCCGCCGTCAATTGCCGCGATTTGTAAACGATAAGGGTCGCCCTACCGAAGGGAGATGAAACTTCTCGTCCATGCCTATCGATACCTTCGTTTGTTCTACTTTTATTGCATCTTCGAGTAATATATTTTAATTTGAATGATTCGTCAAATATTTTCTTCCGAAATTATCCTCGATCCCGATCGATTATAGGGATGTTTAATTTGCATTTTTATCGAACAACGAACCGTACAGACAGAGGAGAAGGAAAGAAGGTAGAATTGGAAGGCATCGAGTGGTTCGATTTAATTTCTGGAATTTACCCGGGACCGCAATCGGTTCCATTACTAACTTGTCCATCATGTGCAATTGCCTGTCCAATTTCCAGCCGGGATACGATCGTTGAAGGAACCTTCGCGAGATCGAATGAATCCGGGGGTCTTAAAGGAATCGATATAAAATCGTTCGACCGACCAACAGTCCCCGAGGCAATCGACGAGCCACCAATCCACAGTTCTGTTAGCGATCGGACGATTTAAGAACAGTCGATTCAACTTGAAAACATCTTGTTGCGGCCGATTTCCCTCGTTTTGTCCAATTATGATCAGACGGGACCGTTTAATTGTTCTTCCAAGTAGATAAAATGCAATTTAGGGCAATTCGTGCGATTGACGTTACCGGATAATCAGAGTGTAAAATTTTAATTAGAAAACGAGAATTGATTTATTTATTTTAAAGAATCTTGAATAGTTCTCTAAAGGGTGTTGGGATGATCCAAAGTTTCGGTGAATTTAACGCGAGAATTAATCCACGGCGGCGACGAAGGACACAATTATTACCACGCTCACGTCCCGATTCCTTACGTGATCCTCGACGAAGGACTAACCACGGGTAAACAGAGCCAGCTGAATAGACGGATATTCATACCGGTTCCGCGCTATCGGGAAGGGTTCTTCGATGCGACCACGCTCCGAGACTTCCATAATGATGAACCAAAGTCCGTAGCATGCATAGCCGATATGTTACCTTCGCCATCATGGCGTCTGGTCGTAGGTAGATAGGCTGCGAGCAGCAGTTGCGTCGCTTTTCCTCCATATTAAGTGGAAATTGGTAGGAGAGGCTGTTGCTCCTTTGTCCCGAACGTTTATTGACTGTAATAATTGTGCCTTCGAGTTGGGTGTCGCTGTCGGATATTAAATCAGTACGTTCCTGATTAGGGATTAACGCAGTGTCCCTGTTAATTTAAACGTGAAACTGGGTCGAGGATCCTGGTAATTAAGAAATTTTATTGCTTATCATTAGGCTTTACGATGTGGACACGGTGGCGTGCTGTTTCTGGGGGCTTGGTATTTTTCGTTGGTCTAATTCGATAATAATGGGCTGGAATCCGCCGCAACCATTCCAAATTACTCCCTAAGTGGAGTGGACATTTTTAAGTAACACCGTTTATTCAAACAATTATAAACAGAGAGAATTTTTCTTGGCGAATCAAGATGACGGAAAGATAGAATAATAATTTAAGAATGAAATGAATCGCGGACGGGCGACGTCTCGCTTGACCAACGATTCTTTCAGGAGAATGGGAATACGCCTCGTTAAGTCGGATTTCAATTAGTCACGGTTAATGGCCGTTCGACGATCTACGTGTTCGAGGTTAATGCGATTTTTAATTTTCCGGCCTGTCTGTAATCCTTTAACGTAATTACGCGTTCCATTGGAAAAACCATTTGAGGTAATTACACCGCGGGCTCTGGGGCGCGTGAACACATCCCTCTTCCTCCCCCCTTCTTCCCCATACCCAGATACATTACCCATCCGGGGCCCGATGCTTTTAATCGACTACTTAATAATTCCTCGTTTCGTGATTTCGAGGGCCAATGACGGTGCATGTTTCCTTCCCCACATTTTTTTTTTTTTTTATACGAACGAATGAATCAAACCAGCTCGTAGACGAGATGTTACGATTCAATGGGTACACACGATACCCTATTCCCTGTCTCGCGACGGTGTCACAGTTTTAATCAACGTGAAACCTCTGATTAATGTGCTCCACGTCGAACCTGGTTTATAACCTGACTCGACCTTGACGAATTGGATTAAGGGGAATTCCCCTGGCCCGGGACGGCACCCAATATCGGACATTATAATCGAAAAACACTGTAATGCAATAAAGTCGATTTTATCGAAAAAATAGAGGAGGGAATGTTACAATTTATAAAATAAAATAAAATAGAAATTCAATATTTCTTAATAGACTTAATGAGGACGTATAGATTTCTGATGATGACAGTATGTATTTGTAGCAATTCTCGGTAACATTGTGATCATCCATAATCTTGTTTCTCCACTTAGCGCATAGTTCAAACGTGCCATTTATTTACCTTGGCCCAATATCAAGTCATCGACTTCCCCATAGTACGAGGGAAAGCGTCGTGCCAAGGAAAATATATAGTTTCCCTAAAATAGCATACACCGCTCGGGACTCTTGAAAACACCGTTAGCCAGGGTAGTCTTTTTTTCTCCTGGAACCGATATTGTTTGAAAACAATGGACCGCCTGTTTCCCGCGCAAATCCCCCGGTCTTAAAATACACACGGTGACACCCGTGTACGAGGAAGCGTTACCCGGCTCGCCATTCACGAAACCGTGAAACGTTTAACGAACCGAGCAGGGTACGACGTGAGACTGCGTTTTCCGTTTCGGAAACAAAACAGTTTTCAGAAGCGAGCCGGGGCGCGCGTTATCGCCGCTTGATGGGCACGATGAAATTGCACGATTAAAATGGATCACCCGGTACGTGGGCGTTAATCTCCACGGACTACGGTAGCCAGAACACGGACGGTTGTTTACCGAGTAACGATTAACTACAGAGATAGCGAATGCAAATAGCCGTGAATCCCAGGGGCCGTTTGGTTTCACCGGGTGGTCCCTGGATGTCGTCGAGTTCGTCGTGTGTGTCTCTCTCAAGACCACCGTCTCGGAACCCTCCGCCCTCCCGTGTTTCCACGAAATTACCATTAACGGTTAATGAGCTCCACGGCTAGCTGGCGCTCGGTCGACCAGTGTTTTCAGAAAATGATCCTCCGTTTCCAGAACTGGCACCCGTTGCAGTAGTCAATAATTTACGAAAATTGAGCCCTCGAAAGTTTCACAAAATGATTAATTAGAAGATGACACCCTCTCCATACAAAAAAAAAATTTGTACAAATCCCTGGTACGTCCGAATACAACCGGCGCTTATTTCGAATAAAAAGCAACGAGTTCCGAAGGAAAATCAGAAAAGTTTCCGAAGCGTTGGCTCGTGGTGCAACCCGCCCCCTCCCCGTTAGTCGCCGTATGTTACCGAAATTACATAAACGCGAGCGTGTGCACGCGTGTGGCCAGGTTGCGTGTCGGAGAGAGAGGAAAGGAGGAAAGTTTTTTGGCTCGACAGAAACAACAGTGACGGGGAAACGGCAGAAAGTATTGTTGGACGGCGAGAGAAACGTTGGTCGGGTGCGCGCCGTTTATTTTAAGTTCTTTCAAACTCTCCGGCGCACTCCTCGAGAAAGGAAGAAGGCGTCGCTGGAGAAGGATGATAGAGGGGGGGGAGAGGGATGTGGATGGTGATGGGGCGTGGGTGGGATCGGAGCCACGGTACAAAGGAAGAGACGTCGAAATGGAAAGAAAGGTCAGCCACCGGGCGAGAGAGCTGAGGTATCGTGCTGGAAATAGAGCAAAAGAAAGTGGTGCCGCGGGTGGAGGGGGTACGGTTCGTGCTCCTCCGAGCCATTAGACAAATTTTATATATAGGTGCGCTGAAAGCTCATTCGTTTTTTGCCACGAATCGTTAACGTCCCTCGGCCTCATTATAATCGATCGTTTAACGCCTTTATTGAGCCCCGGCTACTTCTTCGATTGCTGCTTCTTTTGTCGCCACGATGAATGGGCTCCATCCCCGCTCCTTTATCTCCCTCGAACGACCCGGCCGGGTAACGAGATTTTAAGAAAATGTACATACCGATATGCGCGACACGTAAAACGGCCGGAAGACGGTTACGTGGTACGCGGTGACGCGGACCAGAAGGGCGAGGCTGTAACGAGAAAAGACATCGTAACGAAAACAAGTTTCGCGACACGAACCGTTAAAGCCTCGAGAAGATGCGTACAACCGCTTCCGGGGGAAGGAACGCACGGTTTCCCGGCTTAACAAAGCCAATTTCCGGCCGGATCCCATAACGCCACTAACGGGACCAACTTTCTGACGATCTGGAATTCTTCGACGATGTCGTTTGTCGAATCGTTATTCCTTTCCCATCTTCCGCCCGTTCCCGCGTTAGCGGCTAGACAACCAAGTGGATGATGATCGTCTATGATCAGACACTAGTCATTACGGTTACCATTTTCGCTTCTCCAATGAATTAAATTTTATAATAGTGGAGTACGAATTGCAATTATTCAGAATCCAATCAGATACAATTTGGCGAACAAAATTACTTTATTTATTATTCGATCGAACAAAGTTTGTATTGTTAGTCGTTGATAGACGCGTTCGAGTAGCATTTATTTTTTACGAATGATAGAAACGAAACGTATCCGGGGTACGGTATATATCAGCCCCGACGAGAAATGAATTATTATGTAGATTTATTTTTAGTCGATGGTGATGGACGACTGTATTATATAGTAGCACGAGTGTATTATTGAACGAATTGAAAAATACTTTCGCTCCAAGTGGCGCTTTATCTTCCGGAACGAGTTTCATTGCTTCTAAATCGACGTGATATACGACAGTCTGGCTAGATTTTCAATTCCCGTTTGAAGAACTCGGTCGGTTCAGTTTTTGATCTATTCGAACGCGACATCCACTGTCGTACCTATTTTCGTGTCTCCGAAAACGGTGCTCCGGGAAAACTGTCGTTGAAATATCACCCCTTAAAGTATATACGTACGTTTTGTCGCTACGATAGAGCCCATTCCCGTGGTAAACATTTCAAATGAAAAATGCCGCTTCAAACTTATATTAGTTACCTCGATTGAACGTGTGAAATAAGATCAAAATTGGAACGTCTCATTTCTTCCCTATCGAGAACAAATTCTTAGACAAAATCGACCATAAAACAATTCTTGGTTTAAGTGAAATTAGCCTTGAAATGTCAGGAGGAACCATATGATATCGATGGAACATGGGTTGAAGGGAAGGAAAACATAGAAGAATCGTGTTTTCAGGAATTCTCCAGGATTTTTCAGGAAGCGTTCGAGGGTAAATTTAATATCGACGTGATGTCAAAATTTCGTGTGTGCAAGGGGTAGGAGAATCAGACTTAGGGGAGGGTAACGAACCGCCACTATTCTCCTCGACTGTCGTTCGAGGCCTCTTCCAAACTGCAGATATGACAAACGCACGTGGGTCCCTGAAACCCATATGCACCGATAACCACGTTATCGGTCCGACGTGGAGCACGCCTGTTGTTCCCGATACGCGGCCCGGTAAAACGTCATCCATTATCCGGCCCGGACTGATTTACTATTAATTAGTAGTATCGAGAGGGAGTGAAAGACAGCCGCGAAATTTCAACCGAACGAAACTACACGATTGAGGGGGGCCAGTAGGGGGCGACATCCCTTTTCCCGGACGGTAAATGAGCCGGTAAACGTCCATGAAACGTTCCCAACCGAGTGTGGACGTTCAATTAGCCGGAGTGTGAAACGAAAATGATATTCCAGCGACGGCGAGGTAAATTTGCCGCGAAAGGGAACTAAGCTGCTGGCTGGCTGGCAGCTGACGTTGCTTATTAATTTTCCTTGTCGTTCCCGAGGAACTGGCTCGTTCAATTTACACCGTGGCGAATTGAGAACGATTCCTGGACGTTCGCGAGCCACGTTAACGCTGAACGAACGTGATAAGCACGCGAAATTTTTATAAACGGCGCGACACCGTTTGTTGCTGAACAAAGGATTTCCCTGTGATTTATATTTCTGTGGACTGCAGGTTCCTGGAAATAACCGGGGTCCTAGAAAATAGGGCTTTATTTGAATTATAGATTCCATGGCGTTTGAGCTCTGGTAACGAAACTTAATTTGGGTAGTAAAGCTTCTTCTCTGGGTCGTTTGTGTCTTTTTGGGGTCGCATTTCTTCTCACTAATAATAATTAAAGCATCCACAAGCTTACAGTGTCTTATAGACATTCCAAATGGTAACGTTTTATTATTAAAACAAAATTCAAGTTTCCTAAAAATAGAAATGGATGAGTTTTCTCTGAAAGAACTGGTTTGTCGATTAGACCGTCGGCTGTAAGGGTTGCGTGTGCCATTTTCTTTTTTCGAGGAACGCGAGGGAGCAGAGAATGCACGAATTCTGGTCAAAGTTGCCGCCTAGTTTGACTCGGCAAGTTGGTAATTGAAAAAAAGTGGAAGAAAAGAGGCAGAGAAGAATGAAACAGAGAAAGGAACGCGTTTCAGTAGGTTCTTTCGTAGTCGGATGAAACGTGGCACAAAAGAAATTGAACCTGCTACAAGGACGATGACGTACAAAAGCCTGCAGACAATCGAATGCCACTCGAGCACACGTTTTTATCCATTGGATGATCCTCGACCTCGAAACTATGCTTACATTCTTTCAAGATCGTTCGATTAATTATTTGACGTTTAATTCATATTAAATTACAAGTTAAATCCACTTCGTTCTGCCTTGTATTTTATTCCTCTGTGATGGAATTTAAATCATTTTTATTGGATCTAATATCCATGTCATTACGAGATTTCCTAATGGAATCGTGCGTATGAAGTGTCGTTGATTTCGAACTTGGTCTCGAAATTCACTGGATTTTGACTTGAGAAAGGTCGCTCGCAAACTGTTCCGGGTCGAACTGTTTCGAAGAAGAGCACTCAACCTTTGCTACCCGTGATCCATAAACTTCCTGCTCGCTGGGCGTTGCAACTCCGCTTCCTGCCCCTTGTTCTCGTCCTTAGTTCCGTTTCTTTCTACTCGAAGCAACAGAGCAAAGGTCGAACTTAACCCCTGCCAAGTGTCTCAGGCATTAGGGTGAAACGCTTTCTGTAAGTTCACGACCGATTTGTGGTATCCTTTCTTGCGCTAAATCTTCAGCATCCTTTCCATCTTTGGATTTATTTTAATCAGATTACAATTTTAAACATGACCGATAGATTCAATAATTCCAATAATTCCCAAATTTCTTAATTATAATTACACCACACGAAGACTACAGTGCATCGAGTAAACCGGAAATTCGAAGAAAAGGACCTGCAGTTCCGGCGGTTAGCAGGCCGAGGAAGCAATAGGCACGATTTTCACGCTCGCGCGAGGATCAAAGTGCACGGAGCGAGGCGGAAACGAAATTTGTCACGGGTGTTCCGGCGCCTTAAATTTGTCTCCGGCCGTGGATTACGGGACTTCGATACTCTCTGTTGCCGGCCGAAAAGAGATCGGCCGGCGTCAAGGATTAAGGTCAACGAAGAAATTGAATTCGTCGGAAATCCGTAGAGGCACGGGGCGACGTGAACGGAATCGAGATGGCCGACGTGTTTCCGCCCTGTACACCTGACACGCCGTTCTAACGAAACTTCCCTCGGCCATCCTGCTTCTCCGAACCATCATCGTACGGGATCCTATCAACAGGACCAGGAACATGACGAGTAGAAAGATTCACTTGTTACAGAAGGATTAACTATCCTGTCACGGTTTTGAACTTTTAATTTTTTTAATTTCGTAAAAAATATATAGAAGTATATTTATAAGTTACTTCCACTGCGTTATTTCAATCGCACTTTTATCAAATTTCGATTTCGTTCACCGCAAAAGGGTTGACGTTATTTCGAGTCGTTTCGCGACAAAATCGCAGGTGCGAAAAATAACAGGAACCGAGCTCGGTCGTGTTGCATTTCAGAAAACAAACGAACCGTTCGCTCGTTTAGTCGGTTGGTTCGATTCGTCCGTGCAGTGCAAATCACGTTGGCCACGCTTCACGTGTAACCGATACACGTCGCCCGACCCCCACCCCTCGCCACCTGCCCCTTTTGTCGGTGTTTCGCGTCGTTTTGCGAGTACAATAATTCGGCCAATTTCGTCGTGCCAGTTTATGATGCACTCCGTTGAATTTTCCACGCGAATTTTCGAAAGCCATTCCGTTCGTAACCGATCGACGATTCGCGGACCCGTCCCCGCCGACACCGAAAGGCGCTTTACCTTCGCGGATAACTTCGTTTCCGGTTGGACCAACGGGTGCAAACTCGACGAGCGGTGCAACTCCGGGGGGAAAAACTTCTTTTGCATATGGAAACGAGTTGTCGTGCAAGAACGATCCTGTTTGCCTAAATTTTCTACGTTTTTTTGAAAAAGGTACTAATTCGATTCGATAAACAATAGTTATAAAAATATTTGAAATATCCGGGGTTTGACAGGGCCATCGACATCGCCGATGTAAATTTAATCGATGCTCGAAATTTATTCGAACAGGCCTCGCGGAACAGGCATTAATGAATTTCCCGATATTTTACCGAACCGTGGACACAGTCTCGTCGAAAACGAGGAAACTATAACCTTTTAGCCCCTCTCGGCTCGTCCCGGTTCGGTTTCGGTATTTAAGAGAGTGTATATATCTTCCTGGGAACAGCTTCTGCAGCCCACCCTGGATCGTTCCGACTTATTTACAACGGGGCCGCATCTTTCATCGGTTTTTCGTATTTTCTTCGACGCTTTCGCGGTCTTTGCGCGGCTAATGGCTGATTTCGATGTGTGGAAAGTTTCATGAAATTTCATGAGATAAAAGTTCCCCTAAATGGCGCTTATGATACATCAGTTTGAAGCTTAAGGAGTAATAAAAATGATTTCGTAAACATTTTATTGCACAAATTTTGGGAAATAAAATGAAAAATCTTGAGTTTCAGGACTGTAAGTTTGAAGAATTTCAATGTTAAAAATAAGAACCTGCAGTCTTGAAAATTATACTTTAACGAAGAAGCCAATTTCAGATTTTTACTCTTGGCGAGCTTAATTCAATGTTCCGAGCGAACAATTTCCATGACAAGGGGGGCAATCGAATTAAAAGATAAACGCAAGGAGTAGGAAAAAAGTTGAAACACACTCCCGCAAAGTTCTTTTCATGAACCATTACCCACGGAGTCACGGTTCACGGTTCGCCAACGAACAAATAAGGAAGACGAAGAAACTCGGCCTGTATTACCAAGTCAGATCTGACCCCTCAAAATCACGGTGGCCCGATCCACGTTCATCAACCCCTAACCGCGCCGTATAACCGTCGTAATTTACGACCCCCTATTACGAAACTTTCCTCGATCGTTCGCAGACGTTTCCCGGGGGGTTTCTCTGTCGCGCTGATAAACATGTTTATTTCGAGAACATACTTTTTCGTCCTTCAACGAAATATCACATAATTTCAGCAATATTTCCATCCTATTTATATCCATTTGTACATTTTTATTTCGAAATTGGTACATCGTAGAATATTCACCAAAGCCTCGAATATAATTACCAAATAACATTTTTAACATCCACACTGGCAGTTTACACGTTTTCACGGTAGAGAGAAAGAAGGCCAGAGGGGGTGGAACGAGGGGGATATTTAAATTTTCTATCGTCGACGCGCGATATTATCTTTCGCCGAGGGAGAAAAAAGAAACTTCGACGCCAACGGGCAATAATATTTGCTCTCAGCCGCGAAAGCGTACCTTCCGTTGGTTAATTTTGATCCGTATCTACGGAAGCAACGGACGGAGATGGAACATCTCTGGCAAAGGGGGAAGCGACGAGGGGGGAGGGTGAAAATAGAGAACGAAGGGGTGAAGGTTGAAAGTTTCCAACGGTGTCGAGAAGGAATAAGAGGAAGAAAATCTCTAGTAATCCTCGAGGGGATAATCGGCACCGAGATCCGCGTTTTTTTCCCCTTAATTAACGACTCATCGCAAACGCGGCTGATTACTTTTAATTAGCTTCTCGAAGGGGAAACGGTACAGCCGGGGAAGAACGGACGAGTTTGTCGTTCGACGCGATCGTGTCAGATACGTTTTCCGATAATCTCGTTGAAATTTTCTTCGTGTACCCTACGTGTATTTCTGTACCAAGATTTCCAGCTAAATTTTCAAATATTCTTTAATACACTTGCCTGATATCCGTTTCATAATATTTTTTATATTTGAAAATTAATTATACGCGTCTTGAATAATTAAACATCCAACGTATCTTATTACACGTTTCCATTTCCGCTGAAACAGGCTACGCGTTAATTAGTGGACTGTGAATTAATTTTAAACGAAGGAAAAATCTTTTATTCGCGGTCTGTGTGCAAACAAATTTCATGCACGATTATTCCTCCTCTTCGTTTGCTATTTTATCGATGTAAGAATTGCAGTTCGTTTAATGCGAAAAGAATTTAAGGGGATTGAAGACATTTAATCAGACAATACTTTTATTTCGAGTTTTAATATTGGAATTGTTGTACGAATTTTGTTCAAAGAATGTTATAAACGCGATCAATTTCACGGCACCTGTTGTATTTAATAACGAATGATATGCCAAGCCGATTTTCAAAAAAATGCCCCGTCGTTTCGTGCATTCGACTCATTCCGAGGGGAACAACGCGTGCATTTGATGCATCTGTTGCGTCGCAGCATGCACTGTCTGGGTGCAACAAAATTCGTAACAAAGGGTATCATTCGAATGAACGTTTTTCATGCAGTCAGATGCATTCGTCCTGCAGGAGAATTTAGAAAACCGTCGTACCGTGGAAGCTTCTAACGAAAATCAACGACATTGCAGCCCTTCTGCAGCGAGCCCTTTAAAAATTCTTTAACTTCCCTCCAAAGAAATTTACTTTCTTTAGAAAAAAATATTTTGCTAATGTTTCTGAACTAATCTCGATATTCGAGTAATTAAGTTCTCATCGATCGGGGGCCGACGTAGCCCGAAGTGTTAACCGTTCGAGCGATCGATTAATCGCCGTCTGAGAAACGGCGAGCCGATCCAGAACGGGGCTGAAACTCGATCTCGAACTGTCGCCAATCTCGGGGACGATCTTCGAAACAATTAATCTCAATTTGCGGAGTCACCTACCTTCGGGCTGGTGGGGCGTGTAGATGTTCAGGTACAGACAATCCTCGCTCTGGTTCTTCAGATACGGCAGCAACCTTTCCAGATACTCGTACCTGACCGGTCTCACCTCGTCCCGTAATTTCGGCACCGTTTGAGGGCACACCGGGGCGAACTCCTGCGATTGCCTCACACCGCGCCAGGGCTCCGGTGATCTCGGCGGCGAGAACCTTAAAGACCCTATCGGGGGCTCCGCGTACGGCACTCCTGGAACAGGGTTATCGTCGATTAATCGACTTGGATTAGGGTTAGCTACTAGACGAGTGGATCGTGCACGATTCGTTTCGCTTGATGGAGGGGCTGGGATAGACAAGGGTCTCGATGGATGGTTGGACGGTTTGAAAAAGTTGGCCGAGATTTGCTCGCTTGCAGAGGTTGCTAGGGCATTTTTTTGTCGCTTGAACTTCGGGGGAATGTGGGTCGAGGTTAGCTCAAAAAAACTATCGGGTGGTAACAATGTAGAGTCAGTAAAACTTGGGAGTAAAAATAGTGTAGTAGTACTGTAACTTTTGGAGAATCTAGTTTTTGAAGAAACATTGTCAAGGGCGGTCGAAAGAAGGCCATAAAATGGGCAAAAGTCGAGAGTCGAAAACCAGGTTTCAAGGGGTGTGGTGGAGTAGGAACATAGTTTATAATAATAATTATACTTTTATATTTCAGACGAAAAATTTTATCCCATCAAACGAAGAAAGTGTTATGAATTTGTGCAACACCCCAATATCGTAGTTTCCGTCCATCCCGGTTGCCTCGTGGCGATACCTCTCCCTGCTGCCGGAAGTAAATCCCCGCAAAATGGAGGAAACGTACGTGTCCGCGAGTAGTCCGACGTACGAGCGACGAATCGGTGCCAAGGAATGTCAGGGGCTCTCGTAGGAACTTGCAGAAAGTACACGGTCGCTCGGACGTCGAGCGAGTCGAGCACGCGTCGCAGTGGCCGAAAACGAGGGGAGGGGTTTATTCCCGAAATAGCCTGCCACGCTTCTCGTTTCGGAACCTTTGACGTATCGGGGATCCACGAAAGCTCCGGGATATACGTCGGGCTAATGCGAGAGAGAAAAGCTGATGCAGCTGCGGGGGCAAAACTTTCGACTCCCGGTCGCTGACCAAAGTTCGACGTATCGACGTACCGGAAACTAGAGATCGCGGCGTGTTATCGCTCTTCAGGTTTGCAGGGGATTCGATCGACGGAAGGGGGCTGGCCGTGATTGGGCCCACGAACTTTCAAACTTCCAGCACGGCACGATAAAGCGATGATTGTGAACGGATTTCAATAGACATGATTGATTCCTACGGGGACGAGACCTGACCACTTCCGTCCCACCTTTTTTTCTTAATTGGTACTCGTCGATAGACTCTTTCGAACCGCCCGTTCTTTTCCTCGTTTTGGTGTAGATTTTTCTACCAGTTCTTTGAGTTTATTCATTTTTGTTACATGAGGGTTTAATCGCTATTTATTTTATCAAATAGTGGTCACTGGTTAATTTTGAGTATTGCTAATATTAAGCTAATAGTGTAAAGTACTCATTTGAAAATTAAATTAGATTAAATTTTATCAAAACTCACCCAAGAAAACGTCCACCGTCTGCAAGTCATGATTGGTCCTGGGCTGCACGACCACGCCGCGCAGACGGCCCTGTTTCACCTTAACCTCTCTGGTGACGCGTTCCGGCGGATCGAGGAACCTCGAATGATAACCGTACTGCGGTCTCCCCTCGTAAAAGTCACGGTGTTCCGTGAGGATTTGGGTGCAGGCCAGCAGCACAAGACCCACCAGCTCCAGTCGCAGCATCCTCGACATTTATTCGGATCGTTCGACGCCCAGGAAGCGTGGCAATGAATTTTCGTCGCCGATACACCCCGAGATTAGCCGGGGTAAAAATAATTTTTCTACGATTCTGCTTCTTCCGTCCCTTGCGCCGGATACAAGGAGGGGAAGCCTCGCCAAACGAAGCCGTTTCGGGACTTCTCGAGAAAAGGTGGACGCGATCTCTCGTCGAGGTGTGCCAAAATCGTTCCACGTCAGCTGTTGCCACCACGTGCACGCGTGGCTCACATTTTTGTCGCTCGATGTTGTCTTTTAGCGATCAGCCCGTGATCGGATGGTTCGTGTTGTCACATTTTCAGGATCCTTTTAATTGTGATATCATTCTTGGTGTTACGATTCAGCTGTTTGCACTCGGGTATAATTATAGTCACTGTTTCTTACGTCAGCTGAACTTATGTTCACACCGCTAGCAACTATCGACTGTCAGTAGGAATTAAAATCACAATCGATCTCCAGTTGCACTCTCGGTAGACTAGTTAATCAAGTATCAGAAAGCGATCAATCAACGGCGTCTCTGATTCAAACACATATCTTGGCTGTTTAGAGCAATGAAAGTCACAATCGATCACAAGTTATTCGACGCAAGCACTCAATAGTTAATACGCGAGAATCGATTCCTTCACTGGGCTACCGTAACAGAAGCGGCGGCGGACTTCGTGACACTGCACTCGTTCGACACACGCTCTAAATCGGTAACGGTGAAATGAAAAAAAAAAAAAGAAGAAACGCAGAGATCGCGGCTCTCCAGTTTCAAGCGGCTCCCTTCGCGCTGGGGTCGCTTTAAATATAGTTGACAAGCGTTTCGAAGCAACGGGCGGTTTCGGTTTCGCGGCTAGCCCGATGCCGATTACAAGGCGACGAGCACTGCAATGTCGTCTTCCCGCGGTGATATTCTTGGGCGGGACAAGGGTGAACGCACGTACTGAACCAAGAAAGACGAACAGAAACAAGAGGACACCGTGGACTCGCTCTATCTTCGACCCAAATAGAACGCGGTTCCGATGTTGGTAAACTTTGCGCACGGTCGTCTCGCGAAACTATTTACAATCCTCTTTGGGTCAGAGAATCTGCAAGACGATGAATATTCTGGTTTGTTTAGACAATACTGGATTAATTGTCGAAGCAAACTCTGTTACGTTTTAATTCGCGCACGATGGATTCTATAAATCTCTGTCGCTAAACAGGAGTACGTAACGGAAGAAATAATCGTGAAAGAGGGTAGGTAGGGAGGGTGGGAGTGAATTACGAGGCGGAAAAAAGCGTGGGTCGACTTCGAAAAAAACGAGGCGAGACGGGAACGAAGCCGAGGATGGTTTCAAATTTACCCCATTCAACGTTTTCACAAAGCAACCATCAAAAGAGCTTCCGTTTCAGCGTGAAAATCATTCGACAAAATTTACGGGGAGGAAAAAAGCGGCGCGGCACGCACGCGGTCTCGCGCGAGCCTGCCACGGCAAACAGGATTACCGCGGCGTGAAGCGAAAACCGGCACCGTTTTAACGCCCGTTTAAAAGCGGTCAATAGCGTTAAATTATGAATACCCGTAATTTGCATCCTATCTAATTGTTCGCCGAATAACATTCTACGCCTCCTCTTTTTTTTTCTCCCTCTTCTTTTTTCCCCCCCATTCAAGCCGACCGCCAAGCAACGCGCGAGGCTCTTTACACGCTCGCAAACCGTGTTACCTCGCGCGCGTGCTTTTCACATCGAACCCGGAATATCAAATTCCCTCGTAAACGCGTCTCGGCACGAAAATTTTCAAAGACTCTTCGATCCCCGAACAAATTTCCCGGACGAGAGAAAAGAGACACGGCTGATCGTATTTATTTGCCGATTTTCCGCGAAAACGTCGCCGCTTTCGACGAGGATGTTGAACTTTTGGCTGCCCTTGCGAGCGACTCGGGTATTCTTGGACCACGCTTCGCGGCCCCTCGCCCCTCCTCCTCGATATCTCCCAAATATCGCCGCGGAGACGAGCATCGCGGTGCAAACCTTGTCAAACACGGAAGAACTTTGAATATTTCTGAGACGTCCGTCGAACTTCAGCCTCAAAAATAATATGAAGTAAAACTCGGAGAAGTCTATGGACACCACTGTGGTTCGACAGGATATCACTGTTATCGTGATTCGAATCTATGTTTTGAATAAGGATTGCAAATTTGGTAAATTTGAAACGTTTCGGTTTTTGCGCAGATCGCGACGCGGAAACGTCGAGCGTACGTTGCTTTCGTCTCGATGGAATTCGCGAGTGGACTGAGTCCGTAAGTGCTAAAATTAAATCGAGAACGAGTCGAGGAGGAAAGCGCCGCCGGGCGGCCGCCTTACAAGCTGAAACTTTTATTTTAGGGAGAACACTTCGACGATTTCGTGGCGAACGTTCCTCGAGGAAGAGGAAGAAAAAACACCCGGTTCCTTGGAATTATGGACAAACTTCGCGAGGACGTCATTATCCTCGCGAAACTGAAGGCTGACGCCGTCTTTGATCGAGTGCAATTTAATTTAAGTTAATCCGAACGGACCGGCAGGATCCTACTTTTTCTTAGTCCTAGGACTAAGTTAAACATTTTATCTCTAATGGAATTAGCATACGCGAACGGGGGACCCGGAAGTATTTGGATTAAACGAAACACCAAGTTCCGCCGAACTTCTGTTTATCGAGATTAAGATAATTGAAGCGAGTCAGCTGAATAACGTGATCAACCGCCGCTCGAAGGAAGACGGAAATTATCCTCGAAGCGCGATATTGTTTTCTCAGCGTGGAATTTGAAAGATACAATCAATATTAAATTTTTAATCAACTGTTTGCTGGAGAAAATTTTTAGAAACTTGGTTACTTAAATATTCTTCTGTTGAATAAAGGAAGGCCAAATTTAGGTTGCAATAAATTCTAGAATCACACCGTTCATAAATCCTTTTTGTATTCGAATTCTACAAAAATTATATTGGACAGGTAGTTAATAGTTTTTGTTAATCCCAGATACAATTCATTAGAGATGTTTCGTTGCGAGCTACCCCGTGTACAACGACGTGTTAAAGCAACGATAAGAAGACTTTGAGAGGTCCTCGAGGCGCAAGGGGTTCTCCGATGAGTGGCTTCTCTTCAGGAACATCTCATTTACGTTAATGAACTTACTTTGCGACGGGGATCGAGGGAGGGGGTGGGACACACCAGCGACGGAAGTGCATGGTACCTGCGTCGGGACAAAGGTTCCGGATAAATTTAACGAAACTTGCGCTCGCCTCTGTATCCGTGAAAACAATCTCCTTGCTCTTCACTTCGAGCGGTTAATTAACTAATTATCATCCCTGATGTTGCGGATATGCAAAGTCAAAGCGATAGATTATCATACAATATCAATGGAAGATTCATGGCGGTACGTCGGTGGAGCGTTTTGTACCATCTTTTGACGATTGTCTTGGGCTCCAAAGTTGCTAATTATTAATCAGTACACTGGTAATTTAGACATGATAAATTGCTGGAAAATACCAAAATAATTTCTAATCGTTTCTTGTTTAAATGTTTCTCGAGTTAGCATAGTTCGGTTCGTCGGATAATAATTAGTACACAATCGAAGTCTCTTTTTAATCGAAGGAAGCTCATCGACAAAGGGGAGCAACCCACTTTCCTCGATTCCTTTCCACCCTTTTGTTCGATCCTCCACCTGCCTCTACACAACCATGGGACTTATCGTATCGTGAACAACAGCCGATTGGATCCGAATGACTTAAGCAATTCAAAAACCGAGCCGTTCGCATTGAACATTGTAGGAGAAGGGTCTCTCTGTCTGTCGTTTAAACCACGATCGAATGTGCAATTAACACGAGCGCAACGTTCCGTCTTAGCAATACCCGCCCGGGGATTTTTCAATATTTTCCGACCACAATGAACTGTGCATACGAACGAACACAGAGATGAGCATAAATATCCTGCCACGTGTAAACGGCGATATATTACAGTCCCAAGGAATTAAAAACATAACAGGGTGGTTAGCAATTTTTACAAGGAATTACCTTACAAGGAAGGATAATTACCCCCGAAATGGTAACTCAGCAAATCGCGTTACCATAGACACCACCGAATCTCACGTTTTTCGAGCCTCAAATCCAGATTCCTTATTTCCGGGCCAGGATTCCTTTACCTGGGTTTACGTGAATCATTGGTGAAATCATAGTCGAGAGAAAGTCGTGTTTCTTTGTTCTCTTTTCGATTTCGAGCACGGGCGTCGGAATTATGGGCAAATTGGATTAGACCCTGGTCTCGCGAGAAGCACGCGTTTGCGGAATTTAGTTCAGGCCTGGGTAATCGAAACTCGAGAATCGCGGTGCGATCTATCGATTCTTCCGCGGCCTGTCCCGCGTGTTTCAGCGACGGTCTCGTTCCACGATCGCTATCCCCCTTGTATTTCCTTTTCGAGGCCAGATCCGTATCCGTTCCATTCCGACGGTCCCGCGAACGGGGCAGCTTTGATGTCCGCCCCCCGAAAACCTATCGTCTCCCCGTTAACTCGATTTTAATCGTCGAATGGATCGCTCGACGGGATCTCGTTACTCGTTAACCGTTCACGAAATTAACTCGAAACGTTTTTGGCCTCAATTTTTTTTTTAAACGCCTTCCCTGCTAGTAAATTTCAAGCTGGGAAAATGCTGTTGGCAAAAATTCAATCCTGGCCTGGCCGCGTTCAAACAGCCCGAAAGTTTCGCCAAAGGCCGGGATAAATATTTCACGCCCTTTCAAAGCGAAATTACCATCATTGGCCGCCGGTTGCGGACATTTCGCCCCTTTGGCGGACACCGAAGGCAATCTTTCTGCTTGTTTACCAGCGTCTAAGGGAGACACGGTAAACAGCATGTGGGATGAAGTTAAACGGGATCGGTTCGCATCGATGGACCTACCAGTCCGAATGAAGAAAAGAAAGAACACCGAGTAGTCGCTGAAGGGGTGAGTTCGATAGATAGATAGGAAGATCGTTGAAATGGGTAGATTTAGCTTTGGTATTCAATTTTAAGGTAAAGTTTCGAGGTTCGAAATCTCAGCGTTTGAAGTTTCTGGGGTAAAGGTAAAGGGGTCAAGAATAACCGTGTAACGCCATTAACTCGCGCCGCGGGAAGAAAAGGAGAATAGAAAGGTGGCGTGCTTGTTTACCGTGGGGACCGATTCCCCGGGGAAAACGGTGCCACCGAGGAATCGTGACGTTGATCTGAATTACGTTTGCGCAGAGAATTTCTATCAGCAACGACGCAGGGTAGGGTGATTCGGTGACCCTGTGGCTCCGCGCGTATTCAAATGTTTACTTCCGAGGCTAGACGGCGATATTGCTTCGAACTATTCGCCGGTATAATTGCATATTTGCCTTACGGTCACATTTACTTGTAATTTATTTGATACCTCGTCGGCCACGACCATTAATCAAAGGTAAATTCCGTGTACGGGGGTTGTTTCGAGGATTCAGGACAATAAACTAAATTTATCCTCCCCAACGTGTTCTAAGAGAGCAAAAAATAAAATAATTCTGCTCCTTAATTAATTTTTTCGTTTGCGTACAAAGACACTGAAAAATCACCTTGTTTCCCCCCAAAAAAGGAAAGGAAATTGTGAAGCAACATCGAATGACGGTGTTAAACCAGCCTGAAATTCGTCGAACGGGACAAAACCGCTACCTTCGTCAATCGTTCTTCTTTTTTTCTCCCCCCTTCCTCCGCTGTCGATATCCAGTGACGAATTAATCACGAGGGAAATGCCCGACGGGGTCGTCCGTTGGTCTCTCGATATATCGTGAATCCAACCGAGAGGAAAGACATAGAACGCTCTAACGTGCCTGTCCTTCGGAGGCCCGAGATTTCGGATAGGGAGGGTTGGTCGAAAGAGATTCGAAAGAGACGAGGAAAGGAAGGAAGGAAGGAAGCCGACGGAGTGTGACGCGAGGAATTCGTGCCTAGACTGTCTGAACATTCAAATCCGACGAATCGATGGGGTATCGTGACAAGGAACGTCGATTTCGTGGACCAGGGTTTGAGGGATGAAAGAAAGGAACCCCCCTCCGTATCCGTGACACCTTCTTCCACGCTCCAGCTTCGAGCGTGTTATACTTTACCTACTTTACAAGATTCCCTGGACCGATAACCATCGCCTGCGACGTTCCTCTTCCTTCTGGCTCGTCCTCGCGAAAATCGAGATCGAACGTGCTCTATTTCCCTCCAAGCACCTTTTTATTTCCCTTAAAATTGAAGAATCGTCCGGGAGGCTTCGAATTCTTGTTAAAACCGGGCGGGAGAGAGGAAAGCAGGACGAGTAAAACGAAAGGATTTAAGGAACGAAGAGTCGTCGGCGTGGCATCTCGCGGGACGACGGAAAATAATGTAACACCTGTAAAACACCTCTCGGGGATTATCCACGAAACGGCGCGGACGTGGAATAAGAACAAGCGGCTCTTCGTGTACCACGAAACACCGTACACGTATATCCAACATGTTGAAACGATGGTTGGGGGGAGAGAGAAAAAAAAAACGTAGCCTCAACACCTCGACGGGGTCCGACTAATCCACGAGAAATCCCTCGTGAACCGAGAACACCCCTTTTTCCTGCCGTTTTTTTTCCCCACCCCCTCCGTCCAGGGGTGTCCTGCGGAAAACTCGTCGATTCGTAGTCAACGAAACGACGTTCCGCAAGGATTTCGCGGAAACTACTCCCGTTGCTTGGATCAGCGATTCCTTGATCTTCCGAAGGGGTTGATCTTTCAATTTTGGAAATATCTGGAGCATGAAATTTGTATTTTCGTTGGATCGGAATCGATTGATAAAATATGATGGAAACTGATGGAATCCGATGGAAACGTGGCGCACCGACCAATTTTTTGGTCTCAAAACATCTTAAGGGTGCGTTGGTAAATTGTCATATAAGAATTTTTTTGGTGATTCGAGCTGAGTCCAAACACCTTATCCGTAGAGTTATTTACAATATTAGATGGATCTGGTCGGATATTAACATCCGCAGATCCATGTAACGTTTCATATTACGGACAGATTACGTTCTTTATTCGAAAGGGCGAACGTCGGGACTTAAATGAAATTTAAATGAAAATTTAGCCACGCACGGGTCTCGCAAGCGATATTAACCCTCATCGTACGTCTCCCTTTGAGATAGTTTCACCCTTCTCGCTGGTAACATGCCCGGTACTGACGTATTACGCGAAACTTGATACAATAAAACCCGCGCTAGCTCGAATAAAATGTTCGACGAAATGAAATTTAACTCTTAGTTATTTTATCCGGGAGGATTTTAGAAAGGCAATTTGTTGCTTTCATTTTTCTTTCTAAGCGCTAAAGCAATCACGGTATGGTTCGAAGGCATAAACAAGCGTCTATGGATTTCGAAATTCATTGAATTCGATAAATGAAATAAAGATTATTGCGATTAAACTTAACTGCGATAAAAACAATTAATCATAAAACATATATAGTTCCGATAAATCAAACAATTGTGAGCTCCATTATCTCAACGTTCTTTCATTTTCAACGACGAGACATTGTTCTGCCGCCAATTGTTACCGCTCGTAAAAAAAGAAACCTGATATAAAATTGACGCGAAGTGTCTGGAAGGTGTTTCGTTTCAACCAAATGGACTGTTTATGTTTGCTTAATGGCACAGGAGCAAGAAGATACGGTTTTATATGGAAAGATTTCCTTGAATATCTTGTACGGAGGGAACGGAACAGAAAATGGTAAAAGTCCGTAACAGGTAGCATCGAATGGCGAACGAAGGGTGGAAAGAAAGGCTTTCATTCACGCTGGATTTTTCGAGGATTAGCCCGGATATCTCCCGTATTATTCGCCGGCACATCTATCTGCCAGCCTCCCTTCGCGATAATGGTTTCGATGTTAACCATTTTCCTCTATTTTCTTCATTTCTCCCGTAAATTTCACCGTTCGCGAATCCGTTCGGTTACACGCCCTGTCACGGGATGGAATCCTGACGAGTCGTCCCGAGGATGTTGCAGAAACTCGTGAAAAATGATGATTGGAAGGTGCACCATAAATATCGCCAAGGATTTTCGAAAAATGAGGGCTGGGGAAATATTCAGTAGGTAGGTCTGCAAATTTCTACGATATACGATATATAAGGGCATCGACTCACATTCCATTTTACATTGTTGCAAAAATTCGCGACAAAAGAAGTTAGAATACTTGAAATGGTTGAAAAATACAGATGAAAAGAATGGCAAATAAGGAGAACAGACCTTTGAGCAAGGAGACAAAATCTCGTTTTACGACTGTACTGTTCACGATTCCGTAAGTACGGCGGGAAGTAAAGACGTCTTGGAAAGTATTTCATAAGTAACTGGAAGTGGGGGGAATCGTTTTGATATAAATTCGGTCGTAAAAGAAAGAAGAACGCCGGTCGGTTCGATGGGATCGAGTTACCGGAAGGGATCGTGGGAAATTACCGACCCGGTTGACTGTTTCGGAAACTGTATTATGTAAAACAAGTAGTTTTCATGAGAATCGTAGAATTTTTATATGTTTCACACTTTCCACGAATACGAAAGTATCCTCTCTTCGAATCGGAATGATAAAATATTGAATATTCCACTTCGCAGAATTATAGACCACCTTCCCTTCGATGGCATATCTACTTTTTTTTTCTCTCTCTCTCTCGGAAAGAACAGTATGTTTCTCTTTGGGAGAAATATAAAAACTTAACGGACCGTAAAATACCTTCTCTAGGTAGTATTTCTTTTTTCTTCGCCACAGAGGGTAGTATATTTCTGTTTTCGAAGACAATATGAAAGCGGTCGATCGATTGGAAATTCGTGCTCTTATCTTCATCAAGAGGGTGGGGGCGAGAGCGGAGGAAGCTTAAAGTTCGTCGTATCCCGTCGAATTTCATCCATCGTCATGCTGGCAACCGTACGAGGACAAATTTTGACGCGAGGGGAACGACAACGAACGCCAAAATGTCACCGGTCCTGAAAGATTTTGATAGATTGCACGGATATTATCCAGAGATGCATGCAAGTTTGTTCCACCGATCGTTGCTCCTCGCGGAGACGGTCATGAATAGCGTTCCCAACCCTTTTCAACGCGTAATCCCTTTTTATTTTGTCGTCGAGTATGGGTGAACAATTATTTATAGGAAATTAGGGCTGCGAACCTCCGGTTATTTAATTTACCGTCGAAGAAACGATTTTATCGGTAGATTTGAAGAATGTTGAAACCGTTATCGATCGGACGTGTGCTCGACGAGATGTGAAACCGGGAGGACGAAGAAAGCCTCGTAAAGAACTGTCCGTTTCTAGGACAGGTCCTTTATCCTTATGGAAGGATCGCGGTAGCCTGGAATGAACCTCGTTCAGATAAATTCTTCCGCTGTTCCTCCTCCTTTTTTTATCTTTTTCTTCTTTTCGTAGCTGCGACATCCGCCGGACAGGGTACTTTAACGAGAATGAATAAGTCATAACGATTTGAATCTATCGGGGAGTAGTTCGTTCACGAGACGCGTGCCTCCGTGAATCATAATCACATCCTGCGGGTTTGCTTGTCTTCCTTCCTTTCGTTGATTTCCTATTCTTTCTCGAATGCAAAACACGGCTTCCGGTTGCTTCCCGTAATCGTTCTTTCTTATTCGTGAACGCCTCGCTAAATTCACAATACGAAATCGAATACCAGAATGTGGACAAAAATTCTGATAGCAACAGAAGGGTTGGAATAATTTAACTTTGGGGTATTCGAGTTTGGACTAATTTAATTTGGAATATTTTAAATTGAGATTAATTTTGAAACCACGTAGGATTCATCGATCCCCATTTCTAGTTAACTAATAAATCCAGCTGGAAACGGAATGCAAATTTCTAAAGGGCGTAGCTGTTTGCAGTTTTCGTCGACCCAGCTCGGTTAGTGTGTCGTTGCGGATCGCAATCTCGGAAATGGCACGCGTTCCCCTCGTCTGCGAGCCCTTTGTGCGACATTCATTCGTGCGACGTCCATGGAGAGAAAAAAAAAAGGAAACAAAAAAGATTCCAGTCCCAGCTTTGAGAAGTCGGCTAATCGACGTGAAAGGGTCAGGCTGCAGGCGAGAATCTCGATTTGACACACGGAGATCTTAATCGACTATGATTAAATTTATCAATTATTTCACGGGACGGATAAATGTTTGATAAGAAACGGACCGCTTTCTCGCTTAGCTGTACCGTGGCAAAGTGCGGTTAAGGGTCGGTCTTTATGGGGGACCATGATTTCCAGTAGCGTGAAAACTGTACACGCCGTTTCTGCTGGGTCAAATACAGGCTGGAAAATTTATCGTCGACGGATAAAAGAGACGAAGCGTTCCTTTTAGAGGACCGTAAGGGGATATTGTTCAACTTGTTACTTCGTCTGCTAGCTTTGTCTGTACGGAAATAATCGCATTCTAATCGATGTCAATTAGATTTCATTTACAAAAAATTGTTAAGACTCTGCTATTTTTATTAGGAAAATGACTTATATAGGTGCTTTATAGAAGGGGGACAGGGCTTTCGTAGGGGGTAGGTAGATGAACTGGCAACCCTGAATTTTCTCGATGAACCTGTTAAATTTCCGGTCGATTCACCCTTCGCTTCGTCAATGTTTATGACGTGGCCAGGCTGTCGAACGCCAAAAAAACTCCACCCATCCTGCAATTAATAGTTACCTGAAAATTGTTATTTTTCCCTGTCGTGTCATAAATCTTGCCCAACTTTTTTCGAATCGTCGAATATCAGCCACGAAATGGTAATTTCGTTCGTCGATCGCTAATTACACGAGTATCACAACGATATCGCGTTACCGTCGATCCGTTCTGGCAAAACTCGGTCGCCCGAAGCGTTCCGATTGAATTACGCGTTTGCTTTCGCGAGGCAACGACATGCAGGCTCCGCTGGCAACTTCCCTCCCCTCGCGATTAAGGGGTAGCTAGGAGAGGCTGACGTTAGCCTTGGGATACGAGTTAATAGCATTGGCAAAGTTGACGCAACGGAACGCCGAGCGTCCCCTTCCGCCGTTGAAAACGACGTTAAACGCGTTCCGCACACCTTCGTGCCCGGAAGAATTAAGTCAGTAATTCATGAGGGGTCGTCCAACAAGCACTCTCGGCCTCGTTATCTGGCGGCGTTAAGTAAACTGCACAGGCCGCCCACGCTCGACAGCTTTCGCGATAACACCTTCGAGATACGATACATACACGATGCGACCCTCCAATTTATGCCCTTTGTGCCTCTGTATTCTTCCTACCGTTTCAATCTCGATGTCCTTCGATTCTAAATAGAGCCACTCGTCCCTGAAGTCAACCCTTCAGCAGCTGGTAGTTTTGTATTTGTCAGCTTTCAAAATTAATTTTTAAATTTTTGCACCAAATCATAACCCTAGCCATGAATAACGCACCCTGGTCATTGGCGACGTTTTGCGTGCACCCTGTGTCTAATTCGATCCGCGTTCACGCAAGAAATTCGAAACGTTCTGTTTCTTTTAAAAGGGCACCTTAATGTGCATCGAAGTTTCTTAATGAGGATAACTACGCGGGTAAACTATGAAGACGCGGCTGAGTACATCGCGAAACTTTGCAGGGAAACCGACCCCACGCTTCTAGTCATTCTTCACTGAAATTCTCGTTAAAAAGTTTGCTACCCTGGCCGGCTGATATTCCAATTTCGCCCTCTCCCCTCGATCGCTTTCTTCTTTGTTCGTCGGGATCATTCGGATAACAATGTGATTTATGGAACGTTGAAGTGTGTACCGATACGTGGACGGCTATCGGGTACGTCAGCGTAGACTGAATCACGAAACTGACCTCTGAACCGCCCGGAGATCTTCGATTTTGTATTCTATCGACGATTCCCGTTTGATTAATGTCTCGGAACAAAGCTGTCGAGAGATTGGAAAGGTTTTTCATTTAGCCCACGACAAGTTCGCTTTGCGTTCTTTTAAAATTAAATAAATAAATGAAAGGGTAGGCATTGCTGAAATAACTGTTGGGTCCATAGAACCGTACAATTCCATGTTTACAATATAATCAGCTAAAACACACATGAGATATCAGGCTTTATTTGCAAACTGTTAAATGGATCTAGTTATCCAGGTCCAGTTTGTCAAAAGGATCGCGGCAGGATAAACATGATTATAACTCCGGAACAGTGTTGATTCTAATGCGTGTTTGCGCGATCTTATGCCGCCATTCATAAGTTCTGCTAACGTCTGTACTTTCCATGTACCCATCACTATCGATCAATCATCAAAAATGCAACCAACGATGAAAAATTGTGTCAGGTTCGCCTGGATGTGCATCATCGAGGGACTGTCCAGCCCCAAAAGCCGAAACAAGTTCAATGTCCTGGCCGCCATGACACTGAACCAGCCCTCCCGAACTAATTACCCTAATCGCGTGGCCGTTTGTTTTTTCCTCGCAGATAGCACGCGGCGTCGCAGTACTAACGAACAAGGATGACGGACGCGCGGCTCGTCCTGGACTCGAACCAGCTTCCTGCTCCAGTCGACATCGATCCCCCCTGCCGTATCGACGCGTTCGCGGACTTCCGCTCATGTCCCGTGCGGTGTGGGCAGCGTTTGCGTGGGGCATGCGCATCTCCGTGCGAGCGGTGTCGCTTGACGCCAGTCTGTCCGAGGTCGAAGTGACGGTAACATCGGTTGCTCCTGGTCCACCGAGTTCCGTGCTCGCGTCTCGTCCCCTTCCTCCTCGTCTCTGGCCACGGGATCCACGGGATCTACGTGGATCCGTATCGCGCGATGCTGCCACCACGTGACCTGGATCGCCGCGGGAACCGGGAGTGCAGTGCGTGACGGCGTGGCGGGTGTCTCGAATCCTGTGTGTATCCGCGTGTGTCCGAGTCCGGTCGGTTCTCGAGCGGGTACGAGAGAGCGTAGTCATCGTCGGTCGCGTCCAGGTGGACTGGCGGCCCCAACGGGGAGGGGGGCCCGGTTTGAGGCGCGGTAACCAGCCTGTCTCGATCGAGCCTGAGGATTTTCGAACTGGAAGAGATTGATCGAGTGCAGCCGGCCGAACCGTGCAGATTCAGCTACGTGGTGTGACAGTGATTGGATGTCCTATCGGTTTGCGTGTGATCAATCGGGATTAGTGTCTCTGCAGCTTTTGGTCCGGGTATGTACGGCTCGGGGCATACTCTCGCGTATCCACCCAGGTCTCGTGGACGTTCGCGGCTGTGAATCGGGTCCGCGCGTAAGGGATGTCCGCGAGAAGGCGGAAAGGGGTGATTTAAGGAACTTTTTGGTGTCCGTCCAGGGGGAGTGGTGACGGAGGGAGGCGATAAAGCGGTTCCACGGCGAACGCAGCTGCACGGCATCCGGCTGCCTTCCCTCCGAGAAAAACCCGTAAGGATGAAACGGACCGGTAAACGTCGGAACGGTAGCCTTCTTTTGGGCATCATTAGGGCGGGCGCTTTTTACTTGTACCGTCACATCAAGCATGCCATTAGAAATGAGATCGTGTTTTTGTAATTCTGATCAGATATCTAATCTACGGAAGCTTGCGTTCTACGAGACGACCCATGAAGATGAGTATTGCAAGCTAACGAAGTCAAGGACAATCTATCCTTGGAACATTCTGTGCTCGTCGGTGATCAGTGTTCTCCATCGAGGAAATCAGGAACCGTATCGAAAGTAGAACTGCAGGATATCCCTCGTAGAATCTGTGCCGCGCGTACCTCGACTGTGTTTACCTTCGAAAACGCTGACTCTGGAATGTCTACGACCGCGTGTTGACCAGCTCTCCGGAGGGCCGTCAGCAGCTTTCCTCTCGAGTTGAACAAACAGTACGGCAAAAGGGGTCGAACCTGAATGACCAGGCTTATCGAGGAGACCATCATCCCCCGACGCTCCAAGCATGACCTGAACCTTACGAAATTGATCAGTGATCGATCAGGCAGAATCCCCCTGGGTTGTCCGTAGTCAGCGACCTCGAAATCGCGGCGTGACGTGCTCGTGTCGCCTACTGATGCATCCTGAACGCTCGAGCTGCTGTCCTCGTGGTAACGGGGCGGAGAGGATCGCGGCTAGAGAGCCCGAGGGATGAAAACGTTCGACGCGTTCGAGTGAACACGAGGCGGAGGCGCGAAGACGGGGTTTGAAGGGCGCGAGCTAAGATGACGTTGTCGATCCTGGCGGTGCTCGGCCTAATCCTGGCGACCGCCAGCGCCGAGCTCAGCTCGAGAATCGTCAAGACAAAGTATGGGGAACTGTCGGGCGTTATCGTGACCCCGGATCGTCATCTCGGCGGTGTCGAAGTGTTCCGCGGCGTACCGTACGCGTCGCCGCCGCTCGGTTCGTTGCGTTTCATGCCGCCCGTCAGTGGTGCACAGTGGCAGGGTGTCAAGGTGGCGGACAAGTTTGGCCCTGTCTGCCCTCAACGGCTGCCGGAGCTCACCGATAAAATGCCTAAAGGGAGGGTCGAGTACCTCAGGAGATTGCTGCCCTATCTCAAGAACCAGAGCGAGGACTGCCTCTACCTCAACATCTACGCGCCGGTTCAAGGTAGGACACCATCAGTGTAAATTTACCATTCGCAAAATTGATATTTCTCGTGAGCGTAAAACGACGCTTTAGCTAATTTAACCGATCGAGTAATCGAAACGAGCAAATTGAAAAGTCCTTTGGACAACAAACGTCGCAGGAATGCGCGTTTCCTGTGAGCGTCACGGATGCATCCGGGCCGGTGGTCTTGGGAGTCTTTGATCAACGGCGAAGGCAAAGGAAATATTTCGCAAACCGCGTTCGTTTATTTACATCACAATATTCTTGGAAAATATTTGCCGTCTTTGTACTTTGTCCCGCGTTGCTTGGCTGCTCGATCGGGCGACCGTTCTATTGATCCACGATAGAAAACCTAGGGAATTCTCGTCATCCTTTCGAGTATCCGCGTAGTACATCTTCCCGGGGTCCAGGAATTTCTTTATACTTTGCAGCTGTATTTGCCTTTATTTCGTGGAAACACACGCGGAATTCCGCGCGTCACCGTGGATGAACGCTCGCCGATAGATAACAGGGGTTTGGTAAACAAATGATCCAAGTGCTTGTTCCTCACAAAAACAAAACATCCCTTCGAAACGTTCGTTGATGGAACTGTTAAACTCGCACAACCTTTATTGAATAGGATTTGACCTCGTATTTTGTGTCAATAGAGGCTGATAGAATATTCGATTCGAAAAAAATTAATTACGGTAATCTTTCTGTGCTCGAGCGAATAATGGCGGTGAAGACGAGCTAGTGTTCAGCTTTGCACGTTCCTCCTACTTTTTTCGCGTTTTCATTTTCAACAGCACGCGGCTCTTTGTGCTCGATGGTTGCGCCCGAGTCTTTTCGAACGACAGAAATGCATGCCAATTCTTCAACGGCTTTTCATCGATGCCCCGTCGCTGTCAAAGGATCCCCCGTCCTCCCCGTCGCGTTTCCGCGAGCCTAGACGGTGACACGGATTAATTTTCATGCGGGGGAAAAGACCAAGCGAAACAGCGAGAATTTTCAACGATTTTCTTTGGGCTCGAACGCCGTTTGGCAAATGAATATGTCGCGATACGTAATACACCTTTCGATGTGACAATGATATAAGTCAAAAATCACGGTTTCGAGGAGATCTGTTTGTCGAAGTAAGCTGGAAAGCGCTGACGTGGCTTAAGGCGAATCACGGATAAAAAAGGGAAAATTCAAATCGAAGGGTAAAAGGGTCCTCGGGTGTTGGTATTCCTGATTTTGGGTTGTATCGCGAGGGATGGAAGGAAAATCTGTGGTAATAGGCGACCATCGTTGGGAATAAATAAAATCGCTTCTGATCGGCAAATCTTACCTTTTATTTTCTTGTACAAGGTAAAATCTGGGTTCAGAGGATTGAAAAGGGAGAAAGAGGAATATAATTAAAAGTTTCATTTGAATTTTGCATTCTTTGAATTATTATTTGAAAAAACGTATTGAACAGAGGATCACAGAGAAAAAAGGTTCAAGTAATAGGGACGAACGTTCCATAGATTTTGTGGCAACTGATTCCTCTCTTGACCATAGTATTTCAGAATAATAACCGAGCGGTGAGCCATTGTCGAGCCGCGCAAACAAAGAATCCATGAAAACGACCATTAATTTGCCGATTTGAATGGAGAAGTGTTATTTTATAGCCCGGTGTTCGCTTCTCATAAATCGCTTTACGCTCGTGGAATTCACCTGGTCGCCTAGACCTCACCCCCTCTCGCAAACACGGTTTTCATACTTCATTCTTTTTTTTGTGTTTCACATAGGAACGTATTTATTATTATAACGGATGCATTTTCGGTCGGTTTCAAGCGATCTGCAAACACGTATCGCGGCCGAGGATTACGTATAAGTATCGTGAATGGTACAAACAAGTGGGTAGAACGAAATTGAACTAGACAGCTTTGGTAAGACGCAACCTCCACGGGACCAGGCAGCCATCCAACAGAGTTTGCGCGCGTGAACAGTGATCCTAGACCCTGATGCTCTAGCCAAGATCATCGCTCTACTAATACACCCTCGTATTTGAGTATTAAATCTGAGTATTAAAAATCACTACTGTGTCAAATTAGGAATTAGAGACCTCGTAAGCGGAGGACACTTCAATCTTCTTTTTATCTAAGAGCACATGCTGGAATATCGGTCGGCATCATTTATTTTTTCGAGGTAAATTTATATAGTCGGACATACTTGATAACACATAGAAAAAGTTTATGGGGTATAAAAATTCTTTTACGACGGGCTGTGCCCCCGGGAGCATAGGGTTAGAGACCTCAGGGTACCGTAGGGGTTAGCGATAACAGACGCCTCGAATGTAATTTATGTAATAGTTGAAGAAAGAAACGTCGAGGAATCGACTGAAACCCATCTGCATGCACATGCGTGTACAATTCAGATGACGAAACGCGAGTGGAGGAACGGGTAAAGCAAGGCCGGGTCGTGAGACGTTTCAGTCGTCGTCAAAGGGGCAGAGCTTGATTAATATACAAGCAGAATTAACTGGGAGGGTAGAGGGATCGTAAAGAGGAAGATACGACGGCGTATCGCGACGTTTTTCTTCGCAGAGCGGCTTTAATGCGAGCCCCTTTAATCCATCCCGGCGGCGGCGGCAACGCACAGGAACATCCGGGTAACATCTTGTATTCCCACGTAATTTCTCGATCGACCAGAAGAAATTGTATTTAAATGGAGCACGGGGAATCTATGGTAGATTAGCGTGGGTAACTGTTGTTGCGTTACCGTGCACCGTGGAAACCTTGTTATGCTAATTCCGACGGAACGTTTCGCGTTCTATCGTGGCCAACCGGCTGGAAACGACTTTTCAATTCCTGCGAAGAGTTCTATGGCCATTCGCGTACGATCCTTTCGACGTACGCTCCGGAGTTCAGAGTACAGACTACTTTGGCTTATTGGAATTTTAAGGAACGGGCTTGACGTTCGATCTCTACCCCTTCCCAGAATAGTCAGATTAGTTTCCATTGAAACCGGCTGCTCGAGAAATGTTTCAAACTTTGAATACCACACATGTGGGGCCATTTCAGCTCTGCGTTTAATGAACCCTTGTTCAAGGATTTGTAAATGATATGAAAATAATAGTGATCATTTTCAAATCAGATTTCGTTCCGTTTGAACGACTTAATTAATTAACCTTCAAATAAAAAAATTGACCAATTTCTTATCGATCACATTGGCACGATACCTCTGAAGTTCAATTAATGGGAACAATCAGCAAATCTACCCGTAATTCCTCAATCGTACCAGGAGGGGTTGCCAGGGGAGGTGTTCGGGTCTCGTTCTGAGGGCTTGATTTACAGGCACAGTCATCGAGGCGCATGACGTCTGACGAGTAGCGGGATTAAGGCTCGGCCAACCTCGTAAACGGTCTTACACACCGCGACTAATTATGAAATTTAATTAAACTCGTACCCGCCGTCGTCGTACGTGCGCGGCTTTGAAGGCGCGCGAAACAACGCGGGCCATTTAGCGGGCTCGCTAATTCGCCGTTCATTTATCTGCCGCCATTGTGAGGGAAGGGTTGCGTTGACGTTCGCTGTACGTAGGTTTGCACTTTTTGACACATCGCGGGGTTGCTTTTAAGATAAACGGATCCACTTGACCGCGGGGTCGAGGTAAACGCCGACGGTGCGGGAAAAATTGGGCCAAGTGGATGTGTGCGTTCGATTCCGGAGAGAAATTCACGGATTATGATGCTGATGTAACGTGGCTACCCTTCAGGAAGTGTTTTATGACGTTTCGAATACCTGGGGTCAAGAGGTGACCATTAAATTATCGACTTCGATGATCCACTCTTTTCTATTTAATGCATCGATGCATTATAATTACAATTATTCAGTATATATTCATTTCAATTTCCGATAGTTTGCATAATAATATGCTATTAACACCGTGTATAGTTACTTTAGATTCTTTGGTCATTCAGTAATATTAAATTCATAGTGTCGATCGTCAGTGACTGTGATGGTATCGAACATGTTAAATTGGAGAATGAAACGATCGTAATTGGAATAATTACAATTACAGTGTATCATATTACACATGACTGTTCTCACCGCGGCTATTTAACTTTGATACATAATTAGTTTGTGTTACCTGTGACACGTTATATTGTGTGTAAGCAGAATATAGGGCAACGTTCGAAAACTGAAATAATAGGGGCATAAACCGATCGCGGATCAAACTAAAATATTGAAAATATCGATTCTTGATACTAAACCTTGCTAATTATTTTATATTTTCTTCGTACCTCGCGTTGGCGTTTTAGAGACGAAAAAACGGATCGAATTCGTGGAATAACATTGCAAGGAAAACACGTGGCAGAAAGGCAGGGCAGGACTTTTCAATTTTGACGAAGAGGGAACTCGTTCCGATGGAATAACTTTGCCTCCTTTGACGCCGGCGGGAAAAGTGTCGGGGTTACGTGGAAATTCTGTTGCACCCCCGCTGTATATCGGATCATCCGGATAATAGATTTGCCCAGGATAAACTCCACGGAATTTTCCTCTTGACCTTGGAAAATTTAAAGAAAGCAAACCCCTGTTATTCCTCCCGTCTTTTTCCAATCGTACATCTCCTCTCGAATCAATTTCCAGACACTAATTATTAACCGTACCGTTCTAAAACGAAACGAAAAATTTCCATCCTCCCCGAGCTGAAAAATAATAGATTTCGTTTATGGGCGAAATTTATTTCTCGCGATGCCCGTGAAAAAGGGGGGCTTTCGAAAACACTAATGGGATCCGAGGTGGGATTAATGCGATTAAAGCGGCGTTACGTTCGCGGGAATGCTCGGAACTCGCCAGTAGAATAAGTGTAGCGCTAGTCAGACGGGCGCGGCCCGACGCGCGAAACGATAAGCGGAGAAAAATTCACGGCACGAAGGAATGAAAACATTTTAACGTTTTGCTTTATCGTCGAAACAATTTCTCATATTTTTCCTTGTTGCGCGTAAAAGCCGGCGAAGAAAGAGCCCGGGAATGAGAAACGCGGGAAATAAGGATGTATTCCGCGAAATTTCATTTTCGTACTGTCTCGAGTTTTAACGGACGAATAAAACGAGCTATTTTTTAAACGTGTATAAAAAAAAAAAGAAGCTTTCGGTAAATGAGAGAACAGAAATATTTTTATGGCAATTCCATAAATTTCTGAATATCGGTGGCTTATTTTTCCCCTTCGTCTTCCGCGCGCTTGGCTTCTTACCAATTCGGGGATCAAAATGCCCCAAGAATACACAGGGAAAGCATCAAATCCGATAAGGACGGCCGCAATCCGAACAATACAGCCACGCTCGTAAATCGGTCGCGTCGAAGGAATAGCCGTGTGAATAACGCGACCCCTGGAACAATTGAAAAACATGCATTAAACATGGCAAACGAATGATTTACCGATACTACGCTCGTGGATCTCACGGCCCGCCGTTTCTCCTAGCATTTAGCTGCGTCTGAACATAGAACGATGGAGATTGACATTTTCTTCTTTCGAATAGTCCTTTGTTCGTCGAAGGATTGATATTCGACATTTTTATTTCGTGTGCTTTGTGTTGCTCCAGCAATAACGCAATTATAAAAATAAGTTTGGGGTGGAAAAACCCTCATTAGATCTTGAAAGTAAAAAGGATTCAGGATGGTTGGCGTATCGCAGAGATCCTGGAGGATAAGGAGAGAGTCTGGAGGAAAAATCGTGATCGTAAAACGCGGGGTTAATTCGGTGTTACAAAATGAACGGTGGTTGTTGGTAAACGGGAATGCAAGGGGGTTTATTGCAAAATATCGCGGCTGTTGGTTGCAGGTTGCAGTTGAAGCATTAAGCGACACGGCACAAGGGAAAGCTCCCCTGTACACAATAATAATAACTTCCTTAATTTTCCGCCCATTGTCGGGAAACGTTGCAACTTGTTCGATAACTATTCCGGGGCTTTGCATTATCTAACGTTGTCCCTGCGAACGTGTCTCCGACAGTCGCTCGGCTAAGGTTTTGTTTCACGATGTAAGCGAGAGATGTTTGAGGAACGTTTTCTTCGAGTGTTCCACGGTATTTCGCCTTGCAAATTATCTCACACCATTTTCGAGACCTTTAAGCGGATTAACGGGGACCGAGGGACGCGGGGAATCTGATAATTCGTTTATTGAATTTTGTAGTTGTTTGCAGTGTAAGGGGTTTGGAGACGCCGACAGTTGTAGATGATTCGATGACATAAAATTGTTACGAAATGGCACCTATGGCATATCAATCTAAAGCCTAAGATCTGACAAAGAAGACTAATAATAATTAGCTGAAAGCTGGATATTTATTTTCGAAGAATACTCAGCTACATTCATTTCGTATTAAAGACAGTAAATAAATCTTTATGTCCCTGTTTTTATCATACTTTGAGCTTTTCTGTCATGAAATCTCGTCACACTTCAGGTGTCTCAATATTTCCATTCAGACCGATTACAAAGCTTACATTGCCTGAAAATTGAAAAATTCCGCCCAGGAAATTACTTCTCGCGGAAGCTCAAAGTCTGACGCGACGAGCGAGAGAGGAAATTACAAATACTCTTTTTTCCACTTTTTTAACGAACCATAAGACAAGATAACACGCGTCATCTACAAACGACGAATACTTTTATTCCGTGGCACGTGGTTAGAATGGGAGGACAATCGATCCTCGTGGGCCTGTACAAAAGGAACCAATGAAAATCGGTCGCGTTCAGGGAAATACCGGATGAAAAGAACCGATCGCGCGCGAGAAGAAGACGTAAGGAATAATTGAACGGCATTGTGAGTCGCGTTGAGTTCCAGTCGAGAAGCTTCTCTTACCAACGCAAGACTCTCCACGGTCCAATCATCCAGCCCCAGCTGATGGAGCTGTCAGCTGCAGAATCGTAGGCGAATGGTCCGTAATGGATTTCACTGTAAGTGGCGGCCGACGATAAAAGCGTGAAAAAGAGTATCGGACAGATAAATATTTAAATTGGTTGAACACCTAACGTTGCGCCTCGCCGCCGTTCCCGTATTTTCCATGAGCGCTCGCTCGTGCAAATCGGTTTCACGTTTGTTTAAAGAACCTCTCTCGTCCCGGCAGAGAGCATTTGGCAAACAATATTGAAGCCTCGCCAGATTTTTTCCTGTCGTTGTTTGTTCGTCGACAAAAAATATAGAACGTTTTGAAAATTTTATTACCCGACCGGCGGAGAAAAGTGTTCAAAGTTGGAGTTGTTTAAGAACTGTAAAATTTTGTACGTCGGTGTACAAAGCATCGGGATAGCGAAGGTAGGGGCGAATGTTTTGCGAGGGATTTCTTCGTGGCCGACCACCGTCCAAATAACGAAACCAGGATCCAAGCTGACGTTTCGAGCAAAATCCAGACCGTTCAGCTGCTCCATCAACGTTTTTCTTTCCAGTCTTAAGGCGGAAGTCCTTCACGAGGTATTCGCCCGATCATTAATCACGGTCGATGCAAAAAATGGACGGAATAATGCGCTTCGAGGATTCTTCGTCAGCTCGTAAATCCTTGAGAACCGGGTAAAACGGGGAGCGGGGGGGTAGAGAGAGGGAAAGTAGGACGTGTCGTTGCTAGACAAACTTCGTTAGTTGACGATATCGAACGCGACGCGGTATTATCGACAGATTAAGGTATCTCGACACAAGGGACGTTGTTGTCTTTCGGTTGTCGCCGTCTCAAAGAGCTTTCGAAGTCAGCTTACGTGGCTGCGGATCGTAGCTCCCTTCGAATTTGTCCCTGAACGGATATGCGGCTTCCTAATCTCGACCATTAAACGCGATTAACCTGGCAAAGCTTCTCTTTGGCTTGCATTTTTTATCCTTATCCATCCGGCATCGATCCTCTTTATCATCTTCGATGTCAGTCGCTGTTCTTCGATCATTTAATCCTTTGTTCAGGTTACAGTAATGTCTCGATAAGTCGCTGGGAATAATAATTAGAAACTTAGAAAAATAAAAATAAACGTCCCCATCGGAGAGGACAATTCGAGGAAATATATTTCACTGTTCGTGGTATTTTCATCGGGGCACAATTTAATAAAATAATATAAAAGAGAAGGACTTTGAAGCATATTTACGAGCTGTCGTTTCCATAATTGATCGTACAGGGAACATCTCGAAAGGTTCGGTGAAATTGATGGAAAACAAAATGTCGGTAACAGTGGAAGGTCTTTATCGGGGACGATTGATCGCGGCACGGTGCCCGTATTGTCCCGGGCCCGAGGTTTGGATTCGTTTCACGGATTTTAATTAAATGGCCGCTAGAGCCGGCTGTAACGCAACGACGCGTGCTTTTCATCGTCGAAACGGCCAATAAATCAGTTTTCGAACTGCGTAACGAGAGTAATCCACGGCTGCGACCCGTTAATCTTTCGTCCTTCCCCCCTCCACCTCCCACCGTGATAAATCGTCCTGGATCTTGTCGGCTGCTTACGATCAATTTCCGCTATGCCACTTGCCGCTCGAGTTGCGCTTATTATTCTCCAGACGGCTCGTGTAACGTGTCCTAGAAACGATAACAACGTCTTCGTCTGGTGATCAGAACCCCGGTGCATCCGGGGCTAAGCCGCCCCTCCCACCCGTTGCAATATCAGAGCCCTCGTTGTCCACGTAATCCGTTTACCCGTGCACCTTGTCTCCACCGTGTTGGAGGAGGTTTCCCTGCGGTACGCGAGGAACTTCTCGAGGATCTTCTTAGGTGTCGCAGACATCGTACAGTACATAAAAATAAAATACTAGCCTAGGTAAGGGAAGAAAATGTGTCGTTGACCTTGAAAATGGATCTTCTGAAATCTTCCAAGGGACGCAATAAAACGTCGGTATTAGAATCCTCCAGAGGCTGGAGAACTTTTGGCAAACACGACGCCCCGTTCGCCGGATCGTTGGAATCCAGTTATACCGTGGAATTAATGCCCGCGTTGAAATTTACGAGCGACCGATATCCTTGAACGCGGAACTATACATTCTCAAGTTCTCTCGGAACTGGCCTGGCCCCTCGATCTCCATTACTAATATCAGTTAATTTCCACCAGGATCAAGCTTCGCTGAAACTTACCCCCTCCTGGTTGTTACACGGTTCACTCTTTCGAGCACGCGATTTCCCGGCGAACGCGATTACCGAAATGGCGTGCACGCCGTTCGCATCGGAATTCGTTAATAATCGTCTGGTTAACAGCGAATTGTCGCGCGGATCCTTCTAAACAGGATGTCGAATAAACACGCGACGCACGACTCTGGTTTATCGATTTTGCGGCGAACGCCGAGCAATGCGTTCGACAGTCCTTCCACAGCGCGCTGAATAATTACAGGAATTTGGGAAAAATGGCGACCGCTTACAGCACACATTGAAATTGAACCTCGACACGATGCCATGCAGGAATCGTATTCCATAGTGAAAATTTAGTCATTGGGTTCTTGCAAGCAGGTACAAGAGTTGCTTATCGAACATTGTTGCCGTATCTGAAGAATCCCGCAGTTGGTTGGCGAACATATTTCCCTTGGAAACGTTTATGAATTTGATCTCCTCCTCGTAGCCGTCGTAATAAAGCGTTCGTTACGCGGCATCGGTCTCTTTACCCGGGGGTCGGTAACAACGCTCGTAACATTCGAGAGTTCGCCCTCGGGCGCGTTCGACGAGTTTTATGATTACACGAGGCTCACCACGGTATCTAGGAGTCGCAATCTTCTCGCTCAAGGCTCTCTTTGCTCGCTTCTCGAAGAACCTCTTCGCGATTTATTATGAGCAACGTCTCATCTTCTCCCGTTTGCCGACGGAACGGCGAACGGTCTCGATAATCATTCTCCATTTCGAAATCGGCGTTCGTTTCTGATTCCAATTAAACGCTCTTTGTTAGAAGAGGAGAGAGAGAGAGAAAAAAGAAGAGGGGAAATTAGGAGGATTCTTTGTGGTCGGTCGTAATTTGCGAGTGTCGCGAGAAGAAAAAAATTTTCCCCCCTTTTTTCCTTCTCTCTCTCCAGCGTCGAAGACGGGGTTGAACAAAAGCAGAAAACGAAAGACGGCGAACGAAAGCGAACGACCTCCTGCGTGGCGAGAGTCCGGTCACATTTTTAATCCGACGAAACTTTTTGAATTACGGCGGACCCGCCAGAAAACGGAAGGGAAAGAGGCGGGGAGGAGGAAGAAAAAGAATGGAGAGAATGTAAGGCATCGAGACGTTGGGACGAACAGCGGAGAAAGAAGAAGGGAGGAGAGAAGAAAGAAAAAAATGATATTCTACCCTAATGGTTCCCGGCCGCTTTAAGCGAACAACTCTTATAGCCCAGCGCTCTTTCACCCCCCCCCCCCCCCCTCCGGTTCTTTCGCCTTCTCCGCCCTCTGTCCTCGCTTGGACCAGGAACAGTCATTAAAAAAGACTTGCCGCGGCCAGTGGGCCGAGGAATGGTCGAATGAAAACGCCGTAGGACAAGGCAGAAAGGTTGGTCGCCCTGCAGAAAAAGAACGAGCAAAAATTCTTTATCACACCGCCAGCTGCCTATATCTATCCTCCTTCTACTCGTTTCGCCTTCGAGGCGCGCCTTCGTTGGATAAAAAATAATTATGGATGCGTCGAACCGCGTATTTTCAAGAAACCTCTGAACTTGATTTCTGAACTTAAGCATTGACTTTTACTACTTGTTGGGGTATTTTATTTTCCTGGAATACCATTTTCTTGTATCTTTTATTTTCTGAGTATACTATTTTTTTATGTCCCTTGTTTCTTTTTACATCCGCGTTTATAAACTTATTCCAGCAATCACCGATTTTAGGGGTCGCTGGGAGTTCAGGTTAAAATCACAGAACCCGAGCGCGCCGGGTTCTGACGCTGGCAGCCCGAAAGGGCGAGGGAAGTTCGAAATAGTAACAAAGGGCTTAACGATGCAATAATTGGCGGTACGCAGAAGGGCGTAGCCTGGGTGCTTTAAGCCAAGGGCCGCTGCGTGATTCAACAATAGCTCGGTTACAAGCAGGGGACGTCAGTCTTTCCGCTTAATCTGGCAAAACGTGCCATGGCTTAAAGGAAAGCCAATAAAACTCATCTACCTCCGGTCGTTACTCTTCGCTAATGAAATAACAATGACTATTATCGTCTCTTATTACCCTTGCGCTCTTGTCCCCTACCTTGGCGAGGGACCACGAACGAGGCGTCCGAGATCGATACGTCCATCGATTAACTTCCCTCGCCGTTAACTTCGGTAATTTCGGTTTCAAGAAATCTCTGTTGCGTCGTTACCCGTTCCTGTAAGGATCCTTGCTAGTAAAATTAATGTTATAATAATTAGCAATTGGATCGCCTTGGTACTTGGGGTACTAAAATAATTGCTGATGGAAGATAATATTTGGTGCCTTGATCGTCCCAATCCTTTACAACGACTCTTGATCCTGCGCGTGTTTGGTGCTTCGGTTTCGACATGCACGAAACATATTCACCTTGGTCCACCGCACAATGAATCAAAGGTTCGCCGATTAATCTTGCGCGGATACTCGGGGAGGGACAGAGAAACAAGGCGACAAGCCAGGAAACCATTCGGTCATGGTCGTGCTCGGCTTACTTGCTTAATGACTATTCTCCAGTGACCGCCGTTGCACCGCACTCGGACTTGTCCTTTATCTCTGAAATCCCTCGGGAGACTTGATCACCGGCCCGTGCCACTGGAGCCCCCGGAAAGCTACTTTGTCAACGTTTCCTGTTTACCCGTTCCTTAATTCTACTTAATTTTCCCCGTCGTCGGATCCCTCATTACCGTCGTCAAACGATCGACGGCAATTATTAATTTCGCGATGCTCGTCTCGTCGCGTCGCGACGATTCTTCCCATTGAAAAGGGCCCCGGTTCCCCTCCCGGGAATCGTTGTGCAACCGTGTAAACAGAAAGAAAGAGATTGCTTTTCTTCTCCTCTCTTTTTTTATCAGCAAAGTCGCGCGACGGTGTTGAAACTTTTATTGAAATGCTGAGAAAGAGGACAGTTTCGAAAGTTCGCCCTCTTTTTCTTGGCGCAAGAGAACGCCAGTTTGCCGGGAATTGACCGATCGATGCCTTTGCATTCGAACATGATTTATACACCGTAATCAAAATTACATTTATCGGCTGCAAGTTTATTATTTTTAGAATTTTTAACTTCTACGTGTAGTTCAGTTGATTGTATTTGATCGGAAAGTTCATTAAACGCGCGCATGTCTCCTTTCAATCAGACCCTCGTGATTCTGGCGAAAAATTTCATTCAATTAATCAACCATCCGATAACGTATCGGGTCGGTGTTTCCTTGAAAACGAGTCGAATTCATACGGAAATCAGGCGGGTTCGAGTTTGGATCGTCGGGTAATGATTTTGCTTCCGGTTTTCCTGCAGGTTGTAATTTATTCACGGTCTGGGACGGCCGTGCCACGTTGTTCGCTTGGCAGTTGACGCCGTCGCGGGGGTTGGCGGTTTTATTACATTATTTAGCCTAAATTACCGAACCCGACTCGACGGGATTACATCGTGTGTTTGATGTTCGTCGAACCGTGGCACGATCATCGTTTCCAGGATGCTCGAACGTGTCCCCAGGATTGCGAGCGTCGCCTCGATGGCCCTCTCTAGGAAACTTTGCAAAAAGCTATTTCCCTTTAAGCACAATGGCAGATGCAAGAGCGTAGCTGTAACGTTAAGCAGCTGCTTAACCCCGGCTCTTTCATAAATAGCACACGGGGCGATGCCGTTCCAGCCTGCCGTACCTTTAGTTTTCCTTTATTACCTTTTGCAATTTTCGTTACACAGCCTTTCCCATTTATTATTCACCGGGATGATAAATATTATTCCGTCGTGTCCTCGCGTTCTACTTAATTCGTTTAACGAAATTAGAACGTAATACGTTCGCCGACCGACCGCCGCAGTGGAGGAGGACGTGTGTGGTCAGACATCCTTGGACGACGGGCTTGCTTTGTAAATTTTATTGTCCAACACTCGAGACTGACTGACTGAAATTATTTAGTTGTTTGAAGGTTAATAAAAACGTTTAAATTTCAATCAACTGTATCGAATTTTCCAAGGAATTATTTATTTGCAAAGCCTCCTTTGGTCGCATTAAGTACACAGAATACGGTCGGGCGACAAAGAGTATACGTTATTAAATATTTCGCACTATATTCACGAGGAAAGCTGCTTTCTCATTTTCTTCGTCGACTTTTCTTCTTCCGTCCGTAGAAGAACGCCCGAGGCGCTGATTTCCACTTAATCCATTGATCGAGGTTTCATCTCTATACTTTGAAAGGCGATTAGAGAGTCTGAGCTTCCACTTTCGCGACGCCTCGGGCAGATTGGAGCTTTCGAAGTCTTGTCTTTGTTGTTGCTCTCCTGTCTTGAACGTCTCGCGTCGAGCAGCATCGATTTAAATAATCGCTTCTTTTTCTCTCCCCCTCCCTTCTATCGGGACTAAATCCTCGTCGCGTAATTGAGAGGAAATTCGTAGCGGGATTCGGCCGCGAAACTTAAATCGTGAGACGAAATGTTTTTAATTATTTTTGTCTCGAAATTTCGAGCTTATTTTTTCTATTTGGATAAAAAAATAGTCTTTGAACTTCAAAACCGCAGCCATCGCCAACTGTTCCACGGGATAAACAAATTACACAAGAACCGTGCTCTCGTTTGCCCCCGTTTGCCTTTTTATTAAAGTAACACCGGTAATTAATCAACGATCCGCATAAAATCGAATAAATATTCGAGACTCGGCGAGCGGGACGGCACAAAGGCATCGAACGATTGTTAATTCATGGTAAATCGAAACGTTTATCGATCCAGGCTCGATTGTGGTGAAAAACAAACGCGGGAATTACAAAGTACCCGGCCGGTAGCGGAGCGTGATACATTAGCGGGTGGCGTTTTGTCCGCGAGAAAGCCGGGGGATCAGAGTCATTGTTCCGCGAATTAACGTTCGAGGGTTCTCCACGGGGGACACGAGGAGGCCGGCCCGCCAAAAGAGAAAAGGGCAAACACGAAATTTATTCCCCGTTGATTTTTCAATCGACCCGAGCCGATAATCCCGGCGAATAAAGAGGATCGTGGACCGTTTTCAGCCAGCTCCCGGCGATCGCGTAAAGAAATCGCTTTCGATCATTTTTACCCTAAACGTATCGTTGCGTATTGAATCGCGAGCTATTTCACTCAAAGGGGGTAAAAAAGTAGATTATTCGTTTGAATTTTTTAAATTAGCTGCTCGTAATTCTTCTGTGACTAATTATTATACGCTTTAATTTATAATTATTCGACTCGTTTAAAGCAACGTTCCATACGTCGTCCTCGCAACAATTACTTCAAAGCAGCTACGAAAGATTCCTTGTCTCTACAAACGGTATTAAATTCAAAGAAAATTATGCTGCTACGTAACAATCCTTAAAAAGGAAGGATCAGCCGGCTAATTGCAACAACAGAGGAGTACGTCCGACGCAAACACCCGTTTTTGTTCCGAGGGATGCACAGAAATAATATTTTTTGCTCGCCATGGTCACCGTTTAAATCCCGTCTCTGAACTCGCGATTCCCCTTCTTACCTTTTCATTCCTCTCATCTTCGCGACAGCGGGAAGAAGGATGGCTCGGGCGACCGGCGGGAAAAAGAAACCAGAGGTTTCCAACGTTAAGTGTATCTGACGTTACCCACTTGTTTTCCCTTTTATCGCGCATAATGCGCCGTTTCCCCGCCGTTATCCTTTGCCTCCTTCCGGTGTTCCTTTTTGCGAAAAATCTGTATAAACATTCGATTACGGCGCTGTTCGACATTTTCCATACCGCATTAACGTACGAGGCGCTTTCAAGGGCGATTCGAAAAATTTGCTCGAATTTTTCGGTCTCGGCTCGTTACATGGAAAGTTTAATCAATACAATGCCGGGGATGTTTGGAGTTTAATCGGTAGGTTTAATTGCGTTTCGAAGTGCTCCCCAGTTATTTTTGGGGGCTCGAAGCTTCCAGCCAATGATTTTCGACGGTAATTAGATGTTTTCGAAATCAGTTCCCTGCGATCGAAGCGCTTTAAAATAAATTTCAAATTGAAATCCAGATTGTTCTTAATATTACTTATATTTTCGAAGTCACTCATCTCAAGAACGACTATCGGTTACGTTAGTCGATGAAAAGTCACCACCTTGCGCAAAACGACCCAGTTTCTAGTTTTCGTCACGTGCCATAGATCATTGTACATTACAATGTTCCAGCGGGGGTGTGTTCAAGGGGGTCGATCCGGGTCCGGGCGCGTCTTGTAACTACGACCGGGCCAAAAACGTTGGCTACAATGTCGAGGCAAGAAACCAGGTCGAAATGAAAACAGAGAGCGAGGGAAGCGAGAGCGCGAGATACTCGTTACCTCGATTTTCAACGAGCTACGAGACCGTTGCTCGTCGTTCCGCGGGTATTATTTCGTTCGTTTCCTTCTGTGATTTAATCCAGCCTCGTATATTCCCGGTCGACGCGGCAGCTCGCCGACGCCGGCTGGAAGGGCGAGAATACGCGGACACAAACAGGCGGTTAATTGAAGTACGATCGACCAAGTTCGATATTTGCCGAAGAACGAGAGTGCCGCGGAGTTTTGCACCCTTTAACGCCTCCGATACCGAGGCTCGATACAAAGCTTTCACCGTTTCAAAGCAATAGCTGCAGAATGGTAATTAAATGTAGATGTCGCCCTGATAGAAAATGGAACGGCGGAAATAAAATTTTAACCCTTCTGTTCTGCTCCGGAATATTGCCCGAGATTGAATTGGAAATATTGTGTATTCGGAAGTTTCGAAATTTAAAGGCTTAGGGTTAGAAATTCAGAGACTTGGAAATTGATTTAAGATTTGTTCATTTCTAAGGGAGGAAAATGATCTTTGCACACGTCTTGGCGAGGGTTCGCCCAGGGATAGGATAAGCGTTTTAACGGGTGAAGTTTCGGACGTTCGGTCACGAAGTGGCTTTTGTTCGTCACCATGAACGAATCGATAATCTATAAACGGTCGAGCAAGTGGCGCGCACCCTCCGCGCGTTGGCCGCTTTTCGCGGCACCGACTCGCCCGACGTTTGTCGTCGCGATGATCGATTATCTTCGCGCATAACTGTTTCAGGTGTCATCGAAACGTCAAAACCTTGGCTCCCGCCATTGCTATCCTACCTCGAGACTGTTATTAACGTCCTAGATACGCGACTCCTTTATCTGCATTCTATTCGAACAACAAAGAACGTATGTTGCAGATCATTTCAGTGGAAGTCTCTTGAAAATCCCTCTTTTATAACATTCCTATATTCTAGATTCAATTTAGAAATCATATTTCAATTTCCAAATACCATCGTTCATACATTTAATTTGAATTGTTAGCAAAATCATGCATAGAGACAATTCAGAAATCAAACGTAAAGTTTCTAAGTAGTATAGGTCTGTGCTTAGTCAGACCGCGGAGCATACTCAATGGTTTCTGCGTTGCGTTAATGATGCGATGCACCGACGCTCGGAATTCGGAAGTTTATTAATTGAATGTTTAGGGGAAACGTGTACCGACCGGATATGTACATATTTGTGCAAGAAATAACGCGGACAGGGAGGGGTGAACAAAGTTGGAAGTCTGCAGCCCGGGTAGCATTGTTACGAGGCTGGTTTAAAGCTCTTCAACAATATATGGTACGTTATCCTGGCTCGTCTCGAGCTGCACACGGCCTCTTATCACGACCTGTAAATGCAGTCCTTAAACCGGCTTAAGAGCTCGTACAGACAGTCCGTTAATGTTTAATAATGGCCAGAGGTGCGAATATAATTCCCGGTAATAAAGTCGATACCGCGACTGGAGGAACGATAACGCGTGGCAATTAATTTCGTATAAACTTGCCATATTTCCGGCAGAATGAAATTCCCCGCTGTAAAAACCCTTATTCCTTCCGCCTTTCGAATTCGGTTTCTGTTAGCCGCTTTCATTCGATTCCATTTTAATCCTCGAATCGACGACGACCATTTTAATTCGATATTACATTTTATGTCGCGTTTAACATTTTAAATTTAATTCCCCGTCGTTATATTCTTCGTGTTTCCAAGATATCAGGCAAAGTTTTTAATCTTTGTCCGCTGGTTTGATGTAATTATTTTAAATTTTAATTGAATTCGAATCGTGTTATCGAGCCCCGCTGAAAATTCAATCGCATTTTATTCTGGACGTATCGCGGATATTTTTGTTTTCAAATTTTTTACTGGATGGTGGACAATATTTGTTACATTCTGTCAGGATTGATACGAATGAAAAAGTTTTGTAACATAGAAGGCCACTCGATGTCCTAACATCTGCAACTCTGACTCTTACAATCCTGTTATTTTTGGACTTCAAAGGACTCAACAGCGCAAAGGTTCTTTTATTCTCTAAGCTGCTTCGAATTATTTAGAACGTTCTGAACAATTTTCCGCGATCAAACGCCACAGCGCGTGCAATCTCTCGTGCTGAATTTTTTTCACGAATTCCCGGATTTTTTTACCGGAAAAATTGAAACCGTTGCTCGCAGACGGTTATCGATGTTTTTTTTCCCACCCCTTGTTTCTTTCGTCGTACCTCTCCCGAAAACGAGAAATCGATCGAACGACCGAGCGTAACATCATGAAATTTGACTTTCACGTAATTGCAGACGGATCCTAAGGGAACGTTAACGCAGAATTAAACCGCGAAACCCTGAACGCGATTCCCGCGTGAAAATCACGTAAATTCAGCTCTAAAACTCGCGTTTAATATCTGCTGGATTACACGGGCAGCCAGTATTAATACGGATACGCGTAGGCGAGCTCTAAATTCGCTGGATCGATCGCACGGCGAGATTCGTGCTCGTAACGAGTGCAGATTGTTTATAACGTTGTTTATCAGCGAGCCTTGTCGGTTGTATCGCGCGGCCGTTGCCGGCTTTCCTCCTCCGATAAATTGCATCCGGTGGCCTGCCGTCTGACAAGCAATTAATGTAAACGCGACTCGGTTTCGACTTTGTTAACGAGATGATATTCGGTTAAATAATGTTACGACTGACGAACGTATTTTTGGTTACCTCCCGTCGAATTGATCGATCTTCCCTCAAAAACATCCGTTTATCGCGCGAATAACGTCCTTAATATTCCAGCTCCTGCTGTTTTGTTTCTCCTTTTACGACTTAATACCTGAAGTCATAGTTAAAAGTGCATTTTATAAATGCATCTAAAATCTCTTGTGCTTCTCGAGAAAAGCACTCTCGAAGTTCCTTATCATTTCCACGTCCCCAAGACGGTCTTGCTTCTCGATGTGATTCTTTTATTAAAATTAAAATTATTGGAATATTCCTGGAGAATATTTTCCCTGGACGGGGATAGACAAACAGCGAACGGTTTAATAAATTTAACCCAAGCTTCGTTTTCTCAATTTTTCCTCAGATTTCTGCTCGTGGAAAGATATTCCCGGAGTGTTTAATTTTTCAACAGAGAAAGGGCAGTTAAAATAGCCGTCGAGGGTAACCCTGCGAAGACGAGAGGAGGGTTGAAACTGGCTGAAGGGTATTTTCGTGAAATAGAAAATATTTACCGGAAGTACCATCGGCAAATAACGGTGTTTGTAGCCGCGGTGCAAATTTTCCCTGGCCGGTAACAAGCGTACATTTATACAGACTAACACGCTGGCATAATATTTAAATTAGAACGGCGTTGTTTGCCGGCAGGGAAGAGTCGCTGCTCGTGGAACAACATCGAAGGTGTGGGAAGAGAGGGATCGTGTGCCCCTTCAAAGCTTAACAGTCCCGATTGTTTGCCAGCCGCGTGTCTCTTGACCGATTCAACTTCGACTAACGATCCGTACGCCCAATAAAATAATCGTGTTTTCGCTCGAGCGAGTCGAATGGGAAAGAAAAGGAACGGAGAGAATCAAATAAATCGAATACCCGGCCGGAAAAACATTTCTTTGTCTCTACAGATACGAATTAGAATTTAAGTATGTCTGACCACACGCGTCTGTATCCACTGTGCCAGTCAACGCGTTAACTACTTTTCATTTCAATCGAAATTATGTGAAAGATATTGATAAAATTACAACTTATCCAGATTTATAATACACAGGATTTTTTTCCGTCGGGTATTCATTTATTAGCGCGAGATTGATCCGGAACGATCGAAGCGGTTGATTCACGATCGAGCCTCGCGGTCGACATTAAATTTTGTATGCGACGGAATATATCGGGGCCGAGTGTTCACCCGAGGGACACGGTGTCCTGATAAAAAGGCGGTACAGGCCCACCACTGACGTTTCCGGTCTCTGGCGATTACAATTTTATTGTCGACGTGAAGCATCGATTCGCTCCCGCTCGGACACGAACGATGAATTATCAATTTTCCTGTCGCTGACGTCGATTACGATCGTGTCCCACTTTCTCGTACCCGTTTTTCTCCAACCCCCCCTCCACCTATTTCCAATCTTGTATTAATTGCAATTTTTTTTTTAAGATCGACGGACGGATCGGGATCGTTCGCGAGGTTCTGTGATTCGCTCGGTTCAGAAATTGAAAACGTCACGGGAGGACGAGAAATTTAATATTTCGCTCGAAATACGAGATTGATATTTTTTCAAATATTGCTTATTCTATTTTTGAATTTACTGAAAATTTCACGATTTCCCTTGCTGCTATGTTTTGAAACGCATTCATTATTAAATTTCAATTTCAATTTCAACGTCAAGACTAAACTTAAGATCTTTGGATTCTTAACTAAAGACAGTGTTTCAATTATTTACAATTAATCCAACACTTTAACAATAATTTTCGAAAGGGATTTCACAAGCCTCCCCAGCAAGGGTGATAATAAAATCATTCTGACACGTATTATGAAGTGTTGGTTAGAGGTTGCTGGAAAATTGGACTGGTAGCCGGATAAAATTAATCCCCGGGTCGATAACGAGCGGACGAATTTTTTCGTGAAAAGTAAAAACGAAAGATTCGAGAATCTACCGTGGTCTTTCCGCGTTTAACGGACCTGTGTGCTCGGCTCTTATCGAGGGAACCTCCTCTCCCCCAATTTTTTTTTTTTTCTGCACGTAGCACGATCGCGCGAACCTACAAATTCCGCGAGCAACGTAATAACCGGCCTTAATAACTCGGCAAATAATCTTCTTTGCCGAAGTTCCGGGAGGCTGGAAACACCGGGGATATACAGAGCGATTATAAGAACTGGGCCGAGGCTTTTCTAGGACAATACGCGTCTGCAGCTTTCGTAGTTTAATGCGGTAAGCCGATTCTTCTAATTATTCCGAGCCGTCGAATGGTGAATGAATTATGAAACACGTTTAATCCTTCCTACGGATTGCGCGTCATTGCCTGCAACAGGCGTTTCGATCCTCCGCCAGCGAAAAATAATTCTATTCACTCGACGATTAGACCCGGGTCAATCATAAATCAGACATCAGAAATCGAGCAAAACCTTTCTAAAGGTATGATATAAAATTTAAGAAACGAAAATGTGGGTCGGGGCTTATTTAGGGTTATACTACTGTGGAAGGGAATAAAACTTAGAGAATAGAAATCTAGGTATAAGTTAAGGTTGAACGATCGGAAGCTGTCGATTTGATTAATTTTTAAGAACTGAAGATGGGAAATGGAGGCCAAAGGGTCAAAAGAAAAGGCCAGAGGTCAGTCGAAAAATAGTGTAAGAGTCGAGTCAATATCTCAGATGAAAGTTTATTGTACCCATGACAATTATTCCCTTCGACTTTGATGTCCATTTTCCCATTTCTCGAGACGCAAAATTAAGATCTAACTTGTTCATTTTCAATTATAGATAGATTATCATCAATTTCAATTTCTACGAAGCGAAGCGTAAACGAATCTCGCGCGAGCGAGTTGTAATTTGCTCGTAGATCATCGGGACGCCGGCCGAGGAATAAATTGTTTTGATATTTTTTAATTCGTGGAAAATAATGGCCGGTCAGATTAGGACTGAAATACGACGTCGCGACCGTTGTTTCCGTAATGAGGAAGCTTGCATCGTGAGCACGGTTTTCGCGAAAGCTCACGTAACCACTTTGCGATCCGTTTAAACGTTGCATCCACCGCCTGCGGTTCTCTTTCTCCTTTTTGTTTTAATTTTTTCATTATTGCAGCAGCTCAGGTTCATCCTCTGATTCCGCTATCTCGTGATAGTTTCGTAAATAGAAATTCAAATCTTGCAGAGGATGAAATATAAAAGAGACCGTTTACAAAAATCTTCGTTCATGAAGTTTCTATTTTTGCACAGTGAAAATTAATATGTGGATGGTTAGACGTAGAATCGACGCGCGTGCACGGGATTTTTCGCGTTTCTCGTTCTTGTTTTGATTCCCTGTTTTCGAAAGCCGGAATCCATTCCGGTTTCCACGGCAAAAATGCAAACTGATAAACTGCGAGCCTTTGTTTGCGATGATGCGCGCGATACGCGACAAAGGACCGAAAATACTTGCCTCTGTGAAACGTGTCCCGTGGGAACGAGCAAACTCGTGTAAAAAAATTGAACGCGCCTATTATGTTTTTGCACGAAAGTACGGTCGTTTCATCGAACGAATTTATTAACACCCAGGTCAATAATGAAAAGGATTCAATTTTAATATTCAGACATTGCTTATTTTACAAAAAAATTGGTCCTCAAGGTCCTCAAGGTCGTGTACATACAATTCTTCGAGAGCGAAAGGGTTAAGGGAGTCCCCATCCCTCAAGGATCCCCCAGTTTCTGGGAAATGGTACAAGGACATCGAACGTCTTTGAACCATTGAACGGGGTACAATGAAACCAGGTGGGGAGGAGGGATGGATCCCTCGGAATCTTAGAACAAAGTTCCCTCCGTCTGGTCCATTGTCGACTCTCCTCTGAATACCATAGGCTTTAGAGTTCCGAGGCTCGCGTGGACGGTGCTCGTCGGATTTCGTCACGTCGATTCGCGGCCGACGGTGAATTTAAGCCGCGAACACAATGCGCCGCGGCCAGCCTTCTCGCCCGGAAAGTTGGCAACGCGGCCAGACCGCCCTTCAACGTCCGCTGACGTTCCATTCCCCCCTCCTTCTTATTTAATTCCGCGTCTCTGGGAAATTAGGGAAGAGGATTATGAAAAACTTAGTCGTGTATTTTTTTAAAGCTTTCAGGGTCGAAACTCTTCAGGAAAGTAAACGATTTCAATCCTCCTGGAGTAAATTCGATTCCAAAGCGCGGAATAAAGGGGTTGCACGTCCCTTTTTAGTCGAATCTTCCTGAAACGGAAATTCGGAGCGCAAACACCGGTAATGCCAGTAGTACGACCACCGCGATGGTCAGGCTGGTTTAAGTTTCGAATTTATAGAGCCCGTGTGCGTGTAGATTTTCTCGTGGCAAGCTATTGACTTTGAAGACGCTGACAAGAGAGACTGTAACGACCCTCTTTTGTGGATCTTGTCGTTTGTGTTCGCAGGTGTTTGACTTATTGCCGGGATACAGGCCGGCTCGTGCGTGTACAAACAGCCCGTTACCGGGTTTCTCGAATAATTCCTGGAATTATCGCGGGAACGGTTTACGTTTCCGTGCCTGTATTTCGAGTAAATAATGTGCTGTGTTAAAACAACGCTGCCTGGCCCGCGGCAGCTAAACGTTTAAGGAGCTTCTACTTGCCGAATTATTATTCAATGTTTCGCGAATTATTAAATTCGTTTCTGGTGTTGATATTTCGCTTCGTAACGACTTTTGTAATTTAGCAGAAATAGGACGTTACGTCGTCGCCGAAGAATGAAGATCGATAGGCGTCCAGGGGTAACCCTTTTAAAAAACCGTGACGGGGTGTTAAAAGAATTAATATACGGTTTTTAAACTTGATTCCATTCTTGTTTCCTTCGATTTTTTGAAGGAATTTCGAAGATACACCACCTGTCTGACCAAACACGGACCTATACTACTTGTGTGCTTTAATTTTTCCTTAATTTTGTATTATTTTGAGGCACAAAACTAATTTGCCAACGTGGAATGTTAATTATAAGCAAATTTGATTTCTTTCACTATGGATTTGGTTAGGATTGATATAATTCTGTTGAAATATTCATGAATTTCCTTCGACCGAGCGGCATTTCGAAATATGCTTATCGGCAGTGAAATTTGCTTTCATAAAAACGTCCGGACGTCGAGCAACGAATTACACGTTTCAAAGATTGATTCGCAATTCCTGTGACATAAAGCCCCCGACCAGTTTTCCATACATTTTTCTGACGTTTCGCGCTGGCACAACAGTTTATACGAAAATTTGAAAGTCGAAACCCGGTGAATTCGCGTCTGGTTTTATACCACGGCCGATTCATAATAATTTCAACGCAATCAGAAACGTTGACCTGAAAAAGGGCCACGGGTGGGGAGGTGGGACCCTTCGGTTAACTTATGACGAACCGGCACGCTACGTGTGTATTTCGAAACGTAAACGTGCTGGAAATTAGTCGGGAATATCACGCTCCCTTTTGTACAGAACTATTTCGCCGAGATACGACCTTGTTCTAACGATAGAATTTTATGCAAATGATAAACGAGTGCGATACGGACGATAACGCGAAACGTCGTTAGCGTAACACGCCATTACCATGCGAAATAGCGCGCAATCATAAAATGGCAGCGTTAGAAAATACGTTTGGGCAACGTAGCAATCGTACAAATTATCGTTGATTCGTTTTTAACCAGCGAATAATCGAAACCCCTTCAAATTAGTTGATTGTACCCTTCGACACTGTTAATCCCCGAAAATCAGAATCGCTCGACAAACTTAAATACATTGAAAATTCTGGCGGATCCTGGTCAGAGCACGGGGGGGGGGGGCACAGCTGGCGAGATAAGAGAAAAAGAGACAGCCGTGGGTATTAAAGGAATTTATGGATTATGGGCCGATTAGCCGCAATTAGATACGCGGTTAGAAGGAAAAACTTGGTTCCGGACTATCTCGTTGCAGGGCCGCGATCGACGTGTCTTATCTCGTTCTCGTAGTCTGGCAGCCAGATAAGAAAGTTTCCTGAAAAACTGCGGAACTTGGTTTCTCCGTGGTCGAGGAACGAGTCGAGACGAACTTTCCCTTCAGAAATGGCGTCGAACCGTTCCGCCCCGGACTCTCGAGTCCTCCTTTATTTTTCTTTTATATATATTTTTCGAGCGCAAGGGGTGGAAATGCAAACGAAACTACGCCCCCCCTCGGACCCTCCGTTTCGAGGGACGTATCACGAAGTGCAAAGTGAAGCGAAAATTTTTAGATCCCGGTAATTAGCGACGATGTTATAGCCTTGAATCTAAATTGTGCTGATTTTGCTCAGTGTACATAGGGTGGGCCAAAATTCGTGGTACGAACGAGGACAGGGAGATAGTTCTGTGCAAAATAAAACGAAAATGGAGAATAGTTCGACATAAAAGTATACAGTACAAAATTCGTAAAGATATTTATTCCTTCCATATCGAACGAGAAGAAAATGTAGGAACCGGTGAAAAATCGGTACAGGGTGTTCTGCATTTGCTGCAACGCCGACGACGAAGATTTATTCCGTCTCAGAAAGCTTCTTTCGACGAATGACCAAGAAACTAATGGCGATACCACGAAACTCTGGTTCGCCGTTCCCAGATGTGGCGAACAGAAACGAAGGGCGTGAACGTATAGGATGAATGCGAGCTGAAACAGCCACGCATCTATTTCCACCTTTAAATCACTTTCGGTGGATTGCTTATAATTCCGGAGGCGATAAATTCCGGCTTGCTGACGGTTTAGTTAACGAGAAAACGAACTCTTGCGCGCCGGCGCGCGCGATTCGCCGCTGAATTAATAACAGATTGCAGCTTTTCGCTTTGTTTCCATTTCCTCCTCCCTCTTTATTCTTTTTCTTTCCGACCCCTTATCGAACGAACGCGATATCATCGATTTCCCTGATTTCTATTTTTCCTCGTACGTAATTTCCCCAATTTACAGTTTTCACTTCCGAATTCTTGAAATTTCGAGAGTCCACGGAAACTCTATTCCGTTCCCCGCGAAACCGCTAATGTCCTCCGCACCTTTAAACACACCACGTCGAGAGGAATGTCATTAGAGTGTCTCGTCGTAAAATTTCGTCGCATTATTCTTTCTCCGGCCATCCGAGTGATAAATCATTCCGAGCTGGGGGGTCGTCAGCTGCGTGCCGCTCGGCGGGGATCACCTTGAAAGTTTTTTTTAAAGCTTCACGCTGATGAATTTCGCGCGATTGTTTCCTCTGTCCGTCGGCGGAGGCTTCGTAAAGCATCGTTATCGGGAATCGTGATATACAGGGACGGGAAAAGGGTAGGCGGAAGGGACGGCGATCGTAAAACACGCGGGATTTTTGGTCGTGTTTTCATATATACATGTATACGCGTATGTATATATATAAAACGCTTTGATAAAGCGACATACGGATTTGAGTCACGCTGGAAATTAACTGCTTCCCGGATACCCGGGAAAAAAATATTTTTCAACCCCCTTCTCTGCCCCCCTCTCTTGTTAATGTATTCAAATTCAGAAAAAAACGACAGTATTTTCAACGTTTCTGCTCGTGTGTGTAAATCCATACGCGTACAGGTAGAGAAATTATACGAGAGTCCTTTTAAAGGGGGGTGCTTTTAATTTACTGAATTCTTAACGGGGGAGGCGTATCCCGTCCGGATGGAAAGGTAATTATACAAATATTCCCGGGAATAATCTGCGCATCGATCAACAACTTCGAGTCGGTGCTCGTGACATCGACGTCAGTATCCATAATTAATTTCGCCGGCTAATCGATAAACAGGTAATTAAAATATATACTGGATGAACGTTCGACGTTCGATTGTGTATCCACTTCCGTCGAGGCAATAGAAAAACGAATCAGATATTAATTGGACGAGCGACAGTTCCGAGAATATTCAAGACTTCCAGTGATACGAATCAATCATCGGGCAGGCATCGTGCGATTATTAAAAGTTCGTAAAAATGGGGCATGGAATCGTGACATATTTATTATTCTACTAAATTACAAGTACAGTTTTGCCTACAAAATACTAATTTGAGAATTATATGGTTTCTACTTGTGAGGATCAATCTATTCAAGATTTTCAGTGATACGAATCAACGATTAAGCAAACATCGGCACCTAGCGACGTATCACGCGTACGCAAACAGCTCGAGCTGTTCCGTGACTTCTGTTTCGGTAAATGAAATGTTGAAACGGAAACAAGGGCGTTCTGTTTTTGCGCGAAACGTTTCTCAAAGAAGCGAGCAGCTGTAACAGTCTGTACCCGCGGCAGCTGCGTCGGGCGAACGAGCGTGCAAGCCGCGAGAATGGAAGTGAATGCTCTAAAATCCTCTCCCTTAACGTCAGGAATCCCTTATCCTGAAAGCTTGAGCCCCGATAGCGGGGGCCACGTAGCTCCCTCGGGGAACCGCGTTCGAGACGAGCCCCGGGAATTGTCAACTTCGCTGCTACCCTCCGATCCGCGTACGCGCTCAACAACGTAGACGGCGACGTGGTTGCTACGCTTCCGGCTCGAACGAGTCGTAAAACCTTCGACGACGCGGAATATGCCCGCGTCGCGACGCATCCCGGATCCGTCGAGGACCGGCTGCGATTCGAGGATCTCGTTTTGAGATTCCTGTCGCGACGCGGACCAGGGAAAATCCGATCGGCTACATGTCCCGCTGGATGGCACGACGCGCGTCAAATCCTTGCGCGTAATTACCGGCGAGAATTCGACAACGAATCGGGAACCTTCGCGGCAGCGAAGACTGTTGCGTGGCAGGCATTCCTCCGGGAATGCTGGACATTGGCGGAGATTTTTGGGATCGTCGCGAAATTAGGACTGTCCCAATTGCGACAGACCTGATACCATTATTAAACTTTAGGAGATGGATGGTCTGAGTAAATTTCATACTTAGAAGTATTTCTAAATGAAAAGTTCTATCGTGTAATCGAGGAGGAACAGGAAATTCCACCTAAAGCGAGTTACTTGGTAATCGTTTTCTAAATTTGAACACCCATTTGCCAGGGCGAGGTTCGCCAATCAATCGACATGCATATTTATCAGCTACTATGAAATTTATGAGGATTGATCGCGATCCCGTATGATAGTAACGGTTAACCGAATTCCTCGAGTGTCTGCGGCGGTAAATTGCGAAGTCAGAACACGCGTAAGAATATTTCTCCGTCTCCGTTTCTCGGCTGCGGTGCTCGTCGTGCTTGAAATTATGTAAGTCATATGGAGTTTCCTTTGCCAGAATATGCAAGGCATTCTGGACAATACGAGGTAAATTGTCTGAATCCTGGTTGCTCGCTGATACAGACAAGAATTCAGGTATGGCGATTGTTGTTCCCTGAATTTATTCAAAGAATACAACATAAATGATATTCTTGATCAACGATGGATCCTTTGGGGACGATTGAGATTTTAGTTTAACTTTTTAAATGAAATTCTTTGGCTCTTTGAGTTTATAATATTATTTATACGAATTGAAGAACACTTTTCAGGCGGTGAAACGTCCGTCGATAAAGCAACGTCCAGAAGAAATTTTCGTCGTGTATTTGAAGCGAACTCGAAAAGCCATATAAATCATTAAAAGTCGTCGATACGTGCGGCATTTGTCACCGAGCATCCGCTCGAGAGTCTACCATTCAAACCAGCCAGGAATGTTATTAATAACCTTGTTATTTCGAGCGGCATTCGTGCCGACCGCCATCGATGAATAATTAAAATCCCCGTGTGTTCGTATACGGTGTTATTATCGGAGAAATCGATTATCATCGTCGGTTCAATAGCCAGAGATGAACCTTTTAAATCGTAAGCACGTTTATTTTGCCTGACTTTCGAATTAACGTTCTGCCTTTGAACGTTTTGCCTCATTTTAGTTCAATTTTTCGTCATCATTAACGGGGTGCAAATATTTGAAACGTTTTCGTAGGTACCTGGAAGTGTTTTAAAATTGCGTTCTTTGGAGTTTCTTAATTTCCTAATTTCCAAATATTGATTGCTGTAACGGCACCCACAGCTTGCTTTATCAAAAATTCTTTACTCGCCAATTTGTTCGAGCAAACCACCTCGGAAGAGAATAATAATTCAGCGGGAGCTAGCTGATGCATCGAACGAAATTCCCCGTCGTAAACGGAAGGCTAAATTTCTCCAGGCATAAACGGTTAACAAACACAGCGCGATGCGCCGGTATCGTGGCCCGTTGAAAATTTCACATAACATGCGGCCGCCTTATTTCCCTCGCGTCCTGCCACTCGCTACCGCGGCCAGGATCTTTCATTTATAATATCCGTATTCTTTTATGCCCGTTCGTAAATGTGTAAAGCAACCTGCTCCTGTCCGGGCCAAATTTATGCGGTCAATCCCTTTTTCCAGCCGGTCGTATATCTTTGCCAGGCGATCGCCTTAATTCGCCGACCTCCTTACCGATCGAAGAACGCGCATATTTTTATGCCGCGTGAACTTTAAGCTTTAATTCGTATAATTATCTTGAAAATTTATTCATTTTCCAGGGAAATCTTCCAAATGGTCCAATTTCGTTTCGAGGGGTAGATTTGTGGCCTCGTCCGAGTATCTTCTGTTTTTCTTCTTGTTCTCTCTGCCCATACGAACCTTATCGAACAGAAGTAATTCTCCCGTGGCTCGTCTCGATTAAAGTATTTCTAGACGGGGCAAACTTCGGCGTCCGTCCGTCCGAAAGCCGAATCCACGCAGAAACGTGACTTAATATCCCTACTTAAGACGGTTTCTAAACAGTTAGATGTCACGTCTGGATCGTAAACGCCTCGATCACGTCCCCGTGAGCCGGCTTTTTACGAGCGTTACAAGTCCTCTCGTCGAGTTCATCGAGTTTCTAGACGCTGAAGACACCAGCCGCTGGAAAACTGCCGGGGCCTTCGAAGTTCATCTTTTCAGGCCGACTGCCGAAGCGACCGTAATTCGAGTTAATGGCCGTCGACGAAGAAAACCCCCCTTACTGATCTTCGCTTGAAATATCACCCTGCCCTCCCCCCCTTTTTCCCCTTCTGATCCATCCCTCTTGTCCTTGGTTCGTTCCGCTGGCGGCTGATTAATCGTCTTCCCGACGAAACTCGGCCGAAGGCAATGGGGCACACGCGAATCCAAAGAGTTTGACGATCGTTCTGCCCTCGAAATAAAAGAAGAAACGGAGGGTGAAGGGCGGCCAGGACAACGACGATCCGACGGACAGAAATAAGGTTTACGAGTGGAACGTGGATTTCCCTGGAATTCCACGGCATTACGCTTTCCAAATGACGCGAGTCTCGAATTTATCGACGCCGCTCGCTCGTCTGGAATTATTAACCCCTTCGCTGTGGCCGCCGCCTCTTTGCATCCGAAATTATTAAACGCGATACACAGGGCGTTCTGTAACTGGTCGTACAACAGCACGGGCATGTTTTATATTTTACGGTTATTTTCACCCCCTTCGCTGTGAGCGCAGGTAAAGTAATTTTTGGGGCAAACTTTATTAGCTAGATCGTGTTATTTTTTAATTTATCGATTCCACGTGAATTCCAGTTTCTTTTGATTACAATCGAAACGGTGCACGATAATGAAAGACGCTCGCAGCGTCAAGAAAAGTGATACGTTTTAATCAGGCATCCGATAGAAGGGCGTTTAATTAACCGAGCGTAGCCTTGAAAGAGAAAACGAAGAAGAAGGACGAGAATCTTTAAATGACTCTTTGAAGGGTCACGAGCATGGTTTCGAGGCTTTTAATTGAAGCCGGGGAAGCGACTCGATATCTCATTAGAGGATATCTTTTCCGTCTCTGTTTCTCGCCGACTTTTCACCGTTAAAAGGGAAAACTAATTGCAAACGTTTGTAAGGTGTCAAAGGTACCGGTTTTCACGGTGAACTCGTCCACGTAGCTAAAGATATCCATGGTTCGTTTTAATTCGGTTTCGTCACGGCACGGGTAAACAACTTGCATAAAATTGATGAGCGGGGGGGAACCCGCGCGAGCGTGCACCTGAACGTAGGCTGAATTTCTCTGGATGCGTTGAAAATTTCAGCGAACCAGAATTTACTTTCAGGATGACGTTATACGAGGCCAGAAATTGAATCGAATCAACCGAAAGCCACGATATTGAATCGATTCTGTGAAACTTTTATCGTCGCTGTTTTATCGATGATGCGGCCGGGAAAATGTATTTTCGTGCTACTCCTTTAGACATTTTTGAAGTGTATGATACCGTTGTGGTGGAAAATTTATTTAATATTAATTGTTACATAAATTCTAGAAAGTATTACTAAATACTTTTGTTGGATCGTCTTCGACTGATGTATTCACATTTTATATTAAATTAAGTAAAGATATTCAGGTGTTGTGGTCGTCGCGACACACCCGGTACACTAGTTATCAAAGGCACAGTTTTACGCGATCATAGAAAAGTTTCTAGAGCATTTTGAACACCCCAGGCACCGATCTTGAAGCACGTGAACTCGAGCTATTCAATGGGGGCAGGAAGTCCGTGAAAGAAAGCTCTCGAGAGCGTTCGTAACAGCATGCTCGGCGGTAATCGTGGTGGCGTGGAGGACGAGTTAAACGGCGCCTAAAACTAGCGGCAGAGTGGTGTCGCGACGTTAATTAGTACCGACTGCGAGGGGGAAAAATGTCGCAATTAAGGGGTACCCGCGCGAAAGGGAACGTCCACGAGAAACGACGAGTACGCGCGAGTGATAAATTTCGACGCGGCCACCGTTGACCAAAGAAAAGCTGGCCGCGCTACGATTTCGTCGTAAACCAAGTGGCATAAAGGCGGGTTCGCGAAATTACCGGTGCCATCGCGTTTTCCGACTACCAACAGGGCGAATTTACGCGATAACACGACGGGAACACGCCGCGTACTTGTTGCTAGAAATCTCTCCTCGCGTCGTTTCCACGTTTCCGCTCATACGAGTATTTTCTAGTTGTCTCGTTTTGCCGAATTTGTAAAAGAAATTCGATTTTTACTTTGTTTGGAAAAAGTATTTAAGCAAAGGTATTTTTTGATGTACTTAGAATCTTTATCAAGACTGGAATTGGTTTGTGAATTTTCCTCTTCTAATTAGAATAATTATTAATCACAACTTCGCATTAAAATTTCCCTTAACAACCACTGTTTTAACATGTCTAATTACGAATGCCCACCTCCACCCCGCCAATTAACGCGTCAAAGTATCTTTTGTCCATTCGGTCGCAGCCAATTCACGTTCGTACTACTTAAATTGCCTTCGAATTGCTTAATCAGCCTCTGTTCGCCCCAATCGACCACAGAAAAATGCATATCACCCATCGATTCAATCCTGGCGATAGAAGGCACCCTAAATCCCGAAGAAAATCATGAAAAGTAGTAGGCGGGACAATTTTAATGACCACGTCGATGTATCCGTCGGCCCCGAATTATCGGGAAATACGTGTTACGATAATACGAGGAGGGAAAGGGTTATCCCTCGGGGGGGTTTGATAATTTGAATTCAAAGGACGGCGCAATTAAGAAAACCGCTGTTGAACGAAGCGACGCCCTGGCAACGGGACTCTTCTATTTGCATTCTTACGTAATTTACGTGGTCCGCCGGCACGGCTTATCTTAGCCGCGAGATAAAGGAGATATAAAATGGAATTATTGCTGAAAATGAAGCAAAAACACGGGCCGGGCTCGCTAATGCAGAAATTGAACGATTGCCTTGGGAACTTGATCGAACAATCTTCCTACTTTGTCTCATAATTTCTTTTAAATATAAATCAGATATTGGCTGTCAAGTTCTCAATATTATTATTTTTTTACCAGTTATAAATTGCTGAATATTAGGCATTAATTATACAAAATACCAATTCAAAGATTTGGCATTCTCAAGGTCGTGGTGCACACCAGGTTTTCAGGTGAAGGGTCCGCGTGGCGGGGTCAACGCACAACCGTCCCACATAATTATGCAGGCTGATAACGTTTTATCACTAATTACCAACCGGCGGCCGAGAAATTCGCGATAATTACGCGCTCAAACAATTCGAAGTATGCGTGCACGCGCAAATTAGATGACACAGGACGTCAATTTATCCCCTAATACACCGGGCCCCTGTTATGCAATTACACGAAATTGATGATAATACCCGGTGTTTCGGGGGCGGGTGGGTCCCGTGCCCGACTCCCTTAGTTAACTTTGATCGTTAATTATGAACGCTTGTTCGCGAGCTAGAAAAGTTTCTATCGTCGTTCCTTGAATCCACGATCCGCGGCCAACGAACGAGCAGGAAGACACCGGGGGACGAAAGTTGCTTAACTCGATGGACAGGAAGTTATTGAATCCCCTGTTCGTTGCGTCCTTTGATGCTCTCCTTCGCTTTTGATCGAGAATTCGAAGCTTAAATCCTGAATAGTTTTCTGGCTCGTTTTCTTTATTACAATTGGAAACTTTTTTTTTTTCTTAAATCGTTAAGGTTAATTGATCCGTTTTACAAGTCCACGCTGATTTCACGGCTGTGCCAAGTTGTAGCTTGTTTTCAGTACGGTGTTTATCGAAATTTCAGGTAATTGGTTATATTCGTGTAATGGGAATATTAAAGTTTGAAAATTAATTACACTTGGGAGTACTAAAATTACGAAATTACGAGTGCTGAAATTGGAGTATTAATTGCAACCAGAAACGCTACGCATTTAAAATGATATGCAATATAGTACAAATGAGATTTAAAATTCAAACACCCTTAGAATGTTACGACGCTTTCCCTTTTTCCTATCTCGTCGTGAACGCAATAAAAAAAAATAAATTCATCTGGGAGCATCCAGCGATTAAACCGAATCTAGTCGGTTCACTAACCCCTCGACAGCCTAACAACGATATCTAAGTTGAAAATACGGGAACGCACACACGTTCAGCGACTTATACGTTCAACAATAAAGTCCTATTATTCGGCTGGCTATTCGCCGTGCGTGTGGTCGGTGGTTTGTGTTCAACCTCCATTGGCCCAGGGCCAAAAGATTTTTGATATTTTTTGGCAACAGCTCGTACTGCATATAACCGGCTAAAATGTTTCTCTGCTACTCCATTCCCTGACCCCTTTCCCCCCCCCCCTTGTTTTTCCTCTCTCTGTCCCTGCCTCCTCGTTTCTTCCGGCTCGTTCGTTTCGTTCCCTTTTGCAACGGGTCCTGCTTGTTTCCTTCCCTCGTTGTCTTGTTCCCCCTTTTTTCTCCCCCTCTCTGGATCCCATGGAATTTTCTCCCGTGTACCAACGTTTCTTTCCACGGTCACAGAGACAAGCTTCGCCTCCCTTGTTTGCGGTTTACAGTAGCGTATAAATCTCGTGAAACATACGTGTCCCGTCGAGCAATTAATCGCGTCTCGTTAGGATTTAACTAATGCACGCTGTTCCCTTGTTTCGACCGGTTGTCGTTCTTCGTTTCCGGCTTCCCGTCCCAGGAGGCACGAGGGGGAGGGGGTTAACACGTCGGCCACCCAGAAATTTCGAATCGACCGCGCGCGTCGTTAAATTGAAATTCTAACGTAAACCTCGAAATCGAAAGTCTTAAATCCAGCGAGGATTTTTACACTAACTTCGAATCCCATAAAAGAGGAACACTCGGACCTTTTATTCTCTTCAGACATCCCCAATCCATAAATATTCCCCGTTTCAGCCCCAAAGCTTTTCGCAACCTTCTATCTTTTTTATTCCCTCCATCCCTCCCCCCGATAAGACCAACCCGGAAGAAACATCTCATCGAATCCTTCCTTCCTCTTAAAATCAGTCTGCAGCTTGTGACACGACAGGGGTTGAATTCACGGGGAGAAAGGTATTGTATTCATGAGACGGGAATCGTATTATGCGATAGGGAGGAGGGTGATGGGCGGAGGGAGACGGCTCGATACGTCTTGACGTTATTTCGTATGATCCACGCGCGATACCGGATACGTATCAGACACGCGAGTTCCGGCACGATAAATACGCGGGATGGAATGTCGATTTTTCAGTGGCCGCTGTACCAAACGTATCGCTCGAGTATATATTATCGAACCTAAGGGAACGTACGCCTGGATCGTGACTTTTTTTCCAACGTTTATTCGAACGTGTCATTTTCTTTTTTCAGAATAATTTTCTGAACGATGCAAGACTTTAAGGGATGTTGGGAGACACTTGGAAGGCACGTTGATTGAATGGAGGAAAATATTTGTAATGGTTAGCACGAATCAATAGACAAATTGGTGGATATAGAAATTAATGAGTAACCATGTGAATTCGGAGGCAAACAGCCACTTTGTTGAGAACATGAATTATTAACACGTTAATTGGCGCGGCGAAAATGGCCGCGTACTGCATGCCATACTGTGATAATAATTATTCAAGATACGACCGGTTCGATGTACAGTTTGTTCGGAATCTGTAATACCAGATTTTTGTTGGCAATTTATTTTAATTTAACTTTGAAAGTAATCAAGTGTTAATTGAATCGTATATTTTTCATTTTTCAAATATATGTATTTAATTTGCACTTTGTTTATTCAATTGCCTGAGGGTACGACAGGACCCTACCATTAAGTTCAAATAAATATTGAAAATTGTAAGTACCGAATTCGATAGAGAGTAATGGAACCGCCGGCAATAATCACGTCACTAGTTTTCAAAGAGATTAATCACTAAACGATTCCGAAAGAAAATTAATAACGGGGCTAATGAAGGTGGGTATTAATTACGAAATTAATGCAAATCCAAAAGAGGCAATCAATGAATAGCGCGAATTTGTACACAGGCCAATTGCATAATCAGCACACCAGTCATTAAAGCTACCGACTATTAATACATTAGTCGACGTTGCTGCCAACTCATAGTCCCAATCCAATCAGGCTAATCAGTTTAACAACGAGACGATCTGTCTTCAATGACAATCTATTTTTTAACGAAAACACTCCAAACCATCGTTTCATGTCGATTAACGGTTTCATAAATAAAATTCCATTCCATAGAATTCTTGGCACATTTACATTTAATTTTATTTATCGACGTAAGGATCATCGATTTTCCGCGCGGAACATGGCGGAAAGTTTTCTGGAGCACGTAGAAAAGCTACCCCCGGTGGTTGGATTACATCGGTATGCTTGTGTTTCGCGGAGCTTTTCTATATTCCCGCTGTCCTCCTCTCGCATGCTATGAAAAACGGAGAGATTGGAAATCCTTCGGTGCCTAGGGTATTGCGAATCTGAAAGCTGCGGAGAGAGGTCGTGCGACACGTGTCAAGAATACGCGGGAACTAGGCGACAGCGAGAAATAGACAAACCTTTTGTTTCCTTTTTCGGATTTCCACCTTTACGTGCCGCGCCCGTTGCTCCTCCACGTTTTCTGTTCCCCTGAACGCTCACATACTAAAAAGCGCGTCTCAACGGCATCCCTTTTCTGATCGATTCGTTCGTTGTCGATTTCGATGCGTGGACGATCCTTTTTCTCAGTTTTCAGATTCGCTGAAGGTTCGAAATGTAAATCTGACCCCTTCCCTTTGAAAAGGAACTTCGGTAATATCTCCGTTTAATTATAAAATCGATAGGGATAAGGGTTCCTCGGTGTCCAATTAATAACCTCGAGGAACGAATTAGTTTTAAATCGAAACCCTACGGAGAATTTCACAGCAATTAAGTGGCAGGAAACACGCCGTCTCCGTGTAATATTTCAATTAATTTTCTGTCGAAGAAAAGGGAACGGGAGAATTCTTTACTGAACACTGTTGCAAAAGAGTCCTTCCCCTCTTAGAGCAAGATAATGCTTCTTGATGAGAATTCTTGCCAAGACAAAATTAAAAGTCCTCTGTTGTGATTCACTATAAAAAAATTCATATTGAGGCAGCCACGTGCTCTACATAATTCAAGCACCACGGTATTGGGTAGCTCAAAACTAATTTCGTTTTCCTTTTGTGATGCGCCCTCCAATACCATCTGTTGGGCATCGATAAAGCTGGATATTACCAACTTGATAAAATATTCATGATATGTTGTTACCTTTAAAAACCACACATTAAAAAGACTCTCGATTCCATCGCGTTACAAAAGAATTGATAACTGTACTCGGCTAAATTAATTTTCAAACAAACAGAACTCTGTAAAATAAAGGAACGTCCAAAATATACGTTTGATCGAAGTCTACTGATAAGACCCTTGATTAAAGGATCGAATAAATTTAGCGAGCCATGGTTGAAGAAGTAGACAACAAGTAAGCCCCTTCGCAGGACAATTATCAGCCATCTGTCTGAGCAAGAAAAGGAAGAAATCAGCAAAACAAGTCCGTGGAGAATCTGGTCGATTAAGAATAAAAAATTGTTCCATCGGGTGGGTTAAGAGATACGCTCGACCTAATCCCTTCGTAGCCTTGATTCACGTTAAATACGTCCTCGTTCCCGTTAACTGCCCCATCTTTCTCGAGGACGCGTAAGAAAGGACATCTGAAATCGTATCGAATTCCACCCTCGGTTAATAATCGATTCAGCCGCGTCGCTGTTTGCACTTTAAAATAGACTTCGAATAAAAACAATTAGAAGATGAACCTAAGCTGTTTATTGGAATTTCGATGCAAAATGGAAATGTAATAAATTGCTTCGAGTCGCAGCGACATTTTCACGAGGGAAAGGGAGCAAAGTTCGAGCTGGTGGGAATCACTTAGGCGTCGGTATCGACATCGGGAAAGGGTTCCGGGCCGAGATTGAGAAAGTACGGCCGCAGGCAGCGAGCGGGTCCGCAGCTGCCCTAAGCTTCTGCGGCTTCGCCTCCTTCGTTCTGTTCCGGCAAGATACTTGCTTAAGTACACGAAACTGGCACCGCGGCTTGCCCACGGAATTCTAAACAGTTAATATCTCTGTCGCGGACTTTCCTCCCCTTTGAACTTCCGATCAAAGAAGTATCGGAAAAATTTCAACCAACTGTTCTTTATTCCCTGAAACATTCATCCCTCCATAGAATCGTTTCTGGTTGGACAAATTTTCAACCAATTTCCCACTTTGGACCACCCTTATGAAAATTCATATGTTATTCGGATATATGATATTATTTATGGCGCTCAGAGTATAAATACAATAATTATCGTGGGAAGTTAGCGGTAATTGGTACCTGAAATGTAATTTGATGGAATAGTTAGCACGTTAAGTACCTTAATTACTGTTACATTGCTGTTGCTCAAAAGTTTCTGAGGTAATTAAATTTGGGCTTTCAATTTCCTCAGAAATTAATTACTAAATTTTTTAATTTTGATGGATTTTATTAAGGTTCTATCCATTAGCTAATCCTTAATTTCCCAATTAAGAGATTGTCCAATCACACCCAGAAATAATATTCGAACAAGCAAGTTACCTGTAATTAATCAATGATTACAGCGGTGAACGATCTAGGTTTTATTAATTATTCCCCAGTGAATTATCATTGATATATTAATGGATTACCAATCAGCGAAGCGTTAAGTAGCCATCAATACTGCAATAATTTGTTAATCACCGTATTGCCAACTTCACTTTCCATTATAGAAAATTCAGGATATCTGCAAGTGCTAGAAATCCGTATTAGTTGAACCGTAGCCACGATAAACCCGGATTAATTATGCATGCCGTGATTAGGTCCGATCAATATTGATCGCCGAGTAGAAATGCGGATATTATTTGATCTATAATAGAACCAAAGCAAACACCGCTTCAAAAATATTAACACGTTATCAAGGGAATTTGTGTCGAGGATCATCGTAACGATTCAACGGGATATTCGTTGTACAGCGATCAAACATTCCCCCCCATAAATCATTCAACAAACGATATGCTTTGTGCAAAGGGGAAGATTTCTATCTCTAATTACCATAATGATGCGTAAATATTAGTGTTCAATCGCAAATTTGTTATACTATTTAATTTCGAAATTGTAGTGTTCAAATATTGAGTTGTACTACTTAAATATTTAGGCTACATCGATCATTAATTTATAACTTTCTTGTATTTGATCGAACTGCTGCAAAAATAGACACGTTCTTTGGAATCGACATTAAACAGAGTACAACCCCAATTTATTCGAGTTCCTTGGAGCCACTTAATTAGTCGCGAAGGCGGCTGGCCTTGGACAAAAATAACGAGTTCTTGTTTGATAGAACGGAGGCTTCGCTCGGCCGTTCGATGGGAGCCACAGACACGGATAAATCAAATTTAGCCTCGATAAACTGGCTGGCGTTTCGGGATAAACGACTTCGGACGGTCACAATTAAAGCCCGCCACCGTGAAATATACATCGATCGAATGCGAGCCGTAGAAATCGCGCAACAAATTTTCGAGCCCGTTCACCTCTTCCAAGTAATTTTAATAGAATGTTGTTTATGCTGATGGATTTTTCGAAACGCCAGTCATCGTCAAGCTGATTATTTGGACGCTGGGGAATAATTATAAATCGCAAAGCTGGTTTTATGAAAAGTTCCCTTCATTCGCTTTTATTGAATTTAGAGTGATGCGTAATATTTAAAATATTGACGTATAATAATTTTTAATTTTTGATTGCCAGTATTTCCCGTGGGACTCCATTCCCTTCGCCTGTCAAATGTTTTCTAAAAAAAAAGAAAATACATTGTTCAAAGAATCTTCCAGAGTACAAACACGAAATTTTCAATTTTGATCCAGTACTGAAACTTAAGTCACAGTCCTAATGGTAAATATCATCCTTGTACAAACTCTGAATCAGTCCCTTGATTTAACAAGAGACATTGTCCGTTGTATCCCATTCAACTGAATCAAACAAAGAACGACTTTGTACGCTTGGCAGCTTGCGTATCTCCAGACGTACACAAAGGTCCTAAGAGGTTGCGAAAGGATGCGATGGTAGCTGAACCTGCATATCGCATCTGCAGCTAGACAACGAAACGTTGGATGCACCTTTGCGACCGTATTCCCCGAAGGAACTGTTCGCCACACGAACAGAGATTTCGCCAACAAAGAGGGAGGGAGAGAGGGACACGAATGCAGTTTCCCTCGAAGCAGCCGAGATTCGCGGCTGGTGGCAGGTGCAATCCAGGTTCTCGAGGACCCTTTTATATTGGAATACCCAGGATTTTTCTCGTCGAATACTCGCGTTGAACCTCTCGAGTGTACGCCTCTCCTCGCTTTGCATGCGAAATTGTACCCCGCGCTACTCGCTGCGAATCGAAATCGAGAGACTTGACGAGAGCCGATTGGCTGCTCCGAAGGGCGACCATGAAATCGAGGACTGTTGTTTTTCTTTTAAACTTGAAGTCGATTTTCCGCAATTGCCCTCGTGAATTGCGGTTTTAGTCACTCTGTACGTCAAAACCTTATTTCCTTTACAAGAGAAAAGGAATAAATTTCTTCAAAAAGGTAGAGGGGAACCCTTTAAGATTTTTTTTTTTTTGTGGAAAACCTTTGACATTTAGAATTCGACATTCGAATCCGAACTGGCGTCGTCGTCTCGTGAAATTATTCCTTTTTCGCTTCTTCTCCGTCGCATAGGATCGTATACAACGTTAATTGCATCGCGAGCATCCGGTCTAGTTATTTATTCCCGGTTTCGTCGTCGCGAATTATTCGACGCCCCGCGGGCGACCGTTGACCCAGACTCGTCGAGTATTTTTACATTTGTGCCCCGGACAGAAACGCGGCTGTTATTAGAAAAATAAGGGCTGTCGGCCGAAATTGTGGCGACACCTGACCGCCACAATGGGTAAAAATTGCTGGTAAACAATGTTACGGTTACCAGTTCGCTGTTTTATTCCCTCTTCCAAAAAAGATCTGACCTGTGGAGGGTGCGAAACAATAGGGAGGAATTCAGCATCCTTTGAAGCTCAGGTTAAATTGTCGCGTTGTTCCTGTTTCTGCGGTTATTTCAATTTTAAACTCGATGCTCGAATTAAAAATCAATTAAATTCCGTGCAAAGGAACCCTCCTTTCCCCTTCTAGAATTAAAATTTCTGGCTAATTCCATTCCCAAAGGTACAAAAATCGTCTGAGGGGTTTCGTCGGTGGTTCCGTCGGATTAATACGGTCGTACGGATCGAGAGCCTCGAACGACGATATTTGAAAGCAATTACTCGGTCGAGCGACGGGCCGAGAGGGTCAGGGGTCGTTTTTCTCCGCGGTTAAGGAAGAGGAGCACGGCTCGATTGAAACAACCTCGAAAAAAGGCATCCACCGAAAGCCTGTCCGCATTATGAAACTCGAGCAGACATAATCCGTCGTAACGAGCCCTATTGCCAGCCGGGGAGGGGGTTGGGCTTGAAAACGGCCAGAAAGAGCGAGCGGGTCGACGATTGCCACGAAAGCGCAGTTTATACGCCGGCCGGATGTTTCAATAGGGGCTCACCTTTAGGCTCACAACGGATCCACGAGCGCCGTTTGTTGTACAGGACACAGAATCCAGGCGCCCCCCCCCCGTTCGTGAAAACTGCGTCCACTTGTCTCTGTGAGCGTGTACGTGTATCTCCTCGTGGCTGTCGCCATTGATAAGGCCAGCCAAGGGGTACGGGGACGGTACTCTATTCAGGAGGGCTTACCATCGTCTACATCCCTCATTAGTATTCCAGCCCATAAGCACACACGTGTACCGTGCATGTGTGTCCACACACCGTCCTGCGACCATTTGACATGGTCTCGTCACGGCTGGGTCCGTTTTGTACCCGATATTGTAACCTTTTGCATTTTTCGAGTCGAGGGGATGGTCTGAAGATGGCAATGTTTGCGAATTGTCGTGGCAAATAATGACCAAAGCATCATTTTCTGGGAATGATTTTAATGGATCGATTCCTTTTAATTGCGAAACGGCCTCCAAGGACGGAAATGAATTTGCAACGGCTCGATTATTATTTTTATTTTTTAATCGACACACACCGCAGTGCAGCTGATAAACGCGACGTTCTGTGTAATTGGATGTAGGGTGGCTGAAAAACTCGCGGAATAATCCTTCGGTTGAAATTCCGATTCACGAAATTGCCGGGGGTCACGGTCTGTGGTTAACTGAAACGTTATTAATCGGATGTAGCCCGGATGAAATTGTTTCTTTTTTTTTACTCGTTTTACCGCAAGTTATTTTCTTTCCACCTCCTAGCATTTTTTTTCTTCCTACGAATCACAATTTTTTACCCATCTTCTTTTTAAATGTGTCCTTTCTTTTTATCTTGTAAAGAGGTCGATGTTATCCTATTTATTCCATGAAAACACAGAATTTTATATAATATCAATGTTCTTTGAGGAATGTGGTTTTATCGATTTCTGTTTGAGATATTGTATCAAATTTATTCTTTTGGGGGAACAATATTTTTAATTCGTTTGTAGATGATTTCGATGCTGGGTTACATGTTTCGTAACATCCAATTTATGTAAAATACGTTAAATTCCATTCGGCAAGCATCGCGCTCTATAATTCATAAATGCCGAAAATGTTTGCGATTCGGCCGATTAATCGATATGGATATAAATATTATTAAATCCTGGGAAACAATTAACTGACATGATTGATTGATACGTTACGTTTGAAGTTCCATTCGCTGAAGTTACACGTTGAATGTTTAAAATGTAACGTCAATAATACGCCCAGCTAAAGCTGAACGATAACAGTTTATAATTATCTGAACGAGGCAGTAGCAATGATAATGATAATTAATCGCGAAATTTGTCGATTTACTGGTTCCGTAAGTGAAATTACACATCTCAATAAGAATAAATTAAATGGCAATTTGTTACCAATTCTCGAAAAATAATAATTATCTTCCTCGAGTGTTTGTCGAATTTCAAATTTCAATTAATAGCAAATTAGTGTATTTAGTATTGTTGATGTTTTCACACACCCACACATTCCTGGCAATTAAGATTTTGTAATTACCGAGATTTGTTTTTTCGAATACTGAATTACTTCAGGACCCGAAATCGAAGATGAAATTGGATCAGCCGCGAAAAGTATCCATTCCCGGAAGCTAATGAAGCAAAGTCCGATCCGACTTCCCTGTTCACTTCTCCTCGAGTGTTTCCCTTTCTCACGGCGATGGATTAATTCTTTCCAGTTTCTCTTCCAACGAAGGGCTCTCGATTTTCCGCGTGATTTCCAGCCAGGGAAAAGGCCACAAGGGCCGGGCACAGATAGATAGATGGATAGATAGATAGATAGAAGGAAGAGGAAAGGTTTCGATTCCGACGATCCCCCTTTTTAATTATCACGCCGCTCCTTTCATAAAAGGGTTTCAATTAATTTCACCGTTGCCCTCGATGAAGGGTATGGTTAATTATTTAATTCCACTTCGACCGTTCCGATTCTTTCGGGGTGTAAGTGCAACACCGACTGGAAGGTCGAATGCAATTAATCGCCAACCAGGCAATTAAAACGATTCCTGCCTGCCCCTTTTAATCCAGAGGCGTTCCTCAATTAACATTTAACCTGAAACCTTGATTAACTCGTCCGATACACTTTGGTACTTTTGTTCACAACAATTTAGTTTTATTTAAATTACTTACCCTCATTCTATGGGTATAATTTAATTACTATTCATTTTAGTATTTTCAGTTTTTTTTTTAAATTTTAGTAGTTGTGGAGTAGCGAAAGTGTTAATCGTGCGGTGTACGGAAAGTTTAAAGCGCGAACGTGTATCCGACGAAACTAATTACCAAGTGACAGCCTACCGACGAACAGTTAATCGCTAATTCGTCGCTGGCCGTCTGCCAAACGGTCGACAAGTGTTTAGCAATTGACCCGAAACAGAGGCCGCCTGGTACGCAGCCGTTATTTAAACATCAATTTCTCGCGTTGCTGAAATAGCGCCCGGCTTCGTCACCATAGCTGCATTCATCTCGAGGAAAGGTTGACCCAGTTCCCGGCGAACGCCTTTACCAGCCAGCCTGAAAGTCAAGACGAAAATTGCCGACCTATCGCGTCGCAGCCCTGCCAATTCGGGCGTCTTTTCATTTATCAGATTTTACCGTCCCCCCTACCGTTGGCTGAACTTGGTGGCTTGGTGAAAGTTGATGTTTTCGACCTAAAAATAGGGCCAGCCTCTAGTACAACCCTCGCCAAAAATATACCCTTCCCCTTTCTTTATAGAAACAGTAACAAAAAATGTTTATCTTTACGTTTCACTAGCTTCAAAAATCGTTTCAAATCATTTCATAGGGTGTCTAATATCTTTTATCTTTTTTCATTCTTTTTGGGGGTGAAATAATTTGATAAATATTTTCAGTTCCACAAAAAATTAAATTGCGATCACGAAACGTTCGAATGTACTACAAGCTCACAATTTCTCAGCGAAGCCGAGATAAAACTACCCCCTGTTATAAGAGAGCAATTCGAGGCAGCCCTTTTTAAAGATAAAGGTTGCTGACCTCCGGTAGATGCTGTTCGACGATAACGGCGCGAAGCAACAACCCGGAAGAATCTAATGAAGAAACATCCTCCCGGTTGCAAAGTTACTCTCGCCTTATAATGGATGCTACACGAGAACCGAACGAACTTGCGGTTTAAACCATCCACCACCACCCCCCCTGACGAATCCTCCTCCTGTGCCGTTGAAAGTTCGAACTTTGCCGATTCCCCGAAACCGTGGTGGGTCGAAAGTTTGCCGACGATAATCGGCGTTTGTTTAAATAATTTCTGCTTCATTATCTACCGGCTGAGTTGGCGGGGGACAATCCCTTCCAAAGCTGTCCCTTGATTACATTACCGGGAGATTGGGAGATGATTTGTAATCAAAAACATGGATAATTTATGACGAAATATTTGGAATATTGTAACTTGTTAACGAGACGAACGGCGGGAGCCATGGATAACCGGTGTTACATAATTAATGTGATTAATATTCCAGGTATTACGTTACTCAATTGGGTATAACGTAATCAGTAACATGTTATGTAATTAAATATAATACACTGTGTAATGTAAATGATGATGTTGACAAAATCTTTAGTGGCATTATGTGAATAATAATGTTGCATAAATTTACGCGTTAAATTTGACGATAAAAGCACTGATCTGTATCACTGTTTCGCGATAAAATTTGCAAAAATAAGTTTCGAAATTACAACAGTTACAAGGACCTCTCGTTTCGCGATTCTGAAAATCTTACGATTCTAATTACGTTCTTCATGGGGTCTGGGGCAATGGGCAACATTAATATGGACCGTACTCGAATCCTGCGGGAATGTCGAGCAGATTATCGCTGTCAGCCATCAAATGCTATTGCCGTAAAGGTGTTGCGGCTTCATTGCCGTTGAATGTTTCGTGTCATGAACAGCGGCCACTTCCGTCGCGATATAAGGGGCTTTTACGAGGACTGATCGTGGAAATTTTACGGCTCTCCATGCCTCGAAACCCCTTGCTGGAATCCAATCCCGGTTGATGTACCGATAAACGCTTGAATTAGTCCAGGCAACGTTGTTTCTCCGAAATATACATTTCTGTCTTATTTGTTTAACGGGGAAATGAAACGGGACTTTAGCCTAAGTTAAAAGCTAAATTCAATGGCTTCGTGAGTTTATTGCTGCTATGGAATGCACCCAAAGCACCCTAATATTCTTGGATGGGGTGTTTTCTATAAACAACATTTCTATGATCATCGTATATTATCGGATCGATAAAATCGTCCACAGATAAATGTCCCTGCAGTACTGTTTGCCGATCCTGTCATCCCCCAACGCGAATTAACATATAGCCACGGAGCGGGGCGTGTATTCGACACAAATGGCTGGCTAATTTCGTAAAGTGAGCTCGAGAGTGTAAGTTATAACGAGCAGCGAAATGGATTTGTAAAACGGCATTGTTAACGGGGAACCGTCGGAGGAACGCGTTAATAAACGAGCGTTGACACGTCGCTGTTTGCGTGTACCAGACCGTATTCGTTAACGGGCGATATAATTACTTGGAAAATACGTGGCCGTACACGGAAATCGTGACTTCCCATCCGACTGTCGTATGAATATTTAATACACCGCCACTGTTGTTCGATGAGATAGTCGCGCTAATCAAGATGGATTTATTTTGACAAACGATTTAACGATATCGACAGCAGGCACGGTCGTCGATCCTCGTTAGGGAAAATTCAATATGAAATGGGAGGCGGTCCTGAAATCGATCGATAAGCTATTAATTACCTTATTTGATTATTGAAACTTTCGAAATTTTTACACACTTTTTGGATTGATAATCTTTAATTTACTTCAACTGTTTCAATATTCTTTAATTCGTAAGGTAATAATCTTTGGATTGATAAACAATTAGGCATCATCAGGATTAGGCAACGGTGAACTGTGACACATTACCACTGACACGTCCTAAACAATATAGTTATATATTACCAAGAACCTATGCTAAGCCACACAATTGGACATCATCAACCTCCCAGACAATGCGGCAGTAGATCAGCAGTAGCATATCCCGGACAGCGCGAATAAACATCAATAAATTCGTACCGCCAGCAACAATTGTCATACCACTTGACATTTTGATGGCCAATGTTACTTATTCGTAATTTTATTCTATTAATAACCTTACATTATACTTAAATTTTCAAACGTCAATTCAGAACATAATTGGGTAGAGCTTAGATAGTCCATCTTTCTATGGCTAATTATATTAAAAATCGTTTATTAACTATGAAAAGAGATTCAAGACCATCATTATTCGCACCCTTCCGCGACAGTAGTTCAGCAAAGCACTTCCAGCGACTAGCGAGGTAACGAAATTCACTCGGGTCTAGTTACGCAAAAAGTGTGGATTAGTCAGAGGACCGTAACAATGTAGCCGGTTGCATTTGGCAAATCAAATTACGGAAGCTTTCGCCTTGCGAGTCGGACAAAGTGACGCGGCTAGGAATAATACAGCGGAGCGGCGTTATACAGGGGATTCATTAAATTTAATTCACCTGATACATCGTACGACGCGTAATTCCGTCGGCTGCCCTTCCGGACGCGTAAACATTTACCCTGCGCGCCGAGCTTTGTGCGCCTTGGCGCGCGCGCGTCGTAAAATTACGACACAGGACGACTGCGGATCCTCTTCCCTTTTGACGAAGGATGGATCCTGTGACGCGCCTCTGACGAGGATTGCTTCGACATCGCCCGTTGTCTCGAAAGCTTAAGCTTCTAGGGTACCGTGTTGCGAATTGAAATATTTATTAACGAATTACTGACGAATCTTTCTCCTAATTTTTGGAAACGGAGCCGCCGCAGACCCAAGAATTTTCAAACAGTCGAAGCTTGCCACAACACGCGCCCCCGCTTGAAATTCCCGGCGGTTGGCATCGCAATCGCTGGTCGCGGGAATTCAGTCGCCGAAAGGAGCAGAATCGAGACGGGGTGGCGGAAGGGTGGCAAGGTCTTTTGTGCCCCGGCGCTTACCGCGCCTCGAGTCTGAGTGCGTTAGCGAGTTTCTCCGCAACCCCTCTATCTGCTTCCTCTTTTCTCCGACTATCTCGCGCCTCCGTTCCACCGCCCCTTTCCTCCCCACGCCTTTACACGGGCATTGTTTCGAGCAAGCATCGACGTGGTGGTAGGGAGACGTGTCGCGATTCTAAGGCGTGTCTACGTCGCGGAGGATTCGAGACCTGCACTCGTCGTCACCGAGCCGGCAACGATTTAATTAGGATCGTTCAGCGTACGAACCGAACAGAATCTACACCGCGCGGTTCTTTGTCGCGAACACGTACCGGTTCGCGGTTTTCACCGAGTACCGTTTCCTGTAGTTTCCCGGAAATTATGGGCTTTAAGTTGGAAAGTATGTTCCGCGGAATTCGTTGCTCGTACAATTAATTATTTTGATTTGCTTTGCACTCGCGGCGATTTCAATTTCAATTCTTATAGCTATTAATAACCAGAAGTCTTTGATTAAAAAGGAGGCTTAAAACAACCCCGTAAGTGCACGATGCTGACATTGGATCTCTCAATCAATATGGAACATTTATACTGGAAAGTTGGTCCTGGAAAATTCCAGGGAAGAGTTATGATGGTTCTGGCAATTTTCCAGGCCCCCTGGGACATACTAAATAGCTTTACAAAAAAGAACCGTATGCTTGTATCTTGTTTCACCACAAATATTTATATGTATGAGGCAGTAAGTCAATTCAGTATTTATTATTTGAAAGTTTATAAAATTAGGCTGGTATAATATCAGTGGTACAGTGTATAATTAATAGTAACACATAACGGTGTATGGTAACGTTACGCTATAATAAACGTAAAATTGATGAGGTAAACCATAAGCGAATTTTAGAGCGGAAACAACAGAAGACATGAAATAAGGAAGATTCTGAATACAGTGTAATAGAAACACGTGGTATCGGGTAAAATGAAACACAATGAGGTCGCTGGAGCATTATCAGAGGTTTCATTATAATAATGAATACGGTAGCTGTAATGCTGAAATAATGAACCATCAAAATGTCACGGAACGCAAATAAACCGATTGCGGTGAGTCTTTTACAACGTGACATCGGCATCGTTGCTCCCCAACACGATTACACCAAACGAAACGGCATAAACATGGCACGGCGAATAAACTGCTCGAATAATTGTCATACCTCGTTCTCCGCAATTTAATGTGCCTCGTTAACAAATTGACAGTCGAATTATCATTACCCGAATTGTTCTCGATGAATTATTCTAATTCTAATGACACCAATCTACCATTATTTTCAGATATAAATAGAAGACCACCAACTTCAACCCCTTAAAATCGAATCTTACTACGCGTCCCGTTTATTTGAAATTTTATCCTGCGATTTAATGAATTTCTATGGTATCCGTCACGGTATCCATTAAGCGACTGTTCCTCTTTTCTTTTTTCCGATCCGATTGCCTTTGTCTGCTCGAACGATTTCCCATTAAACGAACGACACAAGTTGATCCGTGTAAATGAAATACGGGTAACGAGCGTTTCTTACGGCTTCGGGAAAATGCTTCGATGCCGTCTTATAATTGGAACGGTTTTCCTCGTACCAGTAACGAGCAACCGGTTGACAGAGACATTGTTGAATCTTCGGTGGATAACAATCGTACAGTTTCTGGATACTCGGGATCTCTGGGGATTAATCCGACCGACGGTGTAAGGAGGAAAAATCCAGCGACACGATTCTTTCTTGGTTTAAGCTCTTGAGGAAAAACGAACTTGTTATAATTTTGTTCAATTTTAACTCGAAGCTAACAACATTGCTTTGGAAACATTTAATGCATTAACGTTGATAGCGTCAATTTGGAGAGATCGAAGCTAAATATTGAAAATTTGGGGAAATTGACGTTAATGCATTAACGTTGATAGTACAAATTTAGAGAAATCGAAGCCGAAGTATTAACATCAATATTGCAAATTTTGGGGGATCGAAATCAACTCGTTAACTCGATTAGTATAAATTCCGAGAGATCGAAGCTGAAATATTGACGTCCCGAATCTGGAGACACCGAATCCGTCCGATCAATATCACTTAACGTCGAAACTTCAGAAATGTCAAAGCTGAAATATTAATCATCTCGTCCCAAATTAGTAAAATTGAAACTTACACAAATTGCAACTATTTAACAACCGCGAACATTTGTACAAGGATCACCAAGGTGCGAAAATTAATTCGGGGCTGATTTCTTCCCGGGTGTAATGTTCGAAAGAAGCTTTTATCGCGCTGGCCGGGCTATCAGCGCGAGACCGGCGATAGTTTTTCGAGGCAGCCGTGGCAGAATAAAACGAGCTAACTGCCTGAGAATCAGAAGAAAGCCCTCGTACAGGTTTCCGGATCCTGTAGGGAACTTGCCAGACAGTTGTGCCGGCGGTGTTCGCCTCGGCGGGGAAATAAAATTCCTGTAAAAAGTGGAGTGTGCGTTCCCGCGAAGTACGCTCTACTCTTTGCTTTCTTACGCCCGTCGAGAACGCGAAAAACGGGGGATGTAACCGTCTTCGGCTGAAAAACAGGCCAACACCTGCTCCTCGGGGACGGCTTCAAGAAAATCTTTGAGAAACGATAACAATTTCGATCGTTGGATAATTAATAAAAATAATTACCTTTCCTCTCAAAGGGCGAATTAATTCATCGAATGCCCCGCTTAATGATATTGAAATATTTATTCGCGTATGGAGCATCAAAGGCACGCTTTATTCGCAATCGTTTCAAAGTTTGTTTCGAACATTTTAATGGGATCCGTATTTTACAGATGCGTTTGCATAAACATTCGGCGCCAATCGGCGAGAATTAAGCGATTTTTAAATAAAAATAATTCATTTTTGATCGATAGGTAATCCGATTAAATTAATCCGTGCTCGATAATCTACTGAATTTCTAAATAACTCTTGGCCGGCGAGACGCGATTAAATTGTCGCGATGAATAAATATTTGAAAGAATCGTTGAAAATGTTTCTTCTCTTCTTCAATTATATTTCTATCGACGAACGATCGAGCTTTTATTTCGAGAGCGCGTTCGTGGACCGTGTTTATGCTCGAAGGGAAAAACGAACGTCGCAATTTTCCAGCGCGCGATTTTCTCGTGAAACGACGGGAAAACAAGTCATTCCCGAGAACAGCAATAACTGCAACCTCGCCCCTTTGTGCGAAGACCATTATTGGCATTTTCCATGCCGCCTCGGTATTCTATGTAATGGCAGGATGTTGCAACTAATATTACTCTTTCTCTTTGTTTCAGGTAAGGGTAAAAGGATTGAATGGAAATCGTCGCCGGGGTACAATGAACCTAACGTTCGAACACCGCTGCGTACAGGTATTTACAGTCACGCGACAATGCGTACGTTTTATTATCACGCAGTCTGTACTGCACAGAACGAATCGCGTTTCATTTATAATTTTTCGAGTCTTTCATTCGAAGAATTGGAATTTTTCCTTCATCCCTTAAACTAGATGTTACTGATTGGAATTGTCGAAATGGGAACTTAAGAGATTACCTCTCTAGAATTCTTTTGGGCTCCAGACGCCCGGCACCCTATCCCCTTTTCGCGAATAAATATTCCAGCGAATATCGTCGTTTTCCACAGTTATTATCCTCTCCGTCGCGACATTGGATCGCACGGTTTGCTTCAATTTTTCAACGCCGTCGATCGCGCTAAAGCGCTGACCGATAGTCGAGCAGCAAATCATTGCCAGCCCATGGTTCAATGGGCGGAGAGGAAACAGCGATCATGAATATTTTAGTCTATTGCATAATGCATCGATGCCGCGTTATTCGTCATCCCCCTGCGTTATTATAGAGGCTCTCGCGAGCGTGTATATACGCGGGAACACGTTGCGATTCGCACGCGTCGATGCGCATCCCTCATGCATCGATGCGTTAAACATTGAAACTGAACCACCGTTGGAAAAACGTACTCCATCCTTGCAGCCATCCGGATAATTTTATTTTATTTCGCTCCTTTCGCCGCTTTTTACATTTTTAAGCGCGGCTGAAAACGGATCGAATATTTTTTCACTTGTTGCCTTACAAAATTAATACGAGCGTCGATGCCATCGAGGATTTTGAATATTTTAACTCTTTTTTATCGAAACCGTGATTACGATGAATCGCACCTTTTATCGAAATTACGGGGGGCGAAAACACGAAGCGGTCGCGTTTAAATCGCAGCGTTGCGTTAAGGATTATTTGTTGGCTGTTTTTAGAGCACCGGGAGAATTCACGGGCCGTGTCACAGCACGGGGAAAACCCGACGCGTAATATATTTATAGAGTCCCCTTAATGCGAGAAACATGCATTATTTACCGCGTTGCATTATACGCGGCTGTTGCATTATTCTGACGTCCCGAAACCGAAGTCCGAAACCAGATGAAAAACGTCAGGGGCTGTAACAGAAAATGAAACTATTGTTGCAAATACCTAAAGCCTTTTAAGCTAATTCACGTTGGGTCTTTTCGAATTTTCGTCACAAATATCAAAGATATTAATTTTCTTTTCATTTTCCATATTTTCATCACTTTCCTTGCTCAAAGTTTTATTTTCGAACATTTTATGCAATTTTATATCATTTCAACGTTACTTGTTCTCGAAAAATATAGAAAATTTCAATTTTTTATGATAGATATCGTTATCTACTTATGGTACAAGGTGTGTCTGACTATACGCGGACCATTTCTACTGCGTCGCGGCTCTACGAGCTTTCAGGGTGTCGTCGGTTATTTGTTCGTACACGGGACGATCAAAACGAGCAGACGAAGTGTCGAGGCTCAGGATACAACCAGGAAACCCTCTCATTATTATTTCCCAGGGGTATAGGTAGTCATGGTACACAGACGGTCGCCGCGGGAACCCAGGGTTCGAGGCGTATCCATTTCGTGGACCAGGACAATATCTCATCGACTCTCCAGAAGCAAGAAACAGAGGGAAGGGCTCTCCGGGCCCGGTGTAGCATTTGTTCCTCCCTTTTTCTTCACCCTCTTTCTCGCTGGGAAAGCGACAGTCCACGAACATCTATCGCGAGCTGCGACACGCCGCTCTCCACCTTTTCTTCTGCTTGTTTCCTCGAACCTTTGTCCGCGCACGCGAACTGATTTCTTTTCCCCCCTTTTTCAACCCTATCCTTTTTCGAACGCGATAATTTAATCCTTCGTAAGGAATCCGAATTTTTATACACATTCGTATTCATATATATTATAATTATTAAAGCAATCGTCACAAGTGTCTCTGTAATAATTAACGCGCCAATAAACGTGTTAACTTTATAAATTGTTGTAACACAGAGAGTTCCCACAAAATTAGTGCCATCGTGTAATTTAATGACGATAAAATGGACAAACGTTAACTGGTAATTACACCGGTGCTCGTATAATAAATATTCAAAATTGCCTAGTTGGAAGTGCTCGCGTTAATTGCTCGAAATTAGAGAATTTAGGAAATTTGAACGATGGAACATTTTGAAATTATTGAAATATACCGACGAAACTTTTAATTAGCCCGGCGTTGCAGTCAATGCGTTCTCATTCGAACGGGTAACGCGTTTAATGGCGCTTGTTTAAAAGTATCTCCGGGGGACATCGAGTATTTCAGTTACCGGTTGAACATCGTGTCAAAAGAGAAATTGAGGATTAATAAGAAATGCGAGGGACGTTTCAGCCGGATGAAAGTTCCCTCCAATAACGTTTCGCCGTTGCCTTTCGTAATCTCACGCGACACCCGTATGAAATATTTTCGTATTTCTCCAGACACGCGGAGCTTCCTGCCGCACCCCCTCCTCCCGCGCGCACACCCTCTGTGCACCATCTCTCGTTTTTTGAATCCAGAGAGTCGAGTTCACCCTTCAGAGAGGGAAGGCTGAAATTACGAATATTCGTGTGGCGAGGCATCGTGATGAAACAGGGGTTGGAACCCCTCGAGCACCCTGCGAAATCAACGATTCCGCTCGTACAAACACCGGCGACAAATCTTTTGCTTCGAATTCAAGAATTTTAAAATGGAAAGCCCACCGGTACCCAACTGGCTTCATCTTTCTCTCCTTTAATCCTTTCGTCGACAAATATTTTCGCGAATTCGTTCAACCCTCTCGAGTTTAAATAAAAAATAAATTCATGCAGAAGAGATCTAGAAGATTTAATACTTTTGACTGTAGAAATTTTTATTCAAAATTTACCCTAAGTTGAATATTTCTATTTTAATTTTCTCCCTTAATACGTATCCGATCGTCCATCAGGACGGTTCGATTAAAATGCAAGACAATCGAAATCTCGTTAATTGTATCGTAGAGAAACCGAGCGGATTCGTCGAGTCAGCGGGAATATTTCTTCAACAAGGTATCGGTTCGTCGTGCGGGTAAGCCATTCGGCGGAACAGCAAGCTTGCAAGTCGAATAAATAAAGAAACATTTCCCGTCGAGGGGCCATCGATCACGTCCCAAGTACCCAACAGGTTCCTCTCTCCTTAACACCGGCGTTCCCTCGCAACAAGCAACCCCCGTGGTATTCCGGTGTGTGTTTCACGAAATTCGAGGACGTTCATCACCTTCTCTACGAGCACGACGTAGACAGAATTTCACTGGCGTACTGCTCGAAGCCGAACGGAATGATTGAAATTAGAAAATGAAAGGTACACACAGAATGTAATCCGAAAGGTGGCACAATTAAAGATGGAAGTATGCGGGAAAAGATTAATTAGTTATTGAATATCGGTCCGATCGGACATAACTTTGATATTCTGACGTTTTCAAGCACTGACGAATATTAATGATACTGCTTAATGGATATTAATGCGTGGCGTTTAACGTCAATCTGGAATCGGGTCAGCTTTTTGGCAAGCTTCCTGAACAATGCGAAAAACGCCGGGACGATCAGGTTACCATCGAGATTCTCGATTGTCATCGAATTATTGAAAACCGCTTTATTCTAGTGCAATGAATGGATTGCGGTAGTCGAGTTATATCATATTTTATTCGAGTACCTATTTAAATATACAACGTTCCATCTCCATGGTATTCCTTTGGACGATGCTCGATGATATTAATCAAATTGTTGGAAAAATATTAGAAGTTTCCACAATTATTCTGTGCATTCTCGACCAATGACTATCAAAAAATAATAAACTAATAATCTGCGAATTATTGCATCGAAAGAATCCGATCGATTAGCGGAGGATACAGGGGGTGAAGTAAATCGCCAGAACCAACAAAGTGCGCAAGCTTTCGTTCCTCGAACCGTCGCGAATTCCTCGAAGACGATTCGTTACGAGCCCCCGCACGCTTCCGTCCGACGGAGTCGCAACCGGAAATTTCACGAACGACCTCAAAATAGTTGCAGTATCCAGCAGTGTGACCCCCTCGCCGAAGTGCAACGGGCTACGTCTTCCAAGTTTCCAGATAAATCGGCCGGCTAGAACGTTCCGGCTGGAAGCCACGCGACGTTATATTACTTGGCGAACTTTCTTCCCCGTCTTTTTTCGGGGGATGGTCGAACCGTCCGGCAACGCCAACAGTTGGTTAACGATGCCAGCCTAGCCGGTCGGAATAGAAAAACTTTCCGACGGACAGATTCATTAAAGCATCTTCACGGGGCGCTCTCCTCGTCAGATACCTTTCACGAGGAGTCGTATCACCTGGACGACGATTGTCACCCGTGAATTTCGAAATTCTTCGAGTTTTCTCCAGACCTCACCTTTCTTTGCCCATCCATGGTTTATTAATTACTCGATTATAGAATATTTGAGAAACCAGTCACTGATTAAGCCAGTCACTTGCCAGATTTATTGAAAATACTATCATATTTGTTATACATCGACCTATACTCATCAGAAAGGTGACAGCAACAAAGTGTTGGATCCTGTGGTATCAAATTTGTTTCCACGATATCACGTGGCAGATTCGATGCCGGGATTTTCCCGTTGAAAGGACCGGGCTTGGTTTAGGGAAGCGGCCATTGTTCGGCGGCAGGTCGCGAGAGAGGGAAGATTTGTGATGTCAAACGAGGGGTGAAAATGGACGCTCATTGTTCTAATAACATAATTTACCGCGAACCTGGTCACGGGTAGAAATCATCGTTGAAATGCTTTGTCAAAGGAATTTCATTAAAACGGTCGCTCGTGTCCCGAACTAACTCGAAGAATTCGAATAACTACACTGTATCCAATACGATCGATCTGTTTTGCGATTTCAGAATCAGTATCCTTAATAATTAGAATTTCAGCCGCGACAGCAGGCGTATAAATAATTGTAAGAAAGTCTGAGGAATTGGCAGGCGGGTTGACACAGCGGATCGTGGCAATTTCTAATCTGGAAACGCTGTGGAACAAGTAACCCATTCGTCATTCGATCGAAGCAGCCTGCGGCTTAACGAGCGCCGGTCCTCGAGATTTTAATTTCCGACCGACATTCGGCTCCATTTGTCTTGACCTTAATCGAACCAGCGGAAACGTGTAGTCCAGGCGAGCGTGGCTGCTCGAGCACGTTATTTGTCGACGCCGGCTCGAAGCTTTCCCTCGAATAATAACGCTAGTCGCGGGCTTGCACGCTGCGGAAACTTTCTGTTAAAAAACAGAGAAAAAAAGGGGGAGAGAATGGGGAGGGGGATGCAGGCGGACGATTTCGTGTTTCCGTAGCGTTCCTTTTGGTTTTCGGACGAACAAGCGACAAGCCAGTTACGGAAACGCATTTCGCCGTCCGTGAAAATTGAATCTGGCGAAAATTACGGAAGAGGGTGAACCGGTGGAAATAAAGTTCGACGAGGCTTCTTCGGGTCTCGGGCAATTAGACTTCTCGAGGCTTCTCTTCCACAAGGAAATGAGTTCTTCGAAATCGATTTCACGAACGATTTCGGCTTTCCTATGGGCTTCTCGTTTAACCGGTTAACTGTCGTTAAACCTTAAACGATTTCATAAAATATCGCCCTCGAGTGCTCTTCATTTATACTTAGAAAACTTTATATAAGTACAATAAAATGTAAAAATAATTCCTTCGAATGGCCACTTAATAACGAAATAAAAAATAGATTTTCAAGCCCCATCGATAGGAAGTTTTGCGACCGCGTAAAAAAAGCTTAGGATCCGCATCAATCATGTAACGACGTCGCGGTGAAACATGTCCGAGCCGAAGAGGGATAAAAAATAATAACCCCGATAGAGGGGTGCTACGTTTCGCGAACCCTCTCGATCTATTTCTCGCTCGTCCTTAACGAGCGTGTAATTGCTTTTTAAAATTGATTAAAAAGCGATCGGTCTTGGTGCGCCCCGACTCGAACGACAGGAAACAGTCCCCCTCCTGGCGCCCACCCCATTTTACCCTTCGACAAAATTTCCCGTGTGCACAGGGTAACCGTATTACCCGCTCGTAATTACCCCGCCGACTTCTCTCATCCTGAATAAACGTCGTCGCGCGAATTTCGGATGAATTCCTGTCGGAGTCGCGGATATAAGAAGGTGTTCCACTGACTTTGGGGTGCAAACGACAAAATAGTACAAATTTAACAGTTCGTGAAATTGCAAAATTTCCAAGACTTTAGAAAATACTTTATTGTGACTTTTGCAGTTATAAATGTTGATCTTTCGATACACGTTTGCGCGAGGTAAATAGATTTTGAATTATTTGATACCCATTTACGTTGGGCAAATACTTACCTGCCTCCTTTCTAATTACGATATTTGTATTTTGTTTACCGGATGTTCATGTTAAGCAAACACTTATGGTACGTGTTGGTAGCCGCCGCTGCGCGACGATGTTTGCGTTCGATTTTGCCACGTTTCTTTGGCCCCGTCCGTACGATTAAACAAATGTCAACAGGCAAGTTTATTCAACTCTCGGCAAAATGTTAATCGACCGTTTAACCGGGGGTGCCGTCGATCGAACGTTTTATTACGTGCACACAACTTGTTTCGACGGGGGTTGATTCTTCGTTTATACGTCAAACAAGCACCTCGAGCTCGTTCGTCGTGTACACAAGCTTTGTGAAACGTTTGTTTTGCTGTTCGCAAATAAATTCTTCGATACTTCGTTAATCGTTACGAAAATACAGACTGTGCCTAGAAAAGCGTAGGCTCGTTAATTAGAACGGAAGCTCTTTCCTCGAGCGAGTGGCTTTTGGATTGCTAATTTTCTATAACTTATTTTCATCACCAAAGCAATCTTTCAATTACACAAAGATAAGGAGTCATTCTGCTTCATCCCTTATATATTTCTAAACTAAAATGCAGACTGAACGTTGGTAATTCTCGTGTTGAATAAAAGTTAGGTAATCGCGATCAATCTGGAAAGCAAGTTCGAGAGAACATCACAATGTTGAACGTCTTGCAACATTATGCGAACACCGTTTAAGTATTCCATAATCGTTCGTGACAGAGGATTGAACAAGTAACACGTACTTTGATCGATGTTCTCGACAGAACTTGAACCGTCGGGCTTACAGACAGCTCTCGAGGGGTAACAGTTTTGATATAAGGGGGAACATCGAGGGTAAATTGCAACTAAACGATATTCCATACAAGTTGGAAGATGGCCGAGGACGTATTAAAGCGTCGACTTAGAAGCTTCCATGATTTCCTTCACGACTTCTCCACCCACTTAATTCCACTCTCGTCTTTCTCTCGCTCTTTTTGAACTTCTACCCCGTCCCGCAATCTTTTTCGCCCTTAGACTTACAGCCCGTCATCAGTCTTCGTCTGACCACAATCTCGACACTCGGGGTAGTTTTTACGTTCGATCGACCAACCGGAGTAACGTTCGTCCTCGAAAGGTTCCACGGAACGTGGGGACAGATTGTCTGTACGACAGTGCTTTCATGGTTCTTTATAAATGTTTCCTTTTGGCTTTGAACTTAACTTTTTGCCACCCCTCGAAGAAACAGTCGAAATTTTATTCGCAGCTTTCTAAAACTCTCTACAAGATTTATTTCATTAGAAAGCTAATTAGATTTTCCACATTTTATATCGTCGACGATGTGTCGAGATGAATTTTCTAGTACATTTCACCGGCACGTATATATACGTCGATCGTCGTCAAAGGGTTAAAAGGGCAGGGTCGCGGGCATAATCGCGGCAGAAGATTGAATCTGAACGTCGTACATTGAATCGTCCTGCGCCGGTGGTCGCTTTTTACCCAGCGTCCCAGAGGGGATTCCAGGCCGGAAATGGATGAACCGGATACGTCGCCAGAAATGAAGAATGCCGGTCCACCGGAGGGTTGACAGGGTGAACGTGCGTAAACCAGCTTCGAACGCGACTTCCTGACCCTCCCTAAACGCGCGACCGAAGGAATTCTTGGAAGAAATATGATCGTGAAGGGAATATTCCACGTCTCCGACACTCGATCGTCCGCGTTGGATGAAGTTACCGGGAGTAGTAAAGTCGCGGCTATAGTGTATTCTAATGGTGTGGTTCGGGTAAATGGATAAAAAGGTCATGGCACCTTTTGTCGAAAAAGGGACCAGTCATCCCTCCATATCGATGGGATAATATTAAAACAAAATTAAAAATAACATTCTATCGCACTCCAAGTTATTCAATTAAAAGAAATTTTATTATTTTTAATAAGTAGGTTAAAATTATGTATTGAAAATACATTACTTGTTTATAATTTAAACATCGTCGCCAGTTTATCGTCGAAACAACGAACGGGTTACAATGCGTCTTTCAGATTTAGAAATTGCAGCAGAAAATTCCGCTCGACCGGGTTACAGAATTTCAACAATTGTTTCGCGATTACATTTACCGTGTTATTTTGTATATTGAAATTATTCGGGGCAGGGGGTAGGGATGGGAAGAATAATTATTACCGGGCGTGATTAACGCGTTGCCAATGCGGTAAAAATCGGACAAAGGAGCCGGGGAGAATAAAGAGCTTTCAAGTTCGTGCTTCGTTTAATTATATTATCCTTTGTACCCGTAACCGTTGGCCGCATTGAATAAAAGTTGAAACGCGGCTCGTACGAACAAATTTCCAACGCATTGTGCCGCCCTCTTCCCCCCGATAGAAATACAGGTGGCGAAATTGCAAGAATTCGAATATTGCTTCGCTCGTTGCCATTTAAGAAGTTCGCTTTTTATCCGTCGTGACCAGTCGCTGATAGAATTTTAATCGCAACCCCCCTCGTTGACACCCATGACACCCATCGCGTACGAGGTTCGAAAATTTTTCGTTGTTGTTGAAAAATGGTTTCTCTCGGGACGGAATAAAAGTGTATTTCCGTATAATTGTTTAGAAAAATGGCACGAAGTGACTTTAAATCATTTCAAATTACAAGTAATTAATATTTTCTAAGTTCTGACAGACTTAATAATTGGAAATCGGTCGATTTGTAATCCACAAAACCAAGTGCTAAGTTCTCCTTTCTCTATGCCTCTATTTCATCCCCTCCTAATCCAGGAACACCGTCTCTGGGCAATTACTAACCGGTCAAGTATCTTGAACGTCGTGCTGCGCCGGAAACGCGAAATCGACGCGACGACGCCGGTCGTAATGGAAGCAGCCTGCGAAGAAAATGGGGGAGGGAAACGTAGGGGAAGGGTGAAGAAAAGGGATGGAAGAGTAAAAGAGCGAGACGGTTTAAGGGGATGGAAGAATGGAGGGGCAAATAAAGGAGGGCTCTCGAGCTGGTTCACCAGCGTCACCCTTCCGTAATTGAACTACTTCCGGCCAATTATAAAAACCGCTGACTGGCGGCGACTTGTTAGCCGTTGGGGCGAAGATGGAAATACTCGGTGGCCATCGGTGGTCCCCGTCCTTTTTCCTCCTTTTCTCGTCGTCCTGGTTCGTGCCCGGTGTCCTCCAATGGCCGTTTCCCGTCTCTGTCCCGCGCCCGCTCGTTCTTTCATCAAATTTCCGCTCGTACGGAGCTATCTTCTTCCCATTCAGCCCTTTCGTACGACCCTGCGATCGTTCAACGCCGAGAAAAAGCCGTTCGCGGGGATATTATCGTCCCGTTGAATGGTTAATCTTCGCTTTCGAGGAGATCGGCCGCGTGAAAAGATTCATTGTCTCCTCGGAGGGGCGCCGCTCGCCGGACGGTGAATTAACCGCGCGATAACGATTTCGATGATCGTCCAAAGATTCTCAGACGCTTCGCGGGCAAGCTGGGATGACGTTGAAAAATTTGAAACACAGGGTTCCTCGAGCAACGAGAAGCGAAAATTACGAGCGCCACTCCGGCAGGTAGGACGTAGCAAAGCGTGCAAATTACGAGGCCAGCGCTGAAAATTCGGAGAATCCTTTGTAATCAAATATTTCAGGAGTTAGACGGAAGTTAAAAACGGCAAAGGATGGGAATTGCGGGGTTAATTCTGAAATTAAGTGTTATTCGCGGCGTACCAAGATTAGAAGCGGCGAGGGATGAAAATTGCGAAGTTAATGGTCAGAATTTGAGAAATGAAGGATTACGAACATTTCTGGAATTAGAATCGGGAAGACGAACAAAGTATCGAAGGGGATTGCGGAGGTAAAATTTCCAATTGGAGAAGTTCCGAAAATTTTCAAAGCGTTCTTACGCGGCCGGGGAAAATTCATAAAATTACCCAGCCGCGATGGAACCGTTTTAAAGCAATTGTCAAGTAAATTGAAGTTCCATTTACAAAGGAGAATAAGTGGAGTTTCATTGGCGAGTCGCTTGTAACCGGAAGTAACAGGACATTTCCCAAAGTAAACTCGTTGAATAAATGGAGCAAAGCCGACAGAGGAGTCTTGCAAAAATAAGAAGCCGTCTTGTACATCGGCGACTCGGTGCTTTCTCTCCTTTTATCGGACGAAAATAATCTCGCGATTCCCTTTGCCCCTCCCCCGCCCCCGACGTTCTATTTGCTTGGAAACTCTCTTTATCCCTCTGCGAGGCTGGCGAACGACTAATGCTCATAAAATTTTCTTCCCGGTGCTCTTTAGGGAACCCGGGCGTCTTACGCCGGGGTAAGTGTTTTCCTGGCGGGGGTGGTCCGCGTTACGTCGAGTTTCACTTTTGCCAAGGGAACGAGGGGTAGTTTTCGTGGCTTCGCGAAAACTAATCACGTAGTTATCGTTTCGTTACGGCTACGAGAAAATGGCTCTCTTTTTGATCTTCCGCGAAACATCCGACGTGATTTCACCACGCAAAGTGCCACTTATCTTACGTTAATTTAAAGCTTAAAATCTGAAAGGTATTGTTTAATATTTATTAATATAAATTGGCAAATTCATTTTAAAAATTGGAATATCGATATTTTATTCAGGAATCTGGTATTTTATTTCGAACTTTAAGCTTCGAATTGATACGCCATAAGTTTTATCTCGAAACACGTTACCGTCACGAAATTCTATCACAGTTTCGACGTTTCGAAATCGTTTCGACAGTCGAAAACAATATTTCCCTCGCTTACTCTCCGAAAATTCCGTTCCGGTTATCAATATAACAATCAGAATTCCCGTGGGGCAAAAAATCTTGGTGCCCATCCGCAAAATTCCCATCCCCCGGCCGCGGGGATACAAAAATCGCGTTCGCACCGTAAATATTCGAAACGGCCATGGTTTGACCGAGCAAAACGCGGCGAAAGATTCATTCTCTCAGGTGGCCGGCCGGAAATAGCCGTAAAAAGGGAAGAACAGGGGGGTCCGAGGACCGAGTGTGCCGCGCATCCTTTCAACGGGTGTCGCGTTCGTGGCCGTCCTCTCCAAAAGGGGGGATGAGTTATGTGCGGTGTGCATACCATAAATTTAATATGCCGAGTGGAAAGGCTATCTGAATTGAACCAACGACGACGTAGAAACGGAGCTTGAATTCTGTTCGTTCCGCTCGTACGTAGGTGTCGTCGTGCAAACAGTGTCCGGAATTGAAGGCTTCTCTAGGAAAAATGGCGATCCGGGAATAGGAAATTTCATTGTTTGTCTTATAGATACTTCAATACTAGCTGGCACTCGATCACGATAACTGATCCAGCTCGATAAATTAATCAAAGTAACAGTTATTGTTACGATTCCATTAGACACCGGAAAGACAGAACAATTGCCTATTTGAATATTAATATCATTATCATTTTAATGAATATTATTTATTATTTGTACGACATAAATTTGTACAGAAACTCGAGTATCGTGTACACGCAAATGATACGTCAGTCAAAGTGTTAATCTAATACGAAGCTAACCCCGGCACAACACGATAAGCCTGTAGTATCATGGCAAGCAATGAGGATGCCCCAAAGGTGCAATTTTCCGTAGGGAAGCCTACCGTATCCAACGTTGTATCCTGATTTGCGCTCCTCAGCCAATGCGTGCCTCCGCCCGTAAATTACCCCTACGTCGTGTGCGATTCGATGTAACGCAGTTTGCCATTTGATCTTCTTTATCGGAGGGATCACGGCCGAACAGGGGCTGAAAGAAGATTGTACACAGGGTGTATTGTGCGTCGTGAAAGTTGATACCCGGTGAATGGGACACGCTGAAGCGAAAGTTTGGATGAAAGTCTCCCGGTGGACAATAGACTTAACGGAAAACGACTTATCCCGGCGCAGTGGGTGTTGTAAGTGAAACGAGCCGTTTCTTAAATTAACCCCGCCGTTTATTGCCCTCGACGATGTCTCTTTAATTCGTGGCGAAAATATTTCGAAACTTCAAAATTGTCTGAACAGCCGAGAATCTGCAAGCTTAGCCGACAGCAATTTCAATTACGTTTGATCGTCACACGATCGTGCGATTCACGACTGATTAACATCGCGACGAGCGTCAGCAATCATTCTACAGCGAATTCCAGCGCCGTTGGTAACACGAGCATCGCTAACGAAACATCGCCTCCCGTTTCAACCCCTCCTTTCATCCCCTGAGTCGACAAGAAGGCGATGGCGAAGGGTGGCAGGCGATGGTGGCAAGGGTTCTTTGACGAACAAGGGGGAGGAAAATATAAGGCTTCGCGTTCGTGCTCGTATGTCGTCTGACGGAGTTGTCGTCGACGGGCTTTTCTCGTTTCTGTCCGATCTCCGCTTTGAATTCTCCGTCTCCAGTTTCCTCTCGCGCGAACGGAGATTCGAGGATTGTTCGAGGAACTGACGAGGAGGAGACCAAGGTTTCAGGGTGGCGGGTCGATTCGGTGCACACGCTCCGTCTCGAACTTCTACGGATTGCGATTCGAGATATCCGACTCGAATTTAATCGACGATGATCGTTAGTGCTTCCTCCTGCAACTCGATCTTTTCTAGTTTTCTTGGAGCAATCAAGAATGTTGCTTCAGACCACTGTGTATTTCGTAGATTCGAGGAAATTACTAGTGATGAAATTGTCTTTGGCGAAAAGGAGCTGATTACAAGTATTAAACTCTACAGTACTGAAAATAAAAGTATTTCTAATAAAAATCGCACGGATAATCGAGCTTCTACCGGGTGTATATGCGACGAATTTTTCGATCGAATTTATCGATACATTTTCATGGGAACAGAAGAAAATGGCAGCAGTCTCTTTGACACCATGCGGCGTAAGTCTCGAACGAATCCACTATTGTTCCAAGCGGCATTGAAAAGCGTCGAAACGTATCGGGATCGTCGATTACGTTCACGAGAGATCGAACAAATCGCGTCTATCTGAAAACTCGACCAGCATCCATGTCGGATCGTCCCATATTTTCACCGATATAACGCCCCGGGCGACTCGATACTGTCTCCGCCATAGCTGTTTCGCCCCTTGGCATCGGGACATTTGCAAAATTCTTCGATTTGCCCTGGAAATCTCGTCGAAAGGTGGGAATTTAGGACGTCCTCGGGATCTCGAGATTTTCGCAGGTCACGGAGAATCAGGATCCCTTAATACCTTGTTCCTTGCTCGAAGCGCCTCGAGTGCGAATTCTTGTTGCTCGTCAAATTCTAATACCTCAACGATTCAACCCTTTTCCTGCGAACGATTCTTCGCTTCGTAAATTCAAAAATTGGCAAAGTGGAAAATTAGAAAGTTTATGCTTGGTAGAAAAATTAGTATTTCTAAGATTTGAAATCTTAATAATTTCAATCGCACCCCAATAATTTCCGCCCCAAAATCGCCGAGACGATCTCGCAACGCTGAGATCTGCCACGAAGTTTCCGATTCGTCCACCGCGAGCGATTCACGTCACCTGTAAACACCGTTCTTAGGATAATTCGGAAGTACTCGAAGTTCGAACCGTCCGACGATGTCCTCTTCTTCATTCAATCCGAAGATTAAACTCGGTACGAGTTTGAAAATGTCGTCCTCGGTCGATGGTGATCCGAGCTATTCCGCCGTTACCATCCATTCCGGGACACCGGTGGATTTACTTAAAAGTCCGACTTCCGCTCGTTCGCCTTGTCTCAAAGTGGGGAGGGAAGTCTTTCTAACGACATCGTTAGCCTCGAAGCCACTGCGAGGACGCTTTCAATTATCGATCCTTTTGATCTTTGGTCCGAGAGATCGGGCCACGTTACTCTGTTTGACTGACGATTTCGAAGCACCGGAAAAGCCACGTCGCGAGCTGCTTCCTCCCGGGGTAACCCGTGACCCGGGCCCGGCCTCGAAGATCCGCGAAAGCTTCTAGTTAGCGTCGCTTTACGCTCGTCCCCGATCCGAAACGATATCGAACGAGTTCGACCAAAAGGAACACTTCTGCCACTCGTTCGAGGCATTTTTGTCTTTTTCAATAATCCTGCTGGAATTTGCAATGTTCCTTTCCTTGAGAAACATTTGGAAGATTAGAAATCACAAGTTGAGTTTTCGATTTTTGTAACGAAACAGGAAATTAAGAAAAATCGATAGTGTACAGGAAAGGTAATTGATGTATAGTCATTTACCGTGGCAGTTAACGCGACCATGAACACTAACTAAACGCATTCGATTAATATCCATATTATCCAGCAATTGGAGCACCGATGGGGTTACTTGCCCCGTCGGGCAATAATCTAACCCCTGGTAAGGGTTCATAATCGGCAAATAACGATGGCATGCTGTTATGATAATGTTGGCCCTGCTGCAGCAATAATCGTGTACATTCGTGCAATAATCGTTTCAATCTTTTACCCTTTTTTTTTTGCCATTGTATTATAAATATTATCTTAGTAAAAGTTAATCTTAGCACATCGAAAGTTTTATAATAAATGGGTTATTATCCGGCGAGTGCATTTACCTTTCAATTTTCCCTTAATTTCGGACGTTTGGCCCCGGAATCGCATTAAACAAGCGGTATATTTTATGATCAGTGTTACAAGTACTTTTAATTAAACAGGTGGATCGATTGTTTCGTTCGTTACACAACGCGTACACTGGGGCCCGGGCGTTAATTATTTTCGTTGATCAATCCCGGGTTCGGTTCTTTAATTACGAGAAGGGGGGCGTATCGATTATAGGATTCGATGCAAATTTCGACGAACGATAATTCTGCCGGTTCGGAGGTTAAATCAGTTTTGCTGCGCCCGAGGAAAAAGAACGAGCACGGCCGGCGGGAATTGAATTCTCGCATCCGGAAGAAGGTATCGTTTCATAATGGAACCGGGTGCGTGCGACCGGACGAAATCGCGAATAAAACGTGCGCGCGAGCTGTGGCGTTGATTTAAAATTAACATTCGGGCCAGGGTCGAGCGGGTTGTCGTACAATTTAACGGTGAATATTTCGGTCACGTCTTGGGCGCGGTTAAATTCGCGAATCGCACCGCAATTTGTAAGCGGATTTCGATGGGAACTTCCCACGACGTTACGTTTCCACCGACTCGAATATCGGACCAGTGTTTTACGAGTCGAGGAAAACGACATTGCTGCGTCAAAATTGAAAATAAAATAGAAAATAAAATGAAAAAGTATCTTAAGAAACCGGCTTAGCAGTTCTGGTTGTTAACATTTGTCAGGGGTTGTAGAACGCGCAAGAATGGCGCTGGTAACGTTCCAGTTTCTTTCTCGACCTAGATGGTTAGGTATTCAGCCATCTGAAATCTCGAGGCTCGTCAGCGACGTTGACTATAACAATAATAGTTGACTGGGCCATTAGGAGCGGTGTATTAACCGGATACTCGGTCCAGCGCGTGTAATCCAAGCTGGAACCGTTAACGTGGCTGTATATCAGAAAGGTGTGCGCTGAATCGAGCTGCCCGGGGCTTGAGAATCGAGCGAGGAACGACGGGAGATCGTCTCGAATGACGAGCAATCGAAATCATTTAATTACTTCGGAAATTGTTGTCTTTAAATAAGCATTGTTACGGGGGACAGTTGGTTACAGCCCCCAGGGTTCGTCGAGCGCCCATTTTGGTCCCAAATTAGCCAAAACGTTCTTATTGTCTTCATCAACGATCTTAAGTTTTATATTCTGAAAGTTTCATTTCATAGGAATTTTATTTTTGCAACTTTCTGTTCCATTTCACACTATTTTATTATTTTTATTATTCAGAATTTCAAACATTTATTGGAATATTTCTAATCAAATAAACGAAAGAATTCCTAGTAAAATTCTAGTGTCACCCATGCGTGGCTGACGTGACAAAGAGTTAAATATTAATACACAAGATTGTGTTTTTTGTGCTTCAGATAAATATTTGCAGTGAGAATGGCATTTGGTATTAGGAGGAATTTACCTTTCTATTGGAAAGGAATAATGTTTTGATAGTAATTAATGGATTAAGGAAGATTAAAGTGGCTGGGTACTAAGGAGAAAACAGAAGTTAATAAATTAGAATCTTTATCGAAACAATTTTATTTGCACGTCCGTGGCCACATGTGTACGATTTTTAATTAAAATCCACCGCGGAGATCCAACAAAGTTTCGATATACTTTATTGAGAGGGGGGGATTTATTAAAACCAGCATCGAACGATGTTCCAACGCTCAGTATTTATCGTGGAATAATATATCGATTTTGATATTTTTCTTTGGCCGATGTTATATTTATGAAGCCTGGCCAAATATATGCTTAATTGCGTGGGATAAGCAATGTTTGAAAGGAAAATAAATTAATTTCGTTAGGCGAAAGGTGATTATTTCCTTCGGAAATCTTGAAACGGGAAATAAATTATTGGCGAACGTCGAAGTTTAGTTGCAATTGGAGCAACAAATTGATGCGGAAGTGTAAGTGATCACCGAACACCATGTAACCGGTGTGATCATCGAAACTGTGCAAATTAGTAACGCGATCAAATTAATATTGGACGCTTGCTACGCACGCGAAATTGAAATATCGTGCAGTATGCGAGCACTTGACTAAATTGTTTGATTTCTACTGGCTATTCCCGGCGGGAGATCAATAATTGTAAATTGTAGTCATCGCAAATATTGTTCCATTTCGACAAATACCTTATGGCATGTAGACGATAAACGCGAGTTTCTTGTCTACAAAAATTTAGAAATATACAGAGATAATTTAACAATTAAATTCATGTCCTTTCTGTATAATTTGTTTCAAAATTGATTAAATCCTAATGATTTCGAGAAACTGCAATAAAATTGTAAAAATATATATATCTGATGGATGAGGTCAACCGTCACCGTTTTAGATTCATCGAAATTCAACGACCAAGGTGTTGGCATAATTTCGCCAGTGAAATTTCGTCGAGCTCATAAAATCTCCGTTCGATGGTGTCATTTACGGGGGTTGCTCGACGTCGAACCCGTCAATCCTGGCCGTGTGTGCGGGCTTCACACTTGCACAGGTTGATTCCATTATGCAAAAATATGATAATTCCTCGGGATCAAGTATCCGGCTAGACAAATGTCCTGTCAGCTACCTCCGATCAATTCGCTCGAAACCTGGAACCTCTATCTCAGCCCTCGACACGGTTAACCACGAGGGGTTGTAATATATTTCTTAGGGCGATGAACTAAGTGCACCCTTGGACTTCCGTCTCCTTTGTAACTGTCCTTCCTGATGGACATCCGGCTGATCCGCTTAATCGCCAGGGAAGAATTTCAAACGTCACACAGTTTGTTACAATTCTCAGAAAATACTCTTAACCACCGCTAACTTAACTTCACCCGTGAGCAGGGTCCTAAATTTGTTAGCGAACGAAGGATCCCGAGATTAATATTTTGCATTAGACTGTCAAACAATTCGTGTATCGCAACTGATGAAGACGTTCGAGTAAACCAATGAACGGGGTAGAATCCCAACGCGAACGGATACACAGGAAGCCTTCCGTTGACTCGTTCAATCGTATTAGTTAAACACAGTTCCGAGAAATCCCTTCATCTCGATTCTGGAATTTACACGAAACGGGAGACAGGATGGATCCCCCGGATTATATCGTTCGTTCAAATAATTATTTTGAATATCGAGGCGATTAACGATCCAACCGAATTCTGGCCATCAAACACTTATCTCCCCTTTGTGAATCATCGTCGTTTAGTTTCCCGGATACCGGTCGGGGTGTGTCTTGGGAATCGGAACTGATCGATACCCCCCCAGACCATCGGCAAAATTGACTGAAATTAAGCCGGGCTACGATGCTCCCACGGGACGAAGAAGCACGTTGTCTGACACAGGTGGAAACAGCGGAAGGGATCGAGCATTATTGACACGTACCACTTTCGGCTGACTGAAGCTTTTCCTCGACGCGGATAGATTCTTCGTAAACAAGGATTTCGCGAGTCGAAACTCGAACCGGTGTCGTGGACGGGTCAGGGAACGGCTTCTGAGCCTGGCTGGATGCAACAGGATAGGGAGAAATTTTCAAGGGTTGTCGGTCCATCGAAGCAGCGGCCGGAAGATACGTGTCCAAGTAACTGGTAAACCTAATTTCACGCCAGGCTCGGGTAAGTTTCGAGAGCGTTGCCGGTGACATCTACCTGTTGTGTCCAGTTGTGTCCAGTTGTGTCTGTAACAAGAAGTACGCAAAATCCTTGGAAATCGAGTTGTAAATTCACAAAAGCGATATTTTATGATTTTCTATCAATTTTCTTATTCGCTCATTAATTTACCGTGAATTGTCAGTGAGGCAGGTTCTTTTCTTGCACACGTGCCTGAAAACAAGTTGTTTTGACAGTCTGGAGACTGAAGGTGTACCCGACACCGTGGAACAATCGTGTCGAATTAACCGGGTATCCCAAGTTCAGCCGAGTTACACTTTTTGGCAACTAGTTTAATCAGCGCGTCTTGCTTGTACAAAGTAATTACCGACCATCCCCCCCTGTTCGTCGTGTTCCACTTGGCCAGACGGGGTTGGTTGCTCGCGAAATTCGAGGAATTCTAGCGGATAATAATGTAGAATATCTTGACGGCTGGCAGACAACGGACCCTTGATTCGCAACGACGGGCCTATCTTGTTATTTCAATGGATTTAATTGCATCCCCGTCCCGGCCCTCCCCCTGCGATCTCTATTTAGACGTTATTGTCACGCTCCCGATCCCACCTTTCTCCTGTTTATTGTTTACCCTCGAAATTGTTCTTTCTGAGGGCGTATCTGGGTCAATAAAAGAATCGGTTCATCCGAATGGATGGAAGAAATTATTGTCGGCCTCTTTGTCTCGAAATAAGTGTTTCCCTGCTGCTCAATTAAACGTACCTTCGGGCATTCTCATTTTTTTTAACTTTCAAATAATACCTCGTCGACGGTGGAATTGATGAATTTGCAAGATTATTATTTTCGGAACTCGTGGATTTATAATAAGTTCGAATTGAACATTTCAAAGGTTCAAGGATACATTTTCCAAGGATTTTCTTGTTTTCGTAGACTGTATTTGACGACGTCTCCGACGACTTCTTTGATCCAGCCCAATTACCTTTGTGTGGTTTTCAATTACATAAAATTCGAAGGGAGGAGGAGAAGGGGGGAGTGTCTTTTGCATCAAAGGGATTCGAAAATCGACCGTTTACCCGTCATTAAAAGGACGAGCTCTCTTTTTGATCGGCAAACCTGGCCGCGTTTGAGTCAACGGACCCCCTAAATCAAGTCGTTCGAAGTTTATCCCTGAAAGAACACGTCCCCTGGATTAATCCGTCACCAGATGGGCAAACGTGGCCTGATAACTTCCCTTTTTCGCGAGTCGATAAATTCAGCCGTGTCGTCTTTTCGACTGGTAATTTCGTGGATTGAATCCTTCGAGTCAGCGTTCCGCGTCGCTGGAACGGTGTTCTTTTCTCTCTTTTTTCCTTTTTTCTCTTCTAGGGGGAGTCGAAGGTGTTTGCGACCGAAAGGACACTTGTTTATTCATCCTGTTCGTCGTGGCGATCATAAACAAATAAGATTTCCCGTGGCACCCGAAGCAAATACACCCTCGTCCCCCCCCCCCCCCTGTACACGCGAAGCCAACCCCTTGCCTGTCGTTGGCTTTAGACTTCCATTTCCACGGGAAAATTTGAATCCTCTTCTCGGCGCTGATTTAAACCCTGCTCGACAAGCGAAGAAACAGGCGAATCGATATTGGATTTCCTGGACATGCCGGGAAATTGATATTAAATTTTTCTTTTTCGAGGGTTATTCGGCCGGGACGAGTTAGGGATCGATGAGAAACTTTTCTGTACACCGTGGCACCGTGGTCGTAGGCTGGGAAATTGGGACTACTTTGGGAAAGTCCGAGTAAAATTACTTGAGAAATTCTAAGGAAAATGAGTTAAATATATTTTCTAACTTCTACCGTTATTAATAATAACATCCCCCATCAGATCACATCAATCAATGCTATTTCGAGCAACCAAACGTCACAAATGAATGCCCCGATTGACAGCAATGAAGCAGCAAGTGGCAGATCCATAAACGGAATAAAATTATCGGAGATGTTTTAACCGGCCACGTTTCGCTTGCCATTTTAGGCTTAGAAGAGATTTCGCTTAACCTGCCGCGGATTAACACGACCCCGCGTTATGGGGTTCGGGCTTGATGCGGAGATAACGAGGTCAGACCAACTTCCGGTTGATGAATTAAGCTTGGATTAAGGCGATGGGTCGAGAGAGAGTCCGTTGAACGGACAAGGGGCTGGGCTAGTCCACTGTTTCCCAATAGGAGATAATCATCCAGAATATCAAGAACAACGTGTACGTTCCCTTTTTATTTCGCCAACGACAGAAAAACGATACGTCGTCGTAGGTAAATATGAAACTGATCCTCCGGTTACGGAATTTAATTAAAAGTTACAGAACTGAAATTCAGAGTTTCGTCGTGACAGGTAGCAAGATTAGACGAACTCTTAATGCTCGCGGAATGATTTCAAGTTCCACTGATGTCGCAACTATGCGGCTGATTAGCGGAAACGAGTCCTGTTCCCGCGCAAAGGTATTAACTAACTTTGCCGAATGTTGAAAAACGTACGTAACGCGTGCGACTCTGAGAATACCGTGGCTCTTAAACTTTCTGTTTAACAATCTTCAGTTACTAATTATAATTCAAATAGAAAGTTTTCTTGTGGGGTTATCCAAAGGATTTTAATAAAATGGAACACGATTGATTTCGATGCTGTCGAAATCAAAACGATCAGGATTCGCGTCGTTAACGCAGTATTGCGTAAAACCGCGGGGAGTGTTGACGGGCTGGTAAGACGATCGTGGATCTCGCCGCGAACGTTGCAGCCGACAGATGATTGCTTCGGCGAGAATGCAATCTGGAACAGTGCACATTTCCCCGCTTGCCGCTTCTCTTCGAGATTTAGAGGTTCGTTGGCAAATGTCAGTGCGCCGGGCGCCACCCACTAATTAAGTTTACTCCAAGAAACGTGCTCTCCCACCGATTCTACCTTGATTCCGGCATTACTCCTCCCCTCAGCGCCCTTCTTCATCCTCTGTCACCTACTTCGGCTCTGGCCCCGCGCACTTGTAGAACAAGCCCTTTGACGACGTCGCCAGAATGAAGCTTCTTCCCTGTCGGTAGATGCGTTCGAGGGAACTGAATGAGTCTAACGACTGAACACTGCCACGATCTTACACTTTCTAGGCTCCCTTTATGCCTGGAATTACGCTAGAATTTTTGTCTGTGATATCAAAGCATTGCAAATATTTGAATAATGTTAGTAATCTATTTGACTGGCTTGATAGGGGGGTTTTAGTGCTATGTATTTTATTTGAAAGACGTCTGACACCTGGATTCTAACTGTCCCACCCTCGTCCAAGGAACGATAGTCAGATGCGGGTATGTAACAGTCTAAGGGTGGGTTGGATTAGCAGGAAATGTCATTGAAGGGTAATAATAAAATAAACTAAAATTCCAGTTCGTTCTCATAAAAATAAATCTAATTTATTGTCGCACCAATTACTCGACATCCCATCAAGTAATTATGTTAAAGCAATAGTCTATCGATCAGACGATGGGACACAGTTGCGTCGTTTGAACCCGAGCCGAATACCGATAAACCTAGAAATTCAATGCACCACCCTTACCCCGACATTCGCCCTCGGGGCTGTTCTTTTTCCACGTCCGTTTTCCAGGTGACACGCTGTTTCGTTCGCGAAAGTTCGGCAAAATTTCGAAAACCGCCCGCGGCCGAACGGGAAATTCAGGGAAAGCCTCCGACACGTGATACGGCGAGGGAAAGTTTCTGGTGGCGTGCTGGCTGCCGGAAATGCTGTTGATTTTTCGAAAAAAGAAGAAAAAAATATCCCGTGGTTCGGGCCGTTCCTCAAGGGAAATTGAAAGTAACGCTCAGGACCGCGGAAACCCAAGAGTTGGCCTTTTTTTTGTTTGCGCGCCCCGGTTGAAATATGGCTCCCGGAGAATAAGGGAAATTGGAACATCTCTAACTATACCTGTTTTCGTCAATGAACCGGAATAACTTGCCAGCCGGATGTTGCTGTGTTCATTTAAATTGCACCGGAGCTTGTTTTGAAGAATACGAAACGTAAAAAATTTAATCAATTTAGTCGAATAATAATGAAATTTTGAACATATATCAATTTCTCTACGGTGCTAACGCGTTAATACTTTTAATATCGGATTAGACTATCCGACATTCATCGAAACATTTGAACGACGTCGTTTCCCGTTATTTGCGATCAGCCGTACGTCGATGCACCCGGAAACACGTGACCGCCATTCCTAGCGCGGGCATAACCCGGCGAACCGTGCAAGAAACGATCCCGGGAAACCTTTGGGGGCAAAGCGGGGGATGGCCGGGCGGCAACGCCATAAATATCATAGATGCGCAAAGTCGCCTGTCTAAACGCATTGGTATTCATGCGGGTGAATTCACGTTTTGCCGAAAGTGTATAATAAAATTCCGTGGCCAGGTCGGTTCGCGACCGAACGGGTGCACGAACACCACCTGGCACGTTATAAATGCCGTCAACCGTACGATGTGTTAATAAAAGTCGGGGACAAATTCTTTATCAGCCTTCTAAATATAACTAAATATGCAAAATAAAAATCTAATCAATAGGTAGAACCTCGATTTACCAATTCTATTTAGAATGTTCGAATCTTTGTAGGATTTGTGGTTAAACTTTGACATTTATCGTATCCGCAATAACAGTACAGACAAATCTCCATGAATAATATAATCGAGATAATATTAGAATACGATAGAAATTTATTTTTGCAAAGCCATTTTTCTGGCTATCTTCCCGGACTCGTAGGAAAGGCCATTTAAATTTCGTTTGAAACGCGTTACCGATATCGCCGATGCTTTCAAGGAGATATTCACCCGGATCAATTTAAACGTTACACCCCGTGAAGTAGTTTCAGCCCCGAAGAAAGCATTGTATTTCACGTGGCCTACGTGTTTTGAAATTTCCACGCTGTTCTATATGCATTGCCGTATCGCGGTAATAATAAAAAAAAAAAAATAGAAATAAAGGGAATGCACGTACGCAACGGGGATCTGGTTGAATTTCGAGGAATTCGATTACGATCGATTTATAGAAACGTGATAAAGGGCGGAACGATATGGGAAACGGGACAGGGTGGGGAGGTTTAGGTTAAAAAATTGCGGCCGGTGTCAAATCGCATATCGGGGCCGACACCGGCGTTCACCCCGTGTGTGACATTCCACAGCTGTCGCACCATAATCGTTCCAAGCGTGAAATTACAGTGGAATCGATATTCGAGCCGGACGGAGGTTTTTGTGGGGTAATGGGAACGCACACCCAGAGCAAGAAAACACCGTCCACCGCCCCTCTCCCACCTCACCTGCCGAATTTGAAGTATGCACGTTTCTCTAGAAATTTACGACCCCCGTTAGCCAACCGGAATACCGATTCGTATTTCTCAGAATTTTCAAACTTTGCACAGCTTTTTGTTTCGTTGCTGCTGCGCCAACAAATATCAGTTTCGATGCTTGGCACTTTTATCCCTTAACTCTTGGTGGTTTTCGAAAGTACGAGATGTAGTAGTCCAAGTGTTCGCAATTCCTTTCTTTGCTTTTCAAAAGATACCCTTGTGAATGTTTCGGTCCCACCCCTTAGCGTTGCTCGAAAGAACCCTCTGTCTCTTAGAAATAAACCCCACCCTAATCTATGATCTGAAAGACTAATAAAGTGGCCAGAGTTCTTTTAGAAGGGCCTGGATTCCTCTTAACTACAAATAAAATGTTATGACCTAGATCCTTACACTGTTGATAAATAAAATGGAGCAGATTGAAAGATTCTTAGCTGTTCAGTATCAAAGGGTTAATCATTTTGCCAAAGCAACGATCCAGACGACAGCGAGCGCGTTAAGTTGGCACGATAGGCCGTGCAAGTGTACATCCGAATTTCATGCTCGGCAGCGTGGCTCACGTGTACCGGCGGATAAATTTATTTATCTAACAGGTTTGCCCCTCCGCAAGGAGGTGGTTTTACCCCTTATCACGCACGCCCAACCCACCCACGTTCTTTATTCGCGCCGCTGTTTTATTCACCGGCCGAGCGTAAAGCCGCCACCTCGGATAACATTGTGATGCCGATATCAACCCCACGAACGTGTTTCCTACCCCTACAGAAAGCCAGATAAGTCCCGTGTACCCGTTGCTGTTCGAAGACCGGCAACACGTTCGAGTAATGCGCGGATCTCGTTCACGGACGTCCGGTTTGCAACGTGTCCCTGAACACCGTTTAACACGAACAATTTTTGATACAAAGAAAGACCTTTAAATTTACGTAGGAAGATTAGAAATAAATGTTACTTTTAAACCTGTAGGTTTCTTTCTGAGTTTCTATAGAAATAATAAATCATTTAGTTTATTTATTCTAATTTTGCTTGTTAATTTTGTGGTATTTGTTAGCTTTTCGACGCTGGCTGTGCAATTTTCAACCAACAACATTGCGAGTTGATGATAAAGATGATCGAGAGGGTGGTTTGTGTTTTATGGACAGCCGAAATGGGTGGTTGTAGGTAAGGGTGCTTTATGGGGGAATTAGGAGGGTTGTAAAGCCTCTGAGAAGAATTTAGGGTCGGTGTTCTTTGTTTGGGAGGTTGATGAAAATGACGGACGTACTTTGTACGGATAATGGAGAAATATTGTAATGGAAAATTTAAATGTGAATAACAGAGGACAGAGAAATTCGAGGTATTATAACGGTGAATTTTAATTGTATTCTATATTTGGAGAGTAATTTCGGCTTCAAGATGAAACATTGCTTCATAAATTTATCATTAACCCTTTGAGAACGGAGCACTTATAATCCGGGACGGTGAACACACGGAATATTTCAAATAAAATAAATAATAATTCCCTTCCTCGAAACATGTTTTATAAACATGTCACTCTATTGTCAGCACTTGTAGTTATTTTGTAACCACAAAGGATTAATAATAAAATATCGAGAAAATTAACCTGTGTTCTTTAAAAATTGGAGATTATGTTCGATCGAGTGGAAGAACTTAATCAATAAATACTAGACACACAGAAGTAACGCTGGAAACTATCGACGATATTTCTATATTAATTATCCGCTCTCAATTAAAGTCTAGCTAACGAACAAGACGTTAGTCAGCCTCGATATATATTCATTTATCAAATTACCGCCAACGAAGGAAGGAAGCTTTTATATCTTTATATCGAATAATTGAGAAAAATCGACGTTGCCTAACGGTCCCGATAGCTGCGCGAATGAATCCCTTGCCGAAGGGTGAGGGTAATAAAACTTCGGCCCACGGGGGTGAGTTTCATCCTGAGAAACAAGGATTTTTTTTTCAAGCCGCGTCAAGTTTTTTCCATACGCGATATAAAGCTAAGGAGAATGTAACTTCGAAATTCTACATTTGTCAAGCTATTTATTATAATATTTAGTTTATTAACAAATTCAGTTTGTGTCAAGTACTTTTCACCCTAGACTTATTTCCTTTTGATGATCATCCGAGAACTTCCCCAATTAGCCAAGGGGTCAATAAAGCCGTGTAATTGACAAAGCGTGGAGCGAAGAACACCGGGGCAAAGTCTCTTCAACTCTAAAAACAAAGGTTATTTCTGTAAAAACAATGGTGAACGGGGTATCAAGGGTCGCTTTATTAAACGTTAACGTCGAAACACGGGCTGAAATCGAAGTTGGAACTTTCGCGAAAGTTTGTATCTTGACCCGATTGAAGCGATGAAAACCATTCTGTACAACTGTCGGCATGTAAAAAAGAAGAAGAAAAAATACAAGAGAGAGAGAGAAAGAAGAGTATCAGCATCGAGGCGAGGAAAACGAAGTTGAAGAACAATTCGTAGTTACATCCAGCAGCCAAACGCAACGACGGCTATTGAAGAAGAGAAAAACTGGCTCAGTAATTTCAGTCAAACTTTTACGCCTATATACTTTTAGTTGATAATTATAACCCCATTTCTTTCGTTTCTCTCGTTATATATATATACATATACATATATAACTATGTATGTATATACATCCCGCCTCACTTCTGTTCGTTTCCACTCTGCCGCTCATTTATTCCAACGATTGCGCACCGACTCCCAACCACTTAGCCCACTCTTCCTGCACCTCGACTTTATTACTTCGCTAACTAGCTTTAAACGCGAACTTTAGTTTCCGCGTCCGGAATCCGAACTCCCTCTGCCCCCTTCCTCGCTCCCTCTCGCTCTATCCTGAAGCCGTTGGATACACTGGCCCGTCGCTAAAATTACTTCGCCCCCGTTGGATCGAGAGTCGAGAGCCACTGGAAATAATTAAACATAGCCGGACTGTATCCGGGAACTCTCGAGGGGCGTCGATCTGATTGCGAACGGTTAATGGTTTTCATACACTGAGCACGTTATAAATGGCGCATGAAATTCCAAACGTGCCGCGATACCTCGATAATCCACACCTCGTTCGTGGCACCCCTGGATTTCTTCCTTTTTTTTTTTTTTTTCAGTTTTCATTCTTGGCCTTTCTTGGCATTCGATTTTATTACAATTTCAAAGGCAGGTGTCTTTAAAAGATTTCCCCACGTAAAGAAAGGGTAAGGGTTCAAAGATCCCACAATGATTCAACCCCTCATACTTGTAACTATCAAGCCCACTACAATTACACGATGCTCTCGTAAAATTAATTTCAGCGCCGTTTGATCCCCCGTCTACCTAGGGTTGCCCTCGGCGGGCAAATAAATGGTTAAACAGGACGGGACTCACGATAATTAAGTGTTTCGGTGAAATAAAAGGAAAGGGCAAAGAAGAAAGTTAAGAAAGTTCTACAGGAAGCTCGGGGAGAGCTCTCGACAGGGTCGTAGCCGGTGTACATTTTAATAAGGACTTAATTTGCAAAGTATCCAAGGTAAATCTTGGCCGAGTGACTCGGGATCGAACGAAAGAGAGGGGGCATAGATGGGCCAGCCGACGGTCTAATTTGTATAAAATTTGCCTTTCCCCCTGAGGGGCGGTTGGTGTTGGATCCCTTTAACGGAACCGGGCAACTTAATTTAAGTTGAAAAGTCAACCTCGCACCCGTGGTCCCTACTTCAAACACACTTTCGGCCTCTGTCACGCTTCCACGATGTTCCACGCCCGTTTATCGTCCGTGTAATCGTGCCCGGCAAATCTTCCGGAAACTGTCCTTTTACGAACGGGTTCCGTGACAACAAATTGTAAATGTTCGTCCGCACGAAACAGCAGCTTAATGGAAAATTCATCCCCGGTATACTGTAACGAAAATTGCTCGTTATAATAATATTGATACAAAATGAAATTGTGAGAGTATTAATACCGATATTGAAAATAACGGTAAATAAAGTATTGTACGTATTAAAAGCATCGTAATACTGAAATTATATTAATAATTAAATATATAGAATGGAAACATTAATTCACGAATATCTTGTTTTACGAACTGAAAGGTATACTGTTCGTGTAACCAGAACGTTTTTAAATCGAACGGTAAACAAGTTATTTAAATGACTACTTGTCCGGCTCGTTTCTCAAAGTTGTTGAAAAAGTGTGCCGGTTATAGCGAGTCGGCGCAAGGAAAATCCAATCTCGAACTCTCGGAAAACCGCGTAATTAGTTTACACGAATAATCGGGCGGATGCGATTAAACAAGTTCGTTAAAGTTGAAAGAAAGGGAGAACGTAAATTCCAGAAATACCGAGCTGCGTAATTCGAAGAAGGGCTAATGTTGATAATTTGGGGAATGAGAAATTTCCTATGCGAAGTAACCGGGGGTGTTCGTGGAAATGAACTCGGTGGCCGGCAAGAGGACAGAAGATAATGAAATCGCGGTTTACGTGCACGGATCGTTTCGGAGTTCATCGTCGTTTAAGGTATTTACCGCAACCAGGGTATAAACGTTTCTGGGAGCGCAGCGAGCCGGAAGATCTTGAAGCGGGTCTTGAGGAGGCAGCCAGCCACGTCTGAAATTAGGTCGGATCCCTTAATTGAGACGTAATTATCGAACGTCTGCTTGGATAAGCCGTTACAATATTGATTTGCGCTAATTCTTGGCCCGACGGTGATACTTACGAAATATCATACCCCCCCGAAAACTACCCCCTTGCTTTTAACTACTGATCATTTTTTAACGATCCTCATCGTACCGATAATTAAACTTGTAATCGTTCCTCGATTTTGATTGACAGAATCATCTGTAAATTGAAGCTTATTTTATTGAAATTAGGTTAAGCCAGTCGAAAATAAATAAAGAAATAATTATTTTATTGATCGAGTAAGCACAGAGGACGAGATGATCAATAAATAATTGTTCCACTTTTTATCGTCTGTCAACAACGATTTTACCTTCCTCTTCCATTTGCCTCTTATTTTATTTATTTCTCCGTTTCCTCCCTTTCCCGTGGCATCCTCGGCTACGAGACTTGTTCCCTTCTCGTTCCAGCAGCCGTTCCACGCGATTAGGTACTATCATTTCCGGTTAGCGTGACGGGTCAATATGCCCCTGCTCTGTCTCTAACAAGCTTCGCCTCTTCCTTCAACAATTTGTTATATCCCAGCACCTCGTTGCCGTCTGCTTTTCAACAATATCGTCTCACACCATTCTTTTTCCCCTCTTCCTTTTTCTTCGCAAACCGAGTAAATAAAAAATGTACGATTATCTCGTGTAAGTGAATTGAAAAATTGAAAATTTCCGCCAAAGTCGAGTATCACGAGACCGGATACAAGAAATTTACAATTATTTTAATTAAATCTGGATGTTTATGACTCATCAATAATTGTCCATCAGCGCGCCGGGCATCTCCAACGACAATTAGCAAAGTTTATTACGAAGGAAGAGGAGGAAACGGAAGTTGAACGCATCTGTCACACAAAACATCCGAAAGAATCGGGCGTAGCTCGGTGTTCTGGCTTTCTTCCGGCGATGGAACGACCAAGGACGAAATGAATTTTAATTAAAACCAGTGAGATTCCTTGGACCAAGACCAAAGTATCTAAGAAGAGATATCCACCAACTGGTAGCCGTTCTCTCAATCGTCCTTTCAAGCCCCTCCTTGGCTCGTACTTGATCACCCCCTTTCGGGAATGTTTTATACAATGAGTAACAATTGCCGGGACTCTGAATATCCCCCCAGCTTCCGGGAAAATAAAAATGAACTACGTTCGTTCGCGCTTTATTAAACATCACTTTTATTATCCGACAGCGTTTTCGAATTAAACAAAACTGCTTTAATCTAACCGGTATAATCAAATTAATCACATTTACTTAATCGTAAATGAAATTTTATTTTTTATAATTAGAACTGTAAACATATTCCTCTTATGAGATAGAGCGTTATTAAAAACTCTAATATCCAAAAGTTCCAGGAACTTCCCGTGCAATTTCATTTTTAACAACGAAATCGAGAAGCGCCCGATGAAATACGCTTCGAACCGAGAGATATAATTGTTTTCGAAGATTGGCTCCGTGTTTTCCCACCCCTTTGGAAAAACTCGGCCTTTTTGCAAAACGCTGTCGCGGCGATAAGAAGTTTTCGCCTGGGATTACGTGTTCCTCGAATGACCCGGGGAGAACGAGAAGGAAAGAGGGGGTTCGGGTGACTGTAAAGGATGTCTGAAAGTTTAAACGACGTTCCAGGAGTCCTTTTTCTCAGGTGACGAGACAAAGTATCGGTCCCGGCCACCCTTCGAGTTTGGTCCTCTTTGTGCTTCTTGTTTGTCACGATAAAGAAAAAAAACAGGGGCGGGGGGGGGGGGTGAAGAAACCTGTGAGATTCGAATGAAATTTAAAACTAGTTTCCCGTTGAATGAAATTCTGTTTGGAAACGCGAGCAACGGACTAATTCTGATTTACGAACTACTATTAACCCTTTTCTTTTTGTCGTCGAAACTCGAGACACCCCGTCCCTGTTTCATTCGATTTTCATCGAACTTTATCTTGTCTTTCAGCCCCTTCGAAGATACAAAGAGGATTAGCCCAGTTGGGCGCCAATTTAGAGGGTCGATTTAATTGGGAGCCCCCATTGAAAATTTTCAACCCCTGCTTTTTTTTTGTTCATTTTTGATTGCATCGGAATTTACGTTTCAGTTGCGCGGATATATTTCTGTTATCGATAGCACGTTAAATACTCCAGTTATTTTGCAATTTGATTTCGTTCAAATTGGCGAATCGGTGAAAAATTGTTATCGATTTCATTTGGACGGCTAGTTTGACGACTCGAACAAACGTTGAAAGTTCCAAAATCTTTTCTATTAAATTCATAAACTCAAAGAATATTAAAAATAGTTCTGTAGATTTTTTGAAATATTAATAATTAATATTGCCTGCGCCCTGTAATTACAATTTTTCTAGATAAATGTTACAGTAGAAATTCAGCCAGCTGTAAATGGCACCAACAAACTCGTTGTTGAACAATGATAAAAAGGGTGCTCGACGGGTGTCATCATAATGGATCGTCCATTTGTTAAGGTCTCGCGTGGTTGTGCGTCGCGAAGAATCTCGTAATGCACGAACAAGGCCAACGTTGTCGTAGTTTCTGTCTGTTCTCCGCTAAGAAATTGAAAACCGCGTCCGTGGCGATCCATTACGCGGCCCGGATAGAATTCTGTATCGGTGTTGGCCATGGCGTTCGCGCAAATGAAATACAGGCCAGGGATCTCTTACAGTAAGAGCTTCGGCTCGAAGGACCCTCTCGAGGGCTGTGCACATCCACGCGCGACTGCGTGCGTGTGTGTTGATTGTTCGATACGAATAAATAGCGATCTTTGACCTTTTGTGAACCCAGTTTTCTGCCCTTTCAAAAAGGGGTGGTGAAATATTTTGACTGATTTCGAATTTCACTGTAAAATTACAAATCTTGTGTAATATCACGTTTATGTTCTAATTAATTGTTCAATGGAGCTCATATGGTACTGTTGCACCCATGACTCCATCTTTCTCCCAGTCCTTAACTTTGCACCCCTTCCTAAAACTCAGCCGGTCACGTTCACCCCACGATCACTATCCCCAGTCACACGGTCCTTATCATTCGATCCCCAAACCCTCTTCATTCACACCTTATCTCCTCTGGAACTTCGTCACGCTTCTCGATCACGTCTCGATCGTAAGCAATCGTTTAATTAAAATACCCGTGAATCCTACAATAATTTCAGTCTCGTGTGAAAAATTTCTCTAATAAAATGTTATGAAATAATAATTATCAAGATCTTTTCCCTAGACTTATGTTCTTGTTTCTGTTGCAGGTAAGTGGAGCGACAATGATGAGAACCGATCGAAATAGAAAGAACAGTTACCGGATGTTGGTCTTTGATCGTGGCTCGTGAGTAAGAAACTAAATATTTGATTAACCGGGAGAACGGTGGCACGGATTCGGTAAACGTTTCATAGGGTTAGATCCATTAGCGTGAAACCGCTAAAGTGACGTAAACTGATACATCTGGTGGGCAGGTTAATTAAGGTAGCTGAACGAATAAGAGCGATGCGCAGTTGAATGGCTGACAGTGATGAGTCTACTTTAATTAATCCCTTGCATTCGTATCTGATTTACTGTCTGGCTGTGAACGTACCAAAACCGTATGCGTTTGTTCCTACTAATTTCCATGCAGTCTGAAAAATACCTGACAAATCTACCTTTTCCAGAACCCTATAAAAAGATTGGAAAAACTAATTTTTAATACGAGACTAATAAGATTTGCTTATAATACTTATAGAAAGTTCGATTTTATAATTATAAATTATAATTATTCAAAATATTACAGAAAAACCCTGGGAGAACTCTCCTCGATATTTGTCGCGTGCAAAGAATGCTCTCGATAGTTTCTCGCGTTAATTTCACTCTCAGCGAGCACGTAACTGAACGTAACAATTAGGATCTTGCAAGATTTCCGCCCGTAACTCAGCTGTTATCGCGTTCCGGAGAAGTGGCATTCAATTTAAGCGATATTCACTTATTTCCAGTAGTAAAATCAACGATAAATCGGGCTGCGAACGATCCGGCGTATCTCGAAGCAATTTTACAACAGGGGAACGGAGAACCGGTGTCCGACGACAAATCACTGGCCCGGTACGAAAGAAGGATCGTAACTTTGCACGCGATAGATCCACCTGGGGTCTTTATCGACGAACAAACCGAACGGGGGATCCTCGTTTGTCATTATCCAACGCAACGGATCGATCGATCGATTCGATCGATTACCAGAGGGGGTGGGACGGGAGGGGAGGGTCGCAATACAGAGGCTCGCGAACGACTGCAAAACGAGTCAAATAAATTTTCCGGTAAGGATTATATACGGTCCGATAGGAAATGACGCTATCCATTTCCGGCAGCTGTGACGTTTAATCCGATCGCACCGGGGGAAATCTAGCGTTTCGCTTCTCTTCTTCATTAACCCTTGCCGCAAAGCGGTTTAACGAGAAATAAGACCGACCTCGCCCCCCTCTCCACCCCCTACCCCTCTTTGCACTCCTGTTGGAATCATTCGAACCGGCGTGCAATTAAACTGCTCGTAAAATTAAATCCACAACGTTAACGACACCGAACAGTGGCTGAATTCGAACTATCGTTGCTTGTCGAACATATCTGATAGTGGTTTTCCGAACAACAGCTCGTATAAATTGTGTATCGATCGGAACGAACGTAAATTAATATTGGGGCAAAAAATTGGGGGAAAAATGGAACGAATAAAAATGTTTTGAAACGAAATAAGGGACAGGTAATTCTGTGAAATTAAAATCTTGCACCCTGAGTGTCTTTAAAATGTCAGAAAGTGTAAAAAGAAGGCCCCGTAAGGGAATTAATTACGATTACGCATCGGCGTCATTCATTGCCGGTATTTGCATCCAAAAACCGGTTGAATTAACGGGACGGTAAACCAGGAAGAAGTAATAACGAGACAAAGTGAAAGAGAAACGACGGCGAAGAACGATGATACGACGAAATTTATTCATAAGCAAAGTTTAGCGACGATTATGCGGGATGGGAATGCTCGCCGAGGGAACGGGGAAAGTTTCAACTCTGAGATCGAAGTTTTATTCGAACCTTCTCGGTTTCGTTTCACGTCGTTACCGAGGAAACAGCCTACTCGACAAGCCCGGGTTATTAGTTAAACGCGCGTGATTGATGCGTTTATACGTCGCGATCCAACAAATCCTTCGCCTGGGGGGATCGTTTTATCAATCTGCGCGATTTAACGAATGCCACCCCTGGATTTCCGTTCGCGTCGTTTCAATAATTTCACTGATCAACGTCAGTTGGCCGTTTTGTCGAAACTTCGACCCAGAATCGCCCCGAATGATCCTTTCCCGTACAACAACGGTAAAAATTTGTATTTTGAAAAGAATTATTTGAGTAAAACACTTTGGCGTACGAACATAATTATCCATGCGACTCGCGAATTTGTACACACATTTAAATTTCAATCGAAAACGTTCGAATGATTTCGCGCGGGAGAGGAAGGGAGACATGTTACGATGAATTCATTGTTTTCCTTTTAATTTGCAAATTTTCCGAAATATCGCGTGATTTATTGATACATCGATCGTTACATTATTCACGACAGGAAGCATCGAAAATATTGATACGAGCCGGGCAAAAATGGTCGCGCGTTTGTTGATCGACGGAAACGCATTTAACGAGACGAAATATTTTATAATTGCGCGCGTGTAAATTCGTAAGCTCTGATGCTTTTAAATGGACTACACGGGTCCGTGCAACTTCCCCCGCCCCCCACTGTTTCTTTTTTTTTTTATTTCATTCGTGATTTAATACCTCGTCTAGCGTGCTGTTTCGTTGAAAATCGAATTCTCTCGAACATCGAGCCGAGCGTAGGGAAATTTAATTAAACTTAACCAGCGATGCAATTACGCAAAAAACAACAAGGACCCGTGTCACTCTCGCTATTTAACGAACAGCCGTACCTATGCTTTTAACGATCGGCGGACAAATTCTTCTGGCTATTTGTCGAGGACGAAAGCAATGGCGAAAAAGTTTCTCCACGCAATTTAACTCTGTCCAAGAAAGGATCGTTGCTGCTTGCGAATCTGACCCGTCCCTTGTAATAGTAATCCCTGGAATTACTTAATATTCCTTTTTTGCATAATTTGTTTAATTTTACTAACTCTACCGAAGGGAGGGGTTAATTAGTGAATTTTCTCAAAAAATCTAGAATCTCATAAAACGTAACAATTCTCAGCTGAAAATTCAAAGTTACGTCGATCGAGCGGTCCTTTAAAGTTCCATTCATCTAACGATCCAACTGGGGAAATTATCATATTGAAAGACCTTCCTCCGCTGTTTCTCGACCCATTGAAGTGCCGTCCAGAATATCTTAATATCCATTTAATGGGCACGCACAAAGCGGGGCAGGGTCTGCATGAATCTTAAGCAGATTTAAATGGACGAGCCTTCGTAAGACGATCAGGTTTCTTGCACGGCTCCATTACGCGATCAATCCTTTTAAACCAACACGCTAATCCTCTAGTATTACGTGAAAAGGGACGTGGATGCTCCGTTTCAGGAGTGCGGTAAAGGGGCCACGGGGGAGGAGGGATACGTTTGCATAAACAGGATCGAACCGACGAAGATTTCCCTCCATTCGCGAATCATTTCGATCTGACGTTTTCAATTCGACCCGAACTCCGTGTAATTTTGCTATCTTGATACGCGGGCGAATCCAAATCGTTATTTATGTTACGCAGATTTCTGGGAATTTTCTTATCTGAGCGGTACGAACAGGCCATTTTTGGTGCACAGGATTTACCTATTCAGGATCAGATTTTTATTTAAATCAAGTTCGAAATTTGGTTAATTAGTGCGTCGGTTGATACGGAATATTGTTAACATTGGTACTTTAAAAAATTAATTAGTAATCAAGAGTTTCCCTAATGAGTTATTGAATGTACAACAATTCGAATGAAATCAAAAGAATTTTCCTCCCCTTTCGTCGCCCCCTAATAGGCTCTGAACATCAAACTTATCAAAAAATATCGAATTCCCTATTCACCCCTTTCGCGCAGCTCGAATCTAATTTATCGTCGCGGCAGCGGGCGTAATTTGTTTACCGACCGCGTTTAATTGCGAGTAACGCGCGAAAGGTGGTCGGGGCGCGGGGAGGGGGGTGTTCGTGGGTCGAATTAGCCGCTGCGGTTTCGCGAAAATCCCCCGTGCATTCGTATTGAAATTTTCCTCGTTGGATCGTTTATTCCCCCTCGTGGGAGACGAGGGTGGCGCGCACGCGAGGGGCTGCAGAAGAAAAAAAAACGAAGAAGAGAGAGGAAAAAACGAATCGACCCCCGTGATTTTTGTCGCTATTGTGCGCGGCTCGGCTCAAAGCCCGTCGGGACGCCCGAGTATAACGGATGTTGGTCAGCCTCGGCTGGAAATGGAAATGCCCCTCGTCTCGCCCCCTCCCCTCTTCGTCGAAAAAGTTTGAACCCGACGCGAGAGTTTCCCGGGGTATTTCTTTTTTTTTTTTTTTCGAGATGTTTATATAAGTGCACTGAAATATTCGGCGCGTTCGTCACGCGGAAACGAAGTTTCGCTCGAATGCTTTATGCATGAGCCCGTTTCCTATATCCGCGATGCGCATCAGGTTGAAACGGACCGACAACAACGCCACGGATAGAGGGGGATGGAAAACAAAAAGTTAACAAGAGTGGCTGTTGCGTGGGTGTTTTCGCGAAAGAGCCGCTTGTTTGAACGTCCCCTTTATTTGTCCGTTCGCGTGTGACCATTTTAAATATCGCGGCGCGACGATCTTGCCGAAAATTGCGGGACTATTTTATCTCTCTGACTGACACTGTGTATTTTTTTTCTCTCTCTTTTCTCTCTCTCTCGTTGGGCCGCTTCGTTTGACGGATTGTTATATTCGTGGGCGATCCTCTTTTTACAAATCCGTAATTCGTTGTAACGCGAGAGAACTTTATTGGTTTGCGTGCGCCGGCTCGAGGAAATAACTACAGACCAACGGGATCCTGATTGTCAATGAAACTGTAAGCCTTTGATCGCTTTAACGGTATTGCTATTCGTGAGAACTTTTTTTAGAGCTCTCTTTTTTTTCAATTCGAATCGATATGGGATATTCAAGAGCAGCAGCGCGTAATGTTAAAGGATTTTGAAGGTATTTAAATATTAAGAAAGTTTCGTCAAGGAGTCGAATGCTAACCTCAACCCTGATTCTGAAAACGACTCGAATTAGCTAAAGCTTGTTTGTAATACAAGGAATACCGAGTTACCGATTGACTTTTTTCCGACTAGCGCCCTAAAATAAATATTCTTCGACTGTTCGATAAGCCGATTAGAGGAACATCTGAACAAACTTGCCGCGAAATTTGCATTCAGACCAATTTCATCGGGGCAGAGTGGAAAGTTGGCGCGCGATATTGAAACCGGGGAAACGTGGTTAAAATTAATTTTGAAAGGTCTCAATTAACAGGCGCACGCAATAAAGGGACGATTGAATTTCCAAGTGCCAAGCCGTTTACCTTCAACTGTGCACGAGGTACTCATCGCTACTTCCGTCACGTTGTAACAAGATATTACGTAGTATTAGGCACTCGGCGTTAACCAAAGTGTTTCTAAGCTGGAGAGTGCCACTTCAAACGTCTGTGGTCGGTCCTATTCGCCTACTAACTCTATAGGTTACACCCTATTACCTGACACCTATTACCACGGCCAATCTGCGGTCAGGTTGAAAGGTTCGATGCAACGATTCCATTCCCGGAAAGTTACAATGGCATCGAAAATTTATTTACCCGTTGACACGGTCGTTAAACCTTGACCTTTCCGCTGCGAATGACGCGCGGGATTTCGAGAAACTTCAAATCCGGCTTCGCGATTTTGAATAAAAAAACAGGAGGGTACTTTTATCTTACATCCAGGATTATTCGTATTGAGAATAATCCAGGGGGTTTTGAAATTCGAAATCCCGAATAAAAAAAAGCCGAGTAATTGTTGTACCGTGCTCCCCCAAAAACTGGGTCGTTTTATTGTGTCAAGCTTTTAAAAGATCTGCAAAAATTCTGGAACACTTGACAAAACCTCTGTTATATTACACGTTCGTTCGTTACGTCCTGCTCTCGCACAACGAGGATAAAAATTCGGAAGAATGTGAAACTTTAGTGGCGGAAGGTTAACATTTTACCAGATGTCGAAGAACTCAAATTTACGTCTTGCGATAAAAACGTACCGTCAGCGAAATCTTCGCGATAGATTTTAATTGTGACATTTAGATGGTTGCTCGGAGTAATAGCGAGCTGATCGATCTTACACACGGTTGGTACCGTCTCGAAAAGTTTTCCCCTCTCGGAAAACTCTGACGTCCCCGTAGCGTCGATAAAAGTCTCGTCCAATCGACGTGGACAGGCACGTCTCGGGACTATCAAATTCTTCGTCCCTCGGCTTATCGACGATATCGTTGTTCGACGGTGCTTCTCACGTAGCACACATGGCACCCCATAACCGTGGGAATCGAGCATCAACCTTCTTTAAATCATAGCTTGTCGTTCTTTGAATTTTTGAGAAGGACCCTTCCGGTCCGGCTACCGGGAAGTAGCTCACAGGGAAGGTGTGAAACGGGGAAAAGGTTCGTTCCGTTTTACAATTCGATTGGTTTGAAGAAAATAAAAGAAACATAGAGAGGCGAGAAGAGTTAAGTCCCGTGGCCGTGCACCGATGTCGCAGTTCGTAGATCAATTAACGCCGGTTCGATTTCCGGTTATTTACCGTAAAACGATGAAGACTGCGCGGGGGATTTCTGGACAGATTAAAGGCCGATTTCGTCCTCGCTATTACTACCGGTTAGCGAAACCGAGGCTCCATTGCGTGACTGTTACCCACCGCCGCTTTTAATCCCATTAAAATCCCATCATTCTAAACCTCGATGCCAGGGTTACCATCCCACCACTCTTCACGGGATGGAGATTATTCGCTCCGACGTCCCTTTCGTGTTTTATTTCGCTCGCTCGACTTTTTTGCACCACTTTCACAGGCCTTCGTTGCCTGCATTGCGGTAACGAAGAATGTAATTCCTGTCTTTGCTAATGACACTCGTTTCACCGGTGAAAATAAACGCCTCCACCGTCCTCTCATTCGAGGGTAGATCGATACCCTTCATTCCAGGGAAATTGAATTGTTTTTTGAGAGGATGCTGGTAACTCTTGTCAAACCTTTCATATTTTTTTTTTAATACACGAAGGATTCGTATGAAATCAATTTCGAAGTTAAAATTGATTGATTATTTTTAGGAGATTACATTAAAACGGAACTGTTTGCAAATTAGGAACAATTTTACGTTTATTTCTAATACGTTTATGCCACGATTCCAGGATTGTGCAACGAATAAAATGTAATTTTCGTCCATTTGTATGATGAAAGTCAGTCGAATTGTATCGGGTTCGTAGAAGAACCCCTTTTTTTTTTCACACTTTGGCCCGCGTACTTTTGGCCGAGTGTGGCACAAGTGCCAGGTGGCGAACAGCTCGTTAAATAATGGATCGATGAACTAATAAATCTCGAGCCCCGGCCACTTGATGCGGGGAAATAATTGCCACTGTGCTAACAATTCAACTGGTGTTCCATCGTTACGCGACCTCGATTGTTATTCGAACCAACCCTATAAAAAGAATCGCACTCGACTGGTTGTTCCTGCCTTCTCCTAAAAAGGGACTGGGTCAAAAGGTGCATATAAACTAACCGAAATAAATAAAAGGGTTACGAGGAATTTTTTTTCAAGTGTTCTCGATTCATCAATTTTCCTTCCATTTCTTTTTTGCATTTTTTTGTTTAAGAAATTCGTTCAACTCGACGAGCCTCACTTAGTAAATTTATTGGGGTGAAACGAAATTCGTTTCGTACAGAAGAGGCAATTCCGAAGAAGGTACAGAATCCATTTACAATTGTTTATTTTTATACATAAAGGTAGAATAACTCTTTGATACAAATTGTTAGATATCGTTTGATTATAACATAAGTTAGTACTGTTATTTATTATTCAAAATAATCATTTTTACTATGCAATTCTGCAATTCTAAACGAATATTATTTCTAAGCAGTACTTCGATAACAATACTAGATGGTGGTTTTATACTTTTCGCAAAATAGAATTTCATTTCAGCCCATAAACTATCAAGTTGTGCGAGTAACTCGGAAATTTCTCATCGGTCCCGAGCAAAAAGCACGGGATTCAACGTGGATCTTGCTCGCTACACGACAAGTGTGTCTGTTCTTGCGCGGCTCGTAGATAGACAAGAAAAGGTGGTGGCATATCCAGAGAAGAACAAGGGAACAATCTGAATCGGTGCACCTGCCAAAACGCAGATTCCGCTCGATTACAAGTGAAATGGCTGGGAAAACTGAAACTATTGGATATCTGGAAAACGCTTAGCGAACATGGCGAACCGCGAAGCCTGCATAAAATCGAACTATTCGACTAAACACGGCTAGCAATGTATCTTAATTACAGCAGCAAAGTCTATCATTGCACATTCATTGCTATTAGACTGATTTTTACTTGCTTAATAAATAATTTACAACTGAAGCAAAATTTAACCCAGTTTGTGTAATACAAAATCTGAGACCTCGTGGAATTCAGTCAGACACCAACTGTTACCCATCAGTATCTTCGAACAACACTTGCAAAAATCAATTTACCACCCGAGGAACTTCATAACGATACCAGTTTCTCGTTCAGATTCCCCCTCAGGGGAAGGGAGAAACTTTTCCCTCTGTCACAGCACCGATCTCCCCCCGTTATCGCTCCTTATTACATCAGGAAAAGGAGGAACCCTTCGAGTCACGAACGCATCAAAATTACATCGAACGATGGGCTCTCCCCTCCCCTTATTGCACACCCTCGCGAAGAAAAAAAAGAAAGGAGAACTTGAAGGCAATATCCCAACGGGGACCAGCTTAATCGGCATAACTGCCAAAACGTGGATCCCATTTCGCCAGTGATAAAGTCAGAGGGTAAGATGGCGAGGAAAAAGAAACCGTCCAGACGTATCAAGGTGGATGTACTCGAATCTGGCCGGATTTCTTGTCGCTCCCGAAAGTACTGGCCGCGTCATTGGCCAACGAAACAAGCATAAGTAGCGCGCTCGAAGAGGGTTGCAACCGTGTTAGCTGAACGGAGACAGGAAGGGGGAGAACAGGGTGCTACGGCCAACTGACACGGCCCTGTTTTAGCCAGTGTCACCGGCAAGAAACAAAAGCCCCACGGGCGCGCAGTGTTCCCCGCCTCGAGATAAAATGGAAATGTACGGTCTATCTGCGCGTGTACACTGCGACCCGTCGCTTCCTGTAAGCACTGCTCACGCTGGGAAAAAGGGGTGGTTCCTGGCCGAGCTTCTCTGTTCAGGGTGCGCGATAACTATTTGCACCGCGTTCCTTTTTTACCCTTTTGCCCATCGATGATCTTGCCAAAGTTTGATTATTTTCTTTTTGCATTAAATGAGTGCTGGACTTTGCATATACTGTGTTAGATTCTGAATTTAATATGTTATCTATTAACGTTTTGTTAAAGTTACGTTTTGGACAAAAGTGTAAGTCGAATTCCATTTCCATAATCAGTACGGACGCGACCCCTTTTTCGCGAGGGTAACAATGGCTTACAAGTGGAATCTATGTCGGATGAGACAGGCCGCTTGACTCGGTAGTTACTTCTAATTGGCAGCAGCTACCACTAATTGCGCCGGTTCTGGCTGAAATAAGCCATTAAATTACCGACAGAGGAAGAAGTTTGGAAAGACGAACAGAAACGGCGGAGGGTGAGAACTGTAAGAAAAGGGTGCGACCGAGGATGACCTAGGGGGGTGCGAGCAATGAAAAGCCAGCAGACGTGTCTTTCTTTGAATGCCTTTGAATTAATAACCCAGTAACCTCCTTTTTTTTTCCTGAAAGGATAATTTTGAGATTATTTAGGGTATGACAAAATTAGGTAATAAAGTTTAGACTATTTGGGACCCAAGACATTTTATAGAAAATGTAACATGTGGTCAATAATTAATAACCACCCCTTTGATCCTTACCTCAAGCAGGGGCAACATTAAGACTACTCAGTAGTCGAACATATTAATAATTGACTTTATCGCTAATACCCTTGGGGGGATTGAAATTTATCAACCCTTAGAATCGTAGACTGGCATGTCTATTCGAGACCAGAAAGACCAGTTTGACGTTTATAACCGTGCAAGTTCCGGTAGTTTCCTAGCAAAGTCAATACCGGGGCTTTCTGTGCTTCGGGGGAGAAGTTTCACGGAGAGTTCTTGTTGATACTTAGCAGTCTCGCATCCCCGGCAAGTTACAAGCTGAAACATTTCGGTATTTAGTTCTACATCCTCTTACAGCTGCTGAATCATTTTCTATACACTCATATTCGACTTCTGTTCGAGTACTCTTCAAGTACTCCGCCAAGATGAATAATTCCGTGATAAGGAGGTATTATATTCTTGAATGACGCCCCTTTCGAGTTTTCTTTCTTTTACAATAATTTCCCTTACCTTGAGAGCAGGGTACTTGAACGAGATTCGTACAATATTTAGGAACAGAATGTCTGGAAATGTTAGTTTAGCATTAGTCCTGGGAATTGTTGCGATCAGAAGTACTTCAAGTAATTTGCTAATAATGCATAAAAGATCCCACAGGTGTAACACACATGATAAAAATAGGTAGAAGCAAAAGGTAGGAAGCATTTTTCGTGGAAAATTCATCAGGCCCTCGATTAATCAAGAACGATAGCAACTAATCATGGTGTAAGTGCCGGTACGATACAGCGCACCGACATAAAGTTACGAAACGAATTTCCGCAGCGTTCCCAATTAACCCGGGCTGCCTGGAGAGCGTCCAATCCTATTAGAAGATTTTCTATCTGCCAAGGATCGCGATTCACCGACGCGAACGATCGATGAACAGGTAACAAACAGGGGTTGACTCTCAGCCGCTGGAGTCGCGGGGGGTGTACGGGGCTGGAAGACGTTCCCCGTCGTTAGCGCTCGTAAATCGTTCGTAATAAAGTCATCAAGTCGACGATAAATCTTATTAAGTGTTATACGCTTGCCGCGAAACCGACTGCTCCTCTTCGTCGTGTTACGTCGCATCCGAACGAACCCCCGGCGCACGAATTAATCTCGCCGTCTAATTAATTATTCGGTTATCGCGCGACTGTTATCCGACCGCCGCCAGGATATAGGCTGGATTTCGTGTAACCAACGCGACGAACAATTATATGCCAGGTGCCGATCCTATTTCCGTTTTCGACGAGACGACGAGACGCATTAAATACGCTGGCGAACGGAGAGGGTGATAAATGGGGACGAGCCTTGTTGTAGTAATCGTTTGATCCGGATACGAAATCAACCGGATCCTTCGCAAATCTCGCCTCGTTTTCGGCGTATCTGTCGTGTTACGACGCGATCGTGGCTTGTAGTTGCCGTTCCTGAATTTGACAAACGACTTCGATGGAATTTCGAGCGCTTAGAATCCTTTAGAAACTTTTGACTTTGATAGTTAATAATTGTAAAAGTTATGGAATAAAGTCTTGAATACTCTCTATCGATAGGTATCGAGGAAATGACGTGTCTCGCGCATACGGCTTTATTGCTACATTCACGGAATAAAAATCATAGAGTGGAAGCGATTCGAGTCGTTAGAGAATCAAGTGAACCGGGTCTTGGTTCCGTTATTCCTTCAGAACAGATGACAGCAATGCACCTATTGAAAATCGAATCGTTATAGGCAGACATCGTGCCGACTTTATCCCCTATTGATCGTCGAGCGTTACGAGTTTTTCCGTTTCGTTCTCAGTCGCCTGTAATGATATTATCCGGAATAACTCATCGGGTCGTTTCATCGAATTTCGACTCGATTGCTTTCCGTAACTCCGCTTCCAAGAAACACCGAATCTCTCGCTACGTGTCCCTGCAATTGCCCCGCGTATTTACTCGCAGTAATTAAACAGCGCGAAATTCGGAATTAAAATATTATTTTCATTCAAAGTCTAAAATTTCATCGAATAAAATATAGGAATTTAAATCGATGAGGAAGCATGGAGGAAGAGCGTACGATCCGCTTTAAAGGAAGGGTTGTCATGTTTCGTGAAATGGAAAGTTTTGAAGAACCCTTCGTGTCGCTATGAAATATGCATAGGTATAGGTGAAACCGTGTTTTGTAATATTTTTACGGGCAGACTTGGGGAATAGAGATGCCGAATGATTTGCCGAACAGCTCGTTGCAAACGCGGCCGACGTGTACCGTGTAGGGAACACTGAATAATGTAACGCGGAGAAGGTAGCACACGTGAACATCGGAAATTCTATCGTGAACAAAGCATCTGCATGCGGGAATTGTTAAACAATAGATCAGTTTTGGGACGGGGTAAAAGCTTGCTGGCATGTACAGAGCATTCCATCGGAATCGATTTCTCCTGGTTTGTTAGCATTGTTATTATTATTGTTGTCATCGTTATTTTCTCTTCCCTTTGTACGTCTACAAAACGTACAACTTTTTTTAGTATATTTTTTTTTTCTTTTTTCGTATTTTCATCAACCGCCAGCTATTACGAGCTATCCTGCTTCTGAATTTCGTTCCGAACAACATACCCTGGTGTTTTGTGAAATCATAGAATGACCCGTGTGTTCGCTCTTTGAATCGTTTTTGATTTTCTATGAAAATTTCAATCAAAACGAAATGAACGTTGGTTTTCTACCATAGTGTATGCTTTGTACGGTGTAAGGAAGGATTTTTTAATTCCCTGATCCTTTGAGCCGAAGTTGAATGTATTGTATTCGTACAGAAATATTGGAAATATTTTTATAAAGTCAGAAATTTAAACATGTGATATCTTAATTTTATTAGTAGTCAAATACACCACTAAATACGTACCAATGGAATCTTGATGTGGTGGAATTCAGTTCTAAAATGGTACCAAGGCGTTGAACTCAAAGGAGTTAAGCAAATCAGTGAAAGTTCAGAGAGTGTCAATTGGCTTCGAATGGCATTCGATAGACAAGCATTCCTGCCCTTCGATACACCCTCTCGCCTTCGTAGAATCTTTCTCGGGGACGAACAGAAGAATCGTACTTCGACTGCAATTAGTTCTGCTCGATAAAGCAACAAGGAAATGCTTTCGATATCCGGCGCGTCGTCGAAGACGATTCGCGGACCACTTGGCAATTAGAGCAACCCTCCACCCCCCCACATCGAACGATTTTAATGGGGTTTCCAATCGATAGAGCGGTTCGATGCTCGAACGATTGTCGCTGATCTCTTTATTCGACCGTTTTGTGCTGAAAAGCGACTGTTTCGCGTGTTTTGTGAGCTTCTAGGGGTGCTTACAATGTCTGTCGAGCGTGAAACCCGTTAGCAGCCAACAAACCCTGGAATTAATGCACCCCTTGCCTTTCCCATTACATCTCGAAAAATGAGAAAACATTTGGAACCATCAGGTTCTTCCTTACAACGTATGTAGAATAATTTAAGAAACCACACCGAAATTAATATTAAAATATACATATTGGGATAAAGGATTGAGGATGGATAGGTAATGCAAAGAGAAGACTTAAGAATTAAGGTAATATTTTATTTTACAGCAGTTCGTAGCACTTGGCTCAATATCATTGTCTAAAGACTCGATTTTTATAAAATTTCGGTCTTTAGAAAATGATACCGATTACCAGGTCACACCACGAGGAGGTGGCTACGATTGTGACCCGACCTGAAACAAAAGAACCCATTCGCTTAGTTCCCACTCACACTTACAAACATCTTACAAACGCCTTAATCTAATCTTAAAATTAACTTAATCGACAAATCCCTCGATGTCCTGTGCGTTCCCTCGATGATCCCACGACGTCCGTGCTTAACTTTAACTTAACTTAACTACCTTAAAACTAATGACAAGGTCCCTACCTGCAACTTTCTACCCTAAAACTGTACTTGTCATATCTCGAAGGATTGCCATTAAGGAAGTTTGGAAAAGTGAAAATGAAATAGAATATTTAAATGAAGGGAACTTCGAAAAATGAAAATGGAATAAAGAAATTTTGAAAAGAATATTAAGTGCAAAATGACTGTAATGAAGAAGGTAATAAGAAAGAAACGCGAGCAAAGCAAAGAATTCGCTTTAGTCCCAAAGTATCCCCGTGTGCACGCAACGTACTCGCGGCCACCCAACAACCCCAGTGACCAGCATCTTCTACCACCCAGTACCCCACCTAAGAGGACCAACAAGAGTCAGATCGCGGCTTACGAGACAAGGAATGAAATCGAGTCTGAGGGTACCGACTAGCACAGAATTGAACCATCGTGAAACCTGTTTTGGAACTCGAAACAGCCCCCGTTGAAAGGGGGACTAACAGAGACGAGCCCATCACAGAGACCCCGTGGCCGCTTCCGTAACTAGCCAGTAACCCTCAGAACTCAAAACCACCCAAGCCACCGCACGACCAACTCCCACTGGTCAACTCAAGTGAGATACCAGATGATGGAAAATGACTTACGATCACCGAGAATTACCGAATGGTCGACGACCCGCGTGCAGCCGGCTTGCAACGCGAGCGAGTACGTCGCGCCTGACATCGAGGATACCGAACGAAAGCGAATTATGGGTAAAAATATATGAAAAAGAAGCTACAAGTTAAAACGGAGTGAAAGGGTGGCAATCCTCGATTCGACAAGTAATGTTTAAAGTAGAAAGTGCTTACAAGTGACACAAGTTCTTCATCAGGTAGCCGGTAACAGGCTACCTGATGAAGAACTTGTGTCCCGTGCCCTCCCATCCTCCCACGCACGGTATACGCACTTTGTAATTTAATATCATATTCTTATTACTAATAGTAATATAAGAGGGAACTTAAAATTTCAAGCTAACTTAAAGTTAATGGATGTAGGATTTGAGGAAGGGAAAGGAAGGTATTTAAAGTGACAAATAATTTATTGAAATAAAAATATCAGCCACGAAATGAAAGTATAAAAAGTATTTGTTAAAATAAAATCCTGGAAATAGCAAATATAATTAGTGCTGCAACAATCAGAAAACAAGTGAATAAGGATTAAATAATGAAATCCTGAAAAACGAAGAATATTAAAATGGTAAGATCAGAAAAGCCAATGATAAAATTAAGTGGCAAATGAGTTAATAAACTTAAAGAGAAAAAGAATATCGCGATTCAGTAACGAAGGATATTAAACTCGCAAAATGTCGAGCTTAATATTTCACGGTACTATTCGTACCGTTTTAAATAAAATAAAAGGTAGCTGTAAAACATAAAACACGAAAGAAAGCAAAAATTAGCGAGCATAGTGACAATAGAATGACTGTCCATCTTTAGATGGACAATCATTGATAGTTCCCCTCTGGGCTCTTCGGCATATAGCCTCTTCTCTCTTCGGCTAATCAAGCCTCACAAATATCACTCGCGAAATTTTACGATTGCTCGAACACTCTTTAATTTTTGTTAAATAAAACAAGAAGAAACATACGTGAAATGAAATTATTTGATTGGCAACAAGATTTTGTTTAAATAGAAGGAAATTGATTTGATAAAAAATTATTATACATACTAAGTTAAAGTGAATAATGTAAAAATTGCCAATCTAATAATTCTATTTCCACCACTGTTCCCTTTTTATTTTATTTCCAAAAAGAAAAGAATGTGCAATCGCAAAATATATTTCACTTCACTGAACACTTCACTGATATACTTGATTTTTGTAATCGGGTTTAGAACCACGACTACGGCTTACAAACTAAGGCTTGGCCTTACGAAAAATCGAAATCAAGAATGTTGAAAATGTAATTTCATTTGCATTTTGATTATTCTTTTCGATTTTTCGTTTAATGTTACCCCAGATGCAAACTTCTCATGTATGAAACATGAAAGCTTGCTCTGGCCCTGCCTACTTAAAAACTAAATCACTCACACAGAAGTAAACTACCTGCCTGCCTGATGCTATATTTAAAAATTGTGCAAAAATCAATCACACCAACACACACACTCCACGATTCTCACACACACCACCCGGGTGCAAAATAACCTAATCCTAGGGAGAACGTCCCGGGACGTCTCCGACACCCGAGTTCAAATTCACAATCATACTCTAATTAAAATCATACCTGATTTGCTGAAATCGACTGACAATCGATAGTGAATGTTTCGAATGCAAAAGTGAATATGTAAGTGACTCTAATAGCTGAGCAAATAATTTTGATTTATTACTTTAGATGGTCTTTAATTCAATAGAACGATACAAATTCCACATCCTAACCACACACACACATATGGAACTTGTATCGTGTTAAATTCACTAATCGATTGTCAATCGCCAAAAAGATTAAACTTAAAACTACACCTTGTCCACCTGCTCTAATTCATTCGTGTACATCTAAGTACACGTATGAACTTCGAGCATAAAAATGGACAAGGCCAGGTGAAATTTCACCTACCGTATGTCTTCATGTTTGCTGAAAATCCTGAGCTAACAAGTACGATTAGTGACAAAGACTCTAATACTTTCTTAATAGAATTGATAGTAAAGTGAATTTAATTTTGAAAATGAAAAACTACTTTAATAGAAGTATACTGAATTTAGAAAGAATTTTGAAAATGAAAAACTACTTTAATAAAAGTATACTGAATTTAGAAAGAATTTAGAAAAGATTTACTAATGCAAGACTCGAAAATTAATGCAAAAATGACTCTACGTTTAGAAAATGAAAGAAACTTTTCGTAGAAATAAATATGTATCTACAGTTCGATATTCGAGAGATTCCAATATCAAAGTAAACGTTCTAACATTAAGTAAAAACATTTTTAATCATTACTTTGACATCGAAATCTACTCCGCGAATTGTTCTCTTGTACGTAAGAAATTTAAAAAGAAAATTGTCAGTGAAATCGGAGGGTCATCCGACTTCTATACAATTTTCTATACTTAAAAAATTATTCTAAACTTGATATACGAATATTAAATACGCGACGTACAAGAAAACCCCTATCCTGAGCTAATACATATGCAAATAGACAAATAGATTTCACGAATATTATTATACAATTGTAGAATAACATTCGTGGTCACTATGCTCGCTCAAAATAAGAAAAATTACAACCAGTTCCCGTGTCGTTTCGGACCTTTCGTCCTACGACATGATGGGAACCGGAGGAACCATAAAACATGCGACTCACCGATCGTAGATCTCTTCTACTGCACTGCTACTGCATTCAGCAAGTTACTGCTCCAGAATTGACCCAAGACTGCTCCAGAATTGACCCAGGTTTGATCCAAAATTGACCGAAGACTGCTTCAGATTGTCCCAAGTTCGATCCAAGATTGTCCCATGGTTACCTCCAGATTGATCCATGATAGACCCAAGATTGACCCATGGTAGACCTCCCTTCTGATTTTGAACTTTTTGACATCTCGAACAGGACTGACAGAATTTGACATTCGTCGTGTTTATATAACACTAAGACTTCATGGTTCATTGACTTCATGGTTGACTGACTACCGGTTCCCAAAATCATTCATGCATGAATTTTTTCTTCATATTTCTTAATTTCGCAGTTATTCATTTATTTAATTATTTTATTTATTTAACATTATTATTTTATTACAATCATGCAAATTTTGTTATAATTATTATAATTTTATAGTTCTATATGGAATAATTGTTATGTCTACCAAATCTTATTTTATTTTAAACGATTTTAATTAATTTTAATGTATTTTCTAATTATTCATTTGTTAATTGTTATAATTATTGAATATTGATATTTTTATAATACTTATGGATGGGTGAGTTGTAGATTTTGTTACAATTATTATAATTTTATGGTCTTATATTAAATAATTATTACTTTTACAAAATTTTATTTTCTCTTAACGTATTTTATAATTATTATGGTTTCATGGTTCATTGATTTCATGGTTGACTGACTATTGTTACCGGTTTCCGAAATCACTCATACATGAGTTTTTTCTTCATATTTCTTAATTTTGCAGTTATTCATTTATTTAATTATTTCATTTATTTAACATTATTATTTTAATACAATTATGCAAATATTGTTATAATTATTATAATTTTATAGTTCTATATGGAATAATTGTTATGTCTACCAAATTTTACTTTATTTTAAACGATTTTAATTAATTTTAATGCATTTTCTAATTATTCATTTGTTAATTGTTATAATTATTGAATATTGTTATTTTTATCATTCTTATGGATGGGTGAGTTGTAGATTTTGTTACTTAGATTTTAGATCTTATGTTTGACTTTAGATAACGATTTGGTAATTATATTATTAAAGTATATAATTGAAGTTTTTTATTTTTGGGACATTCTCGTTTGGACCTCGATATTTTTATGTTATTTCTTTTTATTGTTCGTTATTTGTTATTATTCTTTGATTTCCCAAAGATTTCCCCTTTGATTTCTGCTTTTTGCAACCTTGGCGCATTGAAATCTTATTTTTAAGTACAAGTACCAACGATATCGCGAACCAAAATCAAGCATGTCGTGTCCCATTTTCAGCCAGCTATCCGGCCTCGTAATATGCCTAGTATTCGGGAGTTCGTATGCTAACGTGTGCTGGAATCGTTGTTCAATCCGTAGAGACTACACAGGAACGACAATCGCGACCAAATGCGGCTACATGCCCACTTAAGTAACATCGCAGTTGACCCAATTACGAGCAACCCGTAGCCGAGACGATATACATACTCGTTTTCGAGTTATCTGTGTTTAGTTGTCGAAAATGTTCCCTTTCGTAACCTCGACGAAAAAAACAAACAAACAAACAAACAAACCGTACCGTTTATTATTATATATTTTGCAATTTCTTTGCCTTCCAAGGAATAAATCAAATTCAGTCTGTTTGGCTGGTACGCAGAAATGATCGCAGCAACCCCTTGAATTCGATCAACCGGGCGGCATATCGGTCAGAACATCTCTGTTCCGAGAATCATGTAAATTCCGTTGAAAATTGAAAATTGAGAATAGTTTCGGTTGTAACACGTGCGCCCTATGCTCGCATCGACGAGAGTCAACCCTTCCACGATCGAAATTCACCCGTCCCAACCCCGTTTCCCCCCGTTGACACCCGCCGGGCGCCTGATTACACACGATGACCATTGGTCACTAGCCAGATCGGCCGGTTGCCCTTTGTTTTATCAGGAGCCGACACAACCGAGGGCTGTGTTACAACACTGCCCTAACCACCGGCCAACTCCACTTTATCACCACCGGATGGAATCACGTCGTTTCGATGGAATTTATAAACAGTCCACTGAACTCGATCGCGTCATTCACCGATCTCGTTAAACCGGATACTACGATCGATTCGAATCTATTTCCTGTCCGTTATCCTCGAGAAATGAACTGATTACGGTTACTGATTACGATTGTTTAATTAGGGCAAGATCGAATCAATAATTATTTTACTTGTTCGTTTATTATTTGAAATTATTTGCAATTTGAATATCTAATATTTCCTTTGTAAATTATTGATCAAAGGGGGGTTGACTTGGATCATTTTTGCAAACGTCTCTTTTCATAGGAGTACTAAATTTCTTCAGAAGAAATTTGGAATCGCTGCAAGAAGTACCCGGAAGCGGATCAGTTTCTCGCGAGCGAAATTTCGCCATGAAATATTGAATAGTTGGCTCTGGTAACAGCAGGAAGGAACAATTTTGTTTTTATTAACATCGGTGTCACGTATCGCGGGCCAGCACCAACTGGTTTCTTTGAAAATAAATTATGGAGCATCCTTTCAATTTTTTATTGCATTGTTGCATATCAGATGGACGATTTTGAAACGTACAACGAAATAAAAATGAGACAGCGTTTCGAGATTTGCTTACTCCTCAAAATGTAACATTTATACGTTTCTAAATTTAAAAACATGACGTTCTAAAGTTACCAGAGTCCCGAAAAATATAATGCGATGAAATTGAAAGGGGTAATTTTTTCAAAGCTTTGAACCGTATTTACCACCTTCAAACGACTGTATTACACCGTGTCACAAAGTGGAGGAACAAAAACGGTTCCAAGTACCCATCGAGACAGAGACGTGACCAAAAGAATTCGTAAAATAGTCGCGTTTCAAAGGAGTGGCAATCAGCTGGATTCCCGCGTGAATTTCATCTTTTTTTTTCCCCCCCTCCCCACCGGGTTTCGACGTTGAACAAAATAAATGGAATCAGAGGCGGCTGTATAGAGAGGACAAAAGACTCGCGTAAAGTGAAGACGATTACCAGGATGGAATTGCATTAAGTCACGCCCCGTCCGTACGCTTTTATCGACGCTTCGCGGCAACTTGGACGCTCGAAAAAGTACAAGAAGTCCCGGTTTTCGCACGAAGAAATTGCAGATACACGATCGCAATTGCATTCGACTCGAAACGAGCAATATTCCTCGAGAACTTTCACTAACATTTGCATCTCAGGAGTGTTTAACTCTTTTGTGAGACAAAGTTTAAACTCGATATACTATTCCATGTTTAATCATTTGAAATTGTCTTCTAAAACTGTCTAATGGGCAATGAAATGTTCGTAATTATGAATCACAGGCAGTCAGGGTCAATTTCGATTCGTTATTCCCGGTTATCCGAAAAGCATGCGATGCCTTCTAGATTTTATTAGTTCGAAATCGAGAGGAAGTTTTAATTCCTTCTACCAGGGAACTACTCCGGGATTCTTGGAACTCTCCTCCATTCTCAGTTTGCCACTTTACGATATTACTCTCGTGCTGTCGTAGAATACCATCTTCAAGGTTTAATCTATAGATCGCGGAGATTGAATACGTGGATCTCGAGTGAGCTCGAGGGGGACATCGAAGAGATTTCGAGAAGTTTCTTTCATTTCTTTAATTTTCTCTTTTTTTCCTTTCTCTTTCAATTTACAAAGAGACCCTCCTCCGCATCGTACGGCATCGATCATAAAATAAAATTCGTACGTCTCTTTGACAAATATTTGTTATTATCCTTAACGAGTCGTCAAATTTACCCAAGGGGTTAATTAAATTCAATTTGTATTGAATTGAACTAAGAAACGTATTTCTATTCTTTTTTATCAAAATACATTGTAGGTTAGTTTATCAGACACCGAAGGAAAAAAAAAAACGGATTATCTTTGGATGAATTTGATAAATTCAGGGGGTGTGCAACAAGCTTGTTGTTCTTGGCCCCGGTCGTTCGATCATGTGGCACCATTCAATCATCCCCAACAACGAAAAGTCACCTTCTTATCCGCATTATCCGTCATTTCCGGTCCGAATTCCTTCAGCCCGAACGATTTCTCTGCCCCATCGATCTCGTTACAACGCGGCCGATTGTGTACCGGGGACAAAAGTTCTTTCATAAATGTTTTATTATCCAACGGTCGTTCGACGAGGAAAAAAAAGAGAGGTGAGGGGGTGGTTGTAACCCCCCTGCCCCTTGGACCGGGGTAGCTCGATAATCTCGACACGATCCATCATCGGTTGGCTCGCACCCACGACAATGGCTTAACTCTTTCTCTCATTAATTATTTTTCAACCGTATGCTTCTCAGTCTTCCGTGTTTCGACGTTTTAATCCTATCTGGGCGGTGATTTCTTTTTTTTTTTTAATTTGAAGACAATTATTAAAAATTGACAATATTTGTAATATGATTTAATAACCAAAAGAGAACTTGGTATTTCATTTATAAGCTTTCAATTCAGGCAGATTTATATTTTAATTAAAGTTGTAATAAAGTTTGATATGAACGAAAATGATGTTTTAATGAAGAGAGATAAGGCCAGGAACTTGCGTTATGACCCAAAATAATAATTGCACGCTGCGTTGGGTTTAGAGAGTGAATATATCCGAATCGCAGCGTCCTCAAAGGGTTAATTAGTTAGCTCGCTGTTTGATTCCGCGAAACGAGTGTTGGTTGTTAATAGACCTGAGAAACGGGCCAACTGTGAACAATTCCACGAATTCGATGCATTGTCATATCGTTGGAGTGTAGTTAAGTGATGGCTTTGTTTCTGATTTGATCAGTTCTCTCCTTTTTTTCCCTACCTCCCTATGGATATGTAACTTTTGTTACGATACCGTGAAGCACCTACTTCTTTCGCGTTTTGTACTTTTTAAGAGGTCGTTGTGGAACGTGAACGAGGGCGTTCCATTTTTTGGTGGGTAAAAGTTAAATTTCTTTCTTTTTTATCGAATGCAACGAGCGAGCCTTGAATTGTTATAAAAATGAATTACCTTTTGCCCTGTTAAGATTACGAAATTTTGAACAATTGGATAATTTTGAAAATTTTATTAAAAAATCAAACTTCAAGATAGAGACAGAGGGTTTATCAAGCACGCATCGTCGTTTCCGGCGGAAACTTCTGAACGATAAAACATTCAATCGATCCGGGCCAGACGAGCGTTCTTTGATTCAGTTTTTCGTCCCGATGCCGGAAACTTTCCGCTCGTATCTTCGGGACTCGATATCAGAACGGTATTTTTAAGTTCCATTCGGGGCTGAACGTATAGGAACCGGCAATAAAAGTCGATGCTTGATCGAAGAGAAAACGTTATAGCATGAACCTATCGCGTTTCATTTGGAGGTCGATGAATCTTGAGATTTCTTTGCATTATTAGTCTAATGTCAGTATTTTGTTCTTTTGTTTTATTAATTATTCGATTATAGAAGATTCGAAGTGTCAGTCACCATTAAAGCAGTCAAAGTGGTTAATTGAAAAGCCAGAAATTTAAAGGTTACAATAATACAGCCCCAGGCAAGAGGACGTTTAATCAAAGGACGATCAAACCAGTTGAATAAATAGTAGAACAAAATTTTGGCAAATAGATAAGTAAGCGCAAACACGTGCCAATTAAATTCGTGGTGCGCGTATCCCGGAACGATCACGTAGCACGAGCATGCGTTGCGCCGCGACAAATATTTGCCACAGCGTTTCACCCCTCTGATAAGGGCTGCACCACCCTCCCCCGTTCCTATCTTACGATCTTTCCTCGATTCAACAGCGTCGCGGTCGCGACCAAAGGAACCTCCAGCAACCGTTGGTAAATAGATCTCGAACTCGAAATTTCATTGCTTCCACCCTGAACCCACCCTCGCGACTGTGTATTTGCTCTAATCGATAGAGGATAAAGCGATCTTCGATTGAACCCTTATTTGCGTCTGGTCGACCGTTTCAATCCTCCTCGAGGATCAACCTGAGATTCTGATACGCTTATCCATTAACTTTGTTATCAGTTATCGTGTTTCTTTTATTTTAATTAATATTAGAACTGTGGACCTGTTGTACACATTTACATAAATATAGACTGAAACATCTATCTATTTTATAAAATTACACAAACTTATAAAAGATTTCCATCCAGATTATAATCCTGAAAATTTCCACAAGAACCCACAAGAGTACCAATTGTTTGAAGTAATCCAAATATTCCGCAGGAACGATGTATCGATTATTAAATCATGTTAATTAAAAAATGTTCGATTTATTGCCTTATATTGAAGCCATTGAAAGCTTTTCCTCCCGCTTCTTTTGATCAGCGATTCGATTACATCGGACTGGAAATACGAGTGATCAATTTCGTCTAATAAAACCAATTTGAAAGCATAAAAGTTCGAAACGACAGATTTTTATTTTACACGGGAGAATTTGTTTCGAAAGGTTTGCCGGCCGTAAAACCAAGAACGTAGAGTAAGGAACGGGAGAGAGAGAGAGAGGGGGCGGGTGGGTGGTGGCCGTTCTTCCATCGTGCTCGATATAATATCACGATAAAAATTTTTGCTCTGATACCCACGGTGTACATAACTCGAGAGAGAGATAGGTCGATACGTGTTCTCCAGCCCTCTCGATCCTAGCCGCTCGTCGTTCTTTGACAAACAGGATTCCAGGCCCACCGACATCGACAAATCGGATTCTACTTTTCGCTTGTACGCGCCAACCGGAAGAGCACCTACCCCGCCTGTACAAAGGAAACGTGCCACGGCACCGGTCCACCAAAGTGTGAAGTTTATAGTTTACAGATAACGGGGGTTAAGTGCACCCTTTCGATCCGGTTCTGCAACTCCACTCCTCTCGCTGTTCTGATTTTACAACCTTTCCAAGTTTCTTTTATTTCTTCCGCCCTATTGATTCTCCCCCCGCGCGCGCCCCTTTTCTTCGACCACCTTTTGCTCCGTTCCTGTTCTTTGTCCTCGATATTTCCACCTTCGAACGGACTGGCTGTTGCTTCTACATTTTGAGACACCGTTCTTGGGGAAAGTAAACAATCCGAGGTCGAAAGTTTCCGTCGAGCAGAGATCATGTGTATTTGTTAATTTTTAGTGTGTGAATTAGAAGAAGGGGTGTGTTATTGGGGAGAATATGCATTATTTGTATTTTTAGGGGACTGAGGAATTTGGGGATACTTTTATTGCACCCCTGGGTCAAGAACAATTTAAACAATTTGTCAAACTCTGTTTCAAACACTTCCTTTCCCAAACAAAATTTACAAATAGTTATAATTACACAATTAGCCGCGTTCGTTGAAAATGTTTTGTACAATCGAGGAACAATAGGTCACACCGTACAGCCTGTATCTTTGTTTATAAAATACTCGAGCAGCTTCATAAAGAGATCTTTGGTTTACGAAAGAAGAGAGAAAAAGAACCGGCTCTTCATCTTTTCTACCCCTTTTAACGGCACACAAATGAAGCACTCGAAATACAAAACACGTTTCTTCGACCTCCTCGACAGCTTCAAAGCGAACGAAAGGAAACCAATAAATCAACGGGTTTCCGGTGCTCTGCGAACGACAGATTAAATAAACCACCCTTCATAGTTGACTAACTTTCGACTTTCGGCATTCTTGAACGGTTCTTGCTATCGATAGGTTTATTTAACTTTGACAATGACACGAATTCGGGAACGAAAGCCGTCGAATGGTTCTTGCGTCGAGGGAAAAGTTTGGAAAAAGAAATGTTTTACGAGAATTTTTGTCTGGAAACTTTTCGTATACGATATCGTTGATACGCATTAGATGACCAAATTGTTGGAGGACACGGGGTGTTTTTATATTGTGGAAAAACGTATAGAAACGGAGGCGGTAGGCAATAAAGTAGAATACAGCCGGCCAATATCAACGCGGTATACCATTCTCTCGTAATCCCGCAATCTTTTTCGAGCCGAATGGCCACCCTCTTTTGTCCGCTTCTCGTGCTCGCGCTTTCCCTTACTGCAATCTATCGATAAGTCGATGAAACGCCAGAATAAACAGGGCCTCCTTGGACCCGTGACGAATTATGCCTGATACTTTTTGCCCGAAGGATGCCCGCACGATGTCCTCGACAAAAATCATTCGATGAGTGTTAACCCTTTCCACTCGAAGCAGGCTTAAATAATATTTCCAACTTCTATTACAAAAATATAATATTTCTAGCCAAACGGCTAAGAAGACTTAATATCCATAGGGATGATTTAATATTTTTGAGATTCTAGGATTAAGGTTTAAATATTTGCTGTCTTAGCGAAGGAAATAAACTTAGGAGGGTAGTAACTGTTTCACAGCGCTGTTTAAAATTTATCGAGAGGTTTAATGGAAGCCGGGTAACGGAGAATCTGTAATCCAGCTCTGGACAGATTAAGAAAATCTGTTTGGTATCAATTTTCTCTGGAATTTCTGCGCAGCTTCCGCTGAATTACTCGCTTCCTCTATCAAAACGGGCTGCCGTGATTCTATAACGGTCTCCTTTTACTTTGAAAAATCGCTGGATTTTGTTCGAAACGGATTAATCGGGAATAATTTCATTTTTCATTTCGTTATCCTTCGTTTCCAGAAATTAATAGACGGTTTTAAATATTGATTCACATGTCTTTGACTAATGGAGGGAAATGCAGTTCGATGGTTCCTCCGTCCTAAAAATATATCGGATTAATAAGTAAAATCCTGTGACAAATCAGGGATGATGAACCTTTCTGTATTCAGAAGTTGTTAAATAACAAATGAATTACCATGGACGGAATAATTTAACGAGAAAACTCCGAATTTTCTCTTTTATTCGACAGGAAATAAATTTTCTATTCAGTTAATACTTTACTTAATGGAAGTCTATTAAGAGCTTCGAATGTCAATTAATAATTCTCTGATTGTGGATTGTGGATAGCATAACAATTAATATTCTGTTACGGATATCAGCAAAAATGTTTAGCCATTTCTAGGCTGAGGGTAGAAACAATCGCAGAAATTCCTTCGTTAGCGAAGTCGAATTGGAACAATCGATACCGCTGTTCAATGGTCTGTAAAAAAAAAGTGGGCGTTGGTGGGTTCCTTCGTTCGTTGAAAAATTTGTGGCCCCGCCGAATAACCGGTTCAATTAATTGTTCCACCGATTGAAACGTCCCCCACCACGGCCGGGTACCTTCTTCCGCTTGTAAACGCCAGTAGTCGCAGCGAAATCCCCGTCACTGGATATCGATGGTCGATAAATCAAGGGTTCTGGATAAATCAAAGCTTGCGAAGGGGTGCGGGGCCCGGTTCATTGCGGTGCTGGTTCTCGCTCGCGGCGCATTTTTATACGTCGCCGATCGGCTGAATAAAATTCAATCAAGCCCCGTTCCCGTCCGCGGGGCGAGCAAATTTTATCATACATTCGCTGTCCTCGTCGCGAATCGATCGTTAACACGTTGCCTGTCATGCGGGTCACCGATAATCAACGACTCAAATTTTCTATAACTGGATAATTATCCAATCTCGTTCGTACCTATTCTCTTACTACGAAAAAATATCTATTTTATCCTCTGAGGGAACATCTAAGTTTCCTTTCAAATTTAAATAGAATAATTATTTAAGACACTTCTGTCAAAATGTAAGCTGATTTTTGAATTTATTTTTAATTTAAAAGTCTACAGTTCTAATTATAACTATTGGCTAAGAGGCTAGTACTAGTCATATTTCGAGTACGAACAGTTAACAGAAGAAGACAGAAATGAAATTTTATTCAGTTAATAATGCAAGGTATTAAATCGAGAGCTTAAATTTAATACTGGAGCTAGTGGCTTTTGAAGTGGGGTATGATTTATTTCCAGCTTAGTTTCCAGTACAAATTACACGAACGTCGATGTAACACGAGGGTGTAACATAATACCGGAAGAGTCGAGACAGCGTTGTTTCGTTTCAGAATCAACATTGAACAACGACAGAATGTTGATTCGCGATAAAAGATACATCGGGGTGGGTACTCTTGTTCAGCCTTTTAACACACGGGACTCGTTGAAAATACAGTGGAATCGCATTATCGGGAAAATTGTAAAATATAATTGGCCGACGGTGAGCCCGTTAAATCGTTTAGCCGTACAAGCGACGCTTTAACGAAGGCCCCGGTTAATTACGATGCGATTCTAGTCGATTAATGATGCGACCGTAAACACCCGTCCGCCCTTTTTTCGTTCCGACCTCTGTGTTCAAGATCTCTCCTCTCTCGTTTTTTTTTGTCTCTTCTTTTTCCTCTTCGAACCGACCGCAACCCCGTGGGGTGGCTTCCGGGTAACGTTGTCATTTTTCCGGATGCAGGTGTTGAAGTTCCGTGCCGTGTATCCGGCAGTCGATCGCGGTTTCACGCGAATCAATCGTTTCGCGCCGCTGGCGCACGATTGTTCGACTTCTGGTGGGTTGTGTTTTTGAAAAATTCATGATTCCTTGCCATCGAGTACCCTCTGCCGCGTCCTTCAATCGGTATTCAACTAAACACGAATTGTATGTCCGATTTATTCGTATACACGCCATTATTTCCATAGTTATTGAAAATACGAGAAGCGTTGTTTGATTTCATAGAATTATATTTTAATTAAGGGGTGTATTTTTTAAATTTGTATCAATGAACCTCGTGAAATAATTAGCCAAGAAAACGTAATGAGAGTATTCCGGTGGTCCTGGCCGTGGTCTGAGATGCTCGTGCTAATACTGTAAAATATGGAACCAGAGCGGTTACTCTAGGATTCAGAGCAATTAAGGACAATGGACAACTCGGCTGGCTGTTCTATAGTTTGCGAAAGGTAGAGCCGCGCAGGATGGTCAAACCGGGTCTCACAATTGAATTCGGGGCTAATTCAGTCATAAATACGTCATAATTCTCCTCTGTTAATGTTGCACATGTCTAAAGGAACAATTGTGTATTCTGAATTACGAGGACGTAGTTTTATTCTTCGTTTATGGAAACTCTTTCCACGACTTATCAAGAATTAATATCAACCCTTTACTTAAATTAACTTTACTTGCATTTTAATGTAACATTTGTCATATCAACACAATTTGTTACATTCGTTTAATTAACACCCTGGGTGCCACTTCAATTTCCACTAAAAGTCGTTAAATAAATTGTATTGCATTTCAAAACAGATAACCTAATTCGATAATTAAGATTCGGTTAGCTCGATTATCCGCGCCGTTGTTCGCGAAACATTTTACCATCGCGAATGGAAATCCAATATGAAGACGTTTATCGCGCGGAGAACAAGAAGCTAACCGGCTTCGAGTTATGTTTCGAAACTCGAGAAACCGAGTCCTGTCCGGGGATTTCCGACGATCGTCGAATGGTATCCGGAAGTTTGCTCGGTTTGTGGTCAAGGACAACGCAGGCGTGCTCTCCAGGCTTCATCAAGGACACCGTCTTTCGTTCCGAGGATTCAGGCAGGCGATGATTTCGAATTAACCGGCGCGTCACGGTTTGTTAATATTCTGCGGGAAAAGTTTAACGAAGCCTGATCGTAATTCTTAAAACGGGAGTGGAAGACCTTTCAGAACGTCTGTCAGTCGTAAAACGGGCGCAATGGTATGAATACAAAGTGTCCCATTCAAGTATTTACATCAGGGTGCTCGAGAACGGGTCGCTGGGAGAGATAAAACAGGAAGAGGGCGGGGGGGTTGGGTTGGAAAAGGGGGTGAAAACGAAGGAACCAACGAGTTTCCGCCCTTGACTCTGACGCTACAAGCCTGGATTCGAGTCCCGACCCACTTCCTACCCGACCGTCCCCATTTTTTTTTATATAATTCATACCCGCGTAAACACGATCTTGAAACTTCTTACTTTATTTCTCTTATACTTCGTTTAGATTTATCAGATCCTTCGAGCAAGACTTTATTTCGAACAAAGAATCATACAAGATTTATCGAGGCGGAATTTTTTAATAGCTTTGGCCTAAATGTGATATACATTATTTTGAAAATCGGAGGAAGAATGAAACGTTCGTCTATGCAGGTTTATAAAATTTATTTTTTATGATTATGGAATACGAAATTGAAAATTGATACAGAACCTACCTATTGTATGTACAATAATTGTTTAATAGGATCAACATTGATTTGGATCCAGGTAATCAGAGGATTCAAATTAATTTTCCTATGATTATACTTCTATAATAATCGTATAATGACAGAAATATTAATTAGAATCCAGATAACGAGAGAACACACGAAATCAATTTATCCGTATCTACACTTCATAACAATTATCTAGTAACGTTTACAATGAGAAAATACACAGAGCTAATTAACCTAAAATTGTCGTTCCGTAATAATTGTACAATAATATTAATATTATATCGGGTCCAAATAATAATAATCTATTTCAACGATTGTCCAACAACTATATTAATTTTTTCTTTACTTTTCGACGAAGTTCGTACGCGTATTTTATTCGTATCCTTCCACCCCTCGCCCCCTCGATCAATTGCACCCCTTTCCGTTTGAAGTGGCCTCATTGAGAAGAAATCGCTGGCACACGGAGATGTATTACGCTAAGCTGTTTTCTGGCACTGCGGCAAAAGCGAGCGAAACAGAACTAGGGGTGGAGATAAAAAAAAAAAGAAGAGGGAAGAGACAGGAACGCCAAAAAGGGGCGGTTTGCTGGATGAGACGTCGGTGAGAGAGGGTTACGGTCTCCTCGGAGGTACGAGTTTCCTTGACGAAAGTCGTGGCCGGATATCCCGAGCCATCACGACCCAGTTTCCATCGGGATGCAGGACAGGGGGTGGTTAAAGGGGTGGAAAAGAAGATCCACAGGGAGGGCTGCCAGCTCGACCCCTTAACTTGCCGAATAAATTATCCAATGGGGTCACGTGCCGGTATTTATCCTGCGCCCAAAAATCACGGCCATCCCCTAAGCCTGACAAACCTGTAAATTTAAAATACAATTATTGGAATAATAATTTTTTGAATTGGAAATTGTTATATGGTGGAAAAAAATCTTGAAATGGAGTGGTACGTTTCTAAATTGCGATGCTGGTTGCATAATTCTGTCACCTTTAATTAGTCCGCTGTGGAGCCTCGATTAAACCGGATGTTTGTGGAAATTCAAATACATCCGTTTGTCGTGCATTGCCGCCGGTAGATTCCTCGATCGGTACAAAGCTGGAATCTGGATTATCGTTCTCGATGACTATCGACACGGTCGTAACAATATCTTGGAGACCCATCTGACCCCAGATCTAATCCGAAACTAACCCACGATCGCACGTGCACACGGACTACTCCATTTTGTTAGATATATCCAACCCACCAACGTTTTGGTAATAACACTATTAGCTGTTTGTAGATTGTTGCAGAATAATTTTAAATCATTGCACAAAAATTTATTTTATAAAACGGAATCTTTTATAATTTAATTTTCTATAAACAGTTGGACAAAGATTAGCTTCAACGACAAATTACCCCCTTCATATTAAAACTATTAACAAAACATTTACACTGTCAGACTTTCTCTCTGTGAAATCGATCAACAGTCTGTCGTTTTATGTTAACGATGTTAACAAAACCTTTGTACACTTGTTTTCGTCGCATTTGAAATGTTATATCGACAAAATATACACGTGTTACTTTATAACATTTGTACGTCATCGGGTCGTGTCGAACCGCGCTTCACGGATAATGATTTTTTTAACAGATTCATGAATCGGTATCGGAACAATTTGATGAGCAATTTACACGATTATCAGCGCGACACAGGTGCCGGCAAACTGTCGAACGTTTATCCGTGCCGGTCTATAAATTGACCGGAATCGATTCTGTATTCGCGAACCGATGCAGACCACGTACACGCCGGCCCACCAAACGCGATCGTTTTCGAAAGAGTTTATTCGTATAAATGTTTCGCGGTTGTTCGATCAGGTAAACATCCATTGATTCGAAGGCAGCGATACGCTCGAATATCGAGGAGCGAAGTTAATCAATGGGAATAAGGCTGGCTGAGTTCGCTCTCGTTTTCAACCCCCGTCGTTTGTCAGTTAAATTATGGCTCGAATTTTCTTGTTGAAATTGCCCTGGCAAACTCGCGACGGAAACGATTGATGCAACGCGTTCTGGGATATTTAATACTTGTTTATTACACTACAATATTTACAGTAAATCAATTCCAAATCTTAATTAACTACCCCAAGACACTCCCAGAAACGATATCACAAAATAAAATTGCTGGAACAGATTGAATAACAGTTCCAGTAATTACGGGTAGAGCAATAATAATTTTCAATAGCAATAACCCTGTGTTATCGTATCTGTGAACGAAAGGGGGTTGATCCTTCTCGGTAACGAAGGGCTCTTAGGTTGAACAAATACTCGACGAGACCCGGGCGAAACTTGGTACAATAAAAACAACACGAATCCCGGTATCGTAATTTCTGAATCGACGAGTTTCCAACAAGTTTCGTCCGGTTATTCGATCGTGGATTTCAGCCCCGGCTCCCTCCGCTCCCTTCCGATTGTTTCGAAAATCGACGGAAATCGGTGGCTGGATCCGCGGCCGGAACGTAAGCCGTCGGGTAAAAGCGACCTATCGCGGTCAATCATCGACGGATTACCGTTTAATTAATCCGTGGAATTCGTTTTTGCGGGATCATCGGGCGGCACAATGGCGATCAACCAGGAGGGGGTGCCCCGTTTATCCAGCGGCGGGGGGAATTATCGTGTGCGAGAACCCGGAACGAAACCACCGTGTGCACTTGTAATTGCGCGGGGCGCCGATGGCATTTCTCGCGACACAGTTTTATGGGTTATTACGGGCTTAGTCGCACGTGATTTCCCGGAAACGATCCATCATTTCAATTCACCACACACTTGCCGCCACTGTTGTACCGCGATCACCCCCTTTTCGCGACTCGTTCCCCGCCATTGTTTCCATTCGCGATTCATCGTTGCGTTTCGGTAACATAATAATCCTTGGAATTTTCGTACTTTGTCGTGCCGCGCAATCTGCTTCGACGTCAATTATTTTTCCATTTAGTTAGATCGACGACTACATTTCGCGGCGAGTCGGCCATTTTCATTCCATTATGGTGCAAATATTAATTTGTGAGCAAGTAACAGTACTAAAATATATTACCAGTGTAAGTGACAGCATGATAAAATATTTTATTCTATACTTTCGATTGTATCACCCCGAGAAGCAACGGAGCTTGGAAACAATACGTCACGATACGGAGTCCGATACCCGGAAAGTCTGAAATTCAAGGATCAGATATCAGAAAGATTTTTTAATTGCGAATCGCAAGGTTAGATCGTGAGAAGACCATCAGTCTTTTCGTGAAAGAAGAGGAGGCGCGCCGGTGAAGTGGTTAACGCTGTCTCGGAACACGCAACCTTTCGTTGCTCGTAAATCCCGCATTCCCTCCTTTATCGTGGACGAGAAAAATTCCCTGATGAAGAATTATTTTAGCACGATCGCCTTCGTTTCAGATACACAGCGGGAGATATATGAGCCTCGTAAATATCAGCGGGTTTCCGCGCCGCGAAAAGCAACTGCGGGGAACACCTTATTGAAACTTCTCACGATCAAGATAAATCTTTCCCCCTTCCCCTTTCTAATTATCGATCCTTTCTTACCTTATTCGCAAATTGATATTTTCTGAACAATTCAGAAAAAGATAGAAGTAATTGTATTAACTTTGTAAGGGGTTGGTTTGAAACTTGTCGAGATCGATATAAATCCAATTTTAATCTAACAAAAATATTCGTCTGTCTTCCGGGCTTTTAAAAAGGGAATTCTTCCTCACTTTTCTTCAAGAAAAGCTGACACCTTCTCCAATTTCAGGATTTGGACAGTGTCACCCAGACGAGGGGATGGAAGTTGGCCTCAGAGGAGCAGAGGGATTACAAATATCGGGATTGATCCTTAATTTATGAAAAGTTGTCGAAGGCTCTGAACATTGTCATGATCGCTCTTCGACAACCCATTGTCCCAGCATCCGCACCCTTAGCTCTTATACCTTCAATATTTTTCTCCAGCTTTCAAATCACTCCAAATTTTAGAATTGTCAGGGGGTTAATCTTTCAAAACAAAGCCACTCGAAAATATTCAAAAATCAAGGGGGATGAAAATATAATCCAGATTCGAAACGGAGGCGACATCGTAAAATTAAACGGGCGAACTGTAAAAGAATCGAGCAGTTTACGAGCGGCGTCGCGCCTAAAAACCACCCTTCTCGCGTAAATTCAACCCCCTAAACTGGTTGCAGGCTGAACGACACTTCCGGGAACGAATTCCTCGCCACCTTTCTGCTGCCTACGCACGAATTCCCATCGTCTTCTCTCTTATTCGCCCGTTTCCGTACGTAAAACGACGGAGACACCCTTTTCTCATCCCCCTCGCCACCGGAACCTTTGCTGTTTCAGCTTCCCTCGACTCGACCGTCTTTACATCACCCTCTCCCCCTTCACAAGCGGTTATTTTGATCCTGGATTTTCAACGTCGAAAGTTTTCCACCCGTCTACTTTGTCGTTGTTTCGTTCCTGAGACGAGAGGGTGGAAGTGCACTCGGCTACCGTCGTTCCGCTTTCGAAAGCTCGTCGCGTGTTCTTACGAAAAGTTTCTGGATGGATACAGTCGCTTTTTGCGGGTCTTTTGATCGCTGATTGTCCGTGGTGTCGATTGACTTCTTATTGCTGATTTCTAGGTTCTAAAGTGTGAAAAGTAATTTTGCAATTAATGGACCTGCAGATCGAGGATTAATCAAATCCGCAACAAACAATCACGGTAATGAGTCGATGAGATTTTACATTTCGTCGCCGGAAGTGGCCCGAAGGAATCATCGAAGTGTCAACGTCCCCGTTCGACCAGAAACGAATCAGCGAATGGGAAGACGTGGGTTCCGCAATTTATTTGTCGATCAAATAATCGGGCGTCATTAAATCAGCGCACCTGTGCTCGCGAGACGTTAACGAACGGATAACCTTTCACGATCGCATCGATGGCCGCGGGTGAACGAACCGGAAAAAAGGAGAAATCATCCCTTGGCAGGTAGGAGGAGAAACGGGGAGGTGGATTCCTGGACGGTGAATTTTACAGGTCGCGAATTTCCCGGGGCCGTCCATCGGGCCGAGTTGCAATTCCGTTTAAGTGGAAAAACTCTGGCCGCTCGTCGATCACTTGCCCGATAATATTCGCCAGCCTTGGGGAATGCTCGTGAAATTTTCACCGGTTTACAATATTCTCAGAAAGTTTCGATGCTTATCTGAAAACTTCCCCGAGCGATTGAAGGAATTATTAGGTGTACGCCGGAGCCGCCCTCCCCGATCTTTCCTCGACGTTTTCATACGATTATTTTAAACTCGAATACGTTCCTCGGTGTCCAAATCGTGGAAAATTCAAACCCCTGGTCCCCCGTTACTTTCAATTATCGCGCGGTGTATTGGAAGCAACGCAGGGGTTCGCGTCCCTTCTAAAATTAAGCCGTACGCAAAAGAACCGCGGCGAACCCTGCGCAATTAATACCGACACCCGTGAAAGAGCATCGGGACAAAAGGTATCGGGGAAACAATGAAACGCAGAACGGGGCGAATTAGTTCATCGGCGACCACAGAGAATCGCTTCGTGGCCATTGACTTTCCACCCCCCCTTCCGAGGAGCCCTTCGAGTCCCTCACCGGGTCCCGTTCGAAAGCGTAACAAAAACGAAGAAATATCGATTCCCCTCAGACGTTCCCACCCTTTGGTCAGAATTTTGAGGGGGGTTGAAAAAAAAAAGGACCGTATCGCTGCGGGCCAGACGTATCCGGTACCAGGGACAAAACCCCAGCGACTACTAATTCGCGCCGCGGTGCTAGATAAAGTCACCCCCGTCCAGTGATTTCCTGCAGCTTAAAACAGCTTTTAAAATCCTCCCTCCCTCCCTCCCTCCCCCCGTCCACCCTTGCCGCCTGAAAAGCTGGCCCGATATCGGAAAATGTAAATACAACCACCCCTTTGGTCGCTGCTTGGATCACCGGGCTGGGTGGTTGAAAAAAAAAAGTGAGAGGAGAGAGAGAGAGGGGAGGGAGGCGAGATCGGTCGGTTCTGTTCAACCCCTCCCGAACTCGCCTTTATTTGTTCGGTTTCGTGTATCCCCATGCTCGCAAGTGGATCGTTGCCGATGGTACGCGAAACAAAAGAGAATGAACCGTAGAATATCCGAAAACAATACATTGTGCCCGCGATCGACTGACTACCACACCCCCTTCCATCCTTTCCACCCCTTCCTCCCCCTACCCGGAACACGGGCTACATAAATATCTGGACGCCGTGGCTATTCGGCATGATGCACCGCCGGCCACTGTCCAGGGCAAGGATGCTCGTTTCTTCTTGCCAAAATGTCGGCTGGAAACCGGACCAGCCGGTTTTTCGATCGGTCATCCCCTTGCCCGAAGGGTGGACGGTATTGTTTGAGGGATGAAGAGGGTTTTGTCGATGGGGCGGGTCGATCGACGGCTACGCTGAATAAGTTGACTCGCCCGGGATGGGGTGGGTTTGAACAGGGGCGGGCACGAAGGGTTACTTTTGTGTAAGGACGCGGGGAAGGAACGTTTGTGTGCACCGGAGACCCTTACGAACGATATTTGAATAATTAAAAGAAGTTTTAGCGATTGAAAAGTGGGGCGTGTCTCTTGCCCCCTTGTGATGGGGTTGTTTTTATTTTAAACATATTTTGGGATGATTTGGGGATGAAGACTGTGTTATTTGATTAATTTATGTTGTTAAATTGCTCCACGGTTCGTGAAAGAAGAATTTATATGGCTGGGTCTGACCAATGCCTGACCTATACTACTGATTTCTGTATCTACGTTGGTTCCCGATACTCGAACGTACTTCCAATCATCATTGACGCAATATACAATAAATAAAACACGCAAAATATACTTTGTATGAATATATAATGTACTTGAAGGAAATTTGAAAAAGTACAGAACTTGCACAGTACAATAAACCAAGGTAAATAATTTCTTGGTGAATACACTCAAAACGTTCGATACAATCAATATCTTCCTATGTGCACCGAATTTTCCGATATTTGGCCATTATATAAATAAAGTTTCGATGTTCGCAATATAATTTTACGGTACGACGATACTTTCTCGTGACATACTTTCCCTGGGAATCCTTAGAAGATCCTCCCGGATATTTCGAGCGAAACAAAAGTCGTGACTCGAGCTATTTATCAGCGAAGATGGATGGAAAAGTTGCAAATCGTTCTGCGGTTGAAGGACCCGTGAGGGTTTTGTTTATTTAAGACGAGCCATCGACTTTCATCGAGTTTCGGGCGTGGATCCGATAACAAGGGATGAAAAGTGTGTAAACAGATGCCGGGGTAAGCGGATACGGGATTGACGGTGATATTTATGGGAACTGTTGACAAAAGCGGAACAAAAACTTTGCAAAATGGAGCAGGAAATTGAAGCGGCATGCGCTCCAGCGAAGAAAAGAATGGTATAAGGTGGTTCTTGTGTAAGAGCCCTTCGTTCATCACCTCGATAATTGAAGTTTATGAAAAGGAAACAATTTGTTCACGACATTTATTCAGAATATCTTCGATGATGATAATTCAGTTATAATTGATTTATTTAACGGCATTAACCCCTCTAAAGTATACCAAAAGATGATATCGAATGGCTGTAGAACAAAGAAGACGTGTAGCAATCAGTGAGGACCGGACTCGACCCAAATCCAGGTCCCTTTCGATCGCAATACCCGGGCCAAAAGGCTGATCGCGAGCCATCAAATCTCCGCAACAATCTCAAGATCCCATCTGAGCTTAATTCGAGTCGCCAGTTTGCGGACCACCGATAGTCAGACGAAACCTCCTCGTCGAGGGTCTCGAGGAGTCAGGAAGACCGTTCCCAGCCACTTATCCGCTGGTGCTTAAAGCGAACTCCGTTGCCACCGTCGTCGAGGAACTTGAAATTACGAGATCGAAACACGAGCCACGGTGATTCGGTTGCTGTCCACCTAACAACGAGTTGGGAAGTTCAGGAAGCTGAGAGGGAACAAGGCTCGTCAAGCAGAAGCCATTCAACCAACAGAAAATCAAGCATGCCTTGTTCAGGGAAATATTCCAGTATTCGATCTTGAATTCTGCAACGAAAATCAGTGGCAAGATTAATACTTTAATTTAATTTTCCCAGTTTCCGTACGTTATTGAACGGCCCAAATCTAAAGGATTATTATTGTAATCAAGGTAACACGGCTCTTTTTCACCCCCTCGCGCAAACAGGTCGAGTTAAGAACCCCTGGGGAGAATACTAATATTCCTTGGCGGCTCCCTTTCGGTTCAGGAGCGTAACAAAAGGGGTCGTTTGCCAGGCAAACATGACTCTTCCGTCGCGGTGTATCAGCAAACTAAAACTTCCGTAACGTTACGCTGCGAATTAAGTGTTCGTCTAATTCCCGGCGCAACGGGTTATTCCCCGTGAAAAAGCACGCCACCGAAACCGACCGCCGTGTAAATATTCCACGGCTGGTTAAAAATAACACGTAACGCACCGACGGTATAAATTTACCAGTCACGGTTCGAGGGCAGGGGGCGCGGGGGAGGACTGATCAATCGCAGACGACCGCTCCTGGGTACGTGTCGCTCATACAAATTGCGTGCACATGTTTTAATTGACGTGCGGGAGTAGCAGGGGGTGCTCGTTTAAAGGGGGTCATTTGTTGCGCGGGGTTTTGTAAATAGCAAGTTTCATCGGTGGTGCTTTCTGGGGCTAGAGATTGATGTCCCGTTTTTTAGGGATTTTGGAGAAATATTTTCACACATTTTCAATTCTTTTTTACACTCAAGGGTCGTTCAGGGTTGCTGCTAAATTACTCTTCAATTGCAATTAGCTTTTAAAAGGTAAAAATTAATATTTGTTTAATTTCAAATTGAAAAGAAATAAAGCGCAATAATCCCCCGTCAATGGATTGAACGACAAAACGAGCGTAATTGTGACGGAAGATTACTAATTAAAAATCGTCATTCGTTAAACTCTGATAAATAATTGTTCGTGGACGAGGCGGGGAAATTCGGATATTCGGCTGGACGGGTCGTTAACGAATATTATGGGGCAAACGAACAATTTTAAAATTGAACAGAGCGGTCGGGTTATTGCTGGAAAAATTGAGTTATGAAAGTTTATGGTTCGAAACGGCGAGCGGCCGGTAAAAACGAAAAGGTTCATCTAGCGGATACGAATGCAAATAGACGTCAAGAGCGGTGGGTGCAAAATGCCCGAGGAATTTACAACAAAGGTACGCGTGAATAATACATGGAAGAAAGTCAACAACAAGTTGCTTGACAAAGTTAAACAACGAGTGGCGTGCGTCCCGACAACGGGTCCACGGGTGTAACACGTGTAGAACTCGTTAAACAAATAAATACGCGCAAACGAAGGAAAAACCGCAGGTTTTTTCGGTACGTCGTTGAATTCGTGGGCGTTTTAAGGGTTTGCTGGAAACAAATGTACACCCGACAACATTTACCCGGAATAATTTTGTTTTGAAACGTTGAATCAAGGTAATTTCGCTGTATTAGATCCTCCCTTATTATTAGACCTCTCAAAATTTAAATAAGTGGAATAAGTAGATAAAGCAAGCAATTGATCGGACATCCGATTTTTGTCACATTTGCTAACAACACGAACGAAAACAAAGTGGCACAACAATACACAACAATTTTAAGGATCCTATAAGGATACTCAGGAAGAGGGTAGTTGTCGGAATTGAATGCAATTAGGCACATAACTTGTCCACGTCGAGAGGTAAATTTCGAACGCGGCCGCGTAGCTGGTAGGCAGGATCGGATAATAGATCTTGAATTATTAATTAGACGTCAGTGAAGCAGAAATCGAGACGTCGCATTAGCGAATTACACAGAGTGCGCATGCGTGCGAATTAGAGCGTGAAAGGCAGCCCTGTATCCCTCCTTCCCCCCGTGCGATCGCGTCCGCCTGTGTCGGATAAATTAGCCTTGTTGTTCCTGCTCCAGCCTACCATCTACGACAAATCACTGTGCGCACATGTGTGTGTGTGAGTGTGTGTGTGCTCTGTTATCCGAAAAGTATACACGACAGAAGATTTGTGCAATTTAAAATAGCTTTCGTCATTCGCGCGTTGTATTTGTACCTGTGGTCCGCGCGGACGTTGACCTATACTACTTGCAAAGCATAGATATTCGACGCGGAAAATCTCGTGTTCGCGCTGAAATTGATCATCTTTCGCAGATAACGCAAAGACCTTTTACCCCGTGGGTTGAAGACGAACACGACAGCCTTCCTGTAGGTGCGTGAAGGCTAGAAAGGGTTCATTTACATCCCGTCGAGCGCGTTATCATCGAATATTGAATGGTACCCGTGGTTTGGTAAAAGTGGCAGATACTTTGCCAAGGGCCTGAACTTCCTGAATCTACGGGCTTCCAATTAAGCCTCGGTGGCTTGATAATATTGTACACGACGAAGGGACTCGGGTTCATTCCCTGTAAGAAACGGGATACACGATGCCTGCTTTTCAAGGGAAACTCGGCTCGGGCAAGGTCTTTGATTATCGAAGCTCGAGCCCTCGAAATGGCGCGGCTAAATTGTAGGTTTGATGATGGTTTCCTTATTTCTTTTACGTGCAAACGGTGCAGCTCGTTCGTTAATTAATTTAACATTGATTAAATAATTTTCCAAAAATTTTCTAAATTCTGTAATAGTCGAAGAACGATCTAATACATTTCTATGCTGTATGTAATAAATTAGCGATTTGCGAAATTTTCCAAATTCCAAAATAGCAGAATCAAATGGTGGCCACCCATTCATTTCCAATGCCATATATATTAAATTACCACGAAATTCACGTGGTTTCCGAAATTTTACAGATTCCACGAGGAATCGAGACCCAACCACAAACATGACAAAAGATTATTGAATCGTATTCTAATGGGAAATTTTAGTTAACGTTTCCGTGAAAAATAGAATCTGGAAGCTTCGAATTTAGCTGATAACCGAACAGATACAAACTTAAGCAATATCGATTGCCGTCATTTTGCCGGAGCATTGAAAATCACGAAATTATTCAAACTCGAAATTGATTTGAAAAATGATCGTAAAAGAAGGTATGCGCAAACGCGACGCGCAAAATTGGAAAATCATTGATCACCAAGAGGCAGGAAGGGGGTTAGAAAGGGTTTGGGGAGGGGTGTACGCAATGCGTCATGTCATTTGTCGTTAAAACAATAACACACACCGACCGATACCGATAAACTCAATTTCGGCCGGCGTCACGGGTTGGTTCATATCGACCCGGCGGCCGGCTACTGGAAGGATAATGAATTACACCGATCCCTATCTAAAATCTCGACCGCATACGTTAACATAATTAAAAACGAAGCTAGTTTCGGTACACGTCCGGCTTCGACAGGACAATTAATACGATTTCATGGCTGCTAAACGATGTACAGTCTGCTGAAGCCGAAACGACCCGTGGTAAACAATGCTATAAACCGAAACGGGTATGCAGGATTGGCGTTTGCGCCTATAATAGAAATCATTTCAAATATCCAACAGGAATATTTTCAATGCACTGAAATGCACTGAAATTTCTGAGTCACCCAGACTATCTCGAAGTCTTTTGATCGATTTATTACAGTCAGGAACCAAACCGTACATTCGACTTGTATCTGCAACAACAACAACAAGATAGAGAATATCGTCAGGACTGAATTACGAGTCGTACGGAGAAGTTGGTCTGGTCGACGTTAAATTTTGATTTGCTCCCCGGTATAAATTCGGCCCGGTATTCCGGTATTCAGGTATCATGTAGCGACGCGGGGCGGGCAGTATATCGCCAAAGTCCGCAACTTGATGTCTCGGCCGCACACGGTCCGGCTCCTGCTACATAATCGTGCATAATAATTATGATGTCATCAATTAGCGCGCCGCCAGTGACATTAATGCTCGCTCGTATGACCACGACAGATCCTCGTGGCGTGGATTAACAGAGGTGCACACCGTGGCATTCGGTGCGGTCGTCGGAATCGAACCGGCCGGTTCGATCCGGCCGGAAATTCATGGACACCTATGACGAACACGTTTCGTTCGACGTCGCGTTGAAATTTTCGGTTATTCGAAGATCTCGCACGATAAATAATATATATTGTACTCGCTGGAAATTGAATTATAAATTCCGTGAATGTTTGACGACCTTGCGAGCGCCACTCAAGGTGTTAATGTGCGGTCGAAATGAATTATTTCAATTATTATTTGACGTTTATTATTTGGAAATTATTAACGTCCCGCCAAGATTCTTATTGCGATTGAATATTTTTTATTTTAGAAATAATTCCTGGCAGATATGGTTTTAAAAATTCTTATTTTGGAAATTGAATGTCCTGCAAATTCGCGATGGTTCGAGTTCGCTTTCCGGGACCTAAAAGTTGATCATTTGGAAATAATGAAGGTTTCGTAATAAGACCATGAGCAGTACGCATCAAGGCTCGATATATCAAGATTCAGTTGTCGTTCGTAGATAATGATTGCGACACATGTGGTCGTAGGATGGTGCGCATGGAACGTGACTGTGACACATTGAGGTATCGTATGTGCGGGACACATTACGCCGTCAGTGCGATCTGAAACCGATCGACTGTGACCTAGAAGGATAGTTAATCCCGAATCGCATGCATAGGATTCAATTAGGAGTTGAATGGAATGTCGCCAACACTTGTGATTCGACACCTTGTATGCGCGTTTGCTAACACGATCTTCAATTTCCTTCCCCCTCGTAAAATAACCATTTAGAAATAAAAGATTCAATTCTGCCTCGTCCTGTCGCAAACATCGTGAAATTATAAAGGAGCCTGCAACTTTTTGAAAAGGTAGGGCCATGATCACAGCTAATAAAGAAATTAACTTAATAACATCTGCAAAAATACTAATTCTTGAGAATATTAAGGCACAAGGGTGTGTTCTTAACGGGACTGGTGCTTCAGGAAGTGGCACGGCTCTGATTGGCGTTACGTCGGTCGAGCGGCGCGAAGAACAAACCGTGGCCGGTGGTTCGCGGTAATTGAAACTAAATGAATTTTGAAACGTCGTTGAAACGCGCAGCGCGGCAAGCGGAAAGTTTACTGACCGTAAGCAGCCGCCGTGACTCGTCCAGGACGACCTAATTCGCGGACGACACGGAAAATAACGAAACGCCGGGAATTCAATTAACGAACGGGTTACCGCTCCCCAGAATCCGGCCAGAAACTTTTCCGTCGGTTGTGAATTAACAATAAGGTGAAAATCACGTGGGGAGACGTCGTTCATTTTAATTACCATCTAGTTCGAAACGTGGACGCGTCCTGACCATGGAAATTAGATCGACGATCATTCGTTTTCAATTTTCGAATCAGGGTAATTCGATCTCTGAACTTTCTGTACGTTATAATTAATTGAGTAACTAATTAGCTCACCGTGTCCAGTTGAAAGATTAAAAATATTTAGTGGAAACTAAATTGTCAAATTATTTCAATCAAAGGACTAAATTTCGAATATTATATATGATAAAATATTATTAAGAATACAATTCAATTTAAATTTAAAAATATTGAATGCAGTATAATTTAGAAATTTAATCCAAAGAAAATCCAGTAGAGTTAATTACTCGACTATATTAAATGACCAAAAGCTTCAGAACTTTTATATGGAATATAATTTTTAATACTATTGATGGATTAATACGGGTACCATTTGGAGCTGCAACCGGCAGTAATGCCAAGGGGCAGAAAAACAGGAAGAAAATGGAAAACCGAAGGTAACGATGCACTTGACTTAATAAATGCTCCGCGGTACGTCGAATAAAAGGCGAACACGCTATTTACATGTAAATTGCAATCATAAACCGAGCGATCAAGCGTGAGTCCACGGAAAATAACGATGGATACAAAGGAAATGCTTTCATCCAGGTATTGCGCTATCCCCGTTGCGTTTCTTACGTTTAAATCAAGGAAAACGATCGTTTCATCCCCGACTTCGAATGCGACTTGCATTCATAAACGGAGAATCCCGAATGATCCTTGAAATATCACAAAAATTACTCTGAATTATTCAATTTCACATTCAACCGTCGTACAAAAATATTTTCATAGCAAACTTTGGCTGTATTAATAAAATTCAACAAATAGTATTTTTTAACTAAAATAAACACAATTCCAATTAGCAGTTTCTTTATCGTAATCCATCGCTAAATGTTAGGAATATATCGAACCACCGACACAATTTTAATATTAAACATTCTTAACCCCGGAATCTCGCGAATGCTTCACTCGGAGACGGTATCAGTTTTCAATCTTCATAATCGAATAAAAATCCGCTCGAGAACGGCACGGTACAATCACCGTAACAAAGTTACGCAAGGAGGAAGTCGTACGACCGATAAATTAAAGAATTCCTTTCCCGTAACTCGCCGAACTGTGTAAATTAATACTTCCAGCCGGCTGCTTGACGCGAAACAATATTCGCGTCCTCCTACTCGACGAGAGGCGGGGGTGCGCCCCGAACGCCCCGGCCGGTTGTTACGCGCCCCCCGGAGCTTTGTCGCCGAGGAGAAAGCAGGGCTGAGCGGGGGAGGGGGTGGAACGTAACGAAACAAAAAGAAGAAAAGGTAACGAGGAGAAAAGGAGGAGCAACGTCGAGGCCGGTGAATAAAAGAGGAAGGGTAGCGAAGGCAGAAAGTGAAAAGGGATTAAAAGAAAGGAGGCACGGAACGAAGGAGGGTGGAAAGGGGAAAAAAACTAGGGGCCAGAGGGGAGAAATAAAAGCATTGTTCCGAATTATTATCGCGAAACAGCGTGAAGCCGGTACACGCGTCTCTGGATGAGTCCTTGAAACACACCGGGAGGATATTACCCTCGTTATTCGAACGCCCCACCCTCCCCGTTACTCCTCTGAATATTATTTCTTTGTTTTTCGCTGAAAGGCGACGACGTTACACGCTTTATATTTCAACGCGGACCGCGATGACGACCCGATAAACGGGAATCCCGGCCTGAAACGAGAAAGATTACTCTCGATGGCGCCTCCTACCCTCTCGCCACCCCATATAATCTTTCGCGATTGCTCGTTCGTCAAGTAATCCGTTTGTTTCTCTAATTTGATGCCGTTAATCTCGCGTCAGAATCACCCCAATCGTCTTCGCCGTATTTTAACGAACTCTCGCGTCTTGATGGAGCGATTTATCTTTTTTCCCTTCTTATCCTCGAATTTAGTGTTTTATTTTAAACGAGGCGCGACGAGTCTTTATTCAAGGTTATTTATTTTAACACGCGGAATCTTTGACAAATTTCATATGTTCAACCCAGTACGCTGGTAATTGTTTTACCACAGGATTCTTCCTGGTTAATTACTCCTTAACCACGTGGTGGACAAGTGGATCGCGTATAATTGACGTTCACATTAGGAGTGCAACTCCTTTCTGGTCCAATGGTAACTCAGTTAACAAGTTAAAGAGCTTTCACGGACCCGTACAGTCACTGTTCCGTTCGAAAATACAGGAGGCCCCATAAATGCGTCAAAGGGAAACCGTAACGACGCCGAGGCAAATTGTGTAAACAGCCCCCGCTCGACAACCCCGTAAGAATTACACAACCGACTTTGGGGGGGAAAAAAGATGACAGAAATCTCAGACACGCGAACGCTGGAACAAAGCCCTGTTCAAAGTGAAAACATGGACGACGGCCCTTGGGCGGAAACGGTCGAACGGCCATGCATCAACGTACGTCATCGGTCTCGTATTTCGCCGAAATGAATATTAATCCTCGCCGGCTTGTTACCAGAGTGTACGCATCCGCGAGCCGTTTCCCTGGCTGTCCTTTATTGCCAGTGATACCAGCCAGGCTACGGCCAGCCATCCAGCACTCCGCCAGTAGTAGAGCCATTCATTCGGTCAGACAAAGTACTGACGCCGCTCTAAATATACGGTCGCATAGCGCCGCGAGGCTTCCTACCCGATTCATCTGTGTGTGTGCGCATGTACGTGCCAACACACTGATGACCGTGTCTGGCCACAGGCACAACTTCTACTATCTGCTGAACATACCAGACACGTACACGCGTATACAGTAGGGGTCAAAAGTTCGGATTTTAACATAAATTCAGTCCTTTGAATTTAATTACTGTGTATAATACTTGTACGTAATTAATTCATTCGTATTATTTTAAATCAGGTAAGGTGTAGGTTTTGAGGGTCTGGGAGTTGTCTTAACCCCTTGCCTTTATCCTTTATATTTTGATTAAAACTCAATTTTTAATTTAATTCTAATCGTAATTTATACAGTCAAGGTTAATATGAAATGAAACAGTCATATTGAAAATTGAATTATTAAACGCGGGAGTGAATTAATTTGATTTCTTTTTTAAAGGATTACGTTTCTACGGAACTTTTGACCGGTAATGTAGACGTGCGTGCGCGTGTGTGTGTGTGTGTGTGTGTATGTAGACAGGACGGCTGCAGCAGCAGAGAGCGATAATTCCTTGGAGCTGGCAAAGGACGAAGTACAGGAAGGCTGTTACCGGGACTGTTGTCAGTAGGAAAGCTAAGGGTAGAGGGTGAGCATAAGGAATGCTCTATCCTGCACCCACCATTAATTCTGACCCAACTTTCATGCGCCATCCTTGCTTCCGCGAATTCTAAACTGCCTTTGCGTAATCGTCAGGTTTCTCGGTTCATTACCTGTCGCTTTCGACCGTTGTTCATTTCTGCCTGCTGCTTTCCGTTCCTGTTGTTCCTATTATAATTAATTGAATAATTGGAACGGGGATAAACGATGAATCTCCCACGGTATTACCATTTCGACAAGCTCGAGCAATTTAATTGAGATCGGATTTGCTTCTATTTCAAATAATACAAAAACGAAATTAAATTTTGCAAAGTAGAAAGATATTAGGTAAAAATAGCTACGGTAAAGTATCAATGTTATGGCGAAAGGGTTGATGGCAAACTTCGAGAAAATTAGTTTCGCTGGCCACAAAAGTTAAGGGTACTTTACCGCCGGGCCGGGTACATAAACTCTCTCTTCCTTTTTTATTTCTAAAATCCCTATGGAATACTTTCTTAACACTGTCGCGGAATTTTCAAACAGCCCCCGGGCCCGATGAGGCACTTTCCCTTTCGCTAAGTTTGCCTTTCATTAACTTTGCGTCGAGTTAAAGGGGGGTAAGAAAAAAAGGATAGAGAAGGGAAAGAAAAATGGAGAAACTATGTTTCGCGTCTCGATTTACGTAGCCGTAGCTCCCGTTACAAGAGGCGGAAACTTCTTTTTTTTTCTTCTTCTTCTTTTTTTATTCCTCTCCAACGCCTCTGGCGCGGCTCACCTCGCGATCGAGTTAGCCAAGTTTCTTCGCGAAAACAAACGCCCCCGGCTCTCGTCCGCGACTCAACGTTCGCTGCGAGTGTGTATTTTATACAGGCTGACTTGCGAAACTTCGCCGATGTGTAACAAACTTTCCTCGTTCCATTGAAATTCTTGCTTTAAAAAAATAATCTCCCCTTTCGCTATCTCGTTTGTTTCGAACAACAGAAATTCGCGGATTTATTTGCTGAAATCTCGACAAATCATGCCCGCTAAGAAAATTGGAACTTGTTGCCTCGTTTCTGACGTTGGTGACATTTTTTATCCGACAAAGGGTGCTTCGAGTGGGAATTTTGTAACTTGGATGTTTGATATTATTAACAGAAGCTGAATGGCACCTCTTCAAATCAGTCAATGTACAACAATCGATGAAATCTTTGCGTAGATATCTTCTTTAATCCTTCAGCTTTAAATTGATGTGTCATACGTGCTGTTTCGCGATACTTTTATGTCATGAACTCGAAGCTTACGTTTGACATGCAAGCGGCTCGAATGGCGAGAAAGAAGAGCAAGATAAAAGTCGAAAAAACAATGAAACTCGGTCATCGCTCGACACGAGATAAAAATTAGACCCTGTCAAATGACTGGGCGACGGGTTGAAGCGTAGGATTAAACATCACCCCCTTTGAGCTCGCTCGGTTCGTTTCGGCTCATTTTTTCCCCGGGTAAAAGTGGCAGGAACGTACGAAATCTCGAGATTCGACCATTGTTTCGAGGCTCGCCAAGAGTCTTGGAACGTCGAGATTACTCGCCTCTGTGACGATGGAACGAATAGGGGTCGATGTTTCAGGAGCTCGCACTGCTAATGCGTCGTTTCGAAAGCGTATCATCTTTCTTGACCTGTCTACCCCCTTGGAATCGAATTAAAACCTGCAATCAGACTGTTTCGTTCGGTTCCTGATAAAGAAACTGAGAAAGGTATAATTAAAAATGATTTTAAATATTAATAATTTTGCCAATCTAGTATTACACTAATTACGGAATTAATTTATTTATATCGAATATGAAAAACTCGGTATTAATATTTCGTTATTTGGTTGCCACGATATTTTACACGATAGCAGAATATTGCAACTAATATTAATTTCTCTGTTTGTTTCAGGTAACAATAAAAATATTGAATTGAGAATGGACGTGTTGTACAATGAACTCTTGTTTCGCGTGACAAGCGAGCCCCGTTACATTCAGGTATTTACAATGCATCTTGTATCATCGTACATTTTAATATCACGCAGGGGGGATATTCTTTTATTACAATCATTCCGGGAATTATTTGATACGTCAAAATTGTGAATATAAAATAACTGTTACGAGAACTTTTAAAAGTTAAAAAGTTTAAAATTCTAATTGAGAGTGGCCCTCGAGAGTCTTTGCAGCGCGGAGGCATCGTAGACACGGCACAGATTCGAACCCGGCAGCGAACGGATGACCCCGGTGCGTGTCTAATTAACAGAGCGGGGGTTCGGGCGCTGATGAAACTCAGGGAATCAAATCCGCGGCTTATTCAAGCGCGCGCGGACAACAATGCCGAGAATTCGGCCCCGATGTTTAACATTCTCAAGTTTCCGGCAAAATATTCGACCGAACTTGATCCTCTCGGCTAGGCGAGGCGGTTCCGTTTCACCAATTAGCGAAACGCGTTGCACGTCGAAAGCCATCGAGATTCAACCCGGTTGAAACGCCCCCGCTCACCCCCTGCACCCCGTCGGCTTTCCCTTTTCGGCTGTAATTCCGCCTATCTCGATTTCATCCTAGGCGCAGAGCGAAAACGTTGGGCAAACGTGTACCAAGAGGTTAAAACGAAATTCTCCGAGACTGATCTGTAAAAAAAAAAAAGGAAGGGGGGAAAAAAAATCCCCCGTTCTCCATTTATCGCCGGGTTCCGCCTCTGGTCCTTACTTAAACGCACACGTTCCGGCTGCAGCTAATCCATTAAGTCTTGCCCGCGTACAAAAGACCGCCTCGCCGCCTCCCCCGCCGTTCCTCTTCCGTTTCGAAGCCGATTTTCCTTTTGCACCGGTCTAGGGCTTGTCGATAACGGCTTGGCTGATATCGATCCGCGAAAGGAAAAAGCGAATGGGTCAACGAGCTCTGCGGGACGGCCAACACTTTTGTCTCCGCGGTTTCTTCGTCTTCGGTGACAGAATGGGATTTTGGGGGATTTTTGAGGAGGGTGAAGGCATTGGAGATGGTAATTACGGTCCCGAGTTGTTGGATGATTGATTTTTTAATATTTAATTTGATATTATTATCAACAGAGGTTTCTTGAATTCATTTTGTGAAAAAGGTTATTAAGGATATTAGGAATTAATTTCTTCTACTGACAGATTTATTGTCTTCAACTTTGCACCCTAGTTCTTTAATCGTTTCGCTAAATTAAATTTCGAAATTTGTACTGGCGACCACCGCCGTTAATTAAGAACGTATTAAGGACATCAAGGATTAATTTCTTACCCCGGCAAATTTACCATAGCACTTTGTGTTATTAATGTGATTTTAGCAGTGCTCAAAGTTTTCTTTCCATTTCCATTCCTTATCCAGTTGTTCCATTAAATAAAATTTATGATGTTGGATCCTTAGCTACCCCCATGGAAGGTTATTAATCACGTTAATGTACAGAAAATATCCCTGTCTAATGTTCCACGCCTCTAACAAAAATATCTAAAAATATTAATATCGAGTACCATATTTTTTGAATAAATACAGAATATTTTTTACGTAGAAGATGTTGAAAATGGTTCATAAATTCACGAAGAGGGGTAAAAAATCACTGTAGAAAAATCATCGATGAACGAATTAGAGGATGGCCAAGCCTTCGATTCAATTCCTATGAGCCGTTGGGGCCGATTAAATCGGTTTCGAACTCGACACAGAGGGTGATCCGGTAACGGGGGGTGACCACGAAAAACCCTGGGCCGGTGTCAATTTCAATATCGAAAAAAATCTCCGTGGACGCCTGCACACGACACGTCCTGGCCATCTTTGATTTCGGCCAGCACAGCTGTTGGTTTCCGCTAAATCATCCTACCGCAAAATACCATTGCATTTTTTTTCATTATTGTACCGTATCCTTCGATCCAAATATCCTATTTATCGTCTCTTCCTTTTCAAAACATTTTTAAATATTTCTTTAGAAAGGAAAATTAAAATTCGTCCAATATTTTTCTAATCAAAAATATCTGAAGTTTACTTACGAAAAAATTAGTTTTCTGTTATTGGTACCATTTTTGCTGCTCCTGTTTATAATATTCCTCTTCTACGGCCATCGGGAAAGGATTAAATCCTGCAGGAAAGATTACTCGAAACAAGAGAATCCGTAAAAATTTCACGATGGATGGTGCAATTTAATCGGTACACGTGGAATAATCCTCGAAAGAAAGATAACGCGGCCGTATAGCGAGAGCGATTCATAAATTTCACTTGCGACGGCGAAGAAACGAAAAACAAAACAAAACAGAACAAAAGCACGAAGGAGGAAAAATCCTTTTCCACCCTTGGAGAAAATTAGATCCCGCCGAAACGCACCGGCCACGACGAAAGCAGCAACCGGTGAATTTTTTAAAGCCGCAAATGAGCTCCCTTGCTTATCCACGGCCGCGTTATACCCGCAGGGAGAAAGCCCGCCCCTCGGCTTCTCCATGATGAAGTATTTACCCGGGGGTTAACCCTTTGCGTGAGCCCCGCGTTAAGTGGTACGCTTTTCATCAAGCATTCGTCAGGGTTGCCCCGTTCTTTGCATAATCTCGATGATAATGCTCACTTGGATCATCCCGGGAGGCGTCAGATTCCTCCCCGGGGCGATTTTATTAAAAAGAAATACCGGTTCGGGATCTTCCCTCGAGTTAAATTAACTGGGAAGTTGGCGCCATGGACTCTTCCGGTTCAAAAAGTTATCTTCTGTTATTTAAAGAGGTAACTCAATTATTCTGAAAATTGTTGGGTCTTATATCATTTTTAGGAGTGTTAGATACGTTTTGCAGGGACTTTAGAAGAATATTAATTAGTGGGTAATTTCTAGGTTAATTTACGAGCAGCATTCATCCTAATTTAATTTAGTAGAATGTTCATTTTAACTAGAACCCTTCTTCAATATGCATCCTTTTAGTGTTAATTTAACTTCAGATTAAAGGCACCAGAATTGAATTAATTAATCAAAGTTCAACGACGCGCAGATTAATCCGTGAAACACCCTACGATAAAGGGCAGCGTCTGACGTCGAAAAAATCATTAAAAGACCGTTCGCGACGAACAAAAAGCGCAATCATCGAGAAAAACAAAAAAAGGGAGGAAAGGAAAACGTCATCCGCTTCTTTATCCGCTTTCGAGAGCGTGCACACGGCGACTGTCATCGAACATTTTCAAAAGAACAACTCTCGAACACCCGAGAATCGGTACAATCCTTTTACAACGCAATCCTTCCGGCCCTGTGGCTGGTTTTCAACGAGAAATCGACCCGAAATAAAGCCTCTGGCTACGTTTCCAGGCCTTTATCTTCGGGCGTGCCGATCGATCGTTCGAAACACGGCTTTTTCGCGTCGCCTCTTTTCCCCTCTTGTTTCCGTTCAGCTTTGTTTTCAACTTTCTCATCACCTGCAATCCCTGCGAAAAAAAAAAAAGAACGAGAGAGAGAGCCCTGGCGCCTCGAACTCGAAGAAACGATGCTCGAGGAGAAAAAGGAACCCAAGGGTTCGTCGAGGAAAATCTGCGAACAAAATTTCCACGGTGGTGGTCGTCGTCGATTTTAAAGACCTTCGAAAAAGTTTTTCCCTTTCCCGAAAAAAGTTCGATGTTCGCGGACGAAACGGGACTTTCGAAATTTTTCCTTTTTATTTTTCATCGAGTTCGCATCGATCCGCTGACCGCGGGGGTAATAGGGGTTTAAAAAATTCAACGCCAAGGTGGATCGAGTTATTGAAAGGCTTCCATGACGAAAATCCGTTCTGGTGTTGGAGGTCTACAATGGTCAGCCCTCGAAGAGAAGGAAAACAAAAGATTATATTGATTGTGACCAGAAATTTTTTACGTCTGTATTCACCAGAATGGTGGGTCGGAGGATTTTTATGAGAATTTGACGGAACTTCGATGAACGTATAGAATGTTTATTGTTCCGATGGACGTTCGAACGGGGAATTATGCGGTCGCGATTATTGAAATTTTGATTCGTGATGTAATTATCAGGATGTGATATAAAGTAGATGTCGAATTCGAGTAAGTTGAAAAACGTGAGAATCGCGGAACGTGTTCTCGAGTGAAATTCAATTTTTAATTCACGCATCGGTAATCCCCATCGGGAGGACCTGGGGATCGAAGCTGTTACCGAGGAGGGATGAAGGAGGCGGAGAGGTGGCAGCCGGTGTTGAACGCGTCGTCGACGAGACGTAACGAAGGGACAGGTGAGACAGAATCGATAAAGCTTCTCGTTTAGCTCCGGCCTGTGAACGCTATTAAAAGATAAACGCCGGAAGTCGCGAACGCCCGGCAGTTTCCTGTGAAAAAATGAATTTCGCTCGATTGAATATCGTTCTTTTTTTTTTCACCTACCACCCTCTTGGCCCCTTTTACTCGATCCTCGTTCGGTGTGAATCGTGTTTTAACGGGGGATGAAGTTTGCGACAAATTGAATCGGTTAAATTTTCCTTCGCGACGAAATTCGTTCACCCCCCGTGAAAATATTATTGTACTAAAACAAGAGAAGCGTATTAAAATGGCGATTGCGCGTTTGGAAGATCTTTGTTCCAACTCCAAGTATATTAAATAAATGTTATTTGAAATTATTCCTCCCTGTGCCACTTTGAATACAGATTTTTGTACAAATCTAAATTATCGAAGAAAACGGAGGCCCTATGAATTTCTTTGCTCTCCAATCAGACTATTTAATTGCAATTGGAATGTTCAATTCAGCGAATCGCATTCGACGAAATTCGTCTTCGAAGAAATCTTCTTTAATGAGGCAATCGCGTGGCAATTTCCGGGGAAAGATTGAAAGTCTTGTTGCTAATGAACGTTTCACGAATGGGAGATTCGCCGTGGGGAAAATTAAAAGGAAACAGGAGATTTAAATTTATCTTCACATTCTCAGAACATACTTTACCCCTCTGATGTTAATCCTTGCAAACATCAGCCTTACCTTTGAATTAAATTGTACACCTTTCCGGTCCATGAGCAAAATTTGCATTCAAGGTGTTGTGTTTTAAGATAACAGCTATTATATGAACTGAATATTGTATGAATATTGTATGAAGAAATATTTATAATATTTGTACATTTTATTTCTTCAAAATTTGATATTTAGAAACCTGACAATTCTTTTTGACAAAAATCTGACTCACACCCGTCCGCCCTTGCAATAATATAAAAATTTCATTGTCCACTCGTTTTCTTTCATCCCTTTCTTGGTCTTAGAGATATTATTTCCGGGAAGCTAGTTCCATTTCCGCCAAGCAACTTCTTCCTGCATCATCGATGCTCGGATGCTCGAGAGTTCGAAACGTTTCCCTCGATTCTCGGCCGAGCAACCCCCGTCGGCTTACTGACTATTTCCTCTTCCGGTCACTGGAACACTTTTGTTTTGCCTTCATCTCCGGCTCGTTTTTCCAGCTTGTAACGGATTCCAGACTGGCCGAGCGTTTTCCAACGGGCCGCGCAACATGGAAACGAACACCCCCCGCGCGGTTAAGGGGGATGATGACGTGAGCAAACGATACCGAGGGGGTTGGGGGTTCACGAATTGCGAACGTGTTCGCCGGTGGTTGTAAAATTTGCACGAAGGACCGCGCGATCGTGGCAACTCGCTTGGAAAAACGGAAATGATTTTCCTGAAGTTGTTTCTGTTGCTGAACCGACCAGAAACGTGTGAATAGATTCATTTTTTAACGTGAACTATTATCGATCGTGGATTGAAACTTTGCGAAATAGAAAAAAGGAGGCAAAGTTCCAATTTGAAATTTGAATAATTGCTATTTTAAGCAAATAAAATAGCTCTGTTTTAAATGTAAAATTATTCCAACCAAGTTCGAACTAAAACACAGTCCATTATTAAACTCGAGAGTTAATAATTTCTCTGGAAAAGTAATCTGTGCTTAAACAATTAAAAGTTAAATACTGGTCTTTATGACTCGTTGTTTCGAGAGGACTGGAAGAAACTGACCGAATCACTTCCGGAACTTTGATGATATTCGAACTGGTCTGACAAGTAATTTTCCTTGTTCCGTCATCTGGCGAAAAGAAAAACGATACGGAAAGTTTCGTTGGATGTCCTGCAGGGAAGGATAGAAAAAAAAAAGAATTTTAATTAAAGCAGACGGTCGGTCAACGGAAGCCGACGGTGTTTGCCGTTTCGCGGATTTTCTTCTCTTTTTCTTCCAGGGAAACTTCGCCCCCCTCCCTTCGTCCGGTTTCCGGCGCTTCTTCGCTTTTATTGGCGAACGCGTTTCGCGAATGTTTGTGGCCTTAATTAACCCTTCCAGCCTGGAATTCCCGGTGGCCGAATTCGACCCATTCGGTTCTTTTAACGCGAACCGTTTAACCGCGAGGGGAAACTGTTTGATGCCCTTTTTTTCGGGGGAGGGAATTTATTTTCCGTTTCTGAGAAGAGAAACGACTCGCCGACCTTTCTTTTCATCCGACCGCGGTAATTCTTTCTTGCTACGCTGAATTCATCGAGGGAACATTTAATTAGTATAAACGCGCAAAGGATCCTCTCTCTTTCATTCTCAATTACCACCTACCGTTTCTCTCCTGCTAATCTTCTATGCACGAAAATTTAAGGCAGCCGCCATTCAGACCCGGCATTTAAGTCGTTTTCGCTCGATTGAATAAGCTTTCGGACGGTGTTGTGTCGTTTCAGGGTATTCAAGGAATTCTTGCTCCGCAGGGGAAACGTTTTACGAAAACCGTACTTTTTAACGGCGCACGATGATAATGCCTTGTAAGCGCCTGGAATCGGTCCGGGATCAATTCTTGTTTCTCTAAAATGACAAAATAGTCCATCTGAGATCCCTAATCCTTATTTTGCCAAAGTTTCAGAACAGAAATTTAGAAATTTTTAAAGAAATTATACTTGATAAGATAATCTCCACTTAATTTCCTACCCCTATCCTCGAACCATGTTTTATAATGATTATTACCGTTCGAATGACTGCTTAAAAATGTATCCTCATTCATGCAGACAGGGCATTGTTTGATGGACGAGCTTCGATCGTCCATCTCAGAGCTTCGTTTTCAATCCCTTCGACGTCTGGGGGGATAAATTGCAATTCACGACGATTATTTGCAACAAGTCTGATGCGTATTGACGCGATGCTTTAGAACGGGCTGAACAAAACCGTGCAGGAAAGACAATGGTGGTGGGGAGACGGGTTGCGCGGACAAGGGTGAATGAAAGAATCCACGACAAGTAGGCAGTAATTGCGAAAGTAAGAGGGTGGATCTCTTTCTTACCCCTTTTCTTCTCTTCTGCGGGACGAAGACGCTCGCGATATAAAACGTGAATCACTGTTACTCCTTTTTTTACTAACTCTTTTTCATTTCTCCTTTCCAGCTGAAACGCGGTTTCTTTTTTTCCCCCATTTCTTTAAAGCACTGCGCGTTATTTTATATTTTTCTTTTTTTCTCTTCTTCTTCTTCCTTTCTTCGACGATACTTCTGTACGAGTTTGTCCTGATTCCCGGCTCGTGTACGAGTCGTCGATTTCGAGCGAACGGCTATCGATTTTTCGAAATATTTCGACAGACGGTTCGGCTGCTTCTTCGCCCGTGGCGCTACAACCGAAAGTAATCCCTCCGGCAAACTTTGAAATTTATTTCCCGACGAACGATGCCACCTGGCTCGAAGCACGGCACCCAGGCATCCAGCCAACCTGAGGGCCTGTTGCAGTTATCGGTTCTGGGTCGAATTCTTACGAACTTGATGCAATTAAAAGGAAATTAACGTCAGTTTTTGAGTTACTGATGCGAATGAAATATAGCCTGAAGCGTTCTGAGAAATATTGCAGTTCCATAACCTGAGGACCGTAGGTTTTAGTATTTTGAAATATCAGCAGTTGTTTCGTGTTAAAGACATGGATGTAACGTTTACATCACAATTTTCCTCGAACTTTAAGCTTTAAATTGATGTAACATACATGTAATTTTACATTACTTTTATGTCATGAAAGTTCATTTGAATTTCAGCTCGTCCTACGACAGTGATAAAACTCTATCATTTATCAGCCATTCGTTTTGTATCAACGCAATCAATGAGGCACTTGTATCTTCATTCTCCTCGAGCCTTAAACTTGGGACTGATGTACAGCAAGTGCAGGTTTACGATGCTTTTATGTCATGAAATCGTGTCAGAATATTTACAGCCAGGACGAAACGATAAAGCTGATCAGAGTCGGTAAAGATCGAAAGTATCGGTGTTTCAGTTTCATCCACTGATGGCCCAGGGCGGATAGTTCGATGGGAGAAGCTTCGTATTTTCCCGTGAAATACCGCCAAGATCAAATATTAATGCTAAGAACGCAATCTCCACGGTTCGAGGAAGGATAGGGTATCAGGTTGGTCTGGATCGTTCCGCTCGGTTGGAAGCGGGATGATGCTGGTGCACGTGAAATGACGCATCCAACATCCGGAAACGGTATATCCGAAAAACGAGCTCTCGTAAAGCTGTACCGTCTCGGTTGGGCCCGCGATACCCGTCCCATCAATCCGTCTCGAGAGGTCGAACAACCCCTAAACCTGCCCCTATGAATCACTCCATTCGCAATTAAAACACTAAAACATTATAATTATTCCAAAATAATTTTTAAACAAAACCTTCTTCTAAATTGATCAAACAAATCCTTGTATTTTTTAGTTTGATATTTATTTACTGTACCAGGTGGTAATACGAAGCATTATTTTGAAAATGTTCAAGCTGTGATTTATCTATTTCGTGGTACAACGTTTCATTTTATCGCGAAGTAACTAAAATGAATCGTTAATGAGTTATCGCGTTGTGAAATTCCGTAATAACGTTTTTGAATGAAGTATCATAAATTAGTGGTCGACCTGGTTCCCTTTGATGCGTGATTTATTTGTTTCATTAAAGGAATGCGTGGGGTCGCTTAATGAGATCGTCACAATTGCCCGTTACAATGTGGACGCCGAAAACACCGCACAAACGCGTCCAATTTATAGAGTCTCCACCCTTTTTCTCTCTCGCTCTCTGTTTTTATTTTTTGTTAATCCCTTCACGAGATGGACGAAACAAAAATCTCGGATAATAATAATAACCGACCCTAATGAACTTTCCACCCTGGCTATTGGCGCTTCTCGTTAGCGGCTCTAGGTATTCGCTGTTCCTCTCCGCGACGACGCATTGATGCTACTCGTTAGCGGCTCTAAATTCTCTCGTTTCGGTATATTAAATACCGACGTTTCCAATTAAAAGTATCGCAACACCGTATTCGTCCTTTTACTCCTCCCCCTCCGACTCTTGTCATTCTGTTAATTAAAACGATGGCGGGAGAATGAGGGGCTGCGATGGAAAATACAACTATTAGTTGTTCAGTTAATAATATTAATCAGGGCTTAATTCTAATACTTGGGTTGAAGGCGCTAAGTTATAAATTCCAAGCTTCAAGTTCTAAGCTTTGAGACTCAAGTTTTAAATCTTCAAGTTGCAAATTCCACACTTTACGTTCTAAAAATTGCTTGGTACACATGGCCTGAAGGGTTTGCTTGTTCAGCAGAGGATCGAATGAAACAGGATACGAGCCATGAAGAATCAATGCCACGTGCGTAGGCCAATTTCTGTTCTTGCCGCAGCTGGAATGGTTACCAATAAAAACGCTTCTGCTTCCTAACGGATGGATCGTTTCCGGCAAGATTTTTCAAGAACAAAGTTCCTCTCCTCCCCGGCTTTTCAGCGATCTTTCCGGTTCCTTCGTTCGTTCTATTTGATGACCAGTACTCTGGCCGGTGTTTGAACAACGATTCTCGGAGAAATGAGCGGCAGACTTGATGTTTCAATTACGTTTCCTTTACTCTCCAATGTTCCCTCGGAAAATCCAGCCTTCTTATTCGGATGATATAAAAATTTCAAACTTCGTTCCTTTCGCAAACACGAAATAATCTTCTGGCAGTAACTTATGAAATCGGAACTCGTTTCCGTTTGCTTGCTTTGCCCGCTGCGAAACCCGGTTTTATACAATTCCTTCGATTTTAATTTATCCCCCGTCGAGCGAGTTAACTCGTCAAAGGATTGAAACATTTTACATGTAAAATATCATAAGAGGTATCACAAAGCAAAATTTATTATATATTTTAATTTTCTTCTCAAAGCCTCGAAACTTAATTTTTCATTAATTAAAATTTGAAGGGGTCAAAGACGAAACAATGGTTTTAAGCCCTTTCGACTAAAAAGATGGGAGAAGACAGTTTGGATCGTTTTTGAATTCAAAAAACCCTTCAACATCCGGCTGGATCTCTTCACCACCCCCTCCCTTTTGAACTACCTCGTTTCTCTTCAAGCAATAAAACCTAATAGCCCTCGGGTTCGAAGTGAACGCTCGTAAAATCTACCAACTTTAATGCCCACGGGGTGGGTGGGCGTGGGAGGGGCTATTATTAAATAGAAAGCCGTAATTCATTCTAACCTGAAGCGTGAGCAAGTAGAAACAGCCCCTACAATCGATTTAGACCGCCTGTTGTAGACGATTGTGCTGATCGTGACCCTTTAACTAAACTATACGATTGTTTTGTACATTTGATGAATTGAAAGAATTGAAATAAAATTTATTTTATTTGATGTCGAGGAAAAATATTTATCGAATTCGAAATTGGAAACACAATATTTTATTGTGTATTTGGGAAATGATATTTATGGTATTAGAAATGCAATAATACTATTTTGTATATTCGAAAAATAATATTTTTAGAGTTTTATATACGGGAGCAAATATTAAAATATCTGTGAAATAAAAATGAAACGTGATCCAAATTTAAATTTAAATTGTCTCTAACTCGCCTGTCCGACGTCCAACGGGTTAAAGCCTCGCGCCACGATGCTCATCCCCCTGTTTTTTGAGAAAGGGGGTGGTGGGACGTCAAAGAGGTGACTCGACACGATTCGCATCGTTCTTGATTGTTTTCATCCTGATGGATGGTTCCTGGTTGTAAAATGTTTGATCGTCGTATATTCGATAAAGAATTTGCGACACGGGGGTTGTTTGACACGGGAGATTAAAGAATTCTTTCAATTTTTTTTTTTTTTTTAGGCGGATAAGTTGTTTTTAGGGGGGACCGTTTTATTGATATAGGATAGATAAAATTGGATTGTCAGTTTGAGGGGTGGTTATTGGGCGGAGATGATCGAGGGTGATTGAAATCGATTTTCCCTGGCGTTTACATGATTTTGGCTTGAATTTCTATATCTTGACAGGTTAACGATATTTTCTAGTGATTTATAGATTCTTCGTTTTTGAAATATGATTCCATTTCTCGCCGTGGATTTCGGATGAAACAGAGAAAGTCTGACACGATTTCGTGACATAAAAGTGCCGCGGAATACAATAGTAGTGTCGCTACAATTAACAATAATTCATTTTGTGTTAAAGACAGTAAATAAATCTTTAAACCCTTATTTTTGCTGTCATGAAACCATGTCAGACTTTTTACCCTTCGAAATTAACGCATTGACATTTCATTGGCATTTCTGTCTCGCGAAACATAACCAGCATTTTTTCCCTCATAACGCAACGTTTCGAGGTTGAAGGAATTCAAATTATTTTAGAATTAACGGGTTCCCGCAATTAGCAGCGGAAAATTTACATTCGCTTACTTTGCCAAAGGGCTGGACGATTTGCATAGATTACCATATATATTACATCACATATACATATCTGGAGTTTGTCTCTTTTTTTTCCTTCCCGACGATTTAAAATTTTAATTATCTTCGGATCTCGTCGTTTTTAATGAATGTAATTTTTATCAATCCATCGCTCGAAATTCCGATATTAAAAACAACCCAGTTTACCTGGAATTCCAGTCAGAAATATTGTATTACTAAAAAAAAGAAGTTAATGAAATATTAAATGAACCCTTTGAGACTTCACCGTACGTTAATGAACACGTACTAATAAATCGAGGATTGTTGGCACACCATTAATTAGAAATGATCACTATTAATTGAAAACGAAGGTTAACTTTCTGGTTTCTAATTAAAATTCCATCGCAGCTGGTAGTATTTATGTTAACGACGCGTTAAAGCAATGTAATTCGCGATTTCATGGAAAATCAAACCCGGTTTCCATTAAACTCGGCCAACACGAAATTTAACAACTTTATAAGCTACAATAATCTCGATTTTTCACGTGAAATCAATTTTGATAATAACATTTTAATGAGAACTGTTGTAGACAAAGAAATAATGAAAATTATTTACCAGAAATCGCCCGCAAAGAGGAAATTTCTTTGATACGATTAAGATGATCGGTGCCAGGATTAAATTCTGACGCAGCGTCTTCGAATTTGCATGGAAATTTATGGTGGAAAATGGCGTTTCCCGGAATAACGTTCAAGTGGGTCCCGGTCCTCTCGAAACGAGCCGTTTTTGCCGGACAACCGCGTAGCGAAGAACTGGCAAAAAAAGTAGATGAAAAGGAAAAAAGAAGATCGTTTGATGAATAACCATACGATGACGAACAAGGTTCAACGATGAAAAGAAGCATTGCCGTTTACGAGAGGATCGAGTTCCTTTTTTTCTTTGCGGGGGATGCCAGACTTTCGCGTGGGATGCTACTCGACGATTAATTCGAGTGTTAGATGGAGGAAAAACGCTCGTAACACGACTACTTCCCTCTTTTTCTTTTATTACTTTTATTCGAACGAAGGGGGACGATCTATGAGATTAATTGATTCGTTATCGACGATTTTATTAATTGAATGGATCAAAATGGGATGTTTAATTATTCTCAGGCTTTGAGAAATATTGATCCAGTCCTTCTGGGTTTATTATTGGATCCACTTTTCAATATTTCTGTCACAGTCGATAATAATTTTAGGGAATTTCATAATGGCGGTTCTGGAAATAATTTCTTATTTTAGAATAACTCTAAGTCTGTTTCTCAGTGGTCCCATCTGTCCCCCGAATAAATCATTGGTCGATCATCGAAACTTGGGACGCAACCTTCCACGCAATGATAATTTACCCCAACCCGACGTCATCCTCAGGATTCTTGGACTGGCGCCTTGTGTTCCTGACGCCAATTGCTCTGTTCACGTCTGACAGTTACACCTGCTCATACGTCTGACTTGCTGTAGCTTGAAACAGTACCTCGATTAATGTTCCCTTCTTCGTCGCCGATTCAATGATCTTAGTGTTGTGATCATCATTTAACGATGGCAGAATCTGTAAACAAAAATTTAGAAACATTTTTTTAAAAGGACAATCATCATCTAATTAACTAAATAATGGATTCAATGAATACGCGTTTGAAAAAACAAAATATTCTGTCGTATTTGTTAATTGAGTTTCCTTTCCGTAAATAAATATCGAAAGCTCGTGCACCGGGTACGTTTGAGAGTTTGATTTGATATCGATGCGGGGGCAAAAAAAGTATTGTATTGAAAGTGTACTTGAAACAATATCACATGGCAATTTGACGGTGACACAGCAACAGCCAAAGGGTAAACCGTGAGATATTTTTTCGGTGCTTTTGAAGTCGACACTGCTGTATTTCACAAGTGTTCATTAACCGGTATCGATACCCGGAGTTGCAAATACTCTGGCCCCGATATAAAGGCTAATTGAACGCAAAAAAAAATACTCGTTACCCGTATCGTGTTTCAACGAAAAGGGCAACCGCTCGAACATTAATACGTACATTCCTGGGATCGATAATTTTTACAATATTAAATTCTCTTTTATGCCCAATGGTAGGTTATTAAAACGTTGAGTGCCACGCGGATTTCCCGATTTACGACAAATATTTGGAAACAAAGTTAAATCGGAAACAATATCATTTCAATCGCGTCGAATCATCTTTCGAAGTTTTTGCAAAATTATTCATTTATCAGCACAGAATATTTCATTTTTATGTTATCGAATTATCTTTCAAAGTAATATCTCACAGAGATATTTAATCTAAATTTTAAATTATCAAGGAATATAATTTATTTACGCAAAACAATGGTTGCGATAAATGAACTGTTTCGATGTGGTCATCGGGTATCTTAAGGCTAACATTTGTCACCGTCACTTTTAAGAAGTACTGACTTAATTACATTTTTAGTAGGTTGTTCGTCATCCCTGTCAGGAAAGTATCTTCAGCATCGACTTCTTCGCGAGCGTAAATTAATCTCAATTATCGTTACGTAACTTCTGGAACGTAATTATTGCTAAGCCAAGGGGGGGAAGAAGGGTGGCTTTGTTCGGAAACTAGGTTTCTGCTAAAGTTCAGAAAAAGAAGGTGAAACTTCATGTGATTACCTTTCCTATCATTCAACGTTACCGTACACAAATTTAATTCGTTAAATCGCGTTTGAAAACAATTGAAAATTACCATGTTCAACAATTTCAGCAAATTAATTACACTCCGAGTTCGTTCAGTAATAGAAATAAAATGTTATGGTTAATCATGTCTCGTACTTACAATTTTCTTCAACTTCTGTGCAAGATTAAGAAGTTAATAATTAGGTAATTATGAGGGGAGGAGTTGCTTAATTAGCGAATTATCTCATGACGAGATTACAAACGGTGCCTGATAAAGGTGTTATCAATCTTCCATGAACTTTTCATTGCAAAATCAAAGTTATAATTCTTTAAATAACATAACAATAACCCTCTAATTTACAGGTGTCGCAATTAATAAATTACGGATTAACGGGACCAATTCTGTCGATTAAAATAGTTTTGTTTTCCCAAATATGGAAAGTTCGGGGGTTAATAGACGTCGATATTCAAGGCAATGATATAACACGGAAACTCGAGCGACTTGCGGAGAGGGGGGGGGGGGGGGGGTTGGTTTGAATCACCTTCAAAAGCGGACTGATTGCGTATCACGTCCGGCGAACACGTCTGTAAATAAAGTGATGGTGTCTCTCTCTTCCGGCTGGATGATCCTTACCGAACATTTGGTCGGATTATCGAACACTAAATTATTCGTGTGCCGGTGCACGTGACATCGATGCTGTTTGCGACGCGGCCGAAATGTGCATTAAACGCTGCGCATCGCTTGAATTATTAATTTAAACATTTACCTCGATCACCCGTGGTGTATGCTCGTTAATCGTAACCGGCTTGATTGCCCTTTCATTGACTCCCCGAGGGACCGCATTTTTAGCTTTTTATTTTTTCAATCGCCCGCCTCGCTTTTTTAATTAATTATGCTTTTAAACGGCCATCCGCGCAAATTGATGTTTCAAAATGCTCTCAAGATTTTTTATTTTTATTTTTAAAATCAATCGAATTCACCCCCGTACCTTTTTGTTATGAAAAATTAACGAGGCTGATATTTATTGTTTACAGATTTCCTTTTCAAGATTGAAGTCATTAAAATTGTGGGCACATTCGCATTCTATTAATTTTGCAAAATATCAAATTGGAAATTTCCAATTGGACCATCAAGGTTCATATGTGAAATGTAATATTTAAACTCTAATTATCAAGAATACGAATAATTAATCTGGTATTGGCAATTTAAAATTAATTCATATTGCTATTTACTGAAACTTCCAATCTTCTTCATACTTTTTAATAATAATTGAATCGCCAAAATTGCAACAGTGTATTATCTCTCACAGATCAAAAATAATATTTGTTCAAATGCAATTATAATATAAATGACACACAGAGAGGTTCAAAGGGAACCAAAGGGGTGAAACTGATGGGGGTCGTTGAATCACGTTCAACGTCAGTCGCCGGTTTGGCGGTCGGATAACTCGCTGGAAGGGGGGTTGGCGGGGCGCATTAACAAAACTCCGTCGAAGTTCGCAGACGATTTCCAAGGGTCCTGCGATTTTCGCACGATTTCCGCTATTAGCGAGGGCTCGTCGCCAAGACCGGGCTCCGACTGTTGCGAACTTTCCGCGGATTTGCATGAATATCGGAGGCTGTGCGGCTTCGACGAACACCAATAGGGCCAATGATAATTTGCAAATCGCTTCGAGCACGTAACCCCGTGTCTCGAAATAGCAGACGATGCGTCGGCTGGAAGACGAAAAGAGGATAATCAAAGTGGCTAATTAGTTGCTGCGTCTCCGCGATGCCTGCCGTCCGTTGAATCCCGGGATTAACAGACGAATTCTGAGCGAAACATTAAATTATTGGAACACTTATTTTTGCAATTTGAAGATAAAATTTGCAGTTAGAAATGTGCCTGGTGCAATTTACTGTATTATTGATCGAAAAATAATAACGTTTCGATGGAACAACTTTCGCTATCGCCGAACAAGGATCGAAATTTCCCAAGCGTAATTAGAATACAGATACGAATATCGGTTACACAAATGAATAGAAGATATTTTCGGTGCGAGCCGGGACCTTCTGGGAATACGTGTTTCCTGGACGCGAGCGGGTGTCCGCAAAATATCGATTGGCCATCGGACGTTAACGAGCGAATATTAATATCTTCCATTACAAACGTCTGGCGGGCATGTATCGGACGGCTTTTCGGTTCACGATGTAATTGACGTTCGTAACCGGTTGTTTTCCGACGAAACAGACCCTTGTCATCCTAATACCCCTTTTAATGGACGCGGGACCATCACGATCTTAACGTCTATTAACAAACTTTCGTGGCGCGCCGGTTATTAACCGAAACGCAAATTAATATCGCGTTGATCAGGCCGAGGGTCGTCGCGGATTTAATAATTTAACAAATTTTGTGTAAATCTGGATTGGCGACATTTTCGCTTAATTCGTTTCGAAATTATTTAACGGGGAAAATTGCCAAAACTCGAACGGGGTCTTAATTGAAAATTATCGTTTGTGAAGTTTTAATCCTTTCAGTCCGTATGGTGTAAATTTAAATTTCCAAGGTTTCTGAGCTGTGATAAAAAATATTCCATTTTAATGGAACCCAAACCCGGAGGGGGATGATGTCAGAAATCCCTGTAACACGAAATTTCAGAGCCTCGTCCAGCAAACTTTCCCTGCACCGGAAACCCTCCCTTTTATTTTAAATTCTCGATGAACTGTCACGTTATTTGGTATCAGCCCCTGGTCTGGATTAAATTTTGAACTCCCGTACGAGGCTTTTCCCCCCGAAGAGGGTGGCGAACGAAGAAAAAAGAGAAGAAGACAAACGGCTCGAAGCGAAAAAAAAGAAGAAAAATGAAGCTGGAGATGGAAAGAACGAGAGAAGAGAGTTAGATTAAATGACAAGACGAGAGACGTGGATGGATCCAGGGGGTGGTTGAAGGAGAGGGAGGGGCTACAAAGCGGTCGAAGAGGGATGAGAATCGAAGGTAGAAACGGATAAGGCAAATGGGGCGGTAAAAGAACAAAGGAGGAACTGTGTTAAGAGGAAAACTAAAAGAAGCACCGCGTGAAGGGGGAGGGCAAAGTTCAGCGGAAAGAGTCGAACAGGAAGACTAGGGATACAGTTACGGAACAAAAGTGAAACTAGCGGGAGGGTGGGGATGGACGAGAGGGGGAGTTTCATTAAATGACAAGATCAGAAGGCGTGAAACGCGAGGAAAGATTCAAAGGACAAGCAAAGGTGGCAGAGGGATGAATTAAAATGGGAAGAACGTCGCGGAGTTGCGGAGGAAGGGGGCGAAAGTGTGTCAAACTCGTTTCTTTATGAAGTAACTCGATGGAAACCAATCAAAGTAACTGAGAAGACGATCGTGTTCGATACCGCTAATTGCTAGCCGAATCAGAGTATCGTAATGATCTCCTTTCGCTACAATTTCTAGAAAAAAATGTAATAGGAATTCAGATATTTTTCAAAATTATTCTACTTTGTTCCATTATCCTTCCGGAGAGTCGGCGACGCACGGTACTTACACTCATCTATGCACGTCTTGTAACAATTACAAGTAGGAGCTATTAGCCGAACTTAAAGGTCCTCGAATTCCACCGAAATAAAACGAAAAATCGGTCCTAATTCGAGCACCGCACGCCTCATTAGCCGCAAAAAGAATCGGCCGTTTTTCGCCAAGAATCGGTGCTCGTTAAACGGTTCGCTCGTTCACAAATGGTCCCGATCCCCGGAAAAGAAGAACGATTATGCAACAGACTTCGATTCGACTTAATCGATCCGCGAAAACCGTCCCTCGTCCCCCTTGTACCCCGGTCAATTAACTTGAACGATACCGCGATAAAACTTTTCCTATTTACGAGACACGTCCTATTTTTTTCCGGAATCGTTAATTGGTCGATCTCAGTGACACTATCGGTCTCTCTGTCGTCTAACGATTATTAGCTATACCACGGTGTAATACGAGCGGTCAGCCGGCGTGCAGAGAGGGGGACGGAGTCGGACAGGCAATAGTACACGACCTGGCAATAGGAGTCGGAACCACTACAAGCTGTTACCGAATTACACCCACGGCAATCCCGTTGACCATCAGACCGTGCCAGCACAGTTAGACAAATTATGCAGCTACCTGCTCGTGTTGTCGCCCGTTAACCCCTCGCCCCCTACCGCCACCGTCTGTCTTTTATCCTGTCGTTTTACACCGACTTACCGCTATTTGCATTCTTAATTTAGACGAATGATCGCGGATTACAAATGAGAACAATCTGTATTTACCTTTTAAGCCTGCAATTTTTTCTTTATTACGTCCCAGAGGAAAGAATATTCTGGATTGATGTATTTAATAAAATACTTGGTACCTTTTAGTATTATAACTTGAGGTAACAAAATGTATTTATAAGAAACTTAACAGCTGTCCAATAAAAAATTTGTAGGTCCACAGGTGCAAACATTGAACATCCAGGTTACTAAATTGATAAGTTAAGAACAAGAACGAGCACAACGCAAGGGGAGCGAAAACTCTCGTTCAAAAATCGTTGTTTAGGTGAAGATGGCGGTTCAGCCATGCGAAAGAGGCAAAAGTACGCACACGTTCCAAGTTTTGCGCAAATAAACGTTACTTAGCGAGGTCGGAGTAACGCAAAATGTCTCCCCGGAGAATTTTCTTTCTCTGATTATAAGCGAAGAAGGACGGGGGGGCGGGAGGGTGTGCTTTTACTCCCTGCGAAGTAAAAAGCCAGAGCAAAGTACGCGAGATTTTTTTCAGCCTCGACATTACAAACTTGTATGAAGGAAATCTGTTCAGCGTGTTCTTTCCTTCTAAATGAAACGAAAATACCGTTCCCTCGGAGAGAAAGGAACATCGTTGGGAAACTTGAATTTTCTTCAACTTTTCGCGGCTCGATTTCGCCTGTCTTAATCCACGAATATACGAGCCGTGTTTGTAGACATTTCTTCGAGATTTTATCCAGTTTTTGCAACAGATGGAAATGGTTTCTTCTTAACGCTGTCTAGAACGAATTCGAGGTCGGAAAAATTGAGGGACAGGGTTGATAAAAAATACAGGATTCTAATTTCGTTGAATTCGCTGATAGAATTCCGAAGGGAATCGATGTAAACGAGAAAGGAAGCAAGGATATTACCTTCCGATACTTAAAAACATTAAGGCAGAGCACTGCTGGAAAGTGCTGCTCGGAAAAGTTTAAATTAACAAACTTACGGAACCGGCGAATGTACAGCAATTATTTAGAGTGCTCTAACGTCCCGCCGGATTTAATTAAATGAAAACGAACGAATTACCGTCGTGATTATCGATCACCGGGAAAAAAGATTCGTTTCTCAACAGGTGGAGGCAAGAATTATAATCAACGGAACAAAGAAACCTGACGGGGAGTGTTTCAGCAGTCCAAGGGTGAAAGCTGGATCAATCGTGACCCGGAACTAAGAAAAATATACAATGGTTCTTTGATTAAAATTAGGAGGTTTAATTTCTGAAAGAATAATCTACAATTTGGTTATAAGGTCTAAGGTTTATTAAAATTATTAAATAATTTATTTTGAATAGGAAAGTTAAATAGTCATAATTTTGATAATCTACGATGTTTGATTCGAAAAATTATAAAAAATCATAAAAAATGAATTTGTTAAAAATAAAATGACTACCATAGTTTCGAAAATATTGGAACAAGAAACTCCAATTATTTTGGCAATTTTCCTGGTCCCATTGTTAATAATCTCGGGTCGATCTTCCCAGGTAACTATCTTCAAGGTACAACCCTTTCACAATGGGCTAAAGTTACCACCGCCCCCCTCTATAAATCCACCGTTGTTCGAATAATTGCACGCCACGAAGGGGGGTCTCTTTCAGTTTTCTGGACGACGCAGTTCCGCAGTGCGGAATTTTAAAGGCGAACCGTGGGTGGTCCTCCTCTCCTCCCTCCAACCCCCCGATGCTGGCCACACGATTCTCTCGACCTGCACGGGCCATCGGTTCGCCAAGATAAACAAGATAATTAAAAGATAATTAACGAAGAACAGGAACGTACGTGACCGTGCCAATCCTGCCGAGATAATCTCGGTTCCCTTTTCACGGAGTCTGGAAGGGCCGCTGATAGGGGGGTAGGAGGGGAGAGAGGGATAAAACCGGGCGAACAAGACGCGAAGATAAAGGCTAAGAGGGTGGACAGGTAGATGAGGGTGGATAACGGAGAGAATCGAGGGAGGAACCGGCGAGAAACAGATGGAGATTAAAGTGGCGAACAAGGGGATGAAATAGAAGGCGATCGAATTGGGTGGCGAGGGAAATAGGGGTGGATTTCCGAGTCGGAGGATACGCTGGAACGAAATGAGAACGGATAAAGGATAATTGGAAAGGGAGGACATCGCGTAGGCAGGGACTTGTGCTAAAATGTAAAATATCGATATTACGATCTTGTACTTTTTTGTGTACACCTGTTTCCTTCCCTTACCTGAATACAAACCAAGAAATGTCAGGTACAATCTCCCTGTTCCACAGAATTGTTCGCCGAAAAGTATAAGTTCCTGGTTATGGATCATTTAACCGACGTTCAAAGCATAAATCGAGGTAAAAGGAAAGCAAGGGGATGGAAGGAAAATGTTTAAAATATGACGAAAAAGGAGAGACAAGGCAAAAATTGAGATACATGAAGAAAGAGAAATTTGATAAACGGAACACAGGCAAGGAAAGGTAGTGGAAGAATGTCGGAGGAAAGGGGTTGGGAAACAAAAGCACTCGGGGCGGTTTGTTTCACCGTTTCGCAATGAAAGCCGCGCAACTTCCTTTAAATATCAGCAGCCACGATCAAAATAATCTACTACCAGTGTAAAATTATGCTTCTCGCTTTTGTGATAACACGAAGGAACCGAGTGAACTAATTTCCCTGATGTTACATTATGTTAAACTTCGAAGTAATTCAGAAAGTGTGATTATCTTTTATGAAAATCAATCAATATTACATTTGTATTGTTGTAAGATATCGTAGAGTGCAATCTTGGTCCCAATATGGTGTGAAGATTATTAATTATTGAGTGGAGAACGCAAGAAATTGGGGTACGAAAGATTGCAAGTAGTAGTAGACCGTTAATGGTCAGACAAGAGACCGCCACAGTGGAAATGCCCGTATATAGTCAGACGCACTGAAACTAAATTGAAACTAAACTATTTAAATTCAACTTTTAGTACTGAAATTATTTAATTCAGCTTCAATTCAGTACTAAATTATTTAGCAGTTGAATAATAAAACCTTGTTCCTTTAAATATTCCCATTTGTTAATTAGGAAAATCGATACAAAGAGGGCAGCTCCCATCTTCAAAGACGTCGAAGCTCACCCACGACCCTAAAACATTCATCCAAACCCTACGGATGGAACGACATCCTAGTTTAACGACGTGTCACGAATCTTTTTCATGTCTTCTTTCGTTTTTTTTGTTCGGGACGTGTAACAGAACGGTCTCGTGTTGAATACATATTCTACTAGCCCGTTCGAGCGTGTTTTGCGAAATGGCCGTCGCCGACAACGGGGGCCGGCACTTTCGTCCCGTCGCCGAGGGCGGTTGATTGCCGAAATTCATCATCCCCCGCGATGTTGGCTCGACGCCGGTGCGTCATCTTGCTGACACTGAATCCGACGAAGGGCCGACGATTTATCGGGCTTGAGGGCTGCCCGGTGAACTTGTAAACTCTGATTTACAACCCCCTCTCTGTCGAACGTGACGATCCAGAAAATCACTGACGATTCCCAACCACCCCCTCGACGTTCGTCATTTTTTAGGGTGGTTACTTCTTTAAATTGCAAATCAGTAAGAAAATTTATTACTTAAGACTAGTAGCATATTGCAATATTAAGATATTAAAATATTAGAGTATTAGCAATGTGTACAGATAAATTTTTCATTAATATTTTCATTTATTATTGCAGTTTCAGTTTGTAAACCAGAAGTAGGTTAATCATAGAATGGCATAGTAGTATCAGAACCTCCCCCTGTTTCGTATAAAGGCCGGATGGTTCGATTTAATCGAATCAAACGAAGGAATCGAGCCTTTCACACTGTTCCATACTCGTACAACAACAATGGGGGTCGTAGAAAGGCGATACGAAATCGTGATCGAATCGAAGTTCCCGGTATGAGCTTAATCGAATGGCTGTATAAAGAGGAGCCGTGGCTTGCGAAACTTCCTCGTAGAATCGTTTCTGTTCGACGATCTTCTTTGCATCGTTTTACACCGTCGCAGATCTTACCACCCAGCTCGTAGCCCCGGAAATAAGAAGCCCAGTTCCGCTTACCTCCACAGAGATAAAAACGTCGTTCGATTTTGCGATCATTGAATCGGTTTGCGTATTCGACTTTCTTGTGGAAATTTATTGCAATTAATTTTAGGGTGACATATAATCAATGGCAGATGCTTCAAATACAATATAATGGAATAATTATTAGTCAAATAGAAAATGTTTTTAGTGGCTTTGTTATTGCATTAATAATTCCTATCGTTATTGTCAATATTTTACCGGATGACAAAGAACCGCGCGAATTGTTCAAATCGCAAATAATAATGGAACGATTAATTTTTAAGTTACTTTATATTCTCGCGACAATTTATCGTCCGCTGTCACCGATATTAAGAATAATTATCATTCGCCGCTTGTAAATTATATTTTCCCCGTTTTTATACGCTCTACTAAATATTTTATTGCGAACGCGGGCACGGAAACAGGCCGGTTTGAAATGCTTTTTAACAAGTGGGGGAAAAAAAACATAAACACATATACGAATTCGTACACATATTTCACAAATATTTAAATCCGAAACCGTTCGTTCGAGTACGCGCGCGGAGCCGCGTTTAATATTCGAAACAAAACATTTCCCGGTGATTACAAGATTTTTCCCCCGTTTTTTGTTCCCTGCCTTTCATCTTTTTAAGAACCGCGCGGCTAGGGATTCTTAAATGATTGATGCGAAACCGGCCGACGAGAGCCGGGGAAAATAATTGCATTTTTAAATTTGTATCCCGTTTGAAATTCACTGCACGCTGAAAAATGCATTCCTCTCCGCGCAGCAATGCACGTATGAAGCAAACAAATAAACTCTTGAACTCCTCAACAATTAAAAAGCAGAAACGAATTCTGCATGAGGAAAAAACAGGGGGATCGGATTGTTATAAAAGCTGCAACAGGGCCCCGATTGAGCGACTCGAATAACGAGTAAACATTATTAAAGTTTCCCTTCACTTCGAAATTTCTGTAATGAAAATTCTGAAGAAAATTGTTCGTTAACGTCTGAAATTTCGGATTTAAAAACGGAAGCTAATATAAAATTCTTTTCTCTCAGAAACGTTCGACAGTTTGCAAAATCACTTTAATTATTTGGTGTTACGGGGCACCCAATAACCGTAGAAATATTTTCGAAATTGCAAAATTACTTCGTACAATGGAAACGTAATAACAACGTCTATAGAAACATTTTAGAAAGCAGAAATGGAAAATTTCCATAAAATTAAATTGAAAACGTTGCTGCATCAACGAGCCGACGTCCGAGAGTTAGCATAAACGCAATACCGGGAAATATAATTTTACAAAGTGTGCCCGCGTTACGAAAAAAAAAGCAACGAAAAGGAAAAAATGGAACCCCCCCTCGGTGTCGAGTTTCAATTAAATTACAATATTTCCTGCAGTCGGTGTTTCACTCCCGGGATCCCCAATGAACGTTACGGAAACGCGTTTGTTAGTGACGCGCCCTCCTCCCCTGCATCCGCGTAACCGCAGCCCTCTATTTAAATTTAAACACAGTTTATTAACCTGTCTCACGGGTGCAATGGAGGACAATGGAAACACCGGTAGCTTCCCGGTGCAGTTTCGCAAAATCGATTCGAAGTTGCTAGCTGACAATCGAACAACCCCTCCTACACCCCCGTGTTTTCCCACCCTGGAACGAGGGTACAGATTCCGACCGATTTTCTTTCCCAAGACGCGAGCTTCGATCAGCCGCCTCGATTAACCGGTTAACCTTCAGAAAATAATTATTTATTAGGTTTTTACTTGCAATATTTTGCAGATGTTTAGAAAATTAACAAAATTTGAATAACATAATAAAATTATTGCTAATTAATCAACGAGTTTTAAATAATTGTTTGAATCACCGTTGGACAAGAGACGAATCCAGTCAGGAAGTGAACTTCCTATTCCTGGATTCGTCTCTTGTCCAACGCGCGACCAGGATCGAGCCCATAACTCACTAACAGCTCACGAAATCAAGCCAGTAAAGTCGGTATTTGCGTTCGTTTCACGTATGACACGGTGGCCGGTCCAATCTCGATCGAGTCCGACAAAAAGAGATCGAATCCTCGCTTCCGGAACCCATTGACCCCGGCCAACCACGGTATCTGGTCAGGTCGTCGAGCGATCGCCCGACCCTCTTCCTCCTTCGACCTTTTCCGTTGGCCAACGTTCCCGGCTGATAGGAGACGTAGATTTGCTACGAGAAACGAGGAATTGTCCTCGGGAAAATCGGAAGAAGCGCGCAGGAAAAATGAACCTGTCCAGGCGACACCTTCCATCGACGACGTTTCGACCGTCTCGAAAACCTGAAACCTCGTTTCTTTGAGGATGGGGAAGAAAGGATAAACCTCCTCGATCTGGGAGTAAATGCAGCGGTTAAGTACATTGGAGGTTGGAGGTTCTAAATTAGGAACCTTGGAATTAGGAAAGTCTAAGTTAGGAACCTTGAAACTGGGAAATTACAAATTAGGAAACTCGAAATTGGGAGTCTTGAAATTAGGAAATTAAAATTTAGGAAATTTCAGAATAAAAAACCTTGAAATGACAAAAGTTAAAATCACAGAATTAAAAATCAGCAAACTTGAAGTTAGAAGATTAAAAATTAAGGTCGCGTATTTAATTGGCAATCTAAAAAGCCGGGTGAAAAAGAATTTTAATCATGAAGAAAGAAAGAAATTAAAACAAAGTAGGACAGTTAGCAGTGGAACAAACGACTTTGTACGTACGATGACAGAGGCCTCGGTGGTTGGCGGAGGGTAGTTGTGAGATATATTTCACTTACACGATTCGTGTCTCCGAGCCCTGTTTGCCTCGCGTAAATTCCACATAACTGTCTGACGCAGCGATAACATTGTTATATGTCGTCGAATCGAATCTCGTCGTCCGGTTGCTCACCCACCCTTCTGTCCCGCTGTTTCATCCCCTTCTTCCGTGAATGCAGACGTCGTTATCGGTACGACAATCGAGAATGTCGACAGAGAGGGAGAGAGCGGGGTGAATATCGTGGAAAGGCGAGGGACGTCGGAAACGTTGCATTGTGAAACTTTACAGACATCGACACGAAGTTCCATGTAACTTGTAGTTCGAGGGTTGAACGTTTATTTTCTCGTTCAGGTCAACATTCATGGGTTAAAGTTACCAAATTGACAATGACAGATTCGAAACGCTTGAAATAAGCTCCTGATGAACTCTACTTTATAACAAGCTCGATAAATTCAACAATTTTCTACAATTTTATTAATTAAAATATACAAAATTTATTCAAATGTCTTTAATCCACCCCCCATAGACACAAAGTAAAATCAAGGTTCTAAAATTACAAAGTATCACTTTAACAACAACGGAATTACACGACGAGGAATAATTAATCAAAGAAACTACCCCCGAAGTGTGATTCGACTTTCGGGCTGAACATCCTTCATCCCCGTTGAAATTAACATCCAAGGGGTTAAAAGTTGCACGATCCTCGGCAAAAGATTGCTCGAATGAAAATACAATTGCCACGCCACGTGACGCGAACCAGAGACGGGGAAAACAGAGGTCGGAAGTTATGCTGCTGCAAAGGGATGAATTATACAACCCCTGCAACTTTTCTCCAACTTCGCCCCATCGATTAAAATCGTTGGCCAAGTAAACACAGCTTTCTCGCTGATATCCCGGAATCGAACCTCCGACCCTTTATCTTTCAACCCCCTGGGCGATCCCGTTATCGCGTAATTTCAGTAATCCATCAGGGGGGGGGGGGGTGGAAGAGGCAGTGTTTGATTATTTACAAAGATTTCAGCGGACCGTGCTAACGAAAGATTTCGTCGTGGCCAAAGGGGGATGAAAGTCGGAAAGGGTTGGCCGAGCAAAGACTGTACAAAGGTCGACCACCTTCTGCTCTCGGATAAAGGTTACACAGTCTGTCGGACCAATTCCATCGTGGATGCTCCTTTTTGCTCGCGGCGTCTTCCGGCGAAAGGGTGAAACGGGACGAGCCAGAAAGTTAACGGGGCAGAGGAGGGGGGTGGAAATTTCATTCAAGCGTGCTGCAGCGACCACTGGCTGCGGAATTTCAATATTATTCAATCGAATAATCCTTCGCGCTCGCTGAATCGAACTGTACTCGTCGACTGGCTCGTTTCGAACCCCCAGCCCCCTGCCGCCCCCTCCGTAGACGACGACGACGGAAGAAAACGAAGGGCAATTTTACTGTCGACGCGTAACAAGCCGTGGATATTACCTTATCGGGCTGCGTTCGATGGTCGTAGCCGTTCCCCCCAGCCCCTTCTTCCTCGATGGGGTGATTAACGAACGAGTCTTAATAGACCGTCGTCAACCACCACCCACTTTCACCCTGCGAAGAAATTGCGTTCGAGTAGTTAAATATTAACGGCGAGGACGGGGATTTAAATTGACGCCGCGTGGAAGTGGCGTTTCTGAAATCGATCCTCCGTGGATCGCTATTTATTATTCCTGATTGTTCCTGCAGTTGAAATATTTTAATTTAAGAACTATAAAATGAACGCTTTGCAATTCTATTTAAATTGGTGGCAATTCTGTCTACTGGATTTTCACTAAATTATTAAAATTTTCTTTTCACACTGTATTAAAGATTGCATATCTTTTAAAAATCAATTTTTTTGTTTTACACCTTCATTGTCTACAAAGGGAACCGCTTCTTTGAATCGATAAAACGGAATTACGGAATCTTGGCATAAATAATAGATGCCTGAACGTCCTGTCACTCGACACATAAATAAATGAATAAAACATCGCCCATCGGGCAACGATCTCGCCGGTCCGATGAATCACAGAATTATCGTATTCTATCAGAGAATTTGCATCGTAGCCTGTCGAAGCGTTTTTCGAACGATAAACATCGTCCAAGCACCCTCGAGGGGTTTTCTGAGCTTTGCCCGAGGAGAGTGCAGGGGTTGAGCCGAGAAATCGAGGACCTCGACTCGATTTCTCAGTTCGATTCTCGACGACCAGACTCCTCGAGATACCGCTTAACGACTCGCCGATACTCGACGCTCACGTTTTTCATCGCAAAAACACGTGACTCTGGAACCTGTTCCAAAGGAAAGCTGCCGAAAATTTCGGAACAGGATAAAGGGATCAAAACTTTCGACGTGGACCTCTGAATCTATTGATTTTAAACTAATTATCTGTGCTTTAGGGGATAGAGTGTCAAGATTGCGAATTTATCATGGTATTCCTTAATTGAGATTTAAATGAATAAATCTTTAATAAATATCTTTAATAAAACGTTAATATTTCAGCGATTTCACATCCGGTTCCGTTAATGGTCACGATAAATCAACGCTTCTTATCGAGCCCGGTGGCTGGTGGCACGTTTCAACTTGTTCAACAGTTCCAAACGAACCATCCAGCCACCGCTGGACAAATTCTGTTTCAAAATACGAAACTGTTCGCAAGTTCGAACAGTTTTTCAGCGGATACCACGTCACGGACGAGCGTGAACCCCGGTATCTAAGCATGGCCACGGAATCCCTAATACTCGATTGTTATTCATCGTTCGTTTCCAGGCGAAACGTCTGCCGCTATTAAACTCCTGGACGACCAGTTTAGAAGCGAGCCCCGTCTAAGAATATTATATTAGGTCGTACGTTATCTAACCAAGCCGGTTCCCAGCCGTTTTCCGAATCGTCTTGGCTATCTGGACAGGGATAACTGTCCCATCAACCCTTCTATCGTAACAGTTAACCTGTCATCCCGAAGCACGTACTTAAGATTTGTAATTCACGTGCTTCTAACCGAATTCGAAACGATTCGAACATCAAAGTCCCGTGTTCTAATCTCATTGTCGGATATTTAATGATAAATAAGGTTTGGGAAAGAAAAGAGGAAAGAAGAAAATAAAAATTCTTCTAGTAAAAATGAATAAATAACAATTTCCTACTGCTTTTGATCTGAAGCGTGTATAGAGCTGTTAGGAAACCGATTGCAACCACCCTCTTCGCACCGGGAGCGGACAGATGCGTGGGAACGGGGGGGTGGCACTCGAAATCCCTGAACGCACCCCCGATGAAATTCGAATCACCCGCCACGTCCAGTGTGCCAGAGATCCGTATCTGAAATCGCGACACTGACGGGATTACCTCGGAATTTTGGTTTATCGCCATCCAGTGGCTCGTCGAGGCTAACCGCACGGGATAAAACGTCGCGTTCCCACCCTCGTCCACCCTTGTACACGTGGTAGTTGTTGTTGGCCGTGCGACGAGCGTACACGAGATGAAAGACAAACTTCTACCCCCTTCGACTGTCCTCCATAAAGGTCGTACGGGTTAAGTAAACCCCTCTGTGAAGGGATGAATTTCTTTCTAATCGAAGAACAACCCTCCACGTTCAATACATTTTAAAATCGATATTAAATTGATGATACTATGAATTAAATTTGAAAATATTATATTTTCAGAAACTTGGAAGCTTAACAATTATATTTGGTATAATTTTATTTTACAAAAATTGCTAACTTGATTGTCTGCGCCCAGAATCGTTTTCTTCGACCGCAAAGGGAAGAAACGAAAAACCCCCAGTGGATTATGATTTTTTATTCGTAATTCCAGATCGAGACGACCGAAGCAAGCAAAAAACGTGTTGGAAGTGCGGGGTGCTCGCCGTTTTATATGCAAACGACCGGGTTCCTCCGGGCCGATTGTAAATCCTTCAGGCTTAAGCGAGGCCGCTCCTGCCGCGTCGTTCGCACGCGGACTCTAAATTGCTCGATTCTGCTCGCGCGAAATTTTCCAAAGGATTTATCCCCGCGTTATGGCCGAGACCCGTACAACGGCGGAAGTTTCGCGAAACTGGCCTACCGTCCCTCGGGACACCTTCTTCGATCTTCGCGGCGAGCCTCGATGACAAAGACGATTTGCATGTGAAATTAAGCAAAAAATCAACAACCACCTTCATTTCCCTAGGGCACCCTAAATATAAAATTTAATTTCAGAACTTAAGGAACCCGAGTTTACCTGTTCATAAATTATCGAGACGGAAACAAAGGGAACGCGATGAAACGTATTTTACCTTTCAACGAGCGAACTCGCGCGATTTATTTTCTTCCCTTCGTTTTTTATCAATCCGCGTAACGATTCTAAACTTTTTAGCCAACGGAGTAATAACGCGAGCCGAAGAACCAAAAAAGGGGGGGGTCGCTTTGATGTCCTGCGACATCGTATTCCCGAGATATTTGAATAAAATCCTTGCTGCCTGAGAAAATGAACATCCAGCCGGGCGACACGCGGATATAAAAGAGAGAGGAGTGGAGGGGGAGGAGGGGCGGGAAGATGAAATATACGTAAAGCTGGGAACGAAAAAACGGGGTAGAGAAAAAGACTTAAAGGGAGTAATGTCGGTTGTACCGTGTAGAAACCCCTCTACGTGTACATACGTATGCATGTGTATAACTTCGATGGTGAATCGGGGGCGAGGAGGAGGTAAGGGGATGACACAAACGGGAATACGGTGAACATGTAGATTACGGCGAGACAAAGGAACAGAGGAAACGAAAAATATACGCGTCACCTATAGAAAATAACAAAAGCAAAACAAGAAAAGTGGAGTACACACACGAGTATGAAAGAGGGGGGACGAAGCAAGAGGAAAGATGCCAGTCGCAGCTGTAAATGGAAAAATGGAGAAGGAAGGAGAGGGGAAAAAAGGAGAAGAATGAAGGAATCGGCCCGCGTATGAATTATGGGAAGGTGCAAATAAGTCTGGAGAGAAGGATTGTCGCCCGTGGATGGGTAAAGGAGAGCGAAATGACAGGGAAGTGGCGGAGGGAGACGGGGATGAAAAGGATTCCCGTTCAGGACGACAACTTACCGTTTCATATCGACGGCATCAAACGTCTCATTCGATGATACTGCGAGAAAGGGTCGTTTCTGTTCGATTAAATACCTTTCGTTTGCAAAATTGCGAAGTCTGTTCACTATATTATTTTTGTGGTTGTCTATGGCAAACCAAGGTGCAAAGGGACCTTAAAAATATACTTAAAAGGTTTTAAAAACATTTCACGGTATTGTTGCTACGAGTTTCGGTGCTTAAGGGATCACCCAGCACGCTCTAAGTCGATTTGCAATGTTGTTAAAAGTTGCAGAAGGTTGTTTAAAAGTTCACGAGCACTAAAGTTTACAGAACCCGTTTGCAACATTATTGAAAAGTAAAAAAGTATCAGTCCCCCGATCGGGCATATCGCGTGGCATTAAAACGATAGCTTTGAAGCTTTAGGGTACGTTCCAAATACCGCGAATCGATTTCCGATATTGTTGCAAGTTAGAAAGGTTTCACCAGATACTTTGAAACACGACGCCACGTTATTACAGGGATTTCCCAACTTGTTGGATCATCTGACGCGTTGTAAGTCGTTTTAGGACGTAATTACCAGCGGTGAAATTTCATAATAGAGCTGGTAACATTATATAATGTCGTTAAAATTCTTTCGAGACTCTCGAGCAACATGGCTGAAAGGTCACGTGCACGGAAATAATGCCACAAAGTGCTTCCAAGTCTCCAAAGAAGACTCGACACTCTTCAACACTGTTGTAAGCACGGGACGTGCCGAAACAACACCGCAAAGTACTTTTGAACGTCTGAATCGCTTAGCAACAATGTTGAAAATTAATTCACGGTGCATCAAGTGGCGCCAGAATTTCAAAACGTGCCAAAATAATACCACCAGGTATCTTTAAAACGTTAAATAAGGTCTCGTAGTTTGCGACAGCGTTGAAAATCGATTCACGGTGTACCGGACAACTCCATAAGTCTGAAACTTGCCGGTACGATATTGCAAAGTACTTTTAAGCCTCCGTGTAAGCTTTCAGAGACCCGGAACGTTCCGGCTGAACTCTAATTAACGTTTTGACAAGTATCTCAAAGCGATCGAGCGAATAATTAGTTGAAACAAATGTTGTTATAATTGTTCCTTGCGATTGTTATTGGCAAGAAATCGAGATGTGCGAGAGAAATGACAGCAACAAGGGGAAAAAACGATTTTCACAGGTGACAGATATCAACAGCAACGTTCAGTGTTGGATTTGTTTGGCAGATCTCTATGCGCCAGCTGTGCCCAAACGGCGTTTTATATCTTTCGACACCAGCGAACAGCTCGGTATCGATACAGAAAGCTCGATAAATGTCTCTCCCCTGATTTGCAATCGAAAAACGAAGAATTTTTAAACTATAACGTAAATTAGGTCCATTGAAAATAATTTGAATACCAACTTTGATGGATTGTAAAATTAATTATTGTTACCTTAATTAAATTTGAATCAAGAAAGGGCAGAAATATTATTATAGAAGTTAAAATAAATAATCGAGCAGAAAGATAGGTCGCAAATTGAATTGCTGGTTTGATAAGAAGAAAATTTAAAGAATCTCGATCCACGAACTTGGTAGCTCATTGTATTCACGTTTAATGAAGTCCGCGTTTCATCGACGGTGCTCCCGTAACAACGTAGCTGCAAGTTTAAGCAGCCCGCCTAAATGAAGTAACACTCGCTACGAGAAACTTAGAAACGCGACTGAAATTACAAGTTTTCAGCCTGCTGCCGGCTAGAGTTCGTTGTAACTTCGTTGTCACCCCCTCGTGCCCCCGTTAAACCGGCACCAAGTCAAACAGAAATACGTTTACTGAATCGTACGACGAACGTCCGAACTTGTGCCGGTGCAGGGGAATTGATTTAAAAGTTTTTACGGTTCAGAAGCTCGGCTGGACTTGCACTCTGAATAGATTCTGATGAAAAAACAGCATTTTGCCGTGCCAATTATAACTTGCCTTGTTTCTCCCTGTTTCGAAACGTTTGCAAGGTTTTCCCCCATGGAATCTTAGTGAATTTTTATTTTATTTCAGATTTGGACATTTTTATAATTACTTTTAATTTATATTTTATCAAATTAAATGAAACCTTCCATTTATTTTAAAATAATCCACGATAAAAAGTTGGAAACGACAATCGATTGTCTAACATCGTCAAAGACTCGACGATCGACCCAATTTCCCTTCTTTCGATGGACCAATGTCAATAGTCCCTGGAGGGAGCCACAATGGACCGTTTAAGTTAACGCCGCCACCCCTCAAGGACGAGCCAGCCCGTCCGGATTGAAGAGAGTCACGATTAAAATCGATGTCCCCGATCGGATCATAGAAACTCTCGACAGTCATCCGGGACGATTATCGGCGAGTTTACGGTTACGTTTACCCCCTCGTTGGATGGCCTCCTCGAAGCCAGCTACGGGGGGTGTGGCCACGGGGAAAGGGTGGCCACGTAAAAAGTTAATGGAGATTCCGCTCGAAAGTTTGCCAGAGCCGCTCGTTCGGGAGATCCACTCGGCGATATTGCGTTATTCCCTGTAGAAATTATGTCACGAATTGCAGTTGCATTAAGGAATGAAAACAACCCCTAATACGGTAAGCCGGTTTAAAAAATAAGACGCGTTGTAGACGTGGGTCAAGGATAAATAGAATGGCAGTAAAGGGGTAGCTTGGCAAATAACTTTGTTTAGTTTATTAGAATTTAAAGCTGTCAGCAGTCAAAATGTTCGATTGAAATCTGACCGAGTCAAGCAAACACGAGGGTAACTCGGTTATGGGGTGTCTAACGAATCGAGGGGGTTGAAACTTCTCCTTTGAATGCCAGACACTTTAACGCGTGGCTCATTCGTCAGTCTCGAAATGTTTCGACCCATCCACTTTCGTAATGCCTTTATTCCGACGTTCCTCTTTAATCCTCCCGTTACAACCATCCTGACCCCCTTGTCTGCAAATTTACGAGATAATTTGAAGCTCGAGGAACGTCGAATTCGTTCGTACGTAAAGTAAATCGACCTAAAGAAAGATTCAGTTTGACTCCGCCTTTTTCCCCTCTCTTTCCTTTTCGTTTAATTAATAAAATTCCATCGGTGTTATAACTCGATTTAAATCACTAAAACCGGAGGCTACGAGTCAAACACGATTCGATGGCCACGACTGTTCGGATAAGCTTCCGGAACAGCTATCTCTAACGAACTCGTTATTTTTAACGGGCTCTCTCGCTTTCTGTCTCCTCTTCATTTTGTTTTTCTTTCTCTCTCTCTCTCTCTATTTTTTACTTTTTTTTTTATTAGTTCCCTCTATTTGCTGTTCCGGGTGGCTCGTGTTTCCTTGTCGTTATAGAAAATTCGCAAACTGACCGTGTTTTCTGGGAACGCGTTATCGTGTGTTATTGCAGGCGGATACGATGTTTAACAATTTCCTCCTTTCGCCTCATTGCCGTCGCGTATCGATCGTGTTCGCGAAAGAAACGTCGGTGACCGTGCCGCGGGGACTTCGAACAAAGGAGAATTCGATATCGATATCGAGCAGCCGGAACAATTAAAAAATCAGGATCCCCGAAAATTCCAGATATCGCAGGACGCCGTTTCGATGATCGAATAAAAGAATTTTATCAAATGATATTCCTCCAACTTGACCCTAGGTTTAATGGTCAGCAAGTTTGAAATATTGAAACGAGTAATAAGATTTTCTACCCCTACGTCGCCGTGTTCCCAGGGGTGGGCTGGTGTGCCCAACTCCGTACACTTATCAATGGATAATGAATGGAGCAACTTCGAGGCAGATGAGGCAAGACCGCTGTCCAACCCCTGGTCCAGGGCACTCGAGGGACTCCTGATCCAAAGGGGTGACCGAATAACGACATCGACGTTACGAAGGTAGCGCCAATTATATCGAAGTGTTATCCGATTACAAAATTTCCCTTTCCCGCTGCAGGCGTTGCGGCAATCTCGTGTTTATACGCGCCGAAGATAGACAGACGGACAGGGGGGACAGGGTGAAAGCTGGAGGATTCTATCCAGGGCTGGCTTGGTTGCTCCTTTGAGCCTCTCCAGAGACGCAGCCTCGGAATTTAATAGGCTTCACTTTGAAACTACAGCGAAATTGATCTCCCAGCCGAAATTTTCCCTTAGCCAGAAGCGGGTACCGGCTCCATACCGCCTGGGAGCTGGCCGACTAATTTTGTTTAAGGCTTCTAAGCCGGTAATATCCGACCCCGCCGTTTACGCTTTATTGCTCGGTGTCGTTCGATCCTCGTCGGGTCGGTTACAAACTCCCGCGGATACAAACCCTGTAACCGGGTCATCTTCGACCCCACGCTCCCGTCTTTGACGCGATTTTATCCCGACGTCGAAGTTCTGGCCTCGCAGGGTCAGATCTGGATGAAATATTGATGAATCTGAGTGGTGTATGGAGCGGATGAATAGTTAATTTAGAAGGGTTTAATGGATTCACCGTGGAGTCGTTAAGATGATCAGGCCTCCTCTCAGAATTTTCAGAGGGGGAGCTGAAATTCATGTCGCATGATGAAAATTGAAATTTAACTTTTGCTTTCGTTCTCATTTTGTTAAAGATAATTCGTGATACCAAGTTTCAGACACTCTCAGCGTTTTTGGCTGTCACTTTGATAAAACTTCTTTCTTGGAAATTTCTAACTTCAATTTTATCAGTAATGGTATATTTCTGTCTGTTCAGCAATTTTCAATCACATTTTAATCACTGCCCTTTTTATAATTAATGCAAAATTTAAAAATCCATGGATTCGATCAAATTTACACAGATCTGAAAGCGTATTTTTGTTTAACTTTGTTTCGTTTAGAAATAATTTTATGGAACAGCAGGATATCAACACCTTATGACTGGACTATGATTAACAAAGATCGGTAGTGCGATACGGAACGTGTAGCTGTAACACGAAATTTATCATCCCGTGCTTCGAAAACATAGATAATAGGCTTGCATGGCCAGCTGCGTCTTTAGCATGCAATAACTGCATCCACGTGGTGTCTGTAGGTTGCACACATTGCATATGGATATCGTTATCGATCCTGCAAATTGCATCGGAGATGTTAAACGCCCGTGGCGTGTCGAAATTCCAGCTATCATTTGGATTTGAATTCCATAATATCCGAATCGTGTGCTACCGGACCCTCCTACCGAGGAAAATTAACGCGATATGTTATGTCAACTGACACAAGTGATAATGGACGTTTGTAAGCAGACCCGGAGAAAAGATCATCGATGACCAAAGTGTTCCCAAACATTCAATTATTATTCGATAAAACCATTAAAATAGAATGAAATTGAATATTTTCAATAACTTCAATTGGAAAATTAATTAATACCCTTGGTATCTTAGTCTGACCATATACGTCTGTTTCCACTGCGAGAAGAAAAAATGTTAAAAATGCAAAGTAAGGGGCAATTACCTATTCCTAATTAATTACAATTTAAGTGGAATATCAGTTTTAAAATTAAATTCACGACCAAATTAAATTAAAAACCAACAAATAGTATTTGGTATTCCTAATTTTCTATCACAAATGGGATGTTTTCATCAATCACCTTTGATTCGAAGAAAAACTATCAAATTGATGAGATGAATGATTAATGCTTCCGATGGCGGATAACCCTTTCCCTCTTTAACCAACCGGAAGACACAAGATTCCTGTAACACACACGTTAATCTCCTTTCTGCGGGCGGTTTAAACGTTTAAACCGGTTAACCGCAGGAATTTAAGCCGCGAATCGCACGAGGGCAGGGGGAGGAGAGGGGTCTTCCAGATCCGTCGAAATTTGCGAGCATAAGATCTATGAGATCCTGAGGCGGATCCATGGTCTCGTTAAGCAGGATGCTTGGGGATTTGAATACCAAATCGTTGATTATCACCTGGCTCGTATCCTTATGCTTCACGGCATTCTTCATTCGAGACCCGGCACATAAATCAATCTCCCTTCTTCTCTTTTTTTCTTTCTTCTCCCTCTTTTGCTTTCAACCTTTCTTCCTCCTCTTCCCTTCTTACGTCGCCCTCCCTCCGGCCACGAGGATTTAGAAGAATCTTTATCTTCCCTCTCGAAGGTTCATTAAACCCTTGGGCTGAAGTTTTTTCTTAATTGCCTGACAAGACAGCCACGGGATCAAGAATAACGTTTTCACCCTCGCTGAAAAGGAATTCCATTAATGTTTTAATTATACAGAGGTAATATAATATCAATTATAGAAGTATTTTAAAGCGATAGCGCGTAATTTCGCGAAATGAAAATTAATCGCTGTTCATTCTTTTTAATTAATCGAATCTCCTGATTCGCTATTACGGCGATTATCTGAAACGAGTAGAGGGTAGTTTTATAAACTGATAATTAACCACCTTTCATAAAATAAAACTATTTATAATTTCTAAATTTTACTATGATTCTGAACTTTTCACGTAAGAATTTATACGAATTATAATTTTATAAAATAATTGTTCAAACAAGATTCAATTTTTTTTCAAATAAACCGCGTTCAAATAAAACTCCCAACAGACTGCAAGCATCGATCATTTCATAGAAGTTCACCTAAATTGATATAAATGACGTATGGAATTTTTTTGTTACGCCCCCGTTACATCGTTCGCGAAAGATATAACGAGGTAATCGAATAAAGTTCAATTAGACGTGCATCACCGTCGTTTTTATGTTTGCCGGCCGGATTGAAAGTTTCCATCGGGATTTGATTAACTGGAAATGCGAAACGCGTGTTAAAATGTTGAACGACCCGTTTAAATACACCGCAAACAATTTGCTCGGCGTCGAAATTGAAATTTAAGAGAACCGCGAGGGAAACGAAGGGAAACGTTTTATTGTCCGAACGTGACGAATCGCGGAAAACCACGCCGTAACTGGTCCGTAGTACATCGCGAATTTCGGCCAACTATTCCACCCCGGCTGACCCCCCCCTCTCTCGCCACCCCTTGCGCTGACCTGTTGTACGTAGTTGATTTCTGGGAATTCAACGTAATCCTGCAACTTCCAGATAACATTTTCATACCGAACGAAATTTAAAATAAATTCAATTTCAAATATTACAATTGCAGGGGCTTCCATGACCCCCCATAAGAGGAAACATGACTAGTGGCTTGGTCTGGGGAATAATAGGGAATTTTATCGATAGTTTGACCTAATAAAATAACGATCGAACGCGTAACTAAAGTTCGATTTGAAAAAACAGGGGTAACCCGAGGGTCTCGAGACTCGTCGATTTTTCCTCCTTTCCGCAGCTGTGTTTCGAGCGAGTATTTTCGTCGACGTCTTAAACTGCAGAAGCGTCGCGGCGTTAAGAGTAATCCCGGAGATCGAGCGAAAAGATTATCTCGGCGGAGAAACGGCAACGACTCGGAAAATCGTAAGGAATCGTCGCGTCCTTGTTCCCACCCCCCCTCGGCCCCGAATAATCTCCATTTGTCCCGTAGCCGGGCTGCGTTTCGACCGTGCGCCTTTTCCCGTAGGAGCAGGGAACAGGAAAAGGGACGGTAAGTGACGCGGACAGCGGGGAAACCCACGGAAACGTAAACAATAAAGGGAAACGACGAGAGGCGGATCAAGAGGGTTGAAACGCGACGCTGCGAGAAGGAACACGCTTAACCTGCTTCCTCGCGACGTTCTACGCTTCGAAACATGGGCTGGTTAAGAGAACAAGGATTGCTCGTTTCATTAATTATGTGACGGAACGTTTTAGAAAGATTTTAAAATATGGGAGGGTGGGTCTCTGTCGATTATTGCATCGTCCGCAAATAATTAAATTTCTTATCATTTGGAGAATTTCTATAGAATTCAAAACTTTTTAATCAAGTAAATAAATTCCTTATAATATTCCTACAAGAATTTAAACGTCGCCTCAGTTTTTTTAATTAGACAAATTTAACTCTAACAACCTCACGGATGACACGGCGCTCAACGTGTTAATCACCTCATCGCCGTTTCCTCGACTTACCCTCAAATCTTCCCTCTTCTCGCCGCCCTTTCCAATTAGTTGACAAAAGAAATTCGAGACCGAAGACCGGCGGAAGCTAGACGCAATTCAGCGTAAATCATAAAAGGGTCGTAGCCGGCCGGCTTGTCCACCCTCGACGGCGACGATAAATTATTTAATTTAACACTACAGAGAGGGGGGTGGGTGGGGGCAGGCCTGAAGTATGCGAGACAGGGCGGAAGAGAGGGACAACGTTAACAGGGTCGGACGTATGGCACCTCCCTTGGCGTGTACCGTATTAAATTTATGCCACTCGTATAGCTTTCCAGACTCTCCAGCGGAGAGACAGAGACGGAGAGTGGGGTTATGCACACGCTCGTGCAAACGAGGGAGTGGGTTAGTAAGGAGGAAGGGGGGCAGTTGAGAGCTCCTTCAACCCCCTCTGCCGGAGACGTGTACCTTAATTCGTTCAATTTCGTGGCCGCTGCAAGAGTAATCGCGGCAGATTGGATGGCATTACTGGATCGTAAAGGCCGCCAAGGCAGGACAATTATGATAAGAAAAGTGGGCCAACGGTTGCTGATGGCAGCCACGCACGTTGCAAACGCGGGGACAAAACGATCGGACCCAGATTTAATTACGTGCCGATCGGAAGATCGCCCAGATAATTCGAAACGTTGCAAGGCTTCGAACAAATGCTTTATGGGACGTCGTTTTACGACGAGGGGCTTTGGACTGATACGAATTCCAACATGTTTCGAGGTGGATGGAACTTTGCCACTATCTTTCAGTGATAAAATCTAGAGGAATGTATTAAACACGCTGCTCTTTTAGGTGTCTTGCCGCGCGGTTTATGAAACGGCGACAGTCCGATAGGATTTGATGACATAAAAGTGTAGCGAAATGGCACTTGCGGTATATCAGTTTGAAGCTTGAAGTTTGCAGAAAATGACTGCATGAAGGATGCATCGATATCTCTGATACAAAATAAATGGCTGATGGTTGTAGCAAGGGATGCACTTCTGGCAAGTGTGAATATTCTGATTAGATTTCATGACATAAAAAGTGTCTGCAAATGGCACTTATCGTGTATCATTTTTTATAACGATCCCGTTCTGTTGCAATTCTAAAAGTAATTTAAACTTCAAGGTTGTAAAATAAAAGATCGCCACCGCCCCATTCTTCTCTCTGCTTCGCAGATTACCAGAAGTGTTTCCTCAGGAAAGAGAAATTAATCTTCATTTAAGACAGCAACGTTTCCAAACTTCCGGCTACCGGAACGAAAACAACTCGTTCGAGGTTTGAAGTTCGCGTTACTCCAGTTACTAGCGATTTAGCATATCGTAATATTAAAAGAAAATTCTTCAAAGCCTGCGTATTTTCAATTCAATTTTCCTCCAAAGCTCCACTCGAAGGATTCGAGGAAAAATAAGTTTTGAGGGAAATTCAAAGTATTAATTATTTATTGAGATTGGTAATATTCGAGGTTCCTTCATTTCAATTTCGAAATACATCGAATTTCAATCAACCCTTAGTATCGAAAGGATTAATTTGCAGTTGCAATCACCCCTTTCGTCGATTTTAAATTCTAACGAAGACTTAACGAAACGTGAAGCGTCGATGGCGGCAGGGATGATGGGCAGGGTGGAAATTGTGTCAAAGAACGGGCAGGGTGACTGTCACGATTTAAAGGAGAGCACGAAGGATGTTCACGATGTAATTTGAACCGGTTGGTAGTCACGGTTTCCTGTTTAATTCCCGGGCTCCTTTCGGTGCGGTGGAATTAAAATACACGTGGAAATGGAAACGAACAAGGTACCTGTAACTCGCGGCAATTGATAACGCGTTCCTCGTGCTGGCTAACTGCTAGCAGGAAATTTAATTTCATTACCAGTCCCTTCTTTATCCCCCCGACTGGTCGGTTAAAAATATCGACCCTAAGTACCGGGAAATTCTTCTCCTTAATTTCTCAGAGGTTTTTACATCGGTTCCAAGATATCTTCAAATTAACAACTAATTAACTATTAATTGAGCACGACAGTGTGACAATTTTCATATTAAATTAAGTTACAGTACGTTTATTTAAAAATCAAAAATACCGTGTCAAATGCCTTTTTATTTAAAAAAAACCTGTAACGAACCCTGGAAAAAATAAAACTGTATAAAATGGGACCCTAGGTGTTCGAGTCACCCTAATATTATATCACTCGAGTGGTTTAATTGGCCGTCTGTTTCTTATTCATAAAAGAAACTGTTTTATCCCGTGACACTATTCCAGTTCCAATCAAGTCACAATTAAACGAGATCTCACCGTATCGATTTCCCTGTCCTCTCCATTCCAAAGGGAAGAAGCTGAACGTCGATAAATATTAATCGTCCTCGAGCACTTAAAATCGAGAGGCCGATCCCGCGACAGCCATTAAACCGCAAGAAACCTTGGCTTCCTTGTGTCGGATTTCAACATCGTCCACCGACAAAATAGAACGTTGTATTTCCTTTTTCTCCTCCTCCCTCCTTCCTTTTTTTCCTACGTTCTCTCGTTTATCCCTTTCATCGTGGTTTCTCGGTTTAATTAGCATAAGTCTGACCGGGTCTGGTTGGCGGAGAACTCGAAAGGCACGGTTCCTATCCTCGGGGAAATTACCACGATTGCTGTGAAAATGCGCACCCCAGAAAACTCGTCGTTCCTTTGCTATCCTTTCATCTTCGTAAGGCCACGAAAAACTGTTGTTGCCGACAGCGATGCCCAGAGAAAAATGAAAGATAAAAGGAACCGCCGACGTGGACTGGATTTTCACTTTGATTATACCTTATTATCAGAGATTTCATTTTTCAACGCCCCCGTATAATTATCCCCGCCTTGTAGTTATTGAGATATTAATACCGAAAGCGAGGCGAAAACTCGCTAAGAAAGCAAGAGCTTTTGTACACCCCTAATGATTTGTTAATGTTTTGGTAAATTACTTTGGTAAATAATCTGCTATATAATTTATTAACGTTAACAGAATATTAAAATTGCTTCAGGATTTTTTATTTTAAATTAGAAAATGTATGCAAATGTTAAATGTAAAAATGATTTATTGGCACACCATGGGGAAATATTCTGTTTATGGAGTTTCGAGAATTCGAAGAGTTTTATTTAGACCCTTTGTAAGTCGGAACGTTCAGACAAGGAAGTATCCATTCGTTGTATATTGCAAAATCGATAGGATCGTATCGGGAGCGGTTTATTCAATTTTTGTATTCAAACGTTCACCAATTGTAAATCTTACTGTCCCGTATTTCATGCGATCGTCAATTGGCTTCGATCCAAATTTCAAACTCCATCGATTCCTTTATTCGTGCCAACCTTTTGTGGGCACCAGCGAGTTTCACAGTGATATATCATGGTATAATTTTGAGCTGTGCATTCGTGCACAACCCGTTTCTATAACTACCGTTTGTTCGTTTATACTTCATCAAATTATTGTCCACTTACCCTTTCTTTAACAAAAGTTTCTTGAACAATTTTCATCGTACACGTCGCTACTTGAACTGTTTGTTAATTACACTCATTGATATTTACTCAAATTTTTTTCCAAAATGACTTGGATAGTTAAGAAATGTATCCAAGAAGAAGTTTATAAGATGACATTATCCCTTGAGTATACTTAATTGCATTCGTTGCAGCCTGCACCCATTTTCTAGAAATACCAATAGCATTTGTTGCTGGCCACTCTCGTTGCTGCTACCATCCAACGTCATTCGTTTCCATCGCTAGCAGCGCCCACTGCAGCCAGCACACACTAGCGCCAATTACTATTTCCTTCAACGCCAAGCGCATCCATCGTTGTCTTCATTCATCCTTAGGTGCAGCGAGCGGTGTTCGCATCCGATGCCATCCGTTCCCATCGTTGGCTGCACTCGCGAGCTAACTGCAGCCCATTACCAGCTGCGCCCGTGCAGCTGGCTGCACCTATTGCCGGCGTAATTCGTCGCGCTGCTGTTATTTTTACCAGCGTAACGACGCACCGACAACAACAACAACAACAAGCAGCGAGGCCTTATCACGTACACGGCCCTATCCCGTTGGCTTGGCGCGATCGCAGCCACCGATACACAACCACCGTCATCGTCCTTATCTGCACGCCATAATCCTGGCTCGTGTCACAGGCGCGGGGGTTGCATTAGCCCCGACGCACACAGGGCTTGTTGCTTCGCGGGTCGTTATCCGGTTAAACCTAGCGTTAACCGCGCTCTCCTCGAGCGGGTGTTCCGTGGCGGTGGGCAAAGCGTAGAAGTCGCGGGAAGTCGCCACTTTGAAAAGGAGCTCACGGCACAGAGGCCCCGTCCTTGCCGGAGGGTGGGGGGGAGTTGAAGCAAAACGGAAGGGATCTCGTAGAGTTAATTAATGGCTGGAGTGTTCTCGAGGATAAACGAGGTCCTCCAGTCCCTTTGCCCGTGGAAATTCTTCGGACCCTCGTGCTCCTCGCGCCGCTCAAGGCTGCCGCTGCTGTGCGGTTTTTGGTCGGGCTAAGGTTTGAGCGCGTTTGAATGAGCTCGAATCAGTCTGCTGCGATACGAAGTTGTCGCTCGGTAGTTGTTGGCTCATTGTGGAATTAATGGGAATCCTGAAAGCAGCCGGGGAAAGTGGAGGATTTCGAGTTCGGGAAATGTTTGGCCGTGTTTGAGCACGTTCGAGCACGTTGGCTTGTAAGATCTTGTTTGGCCAATTATAAGCGGTGACGTCTGGCCAACTCAACAAAGTGTTATCAGGATCATAATCAGGATCAATATTGATTGATTATTGTATTTAAGACTTTGATTCCTTTAACATCGCATCCAAAATACCCAGTAATTTTTTAACCAAATCCCCTTGGTCGAGAGGGGTCAATCACCCGCCATCCGACGGAATCGATTCAGAGTCAAAATTGCAATTTCACCTTGAAATAAGAGGAAAAACAAGGGATAGCAGAAACTGAAGGAGTTAGCCGGGTCGACGTATCGTTAAATCGAAGGCCAGACGTCGCGACATCCAAGAAGGGGGGCTGAAAGAGAGAGGGAGGGCGTGAACGTGAAACTCGATTGACTGACGAGGAGAACGGGGGTGGGGGATGGAAGCAGATCCAATTCGTTTTGCCTCTTCGCCATCCAGTTTCCTTGGGCGCCGGTGCGCGAGATATTTAATAAAAAAGTTGACATTTCCTCCGGGCTCTTTTTTCTCCCCCTTTTCCTTATTTCATCGTGAGCCGAAGAGACACGGGGGCTACCCGCGACGTCGTCAACAACCGTCCCATCCCCCTCCCGCTGTACGCTCAACGAAATTCCATGCCCGCCGTTGTTTCCATTCCATTCTCTTTTTGAACGCTCATTTAACCCTGATGGGCTGCCATCTGTTACCCCCTCGATCTCATCTTCCACGGATCGCGGGGGAGAACACGAACTTGATCGATCGCACGGGAAGGGTTGAAGAAAGTTGTTCGACGCTCTGCGGCCACCTACGCGAACGTCTCCATTAATTCTCGATGCTCCGGACTATTATTGCTTGAATTTATTTCGACCGTTGATGGAACGATCCTTGAAGACGTGAGAAAGTTTTTCGGGGTGGAACAGGGGTCGCGAACGGTGGCAGGGATCATAAGGGTGGAGGGATGGAATCGTTCCTTTCGAGAGAATTACTTTTTAGGTACCATTATTGCCCGAATTTATTCGAAACGTTGATCGAACGATCTTCGAGAACGCAAGAAAGTTTTGGGGTGAAAAGGGGGATGCGAGGGGACGTAGAAATCGCAGAGGAGGAGAAATGAAATTATTTTTTGAGCCAGTTGTTGATAAAACCACTCACAACTTTGAAAATAAAGTACAAAAATTCATTGTACGGTAATTGTTTATTAACACAATGAAAAATAAAATTGTAGTATAATTGTATGCATTGAATGACGCGAATACTGGCACGTAAAGCAATTATTAACAAAATCAATGTTTATTTTTTTCATGTTTATTCATTTTTCCATCAATGCAACAATGATGGTTTGTTTTACGATATAACATATATAGTCACCGGAGAAATTTTTTTTTTATCTGAATCGTAAAACAAAGCTTGCGTGTTCCGTGCACGCCGTAAAACAAACCACAGTATCGAATTGTGGCTACATGCCTGCATATCTGAAAATACAAAAATATAAAATAAATTGAATATAATAGCGTCCGGACATATCGATGCAAGTTCACTGCAAACTCATACCCTGATATCGTATAGTGTAATCGAGACAATCAATCGCAATTCAGTAATTGGAAAAAAAGCCCCCGGGAAAAAACCGCAACTTCGAACGAATAATTTAATTTGCCTCGTCTAATTCCAAATGAACGAAAAGTCAAATACCAGTCAAATTTGGATATCTAACAATTTTGAAACTTTCAAGGGACACTGGAATCATTACTGGAATTACCGTGGGTGAAAATTCGAGTTTCCAAGATTCCAAATACTTGAAATAGTTCCCCTGCCTCGGCGTACACCCCTGGAATCGATTCGCGACACCAGGAAGGGCTCGAAGGAACCTGTGCAAACACAGAGAGGAATCAAAGCGTCCGAAACTTGAAATCCTTTCGACTTTCGCCAGCGTTGCCGCAAGAATTCTCAAACAACCCCGTGAATCTTCCGATCCTCGATTTCTTTCCATCGTATGCAACGGTGTGTACCAGGACGGAAGCTAGAGAGCGAGGAGAAGCGGGATTAAGGTGGTATGTGAAAACCGACGGAATAACGTGGAACAGTTTCAGATTGTTTCCCGGATAAGGGTGGCCACCCTCCGCTCGGACTTACGGCTGAACACGCAGTTAGCATGCTAAGCAGAATTACATCGTGTTAGTCCAGTTTATATCTCGTAATATTCCCGGGGACTAGATTATCGCGACGGTTGTAGCCTGTTCGCTGAAAGGGACGCGTCGATGAAAACGAGGCTTGTTGGTCGCGTATGAAACCGGATTGTTCAGCGAATAGTTTGATGTCCGGCGTACAGTTACAACGTTCTACAACAGTCGTTAACGCTGTTTAAGAAAACTAACGTGGTTTACGCGTGAAGTTGTTTGGTTAATGCAGGCTCGTTAAAACGTTCAGTGTTGGAGTGAAATGGATTCAAATTATAATTGTCAAATTAATTTGGTGTTAGATCAATTTGCTATGATTAATTCCCTAATTTATATGATTGCCATTGTGCCCTGTGAGATACTGTGAATTTTGAAAATTTTCAATTTGAATAATTAGTAATTAGGAATATTAATTACTGAATTAATTTACAAAGTTAAGCCTTTAATTCCCTAATTTATATCGCAATTAATTTTGAATATTCTAAAGAACAAAATATTTTCTCTAATACCAAAATTTTCACGGGACCATAATAACATTTCCGTAATCGGAAACGTCTTCTGCATGAATTACCGAAGAACTCCGGGCAACATCAACTTCTTCAACTTCTCAAGTGACAACCAATTCTTTAAGATAATCCTGTCGACGTCAAATGTTTTCAAATCCTCCCTCATCTACGACACAGCCTGGCTGGATAAGCTTCGTTGACAAGTTTACGAGCTGGTGTTCAACACATTTTAATCTCCATTCCATCGCGATCCATCAGAATATTTTAAACGTTATCAACTATCCTTCGATCCACCGTAAAAATCTGTCCTTAAAAAACGTGAATCGAATACACAGTGAATGAAATTATCGAATTATCGAAGAGCAGGGATGAAAGAAAATAAAAAAGTATAACGATTTCGGATTCGACTTTCAAATTCCTTACCCGATCGTGAATTTTGCTCGGAATCTAATATTTCCTCGAGGAACGTACACGAATCCTTGAACAAAGAGAACTGCAAATGGTGGACCGATTACGCGACGACGAAGCCATTTTCGCGACGCAAGGATTTCGCGGAGATTTTGAAATTCAATCGGAAGGTTATAAAAGTTTCCTCGCGCGGCCATCGTTCCGCGACGGTTTTCCTGTTGTGATGGCCCGTGGCTCGGTTTGACTTTAGAACGAGATAAAAACGCAGGAAGGATCGTCACGTTCCGGTACTTCCGGGTCCGTCGTAAAGAATAAACATGTGACGATGGTCGTTCCTCGAGCACCGTGTCATTCGTCCGCCGGATGGCCTCGTAAATATGGGTCAGCCTACGTGATCGAGAAAACGAACACGATGAAACTCTGTTTTCCTCCTGGAAGTGAGCTAACGTGAGCCGTGTATTTCGATTCGTTGATCCGAACGATCGTGGTAAAATAATATTTCTACCCCTCTGTGGTGGCGCAAAAATGATTAAATAATTAAAATTAATATTTCCTTACAATACTTAAAAACATTTCAATTTTATAAAAGTAGGAAGTGGGGGATGCAACCGCAGGTTTGTCGTTGGCGATCGATCGAGGGGACGATTATCTGAAGGAAACTTGCGGAAGTCGCGGAAGCACGAGGGGGGAGGCCCTTGGAAATAAAGCAATTGCCGACGGGGGCGGAGGGTCGGTTTGTCGCGCGCCATCCGCGATCAAAGTGCGGAGCGCGGCTTTATGAATATGTAAAGTCCGTTAGAGGCGTTCCAGGCACACGAAACTGTTTGCACATCGTATCAAATATTGACAGTGCTCCGGCAAATTTATTCACCGGCTGAAATAATGTATCGTGCGCCGCCGATAAAATCGAATGTCCCACACGCGCTTGCCTTAACCGCCCTCCTCGGACGGCCGCCACCCCCTTACATCCCCCCCTGCCGCCGCCCGTTGAATTTATCAACGTCGATCGCCCGCCTGTCGACCCGACTCGAATATTGCGATCGAGTAAATTTGCTCGCCGATTAAAAGCCGCCTTCGGGCGTCGATGTTACGCGTGCTTGCTTGCGTCCCGACGATAACGCCTCGAAATTTTCCTCTTTAACTTCGGACGATCGTGTCCGGAAGAGGGATGACGGTGTTCAGCGCCGGGGGATGGAGTCCTGAGATGGTCCCCGACCATTCCCTCCGACGTGTAATACGCTATTGCGGATGGAAGTTTGTTTTCGTTGGGGGTGCTCGATCGAGGACTGCTGGATCGCGATAAGGGGTGGATCTTTGTATTTATATTAAGGGTGGATAAGTGCAGTGGGGTTCAATTTTTTGGAGCCCTCTTTTCGCAATTTATCTACAGATATTAACCCTCTCTTCGTTACACGTTGACTGTCGCAGTGAAAACAGACGTGTATGGTCAGACACCCTGGAATTCTAATTATTGAGGCCTCTGTCGATTAATTTTCAAATGTAAAATTGTCTGCTTGCGACAAACTGAACAGCGTATTCACTGACAGCGTAAATAAAAGCAAGCAAACAAGTGGCGCCAGAAGAATAAACAACTTATAACCGCGCGCTGACTCTCGTGCAAAATATGAAAAAGTGCACCGTTGTATCGTGAACTTAAGCCTCAAATAATATTATTTGAAATATTTCAAGTACCACGCTTGCAGCTACATAAACCCTGAAATATTATTTTAGGTACATCCAGAGCGTAATTATTACCGTTATTAATTTTCCATTAAACGTAAAGACAACATTTTCAATACGAACATTTCGTGTACTCAATTTTGAATATTATTTCCAGGCATCAACAACTGTAATATTTTTAATTATTTATAAAATGTTAATCAGAGAACTTTCGAGAAACGATTCTTTCTCAACGTAGCACGAAATGGAAGCTCAAAATGACCAGCACAAGAGAACTTCCCTCCCCTATAAAATAGTCAGGATAAAATTACGAGGGGAGGTATTTCTCGAAGAGCTTCGCAGTTCGTTCTAGCAGATATTTCGAAAGCCTGGAAGGTTGCGTTCGGAACTAAGGGTTAGGACGATTTTAAAGGGTAAGATAGCGGAAACAGAGGGAACAGGATCAAAGGGGCGGCTGTCCGAGGCGAAACAATCGAAAGAAAACACGGTCTGGTGGAAAAAGGAAAGGTTCGAGATGAAAAGTGAGGACGGGGAGAAGTACAGGGACAATTACAGCTACGAAAGTCGAGTTGTCACAGGGGGTTTTGTATTTCATTAGATATTCTTATTTACGCGCAAAATAACCCGGGTCTCGTGTTCCATTTGTCCCTTACCCCCCGCCATTGTAGCGTATTTCTTCATTCTTCGACCACCCCTGCCCCTACCGCCGAGTAATCACCTTTCCATTTGTTTGCTTTGAACCGTGTAGTTTTACCGTGAACAATTGCCTTTAATACCGTTGTTTCTTGAACGATACTTTTCTTCCTCATTAGAGACCCTTCTATTACACGAAAGTGTAATTGAGTTTCTTTGTCGCGGATATTTGTTTCGCGCCGGTGGACGAAACGTTTCTTCGCGACGATTTTTTAATGGAAAAAACCTGAAATACTTTTGTATTTCGTTTTCAAGAAAAAGTAACTGTTACAGTTTTAATCAACTGTTGTTCAAATTTAGTACTATTTTTCCAGTTTACAATACTCGAACGAAATTCCAGGTGTACGCCGGAGTAACGGTTGCCGCCGTTGCAGTGCGCCTCGAGCAAGCCCCTTGAGAATGATAACCCGCGTAACACAGAAGTATGGCGGTACTACGGCTACCAGGGGCAGTTTTCAAATTTCGGATACCGAAGTCCCCGCGTCACTTTAAAATAAACTTTCGGTAATTCCTGGAGTTTGACGTCACAAAAATTCCGAGAAGTGGCACATGGAATACCTCTTGTCACATCATGTTCTCCTGATACAATTTTGCAAACTCTAGAATTTTAGAATTTGACGTCACTAAAATTCTAAAAAGAATAATACTGGTGTTGATTCCGAAATTAAATTTAACAGGTATATTTAATAATATAACAAATTAATCTCCTGTTGTAATAAACCGAACGATGGCACTTGTTTTCCCGTTTGGAAAGGCTTTTTATTATTTAAAAAAAAGTGCCGACGAAAGCAAAGCCGCTAGAAGAGAAGCATCTCGATCTTGAAACCCCCTTTGAGCACCCTTAATGACCAATAGACGCGGGTGGAAAGACACTTTGGGCGAAAAAGAAAAATTCAAAGAGGCTTAATAACCATTGTCGCAACGTGGCCACTTTTAACCCTGTCTACGAGGCAGCCGCGAAATATAAATCGACATCAGAGGGTGCCGTCGATAAATCGACACTTCAGCGACGGCACAAAGAGGGCTGTAACGGGGTGGCTTGGCGAGAAAAGCCTGTCCGTTTGTGAAATATTAATTTCCTTTCGCTGCAGTTCCATTTGAAAATAATCCAATCAAGTTTTTAAGGTTTATCCTTTGGTTATTTAATATCGAAATTGATTCAGCTGAATTTTAAATAAACGAATATTGCAATATTCGAAAATTTAGAAGTTGAAAAATACCACAAAATTTGAAATTTGTCACTAATAATGTTGCAACGTTCTAAAATTCGAAAATACTAAATTCCAAGGCAATCTTTTATCAAAATAGGCAAACTGTTTCACGTCGAGTAGCCGATAACGCTCTGCCATCCTATCAAAACTTCCATGGAGCCGACCCGGTTTGAAAAATTGTCGCTGAAAGATTTTAGACGTAAAACTATCGAGTGTCAACGACGGCGATCGATCACCATGATAATTTTATTGATTACAGCCGGCTCGAGGGAAGGAGGGGGAAGGAAATACCCGGTGATCATGTTCGTCCACGGGGAAAGCTACGAATGGAGCAGCGGCAACCCTTACGACGGCAGCGTCCTCGCCAGTTGCGGGGGTGTCGTCGTCGTCACCATAAATTACAGACTCGGCATTCTGGGTGAGTGATTTCGTCTTTCCTCCGTACCTTTACTTTCGATGGCCGCTTTCTGTCATAATATTTCCAACTTTATTACCGAAAGAGAACGCCGGGCAGCTGGATTGATATTATGATCAAGGGGGTTCGATTTTGCACTACTTTATGGCTGGTAATGGCACTCTGAAATTATATCAATTTTTCTCCCTCTCGAAGGTAAATTAGATTGACCAAATTCCAGATGGTAGTTTGAAAAAAATATACTCAATTATTCAAAATAAAATTTCAGTGACTAAATATACGATTCGTCCCCTTTCTTACTATCTTAATTATCCAAGCAAGCAAAATTATAATTAAGATCCCGAGTGCATAATGTCACTTTTTTCCCCCGTTGCCCAAGTAACTAGTTTCCCTGTGGATGTCGCGGTCGCCACGCTAATGACTGCGCCCCCGGTCTCGATCGGGAAGGGGTTGCAAGGGTTTCGCGCGCGCGCCCCCCTCCCCCGCCGCCAGACGAACTTCTCCACGCACGTAATTAAGGCGACGTTCGAAGCGCTAACGATCGGCTTCTGTGTGTCGTTCCCCCGGACCTACGAGTTCCCAGGAACTAGGTGACAAAGTTTAAACTCGGCGCCGCTTCGTCAAGGGATCGGAATTAACTCGAGCCCCCCCGTAGACATTGTCTGTTGCTCGCGCGAAGGGGTTGCGGAAATCGAATTTTCTTCTCGAGACGGTTACTCCCGGGGGAGGGCGAAATTCCACGGGGGGTGCTGATGAACCTGACGGCCGGGAACGGGTAAGGGCGAACGGCTCTTGAGAAATACAATGGGTTGGCTTATTTTGGCGCCCGGACCGAAGTAAACGCGTGAGAATTTAATTACGCCGACGTTGAATCCGATGGAATTTTCTTAATCTCAGCGGCGAAACAATCTGTAGCTGGGAAATTGTGTAAGCCTCTTAAGCGTCGAGGCTCGCGATAAAAGGATCTTTTGTCCGGGAGTAAATTAATTCGACTGCTCCTGTCGTTTCCGATTTGATTTCGATACGGGGAAGTCTGAGATAATTTGATGACACAAAAGTATTGAAAAGTAGTGCACGTGACGCATCAAATTGAAGCTTAGAGTTCAGAGAAAATGACTACATAAATGTTTCATTAATATTTTCAGTACACAATGAATAATTCTTTGTTGAAGATGAACAATGGATCAACAAAGCAACGAATGTATCATTTTTAATTTCTTCTGAACCGTGTCAAGGATATTTAACAAAATTCCATGTTATCTTTTTCTTCGGACTTTGAGCTTTAAACTGATGTACCATACGTGTCATTTGGTGACACTTTTCTGTCACGAAATCGCGTCCGACTTGAAACGTTCGAGAAACGGAAGAAGCGGAAGAGGTTGCCAGGCAACCCGGTCAATCAAATCTATTAGGGGACTCATTACGACGGGTGGTCCGTTCCGGCAAACTAAATTCTTGATTCTGGCTCCGTTTCCGTGACACCGAGCCGCCGCGACGAACGTACGGCCGCTCGTTTCCTCGCGCTCTATGATATATAATTCGAGCGGCGTCAGCGCGATCCTTCGACGCCCCTGGAACCGAGGAGGACCCTGGCGACGACAGGGCACGTATTCCCGGTGACGAAACGGACGTTTCTGCGGAGATTAATCGAGGTTTTACGCGGGCCATCGATCGTCCACGGCGGTTAACTTCTTGCAATTAGAACCGGCAGACGTTCGCCGCGGCTAAGGCAAGAAATCCATTCAAAATTCCCGGGAATTTCTAAAGCATAGCAGGGCGCGACCAGTATGCGCCACACGTATCGTTTTAATTAATTGGCTCGCAATTTAATTGGTCCAATTAGGAGAAAGTATAAAATCAAATTTGAATTGTGGCTATTTCAATAATCCTCGTTCCGGAGTTAATTATTATTGCATATTTCACATCTTTAAGATTGCATACCATAAATTTTGCAAGTAGAACGAAGGCAACGATTCGCATGATCGCAGCCCTTAACGTCCGCGCAAGGGCGTAGCATTAATGACGGATGACCGATGCGAAACACCCCCCGTCGCGATTTGAATACAAATGAAACTTGAACGATCTTTCCGTGAAGCAAAATAAATTGCGCCCGTTCGAAAACTCATTTCCGTCGCGCGTTATAAATGCACGAAACAATGCCGCGAAAGCATTACGATATTAAAGTGAAATCCGTGTCGAAATGATATCGCTGGAAGTTTTTTAATTTGTTCCTTTATTTTTCGCCCGGTTCAGTTTCGTTCGATGGCGAAGGAATAAATCGGACGACGTTCGAGCAAATAGATTTCAAAGCGAACGGTCCAGGACAAACTGGAATTTTTAAGCTTTGCCAGCGTTAATTTTCCATGGAAATGAAGCGGAATCCAGTTTCACCGTGTCACGAATGCGTTTCATTTCATTTCTTTTTATTTCTTTTAATTCGTGTTTCTCCGCTGTCCCTTCGAGTTGCTGAAGTGACGTGGTTCCGCGCCGCATGCGGCGCACGATATACGTAACAAGGTTTCCTTTCTTGAATTATGCTCTGACCGTCTCCTTTTTTCTCTTTCCTTTTGCACATTGCTGGGATTTCGTGCGTTTAACGCGGAATGTCGCGAGCCCTGAAGAGAAATCCGCGCCGTGTTTCCGTTTGGATTTTAACGAAGATATTTTTCAGCCAACGTAATCGATCGTTCGTTCATTATACGGTAACGAGCTCGATAACGACTTCCAAATCGAACAAAAATCATTTGATTTATTATTCATTGCGTGAAATAGTATTTTAGATGAGAATTTTTTTATTTTTTAACTTCTGACTTAACGTTGGCTTTCTGATACAATTTCATTTTAAAGCTTAAAGTTAATTTTACAATACAAATTTAAGCATTCCCTGTTAGGAATATGAATGAATCATTTATATCGTCATTTTGGTTGAATTTTAAGCTTTAAATTGGTGTATAGCACGTGCTATTTTGTGATACTTTTATGTCATGAAATTCGATCAGAACATCGGCGTTTGAAGTCGTACGTATACAGAAGGCGAATCAGTTTGTTCGCTTCTGAAATAAAAACTATCGTAATTTCTTCGACAAACAGACAAAATTGTGAAAGAGTATAACAAGAACGGTAGCGTGGTTCCGCGCGGAGGCAAGGAACAATTCGATATACGGTCCAGGTGACGCCGAAAAGGAGCGAACGTTGCATTCTACGTGTCAGCCGTAAAATAAGAAACTTCATAGGCAGGAAATACGGCATCGAAATGAAAACGCATGCTTCACATTGCTACGAGTTATGAAAAGGAAATTTCATTTGATGGAAAAACATCACGCGTTACGGCGGCACACGTTGCGACCAAATTGCCGCGTTCCATCATATCAATGCTAAACTATCAAACAACGATGAAAAAAACAAGCAACAGACTTAACAAACAATTGTTACGAATACTGGATGCAAACCGCATTCCAGCAATCGTGTAAATATTGAATTAATGGCTCTGAGCGCCTTTTCCTCGTCGATTTTCAAATATTGCACCCGAGGCGTTTTTGGATGCAATTTTGAAAGAAAAGAATTGCAAATTTTTATTTCTTTCATTAATTTGCTACCTTCTAATATAAATTTTACATTTAAAAATATTCCAGTTAATCAAAAAGGTTGCAAAAAGAAATACAGTCCGAAGCCTATCCATCGCCTCTCGATAAAACAAAAAATGGCCTATTGATCATCAAAGGGTCACGTTCGAACTAGACGAACGAAAAAAAAAATGAAAAATTGAATGTTGTACGGTAGAGGGAGTGGGAGGGGGGTGGTGGAATAAGGGATTGAAGTCGCAGTAAAATATCGAAATTTGATTCCATCGTTACTCTCTGTTCAAACGGAAGGGGGCTCAGTTTCAGGAAGCGCATACCTCTCGCGGCCACAATTTTCACCGTTCGTTTTTCTCGTTTTTTCTTCGACGGGCAAAAGTGACGGGGGCGCTTTGTGCCCGGACGGGGGTGTAGCGGCACCGGGAGGGGACGGGATTGAAAAAAAAGGGAGGGGCGATATCCAACAGCCGCGGCTACGCGCACCCATGTACCGGAAAATTTAAATCAACGAGTAACGTTCAGCAGTTCCATTGTAACGAGAAGAATGGAAGACGCGGAAGCGCAGCGCGACAGATACGCCGGAGGTTGAATATCAAATGGGATATGACCAGTGGTTTATTTCTGTGCCAGTTTCAGCCTACCCTTAACCCCCCTTGCTTCGCCGGCAACGTCTGAACCCTTGTTTCGACACTTTCGATGACTTTTTGCAGGAGGGTAGTGGGTCAACGTCGAGGAACGAGATTTTTGGTCATTTTAACCCTTTGAGTTAAGATTGTCAAGGGTCCAAGGAAGGTTAAACGATTGTTAATATATTTATTAACCCCTGGTTCGAGTTTAACTTTTCAATACATTTCATTTTCATTTTCCAGTCCTTCAGGTATTATTTCTCAACGTTAACTAAAATATTAAACTTTCTTATTCTACCTGGATCCAGGCCACGGCTCGCCCAAGCCCCGCTGTAAAATAATATTTTCATTTCGTCAAGTTAAAAGTTTTCCTTATTAAATTTCAAAATATCCTAGTTATAACTTTTTTGATGGAACACTCCACTCGATGGCCTATTTCTAAGCTAAAGTGCAAACGTTACTTGCCCTTTAAGTATTATATACAAAATGTTCGATATTGAATCAATTTAAGCAACTCGGTGTATTTAGTTTTTCAATTTTCGTTCTTTAAATCGAAAATTGGAGATTGCAAAAGACCAACAATGAGATTCACACCCTTAGTTCTTTCCACTTCATCCCTTTCTTTCGTTTCGAATGACACGCTCGCGTGACGGACGGTTCGCGTGCAGCGGGCGATCCGCCCGGGCCACGATATCCGCCGGAAGCATTGCGAACACGATTGTATCATTAGTGTTTTATGCGTACGAGTGGTTGCAGCGATAGCCACGTGTGTCGGAAGTGTAATTAGGGGTAGGCCAGATCGGCTCGGATTGCAAAGGAACGATGGCCAAACCGCAACCCTTTGAAAATACATAAGTTAACAACTAAATCCACAAGGTTCACCTTTTTTACAAAATTATATTCGTGAATTTATTTTCATTCTAAGTCAGAAAAAAAATTCTGACATGATCGTACTTCCGATAGCGCGATCGATCAAACGGTACGCAACGAAAGCTTAGAAAATGGCGATGCAATATATTATCAGAGGGTGGGAGGGGGGCTGAAAATTGAGAGTCCCGCATGAATATTCAACACGGATTGTTTAGGACGTAAGCGTTCCTTTAAATCTCGTTTTCATCGATCATTTTCAGACTGCGACGTATTTATCGTGCCCCACGTCGGAACGTTAACAAATGAACACTTTTCTTTGATCATTTATTAAGTCATTCCTTCTACGCGCCATTATCCGAATCGTAATTCATCGGATAATGTGTTCTGATAAGAATTAACCTGGCTTCCAGTTGTAATAAATCGAGATACGTTTTATCGGAACCGTGTTATTAAACATGGACGAAAAAATTAACCCTTTACAAAGGTTGCTATGGTAATCCATCAAAATAAAGTAGGTCAATGTTACGATTTCAAATTTGATCGAACGTACAGCTTTTAATCGAAGGGGTTTGATTACTCGAATCGTGCAATTAGCCTCGGTTGCTTTCCGAGTTAAAATTGCTTAAGTCTTCAGCCTTTAAGACTTCAGGCTCAACGATCAAACTCATTAAACTCTTTATTGTCCGTGTACGTGTTACGACGGATGTTTAAAGTAATCGCTGTAAACTTGATACCCGATACACGTAATCGTGCCCTAACAGCAGCGAATTAAAAAAGTCACGCTTTGTAATCGCAATCGAGCCAATACGACTTAGAATTTAAATTACCATATTATTCTGTAGAGTTTTCATTTCAATTACCACTTACAAATTTTAATTTCCTCGTTTCTAATTAAAAAATAAAAATTTGTAAAGCTTAGATGACCCACGATCGCTGTCCTGGAAAGGTTGATTAAAATTTGAAAAGCTGAATTACCAAATTATGAATTATCATTCAATTCTTTCACAAACCTTGCAATCACTGTGAAAAAAAGGAAAAGAGTGGTTCTGTTTGCTACGAACGACACCCAGAGCGACATAAAAAATTCTATCGACGATAGCAATGGGAGCGTTCGTTAATTGTTGCGAAAGCGTTTCCGTTCCGGCAGCCGGGGAAAAATCGCGAGGAAAATTCCGGGGGGCCGTCGGGTCCAATTAAACGACGATGAATTCCGGGACGCAACGTTCGTCGATCAAATAATCGAACGATTTATTCGCCGCTACTCGCGGTGGACGCGTTCTATTTTACATATCGTCCGATCGTTAGACGTATCGCGATCGGCCGCGGCCCATCGCGGCGATATTCATGGTTTCTGTCCCAGTCCCTGTTGCTGGATCGATGGTACCCTCCATACAACACTTAAGACCCAACTTCCAGTATCAGCCATAATAAATTTATTACAAAAATCCAAAGTTTGCGATGAACCAGAGTATCCTTGATTATAATTTAAAAGCTTAATTCAATGTTCTAATAAATTTTGTTTCGAGTGTTATTCAAACCAAGTCCAAATTCTACGACTGAGGGCTAATTGATATTCTTCCGTGGTTAATTCGACACGGAAAGTTTAATTGGAACTTAATCGTAATTAGGACAGGGGGCGAGGTTAATTTGGGGTCGGTTACGAGGGAGGCTTTCGAACGACAGCGGCCATAAGCGGGCTTGTTTTCATTACAGGCTTTCTAAACGCCAACACGGATTCGCACTTACGCTCGCCGGCGAATTACGGGCTGATGGATCAGATCGCCGCGTTACACTGGGTGCAGGAGAACATCGGCTACTTTGGCGGCGATCCCAGGAACGTGACGTTGATCGGCCACGGGACCGGAGCCGCCTGCGTCAACTTCCTGATGACCAGTCACGCGGTGCCTGATGGTGAGTTCGCTTCCGTCTTTCGACCCCTTTCGTCGATGTACAAAATAAGGGCTAAAATGTGTCTGAAGCTTCTATCAAATTTTGGAGAAAATTTATATTTAAAATTATCAAATTTTTATGCTTGCAAGCGTTTCGAGGAATCTTTTAGCCCTGCTTAATTTTGCAAAGATCGCTTCTTGCTCAAAGGGCAAACTTAGGGGGCAATTAAGAGTTTTAAGTAGAAATTTGACGAAACTGCGCGAAGAAAATAAGCCGTTGAGCGGTGAAAAATTTCCATTAGCGGGGGCAAGTTTTTCTTTTAAATATCATTGATGCAATGACTTAATGGTCTTCCGAGCGAACTGGATTTGCAGCAGGGAAGTTTCGCTGTTTCCGAGATTAAGAACCGGCTCACTTTTCCAATTCAACTCTGCGGTGAAACTTCAAATTCTAATTACGGCTCGGAAAAGTTGCTTGCCAATAACGATCGATTCCACCATAAATACACGACCGTTCTTTGATCCACTCGCATAACTGTTTAATAACCAGTCCGTACACATCAAACACGCGTATTATCATGCTTTGAAGAACTTTTAATTAGCGATGCGGAGTTCTGTAATAATTGAAGAATATTTTTATTCTTGTGGTACAGACATTTGAATTTTATAAAATAGGAAAATAATTTTCCTTAAACATTTACCCCCAGTAACCCACGTTTTCTACATCAGCAAAAATAATTTGGCAGTGGCTATTTGAATTTTAAAAACATGAGAAAAATATTTTCCACTGACCTAAATAATTTTTTTTTAATATTTACCCCCGGCAACCCAAATTTTCTACGTCAGCAAAAATATTGCAGAAATTGGGGAAGAAACATTTTAAATAATCTAAACAACTATTAGTATAATAATCAAATTCCTAAAAATAAATAATGGAAAACATTATTAATCAGAAGAGAGCTTTGAATTCACTGAAGATAGTTTATCAGAGAGTCACCTGAATGGCAAAGAGGGTAGAGGGTGAAGAAGCTCGGGGACAAATACAGGTGAAAACAAGGTGGACGAAAGGGGAGATCAAAAGAATTTCCTCGGTCAAGGAGTCGCGTCTCTTTAATCGAGTTACAGGTAATTCACCCCTCTCGGAGCGTGTCGGTGGCAGGGGGTACGGTCGTGTATTTTATTTCTGTCGTGCGCCAGGCTCTTGGAATAATTAACGTCGGCACACGCTAACCCTTTTAACATGCCCCGTCTAGAAATAACTGACGGAATATTCAAGATTAAAGCGTTAGATGTAAACGAGGGTGAAGGTGAAAGGGGTGACGGGGAGTGGGTGGTCAGACGACGTCCAGCCATAAAAACTATCGGTAGATACTTCGAGCACGAGTTACCCTTGCCTCGATTCAAAGACAAAGGGGTTGTTCCTAGGAAATTTGTAAGATCGTTCTCGAAAACTCAGCCCTTCCTACAAATTACTTCACAATCATTTTGGGGGTACTTTGGTGACCATAAATAGGCTACTTTTCGCTTTGTTAAATTATTAAATCAATTCAAAGTTTTCCTATAATTTTGATATATTAGTTAATTTTGAGAATAACTTATAAGTAAAAGTTTTTGTTCGAAATTTCATTTTATCTGGGGTCGTAAATATTATTAAAATACGGACTAAATAAAATTAATGAAATACTGCGATCGCGATACAGCGAGCTATCGTGCGAGACCTCTATTAACAATTCTCCGCGGGTTAGAAATTGAATAATCTGATCACGAATAATCTTTTAATTCTTCTTCCCTCCTATTTCGAATTCTCATTATGCAGATTTTTTTAATTTCCTCATTACGAATATGTAAATTGTACAATTAATTTCTTTTTAATCGTCACCCCACGCTTCGAGATCCTCGAACACCATCTCGCGGGGCATAAATTTCTTTCGAACACGAGGGCCGTATCAGGGTATGAAATTAATAACCAAACCTTGATGAAAATCGTTTCTCCAGGTGTTCCGTTCGAGACGGTCGCGTGAGCTGGGGAAAAAAGGGTGGTCAGGGGGTTGTTTCAGCGCATGGAGTACGGATCGATCCCCCGTGAAAGAAGGACAACGAAACGATCTCACCAAGGGTTCCGGAATATCGTTAACCCAAACGATAATTCACTACAGCTGAAAATTGTCAATGATGGGGGTTAAACCGGCTGATTCCTCCTTTAATTTATTGGACACGGTAAACCACCCTTGGAACGATAGTAAACTCCATGGGTACATTCTAATTCCAACTAATTCAATAGTTACGTGTCTTTCCAGTCTGTGTTGGGAAGATAATTAATCTGGAGAGTATTCAAACCAAAATGTATTCGAATTGAAAATTATTCGACTAAAAATTATTGAAATTAAAATTGAGGGAATTGTAAATTATTGAGATTGATACTTATTTATTTCAAGTAAAACCTCCACTATTCGTGACTCGATCCGGGTGTATCGAATATTTCGCAAACCATGGACAAAATCTCCCATTAAAAATCCTCCCCCCTCCTCTGAAAATGGCACGTAGTTTGCGCACACGTTCCCATTTGAACTCACCGCACAATTTCGTGGGTTCTGGAAATTCATCAGGAACTCTTGCTGGAAGTTACAAGTATCCGAGGTATTCGGTCGCAATTACGAAAATGCCACGATGAAACGGTCTAACCGTTGGGAGCGACCAATTCGAAATCGGAACCCCGCAGCCTGTGTCGGCGCCATCCCATCCTTTAGCCTAACCCTCCCTCTCCCCCCCCCCGTGCTCTGATGGGATCTAATCCGTCGAATTTAATCTACGCGGAACGGCAGATCCGAATGGATAATGCCCGCGGTTACGAACTCTCTATCAGGTGGCAGACCAAACAGAATCAGTATCAGCTACGACCCGGCAAAAGGGGGACCCAACCCTTCCCCTCCTACCCCATGTAGATTCTACATAAATACTCAGCCTGGAAACGCATTCACACGCCGTTCGCATGGAATTTCTCAGTTCCAAAGCGGATTTTGCAACGTGAACATTCGCGGCTGACAAGGATTATTTATTTAATGAATCAAGCCCCTTTGAGCTGCAACAGAAAGCACAATGTCGATAATAAATCCTACGGTGAATTCAATTTTATCCCATGCAATTTTGATATTATGAATAAATTTAAGAATTTAATTCGATATAAATATTATCATATATATTTGAACACGTTGACTGCCACAGTAGAAACAGACGTGTGTGGTCAGACGCACTTGAATTATTAATTATTCCAACGTGTTAAATTTAATTCTAATTGCAGTTTATCCCTGCATCCCCTACACTATCAAAGAGTATGAACATGCCACTTAAACAAGAGCCCTTCAATGTTTGAAAGTACTTCGGAAAATCCTAAGGGAGGGCATTTAAATAACAGTTAGAGGAGACAATGTAACGCGACACCTTTGAGGAATCTAACGAGCGTGTTGCACGAGACATAGCCGTAACGGAAAGAGGTATTCCGAGGCAAAGGGTTAATGGAGGGACACGAAACTGGGCCGATAACATCGATTCCCGCGTGCCTCATGTTTTATTGAATACGCTCGTTGGCCTGGCGCTCGCGAGTGCCACTCCTCTCCAAGCCCCTCGAGCCGGCACTCGACCAAGAAAGAAATCATTTCGTCGTCGACGATTCCTCTCACGGTCAAAAGCGTACTGCGAAATGACCTCGTTAAGGGGAGACGATCCGATCCCACCCCTTCTCTTTTTTCTACGAATACGTCGTCCATGGTGGGCCTTCAATCCGTGGAATTCTTCTTCCGCCCCCCGTGTGTCTTTCATCCACCAGGAAGAGACGGCTCGAGCAACCCCTGGAAGCGTTTTCAGCCTCGAAGCTTCGTGTTTGATGTTCTCGTTCCAATTTTATACCAAATAATTTCAATTTTACGTCCCTTGCTAGGAGTACGTCCATTATCAATACGACCCTCGAAGAGTCGAACGTTCATTCGAAAACTAATCGATCTGGAACTTCTTTTTCCGCGCTGAGAGAACCATTAGGAACAGGGGATTCGTTAACGACGACCTTAAAGGGTCTGCCAGAGCGCACGACGTGTTCACATACGTGTACCCCGCTGGCAGCCATACGTCATTTCGCAGCACGGTAATGGGCAGCCGAACGTTATAAAGCAATATCGATCCGTCGTTTCCTCCGCGTCTTCCATCCTCTTGCTTTTTCCTCCTTGAAAGTGCCCGCGGCCAGGCGTCGCGATGCCGCCTCGAAACTTTTCTTTCTCCTCTTCCCACTTTTTTTTTCCTCTCTTTCATTTCCAAATGATCGCCCTTCTTTCCAGTCGCATCGTTAACTCGGCGCCCTTTCTGTTTTAACCACATCCTCGCACGGGCTCTTTAAATTAGTGCCAAAATGACGCCCTGTGTGCTCTTCGATGCAGAGGCTATGTTTAATTAACGCATTATATTTTTAATTATTTAAAAAATATAGCAAGATTTTAACTTCCGAACAATGACAGTTTGTCAATATCCGTGTGGCAACGGTTCGAGATGATACCTTCCTGACGAAGGCTGCGAAAGAAGGAAACGGAAGAGGGTGCGAACGCGGCAGAGAAAGAGGAAATGGAAGTTTAAGCTCGTTGGTAATATTCATAAGTTGCAAGCGGCTTACCGTCCTCGTCCCCCTTCCGCTGCGATGTTTATGCGATCTATATTTAAATTAACCGTCCAACCGAACAAGTTTTTCCTCCTTCCTTCCGAATTATAAATACAATATCGGACGAACGTTGATTTCCACTGATTTTTAACAAAATTCCATAGACTATCCCTTTTTACAAAAATGTAAACGCGAAATTGCAAAAACAATCAAGAACAATATTGTGGTGAAAGAATGTTTGAAGTATCGAAAGCTAATCGAGAGCCGAATTTTCCGAGGGAATTTTCTTCGCGTTCACGGCGAAAGAATAGGATTTTCAATGGACTCCGTAGCCAGCCATGTATTTTCCAATTTACCGGAAGGTGTACGAATGAACTCGTAACAATGTCGCCCCGGTCTCCTGGCCACTAAATTTCAAAGGAAGTTACCAGCGAATTTGCAACTCGATCGGAAAGTTAGATGACATCTGGCCTCATTGCACACCAACTAACGTTCAACTCTCGTGGCCCGCTCGTGACGGTCGACGTTAACGCCCCAGAAAGGGGAAAAAAATGAACGGGAACTTTGCTTTCAACGATACAATAAAAATTCACGACGAATCGATTCGAAGGACCACGAACAAAAGAATATTTTTTAGCCAAGTACCCAAAAATATAAAATTCCTGAATTCCCAAACATATTGTATTTCGAAGTTCTCAAATTTCCCAAAACATGATATTTCTCGAATTGCCCCGAAAATACGATACCCCTAAATTCCCAAAAACATGATATTTCCATGTTTCAAAGTCCCTGGAAATATAATATTCGAGGCAAAGAAATTCCGTCTGACGGCTAAGTGGAGTAGGCGCGCGCTTAGTCAGACATCGACTAATAACCGTTCCGTTTCGACGTACGAAGAATGGGTACGTCGAAAAAACATCATAGCGGATAATGTATTGTTTCGCATTTTTATTCGGAGACAGCCACGTCGAACGCGGAAGAGCGATTTGAAGTAGGCGTAATAATGGCACGCGTTATGTTGCTCGTAACTCGTGCACGCTCGCATTTTTCTATGTTATGCGGGTCATCAGGATAATGTATATCCACGGAAATACATTCTCTGTGTTTACACCCCGTACACGTCCGGAATTCAAACAAAGAAGCGGATCAATTTATACATATATATATGCCGCTTTGATACGAACGACCGTAATAAAAAGTGACAAAAGATTTTATAATCCTGATAAAAAACTTCCGATTTATAAAAATCATGGAACAATGCGACGGCCAAGCTTTTCTCTACTAAATATTAAAAACTATTGGACTACAGATTGATTGGAATTTTGTTAATTGCCTCTGTAGGCTCGTTTTCTAAATTCAAGTAGTATAAGTCAATGATTATGGCGACTTTCTTGAAGTTTGAATATTTTCGAAAATCTCAGTTAATCGCGGATCGATTCTATCAATATACTCTTAAGTGACGGTTGAAAAACGCCATCTTGCCTGCTACCTAACGGGACACATGCATATTAATGGGTGAGTTGACAGGTTAATTTTCCCATGGCTGGATATCGAGCAGCTACCGTTCGTAACACTATCCCGACAAGTATTACGGGATCTTTAGCTGCGAGGCTAAATGAAAACTGTCGGGAGCATTTTTCCAAAGTGTTCAAACAATCTATTATAGCGTAATTTATCAAATCTTGTCCAAAGTTGCTCCAAAGAATTTAAACAAATATTTCCAATTCAGAGTTTTTTCAAATTAAGTAATATTCAAACTGTTTGAAGTACCATTTGAGAAAGTAAAACCCTGACCCTAAACGCAAAGTCCTTTTGGGTGATCCTTTGTCCCAGGCAATCGTACCCGCATTCCTTATAGGATCCTTCTCCCGGCCCGACATCAAAGCGTTAATAACTTATCGAATGGTAGTTGGTATCAGTCACCCTGATTGTTTGCAACAACAGCGGCAGAACAGCGTATGCAAATATCAGAAACGTGTACGGGCCAAGAGAAACCGTCAGTCAGCGTCGTCTGTTTGACTGACGGCCACTGACGCAGCAAAGGGACATCGTCTAAGCTGCTTGGACGCAGACATTGATGACGGCTTAAACTAATGGGTCAGTGGATCTTGAGCGGCGATAAGTATCGTGTTCTCGGTAAGATTCTCGAACACGTATCGACAGGCATCATCGATTCGACGGGAATCGTTCGCTGCGTCATCGAGGATCATAGCGTTATCCTTGATACATCAGGATCCTCCGCGATGCTGTTTGATCTGTATTCCGTTTCGATGTTGCACACCGTCGGACCGGTTTGTTTGCACGGCCAAGCAGATTCGGGCCGACGATTTTCTTCGCTTTGTCCCTCGCAACTTTTGCAATTTCCTATGTATCGTGGAATTTTATTTTCCTCGGCCACCCTGTTCTTATTGTCCAACTTCTCCATTCTGTTTCTTAACTTTCTCAAGAGGCAACGTGTCCTTCGTGTAACTTCGTCGGGGGTTAAATGTCTTCAGGGTCCTCGAACTGCTCTTTTAAATAATTAAATTTAAAGTATTATTGCCATTTTGCGAACTTGAATTAATTTTTCTATTTTGCCTGCAAATTATTTCATTTAAAGCATGGATCACTATTAAATATGTTATTTATATTAGACATTTGAATCGCGTCGAAGGATCTCGTTCATAAAAGCCAGGGCGCCTTATATCCAGCGAAGAGTTTTAACAGGATGGATCCTTTGACCCCGGGGATATGAAGATTAACGACCCCCCAAGTTCCCGTTTAAACAACCGTTCGCCGAAGGGTTAAAAGGGGTCGGTACGCTTTTGTCCGTAACAACGTTATCGCGATCGTCTAACGAAGCCAACAGGAACCGCGATAACACGGTCTACGACAGGCTAAAAACACACTCGTAGCCGTCGAAGCCTCGAAGGAACGGGAAATCACGGCTGATAATGATGTATCTTCGCTAACTGTCGCGATAGGATTACGTTGTGCTCGACGAAACATCGTCTTACCGATGTACGAAGATTAACGATGCCCCGGGATTTAAGTAACCCCCGCGAAGAAATCCGGGATAAAACGGCTGTCGACCGACCAAAGAAATACTGGCGTCGTAAAAAAATTCCGTGATATCGTGATTCAGCCGGGATCGATAATTAACCAAACTGCGTTTATTAACGTCTGATTAACTGGAAAGCTACCCCCTCGAAAATGGTGAATCCAAAAAACTTTATTACTATTTTAGGGATTCGTCGTCCAAACCGGACATGAAAGGGGACCCTAAATTTATTTTTAAAATCACTTTGTTGTTACACTGCGATTAGAATCAGGCTCCGTCCTCGATTCGGCCCCGATTTACGATCGTGGATGCTGTTTGGCAAGGAGAATCGAAACCACGAAAGGGTTTCGCATAACCATTTAGAATAAACTGCGACGTATGCCACCTTGATGCCAAACGATGGAAAAGAATTCTTGTAATAGAGAACGATACGATGAACTTGCTGTTGGCTCGGGCACTTGATTCTACAGCGATAATGATCAGACCTCGAAGCGACCATCTTTCTCTCACAATTTCTTCTTTTTATTACAGAAGAAAAGATTTTATTTTTGCCAAATTTGATATTCTATTATTCTTACCCTAATCCTAATACAGTTTGATATCATATGTCTGGATTTCCAGCGATTTATCGTAGAGGACATTATAGATTCAAGTGACAATTAAAATTTCACGATTTCCCAGCAGATTATGTCATCGAAATAAAAATTCAGATTCGTCTTTTGTACGGACGCGGTAATTCGATGGAAAATATGTAACTGCAGTGATATTACTTTTCAATTGTTTCAGGTCTGCTGTTTCATCGCAGCGTTCTAATGTCTGGCAGCGCGCTTTCTCCGTGGGCACTGGTGAGAGGAGCCGCAAATTACGCTCTGCAAGTTGCCAAACACCTAAATTGCTCGTGGGTGAGTACCGCCTGGAGTGCATTACATTAAGGTCTCCAGTTCGGTGACAACTCCGTGGCGAATAAACCGCCGCCAGGCATCTCCTCCTAGGGAAACAATTTCCCTGCTACCCTTGCTTACACCCGTGAACGAATATCTCACCGCGTTTCTTTCAACTTTCGCCGAAAGCTTCATTTAACTGGAACGGGCGGCAAGGAAATTTGGCGTGAAAATGGAAAAAAGGGTGCAGCACGGAACGGTGGGTGCGGAAATTGGGGAATTTGCAATTTACAAATTTTTAATTAGGGATTGTGGTTTTAAAAATTAGGAATTCTAGAAATTTGGAAACTGGGGCCAGAATTCGAATTTGAAAATGAAAAATTAGTAAAATTAGTAATTGAAAGCTAAGAAAGAGAATTGAAAATGATTGCTTTGGGAATTTAAAACTTGCAAGCTTTTAGAATCTGAAACATGGAATGTTAAAAATTTGTTCATTTAAAATCGAACTATGCATAGTACATAATATTCGTTCACGCTTGTTATATTGTAGTATCAGTCGTGTTTAAAACACGCCGCGCGACGAACTCCCAGCGGGCGAGTCGCGCGATGTCCAGAGCGCATATTAGCTTAATTGAAACTCGTCGTTAATATAATTGGTAGTGTATAACTAACGGGCACAAAAACACCGGTTCAGCCAGTTTCATTTAATAGTTTAATTTACGACTAACCACGTTACACTTCCCTCTGTGCAATCAATTCGTGTTCGATCTCGATCGTTTATTTATTCCCTTTTTTAGTATATCAAATCTTTGTAATAAAATATAATATTCAATATATAAAAGAGGCTCTTTACCCTTCTAATTAAAAATGAATGAACAGAGGTGATAAGATGATAAGTAAACTGTGTTCGTATTTTACACAGAATATAATATTAACTGTTTGAAATATCCTTTCGAGCAATGGTTATTTAATTTCAGTTTCATTTAATTAAATATGATTTCATTTTATAAGATGCTAGTTTAACGAAGATAAAATTCTGGAAATTTTAATTAAATTTCCTTTTAATGAATGTTTCATTCAATCCCTTTTTCTTCTATGATAATTAGCGTAATAACACTGGTGGAAGTTTTCAACATTTTTATTTAAAGGGAAATTAATCTAAGTCTGACTACGAACCGCCCTCTCTACTTGTCGATAAATCGTCTCACGTCCGAACGATGCAGATCACGGATTCGTGTAAACGTATTAAATAAATTACTTGACATTTACCTACGTACGTCCGCGTACCCCCCATTTCCTCTCTAAAACAATTTTCTCGTACGTTAAGTGGATGAAAGAAATTTGATTTTTTTACACAAATCTATTCAAAGTTGGGAATTCACTTCAATTTAAAATAATTATATTTTTTAACAAAGAAATAACATTCCTTGGAATTGGAAACAGAATCCTTAACGGTCTTTCAAACAGAAGCAGGCCATCCAGGCTCGAAATTACAGTCTCGTCGTAGCCGAAATATTATCGATAAAAGGCTCTGTGTCCGCCTTCCGCTGTCAGGTTTGTTCAGCAATTTTCGATCGCTGAAAAACACTCGTTACAGCCGGTGGCCGTGTATGTAACTGGAAAGAATCGCGATTTCATCGAACGATATCGAGTGGCAATAGCCGGCCCCTGGCACGGATGCTTGCGACCACTTCGGCCCCGTTATCCAGAGGGAAACACCGTTCCAGATAGGCGAGCCTAAACAGCCTCTCGATTTTCAGCCGATTGAAAATAACGATTAAACGAGAAATCGGGATAAGCGGCTCCGTGGATTGTTTCCCGGACCACTTCTTCCCCAATTCTCGCCACCCTTGTTCCGGGGTCGAGTGCCAGGGTGAGGGGGAGGGCAGAGAAAAAAGGAGGGCAAAACGGCACCCGGGATTATGTTACGCCGCTCCGATACTCGACGGCCTCGATCGAATCTGATTGAATTTGTCGCGGGGGAAAAATGACGAAATTAATTTCGTCCACGGATTTGGACGAAAGACCTGAGAGATCGTCTACTTTTTTTTATTTTTTTCGATTTAGGTCGATACGCTCGGCCGGAAGTGATTCGCGAGAGGGCGGTTTCGTATTTTCGCGAGATATTACTATGGCCTTTAGTGAAAATTGGAATGCTCGACCGTGATTTTAAGAAACTCAAATTCCATTTAAAAAACACAATATTTCCTCTTCCCCTTCGCGAAATCGATGCCTGACTTTATCCTTCTCAAAAAAAGCCCGCCAAATCGACCCGTTCACCGAATCTGGATCGATCAAGGGGTAAATCTGTCGAAAAATCTGTTTCGGCTTGACGCGCAGCCGGGGACGCGTTAGGCGGAATCAGGGTAAACGGGAGTTAGCCCGTGATGCAATCGCGTCGGTCGAACGCGACGATTCACTTTAATTCGGCCGCACGCAAATGAATTGCTTTACCGTCCGCCCTGTAATCGCCTTTGGAAATCCTGCTCGAGGCGGATCGCCGCAATCGAATGTCGGCCCGAGCTGTCGCGTCGAGGAAATTCGTCCGCCTCCGCCCACGGCCGCGATTGCGACCGCCACCCTCGAACACGGGGGGGAGGAGGGAGGCGGATGCAATCGGCCGCGTTGGACGATTCGTTCGCTTAACGAATTTAATCGGCGGCTTAATATGGTCGGGCACGCTGGCCGGAAACACCGATTCCGCGGAAGAGTTTCCAATTTTCGATCGAACACTGTTGGTACAGCGAGAGGGGGGCGAGGCTTGACAATTTCGTTGGAGAATTTTTCTTTTTTTTTTTTTTTTGGAGAGAGAGGGTTGGAAAGGGTCGAAGCGGCCTCGTTTCGCGCTTCCCGATTGGTATTCTCTCGCCTGCAGCCCTTGCACGCTCTCTCCGCCAACTAAACCGTTAAATTAGACTTTTGTTGGGACTCCTTTTTTGTTTGAGTTGCCGGAGTGCTGTTCGTTCCGGTTCTTTTTTTTTTCGCCACTGATTTTCTTTTTTTTTTCGAGCCGGTTTTTTGACCGTCGGATCGTAGCCGGAATTTTGGCGGAACTTTTGGTTTTCGCATTTGGGAAAATTGGAGCACCTGTTTTAACGGATTATATTTTTTTTCTATAAGCGCGGGTGTTGATTATACACATAATACAGTATGTTTTCTTAAAAATTGTGGAAAAATAGCTGTTCGATATTTTTACAGATAAAGGGTCTTAAAATTGCAATATTTGGATTCAATGTTATCGTGCATTATTCAACATTGTATGTTTGCCTTTGCAAGGAAATGAATTGAAAGTACAAATGAAAAATAGAAAAATAATAAATAAAATTCGTTCAAAGTCCACCTATGTAATGTAATTTTTTGTTAAATTGTATAGTAATTAAGATTGACTTACCTTTCAGGCATCAGGCAACCCCCAAACGCTGCTCAGGTGTCTGAGGAAGGTGCCACTGAACGCCCTGGTGTCCGTGCCCGTGAAAGGGCTGGAGTTCGCGCCAGCGTTCGGTCCCAGCATCGACGGGGTCGTAATCGATCCCGGTGATCCAGAGGATCAGGACTTCACCCTACAGGTGGACACGATCAATACGTTGAACAACATTCTGCTAAGGAAGGACGTGGTGGCCAAGCTCTCGAGGTATTTCCGCACCCTCTTTTCGCCGTTTCCACCCTCGTATTTTCTCTCGATTACCGGTTCGTTCCGTTTCAGCCGGGGAGTACCACCCTTCTTTCGCTGCCAACTTATCGATTTTTCAGCCGTGCACGTTGCGAACATTCTTTTATTCGTCTCCGGCTTTCCTAACCTGAATGGATTCGTGAACGTGCACCTCCCCTGCGCACAGAAATTGATATTATATACAAGGAGCTAGCACCCCCTCCTTACCTTCGTTTTTACACTTGCATCTGATTGGTTGTACCACTTACAAAATTTAAAAGCCCTGTTTTGGAAAACCCCAGTATGTATTATTACAGGAATTTGATACAGTAAATATACATTACAAAATCAGTCTATTACAGTTGTTCCTCTTCGCAAATACAGGTGTGCATTGTATACTACGTATTTCCGCCGGGGTGCTCGGTGGTTGATTCGAATACCAAATAGAAATACAGGCCAACTTCGCGGATTCTATAAGGTTAACTTTGCTCGAAAGGAACCTCAACTCGATCTCGCTAAATAGCAACCAGCTCACCGGATGAACTTTGCTGCTGCCCCTGAGTGTTGCTACGAAGGGATTTATGCGCTGATTCGAAAGGGTTAATCTGGTTACTATTTAGATTAACCGTGTTGGGCCCACCTACTTCCACAAACATTTCCTTTCCAGAATAATTTAAACAGAATAATTACTAATTTGAAAAATATTCCAAGTGCAAAGGGTTAAATTCGATACCTTACAAGTTTCAATGTTTCTCATTAATTAATGTTTATAATGTTTCTAGTCCAGACACCTCGTGCTCTCGGTCTGTTACAAAATTATAATTCAGTTCACAGTTTATAGTTAGGTGTGTTGCTGGTAAGACTGAAATAAAACAAGGGCCTCGTTATGCGGCTAAACGAGGCGTACTAACTCAAGAAAGAAAAGAAAAGAAGAAAAAGAAGAAATTCAGCAGCAACTCTCTTTTATACGAACCGACACGACGCTCGACTAGTTTTTCACGACTTTCTTTTCCACTTTTCGCGCGCACGTGCTCCATTTCCCTTCTCTCCTTTTTCCCTTCTCGCCTTGACATCCCGCTGTCTTAGCGAATCTCTGAGCTTCACCTTCTTTATCGCTGTTCCGTTTCGTGACCGTGTACTCCTGTCTCGTCATTTTTTTTCTCCTCTCTTTCGCCCCCTCCCTCGTTTATTCCGGCCCGTTCCCGCTTCTCACGTAGCAGGTACGAGATTACAACCCCTCTCCTTTTTTTTCCTACGATTCTTTGTCCCCCCTCGATCTTTTGTGCTTAGAATTTCGCCCCGTCCGTCTCCGGGGAATCGAGAAGCAACGTGCTCTGTTTTCATTACACAATTTCGCGCGCGGCGGGACAAAGAGCGGATTTATTATAATTTTCTTCGCCGTAGTTGTTCCGCTGTTTCATAATTTTTCCTGTACCACGGTTTCCATTTCTGTTGCAATTTTCACCCCCTCTCCTCGGTTAAACGAATCGTTTGCTTCAACGAAGGGGCAATGAAATCCAGGTCCCTCCCCCTTGTGTTATTTTAAAAATGGCTTGTTGGGTACCAAAGGACACCTGTCGTTGTTGGAAGAGTTGAATTCTCATTTTCACAAGTTCAACCCTTTGAGAATATAAATTCGTACTTTATTCGTTATTTATTCCATCGATGTGTAATTTATTTACCGTGCCAGGAAGATTTAGAATTTATGACAGGAATTTAAAAAGTTACAAGCTCGTATAAGCCGGGGTAGGTTGTCAGACAGACGGCTTGTCCGACCCTTGTTTTTCCTCCATTGAAAACGGTCAGGATAACAGGGTGCACGAGAGCACTTAACAAAATGGAATTAGAGAAGCCTTTCGTGTTTGCGGAAACGGCACGGCTACGAATTGCGTAAAGTGTTACGCGAGCCCCGTGGAAAGAATTCGAAAGTGTTAATGTATCGCTTTCGAGAGTGGCATCGAAATGCTTGAATTATTGAAATCGGGCTACATGGAAATGTTTGAATAAAATTGATGGATCGACGGTACACAACGTTTCGTTACTTTCGTCGTTGTGTTTTAATTCGATCGTTAAATCTCGACACGGTTTCTGAAATTGGTATACGTATCTGCTTTGCAATATTTAAATTGCATACATTTTCGTACGATTATCGATTTCGTCCACGATATAATATTAATTTTCATTCGAACCCCATCGAGGGGATAATCGAACCGCTATACACATCGACGACAGAAAAATTCTGTGTGCTATGTTAACAGGATTATTCTAGGGAATAATTTTCAAATTTAACCGCTTAAATTGGTATTTTGCTTTTTTGAAAAATCTCGGTATCATCGAGTTTCCCATGAACGACCTTGTTCTCTCCATTCGCTGTCCCCGCAGCGTTTTTGTTACCCTTCTCGTCCTTTGTCACGGCAGACCCTTTGTTCTTTTGTCGTCGCGTTCCTTTCCGATTCCCTCTCGTCCTTTGATTCTATCCCCGCTGTTTTCCACGGATTCCGTTCTTCGTTGCACTTTGCCAGGCCCCCTCTGCCCCCTTCTTGGCCCTGTTCCCGCCGATAAATGAATGCCCCGTCGGGGTTTAACGCGAACCAGACGCGTAACGACGACGTTTTAAAAGGAGGGAATGGAAATCGTCGAAACGACGAGCGGTTCTCTGCAGACAGCCTCGTCCTTGAATGCCTCCGCGGATCTCAATTTCCCCCCCCCCCCACCGGGAACCGATGAATGCCTCGATGTTAATTTGTCGCGAATAGACGTCCCCCGCAGTCCGCGGTGAATGTTTGCCAAAGAAAATCCTGGGGAAAATAGATAGCTGCACCCCGTTCCCTGTAAACCGTATACAATATCCTATCCGCGTGTAATTACGTTGTGAAGTTAATGAAGAACGGGGTCGAGCACGGGGCGAAAGGAACACAATGTGCCCTTTGACGAGTGTCCTGTGTATCTTGTCCCCCAGTTAAGATATTAAACGTCGAACGAGGTTCTCATCAGCATTCGTAGGGAAGGTGCCAAACGAGGATTTGTGGAATAATTTTTCGTTTGTTCTCCAGGTACGATCTGATGATCGGCGTGGTTCGATCGGAGGCGTATTTCGCTTTGACAGCGGACGATGCTCATTACGGGATCGAAGCCGACAGAAGGACAAAGATTTTGAGGGAATTCGTACGAAACACCTACACGTATCACCAGGCGGAAATTCTGGCAACGATAATTAACGAGTACACGGACTGGGAACGACCCGTGCAACATCCTGTTAACATTAAGTGAGAACTTAACAATTCTACAACAATTCACCATTTTGCCAAGGAATAATTAATAATATTCATAGAAGTCTCCTTCATTCTATTTCGATATTTGTGCACTTTTGCAAAGAAAATAATTCACTGGGTAGTTTGAACAATTCTACCTTCTATTTTCAGGGACGAAACCCTGGAAGCACTCGGGGATGCAAACACGGTGGCACCAGCTACGAGAACAGCTGATTTACACAGTCAATCACATCGAAATTCCTATCTGTACGTGTTCGATTATCAAACGAAATTCGGCGACTATCCTCAGGTGAGTACAAAACACAACAGGTGATAAAGCGACGCCTGGTACAAAGCGAGAATGGGCAAGAATAATTCGTAATGCGATCAAAGAGGCAGTCATTAACTCGTATTTCGCATATTTTATTGCTAACGATGATACATTATGCTGTTTCATCGTATATATTCAGCGGGCACCCTCGTTCATTCAAATTTAAATCCCATTCTTCAGACCGTACATCCGTTTCCACCCTGACGTTTCCTACCTTCGCGAAAGACGTTCCCCCATTGTTGGAACGTGAACCATGAAATTAAGGAAAAATTGTCGTGTATTGATGACAGTTCGATCCTTTTAAATATTTCCTAGTTTCGTTTTATCAGCGACGTATTTGCTAGTAAAATATTATACGTGTTTGCACAAAACCAATGGTCCCATTTTAAATTTATTTTCTGTGCTTTAAATAATAATAATAATAATATATTAATATGATTACGAGAAAGAGCAAATGGAAAATTTTAATTAAAAATTAAAACGACTGAACGATGTCAGAATTTCCATAATTTTTTATTCTCATACGTTAAACGCGAACTTTAAATAGAAACTGCAATTTCAAAGTTCCCAAGAAAAGGATCTATATCGTTATCGTAAATATTAAAACTTGCTCAAGGTAATGTAAATTAAAGGGTTGGAATTTAAATAAGCAGCTTTTTTTCCTTTACTTAATAAATCTGTTCGTAGTGGCGGACATCGTAAAGCAAGGGAATAAAAGTGAAAAATTAACGATATATTTTTTAACCGAAAGCAAACCCCGGCGTATATTTCACGACCTTTTTTTCTCTTCTTCGTTCCTCAACACAAAAAAATAAAAACTAACGAAGAAATTCGTAGAGTTTCGTTTTAATGACAAGTAAAATGGTCGACGATGAAATTTCAGAAATTTTCTAGAGAACTTTTATCCCCGTTCGTTCTTTTCATATTATTGCCGACGCAGCTTAATAAAAATATTAATTTCACAAAACAGCATAACCAGTTTCTCGCAGAAATTGTTTATTATTCCAAAGAAATTTTTCTCTGGCTATTTTCTCTGCGAACATTTCAATGAAAAATCCTTGATATCCATTTTTTATAAAATTCGAGTAAGGTGTTACCCGTATCTTGTTTCCTGAAGCAACCCTTATCAGAGGGGTGGGTGTTCCTTATTGCAAGATGCAGGGTTGATTATAAAGAGCGACACAATTTGTTTGGCTCCCGAGGCAGGTAATTTTGTGGCCGACAGCTCGGGGCCATTTCAAAAATGAGAGCCGGCAATGGCCGTGGAAAAAGGTAAAGTCGACGGTGGAGGGGTGGCAAGTCGTTCGAGGATTCGTGGCAATTTTCTGAAAGGGTGGCTGTGCCACTTACGCATCCAATATACCAGAGGGGGGGACGTGTGTGTGTGTGTATGTATGTTTACACGGTGACCGTGGTGCAAATTTTTCGCCCGGAGAACCCAGGGGTGTCCTGCTTATTTTCCGTCTAATTACCTCACCGCCGCGGATAAAGCTTCGCACAGCCGGGGGTACACGGCGAATTTTCGACATGCCCGTGATAATTTTTCCCTGATTCAAACCCTCCGGGACACGGCGTACCCGGAGTTAACAACCAACGAAAGTACAACTTTAATGCGGGCAATTTTATCAGTAAAATTATTTTACCACTGCCGTCTTTTTTAGCCACACCAACTTGACACCGTGAAAATTTGCAAAAATTCCTTCGCGAGAAAAATGTATATTCTAGGTGTAAATAAATTTTTCCAAATCGACATACATCTTCCTGAAACAATATCATTCAATATTTCTCAAATTTGTACGTTCTTAACACACCCCTTGTGCGTTTTACGTCAAAAAAGTTGGTCATCGATATCAGAAATGGTCGAAATGGAAATTTATAAACTTCCAAGAAAAAATGTTGGAGACTCTTAGGCAAGCCAGCAGGGAATTCGAAGAAAGTTTCCCCCGTGCAATAATTCAAGCATCCCCGAAACTTTGACACCGTTGACATCCCCTGGCGTCTGCGACGCCCTTAAAAGGAGGAACAGTTTCGAACTGGAGGATGAATTTCCGGGAACGATTATTGCCACCGTCGGGCGTACACACGGGTGTACATTACGCGGTAAATCTTGCCTCGCCTCGTACGGGAAACGGATACGCTGGGGGGAAATTGTAAAATTACTAGGAGTTGGTAACGGCAACGGGCAACACGATCGGTTGTGTGTCACGTTAGAACTTCGCGTTTCCGCGTGGAGTCTCGGTTCACCGCGGATGTTGGTTTATCAACGTCGATAACGCGGTTACGATTTTACCTGGCCAACCACCGCGACAATTAAACCGCAATGGAAGAGTAAACAGGAGCGTGTAATCGTTTCAGGGTGCATTTTTCTATTCTCCCATTGTTCCGCGTCGTGATCACTAAATTTACACCATTGCAAAAAGGGGGGAAGTGAATTGTACCGCTGTGGGAGCAAAAGATACTTGAAAATGGGTGCCGTTAACACCTTGCCTTACGATATCCTGTCACACTCATGACGCACCCCATATTATATATGTGACCATTTGCAAAGGGCTAAACATCCAAGTTTGTAGAAAATATTTATTGAAAAATTGCACCGACGAACAAACGAGGAGCCATTTTAAGATCCAGGAGCGTGGAAAAGCGTATCACGCAAATCGTGCGGGAAAAATCGTCCCTGAAGAGGCGCGTGCACGCGCGTCCCCGTCAAAGGGGCGGGTTATGCAAAGTCGGGCTGGAAAACGGAATTTAAATTAAATTTCCGTTCGCCGATTGCGGCTGGTACACAGACGGCCGTGAAGGGGCCTCGGTAATTGAAGGGGAACGCGTCGAGAAATTTCGCCCGAAATCGAATAAAAAGCCCGGGAAAATGGACTCCGTCCTCGCCACCTTTTGTACAGATTATACTTCGAAGACAAATGGAAATTCAAGATCCTTCCTCGAAGAAGAAGGATCGGCTTGTTCGAAAGTTCGAAAACATTTTGTTGCTCGAAGATTTTTATCGCTTTAGTTTATCCACGGCGAGGATTATTTTTCAGGATTAAAGGAGTTTAAAAGGAAAACAGGAAACAGGAAGTCCGAGGGAATCGAAGGAGGGAAGACGATCGAAGACCAAGAGCAGGAATGAATTTAAACTTTGCCGGAGAAGTTGCCGGCCATTCTCGCGGGCATTTTGCTATCGAGAAATCTTCTGATGTTTGATTTGCCGAAGTGTACCTTCGAAGGATTATTTCTAGGGATTAGGGGCGCGGGGGAAGCGGAAAATCTAAAGTTATAATACCCGTATACGCGATAATTGTCTAACAATTGAAAAATTTGTCGTGTAAGAGAAAAGCGACAATTTTTCATCGGGGAGTACTTTTGTTACAAAATATTTTATCGAAGGCTATTATTATTTAACCGCGCAGTTATAAATTAAGGGACGATAATTAATCAAGGGGTGGCAGGATAAATAAAAGTCGTTTTTCAACTCCCTCGATTGTTAACGTGTTAATGGATTGCCAGGACGTGTAATTAATAAATTGTTCTTCTTATGAATATTGGGTTGAAACACGGCGAACAATTTGCATTCGTAATTCGCGTCCCGTTATCGTGGCCGATTAAAATTGCGAGAGAAAAAAGGGAGACCGAACGCCACGATTGTTTCACGAATTATTTTAGTAACTGATAAGCAAGATTAAACACGTCGAGTATCAACAATCCCGATAATTACTACGGTGTTTAATAATAAAGGAAAACGGTGGTCGACTGCAAACCGAAGCGACGATTTTTTTGTGATTAAAAGTGTGTCGATTAATGCATTTAATTGGAAACTGTGTGAAAATTATAAAAAATTAAACGAATAATAATTTTGTGCAATTTGGAATTTTGGGAAAACTGCTAAAATCAAACAAATCGATCGCTTGAAAAGTGTATTTTTCGCGCTAAAAAGAGTTTAATTGAACCTTTCGGATTTTTCCAAACTAAAATTAACTTTCAACGGTGGAGAGGGGGGAAGAGTAAATCTTTTACATCGCGTGTAGCCTCGATAAAAGTTTGAAAACTTAAAGGAGGGGGGCCCGGATGCAGCTGCGGAGTTTGATCGGCTTTCAAAGCAAAACTTTCGTCTCTAAGAATGTTTTTTAAAAAAAAAAGAAGAAATAAAGGAAGAGGGTTTCACGAAAATGGACGATTAAAAACCTGGAGGAAAGCCGACGAAGGAGAAAGGTTTTGCTCGGGGACGGGGATGCGTTCCGCGGGAGACCCCCTCCCCTTCGCTGAAAGTAACGATAACGAGGGCAATAAACTTAATTATCGCAACGACCAGAGGTATAACGTAATCAGAAGTAAAAAGAAACGAAATTAACAAGCCAACGACGTTGGTCGTCGTTTTTAACGAGGTCGTCTTGGTATACGACCACGCGGACGTAATCCTTTTAGTCACGTAAATGTAACTGGACACCGTCTCAACGCCATAAGTCGAGGATTTCCGCTGGAACGATACGAGGAAACTTGGTAACTGGCTTTTGATCACTTCACGGCAACGTTTATACCGTCCGGGGACGAATTAAGATTTAATGGGACCCGGAGAAGGGTGGTCGTAAGAAAAAGAAGTCTGGTCATAAGTTAATTAATTATGATGTTATTCGTGCCACGAAAGGAACGTCTGGCGTGCAGACGGTTTTGCTGACGACCTAAATGGCGTAAACCATGGGTTTCCGAAGGGTGACAGGCAAGATCACCCATGGGGGATGATGCGAGGTGTGGGCGTCGAAAGGAATCTCATTGCGTTGCCAAACACCCCATCAATGTTTTTTGTTTGTTTTTTAACTTTGGAAATGGAAACGGAAATCGATGTTTTTTATTTATCTTTTGTTTTTCGACCACTGTTTTCAGAAACATTATCGTCATTCAGCTTTATTTTTTCAGCGTTGATAATGTAAAACATGAATCGTATTTTATCATCGATACAAAAATATACGAGGCAATGTCCTAAAAATCTCTGAAAATATTTATGCACGAGCTCGTTGTCCAAACATTTGTTGATAATTCACGATTTTATAAAACAAAGAAAATCATTCTTTTTTATCGTGCAAAATTGTAACAGGTTGTTTCGCGAAATCCTCGAAACTTGAAAATACAAAGGCATTGATTAACGTGGTTGAGATAAGCTCTTTCAACATGGATAATCCGCTTTTATATGAGGGTGTTAATGCTCTTCCCTATGGTTATTGCTCGAACGCTCGAGGCGTCGATCGATGATCTAAATTTAAATTTAAACAAGCTCCCCGTCCGCCTTTGATGTTCCGCCGCTCTTGTAACACGATCTTACACATTCTTTTTCAAAGTTTATCTCACATTCTTCTGTTCTTTTGTCACCCTCCCGAAAAATTCCTTTCCATTCTAACGACAGTTGATTGTTCGAATAAAAATAACTTTCAGTAAGGGTCGATTTCACCCCCGGCTACCTCTCATTATCGAGATCAATTATTGAACGTTAAAGCATCGCTAACAAAGGTCCCTCGGATTTGACGCGTCTTTCTTGATCATTATTTCTTTTCAATGAACAGAATATTATATTATACCCTGTTACGAGATTCGAGGAAATTAATTAAAGAGCGGAAAGAAGAAAATTTGGAGCAATGAATTCGCAGGAGTAATTAATAAATATAGGAAGAAAGAAAGTAGATTAAATTGACAAAATTAAATTGCAAATACGTCCACCTAATAATATATTCGATGTTAAAGAAATTGCTTTAACTTACAGTGGAGTTTGGAGACGAAAATCGATAGGGGTGTCCAACAGATACGACGATATCCCCGATGATCGAAGCATCCTCGCCATAACAGATGTCACTTCCGGGGTGGCTGATGCTACATCCAACTTGTCCGTGAAACTTTCGCGAATAGTTCCGCTAACTTTCGTCCCCCAACGCGGCTTAAGATCGATCAGCGACCAGTTTCGAACCAGGTGTTCACACGAATCTGGCAATCCTCGAGGACAGATCGAATACAGTTCCTCATCTCCATGGCGTCCCATTCCTTTCCTTTCCGCCACTTCCTGTCGAATCTTCTTCAACTGGATATGGATACGCTGAATTCTCGAACAGAGATCGATATTTTTGTATTTCGATTGTTAACAAGTTCGCTAATTTCGTTCTGACCAAACATTGAACTTCGAAGTTCAAAAAACGAGGAAATATATTTCAGAATTGCAATACGATTCTCGGAACACCGTCTGCGACCAGCCAAGCAATTTCTCAATCCGGAAAGAGTTGTTTCCGTTTCTCGAGACCGTTGCCTCGGCCTCGAAAAGGTTTCGCGTTATGAAATAATCTTACGTACCCTTTCACGGGTCGGTTGCTTAATTATATTTCACGAAACAAGCCCCGGATTCTTCTATTTACGTTGGAGCTTTCATCTACGCCCGCCCAGTCTGTATTTCTTCGTCCGTTTTAATTACGAATCGCCACTGTTTACCAGCGGCCAAGCTTTACCGGATTAAATTTATTCTTCGGCTCAACCGGACCGCTCGGACTATTTGTTTGCCGCCAGCCAACATTGTACACGTTCGCCCGTGAAGATTCGATTCTCATCTTTTATGAGGTTGTTTCTACTCCTTCAGGTATTTCCCTTCTTGTTAGCTCATAGCCCGGGATTGAAATCGATACCGTCCAACTTCGTTCCACGATTCGTTGGACGTTCAAACAAGAATCATGATGCTTCGATCCGATCTTCTGAACATTCTCCGTTCTTCAATCCCGTTATTTATAACTCTTAATACATTTAATACATTAATGAGGATCCTGTACAATTTTTAAGTGGAATACTTCTGTATCTAGACTGCCACACTGCAGCTACTAAAAATTCCATTTGATAGTAATTTTATTTTTCAGCCAAATAAATTAGATAATTCCCAATAATTTCAAATTGCACCGAATATTTTCCAGAAATCCGGCTGCATCCACGGCGAGGATCTTCCGTATTTTTTCGGAGCCCCCTTGGTGGGCGGCTTGTCCCATTGGCCGAAGAACTACACGAGAGCTGAGGTGGCGTTGTCCGAGAGCGTGATACTCTATTTAACGAACTTCGCACGCACGGGGTAAGTCTTTGGACAGCAATTTTATCCGCTCGGAACCAGAAAGCGCTGGTTCGATAAGGGATTAACGATCGTCGACGGTGTCTGGACAGAAATCCGAACGAGGGCACACCGGACGTCGGACCGCTCAGGGCTGAGAGGACGAAGTTCAAGAACATCGACTGGATCGCTTACGAGGCGATGCACAAGAAGTATCTAAGTATAGGTGAGCGGAAAATAAATTCTGGGTCAGATGTCAGACAGAATTTTTCACTGTGAGAGCTTAAATTTTCGAAATGGGAACTGATGGTGCCTTGGGTAGAAAATATTTTAATTAAAAGCCCTCAAATATAAAAATAAAAAAAGATTGAGGTCCCCTCACAAGAACTTGAAGAATCGTCCAATTACAAAAGAAGGATCTTGAGTTTCATATCGCCCATATTTGGACAAGATTTAAATTTTCAAAATTTATTAAGAAATTACCATCCCCAAAGTACCTATTAGCCGCGACGGTTCGAGTGGACGAAGTTACGTGTAAACTATAAGCCGAGTCTTTAAGTCTTTAAAAGTCTCGGTTAAGGAGGACCCATTGATTTTTTGCCGGAGAAATGCGAAACTTCAAGAGCGGTTACGCTCGTAATTTATGGATCAAACACGTCGCTACATTCACTTTGCACGAGCTCAGGCTTCCAGCATGATCCTTAATCAACTTCAACAACTCTCGTGATGCTCTAAATTTCGATTCCCATGATGCCCTCTCTCGCTCCCCGCAGTTTCCAACTTGCTCTATATCGGTGGTCCACGGATACCAAAGTGCCACCCAAAGACGCTCTGACCTCTCGAAGGATTATATACGTACGATCATGGCTGCAAGATTTAAACAGTCTACGAGGCGAAACAGGACGATTTAAAAATTGATAAAGAGGAATATTTCAAGAAGGAATAAAAACGATTTCCTGGCTGGCTTCCGTTTCGAGGATTCTTGCCAGGCCTCGAACCGGAAAAAGGAATTATCATTTAATCGGATTACCCTTTAAAGTGTGCGTATGATGAAGATGGGCACGCACCTTGGTATGCGTGTAACTAAGAGGATCAACGATGATTTATTTGCATAATTCTCATCGTGAAACGAGAATGGCAGTTCGTCACTAACAAGCCCCGGGTAACCCGGCGAACTTCACTTTTGCGCCAAGTTTCACGTCGCTCCTCGAATTACATCCATGACTTTGAAATGAAAAGGCGACGATCCACCTGTGTCCCTCCCCGTGGATTTCACCCAACCTTCCTCCATTTCCGTTCTCGAAGTCCTGACAAGAAACGACACCTTTTAAATCGGTTATTTATGTTTGTTCTAAAATTAACTCTAGAAGAGATCGAATTAGTTTGGGGAGCAAATTTGGTGAATAATTACCAACAAAAGTTAGCCACGTTAGAAATCATTTTGTTAGTTGTCGAAGTAATTTGGGATGAATTGTCGAAACGATTAGCTGGACAATTATGCAGCGGCGATTAAAAAGTTTGGATCTTCCATTCGAAATATGCTGCAGTATTGTGTGGTGAGGTAACGAACGTTCGTTTACCCGTGTTACAATATCATCGCAGTTAGCGTTTCACGAGAGTTCAGCGTCCGCACATGTGTCATTTAGCAGAAGCTAGACGGAAAGAAAGGTCTGGCACGGGAATCAGCGAGCTGGGAGGAATAGCGCCGGTTGCAGGGAGAAGTTGGTCGGGTGCTCGAGCTCAGTGCGGCTCAAACTATGCCACGTTGTGACCGCAAGTAGAAAAGTCGACGCTAAAGCCAAGCGGAAGCTCTGCAGAGAGGGGGGAACGGTGCGGTAACCAGTGTGCCTTCCCGGGTAAGCCTGTCTGACTCCGTGGATCGCAGAGAGAGTCGACAGTTTCGAACTTTGAGGCGCACTGGCTAACGAAGCTGCCTTCTCTGTACGAGATTACCACGCGACAATAATTAATTACCCCCCTACTTTGTTAATATGAAAGGGCTGCTGGCAGGCAAAAGCAGCTTTTCGAGGTTACCGTGCGACTAGGTTGACCTGGTACGGTTTGCTGGCTCGGTTCCCACGAAAGAAACGCGAGACATCTCCTGCCCCCGCCCCTCCCCCGTCCCTCCTCTTCGGCCAGATCCAATTCAGACTCTTCCATTCGTGCTTACAGAACTGAAGTCGAAGCTGAAGAACCATTACAGGGCGCACAGGCTCTCGTTTTGGCTGAATCTGGTACCCGACCTGCACAAGCCCGGCTCGGACGATGTTCCCAGGTCCCATCATCTCCTCGACACCGAACAGGTAAACGAATACACTATTTCGTCCTGTAATTCCTTTCAAAGTAACCTCTTCGTTCTACTAATCGAACCTCCTCGTTCCAGGTGCCGCCCAGGTTCATTCAGAGGATACCTACGACCACCAGGATGACCACGATGGAGGTGATGCACACGGAGAGGACCCAGAACGTGTCCACGGCGATACCCAGCGAGTTATCCTTCGAGGACTCCACCGCCCAGCCGGAGGACGGCTTTGCGGCTTACTCGACGGCGCTCAGCGTGACCATCGCGATCGGCTGCAGCCTTCTGATCCTGAACGTGCTGATCTTCGCCGGCGTTTATTACCAACGGGACAAGAGCAATCAGCACAATTGCTCGAAGAAGCGTCAGGAGAACGGCCAGATGCCTAACAACATCTGCGGTGACCTGGACACGAAGACAGCCGAGCGGCATCACATCCAGCACATCCCGCCGCCTGAGTTCGCGGATCTACAGAACAACAGCTGCCACGTGCCCATGCCGCCACCCCCACCGAAGAACACCAAGCCTGGCAAGCCTGGACAGAACCTGATCATCAGCCCCAATCAGCTCCAGCAGGAGAGCATGGCGATGACGGGCACAGGCACGCTGAAGAAGGGACACAATCATCAGCAACAGGTGATGGACGAGCTGAGGGTCTGACTCCACGAGTACCTCGGTGCGGATCTCTCTTGGACTATCTCGGTGAAAAGACTGGTCGAGGTGCTGCTACTGTCTGCCAGTGCATCGTTTCATCCACCTTGACCTTGAGCAGCTGAACGAACCTTTGTCGTGAACCTTCTTGGCAGCTGTGGAACGGGGCCGAACGATTGGTGCGCTTATTTTCCAAATGGTCTCTTGCGGGTGTACGGCGAGATTTGTTCCGGAAACGTTTTTCGAGGCTTCGAAATTAGCGATTCGTAGCGAATTTATTCGGGTTTGGTGTCGATGATTCCGTTTCTGTTCTCGTAAGATCGTCGTTGAAAAAAAATTGATGTTGTAATTTAAATAGAATGATCCGTTGAATTTGTATCGCGAGCGTGCTGTCAACGAGACACGAGGCCAATGTGTTCATTCACGACAAGGAGGAGGTCGATCATCGTTTTCTTGACGATTCTCGACGCTCGTCGACGACGAGCCTTGAAAGCCGTCAAGAATCTTCATTGGGATTTAAAAAAAAAACGATAGAAGTCTGTTCGTGAACCGACGATACTCAACTTGTAAGATGCGAAAGTGCCCCACCTAATTTGTCAGACCTTATCGTTTTCTACTCGTCGCTAGAAACAAAGATGTGTACCAAAACTGCCGAAGAATCGCGCGATCCACGACGCGACGTAGCCAGATTTAAGTAGAACCTTCTACTTGATATATTTTCCAAAGATTGCCTAATCGATTTGCCGGAAGCGTCTTTTTTTTCGAGAAGAGCGTAAGTCAAATACTTGGGACTGCACCTTTCGTAGCACCTTCGCGGTCCAACGACAGTTTTTCCTTCCTATTCTCGCGTTTAAATACTTTAGTTTATAAAAAGGTTTGTATTGGTCCTGTTAGATGAAGTTTACGAAAGTGTTCTATTTTCACCAACTCTATTCCTTGTACATTTGTTCAAACGTTCACGGTTCTTTCGAAGGAAATGCTCAATAAACAAATACACGTATACACACACACGAACGAAGTGACAGCTGGCATCCTTTTTTGTAAGCCAGAAGAAAGGAACTGAGGTCAGTTTGCGATTTATCATTACAAAATAAATAACATATACTGCCAAATGGGAAGAGACACTTTTAGCCGACGATGTGAATCGATACACGAAACAGCGTGGCTACTTCGACAGCAAGAATCGATTGATCGATCGCGTGTATAGATTGTGATCCGAGAGAATGGATGGAGAGGAACACGAATGAATCGTTTTTAGAAAGGTTTCTTCTTTTTTTTGTTTTCTAAGGGTGAAACTTTGAGCGACTGAGAGAGAGCGAGAGGGAGATGAGTGAGAGAGAAAGGGCAACGGACTCTTGACTGAAGAATGAGGTTTAGACTGTAAATAATGAATAATTTAAAACTTAGTGGTTCGTCGAGTCGCTGATATTGAAAGGAGAAGCAAGGGAGAATGGAGGATCGAATTGTAACTGCACTTGTCGAGTAACGTGATGGTGTGACAGCGTAGAAGCACTGGACGTAATTTTAAATTTGTATATAATTGACATTACAATAAACCATGTAAACAATTACTATCACTCACGACCTTTAAAATACGTGTTCCATAAGATTCACGTTCTATATTCCTAAATTCCTTTTCTGTAAAAACTTATATATCATTTCTCAAATTTATGGAAGCTAATAAACTTCTGCTGACTTCCTTTTACTTAAAAAACTTCCAAGTATTTCCTGATCTCTGAACTTCCTAGATCGCAAGCTTTTAAATTTTCTATAATTTCAAGGTAAGTAGATTTCCCTGCTTTTCGATATCTTGGGATAATTTTAAAACGTTCTTCCAATTTGTTAAAAAAAAAACTTGTCATGCAGAGGATTAAGAAATTAAGATTCGTTAAAATAAAAATTTACTTTGATCGCGTCCTCTTAAAATCTTCCTCCTTTCCGCCTCTCGTCCTGAAAGCTGTTTTACTGCTAGAGATTCAGGGGATGCTATTTTTCTCTGGTGATATAATAAAGTTTGACAAGGCTTTGTCCTCTAGCGGAGATAAGAGTTTCATGAAAACCACGGTTGGATGAAACACGGTGTAAGTCGACAGTTGATATCAAAAGATTATGATAAAAGCGTAATAACGGAACGTGATTCCTTTCATCCTTGCACGTTGTTCATTCTGTGAACAATGAACCGTAAATAATTAAAATTTATTGTTAAAAATGTACAAACAGAATTATATAGTTAATGATCAACAAAAAAAGATGAATACAGATTAAGCTCTAAGGTCATATTACTTAAGGGTATAGCACATGACCAAGAAAAGTAGAGCATGACCATGGGTGAATAGATTAATAGTATAGCTCCAACTATGGTCAGACAAGTAGTATAGGTTGGTAAGTGGTCAGACCAGTAGAAAGTGATAGGTGACCAGACAAGTAGTATAGGTCAGTAGGTGGTCAGACCAGTAGAAACTGGTAGGTGATCAGACAAGTAGTATAAGATAGTAGGTGATCAGACTAGTAGTATAGACTTGTAATTTGAAATTTTCACGGGTATACAATCAGAAAACGGAGGGAAGGCTATGGATGTTCCGATTCCTAAATGAATCAACTCACAGATGTTTGTTTTCAATTATATTTCTGCAAGATCTCGTTTGATCACGTTAAACAAAAGCGTACATTAGTTCCTATTTTATTATAATGTATCGGAAACTTAAAGCCTTGGTACTTAACCCTTCGAGACGGGAATTCCTTCGTCGGAGTCAATCGAAACAGGGAGTAAGAAGGGTGGGTGGTAAACGAGGGACAAGCTACCACGAAACGATACGAGAATCATCGTATAAAAAGTGAGAAAATGAACACGTAAGAAAGCACTCGTCAAGCTTGTTATTTCGAATGTATTGTTCTCTAAGATCACGGAATTAAGTAACGAGATTTTGGGGTTGAGGCTACACGAGATGAGGTTCGAGGAATTCCGTCGGGTCGAAGGGTTAACGTTACAATCAATAAATATCGCACCCTACTGCTACGTTAAGTTTGACAATTGAATTGCAAAGAGACGATACAGCGAATACCTCTATTTAACTAAGAAACATCGGCTACGATAAATTTAGCCGCTGAACGCGGCTTGCCTTGCAAATTACATTCACAAGAATCCTTCGAAATGCTACAAATCATCGGTCGCTACACGACTATCGAATCCCCTTCGATCCTTTCGCCACGAAGATCCTTCCAACTAAACAAAATTATTGCTCTCGTCTTAACTTGACAATTAATCGAGTATTCTCTTACAAATACAACTAGATAACTTATCGAATTACGAAATGTATACGCTACGCGATGTTCACAGAATGTCTGAAATTCTAATCGTACAAAAGTTGTTCAATCAACATCAAAGCTTTACAATATCCAGAGCTTTAAATGCAATCGAAATTTCATTTATCGCTCTACCGTGACGAAAGGACGAAACATCAAAACCGAAAGGCTGTCAATCCCACCGCGCACCCGAAAAGCAAGCACCGTGGATCCTCGAACGATCCTCGCAGCAATCGTTCCGACTAGATCAGCGTATCTCGATTTATCCTGTCCTCGCCGGGGAGAAGGCACCGTTCGCAGAAGATGAAAGATGATTCTTATTTAGGCGGTGAACTTGTGCAATTTGATGCGGAGAAACGATGAAAGATTCGCAAGCCTCGAGCGCGTTGCGAGCCGGTGCCTTCCCCGCTCGCGGGCTCGAATCAAAGAAAAATATACGCTCCGTGTAGACGTTTGAAACTGCGGGAAGAGGACGTCGGACGCCCAATGATGCGAGTCCACTCGATTCCAGACCTTGGACCAAAATTATACTAAGATTTCAGGTCCGGACGTTAATTAATTTTTGACACTCGCAATTTGAACCATGCCTTCACGATACATAGGCCTACACCCCTGCAAATACCATTCCCTAATTTTCCTAATAATTCACTATATTACGACGCTAGTGGACTCGCAACAGCGCACTTTCGGCGCCCTCGACATCACACCGGGTGTTAACGCTACACGACACGTTACACAGAGTGGGCTGCGCTAGAGAGACAGTTGAACGTTGATAAAATGGTGCTAGGGCACGTAGAGCTCGCATTAAGCACGGCGGATTAATGAGTTACAACGCACGACTCAACTTCTGTTCCGTTCTCTCGAGAAAAATGAAGCCTTATCACGTCGAATGGGTTCCCCTCGCGTTCCCCTCCCTTCTCTTGAATTTCTATAGCAGGTGCGAAATTGGCCCGCTTCTCTCTCGTGGCGTACCCGAAAACGCGACCCTCTCATCCCCCCCGTTCTCACAGCACGACCCTCTTCGAAACATCGCTCGTTGTACCTCGCGCGGTACGTTCTTATCGGCCGATGGAGTTTCTTTGATTCGTTCGTTGGACAGTGTTTTTTAATTAGCATTCAGTCGGTTCGTTAACGCACGCTACTGGTCTCCGAATGTCTATCGAACGCGTTTTACAGAAAGAAGACGCGTCTCAGGCGACAAAACATTTTTCCAAGCTCGTAATCAGACAAAATGAAATTCGTAATCATCGAAGTTTGCTCGAGAAGCTAGTAAGCGAATCGCGCGTCTTCTTTCTCGGTGCACGCTTAAATTTTAATCACGAGATATCGAAAAACGTCTACAAACGTCGTTTTAATTACGATTACAATATCATACATCCGTCGAACAGACTCGTCCTACACGAATTACATGCGTGTCGCAGAAATATAGGTCGCTCGGATTCCTCGACTACCGGTGGGGCTGCTAAAAACACGTTTTACTTTCAGTCGTTTCGCGTTCGTCCCTAGATCCTCGGTGGTGGTCGCCTAAAGAAGTCCCTAAAGCGGTATCGCGGTGTCTTGTGCGTGTCGGGTAGAGATTGATCGCGTCGACGATCGAACGAACGATGATAGGATGAGGCGGGATCGTCGTGTCGACGATCGACGTTCAAGTGAATCGTGTGATATGTACCAGTCGGAAAAAAAGCTGTTGCGTATTGCTTCGAATCGCTCAAGAACACAGGTACAAAGAGGCCACCCTATCATCGTGACACAAGTGTTTTCACATCCGACGAGTCGTTCGCGAGCATTGTTGTCGAACGACCAAGTCGAACAAAGTGTCCTGGCGGATACAAGAACGTAACTGTACGCACTATATAAAACGCACCGAAGCTGTTTCATCTCGTTTCCTTATCGTTACAATATAACAATGATTAACATGAAAACGCAGCAACGTATCGTCACACGCTACAATAAAACGACGACGTTTAAACGAGACTGGATTCCAAGGGCAGATTTAGGTAGTCGGTGAGAAACGGTGTCGATGAGACGTGTGTGTACGTGTGTGTGTGTGTGTGTGTGTGTGTGTGTGTGGTTTCTTTAATCGCTTCGTGTTCTTCGCCTTGCGCGTTTAACTTATTTTTTGGGCCACGATGTAGACGTCAGAAGTAAGCCAGCATCCCGTTAATAGTACTTGTGATGAATTTCTGTTCTTTTCTTTCATTTTTCTTTTTTTGTTCTCTTTCTTTTATCTTTTTTTTTGGTTCGTGTCTGAGAATGTCTCAAGAAGTTTAGCATTAATTAGCCGCACACTGATTACAAACCACCTTCCTAGCAAATGCAGCCGCTCTCTCCCTCCGACTCGGAGCCGTTCTGCATCGGTGATTGATTCTGCAAATCGACAGCTGCTTTCGTGTGTTAAGGCGTTATCACAGTAACCATGTTTTTTGATTGACGAAGAAACGGGTTCATCACTGATCGGACCTCTCGTTCGGACATTTCGTTGCGCCGAGTTCAATTCTAATTAACCGCGCGATTAATATCAATTGGAAATAGTTCGTGAACGTTACAATGTTATAGAACAACAGTGTGAAGAATATAGTATATATATATTTCTTAGGCCTTGAAAGATTGTGGCATCGTAAAGTCGAATAATTAATTAGGCAGCATTGAAAGAACGCTACTTCTTAAGTGTAATTAGCTTTTTAAACTTTAGTCCCATCACGTACGAGTAGAAAATAAGTACGATTTTTCCTTGTCCTCTTTTTTCTTTTTTTTTTTTTACGTTCTTTTATTTATTCTTTTTTGGTTTTTTTTTTCTTCGAAGCTAGAGTTAGCCGTGTAATTAAAAAAGCGTATAAAATTTAAACGGTTCAAAAAACTGGGACGGACCGTTCGCTCGTGTTCAATTGGTAAAGTGAAACCTTACAGCCACTAACTAAGCACCTTAATTAAAATTACACGACGAGTGCTGTCTGTCACATTCATACAATATGGTACAAAGTATTGTATATACGTGTGAGTTCTTATTCAAAAAAATTGTAAAAAAACGTACCACGAAATCAGGGAACGCAACAAGGAAAATAAAAGTGGCAAGAGAAAAAGAAAATTATGGTATTCACGAGAGAGACAAAGAATCAAACGTGTAAAAGAAACAAAAAAAAAGAAATGAAAAATGCTATTCATGATTTTTTTATATAAATTAAAATATTACAATAATCATTAACAAAAGTGTCGTAATATTAGGTATAATAGCATTCTGTCTATCCACATCCCAAAAATTGTTTAAGTTAATATATACAGATCAAATCTTTTTCCTTTAAGTATGCTTCTTTCTCTTTTACTAATCACCTGCTCTATCTATACGTTTCTTTTTTATCCGTAAATAAAAAAAGTCACTTGGAGAAATGTATAAATAATACTTCCACAGGAAATGCAATACGTTCAATAATTTATGCAACGGTCGTTCCAAACGATGGAAAACCTTGATGCCGTGAGCAATGTACGATCTTAATGTAATTAGTTTTTGTAAATTGGACAACGTTAGCTGCTGATTTTGCGTTGCTCTGATTCTGTTCTCTTCGCAGGCAACATCCCCTGCGGGCTCTCATTTTTTTTTTTTTTCTTTCAATGTATCGATTCGAAAAATTTCAACGTAGAAAAATTCTTATTGCTCGTGATTACGATCAGTACGAATGGACAAAGAATTACTAGTTAACTAATGTTTCGACTGCATTTACGCAATACGTAATTTCACGTACGTATCATCCCCGTGATTCTGACGGTTTATCTCGTCGCAACTTATATATATACATGACTATAAATATATATAAGTGCACCATATCATGCAATTGCAGCACTGATCATGCATAAGACTAGTATCTCGATCAGAGTTGTTTCCTTTTATTTTTGTAATAATTATACTATTATTCGTAGAATGCAAAACACAGAGAGTTTCATTACTTCGTAATAAGTACACGCAACAGAGAAAAATTGTTTCTTGTGAAAAATTTATTTGACGATTTAAAAAAAAATGAAAAGGAAGGAGAAAAGAATCATAGCACTATCTAGAATGACAATCCATTAGCCACTGACACGTTAAGAAGCAAGCAGCTTTGATGCAAATTTGTAAGATTAAATAATTTGGTTCATGTTGTAATACATATATATATATATAAACACGTTATTGTGTAAAAGCAGTCTGCTTAAACTACCATGTGATATTTATTCTCTCACGAACGAAAGGAGAAAGAAAGAAAAATTAGGAATTTACAGCTAACCGGTACAGTGCTGATTACTTTTCACATTTTGTAAAATTGTGGAAAAGACACGGACCGTTAATATCACCGTCCGAGCATCGAGAGTTTAATTTATAATTTAATTTAAATCAGTGTCTTATCTACCGTCAGGCCGATCGGTGGTTTAACATGCACAACTGCTCTCCGACGGTTTCAGTTCGATTGGTGTATCCTTGAGAACTACTTCTTGCACTACAGGTTTAGCAACACATTAAGGAAAACACAAAAAGATAACGGAAACAACTTAAGTTGTTAATAATGTTAAATAATAATGTCAAAAAAGTAACATATTCGAAATGATATTCAAATGATGAATAACAGCTATGAAAAAACTTGAAAGATACGTAAGAATCGTGTAATATGATAGATATATGGTGTATGATTTTGCTGTAAGAAAATGATTAATAAACCTTTCTAGAAGGTGTATAATAAACGTGATAAGCTGAAATCAGAGAAATCCAAGAATTAATTGTACCAAGTTTCGAACTGTGTAACTAACGTAATTAATAGTAAAAATTTGAGGATATAGGATTTGGTTCTTATCACTACGTTCGAAGAAAGAAAAAACTCCTGAAACATGATTCTGTGTATATATAACATGCAAAAGTGTGCATTATGTATCTTACTGAAAGGATACTGTCTTCAGGAGGTTTATTTTCAGTGGAATCCATGCCTGGTAAAGCGGCTGCTACTCTTCTAAACAGCTAAACAAACAAATGAATATGATTAATATTAAGATGATTAATAAAATGAGTACTCCTCCCAGATCCTTCTGATACATACCTGTTTCACATTATATCCAGCTTTAGCACTAGTTTCAATAAACATTACATTTAATTCTTTAGCTTTTCGTTCACCCTCTTCCATTGATACTTGTCTTTTATCACTCAAATCTGTCTTATTACCAACTAACATAATAATTACATCACTTCCCCTCTCAGTCCGCACATCATCAATCCATTTTGATGTTTGATGAAATGAGTTTGGATCTGTGTAAACATTCTTACTGAACTTTCTGCAATTACCAGATAATGCAAAGCTGCTAATACAAATGAGACTTACTAGTAATATCATATACAACAACCGCTACTGTGGAATCTCTGATATAACTAGGTATCAAAGATCGAAACCGCTCTTGACCTGCAGTGTCCCACAACTGTAATCTCACGGTTCTATCCTCCAGATACATAGTTTTGCTTAAAAAATCTATACCTATTGTAGCCTGCAACAAATAATGGTGTGCCTCATTGCTACTTTGCAAATGAAACATACTTTCTTATGCTGATGATTACTCAATAACTTCTGACTTAAACAAAAGACATAATTCAATATCCCCAATAGATAAAATGTAAAAAAAAAGGATGCTACTGTTGTTTAAAAAACAGAATAATAAAATTGAATCAATATTCTCAAGGAATTTTACAATGTAGTTTCTTTGAATCTGTCTATTAGGAAAAGTCAATATCTTGACCTCTATACTGCCTCTCCTGCTAGCATTTACCCTGACATCTAATATTGACCATTTTACATAGAGGATTTACATTTTACTTGAAAGCTATTACTAAATTCAAATGGAGTAGGTGGAATAACAGATGAAACAGAAAACTTGCTGTGTCTTCATAAGGTGATTGGAAAGTGTGTCATCGAAATACAGATGATGTCAGAAATTCAGACTGTGGGATAGGTGCACGGTAAAGGAGTTAAATAACAAGGCTGGCAAGACTTAATTCTTATGAGAAAACAAACTGTGAGAGAATGGTAACACGTACTATTAATAAGATGCCCAACTTAAACTATAAACTTAGCTACAAACAAACTTATGTCTTTAAAGTTATATATAACATATATGTGTACATCACGAAACCATTAGTTTCATACCTGATAAGTGTTGTCAAAGCTGTCATACATAAACCGTGTGATAAGAGACGTTTTTCCAACTGCAACATCAAATCACACGATTAATGCAAAAAAAATTTAATCAAATATCAAATACTGAAATAATTAGAATCAGAAACAGTAGAGTTGTTTAAGCTATACACTTCAGAGAATTAATTACATAGTTTTGTTAGAAAATTTGAATAAATATAATACTTATAATGAAACCATTGTTTCCTGTTGAGTGTGTAAGTTAATTTAAATAAACGTTCGCTCAGTTTCGCGATATTTTAGAGAACGAGGAAACAAATGTAACGGACGATCGTAAGAAGGTGAGTGCATAAATTATGAATTTTTAATGGTTAATAAATATTTCAGCGGATACTGATGAAGAAAAAAGAAGAAAACGTAGATCTCTACAACGAAACATGGACAAAATTACGGAAATTAGTAGAATCGAATGCAACAATAGGACGGTGACAACAAGAACGACGCCGAATTCGATCGCACCGATAAAGTTGCACAGTGACCAGAAATATTGATCTAGAAGCTGGAGCGGTTATCGGAACCGATACCGTGTCGTTAAAATTCTCGTGTTAGATGCAGAAAAATAATCGTTCGTGAAAGAGAACCGACAAATGTATCGTCGATATTGATCGAAAATCGACTCGGGTAGCCTTACGGTACGGGATAAATACTCACCGCTCTGTTCACCGAGAAAGACGAGCTTGAATTTACGCAACGGGTTTCCAAAATCACCCGAGGACGACATTTTTTCGTGTCTGACAGAACTACTTCACGTCGATCTATCGATAACGAGCACCTGGCGGCAACTTAATCGATGCAACGAGTCATTAATTTTTCACAAAAAGGTATCACTCGATTTGACAGATCGCAAAGCCACTCCTTCTCGTTCGCTCGCTAGGCAGCCACGTTTAACTGGGAAGTGACGTCATTGGTTAGTCGCTAGTCTTCCGAGTTTCTCATAGTATTCCTCTAGATGGCGCTTGAAAACTTCAAAATGCATTAACACACACGAGATACAGAATATAGAACGCTCGCACACAATGCATTTTTATGTCACACGATTAGCAGGGGCTGGGATCCGAGTACCTAACCTGACTTAACCCTCTTACCATTTTCGTGTCAAGTTCTACTATATCGATTGGGACCGGTATTACATCACAGCGCTATCCATGGCAGGAATTAAAATCAGGAATAGATTTGAATTTGAATTTTGATGACTTTCCTTCGTTTCCAGTTTTATTTTAAAATTTTAACTTTCCTGTTGTGCAGATATATCTTAATTAAAGGATGGCTTCGGGTATTGGATTCCATACGTACCATTAAAGTGATATCATTCAAGTAAGCATAGTTTTATTGAAAATATATAACAATCAATTAGAGAGTTGAAATTCCTTTACTTCTAAATTTTCTTCTTTTATATTCGTCCTCGAGATATTACAATTTTCTGACGGGGGTTGAGGGGAACCTTGAGGAGTACTGTGGTTGGACGAAGATTGCAACGAGGCAGAGTTAGTAGGAACTGATTTGTTTCGAAGATAATTTAAACGAGTCCGTGTGATAAGGGATTGAATGTCCGCTTGCAGTTGCAACGCCACCTCCAAAGGTAGATTCTGCAACTGGAAGGAAATTGAATTTCCAAACGCGATGAATTCGTTGTTCACGAATGACAGGACATGCGCTCTGTGGTATGTGCCCGCATTTTCTTCTTTTCCAGTGCTGTATCTTTTTGCTGGGGACGGTCCTATCGTAGAATTGTTGCTATGAAAGTGCGGAGCCTCGTCGTTCGATTCTTGCGAGTTGCTGTAGGTGTCGATGTCCGAGGTTATTATCTCGTGTTGACTAGTATCCTGCGAATCTTCCACTTCCTGTAACGACATATTAAATTATTCCATTAGTTGATAGAAACAGGGGACCATTTCTGGTCATCAGGATCGATATGTAATTTTATAAATTCCCTGACGTGTGCGAGTGAGAAAGAACCCGCAAGCGGCATCGAGTGATGTCAGCCTAGTAAACTATGTAGCGGTACCGATTGATGTAGCCGCAACCAGGGCCGTATGCTGCGTTCTATGCTGGGGTACCTCTTCAATATAATCTTCTCTAAATGTTGATTTTTATAACATTCAATCAAAATTTTTAATACCAATAATTAAGTACAAAGTTGGATTCTCGAGACAGCATTTTATGGCATACAGAGGAGACAAGAAGGCTGCATGAAGAATTTTATTGAGTATCGATGCGACAGAACACAGTAGACGGCCCTGACCGCTGCGACATCAAGAGGAGCCGCTTCTTAATGGCTTAATTTACGATTCCGTCTTATCGCTGTCGGGCTACACTTGTTACTCCGGCATCGATCGTGTTAATACGTTCACCACATATCACATTTTCCCTGTACAACTACATAATAAAACTCTGTTAGATATAATTTAAGAAGTGTTATAAAAACGGGTTAAATTTTTATGCGTGCTAAAAAGTTTAATAGCGTAGACGTGGTTTAATGTATAAGTGGTTTGTTTAAAATTTTAAAAGCTGATAATCTTTATTTTAAATTTGGAAATACGGAAGATATAAAATAAGAATTTAGAAGCCTTTAAACCTTCTAGATTGTAATAAATAAAAAGATGAATTTTAAAATGGAACTCATTCCTGAGTGCCCCTACATCACTCGATGTCGCTATATAGTTAGCTTTTCCGGTATCGCTTCCTGAGGGTTGTTTTTCATTTATATAGTAACTCAAACTTCTATACTATATTATAATTTGACTTTATTACTTTACCCAGTGCGTTTCGTTGAACAGTTCCGTCATAGGCCTCAGAAACCTATCTGCAATTTCGAACCAGGACAATTTAGGCTTATATATTTTCTCGCCGCTCTTCAGCGAATTTCTTATTCTTCTTATTTCGGTGTTGTATGTCCCACGAATGCTCCTCATCTTTTTTTTAAGGAATTTCAAATCTTCGACGCCAGTTTTGCGCATCAGACTCTCTTCCGCTTGGATCCTCATGTGTCGGTCCTTGTAATGCATGTGTCGTTTATCCCAAAGGCATGGGTGCTGCCTGTATTCGTTTAAAAATCCGACTACGTCGAAGCGTTCCTCGTGTTCCATGATTCTTTTTCAAATTGTACGCGCTACAAGAATTATCTGTACGTACTATAAGATTATCTGCAGATAATACGAGGAATCTTCACCGACACGCATACGCACACAATCATACGATATAAAGTTGCTTAGGTACATTTATTAACGAAGGGTAATTGATTGAAGAAATTATTTCATGAGAACGATTCGAAACTGCGGTTCTGTTCAACGATCAACGATGAAAAGAACCATTGGTTCTTACTGTTTCGCTTTATATACGTTTACACCTATAAAACACACACGAATACGAATCCTCGGTCGACTTACAGCACGTGTATTCCTGGGGACCACGATCGCTCGAAAGGTACGTTTCCACGTGACAATAAATCGCGACTTTTTATTGTTGCGACACGAAATGTCGTGTCCCTTGTACCTGCGCGATGATAAGAATGATAAGGATTGACATTGTCACGATATTGAATTTAGTGTCGCGACTTTAGTGCCACGCGATCATCTCTTACCGCACTTCGTTGTCGTGACACGAGATGTCGTGACATTTGTCGTTGTGGAAGTTAGGGGTGCATTTACACACGCGAAGAAAGCTTTCGAATGATTTAAAATACTTTATAAGTAATGTAAAATGTCATAACTTTTGATGTTTAGTTAATTTTGATTGTTTAGTTCCAAACATCTACATTTGACTTTTAAAAATTAGATATAAATATATGAATCTTCTTTAAATTACAAGAAGGACTCAAAGATGGGGTGTCATGAGGAAATGTCAATGTCATGACAGCAGAAAATCATGACTTATCTAATGTCAAGAGATGGTGACAGCAGAAGCCACGACTTTTAATGGAACGTGAAAACGTACCTTAATGTCGCGACATGAAATCCAATATCGTGACAGCGCGACTTCTAGGTTCCCAGGAGGCAAAGGTTATGAGATTTCGTAAAATGGTAATATATATCACGTAAAAACGTACCTTACGTTATTAATTAGATATACACCAAAATTTTAGGGCCCTTGACTTGTCTGGTTCAATACAATATCGATAATAACTATGAAGATGAAAAAGAAATCGATTCAAGACTGTTGCCACACACACACAATCGAGAAATACCTCGTTTATATTGCCACTGATTAACACATTTAATTAATTCAAACAACACTGAGGTAAAGCTTCACATTAATATAAAATTCAATAAAATGAAAATATTGTACGAGCACTATTTTTATATGTTTTTAAGTTTATATTCATTGCGTGTTACGAAAACAGAATTAGTAGCGTCATATAGTGGGAGGCAGAGGAAGTAATGGATTTAAATTTGACTTCCTTTTTCCCTACCATATTTGGCTTATTCGACTGATTATAATAAAAGTTAAAATACCATTTATATTTAACATTTCACTTGTAGGTATAACCTTTTTTATTTTGCTAAGAGAGCATAAAATTAGCTCGATTCCTAAAAGAAAAATGAACACTTTTTTGATTCATTAACTTTCCCGCCCATTTGTTAGGTGACGCTAGTAGTGTCGTTTCCGCCGCGCGTAAGGATATAAAATTAAAGTGTGTTCTTTGTGATAATATATTTTTTGAAGGTGGTTTTCACACAGGTAAGATGATTGTATTACATTAATCCTAAATGAATTATAAAATGATTTATTAATAAATGTAACAGTTGGAATTTGTACAATCCGTGTAGGTTTAATAGTGGTTAAGCGTTCGTTCGTAAATAACCTATAAATATTTTCAATACATTTGGTAAATTCTCGAGTTACACTGTTACACATACAAATTATCGTTTACTTTAGAAAAATACTTTGCAACATTGTTATATTCAATTTAAAAGTCTATATACATATATACGCCCGCGCCCGCGCACACATACAACATGTACAACTTAAACTCAGCTCTTTCTTTGTCAAGTTTATAGGACAAGCATTTATTGCTGATGAAGTCTATTATTATTTAAATTTCTGTAGGGATCCTCGACCACGATAGAATTGCAAATAAGATCGTAAATGGTTCTGTTAAATCGGAAGAAATACAATGCGAAACATAGCGGGAATAGAAATGCTAAGATCATATTTTTTACCACAGAACGTCCAAGCGCGAGTGGTAAGCCTAAATCTGTTCCTGGTGAAACGAGCACGACATCAGGATCATCGGGTCGATCAACGGGCGTGACACTACGACATTGAACAACTCGCAATCCCATCATCGATTTTCCTGGAGTCGTACCACCGATACGACCATTCACACCATGTTGGAGCCAAAATGCCTGAAACGTTTCTTCGTGAAATGAAAGATCCATGTCGTTTTTACCAGTAATTTACTTACCTCAAAAATGCACACTATCAGACGATGAATTATGTCTAGAACTAATATTCCATATGTCATCTCTAAAGCCATTTTGTAATCAATACGAAAATTCGCTCTTACCAAATCTAGTTCACCTATATCTCTGGAATAGAGAATGATAAATAACCAATAATAAATATAACAGGGAATGGTTCATGTTATAGGTTACCAATTTTACATACATGAAATCAAAAACATCAATTGCAATGAAAGTAATGCATAATTTTAACAGAAACAACATTGTTGAATCTATAAGTTCTGCAGCAAATCTTTTCCATATTGGAGGTATACGATATTCAAAACCTAAAAGAACCATTTCTTTACATTTCAATAAATAAGATCACTGCTGAATCAGATGATCATGATGAAAATGTATACTTCAAAAATATTGCATTCATAAAATCTAATTCAAGAATATGGACAGAGGAACTGAATACTGAAATGGCAATCTTATAAAATGCAATAATTTTGTATCAGAAGCACGTATAGTACTAGTAGAACCTCTCTTGGAATGTGATGAACACAGGAGTTATCGTTATGACCTTCTACCTTCAGCTCCAGGAGGTTGGAACGGGGGTCCTACAGTGTCTTGGGCTCTCCTTTGCCTGAGTTGATCATTCTGCTGACTGTTTGTGCCAATAATTAATCTGTGTGGATTTGTCACATTTGGTATTTGTGATGGAAATGGTGGAACACCTACAATTGGTCTATTTTATAGAATGATTTTTATATGCTAAGGAAATACATTGAACAGTTTGAACATTAAATATAAGGTACAAATTCATTTTTAATGTTTATGATAAAGAACATAATGCAGAATCATTCTTACCAGATGCTTGGTTTATTATTTGGCCAGACATTAAGTAATATGGAAACATTGCAGCCACGCTCTGCCAAGCATAGGCTTCATGTAACCATTTTTCTAATTTTTTAAAATACTCTGTACGTTCTTCTGCAGCTGTCATCTTTGGCTGATTTTTGTCCTCATTGGATGCTTTTGCATCATCGTTTTTATCATTGACCATGTTGCTGTTTCTATAAATTAAAAATATGAAAAATTAAATTCACTGTTTTCTTGATGATAATCATTATTTACTTATGGCAATCTTTGTTCACGATATGATAAATTGTCTAATAATTATTATTTACAGATAATAGACGAAACAATCGTACAAAATACGTTCGCTTCGCAATCGTGTTACGATTGCTTTTCTTGCAAGACAGCACCCGAAATGTCACGTATTCGCTCAAAACTGACGTGTGTCACGAACAGATACTTATCGATTTTCCACGATTTTCACCAGTAACAGTAAACAAAAATCTACTACAATTTTCCAATACTCTTCTCGAAATTGCAGAAAGTGTACTGTTCGAGAATACACTGTTGGCTAATATCTATCGACAAATAACAGAAGCATCGACAAATTGAAATCTAACAGAGGATAAAACATACAAATGCAACTTCGTATTTTTTCATTTATTCAATAAAGTAAAATAAATATACAAATGCATAAGGTGGATAAAACAGTTTCATGTTGCTTGAGAATGCAGCTTGAGATAAACGACCGGACAGTCGTAGCCGAAAGACTCTCCGACGATTCATATATGAATTTGCGAAAAAAGAATGCCATAAGAGCGAAGAAGATGAATTAAATCGAAGGAAATACCAACACGCTGATCGAGGAGATTGACACGAGAACGTATGCAAGAACATAAACAAAAAGTTACCGTACATTGGTACGGCTGAATCACGGTGACGAGAAAAAAAAACCCTAGTGTATCGTCTAACCAGGTGGCAGCGCGCGGTTAGTTCACGCTCAGCGGCGCTAGTTTCTCAGGACATGACGTACTCGAGGCATTCGTGCAGTGATCACTGTCGGAGGACGTTTCTGACCTCTCGTCTCCCCGTAGTTTTCGCGTTTTCGTATTAAATAGAAGCAAAACTCGAAGTGTGGTGAGGCAGTGTAACGTGCCGCGAATCCGTGCGCGATCACAGTCGAAACGAGTGACAGTTGGCCCGGTCTCGAGAAGGGTGTGGGCCACGACGCCAGAAGAAACATTAGGTAAGATCTTATTGCTCCTATTCTGTGTAATAACATTTCCCTTGGTTACATCCTCGACAACTCGATCGAAACACGATATCTATATCGCGATAGCTCGTAATTTCGTTCAACTAGCAGTGATTTTTACGCGCGAAAAATCCTGACCGCAAGTTTCTCACGGACGCGCGTCAATCCGTTGGAATGTCGCGCTAGAATTCTGAGAATACCAACGGGGTCCGTTGCGTTTAAAACTCGAATCATCCTCCTATGTCGATATCGTAAACAATTGGCTCGATATCGATACGCACGATTATTCATTTCCCGATTGAACGCATATACGAACTGTCGCGATTTTCGATCGACGTCGAGTCTCTTCGAGCGAGTTCAATTAGTGCGCGAAATCGACAGTTCGATTTCGTGTGTGTGCGCGTGTGTGCGTGCACCATTCGAAAAACTTAGGTTAAGTCGTTCCCACTCGATTCAAAACAATCCTTCCTGTATCTTCTCGGATGCTCGTGTCGTGTTACGAACACGCCTTTTCGATATATCGATACACGGAACTCGATACGCGGTCGCTACGAACGATAATCGAACACGGATTTCGCGGTCCACGTGCCATCGGGATACGTGTGTACACAGTGCGTGTGTCCTTTAAACAGCGAGTCAAAAGAAACGGTTTGTAAACGAGGCTAACGTCGATCGGTCGGTAACACACATGTACACGCCTGGTGACGTGTATCAACGAGGTTTCGGGGGAAAAAAAAAGAGAATTGCTCGGACGAGATTTAGCCGGCGTTGTCGAGGATCACTTAAATCCCCTTGGCGAGCTGAAACGAACGCACGCATGGGTCTACCACCATAACCGATCGATCCGTTGCTTCTCGTATATAACCCGGTATCTATGAGAATCTCGACGACCGATCTGTCTCGTGTGAAAAAATACACACGTGAAATACATCGCCAAATGGCAATTAAAAACTATTTACGTCAAATTTTCAGCGTTAATACCCTTGGTACTTTGTTGCATTTAAATGCATTGCCAAATGCATCTGGCAATTTTATATTTCTCTTTGGAATCATAGGAATAAGCTTTTTAGAATTTTTATCCACTAGAAAAATGGCGTGCAAAAAATAAAATAAGTAAGAGGAAAAGTAGCTCCGGGATTAAGGATGATCGTAATACAGTAATAGGAGGGAAAAAATGAGTGGGGGTATGTATCGGTATCCAGGATGGTAGATTTTCTCTGCTTATAAAAGATATCATGGCCGGACTCGTTTACTCGGATATCTGAAAACTAATACCTGGGTAACGTCGGAAGAATTACGATCATCCACCGTGGAAAATTTATCTTCGCCGTTTATTCAACTATCCTGAAGGGCGAAACATTTTTCACGATACGAGATCGCCCCCCCCCCCCCCCCTTCCTGGCGCCTCGTATTTTCTCGAACATCGATAAATACGTCGTTCCTTGTAATAAATAGAAATTGTTTTGATGAACTCCGCGATTTATCGTTCGATCCTTCTGAACGAAACAAAAAGATCGACGTCGAAGGATTCCGGTCTAAATAAAGCTCGAAAACGGGCGGAAAGAGTTATGAAAGAAAAAAGGAAATCGCAAGGTGTGTAATTCTATGGTGTTTCACAAGGAAGGTCGCTGAGGAAAGATGGACGAGGAACGGAAGCGGAGAACGTTTCGCGTGTACGGGGCGCGTTTAATTCGGCTCTGGTGGCCGCGAAATTAGTATGCGACGCGGTGCACCGCGACGTCGTTGTCCTCGTTCGACCACGTCAAATTAAAGAAACGAAAAGAGAGGGAGAGAGGGATGGGAGACGAAGTTGACCGAGAAAAGCCAGGCGGGAGAGACTTTAAAGCCGCTCCCACGGTGCTCGGCCATTTTCCCATAGATTTCGTGCAACCGGTTCCGAAAAACGTAGACCGTTGTAGAAACGCGTGAATGGGACTCCTGTGCCGGAGGCCATTCACCTTCTGCCCGATTTCGGGGAAAGCTTTGCTTTTTATTCGAATGCATTCTACCAAACAGCGTGAAAATCTTTTCTCTCCGTGCTCAGCTTGAATATTTATCCTATACTTGCATCAATGTTCGTTTCTTATGAAATTGAAGCAAATTTTTGTCCACAGCAAAATTTTAGTTTTGAAATTACGATTTTAGTACGAGTTACTTTCATTTTATTTAAAATATCTCAAAATTTCAATTGGTTACTGAGGACTTTCAATTTTCTTCGTTTATAAAATATTCATTAGTCGAAGATTGTTTTTAAAACCAATATGGAATCGAATTTCAATTAATTACCAATCACAATTAGCAGCAACCTATGATGTGCCTCAATATTTGCTCCATTTATTATGAAATAGGAGCAAATCCATTTTCTTCATTAACGAAACATTCGTCATTGTTGTCCTACATCATTAATTAATGGAAATGGGTATTTTCCCATTAAATTCTGAAAGTAAAATCTCGGGAATATTTGCATCCTTTTGAGGCGAGGCACTGATTGCTTATCAGATTTCTACTTCCCGTACCTCATTTTAGGTCATAATTCATTACCTAATTACACTTCGAAAATGAATAATAATTTCTAATTAGAATAAAAATTGCAAGTACTTGTAATTCACAAAATTTGTACCCATCAAAGTGTTAAAAAGTGTACGTAATTGCACGGGAGGTTCATTTTTCATTTGAAGGTAAAAAAAGATTTGAAAAATTCCGATCGTCTCGATGCTGGTTAAATTCGTATGAACCTGTCATTTCGAAACATTGTCGTATTTTGCGCGTTATCGCGACGCGTACGAAATTGCACGATTATATGCGATCGTCGATTATTAATAACCGGTCCAGGGGACGGAGTGACAGTACACGGTATAATCGGCCAATTCAATCGCGAATTAATACTTCCATCGTTCTGCTCGATTTGCAGACAGACGCTTCTCGTTTCGATAATAAACTTCGCGTACATAATTTGTTGGGGCATGCAAAATCGATGGCCCGACGCGAAAATCAAAATCACTCGATGATTGTGCATTACGTTACACGTACACGCTCCGAGGTGATCGATTTTTCATTTTCGAGCCGAGAGGATCTGTTCTCTCTTTTTTTTTTTTTCCAAACAGTTCGCAAGCACGTTTATAATTTTATATACACGGCGCTGCTTTTCTGCCAGATTCCAATTATCGATTGTTCCACTTTTCGAAACAAAGAGCTTTTCGAGGTACGCGAATTTGCGATAACCGAAGACAGCTTTTACGATAATGAAGCATCGAGACGGTGATGGTTTAATGATTACAGGATACGGTAATGTAAATCGTAAATGATATTCGAAAATTCGTTTTTAATGTGTCAGAATTTTGTATTTTTTAAACGAGGAATATTGGGTTAAAATGCCCCAAAGTTTTAAATGGAAATGAATTATTATTGAGAATTAAGAAAATTATTATCATATCTTCAGAAACTTAGATACCTTTTAGTTTTGAGTAGAAAAATTGTAGAGCCGAAGTTGACAAAAATGAAACTTTTTTTTATGGATCGTCCTTGGAATGATCGATATCGGGTATGAATTATGATCGACGATCCCATAGATCCTTGAGGATGCACCGATCCCTAGATACTGTTCAGCTGACGCAAAGAATGGCGATCTGCATCGCGAAGCGTGTGATTCATTCCTTAATTGACGGGCATTTCAAGAATGTCGACCTCTTAGAATGAAAAGAAAGAGAGAAAAAAAATGCTGTCCGACGTAACGAAGACGAGGCTCGTTAGAAAGTGAACATTTGTTAACGATGAAAATTCATTCTCAGCCATTGATGCTAATTAACGCGTTTCAGTGCAGTAGTGAAAATGGTCATTTGTAGGACGGTGCTTTAAAATTGCAGCTATTCCAATTATTTTATAAATAACTTAATTATAAGTTATTTCTCAGTTAGAATCTTCCACTTGAGATCTCGTACAAGTTATACTAATTTTAGCTTGAATTTCTTTTATGCTGCATTAAAAACAGTAAGTTCTAAATTATTTAATAAATAACTCAGATACTTATTTCATTTCGTGTGATATTCTGCTATAAGTATTTATTTAATTTCTTTTTTAATTGACGTTGGCAATAATTTTCGACTAAAATTTACGTGCCATCTTAACGATCATTGGTAATCGAAATAATAATACTGCAAGGAATGATCATCGATTTTCGATGATGAAATCGCGATGTTTACGGGCGATGACGTCGATCGTGGCCTTTTGAACCACGAAAATTTTTGTATTTAATTCCATTTATCGTCGTTTACGTCAGCCAAACGTGTCTGACGTGCCGCGTATCGTCGCGTACGATGAAATCGTCGAACAAAGGAGTCGAAAAACGTCGACGAAAAATGATTCATCAGGTTCGCGCTGGCAGGTGACGAGGTAGGTTTCGCGATTTAATCGAATCGTGACGTCGAACGTCATTATCTACCGTATTTGCTCAATCGATGTATCATATTGCGATGCCTCCGTTTCTCAGGCAAATATCGCGAGAGAGAAAGGATTATATACAAAATGAGGAAAACAATGGATTTTTTATTGGACAAAGAACAGAAAGAAAAAAAGAGAAGAATTATACACTGATCTGAAAGTTAAATAGACGGTTTTATCGATTTATTAGTAATCGCGTTTTATTAAAAAAGTTTGAATCGTTTTAAGTCCCGTAAGGAACGCGAAAACAAGATATCGGAGGACAATGAATAAAAGAGTGTAATTTTCAGCGGGCGGGGTGGTGTAATACGCGGGGAAAAAATATATATATATTTCCTTCGTGCGTTAAAATGCAAATTTTCCCGTGCTGTTTTATTGATCGTAAACCAAAGAGAAAATATGTTCCAGGGCTTTCGCGAAATAAAAGCGGTTTTACGAGACGATGAAAACTGTACTCGTTCTTCATCATCAGTCGACGATACGGCTACTGATTGCGTGGAAAATACAGTTTTGGTTTCCAAGATATTCGATTAAATGTCACCCTTTACATTGAGGGCTATTCGCACTCCTCTGAAAATATATCGGGGTTGAATGAATTTTCTATGATTTGCATGGCAGATTGGCCACCTTACTTATTCATTAATTAAATCGTTCTAATATTCCCCAGTGAATAAGTAAAATTCAATTCTCCTTTGAATCCGTGCTTCCATCGTCGAAAAAGAATATTATTCATTTCGTGGGGGGGAAAAGATTGCACGATTGTGCACAGTCGGCGATCGAATCGAAGCTTTTAACCCGCAGTTTATCCCACGAATCCCTATTTGCTTTGCCGCGCGGCTGCTGCCAGAAGCAAACTCGGGCAGAACGCGTAGATTGCAGACGGTGGGGCGCAATAAACGAGCGGGGAATTTTGCTTGACTCGATGGCCAGGCTATAGCAGGAAACCTTCCAGCCACGTCGTTTCCCGTTTCGAGCAACAAAGGGAAGCCACCTCGGCTCGTTTCTCCGACGAATTCCACGGATACTCGATTTTCAAGTAGTCGATTTCGACACCCAGCACATTCTCGCTGATAGCCGATGGAATATTGCGAGTCCTTTGTTCCCTAATCCCTAAACAGGGCATGCAGGGTCAATTTTGACCCAGCAAAATAATTTTGTATAGTAAAATAATAAATATTTCAAGATTTAAAACTTGCCTGCCTTAGAAAAATATTAAATACAAATTTCTGAAAAATCAATGACCCATGTTTTATAGAAATTTGTTTGCAAAAGGGGTTGATTTCTTTTCCACGTAAAAGGGGTGCAGTTTTTCTGAATTATTTTAATATTTCGATAAAATCGAATCGATGCAAAGTCATGGCAGCCTCCAGGCTGATTTTCAGTTAGTTTTTTCGAGGATCTGTCTAAAGGGGGATGAAAGTGTCGGTGGAGGAACACGCGTGCGCGTCGAGTTCCACGGAACGTATCGTAAACTGGGTCAGATAACGAGGCGGTGCTGTTATCGTACCATGGCCCGAAGGCGCCTAGTTTCCAGATAAAGCTCATTCATTGGTTCCCCGGTTACGTTTCCACGGCATTCGTGGATCCTCCGATTCGGCGATACGATCGTGGCCTCGCGATTTATGAATTGCTTATTCGGCTCGAGTTTCCTATAGAGATTCGATCGCTTTTCTTCGGGGGTTGTTCTTCCTGCGGATGATACCCGGTAAGAGACTTTTTCTTTTTTTATCTGAAGCAGGTTTGTTAACCCCTTTCAGATGCAAAGGCGCAGCACTTACGTTGATGGGAAAAAATAAACAGAATCAGTTTTCTTTAATTCAATGAAATGGTTTGAGTCTTATTCTAATTGCAATTTCTTTAATTATAAAGAATTAAATTTAAATTTAGTTTTGCAATAAATAAGAGTCCTCCACAATATCAGAGTTCAAGCTCGTCCACAGATTTTATCATATTTTTAATTTATAACAAAATTTGTTCCTCTTCTGGTTCAATCTCCTTGAAAGGATTTTTAATGATTCTCTCGGGACCCAATCTTCCCTTAACAACAGTTATTCTTCCTTTACGATTGTTTACAAAAGAAACAGTTGATTTTTGATCGCGTAAGAGTAGAAACTTTAATCAAGCACGATGCGTGAAGAAGGACAACGAAGGGAAAGTTTATTCGTACATGAAGAATGTTCCGTGGATATTACATTGTTCTTTGGTCGGTGTCGTAAAGTTTTAATGAAAAGTCCCATGGCCGCGAACACCCTTGAGCCACGATTCGAAGGGAAACGACGTCAACGCATCCCTCTTCCCTGAATCACTCTGAAAAACTACCGGTTGTCCTCCTTTACGACTTCTGCGCCTCTCCCCCTTGGAAAATTTATGGGGAAACTCGACCGGAATTGACAAGCTGGAAATTTTATTGCCGTATTAATATTATTTATTCAATTGCAAGCCGTTAATCGAAGGGGAAATTTTCATAATTGAAAATAATTTTGTAAAATATTTGAAAATTCATCCGATAGAAATTTTGCAAAATTTAAAAGGTTAATGTGACTAAAATGCAATTATTATTAGCAGGAAGTATGGAAAAAAGGGTGTTGATTTAAGGTCGATCGATGATCAGAGAATAAATGGCGGGATGAAAATGTTTAAAGCGATCGAAAGCGTTCTTTCTATTCCCCTTCGAATCGAGGCTCGGCAGAATAATTTCATCCTAATTAATTGCACCGCCTTTCACGTTCCCCTTCCGGTGCTGACGAACCTTCCGGTCAGATTGACGATCGCCTCTCGGTCTACTGACTCCTTGAATAAAGAGCAGACCACGGAAACAGGTGGTGTTCCGTCAGAGGATGATGAACGATACGCAACCAACTGTGGCCCCTGAGAGCCAACAGCGCGAAAATTCATCTCGAATCCATCAGAGACACGAGGATCCCACGGATATCGCTTGTTTCATCCTTTCCGAGTTACTTGTTTCAACAAAAACCATTGCCTTTATGGGATCTTGTCTCCAATCGAACATCCAATCGATAGAAAACTCAAATTTCCAATAATTTTCATTCTGAGGATGCTTCATGTTTATTCTTAATTAAGGATATTTGTTAAGGGTTGATCGAACAACAGGCAGATGGAAATAAGCACTAGATACGAGTGTCTGTCCTATTTCAGCATCGTCTAGACCTAGAATAGCTTAGACACGAAGTACCCTCAACGGAGACAAGCTGTCTCTCGTACTCATCTTCTCCCTTGGTGGCTAGGATCTTGGCAAACTCTTGTTTCGAACTTCAACCATCGCGATACAACACTTCTGAACAATGTTAACATTTGTCTTTTTCCTTTGAAAATTTCATTTGCAGTTGAGAAGATTCTTTTTAAAAAAGATCCCAAACGTGGCCCTCAAACATATTTATTTATAATTTGTTATTTAACAAATTACTCAAATGCCTTAAATTTTTGAACCCAATTCGGTTTAATCCACGTAGAGTAATTTGATAAAATTATTGAACGGCCAAGTGGCAGATCCAATAAAAGGATCCTATTCGGGCGCAAAGGGGGTTAATAATGAAACGGTATGTGTCGGGGTCGAAAAATGTACGGTCGTTGAAAGGCCAAGTCTACATCCTGAAGAATTCATCGGCGTCGAACAAACTGCTCCTTCCCCCTCCTCCAGCCTCCTTTTCCCTTCGGTGGCAGCAACTTCTGAACGCGTTAGCGGGTGAAAATTTTAATAGCGAACCGAAAATAACCCCGGCCTAACGAGCCGGTATTCCAACCGAGCCGCATGTTTAACGTTCAAATCTGCCGTTAAGATTCTTGGAAGTATTCCTGCTATGAATATAACAGCCGGTGTACCTTTTGGTTGCGTCACGTGAAAACCGCGGGATCGTGTTAACGTCGATAAACCGAATGAAATTTATCGTCGAATCCCACGAAGAGACCTGCTTTCACCCTTGAAAATTATTTTAACCCCTTGCTCCACAATATCGAGTCACACTCGTGACCTGTAGTTCAGATGTGACCTTTCAAATTTCGCTTACAACTCAATTTAATTGTCAAGTGTGAAGTATAAATAATATTTCGATTTTCTTAAATAAATATTTAGCTCTGACGCACCCATTGGATAAATTATAGGTTAAGGGGTTAGTTGATGGAAATTTGATTTTTCTTTGGACAATTTCCTTGTTTCTTTGAGAAGAGGGAAATTAAAGTGAACGTATTTATAAGCGTTGGGTGCTGGGTCAACGGACGGCTAAGATGCCGGGAGTTAGGGCACTGGGTACTAGGGCGACGAGTGCGAGATCGTTGGATACTGAGGCAGTGGGTGTTGGATCAATAGATACTAAAGTAAAGGGTGCTACAGCGATGGGTGCTAGGACAATAAACTCTAGAACGATTGATGTTGATGATGGGTGCTAGGACAACAGAAACTAGAGTAACGGGCGCTAAAGTGATGGATGGTGGTGCGTTGGGTACTAGAGCGATGGGTGCTCGTGTGATTAGTGTTGTAATATTAGATCCTGGAGTAACGAACGCTAGAATAATGGACGTTAGAGCGACTGATGCTAAAACATTGGGTGCTGATAGACGTTAAAACGAATGGATAGTAAAATGATGAATGTCTCAGCGATGGGTTCTCGGGTGATGGATGTTCGAGCGATAGGTGCTGCATTCGAATACATCTAAAAACCATCCCCCTTTCTGTGAATCTTCAAAACAATGAATTTTGAACAAAAATTGACAACCATTGTTCGCCTCAATGTTAAATTACATAATTTTCTGCAACAATGCGCCTTCGACGAACGTGGAAGACAATCGATGACGATTTATCGCTGGTTGTATCGCTCCTTTCAACCGGATAAACGATGACGTAACTCGTGAATCGTTTCAGTCGTTACAATGTCAATGAGAATGATTTTCGCAGAAAACGTACGGACAATTCCAATCGAATTTCTGTGTCACGAGCAACGGTGATCCGGATACACGTGCAACAATTCAGTCATCGAATAGCTAGTAATTCAAGGACGGTCGGTTCGCGAAGCCAGCGGTCCTTGATCGATTTTGCGACTTTCTCGTATCCGCAAAAGTGCATTTTTTCGCTCATCCGACGTTCGATGATTCACCATTCCTTCGCCCATGTAATTGAACGACAACTTCGCAGGGAATCCCTTGGATTTGCAATTTTCTTTCGAGGAAGTGCATTATCTTTGCGATAATTTTATCGAGCTAGACTTGTCTGAATTCTTATCTGAAATCGTTATCGAAATTTCTTGCTCAATCGAAGGAACGTAATCGATCAAAATTATCAACGTGTTTAGTGTTGCGACAGTACATCAACTTAACACAAAGAATTAAAAATGCAATAAAATTCAGAGGCTTTGTTTACGAACGAAGGTCAGTTTCTAATTTTAATCCTCGTTTCCCCAAAATTTAGGTAGGTCAAATTGATTACTGTTAATTTAATTAAAATTCTGTTTAAATTTTAATTCCAACTCCAATTTTCTCCGAAATTTATAAAAATTCCCAAAATTAAAGTGGGTCACGCAAATTAAAAAGGGTTCAAGAATGTTTAATTAATTTTTCCCAAATATTTGAAGCAACGAAATTTCATTTCTCTTCTCTTTTGTTTCTCAAGACAAAGTTGACAGAATGCAACGAAAGGAATACAAAACACGGTTGCACCAGCAAGGACAATAAAGAATAGACAAAGATATGCACATTTATTTCATTGTTTTTCCTTTTCCACGCTAATTAACGAGAAAACTAACGCGATTGCACGCAACATTGCGTGCAAAAACTGGCTGGATGTTTTTCGCGTGTTGCACATGGGCTCGCTGGAGCGTAATTAAATCATTTAATCGCGAGAACAAAGATCGTTTGTGCATATAATTAACGAATGGCTCGGCCGTTCGAATTCGTGGAAGAACAAGCCCAAACGTGTGTTAGATCGTGGAATATCCGTTCGATCATACATTTCGTTAACCCCTTCGTTAACGCGTTGATTATTGCGCTGGTCATCGATTGCAATTAATCAAACGAAAGATAAAATAAACCACCAGGGCATCGAACAAAATTTGTATTTCCTTTTTCATTTTTTTATTATTTTAAACTTGCAAAAAATTTAATTAAACCCTATAAAGGGTTTAATTTCGACTATAATTATTATAATTTAACCTCCACTCGACGAACCATACAAACAGCGCCAATTCGAATATAATTTAATGGCTTGTATTATTTCAATTTCGCGTAATCAAATTTTCATCGAAATATTGCCTGCATCGCGATTGATTCGGAGTTCAGCGCTGCGCGTTATCGAATATCGAATTAAATCAATTTTCTACACGTTTGTTCGCGATTCATAATTCATTCAGAGAGTTTAAAGCGAAACTTTGGCGTCGCTTTGATCGGCCGTTTCTTTGCCCGTCATTTTTGTTAGCACTTCCTTTTTTTTTCTCGCCCGACAAAGTGGAAGAGCTCGGTGAAAATTGAAGGCAACTGCAGGTCACGGAGTCACAAGTTATAAAGCTCGACACTTGATGGACAGATCGTCGATATAATGGAATTTCTTTCCAGCCTACACGTGTTTCCGTGTTTAAAATTTTCGTACCTGTACGTTTTTTCAACAGGTCCTTCTGAAATTTGGACTGCTTTTTAATACTAGAATTAATACTTTGAACTATGTATCTTTTTATTTTATCCTGGTGTCAGAATTCTGTTTCTGCAATAGTACTTATCGGTCGGAACATCTTGTTTCGTCGCAAAGCAAAATTGATATTCCAGAACATCGACGTTCATCGAGCAATTTAATCTTCTCGAGTCAGCTCGCTTTCGCGGCCGACCATCGTCCCACGAACGATGCGTGCTAGCTCCTGCATATTCCCGACAATAACTAATAAATTTTGCAATTTACTACAGTGGGACGTCCATTACCTCTGCACCCTCGTTCGGTGCACGTGCACAAAGTGTCGTTGTGTAAACGTTAACCGTATCAGAGCAATGGAAAATAAACGTTCCTCTCCGAAAGAAAATCGCCACAATTTTCTAGTTACCCTGTTGATTCGCCCTTAATTAGAACGGTGCCATTTTTTCATTAATTCTAAGTTAATTCTAATCGATAGTGATTTAAAATAGAAATTTATAGAGGTTTTCCTAGAATTATAAAAAAAAATGATTGAATAATACATTTTGGACAAATTATCTATGTTTGATAGTTCTGATACTCATAAATGGCACGGATAATTGTTTTAAATTTGTCTAAGCGCAACTTGAACCTTACATCAACGAGAGTTCCAAACAGCTATCGATTTTCGTCCTCGTGTTTAATTCAAACATCGTCCCGACCTGCTGCGTTTCATCGCCACAATATTACCATTCTGATTACCCGCTCCGGTTCCAATTCGAGCAGCAATCTCAGTTTCGATTCTCTCAGGAACGGAAACCGGCGGCCAGGTTTTATCGACTTGCGAAATTTTCCGGCGTTGCGTCACGTCGCCAGGAAAAATCGTTTCGCCGCGCGTCCACCAAGCCACAGGAGATGAAAGTTGCTCCTCTTCGCGGCCGAACAATTCAATCAGACGACGAATCGGGCAGAGATGAAATTAACGCTGGAAAAACCTCTGATAAACCCTGGCCATTTCCAACCAAAGAAAATAATCGAAATCGTGGAAAAATGGAAGGAGCTGAGAACGAATGGTATATTTTAGGCAAGGTTTGATAATTCTTTGGAAATAACTCTGGAAATTTGCTGGTTACAGGAATTTTAATTGGTCCAATTATGACCTCTCAGAGTCGAAAGGTTGTTGGTCAAAAATTAAGCAGAGGGACCCATTTTGGCCCCTCTGGCAATTCCAGTGTCGAAAAATTAAATTAGGAATTCCTTGATCTTTCATGGAAGGGACATTTTAGGTGAAATATTGTTAAGATGTTCGATTTTTGGATTGCTCTGATTGAAGATATATATATTATAACATTCAATCTCGAAACAGCGGTCTTTTAAAGCACTCACGTGTTGCAGAATGTGTTCGAATCAACGGTCGTTTAATCCTAGCCGGCCTTAAATCTATTGTGCCATTGTGCCGTAATAGTCCTCTGGAGAATCGTTTGAAAGTACCATTTGGAACTCGAACGTATATACACGTTGCGGTTGCCTGAAACAACTTATCCTTGTGCAAGCTTACATATGTACTCACGGTGCCATTCTATTCTTCGTTTTATCACGGCCTCGTAAAGATTAGGTGTTAATATTTATGACAGATTTATTCGTTCGACGAAAAGAACTTTATGATTTAGAGTCGTTAATCTGCTTGTTAATATTTCTTTATTGGTGTCTCCGTAATTGGTATCGTGTTCAAATTGGATAATTATTTACCTTCGACAGGTTGGATTTTATTGCTGGTATGTAGAATTTCGAATGAGACAGAAATGAACCTTATTTTCTAACAAAATTTTTATTAACCGGACTAATACAGAATAAAATCACATAAACTTCGAACCGGTACCAAAATAAAACAATTTGTGACGTTTTAATTATACGTCGTTAAGGATTACTAACGAAGAGAATATCTTGCTCCAATTACAAAGGTTAAAACCAACAATCGCGTGATAAAACGTATAGGATAGGAGTTATTCAACTTCATTTGCAAGTTTGAAAAATTGACTTTGAAAAATGCATTTTCTGTCTGACACAGGGGTTGACCTAGTGCAGAACGACAGGTATGCACGCAATGCGAGTTTGCATCATTCGCGTGTTCCAGAATGTGAGCTCGATTCATCGCTCTCGGAACAGGTGTTGTACGGATGAGTTATTACGTAAACATTCGATAAATAATTAAGTAAATGTTGATTATCAGCCAACAAATAAGTAGTGATTTTCAACTTGGGTGCGGTTTTAAGGGGCTATTAAACGGGTTACGTGTTTTCCAGGTATGGGGCAATTTGGGTCACCTACATTTTAATATTTATTATACACGAAAAAGTTTTAAAAAATATATAATCCCAGCATAGTATTCTGAATTTCCAGAGCTTCGTTGTTTAAGGGTCAATACTTAATATTCTTAATTTTGTATTTTTGTATTTAACACTGAAATAATTTTAGATATGAAATATAATTTAGAAATATTTGACTTTTTAAGAAAAATAAATTACCAATGATCGTTCTATTAGGATTTGCGATTGATCTGGAACCTGTCCGCACGCTCGCGTGTATCAACGTGCAGAAATCATTCCGTAGATCGCATTAAGAATCGCAGCAGCGTCGATTGAAATTGACATCCATTTGTCAAGGCTTGTCTAGTCAGTGCTCGACTCTCGCGAGGGTTGCGTCCTCCTCTCGTTCTCGAAATTTTCAAAATTGCTACAACTTAAAAGAAACATTCGAATCGCTCGTTTTCAACGACAAGGAAAAAGGAAGTGAACGATCAGAAATTCACGGAACGTGAAATCGTCGCAGAAACGTTCCGATAAAAATCAGATTATCCTATAAGCTTCAACGAAGTTGGCGTTTTTTTTTTTTTTTCAAACGTGATTACCCGGCCGCCTTCTCGGTGATTAGATTATTTATCGCGCCAGCGAAGCGGATTCTTCGCGGACTGAAGAGCGAAAGGCACCTGCTCGAGCTCGAACATGACGAAGGTGAAAATTCAGAGACAGATTAATCCTTGTGTACGTTGGAGTGTGTTTAACCATCTGGTATAATTAAAAATAATAATCTTTCAAAGTTCTGGAATTCCTAAAAATATAATATTAAAAATTTGTCAAGTGTTTAAAAATATATTTCAAAATTAACAAATTCCTGAAAAAATAATATTCCAAAGCTTCCAAGACACAACATTACAAAATATAACTTTCTAAAGACCCGTTTGCACAATAGTTCGAGTTCAAAGTAGGTCTTTGTTAAATTTCACAATTCGTCTTCCCGTTATATTAATTATCCACTTCCGCGCGAGACTTTCCAGACTTTGGACAAAGTCTCTTAAGACCTTCGTCTCGTTCGCGAATCCCCGAATCTCTTCGTGATTGTCGAGCGATTCTGCGCGCGGGAAACTTCAGTTTCAATATAGCCAAAGCGCCCCTTCAAAGCGAGCCAGAAGACACCGAGACGAGCGCTTCAAAAGCTTTTGAAAGGGGGGAGGTTCAACGAGGAGGGCACACGATATAAATGTATCGAAAATGGCGCGGCGACGTTTCCTCCTCGGTGTCTCTTTGGCCGTGCTTTTGACGCCGTGCCGATCAAAGGGTCGTTTTACGCGCGAATACGTGCGCTGACGACGACGATGCATGTCCTTTTCGGCGGGGGATTACGTTTCACGGTATGCAGCGGGCCGGCCTTTGTCGATTCACAATGCGTCCGCGATGCGTGCCCGAGCCGAGATGAATGCCAATGTTGTGCCAACGTCAAACGATACACGCGAAAAACCTGGCCATATTTCGCTCGAAAGTTGTGGGAGGGGGTCCTCCGCTTCCGTTCGATTTTGGTGTGAGATCAAACGATTAATTTTGTAACATTTCGTGACATAAACGTTTCTCGAAATGGCACTTGCGATGTATCAGCTTACAGGTAGGAGTTTGACAAAAATTCGAGCGAAGTCGAAACTTTCCATGGAAGCTTAACTTCCGGTCTGACCTCTGTTGGTTTTATAGACGGAACCCCGAAGAGTTCTGAAATAAGGGTAAACAGGTTGGTGACGATGACATGATGGTCTCTGTTCGCAGTGGGACAGTTCAGAATCCGAGTGCTCGGAGACTGAGGAGTCAAATGAGTTAGGGGCCATAGTTAGCCCCGAGGTCTGCGCGATGGACACTGTGGACAGTGCCAGCAAACGGTCTGGAGGCCACAGCGGCCACAAGACGGTTCCAGCCACCCGAGTCTTCAAGAAATCTAGCCAGAATGGAAAGATCACCGTCTACCTTGGGAAAAGGGACTTCGTCGATCACATAACACATGTTGATCCCATTGGTAAGTGTCCATTACAAATTTTAATCCTTGGACATCTTAAATTTTTCATAGGTCTAGGTCATTTAATTCATTTTAGGCGTAATGAATTATTATTTTAGCTATAATTATGGAAAAATTTATTTTGTGAGTATTTTGCAAGGTATAGTAATTTATATGCAACACAGTAAAGGTCACTGGTGTTAAGCCACCAGTAAAGTTTCCATCACCCTATCACCAACTCTGTTTCGAATGTAAATTGCGGTGTCCTTTGAAGATCGATCCTGGACATCTCCGTAATGTTTCAACATTCACTTTAATGTCTCCGAAATTAATCATTAGGACATTCAGCTACCCAAATGGTCCTCCGAGATCTAAACTACCCGTGAAGTTTCTAACACCCCATCATTGTAATTCCACCGTAAATTGCATTGCCCCTTTGAAGGAATTCTCTTTGCCAGCCGTGAAATATATCGCTCATTAATCGTAGACCCAAGTGATCCTCGATGATCCTCTGCAATTAGCTTCGTTGAAGGATATTCGAAAATGCATCCCAACCTTCTTGAAGTTAATCGTTATCGACCCGAATGGACCCCTGCGCAACCATCATCGAATTACCGAAATTGTAATATCGTTAACATTGGTGTAACGCTGGAAACTTCGCTTTGACGTCAATGAAACTAATCGTTAACTTAACCCGGGTGCATGTAATTATCTTGAACAGTTCGGTCAAGAAGTTTCCCGATACCCTGAAACTCTGAAGTGTGGCCTGTACATCCCTCGAATCGCTTAATCGAGGCCGTCAAGGTCGTTAAAAAAAGTATGTATATGCTGATCGATCGCTGTTCGATCGTTACAGACGGGGTCGTGCTGATCGACCCGAACTACGTGAAGGATCGCAAGGTGTTCGGCCACGTTCTGGCCGCCTTCAAGTACGGCAGGGAGGACCTGGACGTTCTGGGGCTGACATTTCGCAAGGATCTCTACCTGGCCGCCGAACAGATATATCCCGTGGTACCTGGCTCCCAGCATCGTGAACTGACGCGGTTGCAGGAGAGGCTGATCAAGAAGCTGGGCAACAACGCTTATCCTTTCTACTTCGAGCTGCCGCCTCATTGTCCCGCCTCGGTCACGTTGCAGCCCGCTCCGGGGGACACCGGCAAACCATGCGGCGTCGACTACGAATTGAAAGCGTTCGTAGGTGAGACGCAGGATGACAAACCTCACAAACGGTACGAGACTCGATTTACGCGGTCGTCGACCATTTTTTTTTCTGTGGACAGTAATTCTGTAGACTAATAATTTCTCAGGATCTTTAACGATGAATGTTTGGATCGCAGGGACTCGGTGAGGCTGGCGATACGAAAGATTATGTACGCCCCGTCGAAACAGGGCGAGCAACCGTCGGTCGAGGTGAGCAAAGAGTTCGTGATGTCGCCGAACAAGCTTCACCTGGAGGCGTCGCTCGACAAGGAGCTGTACCATCACGGCGAGAACATCGCGGTGAACGTGCACATCGCGAACAATAGCAACCGGACAGTGAAAAAGATCAAAGTGTCCGTGAGGCAGTTCGCGGACATTTGTTTGTTCTCCACCGCGCAGTACAAGTGTACGGTCGCCGAGGCAGAGAGCGAGTGAGTATCATTCAATGCACGCTATTTATTATCGCGTTTATCATCCCACGCGTGAATTTCGATGTGTTGACGCGTGGCCACAAATGGATGCCCGACAACGTTCAATTGTTGCACGTTGATGCAACGCGATACCACTCGAGCGTTTATAATGTTGATTAACTTTGTTACCGGGATGGAGTAATCGAGGAGAAAGTCATTCAATATTGGTAAAATAGAAATTTTAAATAAAGTGATCGGATTGTTGGGTATCAAATGGCTCGTTTCTGAGCTTTACATTGACATACCGTAAGTGCCATTTTGCGATACTTTTATGTCATGAATTTGAATTTGGAAATCGACCATTTGATATACAGCAATTTGCTCGATTCCATAATGAAATATACAAATTTCGCTATTAAAATTATTCAAAGCAAACAACTCCATTTGTTGCCAAACGTTTGCAGTACCTCTCTATTTCATTTTTTAATAAAAAACGAACAAAATGGACGAGATTTTCCCGCGTTTAATGGACAGCCACGCGTTTGGTCACCCTCGAGGACGTTCTCGTCCCAGAATATTGTGCTCCCTCCATCTTTCGGGACCGACGTCCTTAAATAACAGTCGGATACTTTATTGTTGCGTTGTTCACGGGAAAATTTACGAGTAACGGAGTCCTCCGGTGTGACCAGACACGGGGACTGCTCCCAAGATCTATCGACTGTATCGCAGGAAGGCATAAATTGCGACTGGCCGTAATAAATTTCAATCTTAACCGAGAAAATTTACATCGACCCGAATTAATCCGTATCAGCCGTCGTTTTCGCGTTTTATTGAAATAAAAAATGAACAAATCGTCGTTGGAACGAAAACGAAACACGTCGGAGAAAAATCAGCGGGTGTTCGAGAATAAGTACTTCGGTGTTGGATGTTTTTAAAATAATATTCAAAAATTGCCAAATTGGCAAACTTATATCATTTTCAGGTCCAAATTTTCATCAATTTTAATTGGTATGCTTTTCAGTCCTATTTTCTTTCTATTTTTGGTCAATTGAATAGCTAATAGCCTGGAACACTCGCTCGATTTTCATCAGGATTCATCTCGAACAGAATTTGAACAGCTTCTTTTTAATTATCCTCATGCAATCCTTTTTTTTTTATTCTGAAATATCATTTCAAGACAAAGATTGAAAAATCTAATTTAATTCTAGATCCTTTGCCATTTTTAGTTTCAAATATTCCACTTTTTTACAAATTATTTTTAAACATATTTCAGTGGTGTCTGTTACATTTGACCTGGCTCCATCAATTCTCACATTAAAGTCATTTCAGAGAATTGCTTTCAAAGTAAAAAGAAAAAGGTAGCCTGAGAATAATTAAAAAGACCCCGTCCCAACACCCTAATTAATAAAATATCTACAGTTAATTTTTTCTCTCAAAATAACTCAAAGTGTTATAATTTGTCTATTTTTGATGGGTAGTTTAACAAATTTGAAACGTAGGGGTAGTCTAACGAAAAGCAAACCGTGCGAACAAATAAAATAAACAAAAAAAAAAATCACGAAATTGAGGAAAGGAGACGCACTACATGAGACTGTCCCGATTAGTATTAACGCTAGGTGTACAATGATATGAACGCGATACATGCCGAATGGAATTGTGACATGACGAAACGGAAAATAAGATGATTGCACTGGCAGTATAGGGGTAGCGCCAGGATTCACCCTGAGCAAGGTCTTTTCTCTAAGGCCGACGCTTGCTGACAACAAAGACAAGCGAGGTCTTGCTCTAGACGGTCAGCTTAAACACGAGGACACCAATCTAGCATCTAGCACAATGTGAGTGCTCATACCATTGGACGCGTGCTATATATATACATATATATATATATTTCCATTTTTTGTTTCCTTTACCTTGCGTTCGGGAATGAAGACTGGAAACAGGGTCAAACTATCCAAAATTTATTTGTTTCGAATATATATATGTGTTCGGTTCGAAGAGGGTGGAGGGTGCAGTTTGGTACCTCTTTGCTATTATCTAAATTGCACTGAATATCAAAGGGTTAAAACAACTTTCTATTTATTTGTATTTATGAAATACAAAATTAAAGTAAAGTTATTTAGTTTTATTATCAATTTATAGTTTTATTATAATTGGGAATTTTGTATTGTTGTATTTCAAAGATAGTTAACCAATATATATTTCTTTTTAAATCAAAATCTTTATCAAGGTACGAAGGAATTGTACAAACAATGCATCCTCCACCATTTATTTCGATTTATCTGAAGATTACCGTTCGACTCGTGTTCCATCCATTCGATTGATCGAGGCCCGTTTTCAGTCTTCGAGGTACGAGCGTGTTGTTGAAAACGAAGTACGATATTGTATGGGAACAACGTTCCAAAGTGGAATGCCAGTATTTTCCTTGATGGCCTTTTTTTGCTGGGGACTTTTATGGATATGGAATTTCATCGGTGGTGGTCTACTTTCCTTGTACACAGGTCACGCCCCCTCCTCCTCCCCTCTCGACCCTCCCCACTCTTTCACTAAACCCTCCCCTACCACCCCTCTTTTTCACTTTATTTTCTGTTATCTCCACTTTGTTCTTTTTGTGTCTTTTCACAATTGATATATGCGGATCGATGAAACAACACCCACTCTTCGTCTCCACTTTTCTTCCAACTCCCTCCTTCACACTTGTAATCCATGTACAGCCTGTATCGCAGTGTGACGCACAAGCTAACGTTTCATGTACGTGTACACGATCTGTCCAAGTGCCGGTACGATTGCTTAAAATTATAAATATTTTTGTTTAAGTCGATACGAAGTTTACGGCGATTAAAATATTTTTCGAAGCGGTGTTAGCAAATTTTTTAGTCGTTTTAGGTTCAATTTGAATTTTTAAGATACGAGTATATTATTTTTATTCTTAATCGCATATTTAGTTTATGGTTTTATTCGTTATATTGGATAGACTGTGTACGATACATGTACAGATACACACGTGGATATATTTACAATAGGTAAACAAAAATTACCCAGGTAATTATTTGCTATCATGTGGTAATTAACGTTTGGAAATTTGTGTAAAAATAAAAGGTGTCTCAAAATTTCAATAAAGTTCCAAAAGAATTCAGTTTCCAAGTTAGACACTTAGGAGATTTTTGTTTACCTGTACAGCTGACAAATACCAGAATACCCGGGTATCTCTGTCGCTCGATTCAGATCAATAGCCCTACATATGTCACAGCCCGTGTCACGTAGCTTATTATCGTAGCTGTTACTCTGATTCGAAGATCATTAGGGAGCATCACTCTCGTGGACAAGCTTGTCCGAATCACGAAACGGGTCTCGTGGCTCCCTCGTGCCCGAGGGGATGATTCTTATCGTCGCGTGGATGCTACGCATCACCGGGAAGTCAGCAGAGCTATTCTCGCGATATTTTCGAGCACATTGATCCGCGTACGTTGCCACGGTTTCGTTTCGTATCGTTTTATTTCGTTCTCCGGTTTGAGGGAAACCGTGTGGTGTACACGGTCGGGCAACCTGGCCTTCCCTAGGGAAAAATCGTTATTGAGGCATTACACGTAGGCTTGGTCTGAATTAAAATTTTTGGTTAATTTAGTAATGAGACAAAATGAAATAAAATCTAGTAACCTTCTAGAGAAGATTAATGCTCTTGGTACTATACACTGTCGAGCAATGTAGTCTTTTCTAGAGGAAAATGGCGGTATAGGGGAACGAAGTCTCACCATTCCTTTTAATATTTGATTAAATTAATTATTAAATTTCCTTTGAAAATTGCACACTTGCGTTGTCGTAAGAAAATTTTAGCAATTTAATAACCCTTGATCGACACACCGGGTCAAATCAATCTCGCAAGCTCCGATTTTCAAAATATTCATTTTTCTAAAAATAATTTATCAGTGCCTGTTATGATCGATTTAAGGGTGGACCCAAAGTGTCAGCCGAGGGTTAAGGTTGTATCCCCCCACGATTTTTTAAAACTATCGTATTGTGACAATCGTCGATCAATAATCGACCCCAGTGGTTTCCGGATGTATTACGGTTACCGGCCACAATTCACCCCTGACACTTTTGCTACGTGTTTATCAGGGAAGGGTGCCCGGTGGGGCCAGGTTTCACGCTGAGCAAAGTGTTCTCTCTGACACCGCTTCTCGCCAACAACAAATATAAATGGGGTCTTGCCCTGGATGGCCAGATCAAAGACGAGGACACCAATCTGGCGTCCAGCACCCTGTAAGAACATCCTCGCTGTTTTGTTTGATAGAACTCGATAACACGAGTCCACCATATGTAACGAACACGTATCGAACGAGGGTATCCATAAGTTTCTGGAATTTCGATCAGAAATGCCTTCCTTGCTCAGTTTTATCGATTCTAGAAACTATTGAGTAGTCTCTGGTGTGTACAATGGCGTTCGTAAGTGTTTTATGGGGTAGGAGACAATTTGATAAATATTTACAGTGTAGAATCATAATTTTTAAGTTTTTCGTTTGGTACCTTAGGAAATTAATTTGATATTCTGTTTAAAATTTTGCAAAATTTGTTTAGGTTATTCTATTATTTTAAATTTGGGGTCCTCACATCTTATAATTGCAATTTTTACCTTACAAAATTAATATATTTAATACCACTTAAAATTTTTTTAATTTTGCATACTTATGAACGGTATTGTACATGTCTGTGTTCAATCAAACTATCTATGTCATAGATAGATCAACTTACTGTGTATACATGCAAACAGTTGCAGAAGAAAGTTTCCAAACAAGAATATAAATCATATTTGACTAAATTCTTTTAAATTTTGTTGCAGTAAAATATAATTTTTTTAGAAAATTTATAAAGAAATTATTCAAACGTGAATACTATCGTTTGCAAAGCTTTATCTGCAATTGTGCATATATTGTATATTGAGGACGTCGTTCTAAAGTTTGGGTGCTTTCTATCTTAAAGTTTCAAGAAATAAATAAATTGCTCCCCTCAATTGGTGTCCCAAATTCTCAAAATTATACCAAATTGGATGCGTAGTGTCCTCAATTAATAATTCCAATTTACAAATAATAAAAATTTGTCGAGAACGAACAAGATTCCCACCTGCCTTCAAGTGTGGCAAGGTGTTAAAGGGTCACCAGCGATGCATCGTGGATCGTGCCCAAACTTTTGATCGGCAACCACGTGTACGTGCCTCTGTTTCTCTTTAAATCTTTCTTTCTCCGTCGCATACACGAGCATCAAACGGCTGATCACGCGAGCAATCACGACTTCTCTCTCGCTCGATTTCTCGCCCCGTCTCTCTCTGTCTGTTTGCAAATCTACGCGGCTCTGTGCATACGCGTACACCAAAATTGCGGTCACGTGCGTCAGAGAACCTGTAGCTTTTCGTGGCGTACCCTGTTCCGATCCTATCGATCGTTTCTGTCCAGTTATCGAGGGGCTGTTTCAGCTGTCGACCCCCCGTCGACGTCCGATCAATGTTGACTTTTCGATGTTTCCCTGTTTGTTCCACGAATAATGTACACACACGTATAGGAAGCGATATTTTATCGTCAAAGTTTGATTGGTCGAAGGCAAACTTTGCTCCTCGCCCTCTTCAAGACGAAATCCAACTCCAGATTCCACGCTAACCCATTGTCCGCCAATGTACCATTTTTGGGACACTTTCTCGAATCTTTTTCTTTTCATAACTGCATTAGACATTATTTTGTACCATATCTCCTCTTCTATTGAAATTTCCATACTTGAAATCGTACTATTTATGTCATAAATTATTGCCACCTTTGGTCTTCTGAACATTGTAGTCTGAGAATGTTATTTTAGTCCCATTTTGCAAACTCTGTGTCTTCGAGTACCACGTTTTCTCTTTGAAGCCTAGGCGAAACTTCGATAGCGAAGCCTGCCAGAACCGAACATAAACCGTGTTCGCCAATTTATAAACGAACGTTACGGTTAATTTCGCGGATGTCAGACGAGGCATTGACAATGATTAACGTCCGCGAGCACTGTGCAGACCGTGAGATTCATGGCCACGCGTTGGAATAACGCGAAACCGATAGGCGTGTTTTCGCCAGGATCCGTCCGATCGTTCTTTTCGAGTACACGCACGTTTTTCTGATAATGATCTTACGCAAGCAAGGACTTTATAGCACCGACGATTATTTTGAACGGTGGTGCGTTTCGCTGGATCGAAAATAGAGTTACCCTGGCTCGCTCTCGTCTTATACGCTTGTTGAGTACCAATGGTTATATTCAGAACAAGAAACATGGCTTTCCTTCAGTTTTCTGGACGTATTCGGCCATCTTGCGACCCTGATTTTCTTCGCTCGGTCGTGCTGGCTCTTTGATCGCAGGCGCAAGCAAGCGGTTTTCACTTGGAAAATAATTTTTGTTAAGTGGGTTAGGATTAGATTAGTTTTCAGGCCTTTTCTGCTGGGAGTTGCGATTGCAATTTTACAAATATTATGGTCACTCGAGCAATAAATATAAAAGCGATATTCCCAGTGAGAAACTCTCAACGTTGTAACAATAATTAAAATTCTGAAGTAATTGTTTAAGCACTTTCCAAACGATTTCCCCAAATTGAATAGAATTACAATGAAACATCCAACGTTGCATAAAATTACACGTAATTATGCGAACAGAAGCGAGAAGTCGTGAAAACAGCAAGCGATGCGTGCTCTTCCGGTTGCTCTGTACTTCCGACGATTTTCTCTTGGAACAAATATGGCTGACTTGGCGATGGTAGCGGACTACACAGCACGTTTCTTCTTTCTATTATTATTTTCTCTCCCTGTTCTTTTTTTTTTTTTTTTTTCACGAAACGAAACTTTTACAAACTTAGGTACCATCACGTTAGCTGCTTCGTAGAATACTTAGTGCGATTTCTTTCACACCCTAGGACCGCGAACGATGCGTACAGAAACTCGAGTTCCCGCGACGTCACGTTACGAAATCGATTATGCTTCGTCGACACTGCTGCGAGTCCCGAACACCCAATTTTCAAAATACGATAAATAAGCGAGAAAGTGAGGATTGTCAAATATTCCCTCGGTCAATAAATTCGAATACTCCATAAAAGATTTGAAAATAAACAATGCTCCAGCGTTTAAGTTACTTCGCAGGAGTATTTATTGTGAAATTGGGGCAAAAGGAATTTTAAACATTTTTACTGGGGTCATTTTTTATCAATTTTATTTGAAATAATTTAAACACAAAATTTTTAATTTGATTGCGAAAAAGAGTTGGCGCCGAATGAAATGAAATATTTGAATAAAGTCGCCTTGGTAAAAAGTCTCCAACTTTAATTCGACACGCGAAATATTGTAATATCGGATAAAGTGAAGCGAAATAAATTCCGAGGATCTTGTCGACATATTTCCTCCGCTTTCGTTTTATTTTAAAAGCAAATGGAAATTCGATCCGTTTATTTGACACTCCCCCTGTCACCCGCACACTCTTCGCTTTCAAAAGGATTCCGAAGAGATTGTAAGCAACGATGCTCAAACAGAATCGATACCACCCCTTGTATTTCCTTTGCTTCTTGAATGGCTGTCGCTTCTGCACTTGTTGCTTCTGAATTGCACGTTTTCGATCCAATTTCTTTTCATTTTATGAACCGTTTTTTTTCTCTCGAGGAGCATCGTAATCAAAAGGCGTCTGTCCTGTCTGTCTCTGCGTTTTCGACACGTTGAACGTTCCGATGCTTGTTGATGTTCGTTTGGATGTATATCGCTCGTGCAAAAGACTTCCCGGTGAATATGTAATCGTATTTTAACGTGTATGTGGTATCTCTCTCTGTGTGTGTATATACGTGCGTTGTTTCTAACGGTGCATGCCACGGCTTGGTAATTAGAAGGTAAGAAGAGAACCGGAAATCGATGGTGATTATGTTGTTTCGCAGCGTGGTGGATCCCTCGCAACGTGAGAACCTGGGAATTATCGTTCAGTACAAGGTGAAAGTGAAACTTTGCCTCGGTGCCCTCGGAGGGTAAGTTTCTGGATCGTTTTGCGACCACTTTGGAGAAATATTATACGAATTTTGTTTGTTCACCACCGTGAGAATTTTCTGTTGCCAAATAATTCGAAATGATCAATGGTTAAACCTAAAAATCATTTTTTCTCTATGTCTGACTATATACGTCTATTACTACTGTGGCAATAAATTTGAAATAAATGATATTTCTCCAAAAGTATGGTTGGCGACAGGTTACGTGGGATGGGATTAAAAATTTCATTTAATGGCGTGGCAGAGAATTGGTCGCGGAGCTGCCATTCATCCTGATGCACCCGAAACCGGAAGAAGAGGAACCGCCGCCACCCACGGCGCGGCCGAGTCCAACGCAGAAAGCGGACAGCGATGAAATACCGCTCGACACGAACCTCATTCAATTGGACACGTACGTGGTCAATATTTAAGTGCCTAAGCTTTCATGCTATTTTCGTCAGACGGGAATAGTTCGATCGTTTCGACGAAATCGTTCGTCATTCACGGCCCGTGCGTCAATCTTTCTTTCATTCCTTCTGAACGTTTTAGTTTAGACGTTGTTCAGACGGAAGAAGTAATTTCGTACATGATTCTTGGAAACTAGTAATTAGTACGCTATATTAATGTTTCTTGGACTTCAGAATTAATTGCTTCATAAGTTTTGCTTCTTTGAAATATCGTGATTATTATTTAGGTTAAAGGTAACTTGGTTAGAAGCTTAAAGTGAAATATTTATAAATTTTGAATTTGAGATTGCAAATGTTGAGTCTTCCTTTAACCCTTCCTGTCTGCCAATGCTCAGAACTCCTAGCAACCCTCTCTCCTTAATACTCTGCTAATTGCAAATCTTCACAATACCTTCTACAAGAATTGAAATTAAAACTCTTTGAACACACCTTGCAACCCTCCTTTCGAGAATTGCAAGGATAATTGGGTCTAAAATTAATCTGAATCATCTCCTTGGAAAAAGAAGAAGTGTAACTCGAATACCATAAGAATAATCGCAAACATTGAAGATTCACCCCGGATTACAAACCGTTCCAGAAGCTTTGCAACTTCCGCTCCTGAATATCCTACAAAAACAATCCCAAATGCAAAGGAATGCAAGATTAATCAAGATCCAGCCTCCTGGAAAATCGCTTTGAGCCGATCCATCTCCCGCCTCCCCACTGTCCTCGACTTCCGGCCGCGTGGAGATCAAGCGACGAGGCCGTCGCGTTAAAGACCGGCTGCGTTCGTTTCAGGGAGGCCGACGGCGACGACGACATCATCTTCGAGGACTTTGCCCGTCTGAGGCTGAAGGGTGAGACGGATGCCTGACCACGTTGTTCGAACACCGTCGACCTGTACGACACAGCGAAACGTCCGATATACGAGAACGTCGTCGCCCAGCCGACCAAGAACGCGAGCCAGCTGATCCTGTAACGAGGATTCGACGAGACTGGACGGATCCTTTCCTTCGTATTTTTATTTTCTTTTTCTTCGCGAACCACGAAGTGTCGCGTACGAGAAAACGATCACCCCGAAACGGATGTTTCTCCAAATGGGGAGGACACCTTTTGGAATGGTACTAACTTCGCACTAGAGAATCAAAGATGCACCCTGAAGAGATTACGGGAGGAGTCGTCGGCGGAGAAGCTCTTTAGCCGATGTATTTAACGATAGCTTTGTTGGACGTACTATCGACGACGAGATGGATATGTTCTTTTTTTTTTTTCTTTCTTCTGTTTGTTTAACAGAGACAAGAAAGTCTCTTGATCAAGACTATAAAACCGAACAGATTTGTTTTCTAAGCTTAGTCACTTGGCCAGTATGTAAACGCAATGCAGTCAGTGTGTCGCACGTTGATTCGCGCAAAATTTCATGTCGGGAACGGGGTCCTTTTGGCCCGTTCTCGTGGCACACCGTTGTTTCTTCGATTTTAGAGAATTATTTAATTGGTATTTTATTGCGTTAGAAGTGGGTTCATTGCCAACCGGAATTCAATTCGGAAAAGGTTTGCTGTATTCTTACTGCTACTTTGTTATTTTATGAAACTACCATCTGCAGAATAAAATTTGGCTGGCAATGTACGTACTGCGGATAATTAAGTATACGTCACAATGCAATGAAATTTCATAGAAATGATTTTTGTTCTTACACACAAATGCATTCTTTAACTTTATTGATTGATTACGGAGATGTCAGCGTTGTATCAGAGTCCTGTGTGCGTAAATTAAAATACTTTGTGTGGAGAATTATCAGAACGGTGTGTTGCAAGATTAAAAATTGTACAAGAATCGAACGGAAACACTCGAGATTTTCTTAAGAAGCATCGCAACAAATTCAACGAATCCTATTTAACCCTTGTGTTAATAACCAAAGTATTAAATTACGAAATGTTCAATCAGACACCTTTCTGCTTTAAAAGTGTCCAAAGAATGGCGATCTAGAACAAGTTTCAAATTCTTTGACGTTTATATGGAAAGTGATTATTAACACAGGGGTTGAACGTTACAAATATACAAATATCTAGATATAAATATAGACACGTATACTAGGGTGGAATATTTTATCAAAATCTGAATTTTATTGAAAAATTCTTGGAAGTGTTACTTTCGTGGTTTTAAAATTGTCAAAATCGCACGATCTCGATTCCTTCCTTCCACCCTAATGTATACGTAAAATTTTACATGTTTAACCCTTTCGCTACAATCGTCAGTGTTCTAAGATTAACCCTTTGGTGTACAAAATCGTCTCAAAAATGACTAAAGAAATTTCCAAGGGTCGTAAAGGGTTAATTAAACGCAAGAAATATTCTTCTTTCGTAAACCGATCTCCAAAAAATTTCTGAAAACAAAAAATTCCTTTTTGGTAGCGAAAGGGTTGACGACGATTTCGAGCGAGCATTAGAAACTTCGACGGTTTAGCTTTTACACGTTTTATATTCGAGGTCGAGTACGTACATTTGGATTTTTTGCGGATCGAACGAACTCACCCTAATCGTACGATTTTCTATTCCTTTTTTTACGCGTCGAGTTTTTTACAGAACGAAAATATATCGTGTTAGTGCCATCACGTGACCGCGCCCGTGTTACGAACGATACTCGTTCCATGCTTTTCTGTTTCTCGGATTAAACATCGACACGGGACGAAGACGCGTCGATTCGAAAAATTTTCTTTGTCACGACCTATCGAAGACTGTTCATTCGCGAAATCGTGTACCACCCTGTTCCTACGACGAGCATCGATTTCGAGACGATGAGCTCCCCGATTTTACCGTCAACGTTCATCGTTGATTCTCTTACAATGAACTTTGTCGAGGAATTTTCAAACGAGAGAATGAGGATCATTCCAGGTGCACGTGATCAATCTGTGCTCCTTAGGGAGCTTATGTACGTGAATCAACAAGTATTTTTACGAGTGGCAGGGTCGAATGAGTGGGTGTCTTTGAATCCAATTTTTAATTTTTACAATATGAGACAGCATACACTGAAAGATTAAACTTTAAGCTTTAATTTGATGTATCATAAGTGACATTTTGAGATACTTTTCTGTCACGAAATCGCGTCAGACAAAAGATTGGATTCAACAGCACCGTTCTCACGTACCCGCGGCTCAAGAAACATCTTCTATGTATGTGTGTGTGCGTATGTGTGTGTCAGCACGATTAAGGCGTCCGCTGTCAATTAATCTAATTTACTCCGTTCGACGTCGATGGTGTTCACGAAAGGGCGCCGCGGCGACAGCGAGCGCGTTAACTTTAAAATGCAACCTCTTGCGTGTCGACGAGTGTAATTTTGCGTGCAAAATAAAAAAAAAAGAAACGAAGCAAAGTCAGCGTTCAGATTCGATGTCTCAAAGCGGTACGAGTCGATGGCTCAAAACTGAAGAGACCAAGCCTGATATCTTCAACGTCGTCCAATCTGTACGAAGAAAGTAATTGAACAAACACAAATTCTATGTTTCGATAATTAAACACACGAAGTCAATTCGATAAGGTTGAAACCAATGGCGGACTCACGAGGGAACACTCGATTCACAGAAGCAATTTTGATATGATAGAAAACTCGAAGGTGTCTTCTTTTATTGGCAAAGGAATTGGAGTTGCTCTAAATTAAAGTTGATTAAAATAATTAAAATTTAATTACTTGTGAATTGATAAGTCTACAGATTTGAAAATAAAGGCTTTGAATTGTGTTTAAAATACTTTATCGAATTTTATATCGTATCAGAATTGTATAAAAACGAGTGATAACTCTTTCTAGCCAAATTCTCTTCAATTCTGAACCACGAACAACACTTTTGGCCAGGGCAACGTCGATCGTGTCACCTGGACCTTTTTGTAATCGTGCACACGTGTATGTATATAATATAAGGGGGGAGTGAGGCGTGTGAGGGGAAGCAAAGGAGAAATAGTATTTTTTATCGATTTAGCATTTACAGAGTGTATTTAAGAGAGACAAACGATTATACCAAAGCCAGCAATCTCTCTCTATCTCTCTCTCTGTTCGGTGTTTCGCTTCTCTCGATGAAACCCGATGGAACACTGTGTTTCACCTCTAGAGAAAATTATTCGGCGAAGCAATTATCGAGCCCGTATAAGTTAACTGTAAATGTCGAGTTAATGTTTCAGCTATCTAAGAGTAATTGAATGTACCGGTCATAAGTTTGGGGTCGCATCGTATCGAGTTACGATCGAAATTTTATCACCATTTCAGTCGGTTAATCGATCTCGTTCCACCCAAAGGACCTCGGAATAGAAATTGAAATAGAAATTTTTGAATAGAAACTGTAAATAAAATAAAATTATTCGTGATTAATTTTATTTTATTCGCAAACCAATAGAAAACATATAATGTTTAAACTTCGAAAGCATATGTAATTATTTTAATCCCTGGACGACGGAGCGTCGATTATAATTGATAAAATAATTCAGCGACAAGGATTAAATAGAATATGATGACCCCAAGCTTACGTGGCCAAGATAAAGAGAATTAAAAAAAATGGAATTAGAGAAATGACGAAGGAACGCAGGCTTGTACAAAAAGGCGCGAGAGTATATTTTGTATCGGAGCGCGCGGGTGCGCGCCAGTATTTTTTGTATAATATTGAGAGTCAGGCATCGTTGTACGAAACGAATGGAAGTCGAGCAGAACTGGGACGGTAAAGGATCGCAATGCCAACGCGTTGTTTCCACAGTCAATAAACCGGAATTGGGTATTCGTTTACCCAACACCTGCGTGTCCTGTGTTTCGCTGAAGAATTGATATCGTTAACCCTTTGCCGTCGTATCGGCTCGAAACGAAAATATTTCTCTCGTTTAAAATCATCGTAGGTGTGCGTGTGAAAATGATTACTTTGGAAGTAATTTCTATTTATTCATAAATTATAGCATCGAGGTATCTAATTATTTGATAAATCGTAGGAATTATTAGGGAGATATAAGTGAACATTTCTAATTAAGATATTAGCGTCTCTAATTAATGAATAATCAAGAGCCACGATGGCAAAGGGTTGTGAAAAGGGGTTGCATCGTTTCGTGTTACTGGATGACACGCGACGATGACGAGACACGGGCGCTCGCAGCGGACACTCATCTTTAATAGATCGCACAGGGAATAATTAATTAGCGATTAAGTTAAGCAACAGGAAAATTGTCCAGATTTTTAAGCGACCACGCTAGGGGGATTAATCGCGATGATTCGATACCCGCGATAGGAGCGCGGGTAATTAGGCCACGGATGACGGTGTAAATTGTGTTCTCGGTTGTTTAATTTATTCGTCGTGGGAGGTGATTCAACGGAAACGTTTCCGTTTCGTAGGCAAATGGGGGATGAAAAATAGAGGCGTATTAATCCGATGGGGTATGTGTATAAACAAACAAAAAAAAGAGAAGAGAAATGGAAGAGGAGAGTAAATAGCGAGATACGTAATATATTATAATGTACATGTAAAAATTGTGTATTCTCATATAATAATAGCTGTAATAATTTAATAAATCTTGTATATCGGATCTGCGCCTTCTTATCTATGTTGATTGAAAATTAATCCTTAATTATCCATGCAATGTCTGTGCAAAATATTTTTATTTTGTTGATATTTAACTTCCCTGAGTTTCACTGGAACCGATGTAACAGTCCAACGATATTAATTAGAACGGTGTTTATTAATGAATCCTCACAGCTGGACATGATCTCCAATTTTTCAATTATCCGCTCAATTAAAACTTTCTGATTGATGAAAATACGAGTATCTTGACACGTAAAAATATTTAAATATATATATACTTTTTGAAACATCATTAATTATCAATATTTCATGGCGAAGAACACAGAGATTAAAGATGAAAGAACTTTCTAGTTTACTCTTTCCCCCTTTTTCGAGATATCAGTTTTCCTTTGCCGTACTTTTCTGGTACTGTTTAATTAAACCGGACGCTGGAACAATACCAGGTGCATCAAGGTTTCATCCCACGGACAAAGGAACAAAAGGTGAATCTTTTCCTTGAAATTGCAAGTTGCAGCACGCACAAGCATCGTCGTTTATCATCGAGGGATAGAATTTCTCGACAGGGCTAACGAGTTGCTCACCGTTTCAATTCTGACGAAAATTTATCGTGTTCAACCAGATTATAAATACAAGATCCACCGTTTCCAAGTAAGAACGTATCGTTAATTATCGCTTCGAGCTTCAAAAGGATTTTTAGAAATAAACGACTACTGCATTATCGCTCAGATGTTAAAGTCTAGACTTATTGACTGGGTCTTGAATGACCCAGAACTCGTCATCTTCCCTGTTTGTATATCGAAGGAAAATAAAACACACTGTCAAAGAATTCCATCAACTTTGAATAAGAGAGAATGTTAATTCAAGAAGATACTCGAGAAAACGGAGACTACCTCTTGTAATACCTGCTACAGACTTGCATGGAATGTTTAATAACCACTTCCTGCATGAATGCGAAAGATTCGAACCGCAAGAGGTGGAATATGGGATCGATTTGGATGGTCCTCTGACCTCCATGCACAGAAAGTCTTATTATAATAATATCTATATAGCTAAATACTTAAATTTTGTATGTCTAAACATTTAGATACCTAAATTTCTATTAGTTAAATATCTAAATACCCCAAAAATCTAAACTCTCTACAGCCAGAGCACCATCATTAATTCCCAATGACTCCAATTAAAAATAATATTAATACTGTTTTTATCGACACCGATATCACTACTGATTTATTAATTTTGCATTGGAATAAATATTAAACATAAAAGCAAAGACCTATTGGCGCGCATTGTGCGTTTGTCTCTGTCCCTCCCACCCTATATACCTCGCAACCTGCGACCGGTGTTCAGTACGAACCACGCGGCCGAACCGCGCGGACGTATCCTGCAGGGGCTGTGTTTCGCGCGTGCCATAGACGACACCACGATCAATCTAAAAACTAATTGCCAATCAACCCTGTAAATACACACACAGTTCTTTGTTACTCAATTACTATAAAAAGATTTGAAACATATTAATCACGGGTCAATTTATACCAGGATAATAATAAAGTGTCTCGTTCAAGATTAAAATTATATAAATGAACGAAACTAAAGTCTTCTGAATTTTATATTAATTGTAAATTAAATGAGCTGGCGATACTTATTAATTTTTTTCAAGTAAGAATCATTGATTGAAGTTGTTCGGTTTATTTTGATTTTTAATGCGTTCTATAATTAATGTTAATGTAATTCGTGAACGCTGTGATTCGCGAGGCGTTAAAGTGCACCAACGCGAGAACCTCGTTACTTGAAACCAAAGAAGACGACCTCTGGCGATTAATTTTGCGCGCGAAACGGTGCCGAAAAATTTCTCACCTTTGCAATTTTATGCACTAGATTGATCGATTAAAATTCAAACGAACTCGCCAATTTGGACACTCGCCAATTCATATCTCGACAAATACTTCAAGACTTTCGATTTCCAATTATCCTCGACAGGATTTAAAATTTAAAACGTTTCGACTTTGATGGGATTCGAGACTTTATTAATCGTCTTCGAGTGCAAAGTGCAGTGACGCGTGTTTAATATTCGTTATAAAATTTTTATGTGAAGAAGTTGCGGAAGGATGATTGGAGGCTCGAGGAAGAAATGAAGCTGCAGGACGAGGGATGGAGGATCCAGGAAGGGGCACATTGGAAGACATTCAAATTTTCAGGTTGGAAACTTAAATAATTATAATTAAATTATTTTACGTTCATATAAATATTTGTCAAAGTATTTTTGCATGTACAAAATTGAAGATATTTGTATATTTAAACAAATTTTTGGTATTTTATTGAAGAGTTGCGATTTTGATCAATATTAACACCTTGGAGCAAACATTGCATAATAGAATAATTAATAAAAGAGATTATATCAATGTTGTAGGAAGTTTGGGGTTAAAATTGATAAAAATTGTGTAAACGTGGACGAGGCTTAACGAGAGAACACTTTTCCCCTTTCGAAATCATGAATCGAATTATTCCCCCGTGTTTGCAAAGCTTTTAAAGAAGCTTTGTACGCGTGGACCATTGTGGGGCGCTTTTAAATTGATGCGGGGTAAATTGACCAAACTATTATCGTGTTGCGTGATTTTTTTCATAAAAGGCTAAATAAAGTTTCCTGCTTTCTCAAAATTGCTTGGAAAGTTGTATGGATGCGTGCAACACGTTATGTCATTCATTTTCATTAAATTCTTCAGAATGAAGATAAAATAATTCCTTTAGACCCTTTTAAAATTATTTCGTTTCGAAGGATTGCGCTCAATTTTAATATCCTTTGGACAGGAAATTACGTTCCCTTTTGGATGAAAAACAAATTTGAAGAATATTAGAGACACGAGATTAACTTAAATTTCAATTAGAATTTTAAAAAATAAAAGATTGTATTTCATTCAGTAGACAGAAATTGGTAGAAGAAATGAATAATGAGTTAATTACGAGTCCCTCGTTAAAAGAAATGGTATTAATTGAAATTTTAATTGATATTGTATGCAGTTCGAAGTCCAATTGAAATATCTCTTTATTCATTTTAATTGCGTTCAAGAAACGGACAAGATACACAAAATTATTGAAACATTCAACAATTATGTTTTCTTTTTTTTTTTTAATTAAAAAAAACTGATACAAGAAATTGTGTTTTTAATTTGAACCTCATTTGGGACTCCAAGGAATTTAAAGTCCATTTCAAGCATCCTTTTATCGAATATAAAGTTCATCGAAGTATCTTTTCATTCAATGTCCCATAATGCTGTAGATTCTATCATAACGAAGTGCAGTGCTATGAAAACGAATCTGTTGCCCCTTTATAACCCAATCTGGCCCGGAAGTACAAGCAATTTATACCGTGCAGTCGTTTATTCCTTTTTTGTTCTCTTGTTATCGATGGAAATGCATCCCCGGCGAACATGACGCATCTCTCCAGGCAATTTTGCGGAAATCTTATTTCAAGCCCTCCCCCCCCCCCCCAACCCTCCCCCTCTTAATTTCATTGCCCCGACACGAGCTGCCTTTGTTTTAATAAAAATACGATTGGAACCTCTTCAGACGTTCCTAAGTTGATTATTCAGCGATGAAATCGATAAATTTTAATATTATATTTTGCAAATTTGCAACATTAATTTTACGTTAGTTGCATCTCACAGAATTACAAAATTAACTTTAGAGGAATTAAATTTTCATAATTTGACAGAAATAAATTATTAACTTGATCACATTTTGGGCCAACAGAGTCTCTGCTAGGGAGTTGTGATTTCTAATAGTTTAATTTCTAATCTTATTCTGCATTCGATAGTGTTCAGATTGCATCAAAGGTGCATCTCTTTGAAATAAAGTTGAATTCATTGACAGCTTTCTGCACAGAGTAAATGGATCGTAAAAGATTAATGGAGAAATGAAACTTGATTACACAATAGGGATTCTTAGAGATCGAAACCGATCAATTTTTCTCACAGAATCTCATACTCTCAAACTCTTGATATATTTATTTTCATTCAGAAATAAATGTCTACGGGAATCGTTAAATTCGAAATGAGCGAATAATTTCATCTTGCGAGCTCCTCTCAATGAGCATTTTAATTATTAATACACAAATATTGTGGTTACGAAGGACAACAAAAAATCCTTCAAAGAAGCTCGTTTGCGGCGAACGAATGAGCTCTTCAAAGCAAATTTTTTTTTCCCCGCGGTCGAGAACGTGCCGTGGAATAAAAAAGAGAAACGAGTGATGGTATTTTGTTGAATAAGTCGTTCCTCCAAAGTAGTTTCTTCTTTTCGGTTCGTCCGGAGAGGAAAAATAATCGTGCAAATTAAAACTGCAAATTTATGTATTGAATTCTTAATTAAACCCCGGGAAAAATAATTATTTTGAACGAGGCATCGCTGAAATTGTATAAAAATTTATTTTAATTGCCAACACTTATCAATCTTGCGATTTTTTAAAATAAAGGGTTTTATTTCAAATTATAATGAAAATTGCCTTCTATCAGAATAAAGTATTAATTACATTTCGTACTTTGTTTATTTTACAATTTTAAGGGCACACAGAGCTTACGTTAGCACAGCAAATAAAAGTTCAAGTGGGTCATACAAAAATTGTAACAAAGATAATTACTGTGTAAAGAGATTCGGGTACCATCGTATGAAGGTTAAACGGACCACCCTGTACATCCAGTCGGGTCGTATTATTTTCCTTGTAGGACCGTTAACAAATTACATCCGTATCTCGTTCCCATCGGTCGATGTCCAATCAACTGAATCCAACCTATACCCTACCGTGACACTTGGCACACACAGGCCGATGCACTTTGACCGTGATGATTCCGAAGGAACGATGACATGCACCTGCAACTCTTTTTATAAATAAAATAACATGTCAATTACAGATAGAATGCTCTTCCAGTTAATGACCGTACGATTTATGCCAGAGTGATAAATGCACGGAGTATTAAGGTTGTACATAAAAGAATTTATGGTGCCGTAAATTTCGTATAGGAATATTAATTTTAAAGCTTTTAAGGATGTCAGAGCATTCAATATCCTTCCTGAAGTCTCCTTCTATTTTCTAATATAGTAGTCTCGATTTAACAGAATAAATAAATTTCAAGATTCATAGAAAATCGGTAAATTTAGTGTCGAAAAGGGGGCCCCAGGTGCGTCAGGGTGTGCGAATAATCCTCTACAAAGACACGCGTTTGATTATCCGGAAGAGTTCGTAGGCGCGAAGATGTTATCCCAAAACGGATGATCTTCCCGCAAACCAGAACGATTTGTCGTTCACAGAGGATCGTAATTCTTCCGACGTTTGTCCGGGGGGCTATACGCGGAAATGAAAAATGGCGTGAATGTAGAGGGAATGGGGGAAAGAAAGGGGAACACAATATACTCTTCCGGTGATATCGATAAGAACAAGAACGAAGGTCGCGAAGTTCAAGTCGCCCGTTTCTAAAGAACGATTCTTTTCGCTTTTCAAGACCGCAGTATCTTTTTTCTTTTTGTAAGAACATCCGGTACTTGACAAATTTATCGTTTCGTATTTTTATAATTTATCACTTTCTATAATTAAATTATTATGTGAATGTAAATTGAAAATTAACTATATACACCCCACAAAAAATTGTCACGTATGGAGATCAGGAGTTTCCGATCGTCGAGCCTGATGTTAATTGAACGAGATTAATCAGCCTGATCGTGTATTATGAATTTTGTCGATCGACTAACATAATCAGTACTTCGAACGTCAATCAAACTTCCTATAAACGCAATTTTAGTACGGTGCGGAACTGTACGGATTTCGAGGAGCAGCTTCCGTTGAATTTGATCGCATTAATTGTCGGAGGATGCAACAGATTACTAATTTACGTAATGAAATGAACCCGCGATACGCTGAATACAGACGCACAAGGGAGGCTGGATAGATTGGTTCGTAAATAAACAAACGGGAGAAAGTGTCGTGTAATTTTAAAACCTTTAAAAAATTATTTTCTTCAAAAGTTGTTTAAACTTAAGTACAAAATCTCAAAATCAAGAATGCATGTCCAACTATTGGGTATTTTCGGGATGTTATCACACTTAACGCGTTAAGAGTCCGAGATTGACGTCTGATTCGAGTAAATCCGAATTTTATTCCTTGGTAATGCCAGCGAATGGCGCCGGAGGGTGAAGCAAAGTATCTGTCAGGATAAACGATTAATCATTCGATGATTCAGGGAAGCAAGGGTGACACGCCCTCGACAAGTTTCATTATCCTTGCGACTAGTATCAACAACGAAGCACCTTATACATATCCAGCAAAAACAGGAAGAGTTTGCTTTAAAAAACAGGTCATCCTTCCTTTTCCAAGGTTGTAACAAAATTGAATAAAAATAATGGCGCCAGAGTTGTTTTAAAACAAAATTAAGATATTTGACATCCAGAATTATTTATTACCCATCTTTTTAAACAATCGGAAGTATTTGTTACAAATCCTTGCAATGGAAGGTTGACCTTCTGACCCTATCGCGCCCTGTATTTTATATTTCCGATTCAGAATCATGGCAGATAGGGGATTCGGTTAAGTTAAACCAGTTTCCTTGGTACACACCCGCAAACAGCGATTACTATACCCTTTAGACGATGAATATTACAACGGGCATTAATTACAAACTGTTCTATACCGGCACGGTTGATTCAATATGAATGAAGCATCCCAAAGTTAGGGACAGTATTGCTTTTAATGAAGTTCAAGGGTTCGCCACGGCGATAACGATAAAAGCACGAAACGCAGGGATTACAAGTTTATCTCGTTTCGATACCTGATATAAATAAACGGGGGACAGCGAAAGTATTCAGATTTATTATTGAATTTTACGCGGATAAGCTCGCGAAAGTTTCGATGTTTGTTTCACGATTCGAGAAAATCCATAAATAGGCCGACCTTTTTGCGCCTATCTTTGTCCGTCGGAATCATCTTGATTTATCGAGATGCTTTAGGGAGATATATATCGGCGGTGATGTCACCTTAAGCTCGACTTACTTCTGATCGATGCAATATTATTATATCCGCCTTTGAACCCGTCGTTGACACTTCTTGAATAAAATATACGCTACACCCTCGAAAATCCCTTGCCCCCGTTTGTGCTTCATAAAAACGTCTTTACCGAAATGAATATATATTAAATATACATTTTCAACATTTTTATAATATCGCAGTTGTCGCAATTATGGTACAAGATTTCAAGTCTCGATTGTTTATTAACCCCTTAACCTATGATTTTTCTAAGGGCTGCGTCGGCAAGCCTTAACTACATAAATTGCGATTAGAATTAAATTTAAAATTGAGCTTTAATCAAATGTTGTAGGGCACCGGGGTTCATTAACAAGCGACTCGTATAAATGCTTTGCAATTTCAAAAATGGAAACAGAAAATGGTAGAAAATTCAATTTAAATCGCACTCGTCACGGTCCGTTGTCTCGGGGTCGAAACGATACGAAGGGTCTGGTACGTGTTCCCAGCGGATCATCGTCTGGAAGCTGTACTCCTCGAAACGATCCCCGATCTAATCTTTCTCCATGGTCAAATATTTTTTACAGTTTCGCCGGTTCCCGTGGCCCCTCGTGGGCGTCACGAGGGCGACATTGGCGGGGGGTTTAATAATGGGCTCGTGCGATAAATCGATTCAGCCGGGAAGGGGTAGAGGAGGTTGAAACCGTGATCGTTTGTTCCAGATGGAGAAGAAGCGACGCTCGTAAAGTGGAACCCGAGGAATCCATAAACAGGGATACCCTGGCGATGTCGTAGCCGCTGTCGAATTAAACGCGACTCACCACCCTTTTCTGGGGGCTCGATTTGGAAACGATGCCGGGAACGGGACCCTTTTACGAGCCATCGTGCTCCCAGTTACCCGACAATTCGTCACACGGCCTACATTACGCCCTCCGTTTGCCTAACGAACAAACAACCCCGTGTTTCGTTCCGCTGGCGCTACCCTCCGTCTTCAGGGCTCTGGACCGATGACTATGAGGGACCAGGGACGAGTTAGCCGCAATTCCGGGAACGGGCTCGACGATTGAGCGCGAATGCACCATGGACGGGAACCTGACCAACATCTGGACGGGTAACCTGACCGCCGTGCTGCATCGGTTACCCTGCAACGACAGCTTCGTCGGTTGCGTGGATCAGTGCGCGATCGATCTGGGCTTCGATCGGTTGTGCGCCGTCGACAGGAACGCCTTCGCCTCGTCGACGACCCTCTTCTGCAGACCCTGTGATTATTCGAGTTGCGACGTGAATGTTTCATTGGTGGTTGGTGGTTTGGAGAGCATCGAGGGCGCGTTTTTGTCGAGGATACCCAGGTTCAGGGAGTGCAACGGGACCAGCCTCGAGGAGCAGGTGAGTTGATCTTAGATCTTTTGAGAGTAGGAATTTCACTTGCATAGTAATTAAAATATATACTTAGAATCATTTTTTCTGTCGTTTCAATAGATCCTGGAATGCACTCCATCGGAGAACTCGACGACAGAGGACCTAACGATCTCCTGTTCGCACCGTACGAAATTAAGTTCGACGGCAAGGGGTCGTCGTTTTGACTGGGGCTTTCTCTTCGTGGCTGTATTCATCGTGGCAGGTGGTTTGGGCAATATTCTGGTCTGCCTCGCAGTGGGACTGGACAGAAGGTTGCACAATGTCACTAATTACTTCCTTTTGTCGCTGGCCGTCGCCGATTTGCTGGTCAGCCTGTTCGTGATGCCCTTGGGCGCCATCCCCGGCTTCTTAGGTGAGTCTTGATCATCAAAATAAAAGTTTTAAAATGCATACCCCAGTTATTTATACTTGAATTTTTATTATAATTTGTAATATATTCAATTCTCTTTTACCGTTTTTGTGTGGTCTCTTTCTTGTTAATTAAAAGCGACCCTTTGCGAATATCGATCGCGAACCGCAACGTTTTTTAACATTATATGAAACGTTGTTCTCCCATTTGGAAGGATTCGATGCGGCCAGGAAAATATCCGCGCAATCGAAAATCTGTGTTGCAAGGACTCGGAAATGGTACACGATTGTGCCATTCCATCTTTTAACCGCCTTCCTTCCGGCGTGCGATAGAATTCGTACGATGGACACTGATGGTTTGGAATAATGCCAGCGCGGTGAAAACAAAGGGTTCGCTATCGGTCGATTAAATCGAACTAATTAGAGAATTCTGGCCAAAGTTTCGTAACAATTCGCTAATTCATTGGCTATGAAATTTTCAACCTTTGTTGATTGCGCTAATGAGAGACGTTTCCTGAATAGATCAAAATCTGGGCTCTTTTATTTGGAATAAAATCAATCGTTTTCAAATCAAAAGTATCCCCAAAAGGCCCTTACGCCATATTAATTTAAAGGTTAAACTTCAACAAATACACCCACGTAACAGTTTCAATGATATTCTTACGATGGAATAGTAGGATCTTGTTTGAAATAAACAATGAATGAACCGATCCACCGTTTGCTGTGATTATGCAAAACAGGCTGAATTTCCATAGAGAAATTAATTATCCTTCCGTCTGATTTCAAGAGCGCGGATTGCATTCGGTACGGGCAAGATTGCGAAACTTCGCTTGATTCTCCAATCGAACAAACTTCGAATTCGCGGAAGTATTCGCGAAATTTTTCCAACCACTCCGAAGTTTGTCGGCGTTAAGAGAAACGCCGACGGCGGGCTCCTCGGAACGAGGGGGGAAAAATTATAAAGCGACGAGAACGTGTGGTTCCAACCCCCCCTCCTCTGGATAGGGAAACCAGGACGATAAAGTTCCTCGTGGAAAATTCAATGCGACCGCGAACTTTTCGCATTTTCCTCCCGCGATCGCGCGCATGCGATGTATCGTTTTTGGTACATTGGAACATTCTTTTTTATCATTCGTTCGTAATTAAGAACGTCCCTGATTCGTCAAGAATCGTTTGTCAGCGGTTTGAGAAATTATTCGTCGACTTATCTTTGACGTCTTCGAACTGCTTTGAGCATCCGTTTCCTTGATTTCCTCTGTTCTATTACTTTTCATATCTGCCGCTCTTTATCCAATTTGCTTGATTACTTGAAATCTGAGTGAAGGATCTATAACTTGAGAAACCTAGGATCCACAGGAAAGTGGAGAAACGGTGACAAATTGAATGAAATTCGCACCCTTAACACCTTGATTACCACATCACCCATGGGTGACACTTGAGAATTTTTTTATTTATTTAGTTGGAAACGTTCCCATTAGACATTAGAAATAACAAAATATTGTGAAAAATAAAATCGCTATCAAACGTGGCGATCAAAGTGTTAAAATATCTAATACACGAAAGTCACGATCGACCCAGCACCGAAGGTTAATTATTTAAGTACATTACGTTTGAGGTCAGCCGCGATCCCCCGCGATAAATTACGCGTTAATTAAAAAAGATAGCCTCGAATCTTTCCCCCGGTTTCGTTTGTTACGACTTAACCATGATAAATTCGAGTCGATCTGAAAAATGATCCGCGAAACGTATCCAGGTAAACGTTGCAAGGCTGTCCGGGAAATTTAGTCGAAGGAACGGCGGGGATATCGCGTGAATTATACGTTTCCCTAAGGTGTCTGTACTTTCGGGTGAAAAACGACGAAAAGTTCCTGTCGCCCCCGGGACGGGGTGCGAGCGGGCTCGATAAACGTTCAGGGAACGAATAAGTAGCGGGTCACGGGAGGTCGTGCACGGTTCCTTATGAGTGGAACGTAGGAATCCCAGCTACGTGAAAATAGTCGGGGAAGTTCGCGAAGTCGAACTTTAAATGGGGCACACACGATCCCAACCCTTCGCGGAAGGGCGCAACCGTTACCGCCGTTGATTTAACGCTGAATTTACTTCATTCTCGATTTGTTTGTTTAATTTAACGTTCGCCGGAGTTCGGGGCTGGTATGCTGCACCGAAATTATGGCCCCGGTCATAGCCGTCTGGGGAAATTGTGGACGGACGTTGCGTTAGGTTCGAATAATTGCTTTTTATTTTTGACGTATCGCTTTTGTATGCAAAATCCTTCGATTGTTATTATTGTTTCGGTAAAAGCGGTAATTTATAAATTAATTGTACGATTTTTGTCAAGGATACAAAGACACTGAAATTTGATTTGGCCTGTCAACGTTTACACGTCCCCAAAATTAATAGCAGAAGTTGTGTAACACTGCAAAATTGTAAAAATTTAAGGTTTCTGATCGATTCTAGTCTAATTTTGGAAAATTTTAGCTACAGTTTCATTACAAACTCTTGTGATTTATGACGGGAGAGATAAAAGTCTGTAAACACAATTTCCATCGAACGAAACTTCCAGTATGATGGATACTTTGATTTTGAACGGCATACGCAAGACAATTTTGCGGCAATTTCTAAACGTTAATTAACACCCACTGTTGCTCGCCCGCTCGTAAACACCCTAATGTCCTGTCTCCATAAACTTTCCTAGTTTCCCCTTGTGCAAAGCGATTTCACGTAGTTTCTCGATGGAACACCATAACGACCGAGTCCAGAATAAATGTTGCCTGGGAAATTCTGGACATAGTGCTTTGGTTCACCTGTACATTGCAATTAAGCACGTGCATTATCTATCCATCCGTCTTCTCCAGAATTACAATTTTTATTCTCCTCTTCCTCTAAAGTTTCACACGATTTTTAACATTTCGTTTGAATAATTGAAACATTGGAAATAATTTGCATCAAATTTTAAATAAATACTCCTGTAAACAAATTGGTAAATTACAGCACGCCAAATTATGGAACTTTACTCGCGACATTTAAAACTATGTAAATTCTAATCATTAACACGCCGTATTAACATATTCATTAGCGCGTGTGCTCAGAATCGTAACAATTTATCGCTTCCGCGAAATTCGTGGATTCACCGAAAAGGCCCGCTGGAACTTGATAAATGGGGTTGTAGAGGGGAAAAAGATAAAAAAAAAGGAAAGGGTGGGAGTTATACCATAGTAGAGGCGACAGCTGCGTTGGCCGCAATTGAGATATATTTCGTTTTTATAGGCGGACAGCCGGCCAATACAGCGAGGTTCGGTTTTTGTGCTTGTCAAAAATGGAAATTCGTTTTTGGCGAACTGGTGAAAAAAAGAAAAAAAAATAAACGTAACTCTAACCGGCCACGGTGGATCTGTGCCGACTTGATAATTAATTTTTCCGCGCGGTATGGCCGAGGCTCGTTTATACAGGGACTTTGGACACTGTTTTGAAAAAAAAAAAAGTATTGTAAAATATTCATCCTCAAACAGAAATTTTTTTGACGAACTGCAAGCTTTCTTTTTCAAATTGCCAGCACTTCGAGCATATTTGCGTTAAATAATATGCAAATTGAATAGAATTTGGAGAACTAACAATGTTTGCTACGAAATTCGGAATAAAATGGAAGAATGAATAAATATTGTTCGCTTTCGTTTGATATTTTGTCGGGAAGACCAATAACCATCCCTCCCGAGCGTGAATTTCGACCACTTGCAACGCGTTAACGTGCAAATTTCGTGATAGACAGACGTCACGTGGAGATATTCGGTTGTCATCGTCTGTATTGAATCCTCTCCGAACGATCACGATGTCTGGCCCATTATACGCGTTTTCCCTTTGGTCAATTTCAGCTTCGGCCGATAAATATTTGCCAGCGTGCAGAAAATTGTAATATAAGTATTTTTTCAATTTCTTCGACAATTAACATCAGAAGATTATAATTTAATTGTTTCTGATCGATCAAATGTTATTGCTAATTAAAAGCGGATGGACGAGTATCTTTCTGTGAAATCGCGTTTCTATCTTATAGTTAAACAGAATCGACTTTGCCGTACAATCTTCTTCTGTTTCCTTTGGCGAAATTGAAGTTGATCCCTTTTCCGGTTGTTTCACACAAAGGGTGTATCGTAAGCGGGTTTAGTTGAATCGTTCCACCCTCTCTCCCTCTGTATTTACAAACAGTCGATTGCTGGATTGTCAGATCGAGTTCGCTCGTTTCATTCCTCCTGTTGTTCGATTTTTGATACTCACCTGGATGGACGAGTAAACACAGGTGGCTGCGTGGCGATCGTCTAAATTTGTGTTCCCTGCGAGCAATTAAATTTGTCAGTGGTTCCGATACCCGATGCCTCGTTCAGTGTCAGATTAGCCTGCAAATCATACGATAACGGAACGTACGAGTTTAATCGCACGTGCGATATTTTTTACCTGGAAAATTTTTGTACGAAAAAACATTTTTTCCAATTGGGTCGTAGATATATCGTTCCCTTTGACAGGAATTAATTATGGTTTTAGGAATTTGACAATTTTATTTGGTATTTTTTATTTTGTAAATTCTTTGAAGTTAAAGGTTAATATCTATGTTAATCATTTTTTGTATGACCAATAGTAATGGAATAATGTGTCTGTAACACTTTTGTAGGGACACTGCTCATTAATTTAATTGGATAGAACATCCTTTCATTAAAAAATCACAACCCCCACAGTGACTTTTAATCAACGCGTATTTATCTAAATATAACTTCTGGATCTCTCGATTTGAAAATTTAAAGCTTCGTTTATCGAGAAATTCGAACTGAATTACCAATCTCCAATTAATACATTTTTGAGGTATTAAAGTTGTAATAAAATGCAAGAATATACACACAGAAGATAAATGGCCAGAATAAACGAATAAAGGAGGGAAAATGTGGCAACCAGGGTAACGAGGGATGAGCACAATTGTGAAAGTCAATTTTCACGACTCTTCAGGGTCGTGCGGATCTTCTTCCACACCTCCTGTCTCGTTATTCTCAAGATAATTGCATCCCTTTATTCGCCAAAGTATACACGCTCGTTCGTGGCTTTTCAAAAAAGCTCTGATCGATTCAAAGCATTAATTGAAAGCTGTTACCCCCCTTCTCCTTCCCCTTTCAGGAAAGATTTTCTATTCTAAGGGTAGAGAAATTCGTTCCTTGATTTTAACCCTTGAATGGATTCCGCTGACTCGGTGTATAATTCGGTGTTTGATTTTAATTTCAAATTTAGCTATGTTTTATCGAGTTTTGCAAATGAATTCACGGCCTTTGAATTATTTATCAAAATTCAACAAATTATAATAATCTGTCGCTACGTTTCGGGTAATTTTGTGACAAATTAATAATTTTATAACTTTTACATTGAATGTTGTACACTCAGAATTATTATATCAGTTTCAACCCTCTCTCGCCCACAATACAAAATTGTTAAACATTCTTAATTTAGAAGTTAGAGAGCCTAATTTTTCCTTAGGGATTTATTAACGAAGCTGCACGGATGTGTATCAAATTTTTTCATGAAAATTTGCATTCCTCGGCAGCTTCCTCGCCACTTTCGAGATCAAACGTGGTTAATAAGAATTAAATGAACCTTCGATCACGGCGCTACGAACATCCAGCGCGCTTTAAGTTGGACGTTTTTAAATTTTCAAGGTATAATATCGAAGCTCGGCTCGTTCGGAAGGGGGAGGAACTCACCCCCTTCGTTTTTAATGGTTTTCCTTCGATATCGTCCGCGATGAAGACATTTTTTAAATTACATGGCTAAGTAGATCAACAAAGTTTGCATAATTCCTTCATACTCGTCGGTTTTCTATATTTTCTCTTCGCCCTTTTTCTATTGGAAAATGTTTAAAATTGCAAAGCGATCTTTGATGTAATATTTCTGAATTAAAACGAGATCGTTTACCGTAGACTCTGATTAATAACTGTCCAGAGTTTCAGATTAAAATATTTCGCGATAAGTTTATCAATTTTTCAGCTTGAAAATCACGGGACACGTTAAAAATGGCTCGTCTGTGTAATAGAAAAATATTTCCGGAAGTCTCGAGTGGAGATATATGATCATTTAGTTTGAACTTTTTAATGAGGGACGCTGCAACTTCTGAAATCCAAAAGTTGCGTGAATTTTTGAATTCGAAAACAGGAAACTGCTTTTCTGTCCAACTGGAATTGTGAATCATTTATTAATCAAATACTGTTTCCTCTAATTTTACATATTTATTTACCAAACTTAAATTTAATTTAGAAACTTTTCCTCACATACTATAAACAATTTCTATTATTTCCTCTATTTTTTCAACATGCTAGCACCCCGACGGGGTGGATTCAGTCAGAAACCTCGCACCCTTAATCTCCAAACGATCGCTGGACGTACAAATCGGCGCAGCTCGTTAAAAAATCGAGTGGCGACGAGTGGAAACGCGATGGCTGAACATTTTCCAACCCCTGTCGAATACACTTTTAAAGTGTTCCTTGCATCTTTCAGTTACCTCGTCCTGCCACTTACCGGGACTTTCGTCGAATATATAGGCGGCGATGTACGTATAGATCGTCCAAGTATAATGGGGCGCAGGGTTAATGGGGTCTCGAAACGAAGGGGTGGCGATCGAAATCGTGTCGCCTTCGAGGGGATGCAATTTTGAAGCTCAAACTTAAAAAAAAAAGAAAATCGTAGTAAAAACTGCCAGTTCTTTCGGATGGAACTCTATCCCCCCTCGTTTCTTTCCTTTTATTGCTAACGAGCGACATCTGTGCAAAAGTTAAGCATGTTCTTCCCTTCGTCGTTAAGAACTCCGGGCACAAAATAACTCTCGAGAGGTTCCATGATGTTTATTGCGTCCGACTGAAAGTTATTGCTAACATGAGAGCGTTACCTAAATTTTTTTTTTCAACTCGCCAGCGAGTTCTAATTTTGAAGATTGATGCTCAAAGGGTTGCAAATTTCTGGGAGAGAAAGGTAGCCCTTTTACGGTGAAAATTAAACGTATAACAACTCTTGTCCGGAATTTTTTCATTTCGAATACTTTATTTAAGTTTCTTGGGAAGTGAAATTCTCTTAAGTTTGCTTAGAAAATTAATTTCAAGATTTCTTAGAAAATTAGAGAACTTTGTCACGAAACTTCCCCGTTTAAAAAGTTTATTATTCGGAAACTTAGCAGACAAAAATTTCAATTTCAAAATTCAATATCCCTTCGAAACTTTTTTTCCTATTCGCGTCCAAGAGCGTATTTACGAAAGAAATAGGGGTAGTTTCAATTCCGGCGTTCGCTGACGCATGCAGAACGGCAGGAATCGAGGATAAGATCGTTCTTAAGACGATTTCTCGATTAAAAATTCCGCTCTCGTCGTGGAAATAGCCGGGTAAGTGTTGTCTGGTTCTCCCTCGTTCGGGGATGAATCGGGCCCACAGGCGGATAATTCGGCCAGAATTAGGGTTGCTCCGGGTCGAAACATTCGGGGGATGACACTATTTGTAGCTTCATTCGCAGAAAGCGATCCTTTCCGAAAGAAAACGCACAAATCCTGCGTTTTATACACAGCACACGATTTGCCTGGTCCGAATTGTCTTTGAAATTCTGATCACCGTCATTTTTTTACCTTTTCTTTGGGGCGTGACAAGATTTTTCGTATTCGATGTAATGAACGGTATAATTTATTCGAGGGAGACTTTTACAATCAAAAGTCATGAACATTAATCGATTTTATCCTTAATAATTGAGTTTTCCACTGTGCCAGCGAACCTGCTAAACGTTTAATTAATCCAATTCTATTATTCAAGGGTTAATAACGAAAGGCAGGGGTTTGGGAGCTTAAATCGTAGTTATAAATCGTTATTGTAATGCGTCTTGTCACTTACGGTCATTTAACTGGCGCAGGAACAGCCCGAATCCCCTTGTCTGACCACATACGGGCCGATACTACTTACTCCTCGAAACGGCTCCTATACGTCTTACCCATTTCCGCGAAATTACTTTATAAATTACCTCTTGTCTCGCAATGGAACGGTTCTCAGAAAAATATAACATCGTACCGCTTTTTTTCGACATATTTATTATTTTAATTTCAACCAGAAACGTTTCTAATAAACATGTCCCACCTAAAATATTTATCGATACCTCAAATGTAACAGAGTTGTTGAAGTTAAAGTTAAAATTGTAAAATTTAAAAAAAAAATTTAATTTTCTTGTTACGTCGATGCTTGAAATTATTATTTTCCCTCTGTCGTCGATTAAAAATTTAATAACGTAATACAACGTTCAAAGACCACGATGTTCCTTCTGATCTAAATTCGCAAGACAGCAAAGAACAGGGATCTGCTGCTCGGGACACTGTTTGCGAACCATCCAATAAACCTTTCAGTCCCCGAACACAAAACAAACATCAGTTTATTGAAAAATCTGAGACGAACGCACCTTTCGTCGATTTACACGTTTACCTTCGCGAACGGTCGTCCCGTTATCTTCGAGGATCGTTCACGATACAATCATCCTCTTTCTTTTTATGCAAAACAGTGATCGTTCCTCGCGATTTATAAATAATTCATCTGACAATTTGTAAACGTGAAGTACTGTTCAATCGTCCTTTCAACGAGATTCTTTTAACGCTAGAAAGTTTAAAAGACTTCCTACGAATTTCTTATTTTAAATTACAAAATCTTTTAAACATACTTTCGTTCGAGTGTAGAGATACAGGTGTATATTTTATCCTTTACGTGTTTTTATTTTCAAAGGGAAAAGTAGATGGAAGAAACGAACGAATCCGTGAAAATTTCTTTCGATTAACGAGATTCCCGTGAAATTCCAACAGTTACATTACAACCGTACAAAGTAGCACGTGGGATTGCAACCGCACGATTTTTTACTCGAACGAACAACCCCTTTGTACATTGGGGTAGATCGAAAAGTTTCCTCGAGGACCAGGGAAATTTAATCTTGCCCTTTTCCGGAGAGGCCACGAATTTGGTAATCAGGATCAGGATAGTTGATAGAACATAGTTTGCGCTTCGTTTCGGTGGAATTTCAACCGAATGCAACTTTCACGGAACAACTTTCGAAAATCGTTCCGCGAAGAAGCTCTTTTAAATTCAGTCGACTAATTTACTCGTGTGAAATACGTTATCGAGATGTAACGATTATTTCGAGATATTATATTTTTAGAGATTTGGAAATTTTGAGATATTATATTTTTAGGGAATTGGGAATTTTGAAATATTATACTTCAGGAGTGAAGAAATTTTGCAGCACTGTATTTTTAGAAATTTCGAACTTTCAAAGTATTATATTTCTGGAAACTTGGAAACTTTATAACACTGTATCTCGAAAATTCCGAACTTTCCAATATCACGTTTCAAAAAATTTATAAATTTGAAAATACCATGTTTCACGATCGCGTCCTGCCATTAAAATTCGAAACGCGGTAATATTTTATCATCGTTTGCACAAGTTGCGCGCGTTACTTGTTCGTTTATGCGATCGCGATATCGGATAGAATCTTGATAATTTGACAAATTGAATTTGATTCGGTCCGGGCCGGATGAAACGATCGCGTTCGGTTACGAATTTATGTAAACGACGCTAACGTCGGGATATTCTTTGATCCGGTACGTTTTCGTACGAAACGAAATCGATGGATTTCCGTGTTGCCGTTTCGAAACCCCCGGCTTGAAAACGCGGCAAGATAGACGGTCGAGCGGGCAGGCTGTTTGCCAGGGAACAACCAGTGGAACAAAACACGTTCATGAAAATCAATTGATCATATCGATTCATGAAAATGGTACAGCATCGAAATGCTCTCGGTTTCCGCACGTGTACCGGGGAATAACAAGCAATACCATTGATCTCTAAACTGATCAGCTAGAAACCCTGTCTACAGGCTTCCCTGCTGTTCAATTTAAATGCTTTGTGTCTGTACGATTGTGGCATCGAATTTCATACTAACCTTGTCTGTTATATAATGGATATTTCATTTCAATATACCTGAAAGAATTTAACAAAATTTTATTGTTTATATGTAAATATCGGGGGATTTTTTCATTTTTAATGAATTTACATTGAGACATCAAATATTTTTCGTGAATCGATTTAAATTAGAAACATTTCGTGGACTAAATTTCCATTAGTTTCAAGTTCTGGGTAACCTAAACGCTTTGAAATTGAATGCCCCGCGTATTGAATTACGAGCCGGTGTTTTCCTAAATCGGCGCGGCCGCGAATCAAATGCTTAGAAAATTAAACGCTTAGAAGCGCAAATGTTTTCTTAGAAATCATCTCCCGGCCGAGATTTTCGTAAAATCCGATCGGGCGAGATTCTCGAAGGCAAATGTGACCGTAGCCCGCGGTGGAGAAAATCCATTCGTCGTTTTAACGTCGTCCTGCAAAATTCAGCGTCGTCCTTCGGCTCGATTCGGAAGAACGGAAACGTTCGAGGTGAAATTTGCTGCCGATTCGGTCGAACGCATTTGGACCATGTTATTTCCAGATAACGGCGGCCCATTCAAAGCGATCCGGTTAATAATAGGTTCGCATTGAATTAAGGAGCCTCAGTGACGAATAGGTCGGACAAATTGCTTGATATCATAACGAACAGCGATGGGAACGTTTCAATGGGGATATCCTTGAGCGTCGTTTAATTAAATGTTTTCAGAAATTCTTGCTCTTTTTACAGGGACGGTATTACGTTCTGGGGGCGGATTCTTCGAAATTCTCCTGGAACTGGTGCTATGGATTTAATAGGAGAGTTTTATGATGTTATTTGATTTTTCCATTCGTCGAGATTCCTTGAAATTTCGAATTTTCGAAGGTTCTTGATTAAATACGTTATTGCTAGCATTTTCTTTTGCAAAATTTCACTTTGCTCCTCTGGATCACCATAACAATGTTAAGGTACCATCAAGAATGTTCAGAAGGTCCAAATTTAGTAAACTGTATTAAACAATTGAAATTTTCCTAGGTTGTCCCAAAATAGAAGGGGCTGCAACCCTGCTTAATTATAATGTATCGTAGATAAGATAATATAGTATTAGGAATAATTATTTCGATTGCTCCTCGGAGCAACCCATTCTGGTATTGTTTAAAACTTATTCTTAAACGAAGAATGAATGAAGGGCGCACCTTTTTAACGAGCCTCTTGTTCATTGTTCCAGGATACTGGCCGTTCGGCGTGCTCTGGTGCAACGTTTACGTGACCTGCGACGTGTTGGCGTGTTCTGCGAGCATCATGCACATGTGCTTCATCTCTTTGGGTCGTTATTTGGGCATCCGGAATCCGCTGAGAACACGGCACACCTCCACTAAACGAATGGTCGGTTTCAAGATCGCGGCCGTTTGGCTGCTCGCCATGTTGGTATCCAGTTCCATTACAGTATTAGGTGAGGAATATTTACTACTTGTAACCTCGCCTATCGACATCGTTCTTCTTCCTCAAATCATAAAAATTGAAGAAGTGCAATGATAAAGTTGATCCACGAACGATAAGAAATGGCAAGAGGGGGGTTTGACGTCTTCAGGGGTGGCCAAGGGCCCTTTGAAATATGTTTCTAATAATTCAGAATCTTAAAAATATATTCTTAACGCGCTTGACCATTTATTTTTCTTCAGTACCTTTCTGTAAGATAGAAATTTTCGATATCGAAGCGCAACTTCAATTCTGCTCGCAATAAAAATGTAATTAGGAGCGCGAATCGGGGTAATCGTGTCTCGAAATGATTAACAAACTTTTGTAATCGAATCGTCGCGGCATAGAAAAGTAGGAAGAAACTCGGGAGGACGATTATTTGCTTTCGAGAAAGTCGAATCAGGATCAGCCGTTTCGTGCACAGAGAAATTGATTTCCGGACTAGGAACAGCCGCCCTTTTTTTTTTCCTCTCCCTCTCTGGTGCCGCTTCCGGTCGAACGACAGGGTAAACGGAAAAGTTGCGCGAACTCGACTTCTTGCCTTCGATATTCGAAACTATTCCCGATACTGCGACCCAACTCGATAAGCGATTACGTTTTTGTACGAGTCCTGCAGTCTGTACTCGTTTCTGGAATCGAATAATCCCGTCGAAAAGGAAAAAGGAAGGTGCCAGAATAACTCCTGCAATCCTGATTGTCTAATGATTTTGCTGAAGCTTCTTGTCAGAGCTGTTAATCCTTGAATTCGAGACAAGGGATCAAAATTGAATAATTTAAATAGCATTTGCACTGATATGAAATTGTAGCTTAGAGATTTAAAAATTATCCTAGTACTTATTACTTATTTTTTTCAGGTATAATCAATCCATCGAACATCATGCCACGACCGGGTACGTGCGTGATCAACAACAGGGCGTTCTTCGTGTTCGGTTCACTGATCGCCTTCTACATCCCCATGATCGTGATGGTAGCCACGTATGTGCTGACAGTGCAACTTCTTCGACAGAAAGCTCGTTTCGTCGCGGAACACCCCGAGAGAGATCAACTTCGCAGAGTGGGTGGCAGATATTCAGCGACGGCGAAGACGTCCTCAACGTCAACCACCGGGACAACCACTACAGCCTCGTTATCCACTCGTCACGCGTGGAGAACTTCCGGCACCGGTCTTGGGAGCGAGAGGTACCCTTCGCTCTACTTCTTTTTTTATTTTTTTAGAAGCGTAGCTTGCAAAATTTGTAAATTTGTAAATTTGTAAATTCCAACTGTGATTCCCTTGGAATTATTATTAACTTTCTTTTATCTGCTCGTGGCTTCAAAATTCATAAATTACGGTATTAAAAAATGATATTTGCCTGCAATAAATAATCAACAGCGCCACAGACAATGTATCGCGTGTTTCGATTCGTCCTGCATCGAGCAGGCCAACTTGATTGTGCAAGACAACAGCGGTCCGTTTAACAGAGTTAACAGTCAGCCTGTAAATATCGCAGATGCAAGGGTGCAAGAACGGGCAAACAGCAACCGCAGCTGAATTTCGTCGTAAACGGGGCGGGCAGCCCGACCGGAAGTACCGTCGGGACGAAACAGGGCTCGAAAGTGGATCAGTCCACTCAAACGCCGGACAACATCGGTCGGGAAACAAGAAACTTCACTCTAAGAGCTCTGAAGCTGCAATTGAACGTCACACCTACTACCCTCAATCTTAGGTACATTTTTTATACATTCGTTCCACTTTTTTTATCATCTGTGACTTCAAAAGTAGGTTATTCAAGAATTTTAAATCTTAGCAGCAGTCTCTAAGTTTCCAAGCAGACCCAAATAATTCCCACCAATTAAAAATTACCCAAAAACCATTATCCTCTGTCCTCTGAGTCCACACCTCCCCCAGGTACATCATTTAATTCTTACTCCTGGTGAATATTCATTCGCCCTTAACACAATATCAGGATTAATGGCCAGCATTCGCCCAGTAGCGTGTTTAAATGTAATTATCTTCGATCGTGTCCGTTCGGGATTGAAGTTAACGCGGTGGTCGCCATAGAAAATCCTCGATTTTCCTCTGTAGCTATCGCGTCACGCGAGATTGATTCCCCGTCGATGTAAACCAGCGTTGAATTACACGGATTATCCGCGAGAACCCATTTCCGCATGCAAATGACCGGGGATGAATAACTGTGAAACGACCGTTCCAGGTTCCTGGCCGGGCGAACCAAGAGGCGATCCATGGCCGCGAATGCCGTGGCCACGGAACAGAAGGCCAGCAAGGTGTTGGGCTTGGTGTTCTTCACGTTCGTGCTGTGCTGGGCGCCGTTCTTCCTTTTGAACATCTTCTTCGCCGCCTGCCCGGAGTGCTCGGTGCCGGTACACGTGGTCGATACATGCCTCTGGCTCGGCTACGTGTCCTCCACCATCAACCCGGTCATCTACACCGTGTTCAACAAGACGTTCAGGGCCGCCTTCATACGGCTGCTGAAGTGCAAGTGTTCCAGGTGAGTGGGATCTCTTTTGTGCAGCGAGGTCGGTGGGGTCTGGTTACTTTTACTGTCCAGGGAACGGTTACTGTCACTGACCACGGTTTGTTTTATCCTTTTATTTTTTATTAATTATTTGATCATACAACATATAAGATATCTAGCTTAATATTTATTTTATAGGTGAGTGATAGCGTTATAAATAATAATCCACAATATCTATTACTTAAAATCATTTAATGTTGATGTTCTAAGTATTATTAATACTGCAAATAATAATCCCCAATGTTCCATCAATATTTAATACTCTTATGAATGTTAATATCAGAAATATGACGCACATGGCAATAATAATATATGATCACCAGTTCACAGACTGTTAATTAAAATATATATAGGTTATTATTCTGTGTGAATTCATGTGAAATGTTTTTCAGGTCAGCAAGGCCGACGAGATATCGTTCGGTGACGGAAGGTGGTCGAAACACGATGAGCCTGTGCACCCCGACAGCGCTTCCACTGGCCATTAGTCTTCAAGGTACACCGTTGTTAACTCCGGCGACGAATCCTACGACCACACCAGCCTCAGGAAGTTCATACATGACGATGATGCATCGCACACCCAGCTCCCTATACCGTGACACCTTCCATCAGTCGGAGCATGATCAGAATTGTTGAATAGCCGATCGGTTTTCGTTTCTGAAACGACACACCAGTTATCCTGAACGCTTGCAGTCTTCGTGTCACGTTTATACGTTGAAACAATACTTGATAATAGATTAATTTTTAATAATTGACCCTTCCAATTCCACATCAGTATGATTTTTAATTCATAAAATTGTCTTAGAAGTTATTATACGAAATTTAAGTATAATTAGGGGTGGATAGAAGTTGCCACTGTTCTTTTTTTATTAATATTTATTAATATTTCTGTACTGTAATGTGTTAAAGATATAAAGGGTTATTTTTTTTATTATTTCAGTGATTTTCTTAGACAATGAAAACCTTTGCATACTTCTAGTATAATTAATAATTGTTGTGGTTGTAATATTGCAATTATTTTTGGAGTACTGATTGGAAGGGGTTAATTTCAGTATCTTCATTTTTATGTACAAATGTAAAATGACCCAGAATATTTATTTTTCAAGCGGTAAATAAGATAATTTGATGGGTACAGTGTTTGTTTCAAGCATTAAATGCAAGCGTTTCGGTATTTTGAGAATAATAAAGAACAAACAGTATTAGCATTGATGCTCAATATCAATAAAAAGAACAGAGGTGTATTGATAGAATGATAGAAAGAAGATCTTTAGTATTTGAACAAAGGGATATTATTAAGATGAAGACACAATATTGTAGCAAAGTGATTGTTATAAAGAAAAGAGGAACTTAGTCGTAAAAGTTTGTGAATGTACGAAATAAAAATGAAAAAAGAATAGCGTATACTGTATCCCACCGTGAGATCGTGTTGAACTTCCCCCGCTAACCCCCCCAGTGACCGAGATGTAATATTGTCTGTGATATCGACGAAACAAATCCCTACGATTATCTACGATCCCCTATCATGGTGTAAATTATTGATAATCATACGATATTATTATATTGGGTTGGCAAGAAAGTAATTTCGGTTTGCATAAATAATAGCGTTGTGTTTGTTTCGTTATTCTTTTGTCAATGTTATAATATTTTTCTTTTGAGATTTGGTTGACGCTTTTAGGTTTCCGACACATTTTCCTTTTTTATTTTTTATATTCACTCGCATCAAATTATTTTCCATTTTCAATGAAATTTTTAATTACCTTTTTGCCAATCCAGTAACATTGAAAACAGTAATAGAAATATTGTACAATAAGTTAATAAAGAAATGTATAAGAAATGAGCACTTTTATTTAATCAATAAATAATTAAAGAATTAATAATTATAAAATACATTAAAATAAACTAAAATAAAATAAAAGTTTGTAGGCATAACAATTATTCATTGTAAAACCATAAAATTATAATAATTGTAACAAAATTTGCATAATTATAATAATTATAATATTTTAATATAATTACATAATTATAATATTATGTTGTTAGAGTTTGTAGCGAAGGTAAATGAGCGGCATGAAGAGATAAAGCAATTTGTATAATTAAATACAGTCCTGGGGTCATCTAATTTGAATAGTAGAAAGATAAAACATTGTATTATTATAAAATAATGAATTTAATATCGTTCAAGCTTTATTTTTCAATTTTTTTAAAGAGCAACTGAGGACGATACATGGGGTGTTACCGACGAAATTAGCGAAACAGAAAATTGTGTTTTTTCAAAAACCAGGCCACTTTTCGGATAAACTAAAGTTATAGAGACATTTATAACAACAAAATATTTAATGTAATGGTGTTAAAAAGCCGATTTTTAATAAAATAATTTTTACCGACTTTTTATTTTACCCCTGGCGCCACCTACGAACAAAGTGCTGAAACTGCTCAAAAATTGACAGGAATCTGCCGTACCTACAATGATTATTTTTTAAGAAAATAATTTTTTGCTGTTTTCGCGTGTTTGAAGCATCTAATCGCTTCTATTTTACACTAATTATCGATTCCAATTGTCCGATTAATCCTAGAAGCCCGAAATATTGAAATATTAAAGATTAAATTGCACATTGAGAGAGTGAGAGGTGAGATTGGCGGACTAGTGTTCACTCTCTCGCACATTGGTGTTGTGCGCAGGCGCGAGTTTGGCGTAGAGAGAGTGAGAGATTAGATGCTCGGACCTCTCACTCCCACAATGTGCGAGAGAGTGAACACTAGTCCGCCAATCTCACCTCTCACTCTCTCAATGTGCGATTTAATCTTTAATATTTCAATATTTCGGGCTTCTAGGATTAATCGGACAATTGGAATCGATAATTAGTGTAAAATAGAAGCGATTAGATGCTTCAAACACGCGAAAACAGCAAAAAATTATTTTCTTAAAAAATAATCATTGTAGGTACGGCAGATTCCTGTCAATTTTTGAGCAGTTTCAGCACTTTGTTCGGAGATGGCGCCAGGGGTAAAAAATATAATTTTTTAAAAAATTGTAAAAATAATAAAAAATAGAGCTTGTACGGTGACAAATTGATACTTTTATGATAATATAAAGTTTCCCCTTCCTTTAGTTCAAATTTGGTGATCCTAGAACATCATTTAAGTATATAAATCGATATAAACCTGCGCTTGATTACGAGACTCGAAGACTACATTTCAGGGCCCTTATTTATTATTTTCTTGCTTTATCGCGATTGTTAACTAATTAGAAACATTCATGGTACTAAAAAGCTGTATTTATTCAATAAACTACATGATTCATACATTCAGCTTTACAATAGTTATTATATTATTTATAACTAACGTTTACAATTGTAATTTTGCGAGATTGCTGTGGAGGGAGTGGGAGGTCCGATGTTAAATTGAAAATTAAAATAAATGACGATTTAGTTATCAAATTTTTGTCAAATTTACAGAATAAAATTCCAGTGTAAAATATCGAAGATGTCGTAAGTGATTTAACAATCATTTTCCTATTACTTTAGTACTATTTACGGACAAATAAAATAATTTATTTATTAATATAGTATGCAAGCAAATAGTACGTGCAAGCAGCCAATGTGCTCACCTCTTTGCATTGCAATTCCTGCAGAAGCTATTCAACAAGGACCACCTGATAACATGTGTACTGTAAGTTGCAACTATTTATAATTATAAAATACTCTGATCAATAATTGAAATGTTACTATTTATTTCTTCCTGTAATAACAGGTTCATTCAGCAATACATCCTTTCACTCCTTATAGTCCTCCTTATACTCCCTGCTCTCCTCGAAGTTACACACATTGGTACAGTAAATACCAACCGCTTACAACGTTACGTGCCATTTGCAGCGTTACATGTCCTCCATACAGTAAGACACAAATTTCAGAATAATAATATAAAAAGAAAATAAAATGTAATTCAACATGGTAACTCCTTTTTATTTTCAGCATCAAGTGTGTACAGATGTTAAATGAAACTCATCAATGTAAAATGTGCTTTTCCTTCATACTTTTTTAATAACTAAATCAAACATTGTAAATGTTTATGCACAAATTGAATAGAATAAAACACCAATTTGCTTGTAAGCAATTTTCCTGAAATGCATAATCTAATTTGTACATATGAAATGTATAATCTACCATTCACGTTTCTTATTTTGCGAGGCATATGATAATATCCATGTGTTATACAATTTTTTCTTCCTTTCTACTTGATTGTGCCTTGGTTTTGCCTTACACATGATGTATTTCCTATCATTCTTCCATAGTAAAATACAATATTTGCAACGACGTTGTAATACAGTTTTCATTTTTAAACCACATACTAAGTTGTACATTGGCAAAGAAGGCTGTAGAAATGTGGATGAACTAATTGTATTTGTATATATGGTTGATGGACTATTTAAGTATGATTTGTTGCACATATGATGCATATTACGGCTTAGGACATTTGCCAATGGTTCCACAGATGGTATTCTTGGAACAACATAACTTACACCTTGGCATACTGTTCTCAATATTGAGGGTACGTTCATTGTTTCTGCAAAAGTATTTTTAAAAACATTAAAATTAGAGGTTAAGCAAGTGCATTAATAACTTAGAAGCAATATCATTAAAACATTGATATTAATATTTATATTTATGATACTTTATGAATTATTTTAATGAGATACATACTTTACAATGTGTGTTAAGCTCTTTTCCTTTTCCTTTTATTTATAATCAAAATGATTTCGATAACCTATAAGATCATACATACAGACTGATATGCTCATGGCTAATGATCAAAATATTAAAGGCTATACGCACGCTCTATTTTGAAGGGATTCAAAGATCCGCTTTAATCAAGTGTTGTATGTTTTAAGTTGTTAGTTAATTATTTTAAACAAATAGTCGTAGTGCAGCTAAATAAAACACATTATGTAAATGCCCTCTTCTCGAACACTTATGTATCGTATTTAAAACAAGTTAGTTTCGATAATCATTTGATAAAAAATTGTTTGTAATTGAATAATTGGTTCGCTCAAGTGAAATGTTTAACATAAAAAATGAAATACATACTTAAGTACTTTCTTGTACAAGAAAAACATCTAAGTTAAAAGAAATAAAATATAACCTGCAAAAATTAGGTGCAATAAAGCAAAAAATAAATCATTCCATATAATTTAATTTAAACGTAATATAAATACCTCTGTTATATTTTCGAAAAATTTGAACCGATATCGTTCAATCAATTGTATTAATTAATTTTTTTCTTTAGGTTATGTTTTATTTCTTATCCTTCTCAATGAAAAATTAAAATGTTTATCAAATATTATTTACAGTGATATTTAATGCATAAATGCACACATAATCAACTAAGATACATAAAATTATTAAAATGCTATTACAAAGGATACAAAATTTACTTCAAGTCTCTGTAAGTATTTGATGTACAATAAATAAATTTTTTAAATTAAATGAAACAGTATTTTCATTTTTTTATTTTTAGTTTTTTAAAACAGTTATATGTGTGGATCTTATAAGATGATTAATACAAAACATTTTTAAATTTGTAGGTTTCTTGTCAAAAAGTAACTAATAGGTACTTAAATTTTGTACCTATTGTAGTAGAACAAAGTGGAAGAGGTGAACGTGCATATGATATTTACTCACGTCTTTTAAAAGAACGAATTATTTGTCTTATGGGCCCGGTACAATTTAATACATTTTCTATTATAACTTATTTAATTCTTATATAATTATAAGCCAACCCTTATTAAATTTGAAAATAAGAAAGAATATATTGTTTTATAGATAACAGATAATGTGTCCTCTGTAGTGATTGCTCAACTACTGTTTCTTCAGTCAGAAAGTAGTAAAAAACCAATTCATATGTATATTAATTCACCTGGTGGAAGTGTAACAGCAGGACTTGGTATATACGATACCATGCAATACGTGCTTCCTCCAATTGCAACGTGGTGTGTAGGTCAGGCGTGTTCAATGGCAAGTCTGTTACTAGCTGCTGGAACGAAAGGCATGCGTCATTCACTACCCAATGCTAGGATCATGACACATCAACCTTCAGGAGGAGTATCTGGTCAAGCTACGGATATACATATACAAGCTTTAGAAATATTGAAACTCAAAAAACGGATCAACGAATTATACGTGAAGCATACCGGCATTGAATTAAAACTATTAGGTACATGATTTTTTAGAGTTGCACTGATACAGTATTTTTACAAGGTGTGACTTTGCAGAGGGTTTGATGGAAAGAGACCATTTCATGAGTCCAGCCGAAGCGAAACAATTCGGGATCATAGACAAAGTGCTAACGCATCCGATGCAAGAGGAGGACGAAAGTAAACAGCTGCAGGAAGAACCTGTCATTGAACTCACCACGCAACCATAATTACTAGGATTGGGAAATAAGTGTTTAAACGATTATAAAAATTTTATTAAAACATGTATTTATCAATATTTAAAAATAGTAATAAAATATTTTTAAAACAATTACACTTCATATCATGTATATAACTGTATTTGAATACAGTGAATGTGCCCATATTTTGTAAACTTATGTAAATATAAAAACATAAAAAATGATGATTTCATAAATGACAAACATATGAATTAATATGTTGATAACAAATCATTCAAGTCTTTACAAATCTCGTTAAAACAAGCACAATATATCACCAAGCACTCTTGCTATATGATAGAAGTATGTAATGCTATAAATCATAGGCGACTGCGCGAAGAAGTAAATGGAAGACACGATTTTGTATCAAAACATAGCTATAATATGTACAAATTATGAATAATTTTGATTGAAAAAAAAATTGAATACCTTTTTCCTCTTAGCGTAATTAATATTTTGTCATGGCAGTTATATGCTTTAAGTACTCTTAACGTTACAGTGGGTTTATAAATTTCATAATATCCTATATCACCAAAGAATATTTCGTTATAAGGACGGACTTGATTATGTGTCTCGACGATGGACAACACTATAGCGACATTACATGCCATTAAAAAACATATTCCCCTATTACCAGCTTTTGCAAAACCAGTTTCACGTATTTAATCGTTTCATTCGAATCACTGAGGACATACTTGAGCGTGTGCAAGCATCAGTATATCCTTCTTCTCTTTAGGAAATCTAAGCTCCCTTCCGGCCAAACGCGCCGCCTCGAGTTCCCTTTCGGCTAACGCTAATTCCATGGCAACTACACCCCCGCCGCTTTCGTGTTCCCTCGCCACCCAATCTAACGCCATTTGACTACGCATGTCGTCGTCCAAGGCTCGATGACTGTAATGAGCAACTACTTCCTGTCTGCTGCACTGCCTTTCTCTCATTGCTTTCAAGGATCCGTTCCAATGAAGCAATTGAAAGACGGTCATTAACTCCTGAAACTCTAACATGGTCCTCCCGCGATTGCATTCCAACATGAAACGAAACGCGCCTATGCCCGTGTTTGGATCCTCTTTCTCGTCGCCGCTGCCCTGAAATGTGAAGAACATCTCATGACATCAGGATATCTACTAACAGTAAGTAAGCAGGTGAATGTATAACATACTTGTGATTGATTGCCAACACTGTTTGATGTTGCTGAAGGCTTGGCAAAGCTGGCTCTTGCCTCTGCAACAGCTTTTTCTATGAAGTCATCTGTTATCTTTCTTGCTGGATGCTCGTTAAAGACAGAGTTCATTAGAGCAATCTTTGCTGCCGATCTGCGAGCTTCTGCCTTTGTGGGACAGTTCTGGAAGCTGCCGAAACAAGATCCTCCAGGAAGGGTTACGTAACAAACATAGGGTGGGCTGGTACCAGGTACAGATTCATAAATAACTAAAGCTCCATTTCTCAATTCTGTTCCTCTGCTTTGTTTCATTTGCCAGAATTCTTGTAGAGCCTCTACCACGTTCACTGGAACATAAATTAACATAAGTAGAATTTGATTTAGAGTAAAAGAAGGTCAGTGAACTGTACCTCTTCCATAGCCTTGGGTATGCTTTGCAAAACTATTGACCACAGCTTCTACCGCCTCTTTCAACACTTGCTTGTCCCTGGCATCCACCAAACCACCCGTGATACCCATATTTTCAGGAACACGAGATTTTGTTTTAACCGGCATTATGCCCTGCATCACCCTTCAGAAGCTTACGTACATTTAAGTTCTGAAATTCAATTAAAGGGAAGCCATCAAAATACATTTTTTTTTTTTCATCAATGCTAAAACTGGACAAACTGCATATTTTGAAAAGTTAAACTCAAGAATGAAGAAATTGTGACTGACAATGCTTTTTATCGTACGAGGAAGATAAATTGTAGAACGAAAGAGATAAACGAGCATACGTACGTGACTAAAATCAAAGTGACAATATTAGTGAAGAGTGTCTCTTTCAAATGTTTGATCTGACGGATCCCGAGTATTAGGCGAGCACGAAACGGTAAGGTAAATGCTGTGACATCGATGGCTAAAGACGTGAGAAGAAAGTCCGGAGGCCCACCTGCAGAGACCCGGATGCCCAGGAATTCGCGTAAATTACTCTCCGATCGGCGCACCGAGCGCTACGGGATCAAATTGCAAGACACATACAACGCGTTTAATGGCCTCGGACCACTGACGATTTCCAGAAAACCAGGACCGTTTTACGTGGGTCCAGCACCCCGTGGAACACCGATACCCCACAACTGGTTACTGGAGCTTGCCAACTGATTGCCAACATTTTCTACCAGAAACAGTACCGGATGGTTTTCGTACAGAACCCGTCTTTAAATTCACGTTTTACTCAATATCATACAATACGTAATACATAAATAAATATCCTGTAAATCATTAAAATAATTTGTTTAAATACTGATAATATTATTGAAAATTTTATTTCATTCCAATCTTAATATTGTAGTTAATTGAAATTGTACTTCGAATTATGCGATATGATTGTTTTTGATGAATTTTAGTATCATAGGAATCAATATTAATTATTACTGTTAATAGTTGAAGTATTACCTAAATATGTAAATAATATCATTCATGTTTTACAAGATAACTTAGAACAGCCTTGGAAATGTTTAAAATAGATAGCTGAATACACCTATGGGTCGCACCTGCGACTAAAACGTCCTCTGTGAACAGTTTTGGGAACTTCATTGATCAGTTGATAAAAAAGACGCGTATAAAAAGTAGTAATCCTACTTATCATTTTTTCTGTTTGATGGTAACATCCGTAAAAATAATAAAACTTCTAAATATCCTGATTTTATTTTAAAACGATATTATTGCTGTTATTATTAAATAAATTAACATAAAACTTCTAACTACTTAAGAACAATTCATATATTTTAACTTATCATTTATTTTAATGTATAAGTATTTCAATATTTTCTTTCGCTAAAACGTTGTTGTATTTATGGAATAAAGGTTTATTATTTGTTGGTTGATTGGAATAGATAAATAAGTTCAAAGAATAGAATTAAGCTGTGCAATTTAGAAAATATAGACGGTTCTAATACCTGGCAAGTACCGTTTTCTTATTTCTATGGTTTATGATGTGGCCTGGACGGGGAGCTATTTACGCGCGCATATTTCCCGCGTGGTTGGGGCGTAAGTGCAGGCGTGCATAGGCGCGCGTTTGTGTGCGTGTGATGGATCAGCTGAGCGCCAGCTGTGCTGTTCACCTCGGCCAATAAGAACCGCGTATACCATTGCACAGCAGCGCCCCGAATGGTTGACCGGTGCCCACTGGTTTGGCGTTCCCGCGAAAGCAATTCAGATACTTTCGTCTGCGATTTGGAAGCCTTATTTCGCCTGTATATACGCATTATTTTCACTATTATAAACCAGTTTTCGCATCAACGTGTACAGTGTGTTCAAGTGGGACAATAGTTTTTGATATTACTTGAAAAAATTGTGGGATAATCAAGCGGGAAATACAGATGCGCAGAACGCGTAGGTGCTGTGACTTCTTTGGACTTCTGGATCATTAATACACGATGTTTCATGTTTTAACGTGAATGCATTATACTGCAACGATAAAATATAGTGTTCCGAGTTTGTCGACGGTACTTTTTACATACTTTTACGACATTTTAACGCGTAAAAGGGTAGCGACAGTGGAAGCGTCTGTCAAAGGACGCCAACGTTGCAGCACCTTTCTATAGCCCTTAAACTAAGCACGTGTACGCAAAAGTTATAATGTTTGTGTACCGAAAATAAGCGGCTGGACTTTCAGGAAGCCATCCTGTGGAAATTTGGAATTTTTTTGCCCCTTTGAGGTTATGTTATACATATAGAGGGCGTGACAGTGGCGGATTGCAAGCAGGGGTTGGTCATCGTTTCGCGCGCTGGTCTCCCGCGCTTCGAGTTCCACGTCTTATATTTTTCCGAAGAATTACCGTTCTGTGATATATTGAAGCTTGAAAATATATCAGGGAGGATTTTAAGGAATTTTCATACTAAAAAATCTTTTGCCAATGAAAAATTATGACACAAAATATTGAATCAAAAGCGGCCAAGTATACGTGCATTATGGCGATCGAGTGCGTGTAAGCTTCGCGCGCTCTTTTACTTTTCGGCATTTCCCTGGGCAAATTACCGAACGTATGTCTCTGAAATTCGGCGAACATTTAATTCAAATATCAATCAATCTGTGTTCGAATTAAAAAAGTTGATTTTCATCCAAAATATTTTCTGAACACGTCGACAATTTTGCAGCAAGATGCCACAGACGAGGTGAGTGAACGACTTTCCATTTGGTCTTAAAATATAATTAATTCTCTTCGATATTTCATCCTGAACATTTCATATTTATTTGAAATTAATTTAAACAGTTTCAACCATTAATTGTGCTTTATACATAAAAAAAATATGAAGAAATATGCATGTATAACCTTTTTTAATTAGTATCTACTTTCTGGAAGATTCAATAGTGTTACACGAATATTATCCATATAAATTTTAACTCAGTAGTTTTCTGAATGATTTACAAACAGTTACAGTCAATTACAAAGATTACATAGGACGTATATGCTTCCAAAAAGGCATTAGACGTTGTATAACGTAATTTTTTGTTATCATTCAAAACTACTTTTATTGGTCTTGTAATAGGAGTAGAGTCCTTTCTTTGATTTAAGCAAATGTTCAAAGTCAATGCAATCATTTCAATTGAAAATCATTTTTCTGCTTAATACAGTTTACAGGGGAAAAAGTCACAGACTTATCTGCAAGGTGGTAAGGCAGCAACACAATCATTAAAACGCAAAAGGCGTGCAACAGAAATCTCTGAGGATTCAGAAAATTTATATCCGCCTAATAAAGTACCAGCACTGTCACAGACAACATACCCAGAGTCATGTCAAACAGTACACTCCTTAGAAAATTCATGCACACCACATCAGGTGTCTCCATTGAAAGAGCAACAAGAACCAGCCACATGGTCTGAATTAAGAAGTGCAACTTGCTTTCTAACACCATCATCATCCAATAATGTATCAAACAGACCTAGCCCTTTACCCTCATTCCCATGGGCTGATGGTTCTCAAGTTTGGTCATTCATGTGTTTGGGAGATCAAAAAACCATTACCCAGAGGAATCCACAAATGTTTCAAAGGCATCCAACATTACAACCAAGGATGCGGGCAATTTTGTTAGACTGGTTAATTGAAGTTTGTGAGGTATACAAGCTACACAGAGAAACTTATTATCTTGCAATGGATTACATAGACAGATATTTATCCATTCATCAAAATGTACCCAAAAATCAACTACAGTTAATAGGCATCACATGCCTTTTTATAGCTGCCAAGGTTTGTATATTTTTTTAGCCTTATTTGTACTGCTTTATTATTTAAACAATTAATAATATAATATTATTTTTTTATAGGTTGAAGAAATATATCCACCCAAAATAGCAGAGTTTGCATATGTCACTGATGGAGCATGTACAGAAGAAGAAATTTTAGGAAAAGAATTAGTAATCTTGAAGGGTCTTGGGTGGAACTTATCCCCTGTGACTGCCCCTGGCTGGCTTAATATTTATATGCAAATTGAGTCCGGTGATTGGTCAAAACCAAATGCCTTTATTTATCCTCAGTATGGAGGTCTACAATATTCCCAGGCAGCTCAGCTACTAGATCTGGCCACTTTGGATGAGGGAAGTTTGAAGTTTCCTTACAGCCATATAGCAGCAGCAGCAATGTATCACACGCAAGGAAGAGAGTGTGCCCTGAGAGTATCACGCATTCCATGGGAGCAGCTTGCACCCTGTGTCAAATGGCTCACTCCATTTGCAATAACAGCTGCAGAGGAGAGTTCTCAGTTTCTTTTAAGATCTACCATACCACCTGTGGAGTCTCATTCCGGATCTGGGCTTAGGGCATCAGTGCCCAACATAGTTATGGATGAATCACATCGTATACAGACACATGTAGTAGATTTAAATATGCTGGAGAGGGCACAACAGCGATTGATAGACGAAGTTCCTTCGGTCGATGCAAACGAATCCGACTCCAATCCTGAGTCCGGTAGGCAAAGTCCGAACGAAAGTGGAATCTTAACTCCGCCGTCTAGCAGTCAAAAGAATTCTACAACGCCGCCGCATCCTCCGCCGCAATTACATCCATATACGTAATTAAATATTTATTAAACGCTTCGTGTTTTGTAACGAGGTGTCACGTTTACTAATTGCTGGTAAATAATTTTAACTAAACACCGATAGTGTATAGGAAATATCATTTAATTGCTTAAGGAAATTCTGCCTTGTGTGATACTACACATGCGCTACTAAAATATGGGATTGCATGAACGCGGACGGTAATAACCATTGCATATTATCGTAAATGGTACGGTGCTTCCCAATTGAATCCACTGTTTTGTTTAGTGGTATTTTTGTTGTAGTAATAAGAATTCACAGTACAAGGTGTTCACTTTCTATGGTGTCCGTAGGGACACGGAATTAATTTAATATTATTTGTTTTATTATGGACGTTAAAAAACAAAAAAAATGTGCCTTATATAAAGGAATATAAACTTATAATGAAAGCCTATGGCTATCTTCTGTGATTCTATTCATGCAGTGAAACTTGATGCATTGTATTAATATCTTAAGATGAATTTAATTATTATTATTATTGCCGTCATCATAAATTTGAACAATAATTAGTGCCTACAGAAAACCAAGTGTCCTTAAAGAAAACAATCGTTTTTATTCATTTCCGGGTGCAACATAGAGCATTGTGAATAGTATTCTTTTACATAATTCGCTTTATTTTAACGCAACGTATTATAACAATGCGTTATCGTGCCGGGTGAATGTATTTTTATTGTATATGTATATTGTGAAGTATTAAATAATAACAAAATTAAAAAAAGAAAAGTAGAGAGGGTGAGAGGGGATGAATGCATGCGTGAAGTATAAGACTAATAATTATTATATATAAGGTAGAGACTTCGTGATGAATTTACACTGCCTTATATCTAGTGACGCGGCGGTTTATACACAATTTGTATGAAGAAATTTGACAATAAATATTTGTAAATTACAAAATTAAACACCTGCTGTTTTCGTTGTATCTATTACCATTTACAATCCGGGACAAAAACTAATATTCTAAGAATATCGATGATATAATGTTCAATCAAAATGATTGTTTTATTCGAATATTAAATAAACTTACGAATGTATGCGTCGCTGCAAGAAGGATCGAACGTTGGAATTGATATTACCGACTGCGAAAAATAGCATGGCAGCGCTCCGGTGTCAAATCGTGAAACGCAATAACGCGATACGATTGGCCGATGCGTTTGCATTCAACTTGTCAAATGCCAGACGGCCGTTAAGAAAGCGGTTGCGTGCCAAACATTAGAACGTTGACGGAATCAAGGATCATATGCACGAATTTTTAAGAAAATACGACGATTTGAGTGTTTTAACATTGCATCGAATTTGTGTACCAAACGTGAACAACATATACAGTGAATATCCGTGTTCGGGAACAATCGTATTTATGTTTATTGCTTCGAAAAAGATCGACTTGTGAATGTTAATTCGGATAATTTTGTGTTTTTTAATTTGCACATAATACTTTTCGAAGTAATTTGATTTGTATCCGTATCTGACGACCGTGTGACGACAAATATACTTGAATGAGTTGAATCTTCAGTAAAAGTTCAAGAAACACAAGGAATACAATCAGGATGTCGAGTCCGAGAAACATCGGTGGTTCGGTTCGTGAAGGTACCCGGGTGGTGCTTCGAGAAATTACTGCATCCCTGCATAATTCGTCTCCGATACAGCCTCTTCGTCTCAAGGTATTTGATATATTTTAAAAAGAGAAAAGATGATGCGCCGTATGTGACAATGAACTCTCGGGGGCTCGCATATTTAGCGTTCTTATCGGCATTGTCATCTTCCTTTTACCCTGCCGCTTTTTTCTCTTTGTTTTTATTGGTAACAGTTGCGCCGGAGAACCCCTATAAATAAACCCTGAATCTCCAGGAGCACCTTGAAACGAAAATAAGTTTCGCTTCCCGCGCGTTACCATCTCCTTGACATCCGAAAAGAAACGCGGGTTTCTATAAAATTCATAACATTAATTTTTATTCTTTTTTTTTAACACAAAAATAACAACAACAGATATATTTATACTTTGCATTCAGCATCGATCACATATTAACAGATATCGTAATATTCGATCGCGTGTACGGAATAAATTAAAAGTACAGTTAACGTTTGACACAACTAGCAAATCCCTGTGCACTTCTTGTATGTACGAAACAAAAACTGGTTTGTTTCCAGCGTTATACAAAAATCTTGTTCCCGGTTAAACCGGTTCTCCTCGTTACGGTGAAAAACCTAACTGCATTTCCTTGTGTTTCTGGTTACAGAAACAATAAAAGCGATATTATGTAATTGCAAACACAATATTTTTATTGTCTCATCGATACGTGATACCGGCGAACAAATTGAGCCGAGAGAAAATGTAAATCAACCACTTGAAAGTTATTTAAACTTCGAGCATCCAATATCTCTTTTATCGTATCGATCTAAAACTCGATCGCATCCAACGTACGTTTAATGTATCGCTACGTAAGAGAAAGTGGCGATTAATCGCGATAATAGGGAATAACCATTATAGAATTCATATTGCAGGCGTTAATATGGTTATTTCTAAGCGAAAAGGAAGTTTATGAAATGCTTCGTTAAACGTTGTATCCATACGTTGTTTGGAGGTTGTTCGATCGACTGTCAGCATTCATCTGTCGATTAATCGAATATCAATTTAGTGTCGAAACGAAGAATAGAATCGCGCGACATTCAAATAAAAAGTTACATTTCTGTTATTCGAGAATAAGTTCTCTTTATTTGAAAATTGTTTAATTCGCAGATATTCCCAACTCTGGGGTAAGAAGGTTCGATTATCAATCGTGTTCACTTGTCACTCGAAAGATAGCGCTACAGGAACCTCACCTCTCGCTATCTCGAATCGTGTTCCACCACTTCCATAGTTGGTGATCTTTGTAGCATAATGCCCATGCGGCGTGTGCGCGGTCCGACGTTACGACAACGGTCTATAACAGCAAGTGTTTAGTGCGTGTATCATCGTGGCAAAGACGGTGGCGATGATACTTTGCTCGTTGATATTGCTGTACGAACCGCAGCCTCGTTACACGGTGCACGGGATCTAGCCGCGACCCTTCATCGCACGGATTACAAAATCATTGTTGAAAGGTGAGGCGTTCGCTTTTTTGGCAGCATCGTCGTTTTTCAACGCGCATATACACACATATGCACGTTGGTAGTCGCGTGCCGTCCCCAGAATCAAGCGGGTAGTGGTGGATGTCTAGAATATCGACTGGAGAATGCGCTGCGCTAATATTAGAATTTCGACCAAAGATAATCTTCCGTTGATCCGTCACGTTCGGTGAGTGCGTGGTTTTCCGATTCGTAGTCTCTTGGAAAGCAGAGACAGGCAGACTGCGAAGGTGATAACTGTGTCGTCAGACCTAGTTCCTCCTCGCTTGCTTTCAAAACCGCGTCCTTTCTCATTTTTTCGCTTATCGAATGCAATCGAACGGCCGTTACAAAAATTCCGCTCGTACCGCAACACCAGCATCAGCTCGATGGAGCCGTACGCAGAGGGATGAAAGAGACACACCCCTCTTCGAGAAGTGTCATTCTTTTGCTCCTGTCATCGCGACCAGATGAGAATGACTCATGTACCTGATATCGTGCGCGTTGCGGTCTCGATGATGTCAAGAACACCACCGAATAAGGAGAGCGCTAGCTTCTCGAGTTTCGAATGGGAATTGCTTCTGATCATATCGCTTCGCCTCGCTTGAATGCCTCGGACACAAGCAGTGAACGCGTTCAGTTTATACCGTAGATTTAACGAATAAAAGCGTCATGGTTGTAATCAGCGATTCGTCACGGTTGATGAAAAATGTTTCTCGCAATTCGAAGTGGTCGGGGCAATCGAACATCGAGGTGGGAATTTTCGATCCACGTATTTAGGTACGAACATTTTTTTTAATACATTGGTTCATTCAATGAAAGAGAAAAAAAAAGAAACGAGAACATTCCCATTTCCGTACTTCGACAAGCGTTAGAGGCCATTATCGCGTCTGAACGTGCAGACGCGTTTTAAATCGATTTCCCGCGAGTCTACGAATCGAAGTTGCGACGCATTTACGAAAGCGTTCAAATTAAAACACATCGATTAATTGTACATCTGATCGATTAAATCACATTTTACATTTATTTCGTTATTTTCATTTATGCATTTATTAACGTCGCGCGTGCATGGTTTTGAATTTCGAAATTTTCCCGCCATCAAAAAATGAATCTGGTAATTGGGAATCTAATGATTTGGTAATTGAGAATTTAGAGATTTAAACGCTCATTAGGAATGTTTAATTGCCACGATGCATGCCAGTTTTCGTTGAATATTAATAAATCATTATTTACGATCGAAGCGTAGATCATTATATATCGATTCAAAATTAAATTAACTCCGTGGCTTGCGGAAGAATCGGTCTGTTATTACGTTTTGATCACTTACGTAATTACACGCAGAGAACCGAAAAAAAATAAAACGTGTCTAGTAAAAAGATAGCATGAATATTCTAGTAGTTAATGTCTTCTTTCGTGATACCGCATTTACGTTTTAAGGCAAACAAACGATACGATGGTTGGTAGCGTGTTGTATTAGCGAACGATATGCATGTTCTACTTTCTAAACGCGTTTGTTTCTATTAAAGTGTTTCTAGAATTCGCCTCGATTCTTTTTACACTGATGCGTGCAATTAAATTGGACTCAAAATTGGATAATTGGGCCAGGTTCGAAACGATCAAGTAAATCGATACGATTCTTTAATTAATTACCATTTTATCGCTCTTTTGGTTAACAAAATACGATCGAAAAAAAGCAGATTTCTGCGTCGATAATCGAAAGAAGTGTCTCGGAACCTTCCAATTACCGCAAGAAAGCGAAATTTTGTTGATTCTTTAATTGAACGATATTGAATAATTCTGTAGTTTGAATAACTTTCAAGGATCCACCGAAGGATAACAAAGTTTCTAGCCACCAGTTTCACTGATCGATCTCTCTGATTTTCGAAACTCCGAAGCTACGCTTTAAATTCTCATACCAATCGCCGCATCGTCAGTTTTCGTTCTTTTATTCGTCGGAAACGAGCTCTTATTTCAAGAGAAATATTTTTTCTATCATTTTTACGTGCGTCAGATAGGGAATAGCATATGACACACCCGGTGCGTCACAACGTGGATTCAGTAGATACAGCATATGACGCATAAGGTGTGTCACTGTGTCTACTGTGCTGACACCACATGACTCACCCGATGCATCATAATGTTTACCCATAGGTATAACATATGACGCATACGGTGCGTCGCAGTGTCTGTCTGACGCATAAGGTGCGTCGATGGTTTCTACAGTGCACAGTGCGCGTACGCGAGACGTATTAAAGGAGTAAAGTAAAGGGGGAGGGGTGGGGAGGGGAGAAAAAAAAATACACAAGAGTAACGACGAAGGGGTGAATGGCAAGTCTGAAGGATGTTCCGTGTCGTCCAAAATAAACGTGTCAGGGGGTGAGGATATACGGAAGGAGGGGGAGGGGAGGGTGGGAGTAAAGATGGGGGGGGAGAAAGTAAGAAAGTTCACAACGTGGGGTTCCGTTGAACCCGCGTGTAAATATGGTCGCGTATCGGGCGGCAGTGACAGCCGAAAAGTGGAGGTCCTTTGAGAAGTCATGGGGAATCTCATCCGCAAGGTAAACTCGTTGGAAAGAAAAGCCTCGTTAATTAAAAAAAATCTCTAATCGATTTCATTCTTCGACGAACGATTGATCGATGGATCGACCCTTTTGCCCTGCGATCTTCGGTGCACGATTTAGCCGTCTTGGAACAAAGGAAAAATTATTTTTATCTTCTGTTCACCGATTTGCAATTTGACAAATGTTGATTGGCAGTGAAATTAACACAAATACGAGAAGTTTTAATGATATTTGAATTTCGTTCAAATAGCAAGGTACTTATCGAAGAGCAAAAGGTCAATCGTTTAAGTATTAAATCTCCGCCTCCTTCGAGGAGGTTTCTTCCTTCATAGAAATTAATTTAACACGTTGAATGTCGCGTATCACGCTTATAACACGAAGTAAAAAACTAATAGCATCAATGAAGATAGCATACAAAAATTCATTGAACATTCAACGTGTTCAAAACCTGCACACATGGTAGATGTTAGTTTTATTTATCGTTCATTTATTATGCACACGCACGTACCATCCCTGGAATACCGAATGAAGCGTTGGAACGAAAGAAGGAAACACATGACCGTCCGGCGAACTGTACTCGATACCATTAAAGGATCTCTAAGCCGTCTTTCGTTTCAAGGATTCTTTGTTTTCGAAATTCCTAGAACTTTGCACCGAAACTTCGCATGGAAAGAGATGTAAGGTCTTCCCTCTGCATTCGGAGCTTTTGACACTGGTACTACCGATCTATGTTTCATTTAAAATTAAAAATAAAATAAATAATAAAACGAATATACTTGAATTTTATAATTTAAAATAACTTGCTCGGTAGTTCCAGTGTTAATCGTGAAGTTCAGAGCAACAAGGATCCTCCCTCACTGTCCTCGAGGAAATAACTTTAATTACGAAATAACTAGGATCTCTCGGTTCCGAGAAGCTCGCACTCGAAAACACCTCGCCATTTCACCATTTGACCCAGAAAACAAACGTATCGTATTCGCGAAACTAGACAAAGAGTGCCGTCAAACGTAAATTTGCGAATCAACTCGCGTGCTGCGAAATTTTGCGTTTCATCGAGGCACGACCTACTTCTTCGTTCGTCAAACGGCTTCATTGTTTGATCGGCAACAAAAAAGTCATTCGCGACGCCTGTGAACGCCATTGATTTTCAATACTTTTGTACGAATACGCTTCAAGGTTACTACACGATCGATCATCTTCCATTGTAACTTCAATTAATCAATTTCTTTACGGGACGCACAAGGTGCGTCGCTGGCTAGGTCAGTGATCGGCAAAATCAGTCAAAGGAGCCAAAAATCAGCAACAACATGTTAATAATAATTAATTTTTTGATTGGTCGACCACTGGACTAGGTCATTCATCTCACCCAACCTAAACGTTCCAATAATTCCGAAGAATTATCCTCAATCTTCTTTACAGCCTTGTCGAATGCCATAAATTTGCACGACGGTACAAAGAAAATGCCTCGAGAATTCCAGCGATCAGAAATAGGTCGGATTCCCGATAAACCAAGCCCGATCGTTTCGACTCACCGCGCCACGAAAAGAACTCGATCCACCACCAGCAGAATTCGTTCATAACTGCTGTTGGCATGGAATCGCGGCCAAGACTGGCGCGCGAACATCCGACAAAACAAAATCCTGGCCCTCCTCCTCAACCTCGGTGTTGGGGGTATATTTTATAATTAGTCGCAGCCTTGCGAAGTTGCGCAATTTCTGAAAGAAATCGCGAGCCACGCCGTCAGCTGATACCTCCGCAATAATCAGTGAACGACGATCGCTCGCCGCGGGTGCCAGGCGTTGTCACCGTTTCGCTCTCCTTTACCCGAGATATGGATTATATCAATAAGCTGTTGCAGCGTGCCGCCGCGGTCCCGGCAAGGACGAGGTCGCCCACGCCATTGGTATTTTCCGCCGAACCCGAGCCACCGCTCGTTACCAACCTTCTCGAGTACTTCATTAAATCGTGCAGTTTCTGATTATACGTTCCGTCGCGAGCATGCACGCTTTCGCGTCGAATCCTGATGATGATGATGATGTACGATTGACGCACGGTAGCCTTGCGAAAGACTGATCAGTGGGTAGCACCTGTGGGTTCCTTTTCAACCGAGACCGTTCACTTTCGGTCCATTTATGTATCCTTCGCTTTGTGTTATTTCCAATTTGAATGCTCCTTGACGATCTATTGTTCCATATGAAAGAGAAATAATTAGTTGTTTGTTTTGTAAGTTGTATTATGAAGATTAAAAAAGCTTACCTGTTCAAGTGCCAAGTGGCGATATTGCGCGTTCGGTTTCTGTCGATGAGTAACTTTATGGTTACTTATGGTTTTAGGTAAATTAAGGTAAAATTGGAGTAATATTACCCTTCGTAGGTGTACTTGTTAAGAGTAAGCTTGGCAATTTTCGATTGAGAAACAACAAAGACCCTTGGCACTGAAAGGGTTAATTAAGATACGAAGCCTATTAAAAAAGTTCCATCAGCATCATCAGAATTCGGAATCCCCGTGATTTCACGATTAAAAATAGAGCAACATAGCATGGAAGTCCTTAGAATAGAATTAGAGCTCTTAAATTGCGTTTCGTATCGACTGATGTCCTCTTTTTCTGTCCGACAGAGCGGCACCGACGGTTCAGCAGCGAAACCAGCGGAACATGAGGTGAAGGTTCGTTTCGCCCGCGAGTTCGCCGACGTTGGATCGATCAGTTATGCGACACCAGAGACCCTCTCCTCGGCCAGCAGTTTCCAGAGTCTGAACAGCAGTTTCAGCGCCAAGAGCAGCAACGGCGTCACCGAGTCCGCGTCCCACAGCCCTGGTCAGACCGTGAACGGTTCCTACGCGAACCCTAATATATCCGGTTTGGACGATCTGATCAACGGCTGCGCCGAGATACACCTGAACAGCGAGGAGGATCGCTCGTACAACCACAGCTCGCAGGATCTCAGCCAGGATCAGACGTTCGCCTCAGCCACCGACGAGCTGCCCATCGATCGCTCCAACGACTTCTCTCTAACAGAATCTCAGAACAGTTCACAGATCGTAGCCAACGATTCCAGTACTCAGGAGTCCAGTTCTTTGTTGCTGAACCGCACACAGAACATCCAGGATAGACCTATCCTTCTGGGTACCATTTGCGTGAGGCAGCCGCTGCCGGTAGCTGTGATCACCAACAACAAATACAACGTACTCTCGAAGACTCAGGAATCGATCAATAAGTCGATTTCGCCCAACAAGAGCAAGGATGACTCGTCCCGCGAAGTTGGTAGCCCCGTGAACAGCGTGGATGAGGTTTCACTACCGCGTCCAAGTCCTTCAGAGTCTAATTTGAACTCCACTGTGTGCCTGGAGGAGATCTCGGACATCTGTAAAGAAGAGCAAAGCTCCCCGTCAGAGCGTGCCTTAGTCGAGCCTTTGAACGTACCAAGCCCAGCTCTCAAATCGTTAGAGTCTTCAGCAGACCCAGAAGAACCCTCCTTGCCTAGTATATCGACGTTGGCGGACCATGCAGAGGGGCTGTCGCTGCCCAGCATCCCCAGCCTATCCTCGTTCGCTGTAACAGACTCCTCGAGCGGGAACGATTCTCAGGAGGACAAGGACAATGTGAGCAGCCCGCTGATCAGGTCCTCGTCCCCGTTTAACGACAGCGCCGCGGTTCAGAATGCGCTAAACAAAAGCGACAATTCCGTGGAAACCGCTTCGCCCGATCCTCGCGGTGGAGAAAGTCGCGAGGCATCTGAAGTTCGACAGAGTTCTGAGGCCGAGAGTAACGATACGAAGAAGGTCGAACTTTCTCCGAAGGAAGCTAGCCCGGAGGTAAATGTTTCTCCTTCCAGAAAGGAAGAGACAGAGACTAAGAACTTGAACGAGGATACTGAGAGGATAGCCGAGAATGTAGAAGCGTTCACTGAAGAACAGAACGAACAGCCGTGTTCCGAAGAGAAGCTGGACAGGACTCTTACCCTGCAAGACGTGTCCTTGAACGAGGAAACCGTGCCTGATTTGGAGCAGTACGTGGAGTTCAAACCGCAACGACAAAGCACTTCTTTGGACACGTTATGCATCGAGCAGCCCAACTTTGAGGACCTAAAGTCCGCCGCTGAACAGGTCGCCAATGATATTTTCAAGTCCTCCTTAGAGTTTTCGAATGAGAACGATCATTTCGTCAGCGCGACGTCTCAATGTAATTCTTCCTTTAAATGTACCCTATCTTAGTTACCAAAACGTTTGTACAGCTTTTTTATTAATGAAGATCTTCTTTGTAGTGTTTCTAGATCCAAAGAGTTTCGACTTTCTGATAGCCCACGGCAATTCGAAGAAGAATACTCTGAACCGTTTGAGGGAGGAATCTCTGTACGTGAAGTTCGATCCACTGGTCGGGAACACCAGCATGTTGCCTCAAGGAAATACTCAGCCAATGAACGAGGAGCAAAATGGCAAGAACGAGATCCCGTCTACGGACAATAATACCAGTCCAAAATGTAATCCTGCCATAGCTGCCATCGATAGGCTACTTTACTTCAGTCCTATTTCTACGCGTACCGTTCAGAAGATGGAAGAGCCACGTGAAAAGATTGTAATTATACTTGTAGCTCTATGATGCGTTTGTTAATGAGTTAGAAACGAGTATTTATGTATTTACTGTGTACAGGAACAGCCTACGGAGGAGCCTAAATCCGAGACTCCACTTATTACTGATATTAATATGAGTAAGGAATTAGAATTAGTGAAGACTACTGTACTGCAGTTGGAGGCAGAGTTGGAGAAAGAGAAGAAGGCATACGAGGCGGAATTGGAGAAACAAAAGAACTCCTTCCAAGAAAAAATAAATAAATTACAAGCACAATTGGCGCAGGAGGTAAAGAGCAAATCTCAGATGACGTAAGTTGCTTGTTATTTGTGAGGTTACTTGTCGATAAGGATAGAATAGCACAGGTGAGGTGTTGGTTTCAGGGTCGTAGTCGAAGAATACGAAAAATCGATTAGTCGGCTGCTTACGGAGAAAGAACGGGACCGTACGAACTTCGAGCAGGAGAAAGCAAAGCTTCAAGAGGAATTGCAAACCACGAATGTTCATTTGACCAACACGGAAGCCGCTTTCAACGACGTTCATAAAAAATATGAAAGACTGAAAGGAGTCGTGTCCGCTTACAAAAGCAACGAGACGGTACTGAAGGAGAGCATCGAGGAGAATATGGAAACCATCAAGGGTCTAGAAACGCGATACGAACAGTTGAAGAACCATGCTATGGCTCAACTCGAAAAGTAAACATCTTAAATTAAAATATATAATTTTCTAGGGAAAATGGCAGTAAAACACAATAATTAATTTAGCCCAACGTTTATATATTTCTATAATAACTTAGTAATATCTAGGTCTGATGCTCAGTAATTTCTGAATGGAAGACAGATACTCTGAAGTCACCATTTTCCCTAAGAAAGGTTACCTGCACTGTAACGTATGTCATTGACTCAATGAATGTTTCAGAGCTAACTTTGAATTGGACGCTATACGAAAACAGCATGAAGATGAGACTGTGAAACTTCACGCGATGGTAAGGAAGGCGGAACTGAAAAGCAATTCGCTGGCTGAATTAGTGGAACAGAAAACTAAAGAGAACAAGGAACTGACGCAAATACTAGACGAAGTGATCGCCAGGGTGGGCCACCAGAATGCGGAATGATAAGCGGAGAGAATAATACGAGTACCGCGAGTGCAACCTCGATTAGTCTTTATTTGTTTACTCGCCTCTTAACGTTTCAGATAGAACTTGTATGCTAGGTACGAAGTACATGTATACAAACCGCGTTTTAAAAATTATTAATTGCAAGAGAGAGCTAAGTTTACGCCCTTCAAAACAAAATCCCCGTCTCTTTAGGTAGGTTCAAACGATTTCAATCTTTTATCGTTTGAGCTGAAAAAACCGGAATTTTATTTTAAAGAGCGCAAACTTATTTCTGTCCCCTACTGTATATATATACTATTTTATCGCTAATAAAAAATAAGTATATTAAAAACAACCTTCCATGTTATGTTTTAAACAATAAAAATATGCTTCCACAGTAACAACATTCACACGTCACGCGTCAATGTTTCACGCGATTTGTTATATATAATACACTTCGATACGATATCTCACTAAATTTAGTTTAAATAAAATCCACTGTTTTTATACATACATATATATGTTCCACCCTGTCGTACGAATACCAATGCTCGACGATTGATATCTTTTCTAACGATAAATAAGTCACTTCGCGTAAGTTTATTTGTCGTTGCTAATGAGTATTGTCAATCCGTCGGTCTCGCGTCGATCACGAATAAAACATGATGTTTCGCTAACTTCAGCATACGATCGCTCGTACTACCCGGTTTGCGAGGGATGCTCTTGTTCTCCAGTTCGGGCATCAGTTTCTTGATGGTCCGCGCCAAGTTCGTGGCGTACTGTTTGAACTGTGGATGAGTCATGCCTATACCTTCGCTGCGCAAAGCCTCCGCCACCGCCCATAATAATTTCTGGAAATATATATTTGTATAAAACAATTGTGAAATCTTTATATTTAAAAAAGAAATGTACCTTTCTATGTATGTCACTGAGCTCGTTTCTCCCTTCAGTCACAGATGGCCCCTTTTTTTCAATGATGTTACTTGAAGAGTATCTCTCCCACGAAGGCGCCGAGTTGTTGTGCAACTCGTGAGCGCAGTCAAAGGACAAGCTCTTCGCCCATTTGAACCGCGGTCCCTCCAAGTCCTCCTCGTTCTTCCTCTTCCTCGACTCCTCGGCTACCTTTTGAACGCTTTCGTAATCGTGTTCTTTCGTGAACAGCGCGCGTTTGATGTTTTGGGAATTCGACCCACTTATCAGCGTTTTGCTTGGTCCCGCGCGGTCGGGAGGGGGGCTCTGAAAGAGAGCACGCTTGGACGTTTCGATTTTCGACTTCAGTGGACTGGGTCCGTCCAGAACGAGTCTGCGGGCCACTCGTTTCTTCGTTGAACTCTTCGGGGTACCTCGCGGACTCTTGCCCCGAGGACTTTTACCTCGAGGACTCTTGCCTTTTTTAATCGTGGGCTTCCTAAACGAACAGTAATGGATTTTAGATTATTAAATACTTTTTTAAGATATCATGTTTCAAAACGTACTTAATATTTAACACTAATAACTTCTTATTGTTGAGCGCCAATCCTTGCAAATTCGCGCTGGAAAACGTTCTCCGTCTTTTGGTCAAATGATTTAATCTCTTCCCTGGACTTTGGCCGTTATCGCGTTTCGATAAAAGATTTCGTTTTTTTGCACTTCCTGGTGCCTGTTTGGAGAACCATACCGTGCAGGTGGACTGGGTTTCCGCTCCTATGTATCTCTCGCACAGTTTTGACGTGAGGTTTTCAAATTCCTCCACTGCTTTGTTTCTGTTGTAGCTGAAATTATGCGAAACGTTGTAGACATATAAATGCGACAAATTGGAAAATATGGAGTATCAAAATACTTACTGTATACCATGAAACTTGTGGTGAAATGCTTCTGGCCATGACAGAGAGGAAGCCTGCTCTTCATTGACTGTGTAGTAAAAAAGAGACTGCTTCTGGTCAGAAGTGAAAGACATTTTGGTTTCATTCTTATTTGCAATCACCTGTGGATGCACAGGATTTGAAGGTTTCTTTACATTGTCTTCAGTGCTAAGTACACCATCCTCACTACTAGGAACTACTTGTTTTACTTTACAATTATCACGGGAGACACTAGACTTGATATCTAGTTTAGATTTGTTATCACCATCATTGCTTTGACATTGTGGATCACAAGCATCAAAAGCTGTGCTTAGATTTCTAAGGGTGCTTTTGTTGTACTGATAAGAATTAATTGTACTAATATTTTCCTTATGAATTTCCAGCGATTCTTGGTTTATATTTGGCTGCAACTGTTTCTCTGGCAATACACTCGGTGTCCAAAATAAATGTTGGTTTTCATAAATATGTAAAAGTAATTCTGTACAATCAGTCCGGCAAATTGTGAGTTTCGGGGGTGGAGGCACACCACTTAAATATTTATTAATCTTAACTAATAAATTATTATCTGAGTTAGCAATCAGGTCAGCCCGAGAAGGTTTCTCTGGACTGTCTATTGCTATTATTTCATTTGTTAACGTCTCATCATCCTTTTTATCGTCCTCATGGTCACTGTCAAACATCTCTGGACTGCAGATGTTTGGAAGTTCTTTCTCTGCACTGGGACTTCCATCTCTGTTAGAGGAACAGCAATCCATTGCATTGTCTACAAAAAGCAAACAAATTTTGTAATTATAATAAAAATAAAATTAACAGATATTAATATGATAATGTAATATAACATTAACAAAAATGAGGAACATCAAGTAACAGTAAAATGTGTTTCGTAAATTTAAAGATCATTGTGAAGTTTAAGTCCAACTCGAAATGTTCGTTACGATATGCAGATACGTTATCTAACTTTGCAAATACAATGCGATAAAAGTAATTTCTTGGAACAAAAATTTCGTGTTCAAATAATTATCGTTTGAACGTCATTTAACATTCAGATACGATTTAACGTCAAAATGACGATTAGCCTGTTGCTTCGTCGGACACATTGTAGATACCTAGCGCCTGTACATCGTACGTTTAAAAGGAAATTTGTGAAAAACTTATTTTTACTAAACTACCCCCATAAATTTAAATATACTTACGCCTTTAAATGAATCGACGTTCAAACGTTTTTTCCTTTCAATAACTCGCTGGCTAACAGCCAAATTCATTTGCTGTTCTTCGACATCAGAAGCACGGTTCGCTACGTATACTAACTTATACAATACGTACGTCATGCATCTGACGACAGTGCGTTTAAGCCTTAAAGTTCTCTCTGCGTCACATACTTTCCTGAAATTTTGTCCGTACACATCTTGTACAAGTACTTATATATCTTGTCAGTAGATATATCAGTAGATAATGTTATCTATTACAGTTATCTAAAAATATAGCTTATTGATCATTTAAAAAGAGCACATAAAGCTATATTCTGTGTACGATAAGCATTGCTGTTATTCGCTACGTATTGCGCTGAGCTACCTAATATAAGGAACTAATATGGATATATTGTTAATAACAACATATAAGTTGTTACTAGTACATGAAATATTATTTTCACCAGTTTTTTTATAAACATTTGTATAAATATATTTCAGGTGTGTATGTTTTATAATTACATATTTAAAAAATAGTTTTATATATTAATATTATTGGACAATAACTGTATTTTTTTTTTAGGAAAAATTATTCTGACAATCATGAAGTTTAATACAGAAACTTACAAAAGTATTAACTATATTTAAACAAGCTTCTGCAAATGAATGTTTAAAATAGCTTGTGTGATAATTTGGTAGTCAAAGTCATGTGTATGATACATTCTATCACGATACTTGGGTGATTCATGGATCAATACTTATAATTTATTCGTTGTACTTTTATGAACTTACAATGACACTACATAGCTTATCAGTTTGCATTCACAAAGTGTATATCAACTGTGAGAAGCATTGGAATTGCTGAAAAAGAGCTAATAACATTGATAGATCAAAATGACAAATAACACCAGAATGTTTGGCTTGCTTTTATATAAAAATTTCATAATACGAATTAGAAATTGGAAAACAACATTGTTCCAAGAGTGTTTGATAACAATTGCTTTGTTTGCTTTGATACAAGCTGTGAGGGATTTCACTGTGCAACCACCTAGAGTATTTAATGAAAGTACATATTATAAGATATATACCAAAAAACATTTGACTTTTATAAACAGAGATTACACATTTTTATATTATGTGCCGCAGAATTCGTATACAAAAGACATTATAGAAAGCACTCGAATGTGCTTGAAATTACCATATGAAAGTAATTATTGCAATCAATAATGTAATACATTATACAATGTTGTTTTGTTAATGTGAAATTTATTTTATTGCATATGTTGCACAGATGTAGCTGGATTTTCATCAGAGGATGATATGATTAATGATTACACAAAGCTGCAAGTTAAAGTTCAAAACTCTGAGGTCTTTGCTGTTGTATTCGAACAATATAATACAACCGACATAAAATATAAAATCAGACATGATTTCAATATTCCACATATATTATATCCAAACACATTTGTTACACCTGAATTATATTTTCATTATATACCATTTTTACAATTACAAATGTGTCTTGATGAGTCTTTTATAAATCACACATCACAATCTCCAATGGAAAGAAGGGTATTATAAAATACATGCTATTAAGTTCACTTGCTGTTAATAATATATATTATTTATTATATATATATATATATGTATTTCAGTTGTCAATACAAAAGATGCCTGATCCTCCATACATTAAAGTAAATGATTTTGATATGGAACTAAGAATGGTGATGTGTACATTTGCTGTCATTATTTTTATAATGCCATTAAATATAGAAACGCGTTATGCAACAAACGAAAAATGCATTGGAGTAAATGTAAGTATGTTACAAATTCTTCTAACTATGCAATAACCATTCTAACAACACATTGTATGACTATGCACAGGTTTTAATGGCGATAAATGGAGTAAAACAGTATCAAAATCTATTGAGCTGGTTAACAACCAGCATCCTATTCAGCAATTTTTATACAATTCCAATAATAGTATTACTAATGAATACTTTTTCTGAAAATGTAGAGCCTTATTTGTATTATAGCAACGCCTTTATAGTTTGGTTAATGCTTCCAATGCATGTTGCTCATTTGACAACATTTGGTATACACGTTACCGCATACTTTTCGAAACGTAAGTTCCATTTCCAGATAAACTGTGAAACCTAATGAATAGCTTCAATTAATGATATACTTGTTTTTGCAGCGCGTTTCGGTCTAACGATATTAACAATCGTTTACTTTGTGATTTTTCAACTTAACCAAAGTATGATAAAGGCAGAAGTATTTTCGATAATACCATTCATAGGACTATTATTTCCAAATGTATTACTGTATAGATTCCTGGCTGAAGTCAATACATACGAAACTCAATGTATATACAAATATTTGTTTAAATCGTATTAATGGTATTTAATTATGACTTATATTTAAATATTAAATATGTTCCACGTTTTAGTAACTGGTGTTCAGTGGTCAAACATGTTTGTTCCTGGAGATGTACAATATAACGTCACTGGATCCGCTGGATTTGTATTAATATTGTCACTGTTGGGCATTCTATTGCACTTCTTTTTAGCATTGTATATCAGTGCCGTATTCCCAGGGAAATATGGAGTACGTAAGAAGCCGTTCTATTTTTTGAAGGTAATTAATATTCCAAAATGTCTTTAACATTTTTCTGACAGCCCATGATACGGGTGCATAACGTAAAACGTTGTTTTAATAATAGCAAATTTTGCAGTATTTAAGAAGAAACAAGGTGCACCTTGACGACGACATCGAGGACTTCGATTATGATACTGTGGATAATGAAAATTTCGAACCCGTGACAAAGGGCGCGCTCACTCCTGGCATTCAGATTCGTAATCTTAAGAAAACGTATACAACTGGTTATTTACGTAGATCCGTAAGTTTGAACTTTATTTTATTATAATATATGTAGTCTTCATAGTTACAAATATAATTATTTTACAATAGAAAATCCAAGCATTGAAAGGAGTATCAATGGATTTATACAAAGCCCAAATAACTGCTTTATTAGGTCACAATGGAGCTGGGAAAACCACACTTATGTCTATATTAACAGGTAAATTTTGTAAAACACATAAAATATTATACTGATGCCTTTTAATACGTATTTCTTATTAGGTGTAATAAGCCCATCCGAAGGGAAAGTTCTTATAAACGGTAAAAGCTTGGCGAAAGATTTAGGAATGATTAGAAACGATTTAGGATTATGCCCTCAGGAGAATATAGTTTTCCCAGACATGACTGTATTCGAACAGTTAGAATTTTTTGGCCTAGTAAGTACATTAATTAATGATCCAAGGTAATTACTACTATGTGTGAAAATTTTAGTTGAAAGGTGTAAATAAAACGAGAAAGGAAGTTCGAAGAAATGTTGATATTCTTCTTAATAAACTAAAACTACGCGAGAAAAGGAATGCTCTTCCAGCTACATTATCTGGAGGACAGAAGAGGAGATTGTGCCTTGGGATGGCTCTCATTGGCGATGCTAGTGTAAGAATTTAATTTAACTTGTTTTATCTCAAAGAAAATTGTTAATTTCAATAATATTTCGTTTAGACCATAATCTTGGACGAACCGACTTCAGGAATGGATCCTGAAACCAGAAGGGATATATGGGACATCATACTAGTAAGGAAATTGCTTTTACATACAAATAATTAATTATTGGTATAAAAATCTTAAATAACTTCTTGTAGAAAAATAGAGAAACAAAAACGATCCTGATCAGTACACACAGCATGGAGGAGGCTGACATACTTGGTGACAGAATTGCCATCTTGCATGGAGGACAGTTGAAATGTTATAGCACATCCATGTTTTTGAAAAAACAATATGGTAAATATATTTATTGCATAACAATATGCATTTAATGTAAAAGTATTGTGTAATTTCAGGCCTTGGTCACTTGGAAGTGACATTTTCAACTACGACCTCGTGTAACTCGAACGAAATTATAAATAAATTTGGTGCTGGAACGCAACAAATAAGCGTAGACAGCGAGAAGATTGTCCTAAGCGTACCAAATAACGATACGCTGCCACAAACTCTGGATAAAATTGAAAGTCAGAAAAAGCAACTAGGCGTTACAGGAATTAGCGTATCGCTTATCACTTTGGAGGAAGTGTTCTTAAAGTAAGTTATGTTCAAACATCGATTTATTAATCATTTAATATCATAACAAAAATATTTATTCTTTAGAGTGGTTAAAAAAGAAGAAAAAGAGAAACATTTGAACGAAATATTCTGTTCTCCGTTCCAAAAAGTCGAAGGATGGCCTTTATGTATACAAACAATTCTAGCACTGTATAGTAAGAAATTAAGTTACACTAAAAAGAATTTAACCCACATATTGATGGTATGTATTACAATAAAATCACCAGCGTTATTATTTTTACTTTCAGTTATCAAACTATTTTATTTTCAGCTATTTTTAGCAACTTTGGCGATCATATTATTAGGATTGGGCTATGTCCCGCCTCACGGTTCGACGGAAATATTCCCGCTGAAACTGGATATGTACAGGTATCCCAAAGCTGTGTATTCGTCTGATAATTCAACCATTGGTACGCATTACAAAAACTCGGTAGAGTACTTTGGCGGAACCGCGGAAGAAGCAGGGCAAGGAGTAAGCGTGTCGCAAGGTAAACGGAAGAATTTTAACAAATCCTGAAGCTTGTTGCCAGAAATTAACCCCAACCGTTCTTGCAGCTTTGCTGGATCATGCTGTGAAAGATCTCGCTGAATATCGTAACAATTACATCGTTTCTGCTGAGTTTAACATTTCCAAGGGAATCGTGCACGCTAACGGCTTGTATTCTGGCACTGCAATGCACAGTGTACCGATAACGATGAATCTGCTGTCGAACGCGTTAATCAAAAGCGTGGCTGGCGAGAAATACTCCATCCACGTTTCGAGTCAACGGCTACCGGACACTCTGTCCGAGACGATAGTGTTTCCGGACGTGGAATCGATGTCGCGAGCGCTGGTGTTCTGCGCGATTTTCTTCCCCATCCTGGCGCTTTTCCTCAACCATCCCTTCCTAGAGATGGAGAGCAAAGTGAAGCAGCTTCAAAGAATGACCGGAGTCACTTCCTTCTCCTACTGGGGCACCATGTTCACCTTTGACTTTTTGGTCCTCACAATGTTTATACTTCTTATGATGCTAGGATTTTACATTATGGATGTTATGTTGGAAATTCGCATGTACTACTGCACGGAAATATGTAAGATGACGCTTATTTACATTCGCTGAGGATTCAACCTAATCTCTAACCTTACGTTTCAGTGATTATGACGCTATTGTTGTTGCTGTTTGGTGTCAATTCTTTGCTCGTGACGTACATATTTACTTTTATCAATAAATCACGAAATACCGTGTCGGTAATATTAAGTACCGTGCCTACTGGAGTGGGTAAGTTGACTAATGGGAATGGCTAGACGAGAGTAGTCGACAAGTGCGAATGACTAATTGTTTTTTATTCTAGTGTTCATACAAATTCTTCTACACAAGCTGATCGAAAGCTACGATAAGTTGAGGGTTTTACACGCGATACAGAAGAAGATATTCCGTATGATACCCCATGTGAGCCTGTTGCACGGTCAAGTATCTTTCCTTAACGTAGCCATAACAAACGCGAGATGCCGTCGATTACCGAAACGATTGCAAGACGTAACGTGCCTGAGCGCTGCTGATGTTTGTTGTGGTATGAGTTAACGTTTTAATCGACTTCAGATCCTAATCTCACAAGACGTAATATCCCGCCACTTTTGCAGGTTTGGACTGCGCGGATGGAGTCTGCAAGAAGCAGCTTCCCTACTTCTCCGATCACAGCAGCGACCTGAGCCTGGACGAATGCATCATCTACTTATCCGTGATGCCATTCATATACTTCGCTGTACTTATTATTCTAGAAGAACGATTGATCTACAAATTGTACGCCATAGTGTTCGATCAAAGTTTGAAAAATGGAGGTGATATAAAGGACGAGGAGGTGGCGAAGGAGAAGCAGGCGGTGCAGTCGGAGCTGAAGAAGCTGATAATCCATGACGCGTTGTCTCACGAAGGTAGGTTTATTTCTTTAAATTAATCGAACGAAATACTGTGATGGTTATTTGGACACAGGAAATAAACTCAATTACGGAGGAAAGGGAATGCCAGTGTCCACCGTCAAACCCGACGTCCTCGAAAGCCCCGAGAACGGCAACGACAGCCTCTTCTTGGTTTACGAGTTGAGCAAATACTACGGGAAATTGATGGCGGTGCGGGAGATTAACTTCCGCGTGAAGCAACGAGAATGTTTCGGATTGCTTGGCGTCAACGGTGCGGGGAAGAGTACCACGTTTAGAATGTTAACTGGCGAAGAAATGCCTAACAGCGGCATCATGTACTTAGGAAGATCGGAGATTCGCGTGGATAGGAGAAACGTAATGCAAATCTCTTACACAATGGCAATTAGGTAGCTATTATTCAGCGCAACTCATGTATATGAATAATTTTATCCACAGTATCTCGCTCAAATGGGCTACTGTCCCCAAACTGACGCGTTGTTGAGTTCCTTAAATTCCTTCGACCACTTGCGACTGTTCGCCCTGCTTCGTGGCATACCCAAATCCAAGGTGGACCTAGAAGTCAATAAATGGATCAATCGGCTCAGTAAGCATTCTCTTTAAGCAATTCACGTACAGAGCTTAAGGATGCATGTCTGATTCCAGATTTAAATGCTTGTATGAATCAAGCAAGCGGTACTTACAGCGGTGGTAATAAACGACGCCTGAACATTGCCATGGCTCTGATCGGCAACCCAACGTTGGTCCTGTTGGATGAACCAACGACGGGTGTCGATCCTGCAGCTAGAAGATCGTTATGGAACGTAGTTCAATCCTGCCAGGCGATGGGTCAGGCCATTATACTCACCTCTCACAGGTACGTTGCCTGATACCTAGGGGAGTTTCTAATTGCCTCCGCATTTGCATAAAAACATATTTTCAACAGCATGGAAGAATGTGAGGCTCTGTGCAACAGACTAGTCATTATGGTGAAAGGTCAATTGGTCTGCGTCGGTGCAAGCCAGGAATTGAAGCAACGATTCGGCGCTGGTTACGATATTCACATTAAATTAAATCCCAATCGCTCGGAGGACGATTTGAGCAACATTAAGTCGGTTATGGAATCGTCGTTGACCTGTGAAATCAGGGACGAGAATTTGGTAATAGATTCTTGACAAATAGCGTTCGCTAATTTAAGCCTTCGTACGTTATTTCGTATTTTATTCAACAGGGATTGCTCGCTTACCATGTCACCGATTGCGGAACGACGTGGCAAAAGATGTACGGTACGATGAAGGATTTGAACGATCGGTACAGTTGTATCGTCGATTACGCCGTGTTATCGGCCACTCTGGAGCAGCTTTTCATTCAATTCGCCAGAGGAACCGAGTCGAAAACGGAGAACGTTCCAAATTCCAGTACCGAGGCGGCATTTGTATAAATGTATAGCATCACAGTAATGAATCGAATGTTTCGCTTACAAGAAAGCTTTCAGAACATTCTTTTTAATCTCTAAAAGCATTAATGTCGTAAGTTCGCGCACGATGCTTGTCATCGTTGCTGAACGCTTCTAAATATGTACATGTAATTTATATTTTTAAACTTCTAATATATTGATAATACATTGCAATTGCGTTTGAAATTTATTGTCTGTTAATAAAGATCGTTGTGAGAATGATGGCTGGACGCAACGGATGGAATGGTGTGTGTGAAAGCTTGCAGGAAGAGAAACAACGATATAAATAAAGTATTGATATTTTATATAAATAAAAAAGTTACATAAATGATATAATATTCTTATGTACATAAGTCCGCCTTTAAATGAGATTGCTGTAATGGAACAGAATTGATCGTGTAAATGACTTCCACGGTGTCGTCTAGTAATGGTATCCGCCCGAGCTTGTTTGGTATGAATTGGGACCTTGATATCCGCCTCCGCCGCCGCCTCCGCCTCTGCCACCTCCGCCATTGCCACCGCCTCCTAGTATGACCACGTTTAAACAAATTATTTCAATATTTCATGGTGTAAATTTACACCCTTTCTTAATTTACGATTTAAGACAGGTTATCGACTGAAACGCACCGAAACCACCCCCTGAAGGATAACCGCCGCCACCGTTACCGCCACCTCCTCCACCGCCGCCGGAAGTATCCTGATTCTCGCCTCTGGCCTCGGCAGCGAGCGCCAGCTCCACTCCTCGCTGAATCTCAGGCGGTATGGGTGGTGGTGTGGGCAGATGGGCGCCCTGAGGATGGAAGCCCTCCTCGTCCGCCGTGTACGTGACGCTGTACTGCACGCCGTCGGGTCCCGTGTACGAATACGAGCCGCTAACCGCTTCCGAGTTGCCTGCGAACCGAGAGACTACGGATCAGCCATTGATGCAACAGGTGTGACGAGCTCGCGTGTTGCGCCACCGGCATTTTTGCGGCTTTCCAGCTTGTTAATAACGATCATCGCTAGACGTTCCTTCTATCGGGAACCGGAAGTGGGTCTGCAAGGATTTATGCCTGCCAGACAATTTTAAATCTATACAGTAATAATATACAGAAGTAGCGCTTATGGCATGTCAACGTAAATCTCAAATAACAATGGACCAACCAATTGTTTTAATTTACATAATAATTTTAGCCAATTCTCAGGCTCTGAAATGTTGCTAGCGCCATTTAGCAATACTTTTAAGTCATCAGCTGTTACAAAATCGAGCGTTTTATGAGTGAGCAGGTGATAACCATTTGTATTTTTCTTTTTTGTTAACCGATTCGGAGATGAAAGTAGTGTCCCGAACGGGAGGCGATAGGAGGATGGAGGGCAGTCAGGTTTTATCGGTTCCAGTATTCACCGATCCGGGTCTCCATTGTAAAACGGAAGGATTGTAGGCTGAACGCTGATGATGGATAGGAGGTAATAACGGCGAGAAATGGCAGCGAACGGACCGCGAAGAAAAGGAACACGGGATGTCGTTGTTGGGTAACGAGATTGGCCCTGATCTCACCTTGCTGCTGACCCGTTTCCTGCGCACTGATACCATTTCCTGTTTCGTAGTTGAACTGGTAGTTGCCGTCGCCGCTGTTCTGATTGTTGAACGAGACGATGGGTATCTCCTGGCCGCCTCCTGGCCCACCGCCTCCCCTTGGTCCGCCGCCTCCTCCTATGCCGCCACCGCCGCCGCCGCCGCCAGCTGAAAAAACCGGAGACGTTACACGCTTTCGACGACACGCTTTTACGTACGTACCCGCGTAGCGATCGTGATTCGTGAAAATTTCACTCGTCGTTGCACAACAAGTTTCTATGATTCGTTTACCATAAAATAGCGAAATGAATGTTTGCAATTAGCCCGGCATGTGAGAAAGGAGAGGACGGTTTCGTAGCTGCGGAGGAACCCCCGGCTTCGAGATCTTGCATCACGGACTTTCTCAATGATGTATGGCAATTAACCCCTGAACGACGGCCCATTCAGCGATATAGGATTTCAAATTAATTTATATGCTGTTATGTCAACGCAGGAATGCTATAGTAAAAATAGGTATTTGTGTAATATGTTGCAATATTAGTTTGAGTCAAGATTGATCCTTGGTCAAGATTGATTGGTTGCATTATTTGAGGGTTGGTTCCTGTTTGCTGCAGTTATTAAATAAAGATTGTTCTTTGTGAAAGGGAATTTGAAAGGTTGTAGCAAAAATATAGAACAAAAATCTGGAACAAGTCAAGCTGACTCATCTGGTAGACCTAGTGTTAATTATGTAAAGAAAATGCTAATTTAGCATTGAGATTAATCAATCTACTATTCTTTCAGTGATAACCGTAAAATGCGAAGGATGTCATCAGGAGTGCCTCAATTAGGAGGAATTGAAAGGCATTGATTAATGAAGAGAATCAAATATGCTCTGAACGGTTCAATACGCTTTTTACCAGGCAACAAGTTAATACTTATGCAACAAGTTAATACACGTCGAAGTCAATGGGCACGATCAACAAATGGATGACCATTACGTTCGAACGCATTAGGAAACCTGAAAGACATTTACGTCTTTCCGCATTAGGAAACAGCGAAACGATTTGGTGACGAACGAGCCGATGCAAATGCAAATAAACCAATCATCCTTAACAGACGGCAATTAGTCAGGCCTTTCATACAGGCCACAATATGTTTCGTCTCGTCCCACGTCCTGTAAATCGGCTTTTTATCGATCAATGTATCCGTGCAATCCTCCTGGATTGCGTCATCGACAGAGTGAAATCAGCGATTAATTCGTCAAATGAATGGAGCCTAATTACTAGGTCGTTCGCGATACCGGTACAAAAGGAGACACGCGGGCGACCGGTCTATGATCTTAATTTTCGCAACTGATTCTCACACGGGTACTCGAATCGCGGGCCAAACGATTGCCAGGACCCGGGGAGAGCGTGCGTCTTCATTAGACGAAGTGTACAGTATCATTAAGCCGTTCTCACTTTTCTTCTGCGATATACAGAGTCGCTTAGCTTGCTCATCTTAATTATCTCAATTATGTTTCAAAATATGAACAGAGTTGCGTGGTACCGAGCTTTGAAATTCAATTTTGCACCTAAAACTGTATTTTATAAATGATACATGTACCAAGTTTGGGATAAAATTGGTACATGTATTAATTTGTAGTTGTATGGAGAAATTCACTAGTTTGAGGACAACCTGTATTTCAGCGCAGGTCGAACGACGATGATTCTCTCATCTCGCGATTTCTCTCCCTCTCAGCGTGGTAAAAAAAACGCAGTGTAACTTGGTTTCGCGATCTAATGCGTCGAGGTCCCGATGTACGTAATGTTGCGCTTTTTGTTACGTGCGGCATGATGAAATCGTTTCATTTATGGGCTTTACAGAAATGATTTTATTACTGGAATCGGCAATATTTTCCGTGTCGCGGGATTGGAAACTTTAATCGCTTTCGAGGCGAAAAATTGTAATCAGAATCATTGGTTTTCATAAGAAAATTTATATTTGTATAAGCATCTGCAACTAAGTTACTTTTTTCCATCAACAACTTCACGGTATAACCAAGTAACGAAGAATGATGATGGAAAAAAGTAATATTACTTTCCATAAACTTTAATATCGTCACGTATGATACGTGGTCACCGCGCTGCGAGGGCTAATTCAGTCGTTTAAGAAAATTATAGTGATCCATCGTGGGGAAATCGGTATTAATGACCGTCTAACCGCGAATTATCTTTAAACAGTTGCGTAACGAAATGTCAACAATGAATTTCAAATCACGAGATGATGGATGAACTTAAGAAACTTGTGAGAAAATTAAATTTAACGATGTAACTTCTTTAGACAATTTCAAATTGAATTTTCGATCGATTATATCGAAAGACTAACATAAATTTAACTCTTTCTTGTATTTAAAATATAAATCAAAGCTTGCATTTAATTATATGCATGATTGAACTTTCAATTAAAGCAGTTATATCTTTATTAAAAAAGAAAATTCAAACTAAATATGTTTTAAATAAAAATTAGGTACTTACGTCCAAATCCGCCTCCGCCGCCACCTCCGTACGCGCCTCCGCCTCCTCCTGCTCCGCCGCCACCGCCAAAGGCGCCACCACCACCGCCGCCATAACTGCCTGGACCACCTGCACCACCTGGACCTCCTGGTCTTCCGGGTCCTCCGGGACCACCTCGTCCTCCAGGACCTCCAGCTCCTCGGTTAGGTGCTTGTATCAAGCCTGCGCCTCCTGCGGTGCCCGCATTGCCAGGTGGAAGGTACGTGTTCTCCAGTCGAGCCGCGTAACAGGTACCGACTACCAGTAGCGCGACAGCGAGCTGTTAACATTACGTTTCTCAATGTATTTATCGAATATTTTCTAACATTATCGCAACAAGTATGTTACAATAACATTAAGAGAAAAATCGTAACTATTTTTAGGTTATCTATGATCTATATCAACACTGTACTGCAAATTTTCCCGCGCGCACTTTGCTACACAGGATTCGAATGATTAGAAGAACGAATCGCTATGGAGGTTAGAAATTACTCAAGGAAAGCTTACAAATTTTTCTTAATACGTTGTTAATATATATTTTTAAAAATATTGCGCGAGTAAATTGTTAAGAAAAGTCGAAACTATTTTTAGGTTACGCCTGTGTACCGCCACTGTACCGTAAACGCTCACGCACACTTCGCTACACAATTAGAGGAACAAATTACAATCGAGAAGTGGTCGAGAATAAAATATAGACGGACAAAGGTGATACTCGGTATCACTGTTCATGATTCACCGGAAGTGGACCTGATCGAAGAATCACGACACCCGGCCGCGGTGTATACGGACGTATCGTGTCGTGAGCCGTACCGATCTCATCTCGCTGGCTAATCGTTCCGATGTAGATGAAAAATCGAGCCTCCCCGATGATACTCGGTTGCACAGAGTGACGTTGGTATCGCCAAACGATGGGAATAATTGGTCTGTGCAGATTCAGGTCGTAGCAAGCGTGCTTATATACCGATCCGTGGCCGAGGATCGTCTTCCTCCCACCCCAGGCCACCTAGGGAAGACTTAGAAAACGGCGTCGAGGCTGGTGAACACCCGGTGCCGCGTCCCTCGTCGAAGTTCGCGAACCTCGGCTTCGAACGAACGCGCGACAGAGAGGGAAGCTAGTCGTAACAGGAGGGAGGAAAATCGAAGGGAGAGGGCGGCACGAAGATGAGCCACGACGGGTGAGAGACGAAGGATGAAGGGTGATTGCGCAACGGCCAGGTTGATACAGATCGGCGGGCATCTTCTTCTCGTCGGTTGGACCTGAAGGTCGGCTAATCGGGTCGACATGAAAGTGAATCGATCTTGGTGCACGGAGGAGCATGTAACGCGAGGTTGGCTGACGGAGGAGAAAAAAATAGGAGAGGTTACGTGAGGTGCACGTAGCTGGAGAAGGATACCAACGAAGGTATAGAGGGGCCTAGGTAGGGGGATGGAGCGGCATCCTACGATATGAAGGATTGCGACGTAAGTACGATTTAAGATGCGTATGGTAACGTTCGTTTCTCTTTGTAATTATATCGGTTATTTCGCCTCTTGACATGCCGCATCAGCCACGGGGTCGCGACGGCGTCATCATCATCCACGGGACGTACGGGATGGTTTATAGAGAGCAACGCACGCTCCGCAACCGTTGCACGATCATTGCGCAACCTGGTGCGTTGCGCATCAAACCGTGCCAACCAGTAAAATGTACGGGTGTACGTGTAGGTGTGCGAAAGCTGTGTGCGTGTGTACGTGCACCGAGAGGCCGCTCCAAATCGTCTTCGGTGTTACTGATCGGCACGTAACTTCAACGATCCCCCAACGGGTCACCGTACTCACGCTCCGAGGCAGACGCCTTCGACGCGATCGCTTCCCAATAACCATCCTTTACCTCTCCCGTCCCCGTGTCTCTTGGATTTTAGCCTCGCCGTTGATTGGCGCGAACAGTTCAGTTCCTTATTCAGACTGTTCACTTTTACCGGGTCTGATTGGGCATCAACGTTCACGGGGAGAGGTTTTTTTTTCTATTTATCTGTGCAGGGAGCGTTACGGTATGCGATTAACCCTTTGACACCTATTGACTTGATGATGCGGTACGGTTCTTGTTTTTGAACATTAACTTTTTTTTTCATTCCGTGTTTCTGTTCATTTCATAAGAAATATGATGTATTGCGATAGGTGCTTGACAACTGGAGGAACACGCTGGAGGGAGCTCGTAAATGTTAAACGCAAGTGTTTCACGTTTTTTTGGCCAACACGAGCGCCCAAAGTTGCTGCATTAATGAGATTCTCGAGGACGTGCCACGACTTCAAATAATTTTGCCAAGAAAGTTCATTTTGAGCAATGGATGATTTAATTACAGTAATGTGTGCATTTGAAGTATGAAACTCGAAGACTTCCCTTATTTCATCTCGGAGGAACGCTGATTGATGCGGTGCTACATATGAGAAATATGTATTAGCGAATATGATTGCTTCCCGTGAGAATGGTTGATTTCTCTGTACGTAATGACACTGTATAAAAGATGGGGGAACCGTAAACAGGGAGGCATACGTGAGAATGAGATAAAAGCTCGCAAGAGATCGTCGGTTTTCCAGCCTACCGAAATCCATCGATCAAAATCCTTCCAATACAATCGCTGCGCCGTTGTATCTAATGTAGCTCGAACGCTGTCTAAAGGGTGAGTGAAATGTCTTACGTAACCGGTCATACTTTCTTCTTATGAGGTCCAATAATAAGTATTTGTGAAAGAAAGTTCCCGAGTCGATGAGGTAATCCGTCTCACTCCCCCGAACGAGAGTCATCTCGAAACGTTCGTCTCGGTTATGTAAATCTTTCCAGCTTCTAAAATCGATTTATAGTCTCGAGTCGCACGAGGAGTATCCCTCTGTCTACTATGATCTTAAACCGCTCCCAAAATGGTAATAAAATAAGTCTGGCGAAAAATTCAATAAATCACACTCTGCTCTTTCCCACAATCTGCTCTAGCTCGCAAGCCAGCTCCTTGGATTTCGAAATCTAAACGGATTTGAACAGTTTACCTGGGAAAGCGATACAAAGACCCGACGACCCTATCCTTGCCGCGTATAGTCACTCACCAGACTCTTCAACTTCAGGTTAATCGCTGCCGGTACCATTTGACACCCAGACCTGGAAGAACAAGACGGGGCTTATCGGCGGATCGCTGGTAATAGATTCGACGGATCTATGGAGCAGATCGGACGGCAGAGCTTCGTGGGCTCGAAACCGTTGGACAAGATACAGAAAATCCGCGTGATTCGATGATCGATAGGATCGTTCTCGCTGCGAGCCATTCGAATTAGCCGATTCCAGGGGTGCGGCCCGCGCAAAAAACGGGGCGATCGTGAGCTGTGGCTCGATAATAGGATACCATGAACGTTCGAGACAATGTATATATATAAAACAGCCGGAGAGGATAGGACTCTACGGGATGGCTTTCTAAACGGATCGAGTCACTGAACACGCCGATACGCTTTGAGAAGACCCAGCCCTTTGGCGTGCTATCCGCGCATTCATCTATCTTGCTGCTCGTGTTATGCCAGAGGTGAGGTTCATCGGCGAAAGAACGAACTGTACGTCGGGGAGAACCTCCGACCGTCTCTCGATCGCTCGTCGAATCGCCTGGGTGCAGTGGGCGCTGTCACCAAAAAAGGAGATCGTACACGAGGAGCCGGGGTAATAAGCGATCTGCTACATCCTATTGCGATACTCCAAATCGAGACACCTCATCTTCGAGGTAACCGCCGAATAAGGAGCTGTGATATTTTGCGGAAATAAGCCCCTCGAGACCCTTTCTCATTGTTGCAACGCGCTGTTTCTTAATCTTTTCCGCGATTTCCCTTTCAGTGCCAAATAACCTTCAACAATTGTAGCCTTCCTGAGAAAAAATGGAAATCTAGGGGAAAGAACCCCCAACCCTAAACTAACACCCCTTTCAAGATTTGGGAATTACTAAGCATTAGACCTGGGTTAGGTGGATCAGGATAAGGCATTCAATACTTTCGCTGTCAAAAATGATAACGGCAGTAGCTTCCTCAAGAGCCACGATCCACAAATTGGAATTCAGCGCTCGAGGGCATCATTTGGATCCGCTGCGGTTTTACCTTGGATGCTGAGAAACATGTAACGAAAGGTGTTCGTTATGTTGCCAGTCACCTTGTTCTTTTATATACTGTATATATAATATTAAATCCGTGATTCCAGGTTTTATCTCGTTTTCAAGGAAATCGATGCAACGCTTGATATTTCGAACGTTCGAACGGGGAAGAAGAAGAAGAGATATTCTTGTAAAACGTTCCAGCTTTTAACGGATTAAGAAACACTCTTCGTACAAGTCTAACAACCTGGTTAATTGCTGTTATGTACCCAGCACATTATTACGTGTACGTCTAAAGACAAGCCGTTTCGTGCTGTGACGGGTATTCCCGTAATCAGAATAATCGAACGACAAATCCCAATCAACTTTCTCTTTGGTACAAATTCCAGGTGAATCCCCGACGCGAACGAACCGCGGAAGCCTCGGCTCACACGTCGTTATTGAATAATGATCTCGAACAGAAGGACCGCCACGCATAATGCCCTCGATCGGCTGTTGCCGCTTTGCTTTCTTTGTTACCGTCCCGATGATGATCGTAGCCGTATTTCGAAAGAACACCGGAGGTCGACGAAAGGGAGAAAAAGATGAGAACAGCGGCTGTGGTCCGCGGCAGTTCTTGTAACCTGACGCAACCACGTGGACGTCGTCGGGACGATGATAACAAGGAGGACGACTACGTGGACCGAGAGTACCAGGTTCGCGCGTCGAAGCGAATCATCTTGCAATTCTATGCAACCTGACGCAACTGACGAAGGATTCTCTCATCCGTTGGAATTCCTAAATACATGCCGGCACTTTCATCCGGGATACTAACCGCGCCAATCGCGAGCATAATCGCCTCGCGTTAACCTGTAAAATTTATGCATTTCTTCGTCCGCCGGGGGCTACGCGCTGACAGAACGAGCGCCGTTATGAACCGAACGAACTAGAGAACAAAGAAACGTTGGCCAATTCCCCTTGTCTTTTGTTGAACGTCCCTGATGGAACGCTAATCTATGTACGTTGGAATTCGAAAACGGATCGCGACACTTCGATCCGGGATCATCGGTGATCGCGATCGGAACTCAGTGTGCATGGTGAACACGCGGTTTTCTCGATTTAAGAGGATCGACTCAACCGAGTGAATGGGTGCCCACGGTAGCGGTACGAGCCTTCTCCTCGCCGCTCGGGGAAGCAAATATAGTTCAGACCGGTTGCATAATGGAACGGAGGCTCATCGCGTCGGTTCAACTCGACGCGAACTACTTTGAGAATCTACGGTAACGGCGAGCGTCCCTTCTTCGTCGACGGTGACCTTTGAAGCCGTTGGCGAGGAACCGTGTTCCACGAGGGTAGGGGCGCAGCTGCGCGGCACTGAATCAGCCCCGAGCCACGAACCTTAGACGATCCAATTTCTAGCCTGACACTAGGCGAACCTGCACCCGGACTCGACCTGTTCGCCTTGGACTACCGGGGAACATGAGGGCAGATTCTTCGATGCCTGGGATACCAAGCATCATTTTTTGATTATGCTTCCACATAAAATACCGATGGCATTTGGTTTCAGATTATGAGGAGTAACCTTTCACATCGACGGATTTCCTTCTAAAATGCAATCACTAATTAGAATCGACAGAGGACAACTAATTAGTAATGACATAGAATACACGGATTGAATTTCTCTGCAATGTGAGAAGAATTTTAATTAGATAGAAGACAGTTATCGCAGGATCAGTCGCTACGTTTGTTTTCATTGCAAGGTATTTATTTTTAATTCCCTTTTCATTATTAGCTTTTCTATTCACCCCGCCTGTGTGAAGTGATTTTCACTTTAGTTAAGCAACTTTGTGAATCGAAAAATATTTTTAAAATATGGTACCTGTATAATAAAAGAAATATTTAATTTTAATCATACAATTCATCATACGTACTTTAATGGTACGATTAATAATCATATTCTTTTTTAATTTTGTTAAACTATTGACGATACAAAATTTCATTTTAAATTTGAACGACAGGATGTACAACAATTTCACGCAAGCGAGCAAAAGTTGGTAATGTTTGATTGAAAATGTTTTCAAGCATGGAAATGCCACCTGTCGGTGGCGTTCCGAACTACCACGAAGTTCCCGACATACTTTTGAACGATTTGAATTATTCCCAACAGTTCCGAGACGCGAAAGTGGAAGTTAGAGTTGTGTATAGAACGCGAGAACCGTTATGCCCAGCTTTCGTTGAATTATTCGGTTACTGAAATTCGAAGGCTCAGTAATTACGTGTTTCTCCATCGAGAATGGACGAAGATCAAGAGAACAGACATCCCAATAATGTTCTTCTGTTTCAACTCGCCGTTTCAAATACTTTCAAACACATTGCAGAATCTGTGAGGTGAGTAACGCTGTCAAAAGTGAAATATAACCCTTGATGAACATTTCAAGATGTATTGAAACAGTGATTTATCATAATTCGTACGAAACAGTACATTAGAAAATGTAATTTTCGAGACGCTATGTTTGGAGGTTATAAAACGTATCACGTGTGATATAAGCGCTCGCAGTTTTTCAAATATCTACAACCGCGTAAAAAACGGTATACATACATAACACAATCAGAGAACGTAAAATAATTAAAGTACATTAACGAAATATACATTATTTTGTTGTACGTTAATTACATTCTATGCTTTTAATATACATAAGATATATCAAAAGAAATGACAAAATAACAGCGTTGTACATAAGAATAAGTGTTTGGTAACAATTTTAATGAACCCATTGCAAATTCACAGAGCATTAAAGTACGTATTAACATTTACAAAGGTTGTTTAAGCGTGCATGGAAAAGTAGACGCTTAGGATATAGGAAATGGATGCTGGACGTGAATAAAACATGTTTTGCTGGTCGAAAAATTCACACGGTCAAGGTGCAGCTAAATTTCAGGTTATGCTCGCGCAAGTTCGCACGATAACAGTACTGCCAACAGTAAGTGTGTCAAGTATGAGCCGCGGTCAAGAATACCGCTTTTAATTAAAGAAAGCCCGAGGGGAGCGTACCGCCTTTGACTCGTGTCATAAATTCGGCAGTAAAACCGTTGGCAGAGGGGGACACCAGGGGGGAGGAAGGGATCGGGTCGTTGGCGACCCGAACCAACAACGATGTTACTCGATGTCATTGGCCTTTTGTGACTCGTATGTTAATACATATGTCCTTTGCGTTCACGTGTCCGAGCAATTGCCTCCTATTTGCCTCGTGCGGTCGCCCTGTTGCGTATAGGTAGCCCGAAATCTTCGAAATCGGTCCCTTTTCTTTTTTCTTTCTTTTTAGCTTCCGTTTCCCAGAAAACCTGCCGCTCTTTTGAAACCCAACACACCAGTTGACCTTCGAAGAATTCCACGAAGTGTTCGAGGAAACAAAGGGCCCCGGTGGTACGGTCACCGTCGTTCGGGCTCCATCATTCGTGCGGTGCGTGTCACGGGGATCGTGCGTGGCTCCGCTCGTCCGTTATATTCTCACTTAGAATAATTCAGTGACGAACTCGCGTCCCACGAGAAACGTTCGTGTGTCCGTTCGTTCGTACTTCTATCTTTGATCTGTTTACGCGTTCGACGAAAATCGTGACACATATTCTTCCCGTTACGAAAGAGATAGACGTACGGTAACGTTTGTTGTTTTCTTTTTTTTCTGCTTCTTTTGTTTGCGATGATCTCATACGCATGGGAGCTTGAACGCAATAACAGTTTCGTTTCTTTTTGTTCCTGCAGGAGACGGCGATCACGACGCGGAAGGAAGGTTACGGAAGACGAAAGCAGCATACTCAATTAGGTCTGGACTAATGCAAATATGTAGCGTTGATATCAAATTGCACCAGTCCCGGCCTGATTGAGTGCGCGTGAAACAACGGAAGAGTAATCGAAGGTGTGGTCTTTTATCTTGCTTGATTCCTTCCTGTGGGAAACACAATCTATTATGTATGTTCACGACGGTACAATACATTAATCTAGATTATTGTATCGATGTGCGAGTATCGAGTGACCAGAAGATAACTATGCAGCTCTTTTCTTATTTAAAATAAGTGGCGCCTTTTCCATGTTTTTCTTAATTACATATTTACACAAAGCTTTAAGTAAATACATGAAACACTTCTCCATGAAGTTTGAATGCATGCTACATAGTTATTTGCTGTTCACAATGTTGAGTAACATTGTATTTGTTTTTATCAAAGTTTTGTAAGCCGTACGATCGTTCTTGGAACCACAACGTTGTACCAACCAATAAAAATAAAGCACCCATCATAATCGTGAGGAGGAGATTGTTTATTAGTTATTAGTCATTGATGCGCGAAAAAGCCTGAGAAGATTGTGCAACGCTGTTACGTCTCACCATTGTACGCTTGTTATAATACTACAAAACTGGATTCGGTTGCCTGGATACTGGTTCTTTCCCCATTCAAGCCGTGCCGAGCCCCCTTTTGTGCACGGTAAACAAAGAAAAATTTGATCCTGCCGATAGAGACGGCAGAGGCGAACACACACGCCGTGCGATCGTTCAACGTGCATCGTTTGCGGAACTATGTATTTATCTGGCCAGGTGTTAGTACATTAGCAATGTTTTTCGCTCGAGTTGACGCATGCATGCCTCCCTTTTCATCGTGCCATCGATTTCTCACGGCAATGAAATCGATTATAAAATAATGCACAAAAAGAGACGCTCCCAATCGTTTCTGCCTGTAAACCGTTGTAATTATGTTAATCGAGTCGCAGGGCATTAATAATTCTCTTCTTTCTTATGTTACAGTAATGATGAGTTTTCTGAGAAGCTCACAATCTTGAAGTCGAAACCGAAAATTGCCAAAAAATTGTACAAAGCATTGATGAAGGAACTCAACGACAACATGAACGCCGATTTTGATGACATATTGAATGATGGTAGTCTTCAGGAAGGGTTGATTAAAGTCTCGAGACTGTCGGATGCAAATTCTTCTGTCACAGAAGATGCTTGGTGAGTTAAAATACTTGTTTGTATGTTTAATAATTATTTTGTTTTCTTTTGATATCTGATATTATTATTTCTATTCTTTAGGAGACCACCAGGAAATGTGTCTTTGCATCTACGATCTTTGGACGCTCAAAAGATCAAGGAGCACAGCGACGAGTTGGAGAAACGGGTAACGGAAATAGAAGAGGAAAATACACGTTTAATGGAAGAAATTAAAGCCCGTCGATCAAAAGTAATTGCTATAAATGAAAATATGGTACAGTCCTTAAAGAAGTCACCGGTTATAATAGATGTACTAGAGTCAAGGTTGGAAAGTTTAAAACAGAGTTTGATATTATTAAATCGTGAGTAGTTAATAGAAAAATTGTAAAAGTTAAATAATTTTGAATGTTTGGAGAACGCAGGTTCGACCTGTGTAGGATGAATAATTTCTACATTTAACCTTTATTAAGTAATTGTGATATTTTACTTAGGTCATAACAATGTACATAAGTAATGTTAGTGTATTGTGTTTCGTGATTTATTGTTTAGAAATTCTTGTGTTAGCTCTAGGGTCGTTTAGGATATTATTTATTCTTTCCTTTAGATTTGGTGTTATGTGAATATTTTCCACCAGTCGTCTTAGTTTTCGTATCATTGCCGTATTTTTCTTCTGGAAAACAAAAATTATGTAAAAATTTAATCAAGTATATTGAAGTAATGCTTGAAAAAAATTACTTCTTGAATTGTGATCTTTTTTCTCATTTCCATCAACATTTTGCCGTTCTCATCCGCTTTTCTTTTTAATTCCGATAATTTTTTCCTTAAATTATTTCTTTGCAAAGTTAATGAATCAATTTCTTGATCATATTCCTCGCATAAATCCATTTTGTCCACGCATTTTATATAATTACAATGAATGTTATACAGTTCTTCATCGAGATCGTTATATTTTCTTACAACGTCTTTTAATACAAATGTTCCTTTATCTTTTAGTTGATTAACATCACATATTTCCATTATTGTGCCCTCGCATTTTGATTCACATTCAAATAATTTTGATTTTATATGTTTTATATCCTCATATAATCGATGCAAATAATCGATATCTAAATTTCCTTGAAAATTTTTTATCAATACAATAATAATTCCTTATACTTATATTTATTAAATATGAAAGATTGTTACTAGCTATTAGAAGACATGAAAAATGGAACTAATTTGTATTACCAGACGGTGAATTGTTAATATTTTTATCTTCATAATTCATTTTGTAACGTTGTAATTATTTCTGATACACAGTTTGAACGAGAAACCAATATGGCCGCTATCGCGCCAACCGTTCCCGCGTAAATGAGGGCCCCCTTCCGATTGGTCGGCTTCGACCAATCACGTAGGCCCTTTTTGCCGGCAGCTTGCGAAAAGGCTCGGTAGATGGCAAGAGCATTAGCTCAGTCTTCGCTACGCACCTGCTGTACGCCATTGTAGTGTGATTGCTGTTAAGTTTCGTGTTTGTAAGATCCAGTTTACCGTGTTCCGGAGTTGTTCTACGCATTCGGTAAGTCGAAAATCATATTATATTTCATCACGATACCGATCCCGTATACGTGTACCGTGTGCATTGCGCATTTACGCTGGCAAAGTAGAGTAAAGTGATCGAACGACGTATACAGTTTTTGGGGGTTAGTTTCTGACCCTCGCGCGTCGAGTCAGCCCTCTTTCGTGCGCGTGGTCAAGCCGTGTGGCGATATTGCATTAATTCTTTTCCTTCCGAAATCCTCGACAAATCTCGACCCGTTCACGATCTTTCACGTTAAAAATTACACGAATCAACGATCAATCGTTGAGGTTATATACATTGAACGTGGTAACGAGCTCTGGATGTTTTTCCAGCGGCGACGCTACGTCGTGAATTTTTCGACGTTCGACTAAGTCAATAATTTCAGCCATGCGACCGGGCGTGCAAAGTGTCGTGCGTTCTTGCGAAATTTTCGTTATTTTCCTTGCCAGAGACGATGCGTGAGCACGCGGTATACGGGTACCGGTTTTATTCGATTAATTTTCATCGTTGTACTTGTGTGCTAACGACACATCGACTGCACGCAATGGAAACGACGCATCGATATTTTTACGTGCGTTATCTCGCTCGATAAGAACCGCATTTCCATATACCGCGTTAGTTGCTAGTTACCCTGTGTGTAACTACGTTACTCTTCGACTCGTAAACGACGATCTTAACGCGTTTTTTATTTAATTTAACATTACCGTAATTCGTGCAACACGGGTTGTAAAGAAAGTTTTTTTTTCCCCTTTTCGAGTTATCTAACACGTTAGATACGGAACGCGAGACGCGTGAAATATAAAAAAGGCAAAATTTGTTCCGCAACGAGCGATACAATAGGTTCTGTGTATCACGTGTTTACTTGCATAATGCTATTTCGTACGCTCGTCGATGAAACTATTTCGTATTAGCCGTTAGATAATGAACGCGAGTCACGATTAAACGACGTCTGGAAGATGCCTTTTGTACAATGCGGATAAAACGATACGTGACACATTACGCATTATGCGGATCAATATTATCCGCGTGTAAAATTATATCGCGGAATGGAATCGTTCACGAGCAGTTTTTCATGCTGTTTTCAGCGTTTCGAGAGCGACGTTATTCAGTAAGGTCGCGGATTAACGCCTTTACGTATTTACTAATGTGACCTTTTCAGATTGCGACCAACGCGATTTAATATTTGCGATTCGATTCAGGAACCTTCCTGATCGAGAACGAACATTAACCATTCGGTTACGTTTTACAATGAACTTTTATCGTTTTAATATTTTTAGTCAAGATTCTGCGTCGTTTTTTACGATTCTCGGAATAGATGGCGCCGTTAAATGTTTGGATCGATCGATTTACGCTTTGATGAATGGAATCTTTTTATTTTATTTGTTCGATGATTACGTTCATAAGATAGATTGTACACTTCCTAGTACAGATTTCGTAATATTTCGATAATTGTTATGTACGTGTGTGCGTACGCCCATAAAGCCGAGCCTCTTCCTTATCGATTCGGAGTTAGATAATATTTTCGAACTATTTTCAACTATTATCTAGTATCATTTTGTTTTAAACAATTCGCTATATTTTAGAAAAAGTTACCATAGCGTAGACTTCACTATACAAATAACATTATTTATTTCGATATTTTAGTATTTTTAAGAATTTTCCCAGTATTTACACGTAACGAATTACCGCGTTCTTGTAGCACGTTCGTTAATCCCTAGGATTCTAGGGGTTACTATAGCGACGTGTAGTCGAGGGTCGTTCGTGACCAAGAATCTTACGTAATAACTTCTAATTAAACCTATGTTCTACGAGATACCAGCGTAATAGTTCATTACAGCACTACTGTGGATGAACAAGTTCTTTTTTTTTTTAAAAAAGAAAAATGAACGATCGTAAAATGTTTCGCTGATTCTTCAAACTTTCGTCCTCGTAACTCAGCTACCATTCAATCTTGATGATCTCGATTTAAAATGCTCACCATCGTCGTCATGCTTCTCTGAACCACCTCTTCTTCTGCTCTTTCGTCTAATCCCTAGGGGGGTCAACTCTGCAGCACTCAGACATCATTCATAATTCGAGGATCCAGGCCGATCGAAAGTCCTAGAGGAAATTAATAATCAGCTCCTAGGGATATTCGAGCAGATTCGTTGTGGCTGAAATCAGAGCCTTCAATTGTCACTAGACTTAGGGTATTTTTAAATAACTTTAATTAGGACTTCATTAACTTCAATTATTTGAAAATAACAATTTTTGGACCTCTAACTTGGGCAATTTGAATTTACAATGAACTTATTGGGAGTTGTTTATTCAAAATTAACTCAATAGGGAGCTGCGACAATTTCAAATTTCAAATTAGTTTCTTCGACTCAGTATTATAGTTTTGCCAGTGTAATCCTTTGGGTCCTACCTGGTCGACTGTTATTAGGACATTAAACAGAGTTCACCTGTGTTCTGTACATCCTTCCAAGATCTACGTTTTCGATAGCGATCGTATTGGAACTTTGCCACCGCGCAGTCCTTTGGGTCCTACATATTGGTTAACAATTGGCACGTTAAACAGTGCCTACGATACGTGACTCTTTGTTACTTCCTGTGCTTGCTTTCTAATTTGGGGATGGTCAATTCTAATCCGAGTTTATGGAATTTAACTTTCCAATAAGTAGCATCGTATTGGAACCTTGCCACCGTTCGCCTTCCAGTTATTCTATAATATTTCAATAACTGTTCAATCCAGATTTTCATAGAAATTTTCTTGAAATTTCAAAATTCTTTATTTCTCGTATTTTATAAAAAAAAAGGGTGCTTACCGATGGTCGGGTTCCCCGTACACCGTCTGAGGGGGGGTGGATACTAGTTTGAGCTAGGTCAAGCCGGGTTAGATCGACTCCAGGTAGAGGGTGCACGCGTGCAGGATGGAATTGGCACGGCATCGGGGGTAGGGGGTTGATTTCCATCCCCCCTACACCCCCCCCCCCCCGCGGCCCGTGAATGGGTTCGACACAATGGCACAACAAAGCGTTACCAGGGTAACTGGTCGTTCGGGGTTGCCATCACAAAACTTACCAACTTGTGACTGCAAACATTAATGCCGGGCACACGCGTTACACAGAAAAGACAGGGATGGAATGTTCAGAAAATTGAGAGGGTCGTAAGGGGTTGGGAAGGCAGCGTGGGAGGGAGAGGGATCGAACGCGCGTGAGTTCACACGCACACCCATTCGTCACGCGAGTACGCGTGGCTTCTCGAGTACGCACCCCTCCCATTTTTGCGCCCCACGAGAAACAACGGGCTTCAGGGGGGGGTGGGAGTCACACAACCACCACTTTTGATTATTTTCGGGTTTTATTTTTTAATGCTCGACCGTACGCTCGTGATGCGGTGTAATTTCTGTCTGTGCGATTGCTCCAAAGGGGGGGTTGCTCGGTTAATTTGGGGTTTTTCTGGGTGAAATTAAGCGGATAATAGTTGGAGCAGGCTGCTGGCTCTCTCCCCCCTTTTCAATGTAGCACGCTAGATCGTTTGTGAATGTATTTTATTGTTTTATCGTATGGGGGTCGTGGGGGGTGATGTGGCTTCAGTTTTGCAATATTTATTTAACGAGTTAATTCGCGTAATGAGAACTTACCATTTGCTAATTGTAAGAATAATTTAGGGTTTGTTTAATTTTTATTAAAAAATGGCGCTAAAGAGATGGATGAAGGTCAAATTAGCAATTTAATTTTAATTAGATCGCCCATCCCATTTTTATTGATTTCAAATTTGTTGAAATGCGATGGAAATTTGCAAGGTGCTCGTTTAATTGTCGTGCAAGGGAGTCAAGATTTTCCTCCGGATCGAAATTAGCATTTCGTCGCGTGTTTTTGCCGTCTGGTTTCCCGGATAATCGCGGTGTTTTTCTTCCCGCCCAGTCTCGCGTTGCATTTTGTTTTTTCGCGAAACTGCTCTCGTTACTGACCTTGTTCGAAGCTGCTATTACGCTATCCGCCGTGTACGTCGATGTAATTACAAACGGAACGAATCTTTTCGTTCCCAGTTATAATTTCGAGTTATTCTTTTGTCTTCGTTCGAAGCGGTACCAGTCGATCTCAAAAAGGTCGTAGAATTCCCTTCTGTTATCAAACCCCACTTACTATTCACCCCCTCTTGTACGAATGCAGTATTTAAAATCATCAAATTATTAAATTCCTCAAAGAAACCAACCTCTTCCAGGTCTAACGTCATCATAGAACCTTGTTGATGCGACATAAAGTTGTAAATTTTGTAAAATTCCTTAATATAGATATTGCGTTCTCTTTTTTATCGATTCCCTGTTTTTTGTGTAATCCAATTTCCGTCATGGAACGGATAAGATCGTTGGAACGAACGAATCGATTCTCCCACGTCGTTGTCGGTTTTTCATCGAGTGCCCGTGAATATTTCCCTCGGTTGGGCACGAAGTTGTCGCGAGTTGCTCAAGAAAAATTGCGACACCGGCATTCCACGTCCCTCTGCCAGGCCGAAGAGTTTCCCTTTTTGAATCTCCGGCCCGCCACCTCTTCCATCACGACTCGTAGTCCTTGGGAAACGTCGGCGACCACTTTTACAACGATGGAATGCAGCGATTGCTGGCTGTCCGTTGATCTAACCTCGAAGAATTCCGCTCGCGAATCGCATCAGGCGAGCACGCGCTCGGGGATCGTTTACGGTTACGTCCTAGCCCGCTCGCGACATGCTTGTTAACCCGTTCAATGTTTGCTGGGCTCGTTTGTGATCCTTATACATTTAACATTACAGAATTATTCAAAGAAGTTAGAGGTGGTAATAATATTTTATTGATTTTATAAAGTACCAAGTGAAATTCTAGGAAGTATTAATATTAGGTATATTATGCCCCAAATTTAATATTATCGAGTAACCAAAAAAAAAATCAAAGTAAATTACAGATGGTATCTTCTACTAATTTCATTGAGTTATCAAATGGAAAGCTTGACTCTCAGAATACCTTGCAGAGTTAATGATAATTTAATATCATTAAATAATTAACACCGAAATGACAAGCTTAATTCCAACAATTATAGTATATGTCTTGCTGTACACGTTCATTTTCACTCGTGCCACTCGACGTGTTAAATAAAAGGATCATAATCCGAGTAATTAGAATCGTATCACGTTATATTAAATTCGGCCATTTTAGCGTTAATACAATTTCTCTTGGAAATTTACGGATACCTGGACCTTCCACCAGGAATACCCAGGCAGGATTTCTTGCCCTCCCGGGAGCGGTTTCCTTTTTCTGGAATCATTTTCTGACTCGGTCGAGACACCTGCCTCTTACTGGACAGTTGTTTCTCTTTATAGTTACATCACGGATCTCCGCAGTTGTAACCTTTTTATTTCGAATCCATAGTATCGGATCCTCTAATGAAGTAGTTACAGAACGATCTTCGTCCCGATACGAGAGGTTTAAGGTTTATGAACTTTCCCGAGTCACGACTGCTCGAAATGGTCGTTCAGTTTGATGGCTTCTCTACGTGTGCACGATTTTTCGTGAGATATTGACGTTGAGTCACGAAGAACAGCATCGTACCTTCTTTGGTACCTCAATTATGAAACTCTTTATCGTACGACGTTTTCATTTCCAAGAAATTTCATAAATAATCAAATCACTGTCAAATTCAATCAAACTTGATTTCACCGGACAATTATTATAATTGGAGTGTTTCTAAGATGAAAAAAGGAATGGATGTTGGTTGAGTTGAAGGTGACAGGTTTTAGCATCGGATAGGAGTAATTAAGAGTAATTAGTGGGCCGGCACGTTGTTTTTGTGGGAAAAGTCGCAAGAAATTGCGGATGCCCGCAAAATGCAGGCCGGCTGCTGGCTGGCTCTTGCGGTGCGCCTTGTCGACATGCTCCAATTAAAGGCTTCCGACAGTAATGACTGTCTAGTTATGTTTACCGAACCGATGAATGGGCTGAAAAAGAACGGCCTTGAATGATCAGCACGCGCACTGCGATTCCTTTGAATTCTGGCCGATCAATTGATTCTGTAATAAATTCGAGAAAGGAAGTGTCGCAATTTATTTTGGGTACTTCGAGTGAGAAATTTTAGTTGCAAAGACACATAATAATTTTTGTCTTAGAATAATAACATTTCCAAATTATTAAACTTAAATTGTGACATTTGTATAGAAGAAATTCAAGCATGGAAACTAAAAAATTGCATACACAATTTACTTCCCAACAGTAGTTACACATGTAATCAGGAAAGAAATCGCGAAGGAATAAGGGGTCACCGTCTTGCGTACGATCAATCTTATTTTCTTTTCTTTCGTCGCTTCCCACGCGCTAGATAGTTCGAATAAAGAACGAGCGGCACGGTCGGAGCGCGATGTAAATTCGCGCGTAAACGCGGTCGCGTATCTTTCTCCGTTTTCCTTCGTTGCGTGGCGTTTAAGGACACGCGGCGTTCGAGGTGAAAGCGAAAGTTTTTCGTGGTCGAGAAAAAAGCGAGAGGATCCGAGACGGTTGACAAGGTCCTGGTTGCGCTCGCAGGTTCAAGGTCGTCAAGGATAAAGAGAGCCCGATCGCGAAACGAGGACGATGTTTTTGCAGTCGCCCTTCTCACGCGCTGGCTTGCACCTGCGAGCTACGCCCACGCGATCGGCCTTTCGAAACGGCGACACAACCGATCCGAATGATCTCCCGGTGAGTGTGCGGCTGGGAATCGCGAATACACTCGTCAAGTGGGAATTAATTCAGGGTTAAGCCGGTGCAATAGCGTAGGAAAAGGAAGAGAACGATTCTGTCGCGAACCGGTTCTGAAGCATCGACGCACCTTGTGCGTCATGTGTTTTAGTAATGGGGTTGCACTGGGCGACGCACCCCATGCGTCAAATGGTATAGTAATGCTTTGGCCCTCACGACGCACCTTATGTGTTATATGCTTCTCGAAGTCATTGTCTCGTTCGACGGTCGCATTCGCAGAATTAGACGTGCGCGTCGGTGATAATTTTCGAGGCAAGCTGAATGAAAAGTATATTCGATTCATAATGAGTTGGCATCGACCTTACCGCGGTTCCTAGGCCATGGCAGACCCAGTGTCTCTTTCAAATGTTAATTCTAGTCATTACGTATGATCTTGGCACACTGACCACTTTTAGATCCGTTGTGAATGGGGGTCCAACAGCTGATTCTCATTTTCATACCCGAACCGTCGCTTTCCTGCTCGTTTTTTCGGGCCAAAACAGAATTTCCGGTTCTGTTCGTTGGAAGATAAGACACCTGATACTCGACTCAATTTAATCTCAGTTTCTACGAATCCATTTCTCATATTTTGAAACATTCGATATTGAAATTTTAATCTTCTATTAATATTTCTTGCCAGAACTTTGAAATTTGATAGAAATTGTAAGAAATGGCTGTTAACGTGACTTCTCGGATAAAAATAGATTTTTATTGCCTCTCCTTTAGATTTATTAATACAATAAGCAACTATTAAGTTTACTTTTGAACTTCGAATAATGTTCGCTCAGGTTCACATGCAATATTTCATTAAAAAATTTATCTCGGCATTGTTTTATTATTTGCAAAGGTAAGAATCATATATCCGAAAGATTGATCTCGGTTGATTCCGGTCCCGACCGGGCAAAGGCGATAACGAAGTTCCTAATTGGAGCAGTTTTTCAACTAATTTACCAGCCAAGCATGCACCAAGTTGGCTGAGGGCTAGTTTACCGTAGCCGGTTTTTTAGTTGTTCCAACGCCGGCAAATAAGTGGTCTGGGTCGACTGTGTCCCCCGAAACTTTTCAGATGAAAATTCTCCCGACGCTTGTTTAAATTTCTCTCCACGTTTCGCGGCTGATCCCTACGAAACAACGGATTAATCTCGTTAAAACGATCTTTCCGCTACTGTATACCGTCTGGCAATTAAAAAATATCAAATATCAAACCCCGTTACAGAGTAACTATTTACCGCTGAAAATTCGATGAAAATTTTTACTAATTAATAGAATAATCATTTATAGAGGCCATCTCTTTCTTTTCTAAGTCATTGATAATTATTATTTTGGTTAAAATTAAATATCTAGTTTTGGTATTTTAAATTATCAATATAATTTAAGTAGTATTTTAAATTTCTGAAATATTTTGCAACAAAGGTATAGTTACACTTTCTCACGTTCTGTATATGCAAGACAGCTTTGTCGTTTTCCGTGAAACATCGACGTATTGCGTAGACGCGGAACACGCGAAAGGATCCTCGGATACCTTGTTATGTTTACATCGCGATTCCCATTTAAATGCCACCCATCCGATCGACGGGAATGGGGCCACGGATTCGCATGCGTGCACGATTCGCTATTTTAATTTCTTCTGCCCTTTTGCCCAGCCTCGGTGCAATTACGTCCGGCTCTTTTCCCTCCTTTTGTTTCGTCAAATGCATCCTCCTACGAAAGGTTGTTCGTGAGATTCAAATTTCTACCGACTTTATTGGTTACAAGAATGAAAAAGGAAGACACGATGTTTTTTATCGCGAAAGAAACCGGCATGAAAATTGAAATTCACGGATCCGCGGGGTTGCGAGCGAAAAGGGGGTTGTTGTATCGCGGTCAGATCGATAACACGAAGCCAGAGGAGGCAGGGATTACTGCGAAGTCAGGATACTTCTGGTCGGATGCGGTGCTGGGCGTTCAAGTGAGATCGACGATCCGAAAAGAGGCAACCGGGAGAAGCTTGAAAGACGTACGCTTCGCGACACGGTCGACCTAAATTCTGAACACACGAAAGGGTAACTGTTTGCCTTTGCCTCTAACCGCATCGATGCCCAACAGACAAGGATAGAGTTCAAAAAGGTGGGAAAGATTTCAAAATGTTCCCGGTGAACATTTACATTTCATAGACGCGCGCCACTAAAATTCAATTTCATGACAGAAAAGTATCAGGAAATATCGTATCCGGTACATCAGTTTAAAGCTTAAAGTTCAAGGAAAATAGCTGTGCAAATGTTTTATTGATATCTTTAATTTTGATGTAAGAATCGATTTAAGAATCGATAGCTCAGAATTTCGAAAAAATCTCGATACCATAAGAAATATAAAATTGCGAGAACCCATTGCGATCATTAAAGTGTTAAGAAAGACCCCATAAATCGGTGAGGTTAAATCTGATCCAAGGCTCTCGACGTGTTTGTTTTTATCATCGCGGTTCATGATCTTCCCGGCCCTTGGCGATCATTTATATTTATAGTTATCATCCCGATCCCGGCCCTGGGATATCCAGTCGCATTCTTCTGCATTTTATATTGCCCGTGGGCAATTATGATCGGGCGAAGGCGAAACCTTGTTATCTGTTATTTCTTCAACTACGACCTTCTTTCCCCGTGTAATTAATCGAAGCCGTGGCTCGTTCGGATTTATTTCAGCGGGATGAACAATTTTTTTCGGCCATCGAACGGCCACGTTTGCTTGATTAATTACTGATTAACACGGAGCCGCCGTTTCGTTGCGTTTCTTTTCGGTACGAACAAGGACGATCGTAATTCCCGTTTTCGTTTTGCCCGAGTCAAGGTTCTCGATCAGTGTATTTATTCGATTTTAAATCAATGTTGTGAAAGAGTTAAAATTCTGTAGGTTTCCATAGATCTTCGCTAAATTTTGTCTCTTATTGAGAGACACAGTTAAAGTTCACCGTAGGGGTCACGTTGGTCGATGATTTCCTGGAGACTTCCGGTTAGCATCGGGGTGCATCGTGCCCTTCGTATTTGTATTTGGTCAGGATATCGGCCCTTCTCCCTGGCACACGGTGTCTTCTGGAAACAGGGTGCACGATACCAATGACTCGTCGTGAAAGATAGAAGGTTCGTTGAATTATTGAGGATGGCGTGTGCGACTGGTTGCGCTGTCCTCGCAACAGAACCCGCCCTTTCTTTCCTGTCTGCTGTTTGTTGCTCGTCTCTGCTATATAAAGGCCTTAATGTTACATCAAACGATCGGTTCCCCTGCGAAACAAATCGACCCACCTACCAGCATCGGCTCCTCCTATCTCTCCACATCAACTTTTATATTCTCTTCCTGCTGGTTCTAAACCTTTTGTTCATTTTATTATATGTATTATAATCAAATTTTCTAATAGATGTTTTCTGTTAATTAGAGGAACTTGGAAATTTAGAAGTACTATGTTTAGGGGAATTTGGTAGGGGAATTTATAAACTCTGAAACACTAAATTTTGAGAAATCAACAAGTTTCGAAATATATTTCAGCTAAAAATACCATAATTTGTAATTATTATTCGTAAATTACTAAATACCTGTATCCCTCATTTGGTACAAGTAATTCCCAGGGAAATTCATTGAATTTCCTATACTCTAAAGGGCGTTGAACAGATAACCGTTGAATTAAACAGACTCAAGTTGGAGCATCCAAGGGAGAACCCTTATCTCTAGTAACATAAGCAAACGCGTGCATCGACGTACAAATCCCTCGAAAGCTTCTAACAGTTTAACCCCCTCCTTGATTAGGGGGTGAATTAAGAGTGGCCGTAAGTAAACCTGACCAAACGCGTTGGAATTCTCAACAGGAACTTTCACGATAGGATTACACACAACTTGTACAGGGATCTTTGGAAAGCTCCAAGTATTTTAATAGACTGAAACAACTAAGGGAGAGAAAAAATATATTCGATTAGGGCTATTCAAATTAGCCCAAATTAGAGGCTAATTTCCTTTAGAAATTTTTTTTTACTAATATTGTGGCAATTCTACGCCTTGAAATTCACTCTAATTGGTTCTAATAGATTCCTAATACACAGACTAGTTTTCTTTGAAAACTTTTAGTGGCACTAATATGGCAATTTTACGCTCTGAAGTTTACACTAATTGGCTCTAATAGATTTGTAACACAGGCTAATTTTTTTGAGAATTTTAAATTGTCACTAATTAACCCGAATAACTAATTTTCCTCAGGAATTTTCAATAACAATTCTACATTTTAAAAGTAATTTAAACAGAATCGAATAGATTCGCGATACAGATGTCAATTTTACACTTATCCTGCAATTTCTACATTGTGAAATGAACCATAATCGATTCGAATGATAGAAAAGATAAGGTTTCTGTGAAAATGAGGTTCGCGTGAAGCACAAAGGATGCACGATAAAAATTTCTACACACAAGGACGTGGCCCGTTAATGGACGCTGTAATTAAAAGCTGACACGAATATGATAACTTCAACTCTCGTGTGATCCATTTTAATCGACGATAAATTCTGTTTCAATCGTTCGAAATTCATTCTACCTGCAATAATAAACGTTGAATTTCCCTTGTACGTTCCAAATTTCCCTCGGCGAGGTCTAATTCAACCCCTTCAAAATTAAACTCGCAGTTCCCTTAATTTGAAACAGATATCAAATACATATGCAATTATTTAAAAACTGAAGATACTTTGATAAAAGTTTCCCTTGAAATCAAATAACTTTCGTATAAAAAGAAATAAAAATTAAAATCGTGAAAATGGAACGCAAAATTTTTTAAAAATAAAATTGCCACCGAATGAAATTGTTAATAGCCCAGTCAAATTGTCAGGGATTAGAAAAAATAAAAAGAAAGTCTTATTATATTTCACTTTTGCCAATACTTCGAGACAGAAGAACAAATGACTGGATGAAGGTAACGATAGAAAGCTAAGTTGAAACTCATTTAAAACGAGCGTAGATATGTACTTTTGTTTCACGGAGGAGAAAGCTTTGTAAAATTCAGTAACAGAGTAACTTTCCGGAGTTGCGGGAAAGCGAGAGGGAGAGGCAACAAAAAAAAAAAAAAAAGAAACGAGGGAAGAGAAGGTAAAGAAAACGTTTCATGCAGTCGGTGAAGAGAAAATTCCGTGGCTCGGGACATCGTGAAACTGTGAAGACTTAGCGAGATATACACTGTTTCGTAACCGTGCCAGAGTCAGTCAGACGAAAAGGGAAGGAAAAATGTTTCGTTTGAAGAAAGGCGGTTTTCACGTGTGAAGTTACGCCGTAACTGTAACCCTTGAACGTGCTAACTCTTGTAACAACAATGAAGTGTTTCGAAACTCTCGATTAATTTGTCGGAAATGTTTAATTCCAAACTCGAAATGTTGGAGGAATAATTTTGAAGAATAATTGTTTCGCCTATTTTATTTTCAATTTAAAGATAAATGCGTGTATTAAGGATTTCAATTTTGAACGAAAATTTAATCTGACACCTCGGGACTGAATCTGACAAGAGAAAAATTCAACGTCTCCGGGTCCAATCATTCGCGCAATCTCTTAACATTTATTCCTACGAGAGTTTCAAATCTCTGGTAACAAATTACGAAGGGTGTTCGCGCGAGAAAACCAGCTCTCCGGGCGAAATTTACCTTCGCCCACGGCTAAACGAGCAAAAGGAGATAAAAAAAAAATAATATTGTTGAAGACCAGACGCGGTGTAACAGTAGACTTTCAGATGTAATACAAAATATTGCGTTTGAAAAAGACAGGTTAAATTTTAGAAACTTGGAAATATTGGATATTATATTTTTTTTTCGAAATATTATATTATATTTCTGGAAATTAGAAACTCTACAATACCATATTTCTAATATTTTGCAAGATTGAACAGGGCGTGTAATCAATTTCGTTTTACCCCGTGAAAATTCACTGTGGGTCAACCTACACGCGTTTTCCTAGCGGAAGGGTTAAGTAATCCTTTAGTCGTCGTCGTCTACGTACACGATGAAAATGGCAATATCACATGTACTTGTGTCGGTGAAAAGAATGTTCTCTGGTTAAAGGGATTTCGTAAGAGTGAAAAGTGAACTGCGCCTGTTTGAATGAATCGTTTCGACTTGGATCGAGGTGATCTCTTGAGTAATCGTCCTCGATGACGTGTGTTTGATTTGCAAGACGTTCATAAATTGCTCTTTGCTAATTGATTCACGTTTCTCTAGACGATTCCATTCAATATGGAATTCCTTCGATAAAACTATTTTCTTCAAAGTATGCACGCATTAAATCACCTCGTGTTTCCATTCCAGGTGTAATTATCATGACTATCCCTTGCATCAGTCTTATTTATAGAATCTATAATTTAAACTTCTTTTTCCAATAATAAAAGATAATTGAAAGGTATCACAGTCTTAATTATTTGGAAAATCGTAATACATAATAATATTTATGATAATTTTAGTTAAATTCAGTTCATCAGTAAAAACTCGTGAAAATTATTCGAGCTATGATAAATTATTGATCTATTTAAAAAAAAAGCATTTAATTTGCCTCCCTTTTCAAATGGTCGGAACATCAGAAGGGAGAATAAACAGACAGGACTTGCAATTGCAATCCCATCAAACCTTCAGGTAAAAAGAATACCACCCATCGGTTTTCCACCATCGTATATTCCTCTTATTCCATCATTTTTTTTGCACACGCCAATTACACAATACTTTTCTAGCTTATTACCCACGTCCATTCCCATTCTGGATTAAAATTATACCCGTTTACGTTTTCAACTTGCTCTATACCTTGTGTGTCCCTTCGTACGAGGGTGAGGGGGCGGTTTCAAGCCGATGGATACATAGGGTGTTCGTGTTGAGGTTATGTAAAAAATTATTCTTTATGAAAATTTTGTTAAATTAGAATTAAGTTAGACATGATTAAATTAGATACAGAAGTATTAAAAGTTTATAAAGTATTGAACACCCAGTAGAGAAATAGAAGAGCGCAGGGTGCAAGAGACGGCTAAATAGGAAGAAAAGGAACCCGCCAAGGGGGGGTTGTGCAGCGAAAGAAGGAAAGGGGGAGGAGGGTTGGTAGAGGTAGGTGGTGTCGAAGGAGAGAGGGTGGACATCAAATATGCTTGGACAGATGCGTCGTCCCACAGTAGTTTGCCATTCTTCGTTTCTATCTTTCCTCTTTCTCCTTCACCCTGTTTCACCCCCGTCTCTGTCCCGTCACCCTCTCCGCTCGTCTTCGTGTTCGCGGACCTGCTGGCGGTCTCTCTTTTTTTTCCCGTCGTGTAATTACAGTTTCCAGCGTGTTGCACGGTCTCCGTGCGCCATCGAGAGTTCACGTACTCTGAAGAGCTGCCATCCGGGTCGCGACACCTGTATTTTCAGACCCCGAAAGGTGGTAATCTAACGTCGCAGGCCTAGCCGTTTCAAACTTACCTTTAATATTCCCTCCAGATCATTCCTTTTTACAATCGTCTATTTTTAAACCACAGGGGTGGTAATGTCAATTATTTCAAAATAATTTATTCAAAGGGTGGTGAATGGAACCTCCCATTATACAACCCTAGAATTAATATAATATTAATATTGTTTCTAACTAAATTTCTTCAAGGGTTGATACCCAAAATCGTCTATTTTCGAACTCCAACAGCAGTGATTTAATATCACAAGGCTCCACCCCTAATCTCACCACTAGATAATTTTTTGAAGGGTTGATGGATAGAACGGCGTTCTTTCGAACCCCTAAGATGGTAATCTAACGTCACAGGGCTCTTAATATCGCTTCCAAATAATTTTTCTGACCGGGGGTTGGAACTGCATATTTTACAATCCAAATGTCAACCTTTGTTCTTTTTTTTTTTTTCGTATAATTTCTTTTTGGGGGGGTGCTGGCTCGAATGACGCGTGACACGAGTTTTCATGGCAAGGTAAATGGAAAGGGATACGCGTGTTAGGCTAATGACGGGGTCACAAATGGAATAATGACCGGGTAGCACGAGGTGTGGTTCCAAGCGATAAGAGTTTCGACGCTGGTGGACACGGGGGGGTAGGGGGTCCGATCGAATCTTGAATCTCTTGTATCTGGATGTTAGATTGATTAATATTCCTTTCATTGGTAATTAAACAGGTATTCTCTGGTTTCCATTCGATAATTATTCAATTTATCAAAGAAATTTTCCATTTAAATAACCAAGTTAGAATAATTGGGTCAGTGAAGGGGTTTAAAGAAATGCAAAATAAAAAAGTACACATCGTCGATTAATTGTGTCGAATTGACGAATGATCGAAGCCAGGGGAATCGAATTTATTCATTGCTTTCGTTGGCGGCGTCGCTCCTCCAAGAAGACCTTTAAGAGTCTCTGCATCCCCTTCGGGTTATCCGCGTTTAAATATTGAACCTAACCCGGTGAAACGCCTTCCTTACATCCTCTTTCGATCAGCACTTTCTTCCTGCCTCACGTTTCCCAATCGACTTACGACTTTCCTCTCCTAATTCCGTTTGATATTGATCTTACCTTTAACCTCCCCCCTTCTCCGCGCGAGACGTACAACTGTTTGCTATCTGTACAACATTATTAGGCTCGAAGTTGACCGAATTTGCTCGATAAATTAACGTCGCGATTGAGCAGGTCTTAATTTATTATCTAGAGTTTGAATTTTGTTTGTTTTTTCTTTGGTCGCCCTTAGATTTTTCATCGAGTGCAATAAAAACTAAACTCCATTTCATGATAAAATTAAAAATTAGAATTTGGTATCAATCATCTCCCACAGCATTGATATCCATTATCAAAGATTTTCATGATCGTTCTCGAACACATCTCAGGTTTATCGTCCTGGAATGGTTAGATGGATCGTACGAAAAAGGCACCCGAGAGCACTTAATGTGCACCCTTACGAATGGCGAAGGCGGGGGGTCGGTTCCGTCGAAACGACCTTTGCAAAAGTTAATTCGTCTCTCGTAGTTATGAATGCATAAGTTCGCTCTCTGTCACAAAGTCCTTGGCGAACAACTTCTTCGGGGTTTAAAGCGAGGCTCTAGCCACGGATTGGCTCTTTCGCGGTCGATTTTTTTGTTCTCTTCCTCTCCCGTTTAAAAAGGCCGCGGCACAACGAAACGTAATGGAAAGAGTCGATGAATAAATAAAAGGGAAACGGTTTGGTCGAGTTTCGCTGTGACACGACTTGTTTTCGAGTTAACGTGTCTGATCGATGTAATTGGTGAAAAAAAAAAAAAAAAGAGGAGAGAAGAAGAGGAAAAAGTTTGTCGTTGACGTTCGCCGACAAGTAACGAGGTTAAGATTTATATTTATCAGTGGATAATAATGCCGTGTAAAAAGAAAAAAGAAGAAAAGGTACGCGACATGTGTTTCATGACCGATGACGATTAACCGTGTGAACGCGTTCGTGATTTTCTCAAATTTAATATTCTGTCGCGTGCGAGATAGATAATGAAATGATCCGACGTTATTCCGATCATTTGGGTTATCGTTCAACCCTCAGGACAAGATACGTTTGAAAATTTTGTGTGTTTTTTTCAGTAATTAACAGAAGGTTAAATTTTATTATTTTTTTATCCTTCTGTGGTGTCTATAAAATTTTCGAAGGCAAGATATTCGTACGTTGCAATATTTATAAATGGAAAATTAAAAATGCCAGATTAAAAATGCTAAGGGTTAATGAAGACCTTGATTTGCTATTTATGCCAGTATATATTTCTATTTCTATTTTATATTAACCCTCAAATTCCAAGCACCCTAAAAATCATATCAATTTTATTACAAAGAATAAGAATACAACTTAAATTCGATTCGTAAGATTCGTTTGGCGACTCGGGTGAAGGAAATAAAGAGACGCGAGGGGGGGTGGGTGGGTGGGTGGGTGAGGGTTAGCCGGGGATGAAGCTCGATTAATTATGCAGAAAAGCTTCGATCGATGGAGGAACGTGCCCCCCCTCCCCCTCGCCCCCGTAAAATATTGATACCACGAATATACTACTACCATAATCGTTCTCTATTCTTCAATCCACTCGGCTATTGCCATACTATTTCAAGGGGGAGGAAGAGGAGGTGGTTGAAACGGGGTGTGTACGTGTACGAGAGTCTCTCGATTGTTCTATGTTCGACGAAGCGGCGATAGTTCGTCCAGGAAAAAAAAAAAGAAAATGAGGGATGAAAGGAATTTCTGATCGATGAAAATTCGTTTAACGATCGAGGGGGGAGATGATGCTCTTTCGAGCGACGCAACGATCGAGAAAAGAAAAATAAGAAACTTGGGATGAGTTAATGGGGATGTTTTCTTTTTTTTTTTAAGGGATGAACATTACGTAGGTTTGAAGAAAGGTGGTTCGAGAAATATGTTTCTTTTCGGTTGGTTGCATCGTCCAAAGTCCATGGGGGAGATTATCCGAGAGATAATTGAAGGGAGGGTTGGAAGTTAATTGGGGTAAGATTCTGTAATTAACACGTTCAGCTCAGTGACGATGAACAAGTATAGTAAGACGCAATTAATTACTATTAAGAACGTAACCGTTCAATTATTGTATTCTCCTTTTAATATTTCAACTTTTTTATTTTATTATTAAAGAATTGTCCAACCTTCGGGAGAATTAAAAATTTAATTTTTTGAAATGCTTATTTTTCACGTTTATATTCCAGAGCGTATAAACACTAAGCAAGATTAGACGTTCGAGATATCGATTTTTTTTTACTCCTTTTTTTTTTTCATTTCTGTGTCATGAGCTGCGATAAAAGCATTCCGGCACGCAATAAGCGCGATAAATTCGCAGACCGAAAAACAGTCCATCGAGCAACAACCAGAGGACAGATAGGAGGTTTTGTTGTACGAGTAATAAGTTGTACGAGTTTTATCATATCTTGCCTTCGTTTCTTCCTCGTTTTTCTTTCGCGTTGATTAAAGGTATCGATGCATTCTACGTACGAGTGCAATTAAATCGAAAACTTTCGGTTAATTGTTTTTCGAGGCTCTTGAGTTCGAAATCCCGTTAATTTTTGGTAATTTATTTGCATATACTTGCAGCGTTGATTGATTCCGTCGAGTACTTTATTATTTATTCAACAATCAATTTCTCGTGCGAGCGAGGTATCGCAAGCTTCGTATATTTCATCGAATAACAATTTTTAATCAAGAAAAATTACAATAGAGAAGGAATTTAATATTTTTGTAAGGTAATTTTATGGTACCTGTAGGACACTCGTCACACGTGAAAATCGTCTCCAATTGTATCCAAAGGGTTAAATCTCAGAATTTGAATAATTTTTTCTCGAATTTAGTTCAACACGAGTCGATCCTGAAGAGTTTGGTGCATGCAGTCTGTCGATTCCTCTTCCTCTCGTTCGAAGACTTTCTGCGGTCTTCGAAGGATGCCCCGGGGCCGTGAGAAAGGATTCCCCCGGTTGCTTTTCCTAGGACCCTAGGCCACGAGGCAAACCGCGCTCGGTGTTACCTTTTATTTTTATTTATTCTACGCCCCTCGCCCCCGCCCAGGAACGCTACCAGTGCCAGGATTTTTTCCGTCCACGGAAACCGGCTCGACTGGACGATGGACTTCTCTTCTCTTCTGCAACAGGACAATGGACCTGTTCGTCTTCCTGCTGCCGCAACTTCACGCTTCGTGCGAAAACCACTATCCGCTCGTGATCTCGAGAGATCCTCCTCCTCCTCCTTCTCCCTCCTTTCGCTCTTATACCATTGTGCCAATTGTTTTGCTATCCGTTCGCATTGTTTGCCATTCTGATTCCGCGGAAATCGTTTCTGGATCTCGTTCGACGTTCGATTTTCGTGGAAATTGCTACGGAAAATGGTCCAATTTTACTTGAAAAAGTGTTGAAATTGCACTCTGTATCTTCCTTCAGATTATTTACCAGCGACTCAAGAATGCTTAATTATAAAATAGTGAGCAACATATAGTATTAGGAATAATTATTTTATTTATATTACGTAAGGAAATGTAGGTTTATAAAATTTCTTTCGAACCATCGAGCGTACAAAAATCCTGAAATAGTTGGAAGATCTGAGCTTTACAAGATCCTCCGGTTCTTCCGCCGGCTCCGTGTTCGAGGTAGATTTACTTCCAAGTATCTATTTCTTGTCCTACCCAGTTGGATCGAGCGTTTTTCCTCTTCCACGCCGGTTTATTTAGCGGTGTAAAAATCGCATCCTGGTTCTTTGTGCGACGATAAAGCGCGTCAATGACGATGTCGCTTCGACGTTTTACGCGTACGGAGCAAAGCGACCGAAACGACAATAAATTCTCTTCGCCCCGTTCTCCCGTGTTCCCCCCCTACCACACCTCTTCATCTTGTAACGTTCACCTCTCTCTCTCTCTCTCTCTCTCCCTCTAACCAACTTTTGCACTCTCCCTTTCTCCCAGCGGTTACTCGCGATTTCCGTTCGTTCACCCTTTTCCGGTCATCAGCCTCTCGACTGCCGCTTCATCGCATTGTTGTCCCTTCGCGGTTCGCTTCCGCGATTTCTTCTCAGGATCGTTTCTTCTTGGCTTGAAAAATGTACATGAAAATGGTGGTGTACGTATACAGCCCTCCACTCTTTTTCCGGAATTGTAGAATTAATGTCGTACCCTCCCGGTCCTGAATCCCCCGGCGGAAACGGTAACCGCGGTTCTTAGGGCGAAGACGTTGTGTAAAATGTAGATTCTGGGAAAGGATTCTATTATTCCTATCTTTCGTAATCCTTTGAATTATATTTCAATTTTCTTACCAGCAGCCCCCAATGCTTTTAAGTGTTTTATTTGAAATTTATCATTACCCATCTCCCTAATCTAAAAGTACCTTGACAGACCCATCAATCCTCACCCTAATCTTCCCCACGACTCCAAAGATGGTACCACAAGCAAGTACTCCACGATCATCACCCAGCAGCCCAAACCCAAGGACACCCTGGCAAACTCATCGAACCTTACCAAGGTCCCAGTACCGCACCCTCTGGTCCCTTTGGTCCAAGTCCAAAGCTGGTACCCCCATTAACGAACGAGTCCACGATCCGTTCGAACGGTCGGATGATGATGGATGGAAAAAAGAAGAAGGTCTCTGTTCGCCCTGGAGAATTCCGGGGCCGAGGTTCGGGCTAATCGCGACGGTGGCGTGCGTGAACGAAGGAGAGGAAGGGATCGCGGTTGGCCGGCGTGTGTTGTACGCCGCGAGGGAGAGACAAAAAGGAAGGTATAGAGGCAAGGTGGTGATATCGACCGTAGATGGTTGTTGATGCAAACGGTAACCATGGGTGACTCGGCCCGATTGACCAATTGCAGTGTTCACGGTGGCCGTGCCCCGACCAATCGGCGTACGGTGTGCTGTCGGTTTTTTGATTGGGCGATACCGGGGATAAGAGGGCAGTTCGAGGCCGCGGAGACCCACAAACGGACCTCGAGACACCGAGCGGACGGAGCCATCGTCCTCCTCTGGCCTTTCAAGAAGTTCTCGCCTGCGCCGCCTTTATCTCTCGTGTTCGTTGAACGAGTTCATCGGATGCGACCTTCTTCTTCGACCAATTTCTTTTCCACTTGGATTTGGATTCTCTCGATCGAAACCCTTTTGTGCGTAAGGTTCTCTTTCACGCTTCCACGTTACGCACCCGTCCGGCGTGTCTTTTGCACAGAATCACACTTATTTCTTATTTTTTGGACCTCGTTGATCCAGCACCAGAGCACCCAGAGCTTTGTCTTCGGTCCCTTTGTCTTCCGTCGTCCCAGTTCGCGTTTCCACGATTTTCTGTCGGCCAACTTCGAACCAGTTCAATTTCCTGGACCGAACTGGGTCTGCCCGCCTTCTCCAGAGGTTATTCCTTGGGGGCCATTTTTTTTAGCTATGTATTAGGTACATTTCGGTCAAGATTAACTCGATTCTGCTTGAAATGTTTGCAAAACGATTGCAATTTAACTTTACTTGTCAGTACCCGAATGTTTGGTCCTGGAAACTAATTTTCAATTAGAATTATAACAAATAATATCTTGCTCAGAATTTGGAATACACAGCAGACTTCAGTATCGATAAATCTAATTTACTTCTCAAAGCTCTCGCCTTAATTATCCTAATTAAAATTTCAAGATGCACTTCATTTACAAGCGTTCCTTTCAAACAGTTTCGTTTAACCCAATTTCTTCAGAAAAACAGACCATCGCGGGGAGGTATCGCGAGCTTTCTCGAATCAATTCCGTTTCTTTTTCCCCCCAGTATTGGGAATCCTGGTTCCAGGCAAAGAATATTATGTAAATCGAGCGTCTGCCGGAAGTCGGGGTCTGATTAACTATTCATCGACGTTTCTGGTCGGGCACGCGAGCCGTTCGCTCGTGGAAACGGGCAAAGTGGATTACGAAGCGTGTTCGCGGGACCGTTCTAACGCGCTTCTCTCGAACGCGTATTTCAACCCTCCTCCTCCTCCTCCTCCTCGCCCGTTTGATCTATGTGTTTTCTCCGCCGGGGGAAATTAAGTTATTTCATTATCGTTCCGCTGTTTTGGCGCCCAAGACGCACGAAAAACAAACCTGTCTCCCGGTGTCCTTTAACTTCTGCTCCGTTGCTTCCCGCCCGTGGATCGATCGATTTGACCATTCGGGAACTGGATTGATTGAAACGCTCGAACTTGGCTGCCTTGAGATGCTCGTTTAGAGAAACGGCCTCGAATCGATGTGCTCTTTGGTGTAAACGTGTTTGTGCTTGTTTGTTGTTTGCCGATGAAGCGGGTCCGGACAGAGCGTCTGCTAAGACTCGATCGGTTCGATGATGGATAAATCTTAGGTGTGATACCTTGTATATTTTTTAAATGAATGGTAGAAACAGTCTTGAAGGGTCGTTATTTTAATTTTATAAATTATTTGTTTTAGAATCTTAATACAATCATTGAAAATTAGTAAAATTTGGAAAAAATGAATTAATAACACTGGGTAGTTTACTATGGATTTCCATATGAATACGTTTTAGCGGGAAACTGATAGGATATTAAACACACCATTAAAAAATCGATTAATATGTAGATTGTCATGAAAATACATGCTAGATTGGTTTAAGGAAAAAAATTGTATTTTTCAGTTATTCATTAGACTGATTAATTTACGATCGGTTGAACGCTAACATTGCAAGCTTTTGATTAATAATTGTACTCATGTTCCAACATTGATTTTGATAAGACAGTGTTTAATTTATTGTTTCTGTTTGTTACAGAAACTTTGAAGGTGTCGCAAGAGTGAAACACAGCTGGTAGCTCCGAAGGTGAGTCTTTATAATTGATTATATAAAATTTAAACAGATACAATATTATTTTGAAAAATAACTTGTCTCCAAGTACAAGTTTCAGTGACCCACACTTATGAAACATATATAATTATTATGCATTAATTAAAGCATTCAAATTTTCAAACGAAAAATTAAATTAAATTCGTGACATAAAGATTAATTAATTACCGTTCAGTCTTCAGTTCGAGAAATCTAATTAATTAAACGAATGTATAATTTGACAAGTTTTCGAGGTAAAACAAGAAAAGTTTAATCGTCCATGTGAATTAATTTCCCCGGTTCGCGTACTGAAAACGAATAATTAAATTGGCAGCAGTAATTTTCGCTGTGTCGTTCTGAAAAGGAAAATTGTAACGATTGTAAGCGAGTGTCGTCTTTGCAACCGTTAATTAAGTTCTCGTCTCCTTTCAAAATGAGATACGCGAAAGGCTGTCTCTCGGGTCCTTCGTGGATTGCAAATGAGCACCAGTTGCAATGATGCCAGACAGGTATCTCTTTAATTGTTAATTACACGACGGTTTCGCACTCTTCCTCATTTATAATGATTCCTCGATAAGGACGATTAACGTCACCATTGTTTCTAGCCAGAGGTTTTCAATTTTTTCCTTCTTGCAATCATTTTACTATTCGTTCAAGAAACAATAGAAGTTTGCGAAAATTCTAATTTTAATAGGAAAGGTTATATTTTTGATAGAATTTAAATTAAATGAATAAACTAAATGAATTTCTACTCAAAACCTTCTTTCTTGAACAATCCAAAGCTCCGTAATCCCAGGAAAAGTGTCATTGAAATCAGAATTGTTTGCAACGGGAGGTTCGCCGATTTTCCCGTGGGTTTTCCACGGGAAACGAAAACGGTTCGCGTTTCGAAACGGCGGCCGTTCGTCGATCACGTAAAGATAACGTGTCCGTTAACCGAGGCTCACGGGTTGCATTCGAATGAACAGAAAAATGAGAGCCACGTCGAAAGATAACGGCCACCACCTCCGCGCGTTGTTCCTTCCTTCGTGTGCAATAACGTATTCTCACGGAGGCCCGACCAATGAATGGAGCGGTTAGAAAGTTCATTTGCAACTTGTGCATCTTTTAAAGGCGCGCGAAACTTGTCCCGCTTCTTTTTTTTTCTTCTTATTCTTCTTCTGGCGAGTTGAACGTTTCTTCCATCGATTTCTATATCTAATCTCATGTTGCATCGATTAATCTCGATTCTGTGGATCTTCATCCCTGTGATGATACGTAGAAGGGGTGTTAGAGTTGTAGAGATTAAAAATTAGAAAAATTATGATATGGGTACAGTTAAATTTGTAAAAAAAGAGGTATAGAAATTAGGAATTAGAATTCGGCAATTATTGTCGTAGCAAATAGGTATTAAAAATCCTTAAAGTTCACAAACTAGAAAAATTTCAAATTACATTATTTCACGCCGTGTCTGGAAGACGAAAGGCCACCATTTTGCCCCGAACAAATCTCATAAATTCGGAAAGAAATGTCTCATAATTTGCCTATCTCGGTTTGAAAATTCGCCGGGAACGCGACGAAGCAGATACAACGTAACGAACCCATAAAACAAACGTTGAAAAGGTAGGTCCAGATACCGCTGTTATTTCATGGTTGAAACACGCGTTAGGATTCACAGTCACGCACTGCGATTCGCCTCTCGATACGAAGGCAAAGAAACAGAAAGCTTTTGTTTCGCTATCGCGTCGAAATACCTTTTGTCCGTTTCCAGTTGCATCCAGCTGCGATCACGAATTACACGTTTCAAACCGACAAACAGCGCTTTCGTTATTAACCGTTCGAGTACCTGAACTTATTGCGAAAACTTGTCCCGGGTGCGTCAGATGTAATACCGTATAGGCAACCTAGTGGACCCATGGGTGCTTTCGTCGCGTAATGGGTCGTGGGGGTCAAAGCATGGGTTAAAATGACTGCACCAAACCGTATAATTCAGTCTTCGACTCAAGAATACCTTATCAGAGAGGAAGTCTTCCTTCAGACATTTCATTTTTTTCTCCCTCCCCTTGTAAAGACATTCTGTTGCCATTATTCGCGAAGGCGAAACGATTCCGGTAACGAACCTTCGGCTAGAGCGATTTGAATGTGAAAGGGAAACACGACGGGATGGTTAACACGGTTCCAATCCTCGGAGTCTCGAATATTCAGCCGCGGAGTCCACGTGCGTCTGTTGTTAACGAGGTTCTTTGATCCTGGTTCATTGTGTCACGAGGTTCGTTCGTCGAATATTTTTCCCGCTAAACGAGTCATACCTCTCATCGACTCTTTTATTTTTTCCGAGGATCATTGAACGTAGACACGCTTTCTTCACTCGGGACACAATGGCGACTTTCGGGGATCTCTTTGGTGTCTTGGGCGCTCATTGTACGTTTTAAGGACGGACTCTTTTCTGCGATCGTCCATAGCGTCAGGTGGAACAAAAATATAATTTCTTGAGAATTTCTAACCGTACTTTTAGAAAGCGTCCTGGACGTGGCGCATCGCGTATGAAATTCTTCACTTTCTCCAAAGGTTCCAGCCTTAGATCTCACGAACGCGATCTTATCGGGAAATGTCAAGCGAAATTTATATTTCTAAGCGAATTCCCATAAGTGTTCCTTCATTTTGGGCGCCAAGACAAATTTAGAGCCCCTGCTTTGGGCGCCAAGATTTCGTTTTAAAGAAAACACGAAATTGCAATCGCAATCGATCTAACCTTGCAAGAATTAGTTTCCTTCCAATACAATTTAAATACAATAATTATTTCCACTTCTCCGGCAGCGAATGCCCTAATCAATTAAAATTGATTAATTAAATCTCCAAATCAAGGACCTTACACGGAAAATAAGCCTCGAGTATTGGACTGGTTCCAGCCGAAACGCAAAAAATCCCTCGATAGCCCGATACAGACCCCGTAGAACCCATGCCAACTGCAGGCAGCCCTTTGCAGCAAAGAAACGCGCGAGGGGTTGATGGCAAGAGGAATTACATAACCGTCTCATCGATTCTTGATGTTCCTCTAGGAATTTGTTTTTTCCTCGCATTTTTCATTGAACAATAGCGGCAAGAAGCGCGGCGTGCCGCGGAACGGCCGACCAAAAGAGAGGGTGGGAGAGGGGATGGGGGTGGGACGAAAAGGGTGAACGAAGGGCTCGGCGCGTGCGCGTTGTCGCAACAATATGGTGAATTCTGCGAAACAGCCCAGTATCCACCCGACCATCAGCTGATCAATATACTTCCGCACACACGCCACGTCATACGCGCGACACACGCATGTCATGCATCGCGCGAGTCGTTACGCGTGTCACAATTTGCGAACGTGCACGAACGCCGGGCCACACAATCCTGAGTGACCTTCTTCTGGATCGGGAACTCGCGGTGGAGCCACGAACCCAGGAGGTACGGATCACACTCCTATTTTCTACCCCTCTGCTTTCGACGAGTACTTGTGATACGTGCTGGTTTCGGGACGCGTTGTAGGATAACCGGGAAATCTTGTCCGGGTTTCGAGGAATTTTTCTTCGCTGGTTGATATTCTAACCTCTGTCGCGTTGCTCTGTGATGTAGTGGTTTCTGAGATGATTCGTCAATCTTTCATTCCGGTACTGTGATTAATTTAGAAACTTAATTATTCATTTAACTCTACACCGACTGTGTTTATTTTTCCATTGGCAAACTTTTACCAAAGATTGTACAGTGTCTAGGAAATATTTTAATTAGCTGCGAGAAATAATTATTTAAACGATTAACACCGTTTGGACGTAGAAGGTTTAATGAACTTTGAAATTGGTATTTGATGGTAGTTTCAATTTAAAGTGATTAGCGCTTCTATGAGTAAAATGTCACAGTTGAAGGGTCAGGGATCCAGACATCACCGGGAATATTCCCAAGACTCCGATAGGAAGTAGTGAGTCACGTTTCGCATTATCGAAAGCTCTCTAACCGAGCATATGTCGCTAATTTCACGACAACCTGGCTCCAGCCGGCGGATAATCATTTTTTTTTCACGATCGAATCGTGTTAGTTACCGCAAACATCGCCGCAGACTTACCTTCAGGTCGCTTTTCACGTTAGAATTCGATACTATCCAATTTCTTCGTCGTTCGGTATTGTTTCTGCCTTTACCTTCCACTTTCTGATAATAATTTTGATAATAATTCGTGAGTGTAATGAAAATAATTGAAAATTCTTGAAAAATGTTCTATAATTATAAACAAATTTTTCTTCGAAGCACTTTTAATTAAAAATTTTAATTTTAAAAACGGTCGAGACGGGGGGGGGGGGAGGTGGTAGTAAAACAGGTATTTCGTTTCAACTGTTCCAAACAGAATTAATTTCGCCGACCACGTTTTTCGCGCGAACTCAATTTTCCAAAAGTTAAGGCAACATAGTGGTGGACGGTGGTGGGCTGAACGGGGGAGGAGGAGGGGGGAATTTGGAGAAGCGTACCGCGAACAGGTGCAATTAAAACTTGAATCCACGGTGTCGATACACGGAAAATTATTCAGAAGGATCGTAAACGTTGGCCCCCGGATAATTTTCTGAGGCTCGCTCGTTGGCGAGCGTTTTAACGCGTTTTCTCAACCGAGTGGGCGAGACCGGCGTATTTTCGTCGCCGTTGCAACATCCGACTCGTCACTGAACGATAAACTTGAATGGAATTTAAATTTAATTCGCAAAATTTCGCCAGCGAATCGGTAACGAACTCCATGTGTGTTTATTTTTTTTTTTTATTTATTGATGAACGTGTTCGAGCTACAATTCCATTAGCCCTGCCCCTGATTCATTTTATAGTTGAAGCTGTCCAAAAATAGAAAATTTGATTCGTATTTGTAATTCAATCGAATTTTGACAGTGGAAGCTGCTGTCAAGTATTTGCTTTTTTAATTTTTTGCTAGTCGTTATTTATTTCAACTTTGTGACAATACATTTTTAACTTTTGGTCCAAAAATTATTAGAATTATAAAATCTTCCAAAGGTTTAATTAATTTTCAAATATAAAGGAAATGGTAATTAATGCTGTGACGACTGTAGGGTTTAGAAATTTTTTAATTTCAATTTCTTTTTGTAAAATAAAATGAAAATCAACCATCTATGGAACTAAATTTGGAGATCTATAGAAGGGTTAATGATCGATACTCGAGGCAGAAGAACATTGGTTACATCTGGTGTACGAATTTTAGACGATGAACGTCATTGGAGAGGCTCCTCGTGCTAGATTCGTTCCTTTTGATGTCGAGAATGAAATATAAAATGTCGATGATGAATGCCTAACAGATATTCAGGTCATCGTTCCTCTTGGATATACGAATTTTCTGATCCGAACGCATCCAATCATCGCGAACGAAATCTTTGCGATTGAGTGTACAGTTTTGTCTGTAAATGTTCTTTATCTATAGACATTGTTTGTTAGAGCATCATCGTTATCTGTCTACGGTGTTGATTGCTCGAAATTGCTTCTTTGTGCAGAGGATGTATCTTCAAGTAGTAGGATTGTATGGAAAATCTTATTCATTTATCAGAATGATTTTTTTATTATATTTCTTCCTTTCTTTAATTTAAAGAATTTTTTAAATTCCATTATAATCACTTCTAGATAAAATTTGAAACTATCATTTTCTATCTAATTCAAATAGAACTCGATACAAAAATGTAACATTATCATTCATATGTCAAAATTAATCGTAAGAATCTGGATATCAAAATTAAAAAATTTTCAAACCACGTTTGATATCAAACTTACAAAGTCCCTGAAGTGTCGATTCGTCGGTCACACTAGCATATCCTAGAAAAAAAGAGAAAAAAAAAAAGGTAGCGAAAGAAGGAGGATAGACGTCGAAGACCGTAGAAGAAGCCCGCAACCGTGAAAATTCCCTGGCCGCGTGGCGATTGCGGTGAAGTCGTTCATTGACTTCAAACTCCCCCCCTCTCGTGATCCTCTCCTTGCCCCTGGGTTGCATCCGGATTATTCGTTCGCGAACCTAGTGCACTTGTTCCGTGTGTACGTGTGTATATACGTGCATTTTCATCCTCCCCCTCCTTCTACCTCCTCTTCTTTCATCCCTCGCCTCGCTGTCTCTCCCTTCTCGCCGATTTCTGTCCCCCCCACCCGGACACGTTGGTGGCCTCTTCGCGACGAAGAGGAGGTAGAAGGTGGCCAAGGAGGTGGAGGTGTTGTTAGAACCGACTCTACTCGCGTTGGAGGAAGCAGACTCAACAAATTTAACTCGTGCGTTATCCAAGTTGTGTGCCTCGATTCATCAAATTCCTCGATCGATTTTTATTAATAATTCGATCACGCATCAGGATTTTCGTCTGAAGTCTCGAGGTACGACATAAAAAAAAAAAAACCTCATTCTCGAATCGACCCTGACCTAGCTTTCGTGCGTGTCTCTCTGTCGACCTTGTTGGACCTCCGCGAGTCTGCAACGAGTCTGTACGAGAGGCACAGAGATTGGGACACGATCGTTTTATAGGAGCGGTCTGCTGACCTTGCCTCTGAATCGGTTTCGTCGTGGACCGGTGCACGTGGTTCTTGTGCGCGGTGCCTGCAGTGAAACAGTGTCCATGGTGCGCGGATCCTTCGATCGGGTTACCATCGGTTGTGTAACCGGAGTAATCTCACCCTTTACGAGATAAAAAGACACCGATCGATCGCGATTCATCGATTACGCACGGGGTGCTTTCTTGATAGGCCGTCTCGTGGCTGCTGGACGAGGCGCTTCTTGCTTTGAAAAATCTTGTTGCTTTGAAAAATTTGTAATTGTTTGAAAATTTGAATCGAGGTTGTGTTTTATAGGTCTGGGTCACGATTGAAGAGCGAATAAAAATAATATCGAAATGAGTAGGTCGAGCGCGGGAAAAATAACTCGGATGAATGTTAATTGTGGGATATAGTATTGTATCGTTTAATTAAACAGTAAACACCGGGTGAATAATTGAAGCGATAGATATTATCGACACCTTCCGTTTCGTATCGTGAATTTACACTTGGTTGAAAGCTAATTAGCCCCTGGTGTCTGCGAACGAAAGACACACGGCGTTGCATCGAACAGTTTTTCGTAATTGAGGATTACCGAGTACGTCAGAGGACTTTCACCGATGACAGAACGTAGCACTACGTCAAAAATTAGCGAGGGATCGAGCATTGTGTCGTTAATTAACAAATTTTCGTTTGTTAGTTACGTAGTCGGTGTATGAATTTTATACAAACCTTACTTTCGTTGATAATTATGAAATATTCTGAGTCGTTAATTAACTCTTTCAGAATTTCTTAATTAACTATCTATACAGTATACTCAGTGTTGTTCTGTTTTCTTTGAAATCGAAAGTTACCAAAGCGTTACGGTATATTTTATTTATGAGGGTTCAGTGTTTTTCCTTTTTTTTTTTTTATAAGACGTAGTATTACGTCACTACTTAACATATTCGAACCTACTAGCTATATAGCACACTTAGTGCTATTAAGTTACCTATAAAACCGAAGGTTAGCAAGACGGTGTGGTACATTTTGGTTTTGAGAGCTTAATTTTGATATAAAACGTGCTACCACTTTACTAATTAACATACTCTAAGTGCTATTAAAAACATTACCACCATGTTTTCAACCCTTTTCACTCGATTGTCCCCCTGAGGGGGCACGAAAAGAAAAATATAACTAATTTATTCTTATTTTCAAGTTTCCTTCTAATATAATTTAAATAAAATAATTATTTTCCGAGTGCAAAGGGTGTACCCAACGCGCGCGCTTGGCATACCGGGTGCGATGAAATTTTCTTGAAAATCAGTTAGCGAAACACGAGTAACGGGGACTCGACTTTCACTCGTGCAAAAAGAAAAAGGCAAGAAAAGGAAAAGAGGCGTAATACTATGTCCGATTGTTGGCAAATCCGTGGTCGTTGCGTCGCGGTTGTAAAACAATAGGGCCCGCCGCGAGTGTGCGTTTTACTAAACCGGAGATGAGTAATTAAAGGGAGGTTTGTGTTTTTTTTCTCGTTTGCGCAGGGTTCACCCCCGATCCATCCCGGAGGTTGCAGCGACGAACACCATTACCGGTGAGTAGAGCTCTTGCGAGTAACAGTTTTATATACGTTTGACGCGGCTGGAATGCAATCGGGTTTCATTCCGCATGCAAGGCACACGCGGTCGATGGAATTCAGTTGGACGACAATCGGCGACGAACGGCCTCCTTAAAGCCGGGGAACGATTTACGCGTGCATAATAACCGACGAATATCGTCTCGGATTGGAAAGGATCGCGAAACAATAGGGCGGAACGCGTTCGTTTCGAAAGGGTTAACGCGATCGAACATTTATTATTAGAGAGTGTCTTTGTCGGGGAATATGTGTCAGTGATACGTGTTTCACTCTGTATCTATTTGTCTGCTTTGATTGACGCAGTGAAAACAGACGAGTCTGGTAAGACACACTTTGATTTCAATTATTAATCATTATGTCGATTCGTTTTTAAGTTTAATCATTTGGTAGTGTTCATTTTGTTTTTGCTTTTATTAATTATTCGTAATTTTTTACGTTTTTTTTTATCAAAATTACTTTTTATTAAAATATAGAATCATTATATATTCCAACTCACGTTTCACTCCTTAGTTATTATCAATTTGAAAGAAAGTGTATGTTGAATTGAAAATTGAAAGAAATTTTGGGTAAATTGCTGGGACGATGGTAACGGTACGATCGTCTTGCATAAACACCGCGAAACTGTCTACAGAGCGGTATCACTCGCGTTCCTTGACCCTGCGACGAGAACCCTCGAGCGTGTAGCACGCCGAGAAGGGTCTTTTTATCCGTACGGTAACCCCTTCTTTCTCCCTCCTTGTATCCCGTGGCATTCCTCGCGCTTAGACTTAGAGCGGGCAAAGAGGATCGAAAAGGGACGGGACGAATAATACAAGAAGAGGAAGAGGAGGCTGACTTGGTGGCTTGGCTTTACAGTCGTCGAGTAACGTCCTGTTACACCAGTCTGACCACTCTTCAACTCCCTTTGCCCTTTTTATCCTTTCCTACCTTCTTCCCACAGCCTTCTTCGAGATTGTTTCGCCTTCGCTCTTGCCAGCTCCTTGGACTTTTAACCTGAAATCACTTAAAATTAATAATTTTTTTCTATTAAATGCACAGTAAGTGGGGGTTGCAAGCTTGCCCTTAAAATTTTAACAATTATAAATTTTAATTAGAAATGGTAAAATGCAGGATAACGATAGCGAAAAATTCTAATTAATTTTCCTTCTTTGATTGATGGGTGTCGTCTAAAAATTTTGATGGAAGCAATAATCATTCTAAATTTTGATTTAAAGAGGAATTATCTGCTAATTACATCATGCAATATGCAAAAGTTTCCATTTTACGATATTAATTGGGGAACTGAATTCATAATTGGAGCTCAGCTGGCTAATTACTCGAGTTAGGATCGCTAAGCCGAAAGAGGTTAACAGTATCGTAGATTAATGATTTCTTTTTATAGAACGATGCTTGAATGTTTAAATAACAAGAGATTACTGTACCCATGACGTGTTAGTGCATCGTTATATTCGCTTGAATGCATCACAGGCTGACACATCGGGGAGTATTTAAAGATCCTCTTGACTTCATTATTTCCAGAATTTAATTTAAACAATTTTTTTTAATTCAATTTACTGAAACACTTGAAGGTAGTCATTAATAAAGGGGTTGAATTAGAAAATCACCTCAGACAAAATCCCTAAAATCGCGATAAATGTTTGCTTGAGGTTTAGGCGAATTTACGATCGATTCCGTTCAACGAACGGATAATGAATGAACCGTTCGCACGTTGGAATTTTCTCGTGGCATAAAATAAATTTCTCTCGCCAGTCGCCTCTTCCGGTTTTGCGGTTCGTTTCGTCAAGCCTAATTTTAAACTCGGCCGAGGCGGCTCGACGCTGACACGATGACTCGTTGGATGCTCGTCTTATGGAAATAATTGAACCGTCAAACGCGGAAAACACGTGGTCAGCTCAGACCAATTCCACTTCCTGTTCCCCTCGGTCCAAATCGACTTCAAATTCCCAGAATAATCAACAAACTTTCGTCACAATTCTGAAACACTTAATATTTTGCATAAAATTGAATTGTTATTTCTTTTAAAAATGAAATTTTTATGGAATTTTATTCTCGTCAAATATTACAGTCTCGTATAATTTTCTTTTTCATTTTCGCAATAAAATTCTTTGCCGTGCAATTTTATTCGCGACAGATATTACATTCTTTATGTTACAATAAAATTATTTCTGTCGAGTACCATATATTACTAGATATTTGCTTTCAAATTAAACTCGACGATTAATTCGAACCCAAACAAATGGATTTCTAATTTAATCCCACGAATGCATGCCAAGAGGCGATAGATCAAACGATCCAGAGTTGTCAGGTATCTCTGCACCCAGAATATGTACATACATTTTGTGAAAATATTCGAAAATCGAACGGTATTGCTTTGAAGTCGTCGAAAATTGTTTTGATTGATCGTGACTGACCCCCCCCCCCCTCATTCGTCTTTTCAAAATTAGAATGGTTGACGAACGCAGGGACAGTGTATTCTTCGTCGATGCTCATCTTTCGGATGGAACTGTCATTGTTCGTCGATGACGAACAATTTTCGGGGAATTTTCTTTCGAACCTTTTTGTTGTATCCGCTTCCGGATTTTTGACGAGGGGTATACGTTCGTCTTTGATCATTATCTTGAATGTAGGGTGCCCGAATGATATGGAACTGATGGGTGCTATTGTGGTTATTTATGATTGACATGGTTGCGAGGTATGGGAGCCTCCAATTAATTGCAAGGAAAATTTTATGTAACAGTAATGTCACGTTAATTACTCAAGCTTTGTTAATTTGATGATATATTAATTAGGTGTATTAATGTGGGTATATCAGTTTTGATAGCACATTAATTATACCAGGTGTGATAATTTGGTATTATATTGTCCCCTCTGAGGGAAAGTTCTCTTACAAATTTAAATATAATAATTATTCCCAATATTATTTTTTAACTCAAAAGGGGACATCCACTAATTTTCAGGTAATAGTGTTGAAGACTGTTTAGATTCGTTCATTTTATTAAAACATCCAGTGGATTATCAAAAAATTATCCAAACATTCAGCATGTTGACTTCGTGTATTCTTTCGAGGGATTAATTTCAATCCAATCGAAATATCCATTCGAATTTTACTTTTTTTTTTACTTCTCCATTCAGCTTATGTTTTCCTATGGATAAATGGCGCTCACGCGAAATCCCCATTCATTTTCGGCCGTGAAAACTTTCGATATCGATGACCATTCAATTCGAGCGGATTCCACGATCGTTCTGCCTCGATATGAAACCCGTTCATCCCGTGGAAAAAAGCTCGAAAGCTGTTCGAAACGATTAATCAGCGAATCATCGAGCGCCAAAAAGCGACGTCGCACGGACAAACGTACGGGCTGGATTTTTTTATGTATCACCGTTACGAATTTATAGAAAATTTAAGGACACTTGTTTACGATATTCGCGTTTCAAAAGATCAACGAAATTCGAGATCGAAACGGGCTTGGCCACTGCTGAGAGGGCAAAACGAGGGGTTAATTAATCCTCGAAAGGGATGGCAGAGAAAAGTGAAATTGAAAATAAAATTTTGGCAATTATTGAAAAAATTGACTTGTATAAGGGGTTAAATCGATAGCATATGAATCCACGACGAAGATAGGGAAGTTCGGTGAAACGCATTCCTTCGACGGCAGAAATTAGCCAGAAGTTAGCAAACCGTGGCAACTCGAACATCTTGTCTTGTTGTATCTCGGTGAACCAGGGCTCGTTAACGCTTTGAATAGGCGCACTGTGTCCTCAATGATATTAACGAACGTTTCTGCGAGGATCCGCCGGTCTAATTGTGTAAATTACCAGTACGATTCCCTTTACCGCCACTTTCTATTGTCTTTCCTTCAGGATCTTTAACAAATAGAAAAAGACTTCGGGTACTTTGATTCCTCGTCCACAGAGGTATGGCAAAATATTTAATTAAAAGGAATTTAATGAAAAATGAGTCGCAATTTATACAATTTATACTTGTCAAGTGTGAAATATATTATAGGTTAAGGGGTTAATATAAAATTAATTTTTAAACTCATCTGCAATTTAATGAAATAAACAAGAGACGATCTCTTCAGACGATAAAACTTTGTATAATAGAGCCTGGAAATAACGAGTGCTCAAGTATAAGAGGTCCCGTTGTATTCCTTCTGATTCGTGTTTAAATCCGCTGAATTTGATATGATTATCAGAAGGGACCGAATCAAAGGGAATCATCCCGGTCGAATCAAGCAGAGATTTCTTTGAAAGTATAATAAATCGTAGGACAAAGGCGTTTCGAACGATCCGTTGGAAGCTCGACCGTCTAATCAGCAATATCATTGATCACTCTATTTAAAGAAGCCGATGGAAAGCCGGTGGCGGTGGTATGACGTCAAAGCGTCGAATTTCTAAGCCAACTCCGTTCAGTCTCAGACGAAGCCAATAATCTCGGCTCACCTGACAGACTACCTTCGTTCCGCGTCTCCGTCGTCTCGAATATTTCGTCTCTTACATTCCCCTGAAAATTAAGAAAATTAACTACAATTTGTCAATTGGAAAATAATTTAATAATTCATAAGAAATAGCTATCGAATGCGGTATAAAATTTAATGCTCGATATAAAAAAATTTGTGTTGCAACCACCTAATCCCTTGTCTGAAGTATTTTTCTCTAAATATTTGGTGTTGAACGGTACAGGAAGTTGTTTCTGATCTCCAACCGGTCCGTGATTCTGTGTATTTCGTTTCTTGTGCCTCTGAGGAGCACATTTTTGGACCCGGTTAAAAAGGGTAATCCGAGCTGCGGTTGCGGGGGGAATTAGCGTGCAATTACGCGGCTGTTTGAGAACCGTTTGTCGCTGGAATATTAAATTTAGCTGTTACTCTCGGTTTACCCGGTTAGGATAAATAGGAGGACAGAGAGGGAGATAGAGACATGGAGCGTAATATTGCGGTTACGGGGTATTTGAATTCGCTCGTAGGACAACGAGTTCTTCCTGTTTCACTCTTTCGCTGCGAGAAACAACGTTTCTGGTCGAATCGAGGTTGCTTGGAACATTTGTGAAAATTTCTGTGATGGAATTTCATTAACACCGATGTTCAATGTACAATTTTTTTCAAATTAATAGGGGATGAGTTTCGATAAGTCACTGAAATGCTATTTAGTTATTGTCAGTGTCAGTGCCACATAATTTCATTACCAATATTTAAATTGCAATTAATTCGTAATAAATTCAGATTAAAATCACAGCGAAGGTATTAACATTTCTTGTTTGTTTTAATTGCAATCAGAAAAGCAAAGATATTATCGTAGCAATGAATGCTAGATTCATCGAGTCTAATTGGTACACCCAAGATCGTTGCAACACCGTGTTAAAAAGTTGACCCTCATATGGTTGCATAAATAACGTAACGAGTACCACGTAACACGGTTGCCAATTACGTCCATTCGTTTAATTGGAATTAATGCGACGACTTATTGTTCGTTGACCCAGTTACTCGAAACGGAATCTCGTATAAAAAAAACAACAAAAAATAAGGAGAAGGGGAGTGGGAGAGGTCTTGTTTCTTGTTCAGACGATGATTCAGTGGATATCGTTTACGGTTCGCTCGTTGATGGATTGTTTCGTCAAGTGGGTTCCAGGGAAATTTGAATAAATTCACAGTTACAGGGAATTTCTAACGGATCGAGTAGCGACGCCTCTAATTGGTGGCAATTTCTAGAGTCAACATCTGGCGTACAGAAGCGCTTAACATTTCCTGCGAGAAAGTGCTCAGAAACTGTTTATACTATCCGACACCGAACTTTCCCAAGCGTCGAATGTTGGCAGACCACCCGCTAATAACCACAGGAATCGTTCAGACACGATGTTACGAAATTTACAAAGGTATTCGATATTTCAGAATCGAGAACATTTTCAACAAATAACAATTTCGGACCATTTCTTATATTTTGAAATAAAAATTGGGAGAAAAATAGGAACCCTAATCCTTAATTTTAGGGACTTGATAATCTTACATTACAGTATTGATACATTCTTGAAAATTTTTTAAATTAATGCAAATTTCATACTAAATTTGTTTTATTACATCGTGCTTCGACTAAGGGGTAGCCAAAAAGCAGAGAAAGAAAGGGTTAGGCCCGGCACGCAAACAGTGTATTTCGCCGACAGGGAACAATTTCGGGGATGGATCGTTGTCACGCTTGCCGCAATTATCCCGGATATCCGTCGTCTGCTCGACGCTGAAATAATTACTTGGACCGTAGAACTACCAAGAGAGTAGAATTATCGCGACAAGAGGCGGTAAACCCCTCGATCCGTGAGTTCCATGGATTCTCAACGCGATCCACTTCGATCGAATTTCTCACGGAATTGGAATAGTTTGTCGTTGCCTTCTGTTTGCCTCTTGATACAATTCAATTCTATTCCGTTCAATTTATTCCCATCCCCCAGCTTATATTTAACAATTCCGCATATCTAATTAAATCAAACGAAAAAAGATTAGAAAATTCACAGATTCTACAAAATTGAAGGAAAATTTGTTGACAAAAAAAAACCTCGCATCATTGTCCAAAAATTAGAGAGGAGAACCCCTTATCTCGAGCGAATTAGAATCGATTACGTCGAATTCCAATCAGCGGGCCATCAATTATTCAGGAAAAAGAAAGAAACTCGACACGCGTCACCGGCGTATTTGCGTGAAAGGGCAGAGGGAAAAGGGATGAAAAGGGGCGCCTACGAGTCTGCGGCTAGGGTAGCGTGAGGCGCCTGCGAGTCCACCGGCGACAGCATTGCATCGACTAACCAGTCCATAAGCGGTACGCACGCTACTCGCAGGGGTCGTGTAAGGGTTGATAACAGGGGCACGACGAATGGAGGGCTTCGACGGTAAGCCTTTAGGGGTGAGACCGCAATTAGGAGCACCGACCGGCTTCGACTCGATGAACTTGAACCGGCAATCTTAACTCGCTGAACCTCCGACTCTGTATCGATAACGATTTCGATATTTTATTATTTATTTACCCACTTGTGACAAAATTCGGTGACAGAAAAGTATCACAAAGTGGCACTTGTGATACCTCAAATTAAAGCTTGAAAGCTCACCAAAATTCCTATATGAAGGTTTTATGGATATTCTTAATACAAAATGGCTGCTTCTTCTTTGAAACGAAACAGAGTCCTCCAGTGTTATCGATTGATTCCAGAAAAGATTCCGTCACTTTATTTGAAGAATATTAATGGAATGTTGATGTAGTCTTGTTCGTTAGACTTTGAGCTGTAAATTGATATATCACAAGCGATATTTCGAGTGACTTTCCAGAACCTTAGAAGTATAAATTCGAAGAGTGCAGAAATTGGGTCATCGGAGCATTTATCAAATCGAGGAAGACACCGTCCACGTGAAAATATCGCCGGTCGGGTAATAATAAATTTCTCTCGGTCGCTGGAATTTTCTTCGACTCCGTTCGATGTGTTTTTTTTCTACGGGGGCGAGGGGAGAAATATGAACTCTCATAAATTCAGCCCCGCCGCTAAATATCGATGTACCAAGCGAAAAAATACCCTCTGCCCTCACACCGTCGTATTATTTTATCATTCGCTTTTTTCCCCCCGACGGGAAACGATGGATCGAATGGTTTCAACCACCCCCCAGCGATGGACGAGCAGAGGAGGTCTTTTCGAGTTCGTGTCACGACACAAAAGCCGGTCACGCACGCTGCCTTATTTGTTGAAAACACGACGTTGCTCGGCGAAATAAATTGCCATTCTGTATGATAACGAAGAGAGTCGGTAGCTGTTCGTGAACAAGTTTGCCAATCAATTATGTTCCCGGGTAACGTCGCATAACTTCCGACGCTCTCGATCGAACCTGTCGAATCTTCAAGAATTTTGTTATTAGGACGCAGAGAAATTGATAAGTGATAATATATTTAACGTAGAAGCTTCCTTTAGCGGTGAAAAATGGCTCGAAATTGAATTTGTATTAGGGGATGCTCTTCGGGGTCCTCTGTTCGAGGATTAACCTTTAAAAAATATATTTAGAAGATTTTAAAGTTTCTAAGATGGGGTGGTTTAATGATAAACAAATTTCGCATACCCTTTTTCGTTTTAAGCCACTTCGTTAAACGGCATCCAATTTAACGAATCTATTAATGTTCTAAAATTCCGTCGTTAAAACAGTGGTATCAAATTAGTTTAGGGAAATTTCAGGCCGGTTTCGCTGTCATTGTCCGCTCAATTTAATTGCATTCTACTACATCAGTTCCGGGGTCTGGAGGGGAGGGGGGGGGGGGGGAGGAAACGGTGTGCAACGTACGACAAAAGTTATCCATGTGTGATATGTAGCCGAGTTTCACCCGGTATTTTCACAATTCCAATATTTCCCTCTAAATTATATTATACCCACTTTATTCGAACGCGACGCGATTCCACGTGAATTAATTATATCAACGGAAAGATTAATCCATCCTCTCCGACTCTAAATAATCTTGTAAATGTTATATTTTTTATACTTGAACATTCGTCTTCTGTAGACGTATATATACTTTATTCTTTTATTATTTTCTATTGGGTGTTTTTATGACAAAATTGTCTGTTTACGCGATTGAGAAAAAAAAGGAAAAGCAAAAGCAAAATTGACGTGGATCGAAGTCGGTAAACAACGTTATCGAGTCGAACGAATTCCCCGCGAAACAGCCGCGGTGACATTAATATTCATCGTTTCCTCGGACACTGATAAAAAAAAGAAGGAAAAAAACACACCGTACATTTCTAACGTGTGTTTCATCATTCGTGATACCGTTTTATATGAATCGATACGTTCCTGCGGATGACTCGTTCCCTTTTTTTTTATGTATATGGTGATTTTGTCGTGGTATGACTGATATAAATAATTGGTTACTTTATAGGTAACTAAGTCTGGTTTATATTAATAATAATTATTTGCGTAACTTGGTATATTTTTTGTAATTAGTAGGCAACTTTTTAGAAACGTTTGTACGCGCCTTTGCAAATAATTAGACACAATTTTCACAGAGTGTGTATAGATTTTCCGGAAATGGCGACTCATTCAGAGCGGTTTTCGCGTGAAAAGGGTTAACGAATTGCGAACGAGCCCCGTCGTTTTTCCGTCGTTTACTTGAGCCGCGACCGCAACGAAATCGAAACGACGAATCGCACTGACCGAAGAGGGTGGCCACCCCTTCGAATCGCCCCGCCGTGGTAAATTATTAACGTCGCGTGTCGACCGCTCGAGTATCGATTTGTTCACTTCCACTCGTTCCCTTTTCTTCCTCCTTTTTTTTTCCGCCTTTTTGGAGATACATTCTAGCCCGTTACTCGTTGCTCGATTCACGAGAACCCTTTAATGTTCAACATTTCTTATATACAATCATTAAAAACAGCACTCAAATTTAATTATCATTATTATTATACGATCGAGGGACTTTTATTTTAAAGCGTTTTAAAACGCCAGCTTCAAAATTTGGAACTTTCTCATACCCATAGGTTTTAAAAATGATTTCGATTGGAAAAGCATGTACAAATAGTCATCGATCATCAGCAATCCGCCTCAAGTTCGTAATCGCGTCACGCGATTCGTTTCCCATGCGAGGCGCGTCTCGTCAGCCCCCGTCACGTCTTCGTTTTCAAGGCGAATATCTTCGTGCCGATACGACAGAATTTTGAATAATTTCGTGCGATCGAGCAAACAGAGGTTGGTTAGGCCGAAGGATTTCCGGGTGGGAGAGAATCAACGACGAGGGTATCCGTCTTGAAAAGCTTTACGGATGAACGACGAACGGCTCTCAGCCTCTAACGAAGAATTACACTTTTACGCTCTTATCTTCTTAACGAGGCTTCCACGTTCCCGGATACCCGGCGAAGGCTTAATGAACTTTCCCGGTTGTTGAAACAGCTCCGTCGGTCACGTGATTTTTTACGCGGACAGATTTTGAGGTAGCGAACAAGGCGGCACCTGTTTATCGATCAAGGCCCATACGGAACGTTTTCACACTTTCTGTGTGCTCTGAGAGAAACATCTCTGAAACACTTTCTAGCGGCTCGGAGATGGTTCGATGGGCTTTGTCCATCGATGGTGAAATTTCACTTCGATTCTTGGAAGGATCTTCAGAGGAACCTTCTACTCTTACCTGGTCCGTTTGGAAATTTCGTAGAAGGAACAGTTTAACCGTTTACAATCTCGTCCTATCTTTTGCACTCGACTGTCATTTAATATAAAATCTCTTAACGATTTTTAATAGTAGGAGTATAACAAATGGACGATGTAATTGGAGGATAAATACACGTGACGTGGTCGAAATTCGTCCCCGGCTAAGAGGAAACCGAGGTTCCCCTCGATTTTCAGCCACGCTCGTCGCTTCCGGAAACAGCAACGCGCGCTGCGATTCGTAATAAACCAATAAACACGTTTCGCATTCGCGTAACCCACCCTCCCCCTGCGCCACCCCCACGTTTGTGGGGACCACTGTATAATTTATTGTCCGTTAAATCGGTTCGGTTAGTTTAATGACGTGTAGTGCATGGAAAACCGATGGAAATGGCTCGCAACGTAAACGTTTCGATTAGAAAGTTAAAAATTCGAAAGGGGATCGATGTTCAAATTTACCTTGTTTTTAATTGGACCAAATATTTTATTGTTTTGAATACCGAGCTTTGGTTTATGTGGGCGCATGTTTTTGTTACAGGAATAATGAAGAGAGAAGCTGATGCGGGCGCCATGACAGGTTCAGGAGGGCCAACAAGTCCTCACAAGCGGTACAGACAGGGTGACGATGAACTTCGTCTTCTGATTCCCAGCAAGGTAAGATTCCATCTTCAATTTGCATCTTAATATACTATAATATACAGTATATTATAATATAAAGGCTAAGAGTTACCCCTTCAGTCATTAACACCTCTTAATTTTATCGTTGGTCCTGGCTATTCCAGTTTAATTCAAATTCATTAAAATTAAAGGGAAATTCATGAAAATTCTATATTTTACTATTAGTTTTCCAAAGATTGTAATAGTAACAAATAAAAATGAATCCTTGACACTTCTAAAATTAATTTTAGAAACTTAGAATATTTAAAAACCATGTAGGTTTGGAGATTAGAATTTATAAAATTTATAATGGAAATTCGAAACATTTCAAGTTTAGAAAATAAAACCAACTTTTCATAGTCGTGAAAACTATCAAAGAATGCATATCGCTACAGCAAGATGGTATCGAATATCCATTGTACCCGCGAAGGAAAACTTTTACTTTCACGTTTCGCTTTGACCGATGTTTACGATGTCCCGACCAATGGGAAATGCATTTCTCGTTGAATTTCCAAAGGAGAAGTTTTCCAGTCGTTTCACCTCGCCGTACAAGGTTTCCTGGATACATATTTCTCACCGTTTTCCATTCGCAGTTCTGTTTTTCTTTTTTGAACAGCCTGTACACGTTATATTGTTCGAGTAAAAGTTGACTGACACGCGTGTCAACTTCCGGCGACACGTTTATAATCTTCCGTTCATTGTAGCCGTTCTTTATCGAATCTGTTTCCACTTACTTTTATCGAGAAGCTTAAGGTATTTAATTATCGTTGTTTTTCTTCAATTTTTTATTCTTCAACTTTGCACTACTTTGTAACTAATTATTTTTGAGAAAAATTTCCAAGTTAAAAATTTCTAATAATTTTTCCAACGTACCTTCGATAACAAAAGGTACAAAGTTACGCAGGCAAAGATTACATGTACATTTTTCTCGTTCCGTTTGATTTGATCCTCATCTCGATACCTCTCGAGGTCCGACGCACAGGTGGTCTCGCGCCAATGATCGAGCACAATATCGATCGCGGTCGATCGTCGTTGGGCCACGCAATTCTTGGGATCGTCGTGTCTGTGTCAGGGTCAATCGAGCGTGCAGAAAACTCTTGGGGATCCGTTCCTTTCCAGGAGTGAACTCATTCACGGTGACGGAGAACGCAATTATCTTGGATTATTCGCCTCCGTTGCGTGTTGTTTTGCAACGGCTCGATTAACTTATCGCCTCTAATCATTGGAACGTGAAACACCTCGCAGATATTCCTATCGAATCCGGCCTTCTTCTACGCTTCTTGTTCTCACGAACAATCGAGACACCCTTTACATTCTGATCGATTTCCATGGAAATTCATTACTCATGGTTGCCGGCAACTCTTTTGTAACAGGTGTTCGAAATTATAAACAACGGAAGGATCTTTTATTTATTTAACCAAGGAAGTACTGAAGTACTCGGAAAATAAAAAATAAAATTACTCGGTGAAATTTTGGGGGAATTTTACTGCAATTTGGAAATTCGTGGCTTCGAATAAAATTCTGAATAAGAGCGAGACACGAAACGGTACGAACTTTCTGTTACAGGTAGCCGGTTCGATAATCGGCAAGGGTGGCCAAAACATCACCAAACTTCGAAGTCAGGTAAGCCTTTTTGTACCTGTATCTGGTTCGTCGATTACAAAATTCCCCCTTTTCCCTTTCTTCTTATCCGTCGGGATAATCGAGATCGTCCCGACGGGACGAAGACGATGCTTTTCTTGCACGAAAGAAGAAGATCGTGAGAACGAACGCCGCGACACGAGACAACACGGTTCAGCTTCCGATTTTCTTTTTTCTTACATCCTCTCCGCTTCGATGAGAATATTTCTTTATTTTCACGAGCTTCACCGTTGTATTTAAGGCTGTGCATCGTTGTCGGTTAGAGTTTATCGATCGATTTTAGCTCAGCTTTTTGGAATCTTAGGGTACCAGATCACGATGTAATCGTTTAGAAAATAATGTACTCGCGTTACGAGCATCGCACAGGTACGAGACGTGTGTTCATTTGGTTCTTGAACTGGGAAGTTTCCTTTCGTCGACGATAACTCAATGTTGCGAACACGTTCGATTACGACTTCCTCGATTCCCGATCGTTACACCGGGAGAAACTAGTATTTGCTTTACGATGCAATCGAGACGAGATCGAGAATACGCGTGGGCGTGATACCGTATTCGTCCCTGAACGCTTGATTAAAACGATGCGGCTCGAGAGAGCTCGGGCCTGTTGCACGTTCGCGCGAATCGAATTCCGTTTCATTGAATTTTCAGCGGAAAAAAAATACACCCACACGCGTGATAGATTCGATGAATGATTCGAGAATTTGGAGAATTTCGAAGTGGAGTAGTTCAATGTTTGCCGCGTTAAAATTAGAAGAACAGAAGTTTTTCGCTTGGAAGCGTTTCATGATCGAAATTCTTAGGAATTTTGGGTGTGAGATTTAATCAAATTTTAGATAAAAGGCTGGAGTGTGAAATTTGTCGGGTTAAAATTCGAAAAAGCACAATTTTTCTAAGTGGAAATCGCTCAGAGTTGAAAAATGATAGAAATTTGATTGAAATTAAAATTTTCATTTTTCTTGAAATCCAACACCCTACAAATTAAAATCACCCTCAATTACTTATTTGAAGAACTTAAAATTCCTAATTAATAATATAGAGCCTCACCTTGCTCCAATATGTATATCAAACTCTACAAAAAAATGTCCAATCACAGGTCAATCACGTGACACTATCAACATATTCAACGTAAAACATTAATTTCCATACTCGATTCGATCGAAACCGTGCAACAGGTTTTTTTTCTCTACAGCCTCTCTCGATCGTGGTACACCTTGCGCAACATCGATTGTTTTCCACGGTGATTTTTCTTTTTTTTTTTTAAATGTTCTTTTACTTTGCTCACCGGCCTTGAGACACCGACGAGACTCACCCCACACACGAACCAAATGATCAGAAGGAACGAAGCGTTAACGAAGTAGGTTCAATTTCGACCCGAAACGCTTCGCAACGATCCTCGAGCCATCGCTCGACCAACCCCTTCGAGCTCGTGTTTCGATTTTCCAGAAATGAAACCGACCCTATACATCGTGAACCACGTCACCGTACACACGATTTTATATATTTATTTATTTTTGTATTTTAATGCCATCATACAAGGAATTGGATCAAGGACAAACTGGAGGGTTGATTTCGATACTGGTGATGCGTTTGATTAATTTTGATCGATGGTTGAATAGATTGTATTTTAATTAGTTAGAAATAATGTCAGGTGGATTAATTTATGAATGTTTTTGTAAAGAAACTGGGTTGTATTCCTTGACATATAATTGTTGAGCAACTATTGCTTAAGGAATTGATTAATGTACCTTTGAAAAGTAGGTTTTATGTCATTTTTCTTGCTGGATACATAGTATGAACCTTTGATTAGTGCATAAATCAATTGAAGTTATGGGCAATTGTAGATAAATATTCTTCTTCTTGATTCTTATTTAACATCGAGTTATAAATTATTTTCAAGGCTGCGAAGATTTATTATAATTGTTGAGTTAAAAATTCATAATTTTGACATAAAATTAAATAAAGATTGCAGTGAAAGGATATTTAAAAATTATTAGTTAAGAAATGCTGAAGAATTTAGAATCTTTTTTTTATTAATCAAGGAATACGAATGAACCTGTTCGATTCTTTGGTTATTTAAATTTTGCAAAAAAGGGAAATAAATCAACCGCAGAACCGGTCATGTCCGCTCGATTTTGTCCCTGGTCTTAAATAATACGGCCGAGAGGCGACGTATCTCGTGTCAAATTTTGAGATTCGTAGGTAAACGCACCTGCGTGACCCCAAGGTGGAAGGCCAGGTATCCTTCGAGAGCGAAAGAGAGGGAAGAAAATCTCTGAGAAAAAATGGAGTCTCACCGGGGAGATATAGTTTCATTTTGATATGTGTACACGTAGAGACAACACCCCTCTGTTACAACGAACTCCACCCCCGTTAATGATTTACTTTATATGGGGAAATCGTGTGCGCCGCTTTGGGGGAATCTCATGGTCGAATTGTTTCTGTTATTACACAGCGTTGGACGATTGAGAAAAATCGAATTAATTGCGAAATTCGGCGGGGAAACATTTGCAAAAGTCATCTGTCTTCATTTGGTACCTTCGTGATTAAAAAAATTTGGATTCATTAGTTTCCATAACAAATTAGTATAATTAATATTACACGTATTAACACAAACTCTATTCAGGGTTTAATTAATAACAAGGCATCGAAAATTGAACGAACGTATCATGCACAATTTGCAAATGTTTCTCCAGTTAAAAAAAAAAAAAATAAAGAAAGAAAGTAGGTAGGCAGAAGTGGGAGGGATGGTATGTAAAATAAAACGATCCGCACTAAAGGCGGAAGCGGAAAGGAGAGAAAAGGGGTTATATTAGAAGATTAAGCCGCGAAATAAATAATCCATTCGGTGAGAGACGTGAATGTCTAACTTGGTTGATGATTTGTGCCCTGGCCCCGCCCCAACCCCGGCGTTGCCCCCCTGGTGTTGCCCTGCCGTTGCCCTGCCGTTGCCCTGCCCGGAACGACGGACCCTGACTCGATCGGCAAATGGACCACCCTACCAACAATCGACAACAACCACCAACCAACCACCAATGAACCAACCACCAACCACCACGGCCCGACAGTACAAAGCCTCAATCATTGTACCCGATTGCCCCGGACCCGAACGGTAATGACCAACACCACTACTTAATGTCTTATTTTTCTTTGTCTCTAATTACGAAAAAAAAGGAAAAAAAAAGATTTATACCTTTTTAAATTTAAATCAGCGACGCGTGGATCGCTGTTTGTTTGTTTCAATCGAACCATAATCCACGTTTTTATTATTCTCTATTTTTCTATCTGTCTTTCTGTCTCTCTCTCTTTGACCACTTCTTTGATTTTTTTTTACTATAGTTTCTTTTTTTTTCTTTTTTTCTCTCTCTCTCTTTCTTCTAATCTGCGAGTCTTCTTTTTTGTGTATCGTCCTCTCCTCGTACACTGTCTTTATGTACCTGTCTGCCTTCTGCCTTGTGTTTAACACGTTCCTCATTGAGAGACATTTTTGGCTCATGGCGAGAGAAAAATTTCGGAGATGATCGATGGGGTATTCGTCCCAGGGGTCACTGGTGATTTTATGAATTTAATAGGTAACGTTGCAAGATGAGATAATCGAACCTTGAACTATTGCAATGATTATAATTAAAATATGTTGAGACGTCAGTTTGGGATTTGTTGGAGAAAAAAAATATAAATTACCTATCGAATTTTAATAGACGATTTATGGTACAAAAGGATATCACAATGGAAAGGTTAAAGTTACCACCGGTGGCCCACGTGGCGCAAAACCTGTTAACCTTTTGGAAGCTGGTGCAACAAAAAATATATCTACAAAATATTGCAAAATTGCTGAAATGCTAAGGATTAGCACTAGAACAATTTTGCCAAAAGTATTTTAATAATAGTTCTAAGTGACATTGATATTTTAATTTCGTGGAAAGATTAAATTGGGAGACGATTAAATATAGTTCAATTATGCTATTTTGGTGTTGCAAATTCCTCAGGTATGTGTCATAGAGTCTTCATCTACTTTTATTGTTACTTTCATTTAATTTTGCGGAAAGATTCTGAAGGTTATAATTGTTCTGGTGTTAATTATGCCCGTCTCTCGCCTAAGCCTTTTAACCCCTCCTTTGACCTTTGAAATTTGTTGCAAAATAATTTTTGTGAAAATTGGAGGGGTTAAGTTTCGTTTCACACATCCTCAATTATTATCCTGTTGATTGTTGCTCGAGTGAGATTAGTTGATTGGCCTTTGATGAAGGAAGCTTTTGAACGGGTAGCACACGACGTGTATATCCTGGACGATGTGTTTTCGTGACCGCACCTGCCACACCACCTGCGGTTGCATGTCCTCCATCATCTCGTTCAGCTCTATTCCTTTCTCCTCCGGTCCCGTGGTACTCTTCATCATCTTGTTCTTGTTCTTTGTTGCTCCGTGTCTCTGCATCCGCGATGTGTCCTGTAGCTTTTGTTGTTGCGAGGCGGAGGATCGAAGGTCCATCAAGACTAGGGATCGTGTAATGGCTTTGTTGTCGTCGTCTTTAGCGAAGACGAGCATCTTGGTTGTCCTTCGTCCTCCGCAGGAATTCTTACTCCGCTTCCGGGGTCACCGAAGATCCTGATGGATGGATGAATCTCGACGTACTTCTCGAGAGTAGTCTTTTATGATCACAGGTTTTTCGAAAAATGGTCAATTTACAGAATTTTGACGACGTATTATATTTTTGGGGTATTTTGGGGATTTTATGAACCTTAGTTTTAATTGGTATTAATTAGTCCTGAATAATTCTTGGACCTAGGTTGATATTCTAAATTATAGTAATTTTCTAACAAGAATGTCCTAATTTTCTTAATTAACAGTTTACAAAATTATTAAAAAATTTGAAAGGCTCCTTAGAAAATAAACGTATCCCAAATCTACGACACCCTTTTTGGAGTGACAATTTTTCCCCCCAATAAAAATTGCCTAGAGTATCTTAAATATTTATTTCACAAACAAAATTGCGAATAACAGGGGAAAGAAATAAAATTTGTTATGTTAGTATCGTCAGTGACAGAAGATACGAGGACACGCGAATAAAATCCTTGTTCCCCGATTATTCCAATCCCTTTTGTATCTCTTTGTCTGTCTGTCTGTTTCTGTGTATCTCTATCACGATCTCTTTCTCTCTTTCTCTCTTTTTTTTGTTTCATTTTTTTTTCTTTGAAATTCGTTTTTCTCTGTACGGATCGTCTCGCGTCGCGAACGACACGCCCGACACCACACACGCAGAAAAACCACACTCACGATATATATATTTTATATATATACATATATTTTATTGTCGGGGATATGTATCACCGTTGTGTCTCTCTTTCTCTCTCTCTAATATATTGTGGCTAACACGGATGCTGCTAATCCGTCGACATGACACGCTTACTTTTTTTTAGGTGTGTGCCCACGATCAATCGTTTGATCGTCATCGTCGTCCTGCCAGTGATAAATATATATATTGCCTTGTCGATTAACCCTTTCGATCGCAGATCGATCGAGAAACCCTTTCGGTTACTCAAATTCTGAAAACATTCTCTAAATTGTTGATTTCAAAGTATAGAAATTTTTTAATTTTTTCGTATTTTTGGCATAAAGGGGATAATTTCATAATTTGCAAATATGATATTAAGAATATTTGCATTTGCGATGAAAGGGTTAACGAACAAACGTCCTCAAGTCGAAAGTCATTAATGGCCTGTTTTTTGTCTGCGTGTTTTCACATCGTTCGAGGCCCTTGGCAAAAAGGGTGTCATACGGGCGCCCTTTTGGGCGACGCGAACGATTCACGGTTTGTGACATTCAGATTAAGTACAGGATAACAATATATGATTATTCTAGCTATTAATATTCATTCCAAAGGATGATACTCAATCCTTTCGTTGCGATATACCTTAACCCATACTTCAGTATTGTCAGTCAAATGTGTTAATTGCTTTTTAGGTAATAATTGTCATAGAAATGTTTATTAATATGCCCCTGACAAGCATTTATTTTTATTTTCTATTTTTTTATTTTACGATTCATTGAACAACAATCAGAATGTTCAGTCGAGCAGCAACGAAAGGGTTGAGAATAATAATGCACGTTTAATTTCGTGTTCTTTTTTTGGGAGGGACCATGAACATGGCGAATACTCGATCGAGTTTTAATCCCTCTTGATAGGATTTGTACATCACTGTAGGGAAAATTTGAGAATTTACGAGAATGGTAGACACGGTTGAATGATTGATTAGGAAATTTGTTTCGTGATACTCCATTGAACCAATTAACTTCCTTGTTTTTTTCTGTAAATTTATTTTCAAATAGTATCTGGTCAAATATAAAAATTAGAAACTTCAAAATTTCAAAATATTATATTTTTATATATTGCTTTAAGAAATTTCAAAATAATATATTTTCAATCCACTTATTTACAAAGGGATCGAAACAGTACAATCTTTTTCCATTAATAGCTTATTGAATTAAATTACCAACTAAATCCTCGATATTCAGATCCACCTTATTTTCACTTTAAAGCGACAGACACAAGCCGGTGGAACTATTAATATCGCTTCTTAGAAAGTTCGACAATTTTATTCTCGATATCAGATAACATTTTAAAACGATTTGCAAACTCTTTGCCCATTGATGATCCATCGATTCAGTCGTTTCTACCAGTCTCAAGGATTTCTTGTCCGGATAAACGATACGGAAGAATTCTTCTTCAAGATCCAATCAGACCCAATTAGCGGCTGTCCATGGCTCGTGCACGTTCATTACTGATTAATCGACAAGAATATTTTTCCACGAGACAAAAAACAAAAAAACAAACAGAGATAAAGGGACGGTTCATCTTTTCATCTTAACGCGTCCCAAAAAGAAGAAGAAAAAAAGATCTCAGTAAGAGATTCGAAAGATCGAACGTTCTTACTTTCTGAATCGCTTTCGTCCGATTAAATCTTCATATCCAAAGTATCTTGATTTTTGTTCTCTTCATTTTTTTTTAAATCTTTCTTCGATACTGTTCCATTATGTGACTACTCGAATTAACACTGGATTAACGAGACGCTGTTGAAACATCTTCCTTGAAAGATCGTCATCGAAACAGAAACGGATCTAGAAATTTTAAAAAAGAATAAAATAAATAAAGTGTCTTTTGCTGGATTTGAATTTGGCAGCTAAATTCGTAAACTTAGCATTTTATTTTATTATAAAATTATTAATGATATCGTAACAAGAGCTGGTACACGGTAATATTATTTAATATTTTTGTAATATAATTGGAGTAATTTTAATTAAATTAAAAATAATATTGAAATCAAGGTACTTACGATGAAAATTCATTTTTTGAAGGCTTTGTAATTCTAGATCCGTGTCTGCAATAATACAATCGATCTCATATAGAAAATTGAAAGTAAAGCATAGAAATTTCGACGGTAAATGGTTGCTGGTTCTAACGCTGGTCTTGTTCAGTCAGAAGGATTAACATTAACAAATAACGAAAGCTGGAAGCTTGAGTGACAGATTTAGCAACGATTGCCACGGTTCTCTAGGTCGATTTTGCTAAAAAAGGCCGTTTGAAGAGGAACTTTGATGAAAAAGATTGTGAAGATGAACGATGCGTTTAAAGGAATTCTTTCTTTTTTAGCCATTTTTAATTGGAGAAAAAATTTTGCAGATTTTTTCAAAGCAGATTGAAATTTCCTTTGTGTTAAATTTAATTCCTGGGACAAAAACTAGTTTTCTGAATTCTCTACCATTAAATTTGACAATCAATGCATTGCAGAGTAATTTTGTTAATTGATTTCAATAATTATGTGATTTCTCATTAACTACAATAATTTGCAAATAAATCCATTCTAAATTTGACTAACAAGCCATATAGAAAAGTATTCAAAATTGACACTTTCAAATTTCTGAATTCCTTTCGACGCATCCTCGAATTCAGAGCAGAAAAGAAAAATTCGTCAACGATTTATCGAATTGCGAACAACGAATCACCACGATTCTCTCCCTCCAGTGTTAAACAATTCACGAATTGTGCATCTACAAAAATTCCTCGAGCATCGTTCCAAAAATTCGCTGTTCTATTGAACGGAGAAACAAAATGATCGATCTTCTTTTCTCGATACTCGATACTGTGTGAAAATATTCAATTCTGAGAAACTCTTCTCGATTTCGCCAAATTTTTACCATTCGATACTGTCTGCGACATTGTTTCTCGTTCCAAATTCAATTCTGAAAAATATCTCTTAGAAACTCTAAATTTTTCGAGTGGTTTCTATCAATTTTGAACAAATTTTTATACTTGAATATTGATGAGATTTTTCTTAAAAACACAAAATTCTGAAATCTGAATAGTCCAAGCTTAAAACAAATCATAACAAATTTAAAAAATTAAATTACAGTTTCATAATTTTTATAATAATTTTCTTGGACTGTTTATATTTCGATTAATTCGATGGAGCAAATTGGTGAAAATTTTTGAGAAACTTTCACCGGTTATCCTTCGAAATGAAATTCGCATTAATCCTTGGAGAGGATAGAAATCCTTGTAACAATTTGATCCGCGATTGATTTTCCACGAAAGGAAGGAGAGCGTGGAATTTCATTGGCGCGATTCGATAGAACGGGCTTTGAAACAAGAGAAAAAGGAAATAATAATAAAAAAAAAAGACAAAGGGAAAGGAACAATTACGCGATAAGCGTGTTAATTGATCGAGAAGTGGAATGATTGCCGGAGTTCTTTTGATTCTAGGGTGCTTACAATCAGCTCGGATCTGTCCACCGTTCTTCAGGTGTTGAACGAGGTCGTACCTAATCTCGAGGAGGTGAGTGTTGCTACCAGAAGAGGATCACACGGGAAAAGAAATGACTCAATCGTGAGACTTTTCACATTGTTTTCTTCTTAATCTTAGTAGAGTTCGTTAAAACGGTTGTTCGTCGTGTAGAAAAATGTCCTGTGCGGTTTGAACTAATTATAAACGCTCTTTGAAAAAATTGTAACGTTCAGTTTTTGTTCATAAAATTCTCGGTTAATTTCCTTCAAAGAAAAATTAGAATTTTAATTGAATAGAAAAAGAAGGGTAGTGAATTTTATTTTGTAATCATTTTCGTTGATCGAAACTTGGTTCGACTGCATGGGACAGCTTGCATACAGGCTGGTTCAGTGATTAATTAGTATGTTAATTAATTTTCAATTTGAAGGCGACCTTGTAGTTACATTATACTTTTATTTTGAATATAATTTTTCATCGAAATTGAATTTTGTTCAACTTTCTTGTATCATTTTTAAATTAAGAACTGATCCATCTTGTACTTAAATGATCGAATGATAGTACTTGAATCGTAGACGTAGATAAAAATAATGCAGTTCGAACATTGTAAATACGTCATCGAACCAGACATTTAAATCCACTAGTCTGTGCTCGTATAGCAACTTGTAAGATTAGTTAGAACAACAATAGTGATCCTAGAATATAACATTCCAATTGTTCATGAAATTTCATTCAATGAATGCTGATTGTTCAATTTATTTTAACAAAACGTAGATGCATTGTCCAGTGCTGTGAAAATTAATGAGCATTTCAAAACCATGTATGTTTGCAATGACACGTCAATCGATCCCGTACACTATAGAAATTAATTAAACGATTCATTTAAAAAATTCCTCAAACACAACTTTTTAACTTTACTTGAGTAACAATATTTACCATTTGTGTGATTCGATCGGACACTTTGTTTGATGAATCAATTTTAATTTCAATTTTCAACTTCTAAAATCGATTTTTCCTATATTTTTCGTATCTCGTAGAAACTTCGACACGTGTTTGGAATTCGTTATACCATCGTTGCAAACACTAGCCCCAGTTCCATCACGGTCGGTACAGTATTTGACTAATTGATTTTTCAGAATGGATCGCGCCATGGCAGCGACGAGATCGACGTGCGTATGCTGGTGCACCAGAGCCAAGCTGGATGCATCATCGGCAAAGGAGGGCTAAAGATCAAGGAGCTCCGCGAGGTGAGTCATATACGCCATTTTAATTCAACTTTCGCGATTGTCATGTTCGGCACGTGTCAAGGCCTTCGGCGCGTACAATCTCGGGCAGAAACGCGTTTCTTAATTGTAGGGAAACGTGGAAGGGAGCTTTCAGAAAATCTGGAGAATTCTTAAGAATTCTTTAGAGTTCTCGTGGTGAATTCCAGGGAATTCTAGGGAATCTTTATGAATTTTTTACTTTGCGAATACTTTACTCTTATATTCCAGAGGATTCTACTGAATTTCGTAAATTCTGTATTCTGAAATTTTAGGAAATTTCGTGAATTCTTGTCTCGCGAATTCTCGGCAAATGTTGAATCTCGAATTTACACGATCCCCTCATTAACACGTACGCAAACATTTTTACATAGGCCTCGAAACGTAGCAAACACTTTCTTGCTTACCTTTGGACCTTGTTTCCTTTGCATTTACACGGTTCACTCGACAATTATTACGAAACGCCGGTAAAACTCGTGAACCGACGGAATTTGTCCCAATTACTCGAACGTTCAATAAGATTCCGAGGGATCGGTATTTCCTGCTTAAGGAATCAGGTTAAAATTGACGCGGCCATCAAATCATCAGTTTCACGACTCGACGTTGCTCAAGATTCGCTAATAAATCTTGATCTTCAACGAGCGCAATTTGTGACGAGAAAATTGTTCAAACGTTTCCCGTCGTTTTCCTTATTTTTTTTTTAATACTCTAACACACCACCGTTCTATTGATACAGTTATTCCACCGTCTCGTTTAAATATCAATTACCATTACTTTGTCCACGTTTAATCAACAATCTCTTTGCATTCCAAAGAGAACGAAAGAATTTAAAGAATGTAATAAACTCTCGAGGGGTGGTGGACGAATTCGAATGAAATTCATTGCTCCCTCTGTGTGTGTGTGTCTTGAAGTGTAGTCGAAAGAATCCCAAGACCGAGTCGAAGCTTTTTCAACAATCAGAGAGAAAGTCTGGAGGTTGACAAACAAAGCGGTCGAAAATGACAATTAAGCCCCTTTCAATTAGCGGAGGCCCCCGAGGGAGGGGATACAGAAGGGTGGCTAGATCTTTTTCTTTTTTTTTCTTTTTCTTTTTTTATTTTACGTAACAACGATGGCTGCACCGGGATATCCGGGGCCCCGGCTGGAATATGCAACGTGGCCAAGTGGCTCGTTACGTTTTTTCGCGTTTCACGAAGAAGAGGTAAAACCGAACGATGCCAGACCCTTTTGTCCTGGACGTTCTCGAGTGCCGCGACTTTTCTTCTAAACTACGCCCCTCCTCCCCCCTCCACCTTTTCTCCCTTTTCCTTCGCTCTCTCCCCCTCGCTACCCCCACGGTTCTTGACATACTGGGCGCGTTTCCCGCGACATTTGTTAACGATTCTTCGAGCACTCAAATTGTTTCCACGATCTTTCGAGCCCCCGGTGCTTGAAACGGCTTTCAGGGATGCTTGCTCGAAATTTCCTTTAATTTATTAACACAGAGAAGCATCCCCTTTCGACACGTTCGTTGCCAGTGCCAGTTAAAGAGCATACTTTAACGAATCTCGAGTAATTTTTTCAAACGAAAATACTAACACTTCCTGTAGAATTATTTTGGGACGGTCATTATTCAAAATAAAAATTATTTGGTAACAAAAGCTCAAAGTTGAAGCAGTACGTTCGCACCCGACCACGACACTTTTTATAAAAAATCATGACCCGAATGAATAATTCTCGAGAATCGGGTGGCCTAAAAACCGTGTGTCGAAGATAAAGAAAGCGTTGGTCGCGAACGATGCCATCCACGTTCTGGTATTCCAAGGGTGAGAGGGGGGATGAAGAAACGGTACCGCCACTCGGCGACGTCGCCGAATCGTTTTATTTCGACCGCTGTTTGGAAGGGGTGACTCTATCGATTCCGAATGATTCGTTTCCTTTTTTTCTTCCTCCCTCGAAAGGAATATTTCATCTTCTCACCCCCTCTCATTCGAATAATTGGTACCGTCTCTGGACACTTCTGTCAACAGTTTTCTTAATAATTTTAAACCTAGCATAAAAATATTTTGATGTAGGGGTTTAAATTCAAACCCTGTTGCCAACACCAAGGATCAGGGATGTCAGAGCCTCGAAATAATCGCGAAGGGGGTTGTTGGTCTCGTCAAATTCGAAGGAATTTCCAGGCAAACAAAGGAGGCTGGATGAGTGTCGACGAGGAAGGGGCGAGGGGGGGTTGGAACCGTGTTAACTCGGGTTATGAACTTAATCTCAACTTTAATGGCCTGGCGGTTCTCCCGGATCCGTTTTCACAGGGTTGTCGGCGCGTTTTCCTTTTGTTCGCCCTCGATCGGTTGCAACATTCTACTCTTTCATCCCCCCCTCGACACTCGGTCGCGTTGCATACGATATTTCGAGTATTTACAGTTCGACAGAGGCGCTTATTGCGATACCTTCTGGGGCGCATCTTTGTAGCTGGTTGCAATAAAACTTGTTATTTGCTTCGACGAAGGCTCCTCTTTTCTTCGATTCCTTGATACGAGACACGCTCGAAATTGGTTGTTTCTTGGCTCGAAAGGTACCGGCGTATACGCGGCGAGCACAGGTGAATGCGATTCGCTCTTTCAGATTATTCGATCGCGTATAGCCTTGTTTGTTTAACAAGGTGAGCTCGGTCCTCGAGTACTTTGTTGATTTTCAAATCCGTGAATCGAAGTTCCAGATATTGGAGCAGGAAATTGTTGGTTTATAATTATTTCCGCGCTTCGTACTCGATTATACACGGGTGGACTTTTCGAGGAACGAAATAGTACATTTTATCGCGGTAAAAAGTAATGGAAATATATAGAATCCGTGGATGTTCGATTAATTTCTTTCGATTATTCTTTCGGTTATTCTTCGAGTATTAAACTTACAAATTCGTATGATATTACGAAACTGGATCTCAAAAAGCGAAATATATCGACCAAACGATACAACAGCTAGGCAGATGAAAAAACAACTTGCCGCTGCCACTATTCCTCGAGCAGGCGAAGGGAAAAAGAGCGATCCGAACGTCTGGCCAAAGTTCCAGCTGGAAATATTCCATGGAAACCGCGGCGCGGGCGTAAAAACCGCGGAATTCCGCGTCGCAATGGGTTTCTTCAACCCTTTTCAGTAAGGAGGGGGCGGCTTTTCTCTCGTGCTCGCTAAATAACCGCGCGACACGTCAAGGGGGGTGGCGTGCCGCGTGGATCACGGGGGCAGGTGGTGAAAAAAACCTCTTCCCAGGGAAGCTCGAAATTAATTCCAGGAAAATACCAGCCGCATAATTATGCGCACGCGATACATTTGTTATCCGACGACGACGTGCGGTGTCTGCGAGTCGAACTTAAATTCATTTTCAGACGTCTTTCTGATTTTTTTATTTTTAATTAAATTTCAAATTTTCTTCGATCCCTTTAATAACGAAGGGTTTTAGAAATTAATATCAGGAAAACAATTGTCCTGTTCCAATACCAAAATTCACTTAATTCGAACAAAGGGAGGATTCAGGGCAAAACGAGGGCGAAATTTTCCCAGAAGTCAATTTGAGTGATCCTTTTCCATTTTTTTATCGAAAGAACCAGAAGGATCTCGTTTCCGTGTAGAGCTAGCTTGGAGGCCAGGCAAATGGGCGTTTATCGTGGCTTCCCTAATAAGACGGGCTTCAGGTTTTCCTTCAGCAACATGTGTTGCTATGGGCCAGTTCTCAGAGGTCCACGCGGCACGCAATCCGAACAGGTGCTGCCGGCGAACCAGGTAACGGACGGTTTCCAACAGCTGCTACACCAGGTGCAGCTGCGACTCCTCCTTGGACCTTGTGACACGCGGCAACACGAGCTTTTCACGTGCGACCACCTTCTTTCTATTTTCGATTTCCCCGAATGGCTTTTTTTATTTTATTTCTAGAAACTTTCAGTCGACACCCTTTGTCAGACTTTCTTCGACTTCTGTTTGGTGCTTTGGGTGGTCAATAGAAATTTCTTTGTACAGAAATATTTTTTCAAAATTGCTGGGGAGAGTATATTGTTTAGTACTGCCTTTAAAAATAACAGAACTGCAAGGACTTCGTTATTATTCTTCAGTAATTTTAAAAAAATTATCGAGGATAATTCAATGTCCAATGTCCCTTCCAAGGTCCTGCAAACTTTAAAGTTCCAAGAACAAAAGGACTTGCAAATTCTTCCCTCTTATCCTGAAGAAATAGCATGGATTAAGGGCAATAGAGTCTGTTATACCATTTTTAAACATTATCCAAAGTGTGCGGTGTTCTGTAAGAGTTGTAAGAACCCGGAAACGTTAACCACCCCTTTCCTCGCCCCGTGTAACCGTCATGGTGAAACTTTCCCTTTTTCCCGGGGGGGTACGGTGTTCAGGCCAGGCTGCAAAGCTGCACGTTAAGACTGGAATAATGAAAAGCAGCGGCTGGTAATTCCCTTCGTGGATGAATGAAGGTGGGTGGAGTCTGAACAGCGAACGAAACGGAATCCAGGGGCGCATGACAGTCCTTCGAACCCTCTGCCTTTTCAGTTGCCGGTCGGTCGTGCACGCGAGAGGATCCTCCAGCTGTCCTCTTCGTATTCCTTCGAGTCGATTTTTTCCTTCATTTTTTTTTGTGTCTTGTCACGTTGTTGATCAGTCATGGAATTAATGGAATTCTCGTCCATCATGGGTATGTTTCTTCAAATTCATTATTTTATTTGTTGCTCAGCAAGGTGTGATTAATTTGTTTAGAGAAAGGTGCTATATTTTATTTAAAATTACAGAAAGTGGTATTCTTATATTAATTAGTTGCATATTTCATTTTATTTAGTACCAATTTTCAAATTTTTAATTTTAGCTTCAATTTAAGCTTCTTTTAACAATTGCACTAACGTTGAGAATTGTACATAACAATTTTTCCACACGAGAAATAATAATTTTCAATCAAAGTAGATCCAGTTCGAATGAATAACCCTTTTGTCACCCGTTTCGATACTTCTTTTTTCATTTGGGTCAAACGAGCACATACGCGAAAAGGGAGAGAGATAGATAAAAAAAAAGTTCTTTTATCAAAGATACTATAGAAGCACGTGGTACGTTCTACCCAGTGCTCGCACGTTGATTCAATTTCGATCGGATTTTTCTTTTTATTCGAGGTAGACTGTTGGAAGTTTGCCCGGGATGGAAAAAGGAGAAGTCTTTAAGAGATTTCTTTCTGGGTTTCTCTTGCTGTCGGTGGGATTGGCTGAAACCGGGAAAGTTTCGCGAAACAAACACGTTGTAATTGCTCCAGCCATTCTTTCTCTTGTACTCTGAAGGCTTTCAGTTGAATGCTTTTATTTTTTTCTCTTCTTTCTTTTTGCCTGTCTCTTGGCTTAACTTGTCCACGTGGATTCCTCAGGATGGAATATTTCTTAATTTCAGTCCAACATTTATTAATAAAACATTTCGGTTCTTCATAATTATTTCAATCATAAATTAATTAAATTGTACTAATTAATAAAGATCTGAGATTTTATATACAGAGTTTGAGAATAGGAAATTGACGAGGGGGTTTTCGAAACATAAGTCGGTCAAATTAGTCGAATTACGAAAACATCTGAGAAGTCACAATTAGAGTCATCATCCGCGAATTAGCGCAATGATAGCGTAATTTGTCCCATAATTTGCTTGATCGTGTCCAACGAGGCGAGCCGGAGTCACGTAGGTGGTGGGTCGAAGGAGAGACCTTCGTGAAAGAAGTGGCCAACCATGGATTCACGGCTTTTTCCGGTCCGGGCGCAGAGAAAATCGCTCCTTTAACGACCCACCCTTCGTGAAAGAGATTTTTCGATGCTTTTTCCAATAAAATATTTTATCGTGTTTTTCCATCGATCAAATTTATTCTATAAACTTCTACAAATTATCAAAGTTTATTTTAAATTTCTTTGAATTGAAATTACTTGTCTTCTAATATTATTTACAAGAAGTTATACTTGAGATTAAAATCGTGACTTTGGAAAATGTCAGATTGAATTTTTCACCGAAGTTACGAAGTTGATTTTTAATCTGGGACGAAATTCAGTTGGAGGTGTCTGGTAGAATTTTTATTTCTTACGAATTCCATCTAAATGAAGCTCTCGAATCGAGTTTCTTGGCTTCCTCCGGCATGAACATCTCGTAACGAGCTCAGCTAAATTTCTAATATTCCACGTGGTCGTAAAGCTCGATGGGTACTTCAGAGATGAAATGTCTATTTGAGAATTACTTTTACCTGTATTACCTGTTACCCGTGTAATTTCATAATAGCCTACTGAATACATCGTAATATTTGTAAATTTATTTTCTATTCTCTCAAATCTATTACCTTACGTATACATTTAGGCAGGTAATTAAAATTACCCAATAATTAAATTAAATTATATCAAACCCTTAGAGATTCATCTTAGCCCTTAACCACAAGATTTTTGCAGAAATTTATGAACCATAAAATTCTATTTTCCCCCGAAGAAGGGGTTGCTACAAGACTATAAGTCACGTGTAATACGCAACAAAATTACAAACTAACCATGTAACATTAGTGATAAAACGCGCCCCTGTTCTCGTTGCTAAGGGTTAAAAGATTCAATTTCAGATAAAAACTCCACGCCCCAAAAACACCCTTAATAATTCATTTACCATCGCGAACCATACTGTTCGAGCGCAATCGGGGCTGCAATACCAGAAACCGCCCCTTCGGTCGTACTATTTTCAAAGTTGCTCTAAAATTAGCCCGACACCCGGTATCGAACCGTCATTTTCCATCGAGCGTTCGAAATAACACAGCGACGTAATCTGCGGATCTCTGATAATTACGTAATAGGGGGTATACACCCCTTGCGACGGGTCGTAAGGTCGCGAGCATGAAGGAAAAAAAAAGAGAGAGATCGTTCGCAACACCCAGTCGGTGACCACCACCCTCTGTCGAGGGAGGGAGGGGTGGTTCGCGAGCGAGGAGATAAGCGAACGAGATCTCGCGTGTCATTTCGCCATAATTCTCGACGGTAATTTATGCTTTTCGCAGAAAAGCTGCCACGGGGGTGTGGGAAACTAAAGACCAGACAGACGCGAGCGCGAGGGGAGGTGTGGGTGACAGAGGGTGGGAGAGACGAAACGGGAACCACTTTGCCAGGGACAATATCGTATGTCTTAGCTACTTCGTAAAATAAACAGCCAACCCTCTGCCCTCCCTCCTCTTGCTTCTTCGTTCGCTTTTCCGGGGATACACATTTTCATACGTTCGTTCCCTCAACCACCTCCCCCTCTGCAACCCCTCGCGGCGGTTGCTCGCAAAGGGTAAACTCTGGCTATACGTGCTTTCATTCTGATATCTTCTTCTTCCTTCTTTTTTTCATTATTTTTTTTTCCTACCAATCTTCTCCCCTCCTTTTTTCGTGATTTTATCTTTTTAGTCCTACATTTCGCGATACTCACCCTCCGTCTCCGGAGTTCCTTTTATTTTACTTGGGTCTTTTCGGAGACGGTTTAATTTCTTTGCGAATCTGTGTCTGGCGTGATCCGAGTTGTCACGAAGCTTTTTTTTATTTTTTTTCTGCTTCAGTGCTTTAAGGATTTGTAATTTTAAATTAAAAAATTTCAGAGCAAATTAATATTCTTAACTTCACTCTCTTATTATTCTAATATTCCAAATATAATCCAAATCTTTTCCAATCGATCTAATTTCTTCCAATTTCTAATAATTCACCTCCTCTTACTTCCAGACAGAACTAACCCCCTCCATTTTTCAAACTTTCTTATTCCTTGTCCGTTTTCTTCACTCCATACCTCAACGTGCATCACTTCTTTCGTTCTCCATCCCCTTATTTTAATTCCATTTCCATCGTGCTGAATTCCTTTATCCCCTTTCCTCTTCAAATTCTTCCCCTCCGGTTTCCGCCGAGTTTTTCCCCCGGTTACCCCATTGAATTTCACCAGGCTGTTCCACTTTGTAAGAGACCAGGAGCAATAGAGATTCTCACGAGGAAGGCAAAACCTTCCCCCCTCCGCTCCTCGTGTTCTTACGCAAGTAACCGGCTCAAAGACTGTTTATTAAAAAGCTTTTAGCGATATTAGACTGTCCACGAAGGAAGTTTCCTTTCCACGGGGGTAACAGGATACTCGTGAAATTTCCTCGAGTTCCGGGACTGTGCCACCCTTTCGTCAGCGTGTCTCGCGAAATTGTTGCTGGAAAATTATCCGTGAAATTTCATTTTAACCAGTTCCTGTCATCTTTTGACCCAGCTACGAACAATAACGAGCGGATGCTTCTAATCCTTTCGTTACGAAACCAAATCCTTCATCAATCTTTGCCCAGGATAGATTTTTGGAAATTTAACAAACTACAATTTAATTTTAATAATAATTATTGAATTATTTCGTCGTTGTTTGTTGGTATCGTCCCGGTTCCCGTGTAATTCCATAATCGAGAGAGTTTGAACGAGCTGGCCACTTTCTTCGAGCCTGGGGCCATGGTCTGTTGCCGATCGAACGGCCGATACGTGTGGAAAACCGCACATCCTTCCTGTCTGGCATATACCATCTGCCTTCCGTGACCGCTTCCGACCGATGTTCGAACCGACTCTTCCGATTCTCGTTCTTCTTCCTCCTATTTCACTTCCTATAACACGATGAATGGTTCTTCATCCCCCTACACGCCTCGTACCCTCCCTTCCAGAGCTCTCTCACGAGTCTGTACCGGGATAATCCTCGTCCAATTATTTTCCAAACTACTTCCAACTAAAACGTCTTTCGTTTCACTTAAGAAATTTCGTAAAAATTGTTGACGTGAAATTTATTCGCGAAACGCATCTTTTGATGGTACCGTTTACAAGGGAGAGCCAATTATCCGATAAAATCAAACGTATCTCCGCAGCATCCTGTTAACCTGTTTGTCTTTGCGGCTCGCGAAACCGGAAGGGACCCCGGTACACATGGCAATAAGTAATTGAATTTCCGTTGAATCGTGAACGTAAACAGGCTTGATCGATTTCCTTTGCTTTATTTCGAAAAAACGGGAAGAGAGCGAGCCAAGAAATAAAGATAATTGAGAAACGGATTCGTCTCGAAAACATGGAGATAAATCGATCCCCCCTTCTTTCTTATCTCAATTAAATGGCTCTGGTCGACTGCGAACGGAATGTTTAATAATCCTTCTTCAACCCTTTGTGAAGGATCCATCTTCGTTGTTGTTAATCGAACGCTTGACATCGATTCGAGGGTGGAAAAAATAAATATTGAGAGTCTCGTTTGCACACGAAAGTAAAGTATTGAAAAAGCTTGCCTTTGGGCATTTGTTGATTTTCCAGACTGGATTTTCCCTTTTTTTTATGTTTTATTTCGTCTGCCAGCGAGAGGGTAAGACTCGTTTTAACCCCTCAAGTTCCGAGGGAGGGTTTTAACCCCTTAATCGTCGCTGATCTGGTTTCTTTCTCTGTTCTCGAACACCCTAATAGTTTAAATAATAATATAATAAAAATTCACTGTGTTAAGAATAAAATAATCTATGCTTTTATAGATAATACAATTTTTAAATTTCGTTTATCTTTTTGAAAATTTATATTATCAGTTGTGTGCCTGATAGCGAATTAATAATAGATCTTAGAACAATGACGCATATGCGATAATAAAATAATTATGAAGATAAAGCAAACAGTGTAATCGTAATTTCGAGATACATTTTTCGAGTTCGATCAAAGATACAGTAAGCAAACACGATACGATAAAAATAATTTTTAATCTACAAACTGATAGGAAGACATTTTTCTAAAGTTCAGCTGATGACTCTGCGAGATTTGAATATAAAAATTGATTCTTTTTATTTATTTACCTGAGATCCTGCTGGATACAGGCGTGCGTGTAATTAAACAGCTAACTATCGAAGAATTAAATCGTTTCGAGCCCATTGAGCGTCGATCGTCGAACGAACGAAGGCGACGAATAATTTCAGCCGACTAATTGGGAAAAAATCAAAGGAAACAGACCGAACGACGGGATCAACTGAAGCGAGAGAATTTAACAACGCGAAGAAGCTCGAACAGAGGGTGGCACATCCGAGGGTGGACAAAAATCAGCCAAAAGAAAAATGATCCTTAGCACGTGTACTGCGTAGGCAGAAAGATCCTTGACAATCTTCTTGTTCTTCTTCTTAACAGTTTGGTTCCATACATGGTGGAATTTTATTTATTATTAATGGTACTCGATGATTGTGGGTGTCAGTTTGTGAAATTTCAAATCTAGATATTTTTTAATCAGAAATTTCCATTTGGAGGGGTCGTTTATTCCTTCAATTATTTATATTGGTAATAATTCTGTAATTTCTATTACCAATAATTCCAAAATTTATATTTCTAGTATTTAACATAGATAATGTGGCGATTGTTTAATTTCTTAGTTTGGATCATTTTTATATGCAATCACCTTGACAGACAAATATCGAATGGAAAGGAGTATTTCGGGATGATAGTTCGTCGATAGAAGTTCTAAAGTAGACTGGGATTCTATCGATCGAATCTCGTCGCTTTCTCGGTTCTTCCGCTCATTGAAAACCTGTAACGAGGCTTTTGTAACGCGAGCTATTCGGATGCAAATGCCCGTCGGGTTTGCTTCTTCTTCTTCGCAATCCTGTCCGGGATCGAACGATTTAACGATTAAGAAATACTCCAGAAGGAATTCGTGGTTCAATCGCAATCCAGTTCCGTCTTCAGGCTCTGGCCGTGACGAATCGTACCGTGGTTTTTCTTTCAATTTATTAACCAAAACGCGAAATCAATTTTCTAGCGGTGTAAAGTTTGTTCCAAGTGACTCTTGCGTTACAATTTGTCTTATGTTACAAACGCTAGGATACTCGAGTGCTGGGGATAGTCGAATGCTAGAATATTCCAAAATTAGAATAAAAATTAGAATACTCGAACGCTTGATAAAAACTTCAAATCAAAATTTAAATATTTCAACTCCAAACACGAATATACGAACTTTCCAACCCCTACGATATCGACTCGATAAGGCGTCTGTATCTTACGTGACCCAGATAATTTCCCCTCCCAATCCTATCCCAATATTCGATCATAGCTCCCAGATACACGTACTCTTAAATACTTAAAACACGTAAAAAGTATATTTATTTCGTTAAACATCGCATACTAAGTGTAACATGAACGAAAGTAGAAATGTCTGGCGCGGAACATCATAAAAAGGATCTTTTTGATCCCTGAACCCCTGTTTCCTCCTCAATACAATATTAACCGCACGAGAACATCCCCCCTTTCATCGTATAAACAAAATGACAGCAATTGAGCATCGATCCTGTAAAGAAAACTATTCTCTTCTCCCTCGGGTTCGACGACGATGATCCTCTTTTTTCCACTTCGAAGAACAGGAAGGGGAAGATCGAAATATCTTGTGATACTTCTAGCAAGTTTTAATGGAACGAAGAAGAACGTTGTTGACCTTTCGTCGCAAGATTCGATTTTTTTTTTTAACCCTAGATCCTAATTAATTACAATAAAGCGAAGTACACAATGGCAGCCACGGCAACGATTCCCGCCACCATCAAAAATTTCTTTGCCTGGCTGTTGTCCTCGGTTTTCGTGATGTTGGTAGGCGTCCAGCTCTTCGGGGTCGTGTTCGATCTCTCGGATTCGACCAGCTCGCCGACCTTAAATTTCTTCATCAAATCGAACGCGTCGCTGGAATGGCCGACGTCGTCGAAGTCCTCGGAAGCATCCTTGCCCTCGTGTTCCAACAGGATCTCCTCGCCGCCCGGGTGCTCGTTCAAGAAACTCTTTATGTCGTACACCTTGTCGTGCAGGATTAGCAGGGTCTGATCCTTGTTGTTGCTGTTGGCAACCTCGCTCCTCGTGTACTGCTTGCTCATCCTTTCGCCTGGGGTAGTTTGTACCTTGACGGACAACCTGTGGATAAGGGTGCTCGGTTTAGAATTTTGCTGGCAGGGGTTGGTAGGCTGCTAATATCAATTCCATAATATATTTTAATTTTAATCGAATTGTTCTAGTTTTCTACAAATATTTTAAATAATTAGTAATTTTGCTTTATTATTATTTTACTGTAATTCTGCAGTTTGTTTTATTATTTGGTACTTCATTCAGGCAATTATGACCCCATTAATGGCAACTGATAAAACTTGTTGCTGTTAACAATCCCGTTTCAATTCGACTAGACGTTAAATCCGGAACGTACACGCAGATCTTTGGCGGTGAAATTATTAAACAGTCCTTAAACTGTCGGAAAAGTTAATTGTCCTCGGGTAACTATAAAATTGTCATTAATTCAATAAACGTTCCCCTAATTTCTTGGTCGTTTCGCGTGGAATAGTTCCAAGTTTTCTTTCAAACGATCTCTACTTGCTCGAAACTGAGAAAGTCCCCGGGTAAGTTCACGGGGAAGAAGTGAAATGAAAATTTGAATATTCACGAGGATCTTAATAAGCAGCCAACGAAAAGTTTACCTTCAAAGAAAACGGATCGGTAGTTGAAAAAGTTTTTCGTTCGACGAACCGAGTCGATCGAATTTTATTAAAAGCGAATTAATATTCCCGTGGTTGGTCAGGGAATTATTTATTCACGCTGGTTAATTACTGTCTATAATTACAAGCTTGATGGCTGATTAATATTTATCAACAAGATAACATTGTTTCAAAAGGAAGCTACTTTGTACGTCTTTTTCGAATTGAAATTCGAGTCTTTTCTATGTTGTTAAATATTCAAACTTCAATTAAAAATTATTATTGCATTATATGACAAAATTATTATAACACTATTGGAAAATGAATTGAAAGTATTACACTTTGTGCAACGACAGTGCTTATCCTGTCACTTCACAGCAATCAGCAACGCATTAAAATCAGATACATGAAACCAAACTGAATAATTTATGTTTCTCGAGAGTTAATTATCCGGCGTACCAATTACTCGGCGATAAAGTTTGTCGTAAACAAATTGAAAGGTCATCCTCGTAGAAAGTCGAGTCATTTACAATTGAATCTTATCGGTTTCTCAAAGGACCGCGTTTCAAACTTGCGTATCACCTTTTGATCCCCGTTCGATAAACATTTATTCGGTATTAAAGAAAGGAAGAGAATAGAATACGAATAGAATATGTTCCCGTTGAAGAAACCTCGTTCTCGAATACATTGAACATGTTCGTGGAATTAGATAATCATCGATGATTGAATTCCATTGAATCTGTTTTTCTCTTATCTATTGTCCGTAGGCTTTGCCTTTATCGATCGTTTAAAGAACTGTTGTAAATTTAGGTTGTAATACAACTTCCAACAAACATTAATACAGAAAATATGATTTTTAACTTTCCTCAGAAAAAATTGTAACAATGTGAATCTAAGTGTAATTAACGCTAATGGACAAATGTCATTAGCCTAAAATGCGATCTTATCTTTCCAACGAGTTGTTCTTTTTATAGTCTGGGTCATATTTGACTCAGCTTTAGTCGATGGAACAAAGACACAACCGCAGGAGTTACATTGTTGTTTTCAATTATATTTTTACACGAGTGACACGTTTGTCGAAGGCTGGTTTTTTTTATAAAATGACACGGCATTAGCGTTTCTTGACACGCACGTGAGATTTGCTTTCGTATTCGATCGGCACAAGAGAGTCATCCTTGAAATATACACAGTCATCGCGTTTAGTCTTTGATTATTATATATGGCAGGTTATCATTGTATGTTGAACGATATCTATAATACGAATCGCAGTGAAGTGAGGTCTCTCTGGTCAATTGTTAGTTTGTATCAATATTTCTTTTCCTATTAATAGCCTAACGATTGCTCTAGTTATTAACGATACGAGGCAATTTGTAATTTTATGTAATTTCGTAAATTTGATCATTTTTCTTGCAAAATTATTTATCAGTGAAAGTAAGATTATATTTTAAAAAGTTTCTTGTAGCAATGAAACACTTCATACATGACTGGCACTATAATGTTATTTATAAAATGTCGAATCGCATGTTTCATTAGTCAGCAAAATGGGAGTGATTATTTTACAACAAATATACTGATATATTCGCGATTTTTTGTTATCCTTCACTGTTTGCACAGTTTATTGTTCCCGTTTCGAGACCTTACGATGCGATAAACATTTCGCAAAACACTTTATTATGTAACGATCGATCGTTGCCTCTTTTTATCGTCGAAATGACGAACGCAAGTCGCTCAAAAACGTTGATAAAATTTCATTTTCTGTTCTTACTAATTACGAAAAATAAATCTACTGAAATTTGGCGACATTTATCAAAGTCCTTGCTATATTACGTTATCATTTATTATTATATAAATCGTTTAATCATTCGAATCAGAAAAATTATTTCTGGTTCCCAGTAATTATAAAAGCTCACTAAGAAATCAATTTTAATTTATAAACTTAATCTACTTCGATATCTTCATAAATTAACAACTTCCTCAGAATTTGCTTATATTAAAGTAATTTACTTTATAGATTCTTCAAAAAATTGGACTTTGTCGGATGTAGAATATTAATAAATTTCAATGTCTTTTTTGTCGTGTTTAATATCTACATTGACCTCAAATTAATATCCATGCACATATTTTGTCTCTCATTATTGTACACTTTTACAATTTTTTTAAGCGCTGAATATGATTGTGCAAATGAACGGCGCGTGTAGGAAGAATTATTTTATTGCAAAAAGGTATTTAGTAGTCGAGGTTTAGAATATAAGAACTATGATAAATTCAAGTTTAATAAAATTAAATTCTACCTTGCCAGGTGCTAAAAAATCGAATTCTTTTAATACTGTAATGAAAATTCGAATACCAGTGGAACTTGAATTATCCAAACTATTCGAGTACTCAAGCACCAATGGATTCGAACTATTCGAGCATCGAAGATCTTACAGCTATGTTTGGTATACGAATACTCCTGAGCTGGTTTGAAGATAGATTTTCGACGCCATTGAGCATGATTAGACGAAGGTTATCGACATTACGCAATCATCCTATGTTGAACGATGATTCCTTGCTTTTTCGAGCGACAGTGCCGTAGTTAGTTTCTTCTTCTACTCGTGCAACAATCAGAAACGCCCACGCAGTCCCCCAGGAAATATCAAATAAACATCCACACACAATAATATTAAACTCTAACGATCTTGCAATCTGTTAGAGATATTTTAACTAACTGGTTAAGTTCTTTAAATTGCGAGGAAATATAAAATCATCGCGGATAATTAAAAAATGAAAGTTTTCTGGGAGTTAATCAGAGAGTAGCCTGACATCGAACGATGTTCTTAGGGAAGTTTAATATTCGAAATGAGGGACGGTTAAAACGGAAGAAAGCGCACCAGGAGGCACAAAGAAACGACCAGTTGTTCGTGGAAGAATTCCAAACTGGAGCAAAAGAAACCACCACCGCCTCCATGGTTCTCAACTTCATTCAGGTCCCCTACCTTTTAAAAAAGCGAAGATTTACAGTAATTTTCGAGTTATTCTTGGGACTGATTCATTCTTTTCAAATGTTCACACTCATTACCATACAAAAGACGATCCAAAAATGGAACCATGGTATCAGCCGCCAGAAATTTTTGTAGAAAAGGAAGAATGACCCCTCTTCCAATGGATTTATTATATATTAAAGAAGGCGATAAGATAACTGAAGTTCCAATGGAAAATGACAGAACTGTATGGGAAAGATAAGACACGAATCGATATGCAAATATATAAAGCTTTCGAACTTTTAGTGTTCTATATTTATTTATTGGATCGCAAGAAAATGTAAATTTCTTTCATTCGAAGAGAAACTAGACAAATGACTCATCCCTGCAATATTACATATTATAGCCATTAGTATCTGGCCGCTAATCAACGCGTTAATTATACAATATTATTAAATTCCTTCGGCTAGTTTGTTTCACATCCGATCTCTCGTGTCTCTGTTAATCACAACTGCGCAATACACTTGTCCTCAGATATATTCTAACACGTGTCATCGTCATTGAACCGTGCACGCGTGTGTTGGAGAGAAAATCAATCTTTTCTGGAAGGAAACCTCGGTTTTCATTTCCTTGCGCGCTCCTCGCCAATTAATTTTCCTATATAGCGAGCATCTTCTCTAAAACAATAGCCAGAAAAGTTAGCGTACCGAATTGCAATTAATCAGTTTAAAATATTGTTTGCAGATCTCTGTCAGCCTTATGCAAGCTGATAATTTTTATCTGACTTGCATGACACAGCAAGTTGTAAAAAAAAAAATAGAATTTTTTTACCATGAAGTATAAAAAATTGTATAAAATTACGATCACCGTTTTTCTTTCACTCAAACCAGTCGCAGTTTTTGTGGGAATTATTAAGGCACGTGTTATTAAACTAATTTGTCTGGCTTCTTGCAAAAAGGATCGAAATTGTTTAATTTTTTAAGGTGTTCACTGTCGGTGCTCACTGTATATTCACTCTGGACACTGTTCGATGATTTTTGAAAATCGTTCGAACCCAAACCAGCCACGTACCTTGTTGCTTACGTGTCAGCTCGAATACACTCGCGTTTCTTCGATTATTTCCTCGAAATCTTACGATTTCTCTTCTCTATCGATTTATCGAAGCGACGATATTTATTGTTTATGATACGTGAAAGAAGTACGCGATATGGAATCGTTTCACACAGACGAGATCCCCTCCTGAAGCTGCATCGACACAAACACTGGACGATTTAGGTCTGCTCGTAGTACCTTTATCCTTGCCCCCTCTAAATGTTGCCCCTACCACAGGAGCCCCTTTTATCATCTTCGGCTCCCACTCGCCGACGCTTGCACCAGGCTCGACACTCCTCGCCTCTTCTGAGAGCCTGAAGAGCGCAGATGAGAGCACGTTGACCGTGTTTCAGGACACAGTGTACGACGTGTGCCGCTCGAATATCACGTTACACGTGTTAGATCGGTGATTGAATTCGGAAATTTTTGGAAATTCTCAAAATTCAATGAAATGTACCGTGTGATACGCAAACATTAATTTAGAGACTATTTTATAATTAAATGTGTTTTAGTGGATTTAGTAGTATCTCGATTAATTTTGATAGGTACCAAGTTTAATTAATTAATTTTGAAAATTTAAGAAATGTTATATTTGTAGGAAATTATAAACTTTGTATATTTTAGGAAATACTGTATCCTCAGTGTGTCTTGTTTTAAAAAACAAAACATACACTGTATGACAAAAACAGTCTATTTCATGGTTCGCGTTTTAACTTTCGTTCCCATAAAAAGAGGAAACAATGCTTTTTTTGGGTGACAGTATTGTAACGTCTAGAAACTTCGAAAACTATTAATTATTTCAAAATAGAAACTAATGAAATACCATCTTCGATATTAATATTTAAAATAAAATATTCAACGTATTAATTTTTCATAACAAATTATGTATCATAAAATATTGCAGCTGATTTTTTATTTCGTTTCTTACAAATTGCATTTGAATATTCGTTTTTATGTAATTAATTCAATTAAACATTTTTACTTCTTTATTAAAATAGACTGAAGTCCCCGTAATAAAATGTAGATTTTATTACCGATCGGTCGCTGTTTAGGAAAATATATTGCAAACACGTGGCATGTATTTATAGGATGACCTAACATTATCACAGCTTTATCTTCCAAAGATATATCAATTCATGTCATGCTTACTGTGTTCGAATAAATATCTGGATTCTTCAAAAAGGAAGAGAAAAAAATAGCAATAGTAGAGAATGCAATTCTTTGAATGGAAATGCAGGCGCACAATTTTCTTCTTATCGAGTGTTCTATAAATAAAAGCGACAAGTTTTGTGGTTGATAAGAGGCGAATTGGACGATTACGTCGCCTCGACAACGACGGCCTCGAAATTGCTATTCATCGCGGTTGGTCGTTTAATAAGATTTTCTGTGAATCGACGCTAAACTGGGTTACGACGTTCGCCATTTTACTGCTGGAAATATTTCTTTCTTCCTGTTTGTGTTCCCGAATACTGTTACTTCGATTCCTTTTCCCGTTTCCTCTACAACGAGCAAGGTTAAGCCACGTTTCGGGGCCGTCATTGTATCTGGGTCATTGTGTCAGTAATTGTGGACGCGACTTTAATCTCGAATCCAAGAATTTAAATAAAACGCAATTTTAAGTCAATTCTGTTAAATTGCTTAATTGGCGAAACTTCCTTTACCTAATTTTCTTAAAGAAACAATTTAAAAATTATTTAACTTTAAAAATATTTTAGATTTCTGGTGAAACTTTTAATATAAAATATTTTTTATTATCTTGTGTACTATTTATATTTTAAAGCACAACAATCATTTTTGAAATTACTCATGCTTCTACTATCACAGTCACACAATACGTACACGGAGTGAATAAGAGCGTTGTGCGGTTGATTAAATCCTGTATCAGACTAATCCCCGGGATGGGGTGTTTTATTCGATTCGAAAGAAATCGAGCAACACGCGGAGACGACGAAAATCAAGCTGGTGCATTCGAACGTCTCGGGTATTGATCGCGTATACCGGTGCATCATCGCATGCGGAGCTGCATTAGCCGCATGCAACTGCATTCAATGCGAACCCGCTGACCGTGTACTATGACCGCATCCACTGTGAATGCGGCTTTATTATGCATCCGAGGGAGCTTTGCGAATCTCGATTCGTCGCTCAGAAACGGTTCTCATGAGACGGCACACGGGCAAACGTTAGCTTTGCTTTCTGAATTTATTGATTGCTAATTAGAAGTGAAATTTCTATCCCTCACGTTTAAACCCCATAAATGGAGTAGAAAATTAAAAAAAATATTTAATCCCAAATTTCAAATGGTACCAAAATTTTAACCTATTTTAAAACAAAGGGTGTTACCATAAAATGGTATTTACAGTACTTAAATTAACTCTTCTGACTTTATTTTTCTTTTATCATTGTTACTTTGTAGATACAATGTGTTGTCAAATGCAAGATATTGCTGTTAACTTGTATGTCTTGATGGAATTTAGTGGATGGTAGATAACAGAAAACGGGAACGTGCAACGAAACAGATTCAAGCGAAATTTGGAGCGTAGCTCGTTGAAAAGTGCCAGTCACGATGACGAGGAAACTTGTTCTCGTCGGTTACTCGCTGTTTCGAACACGGCGTGTCCAAACATTTCCGCGGCTACAACTGTTGTACAATGTAAAAACAATCAACTTTACAACCAAACTAAAGGGTAGAAATAAATAAAAATTGTATTCTATTATCTCAGCAACAATTACATTTAGGCCAGCTCCTATGACAACCAGAAATAGTAGAATATAAACGCGTATGTGGCAACGCCAATTGCAACGAACACCGGAAGCCAGGGTGACGTTTCGTTTTCAGGCGGTTCGTATTCCCAGTTGTCGTCGTCTATCGTCGTGTCTTGCACACCTGCCAGAATAAACCAAAATCAAAATTGAAATTTAATTTTCCATAATTCTCAAAATGTAATCTGAATGTCTGAAAACGGAAAGCTGGGTTTCACTCGAATGACTCAGTTTTCCATCGAAAACTGAGATTAGTTCGACAAACCGTGTTACACGTACCACCGGAAGTTGGCACACTGGAAAGGGAACCGGTAACTGTTCCAATTTTATAGGTCTCACGAAGTTGCACAGCCTCGACCGTGTGTCCAATATCATCGAAACATGTCGTTGCATCCTTTCCGGCCAAATTGAGCAACACCTCTTCACCACCTGGATGCTCTTTCAGAAATTTCGTGACGTCGTACACGCCATCCTTGTATACGATCCATAGATCCTTCTCGTGATTGTGTCTCGACACCTCGTCTGCTGTGTAAACTTTCGACATTCTGGATTCTTATGTTGCTATTACATTAAATCTGAAAAACAAATTGTTAATTTTAATGTTCAGATATTTGGATGACATCAAATATTAAGTGATAAGCTTGCCAAATTGACTTTCTCAAAATTTCTAATTTTTATTTTGTTAAACCGACAGAAGGGAAACTTAGAAATTTGCCCTTTTAACTCGTTCTAAGCACAGTACTCTTGATTAAAAAATAAATTTAAATGCAACCGCGTCTAACACTCGAAAGTGGAACGGAATCGATTGAACGAAATCTATCGCGTGTTCGATCTCGAACACTCGTGACATTGGTGCTCGAAAGGGAAAACGACCGATTCGAATCTATACCGTGAATATGTTCCGGCAGAAGCCAAAGAAAAACTGTTTGATTACTCGAATAGGGAATCGATGTTCACTTTTTCCTCTCCTTCGCCGCGCGTGAAAGTCGATTTCTCGATTCCGTTTTTCCTCCTCGGCAGTGAAACTATGTATTTATAACTTGCAGCGAATGTTAAACTTGAAACGTAAAAATTGAATTTTAGGTAAAAGTTTGATCGAAAAATTGAAATTAATTGTATTTAAAATATTATAGTACAGCAAAATATATTAATAGATTTCATTTTTTAATGCAAATACTCACCGGTGTCCTTTAATATCTCGCTGATACTCGTCCTTGCAAAGAATATCACCTCGACGTGAATCGAATGATAGCTGGGAATCGACTGATAGCAGGAAATTTCATCGTCGAACCTCGTCGTGTCCTTGCCTTTTCGTGCGGTGATACGATGAAAATTCATGGGCTTTTCGTGGTTGAACGATAGTCATTTGCACAGAATGGAATTACGTTGGCGATCGATAAATTGTTGATGAGCTGTGTGTCGGTTTCGTTTGGTTTCACGGCGCAATAATAATCTAACAAAGTCATCGGATCTAGTTTGAATTTCTACAGGAACTTGAAATAGTCAACATCCTCTGTCCTCAATTGTTGCACATTAAACTAATAATAATTTTCATATGAAACAAATTTTAATTACAGCAACCTTTCATATTTCACTCGATGGTGGTCATTTGACGAGATCAAATTTAATTTTATTTATATTCTTTACCATTTGTATGCGAATACACTTAGTCTGCAAAAAATTTAGAAGAATCGAACGATTTCTTCGAATTAAATCAGCGAAGGAGTTAATTCTCTGTCGTGACACAATTTTGGTGTCCTTTGCAGTGAAAATCCGATTTCTCGAAACAACGTCGATACATGTAGTTCGCGATTCGCGTCTTGATGAAAGACAGAGGAAATGAGGTAATAAATGCTCGTGGAAAGATTCGCGAAAAGCAATCCAATCTCTGGATAGAAACGGATCGACGGTGTGTATGCGGCATTGTGTGGAAATTGCACTGTTTAATTACGTAGATCAAAGCGAGCGCTGGTCCCATTCATTCCGTGCAGACGACGATGTCAAATCGATGGATCGCTTTTGCAACGGGAATGATTACTCCACCCCCTGCTCTCGCCGTCTTTGTAAACGCTTTCGGACGTGAAATTCGCGAGGAAAAGAATTAATCGTCATTTCTAAATTAGCCGTGGGTTACGTTTTCGACCAATTTTTATTTGGACTTGAGTATTGCCGCGTCACCCATGGGTGACACTTGGGTGACACTTGGAAATTGGATTTCATAGAAATAATAATAATTAATAAATCAGAAACCCTACTCTAATTTTAAAATTAAACCAGAGTTAACCCACCGAATTCATTTATAATAAAATTTTAAATAATTTTGCGCGCGATAGTTAACGCGTTAAGAAATGAAACAATCTCGTGAGAGATATGGATAGGGTTAAGTTCGAGCGGGGAGTCCAGCCTTGGATTCGTGCGAGGGTTAATTTTAATTACTGTCAGAGCCTTTTCCACGATAATTTCTTCGGGTCTCGAGACGATAAATGCGTTATTAAAGCGTGCGTTCCTTGAAAGAAGGGGAAAAAAGCAGAAGGTGAGATTGCATGGTGACCGAATGGCTACGTTCTTTTTTTCCAAGCCAGCCTTAACTGTCTCCGAGGGCACAATATCTCGGGAGGTACGAGAAGGGGTTGGTTGTCAGCTTAAGCAACCCGACTCACGCGATCCGCTCATTCGCGCCTAACAATCGCCTCGCGTCGAGTTATCGAACGGGGTAAACGCCAAGGGGGTGATCGAGCGATTAAAGTTTCACTTTCTCCTGTCCGCTCGAGTTCGTTCCACGAAATCTTTGAATCTTTTTTCTTACTATTTTATCCTTAAACATCTGAACACAAGTTTGTTTATAATCGATGAATTTAATCGTTGATTTATGGAACGAGGAAGTAAGTTGGAACTTGTGTTTTATGTTACAGAAAACTGGCGCCAGGATCAAGATCTATTCCCATTGCTGCCCCCACAGCACCGATCGATTGATCAGTATTTGCGGAAAACCAACCACCTGCATCGACTGCATCCGTGAGCTCATCGCCACCATTAAAACAGTAAGTTAAATTTGCAACAAATTATTAACTTTATCGATTTAATCAACCATCTACACTGGTGGACATAACACTTTAACTATCACGTCAGCCACAATTCTTTCATCTATTTGGTAGAAAAAAGGAGTTGAATAAAAGAATCATGCCCTAATCTTTTCCAGTCACCATTGAAGGGCGTGAACAACCCCTACGATCCGCACAATTTCGACGACTATTACGCGGACGACTATGGCGGTTACGGTAGCGGGGACGGTGGTCAAGGCAAAGGGGGTGGTTTCGGCGGTCCAGGAGGCCGCGGTGGCGGCGGTGGTGGCGGTGGTGGCGGCGGAGGAGGCATGCCACCGAGACGGGACAACCGCGGCGGTGGACCCGGTGACATGAATCGCGGCTTTCCACCCCCACCTAGGGGTGGACCACGTGGCGGAGGTGGTGGCGGCGGTGGAATGTCCGGTGGACCGGCGGACCGTGGATACGGGGGTAATTCGCGTGGAGGAGGAGGCGGGGGTGGCTACGAGGGTGGACGAGGTGGCTACGGAGGAAACAGGGGTGGCCCACCACCTTACGCGGGAGGAAACTATAATGGTAAGTAGTTTTACTTTCTGTGTCATAAAAGTTACCACCTATGGTACATTAATTAGAAATATTTCATTTTTGTGCAGGTGATGGATGGGGAATGCAAGGAGGAGCACCAAACGGTCTAGGAGGAGGTGGCGGGGGTGGTGGCGGTGGCGGCGCCAATTCGGCAATGAGCGGCCCACCCATGTCTGGTAACAATCAGGGAAATCAAGGCAACATGGGCGGTAACAAGACCAGCACTCAAGTCACCATTCCTAAAGACGTAAGTGACAGATGAGTCAAACGATGAAGTCTTTGATGATTCAACTGAATGACTTTTGTAATTCTTCTTTTGTGTATAGCTTGCGGGGGCCATAATCGGTAAGGGAGGAGCCAGAATCCGGAAAATCAGATCCGACAGCGGTGCCGGGATCACCATAGACGAACCTCTGCTTGGTAGCAACGATCGCATCATCACCATCACTGGGTTACCCAGTCAGATACAGATGGCTCAGTACCTGCTTCAGCAGAGGTAAATACTTGTACTTAGCTTCAATTTCCTCTTAACTGCGTTTCACTTACTAAAATAATTAACTATTTTAATAGCAAAGCCATTAACATATTCCATGCGATACACCTCTGTCATTTTGTAAAAACTGTTTCTAACATAATCATTCTAACGATATGTGTATGTAACCAGGAATTGCGACAATAATATTTTTATTAATAAGTAACTATCTATTAACAAATAAACAATGACAACTTGTAAACCTCGCCGTCAATATTATCAACAAATTGTTAATGTTGAAATATTCTTTCCTCTATCACTCACCATTGCGAACGATAACAGCGCATCCATGAATTAAAATTCCGCTTCATATCTCGTCGCATCGCATCGATCCCGCACGAGGAACTAACAAACACACACCCCCAGACTAACCAAACCGTCGAAGATGAGGGGGTGCTAAACGGAAGGTGGAGGAACGAAGGTGGGCTGTGACCGAGGAGTGATACACACGAAGCTCGCCGTGAGAGAAAATTAAGGGGATTTAAAATGGAGCGCCGTTGCATGGAAGACTAGTGATTTTGTTGTTCTACTTTCGATATAACAAGGAATCACTAATCATCCTACAAAGGCGTTCACGATCGTCGTCCGCTTCCTCTTGAGACCTGCTTCTCGCGGATACTAACATCCTTACATGCTGCTATCGCTTATACAATCTCTTATCTCTGTGTTATGTACAAATAATAAGCGTTGTAACACGATTAAGTTTAATTAACAATGATTAACAGTGTCATGGTATTATTAAGTTAGTTTGACAAATTTTGTAAGCCTTCCAATTTAACTTGTGTCTAAAGCGTTCAATTGTTAAATAAGAATTTTTCAAATTGTTGTATACCCCCAGACCTCTTAAAATTTTATAAAATTATAATTGTAAGGTTCTTGGAAGTAATGTGAGCTGTTTTTCGTCTGTTACAGCGTGCACGAGAATGCAGAACATTATTAGGACGTGGTAGAGGAAGCATTCGGGGGGAGCCAAAGATGCGTTTGTAATTTTTTTAAGGATACTTCTCCGCAAAACGGACAGACATTCGTGCGAAAAAAAAAGTGGCGAACCGAAACCTTCGATGATACGACGAACTCTTCAGCCGCCTCATCCAAGGGAAAGAAACCACACCATACAGAAGCAAAAATAATTAAAAAAAAAGAAAGCATGCAGTCATTAATCAAAGCAGCCTCTCAGACACACGCCCGCTGCTCTTTTCACATTAACTTTTAACTTTAAAACAAAAACGAAAAAAAAAAAGAGGGCTAGTTCCAAGCAAGTTTAAAGAACTTTTTCGCCACATACATACATACACACACACAGTTTGTATTTCCTGCTCCATGCCCACGCATGGTTAAAAAAGGATCCTCTTCCGGTCGAGGAGATCCGTGATATCCTTTTCAGGGTTCTCGTGCTTGTTTAACCAGCTGTTAGTGCGAATGAAGTTCCCCGATTTCAATGTTTTTATTCACAGCCTGACAGGATTGTAAGAAAGTTCAGGAAGGGGGGTAGTTTTGTGTGTAGGAGTTGCAGACACACTTTGCCTAAAATCGCAGACCAGTCCAGAATACACTGTTGTTGTAGGTTATGAACCGTTTACGGGGCACTACTGTGAGGCAGACAAATTGAAACATCCATACCCTTTGAACTCTCATAGCTTAGTATAATATAGACCAAAACGTCAACTTGCCAACAGCCTACAAAGAGTTAACTGATCCCTAAGACAGTCAACACATCCGCTACTGGTATTAAAGATTTTATTTTGTTTTGTCTACAATAGATCAAAATTAAACCTTATCATGCGTATGCTATTTTATAAACGAATTCGATGCTGGTAGCGGTGTGCTAACATGTCTTCCGGTGACGATGGCCTATCCTGAGGGTTGCAAGCTGCGACCAGCACTTTTCCCTCCTTGTACGTAATAAAACGAAATCCTTTTTCAATACGAAGTAATATATTTCCATTCGATTCAGTCAACTCATTCGCTAATTCAGATACTTGGAATTGGCACCGAAAGTCGAAGAACCCGTTCCTCGGAATTGAAGGGCCAAAGAGGAAGATAATAGTTTGTGTACAGTGTTGAGTGTCGTAGGCTTTCCTAGGGGATAATGATGATTTAAGAGGCATTAATATTGAAGAACTTGAATAGTCAGCCTAGGTTTGGTCTGGTATTTGGTTTTGCAAAGCAAGTTGCATAATTTACTAATATTTAGTAATCATAATTATTAAATTACTAACTTAGTGCATTAGTACTCCAGTAATTTAACAATCACTAAATTACCAAATACTAATTGGACGATGTAGTAATTAGTAATTGATAAGTGCTAAATTAGTAATTTAGTAATGAACGATGGGCCTAGGTACGAATGCCTAGCGTTTATGGGACTTCTCTTAGATCTCCATTTTCCCTAGGAAAGCCTATGGTGCCTCACACTGCACGCTTTTCGAGATCGTTCTCGATCATCGCGCATTTTTCCCCTGCCTCGTTATTATTGTATTTTTCAGCGTTTTTCTTTTTTTAATCGTTTTGTATCGCGTGCTTTTTTGTCACGGACCAACTTTGATATATATATATATTTTTCCCCCCTTTTTATCTCTCCGCCTGTTCAACTTTCGAAGCGCACACGTTGCCTGTACTCTTTTCTGTTCTTTGCTCTCGCCATTGCAGAAACCTTTCCAAATTTTTAAACAAAATGGCTTTCTCCGGGCGGTTTCTGTCGATGGCGAAGAGAGGATCGATGAGCTGAAGAATCGGTGGAAAATAAAAGTTACAGAATCGCAGAATTTGTATATACACGTGTGTTAGAAAAGCAACAAATGAAAAAATGAAATGAAATGAAAAGAATAAGTAATAAGAGGAGAAGAGAAAAATCATTGAAAGTATCACTTCCCTTTCCTTGATCGCCACGTGAACCACGTTTCTGCTGCTGCATCATTGATTACTATTACTATTATTATTATTCTAATTACTATTATTATTACCTATTGTACGATTATTAATAAGAGTAATTTTGCATTGATTGTAATCCCCCAATTACACCCAGAAGTCTCTTTTGTATGTGCTAACGATAAATGGAAAGCAAAGAATAAGGATCGCCCAGTTTTGTGGATCGAGGCGCGATTTAAACCCACGGGGGTGTGTCCTTGATCGTTTATTTTCCCTTTGTGCGACATAGATATTTGTTAAGGAGTTTAATCGTAATAACGAAAGAAGAGGGACACGATACGTGGAATCAAAAAGAAACTTGCAACGAAGTCTGACGCATACAGTGGCGCCCTTGGAATAATTAATCTTAGGGGTGGAAACAATAAATATATTTTTAATGCAAATTCGGTGAAGTTCATTGGATGATCGCTGGAAGCTTATATCGATTTTCTTTTAAATTATGAAACTTCTGGATCGTAACACAACCCTTCTGGAGGGTGCACCCCTGTCTGGGCGCGCCACTGGACGCATACACTGTGTTTAGAAAGTATAACAATTAAAGAAGCCATTTGGGAGGATGTTAAACTTTAAGAACAATGAACGTATATAAATATATATATAAATATATGATATAAATTTATATATATATACGAATATATGTTATACGATAATTATACTGCATTTGCGTACAAAATCTGTTTGTATCTTACAAATCGATGAAACAACCGGAGCGAGATCACCTTTTGTTACCTCTCGAGAGCGTGTGTACTCAGTGTTATTAAAGTTTAATGTGGTCGAACATCGAATAATCAGCTTTGGACAACTTCGAAAGGGAGCACTTGGAATTTTTCTAGAAAATTATTTGTCACACCACGACCAAACAAATTCTAAAGCCTAATCATTGAAGAAATTTATTCAAGATAAAGTTAAGTATCTTGACAATTCAAATTTGGCCTACGAAGGACCCTGCAGTAACTGGTGTTCTCTTTTAGGGGTTGTTCCACGAAAAGGAGCTTGCGAATTAAATTAACAGATTAATCGTGTGCTAAGAACCACCCTGAAGTCGAGACTCGTCCATTTTCCCTTTCTTTGAGACCAGCATGGTGTACCTAGAAGATCATCCCTCTTCTCCAACCCCCGATATTAAAGCCTCTCCGCAGTGGTCTGAGAACAGAAACAATGAACCAGGGATCCTCTGGATCCTTAAATTACAAAGGGCATTTTTCTTTTTCTTTCAATGGCGCTCGACAACCCTCACAGATGTAATCCTTTGCACTCGAGCGGCACATCCAAGGCGTGTAATATATAAGATTACTTTTCAAATATGGAATCTAAGTTTGATTTTCAATTTAGAACCGTTAGTACTCGAAAGCCTGAGAAAATCAAAAACACTGCTGGTGCAAGGGGTTCATTTTTCTCGACGATCTATATTTTCACGGCGCTGTGTTTATTCCATGATTAAAAAGAATAAGAAAGGGGGATTTTGACGTCCGCGCCTGATCTCGGAAGACAGGGAGAAGCGCGTGCATTTCCGTTCGACTCGCGACCGATCATACCGTCTTTTACAGTGTGGAATGTTATTAAAATGTCCCCTTCTCCCCTGATTTTTCTCTGGAAACTGAAATTTGTAATTTAATATCGAAGCTACACGTGATATTAATTATTTAATATAGAGTCCTCAGTTCTAAAAAAATCTTTAATAATTCTTTGGTACTTCTTTTAAAAATTTTAATTAATTATATAGAAAATCTTGCAATTTAAATAGTTAAAATACCCAGCCTTGCTGCTGGAGGGTTGAGGGGATAGGGAGGTATTTTGTAACGATTCCAACACCAATTTACGCAATAAGGATTACACAGAGAAACAGGCAAACTTGTTACACACATGCATACATACATATTATACACACACGAAATGCGTGACAGAGAGACAAGTGCGTTTTTTCTTTTTCTTTTTTTTTCTGAACATTTGCGTGCGTGAGTGGGAGGCAAAGGTAGTTTGTAATTGTAATCCGTGGAGGATTTAAACGAAGGGAAAAAGGGGGGACAGAGAGGATCGGTGTGAATGTGTGTAATTGCAGAATGAAATAAAAATTGTGGCCTGAATGGGAGAAAGAGACCCACAATCTCGCTCGTATCACGATGTGTGTATTATATAAGATATACAGTTTACAATTATTTGTAATGGATACTTTTTATTTGTCAAATAAAAGTTAGTACAAATGAAGGTAAAATAGACATGTTTGGTACATTGATGATTTTAATTTGTTACAGCTCATCGTTATTTTAATCGATTTTCACGGATTAATTTCTTAATAACAATGTTAAGACTGTTTTATTTGTGTAAAGACGGAGGAAAGCATCACATTATTTGGAAATACACAATTTAATAAAGTAAAATAAAAGTTTGTAGGCATAACAATTATTCATTGTAAAACCATAAAATTATAATAATTGTAACAAAATTTGCATAATTATAATAATTATAATATTTTAATATAATTACATAATTATAATATTATGTTGTTAGAGTTTGTAGCGAAGGTAAATGAGCGGCATGAAGAGATAAAGCAATTTGTATAATTAAATACAGTCCTGGGGTCGTCTAATTTCAATAGTAGAAAGATAAAACATCGTATTATTATAAAATAATGAATTTAATATCGTTTAAGCTTTATTTTTCAATTTTTTTCAAGAGCAACTGAGGACGATACATGGGGTGTTACCGACGAAATTAGCGAAACAGAAAATTGTGTTTTTTCAAAAACCAGGCCACTTTTCGGATAAACTAAAGTTATAGAGACATTTATAACAACAAAATATTTAATGTAATGGTGTTAAAAAGCCGATTTTTAATAAAATAATTTTTACCGACTTTTTATTTTACCCCTGGCGCCACCTGCGAACAAAGTGCTGAAACTGCTCAAAAATTGACAGGAATCTGCCGTACCTACAATGATTATTTTTTAAGAAAATAATTTTTTGCTGTTTTCGCGTGTTTGAAGCATCTAATCGCTTCTATTTTACACTAATTATCGATTCCAATTGTCCGATTAATCCTAGAAGCCCGAAATATTGAAATATTAAAGATTAAATCGCAGATTGAGAGAGTGAGAGGTCCGAATGGCGGACTAGTGTTCACTCTCTCGCACATTGGTGTTGTGCGCAGGCGCGAGTTTGGCGTAGACGGAGTGAGAGACTAGATGCTCGGTGCTCTCACTCACACATTGAGGGAGTGAAAGGTCCGATAGGCGGACTAGTGTTCACTCTCTCGCACATTGAGGGAGTGAGAGGTCCGAATGGCGGACTAGTGTTCACTCTCTCGCACAGTGTGGGAGTGAGAGGTCCGAGATCTAGTCTCTCACTCTCTCTACGCCAAACTCGCGCCTGCGCACAACACCAATGTGCGAGAGAGTGAACACTAGTCCGCCAATCTCACCTCTCACTCTCTCAATGTGCAATTTAATCTTTAATATTTCAATATTTCGGGCTTCTAGGATTAATCGGACAATTGGAATCGATAATTAGTGTAAAATAGAAGCGATTAGATGCTTCAAACACGCAAAAACAGCAAAAAATTATTTTTTTAAAAAATAATCATTGTAGGTACGGCAGATTCCTGTCAATTTTTGAGCAGTTTCAGCACTTTGTTCGCAGGTGGCGCCAGGGGTAAAAAATATAATTTTTTAAAAAATTGTAAAAATAATAAAAAATAGAGCTTGTACGGTGACAAATTGATACTTTTATGATAATATAAAGTTTCCCCTTCCTTTAGTTCAAATTTGGTGATCCTAGAACATCATTTAAGTATATAAATCGATATAAACCTGCGCTTGATTACGAGACTCGGAGACTACATTTCAGAGCCTTTATTTATTATTTTCTTGCTTTATCGCGATTGTTAACTAATTAGAAACGTTCATGGTACTAAAAAGCTGCATTTATTCAATAAACTACATGATTCATACATTCAGCTTTACAATAGTTATTATATTATTTATAACTAACGTTTACATTTTAATTTTGCGAGATTGCTGTGGAGGGAGTGGGAGGTCCGATGGGCGGACTAGTGTTCACTCTCTCGCACATTGGTGTTGTGCGCAGGCGCGAGTTTGGCGTAGAGGGAGTAAGAGACTAGATGCTCGGTGCTCTCACTCGCACATTGAGAGAGTGAGAGGTGAGATTGGCGGACTAGTGTTCTCTCTCTCGCGCATTGTGGGAGTGAGAGGTCCGAATGGCGGACTAGTGTTCACTCTCTCGCACATTGCGGGAGTGAGAGGTCCGAATGGCGGACTAGTGTTCACTCTCTCGCACATTGTGGGAGTGAGAGGTCCGAATGGCGGACTAGTGTTCACTCTCTCGCACATTGAGGGAGTGAGAGGTGAGATCGGCGGACTAGTGTTCACTCTCTCGCACATTGGTGTTGTGCGCAGGCGCGAGTTTCACGTAGAGGGAGTGAGAGACTAGATGCTCGGTGCTCTCTCTCGCACATTGAGGGAGTGAAAGGTCCGATCGGCGGACGAGTGTTCTCTCCCTCTTACGCATTAGCATACTGCGTTGGCTTGGTGCGAGTGAGAGGGGTGACGCTCTCGCGGAGTCTTTTAATCGTTGCGTTACAATAATTAATAGTATGAGTTATTCGAGGTTCAGACTATTGTAGATCGGTTTTTCGTGTTCGAAAATGTAAAATTCGATACCAAATTAGCCAGTGCTTCTACGTTTTCTATTATTCATTAATGGTCGGGTAGTTACGTTCATCCCTTTTGTGTGAGGTTATGACTAAGTCCCTGTAATTTTATGTACAAGCTGCCTTAGTTTAATAATACATAACTAGATAAATACAATTTTGCAAACTCGAGATCCTTGGTTTCTGAGTCTAGTTTCATGTTACCAGTAAACAATGGGAAGGATTTATCCTCTGAGAGTAAACATAATCCATCAAATTCAAACCTGATTGAAAATGATCAATTTTGTTATATCGTATGTGAGTATAAAGTATTATAATTTTATTCAAGTAGTAAATAATAACGTATTTTGCTGTGTTGCAGATTAGAAGATGTATTTGTTATACATTTCTACCCCACATAAGCTGCACATTAACATCATTAAATCAACGGGAAACTTTATGGCAGTTTTTCAGATATCAGTGTTTGGTAATTTTTGGAATTGGACACTACTAAAATTTCAAGAAATGGCACGAAGAATACTTCCTGGCACATCATGTTCTCCTACTACAAATCTGCAAACTTGAGATCCTTGATTTCTGAGTCTAATTTCATTTTACCAATAAACAATGGAAAGGATTTATCTACGGAGAGTAAACTGTTCTTCAATAGTTATACTGAATATATAAGTACATATGTAATTGTAAATGTCTTTATTTTATAAGAATATTGTACGGCGCTTAAGCTATATGTTAAATAATTATAAAAATATGTTGTATGTAAAAATACCGATATGTAAGTTTTACAATTTGTAATTATAAGTGCGTTAAAGTTAAGAATCTAATATTTAAGTAAGTTTTACAGTTAGTAGTTATAAGTGCGTTAGAATTGTGAATGCAATATTTAAGTAAATTTTACAATTTGTAATTATAAGTGCGTTAAAGTTAAGAATCTAATATTTAAGTAAGTTTTACAGTTAGTAGTTATAAGTGCGTTAGAATTAACAATGTAACATTTATGTAACATGTATAATTGAAAGAATTTTCAATAAACATAGAGTTAAACTAAAGCAACTGTTTATTTATTTATAAACCTAACTCCCTTATCCAGTCCTTACAAAATTTCACTTTAAAAGCAAGAAATAATGTAGAAAAACATTGCACAGAAGTTTCGAAATACAAAAGTAGAAAAAGAAATGAAAAATATCGGTTTGATACAGAGAAGAACAAAATTCGGTACAAACGGTTTCCAGGAATTCCTGGAATCCGACGTCACTAAAATTCTGGGAAGTGGCACGAAGAATACCTCTTGGCACATCATGTTCTCCTGATACAATTTCGGGATCCGAAATTCTGTGAATTTAAACTTTATAGTCTTCGATTTGCTATTGTTAAATTTCATTATTTTCTGAAATTATTTATGGGATAAGGATATCAAGAGAGATTTATTTAAATAAATAAACGAGTTCTGGGTTATTTTTGAAAATCTGCATTTATTCAAAAAACTAAATGATTTATTATACATTGAGCTTTAGAATAGTTAGTAAATTATTTACAACTTTAAATATTAAATTATTTACAACTTTATAATAGTTATTAAATTATTTGGTCCTGTTTTCAATCTATTGTAAAAATTAAACAAATTTTATAACTATTTTAATAACTATTCTAAAGCTCAATGTATAAATCATTTAGTTTATTGAATAAATGCAGATTTTCAAAAATAACCCAGAACTCGTTTATTTATTTAAATAAACCTCTCTTGATATCCTTATCCCATCAATAATTTCAGAAAATAATGAAAATTAACAATAGCAAATCGAAGACTATAAAGTTTAAATTCACAGAATTTCGGATCCCGAAATTGTATCAGGAGAACATGATGTGCCAAGAGGTATTCTTCGTGCCACTTCCCAGAATTTTAGTGACGTCGAATTCCAGGAATTTCCGGGAACTTGGACTCAGAAACCAAGGATTTAATTAATAATCGGAACTTAGATACCTGTTGTATCGATTCTATAACAAATCCGATTATAAATTAAAGTTGTATACATAGTGCGCAAAATTACAATTGTAAACGTTAGTTGTAAATAATTTAATAACTATTCTAAAGCTCAATGTATAATAAATCATTTAGTTTATTGAATAAATGCAGATTTTCAAAAATAACCCAGAACTCGTTTATTTATTTAAATAAACCTCTCTTGATATCCTTATCCCATAAATAATTTCAGAAAATAATGAAAATTAACAATAGCAAATCGAAGACTATAAAGTTTAAATTCACAGAATTTCGGATCCCGAAATTGTATCAGGAGAACATGATGTGCCAAGAGGTATTCTTCGTGCCACTTCCCAGAATTTTAGTGACGTCGAATTCCAGGAATTTCCGGGAACTTGGACTCAGAAACCAAGGATTTAATTAATAATCGGAACTTAGATACCTGTTGTATCGATTCTATAACAAATCCGATTATAAATTAAAGTTGTATACATAGTGCGCAAAATTACAATTGTAAACGTTAGTTGTAAATAATTTAATAACTATTCTAAAGCTCAATGTATAATAAATCATTTAGTTTATTGAATAAATGCAGATTTTCAAAAATAACCCAGAACTCGTTTATTTATTTAAATAAACCTCTCTTGATATCCTTATCCCATAAATAATTTCAGAAAATAATGAAAATTAACAATAGCAAATCGAAGACTATAAAGTTTAAATTCACAGAATTTCGGATCCCGAAATTGTATCAGGAGAACATGATGTGCCAAGAGGTATTCTTCGTGCCACTTCCCAGAATTTTAGTGACGTCGAATTCCAGGAATTTCCGGGAACTTGGACTCAGAAACCAAGGATTTAATTAATAATCGGAACTTAGATACCTGTTGTATCGATTCTATAACAAATCCGATTATAAATTAAAGTTGTATACATAGTGCGCAAAATTACAATTGTAAACGTTAGTTGTAAATAATTTAATAACTATTCTAAAGCTCAATGTATAATAAATCATTTAGTTTATTGAATAAATGCAGATTTTCAAAAATAACCCAGAACTCGTTTATTTATTTAAATAAATCTCTCTTGATATCCTTATCCCATAAATAATTTCAGAAAATAATGAAAATTAACAATAGCAAATCGAAGACTATAAAATTTAAATTCACAGAATTTCGGATCCCGAAATTGTATCAGGAGAACATGATGTGCCAGGAGGTATTCTTCGTGTCACTTCCCAGAATTTTAGTGACGTCGAATTCCAGGAATTCCTGGAAACCGTTTGTACCGAATTTTGTTCTTCTCTGTATCAAACCGATATTTTTCGTTTCTTTTTCTACTTTTGTATTTCGAAACTTCTGTGCAATGTTTTTCTACATTATTTCTTGCTTTTTAAGTGAAATTTTGTAAGGGCTGGATAAGGGAGTTACGTTTATAAATGAATAAACAATTGCTTTAGTTTAACTCTATATTTATTGAAAATTCTTTCAATTATACATGTTACATAAATGTTACATTGTTAATTCTAACGCACTTATAACTACTACCTGTAAAACTTACTTAAATATTACATTCTTAACTTTAATGCACTTATAATTACAAATTGTAAAATTTGCTTAAATATTACATTCACAATTCTAACGCACTTATAACTACTAACTGTAAAACTTACTTAAATATTACATTCTTAACTTTAATGCACTTATAATTACAAATTGTAAAATTTGCTTAAATATTACATTCACAATTCTAACGCACTTATAACTACTAACTGTAAAACTTACTTAAATATTACATTCTTAACTTTAATGCACTTATAATTACAAATTGTAAAATTTGCTTAAATATTACATTCACAATTCTAACGCACTTATAACTACTAACTGTAAAACTTACTTAAATATTACATTCTTAACTTTAACGCACTTATAATTACAAATTGTAAAACTTACATATCAGTATTTTTACATACAACATACTTTTATAATTATTTAAGATATAGCTTAAGCGCAGTACAATATTCTTATGAAATAAAGACATTCTACAATTACATATGTACTTATATATTCAGTATAACTATTGAAGAACAGTTTACTCTCCGTAGATAAATCCTTTCCATTGTTTATTGGTAAAATGAAATTAGACTCAGAAACCAAGGATCTCAAGTTTGCAGATTTGTATTAGGAGAACATGATGTGACAGGAAGTATTCTTCGTGCCATTTCTTGAAATTTTAGTAGTGTCCAATTCCAAAAATTACCGAAAACTGATATCTGAGAATCTGCCAGAAAGTTTCCTGTTGATTTAATGATGTTAATGTGCAGCTTATGTGGGGTAGAAATGTATAACAAATACATCTTCTAATCTGCAACACAGCAAAATACGTTATTATTAACTACTTGAATAAAATTATAATACTTTATACTTACATACGATATAACAAAATTGATCATTTTCAATCAGGTTTGAATTTGATGGATTATGTTTACTCTCAGTAGATAAATCCTTCCCATTGTTTATTGGTAACATGAAACTAGACTCAGAAACCAAGGATCTCGAGTTTGCAAAATTGTATTTCTCTAGTCATGTATCATTAAACTAAGGCAGCTTGTACATAAAATTACAGGGACTTAGTCATAACCTCACACAAAAGGGATGAACGTAACTACCCGACCATTAATGAATAATAGAAAACGTAGAAGCACTGGCTAATTTGGTATCGAATTTTACATTTTCGAACACGAAAAACCGATCTACAATAGTCTGAACCTTGAATAACTCATACTATTAATTACTGCAACGCAACAATTAAAGGACTCCGCGACAGCGTCACCCCTCTCACTCACACCAAGCCAACGCAGTATGCTAATGCGTAAGAGGGAGAGAACACTCGTCCGCCAATCTCACCTCTCACTCTCTCAATGTGCGAGTGAGAGCACCGAGGATCTAGTCTCTCACTCCCTCTACGCCAAACTCGCGCCTGCGCACAACACCAATGTGCGAGAGAGTGAACACTAGTCCGCCAATCTCACCTCTCACTCTCTCAATGTGCGATTTAATCTTTAATATTTCAATATTTCGGGCTTCTAGGATTAATCGGACAATTGGAATCGATAATTAGTGTAAAATAGAAGCGATTAGATGCTTCAAACACGCGAAAACAGCAAAAAATTATTTTCTTAAAAAATAATCATTGTAGGTACGGCAGATTCCTGTCAATTTTTGAGCAGTTTCAGCACTTTGTTCGCAGGTGGCGCCAGGGGTAAAATAAAAAGTCGGTAAAAATTATTTTATTAAAAATCGGCTTTTTAACACCATTACATTAAATATTTTGTTGTTATAAATGTCTCTATAACTTTAGTTTATCCGAAAAGTGGCCTGGTTTTTGAAAAAACACAATTTTCTGTTTCGCTAATTTCGTCGGTAACACCCCATGTATCGTCCTCAGTTGCTCTTGAAAAAAATTGAAAAATAAAGCTTAAACGATATTAAATTCATTATTTTATAATAATACGATGTTTTATCTTTCTACTATTGAAATTAGATGACCCCAGGACTGTATTTAATTATACAAATTGCTTTATCTCTTCATGCCGCTCATTTACCTTCGCTACAAACTCTAACAACATAATATTATAATTATGTAATTATATTAAAATATTATAATTATTATAATTATGCAAATTTTGTTACAATTATTATAATTTTATGGTTTTACAATGAATAATTGTTATGCTATTATTCAGGATTGTTGAATATTGGAGAGGGTTGTTAAATAAATAACACATTTATTATAAAGTTTTACATTGTACAATTAATTTCTTAATAATTATACATTAAATACTAAAATAATATAGAAAGAAAGACCTGTGACAATAAAATTAACATTGATTAACGTTTGTCACCTGCACTGTATATTTAAACAACTACATGGAATTAATTTACAATTAACTTGTATTATACATTTCAATTAATTAAAGTATTTGGGCAGGGGGAAGGTAAAGAACACCATGTTCAAGTCGTTCACGTTGATTTCGTCCCATTTCACTTCTATCTGGCTCTGCGACAGCTCCTGCCACATGTCTCGTTTCATCGACGATATTCTACCTGACCAAGCCTGCAAGTACCAACAATTCGAAGTCAAACCATTAATTATTTAATTTCTTCGATAAACGACGAAACCTTTTCGCAATGCTCCGCCCAGGTGTGTATCAACTTGTTCTCCACCTTCAGGCAGAGCTTCTTCAATCGTTTCAACAAGCTCATCGCTGCCTTCTTCTGGAACTGTGTCATGTAATAGTAGCTCTTCAGCAACAAGTACCTGGGAACCATGATTTGTACGATCCTGATTGATTTCTTCAGTTTTTTCATCGCACTCATTATCTGCTTCAGAGTGATAGAGGCGTCGATGTTTCTGCTATTTATTTTATGAACTGTCCGGAAGAGAATGTGTTATTCTTTAAAAATGGAAGGTTTTTTAATTGTTAATGAGTTGATGATGACGTACCGTAAAGAATAAGCAGACCTTCAAGCCTCTTGCAGCAAGTAATCGATGCTGCTACTATGTGCTCGTCCACGGTGGGCGCACTTTCCACGGTTCTTCCGCTCCATACTTTGGCTGCCTCCCATTGTTCCGTTCTCACACACCTTTTTAATCAACAATTAATTAAAAAATTTGAGAAATTACATTGAAGTAGAATAGGATTATTAATTTGCTATAATTAATACTTACTTTACTTTGCCAATATTTGTAGGATACTATTAAAATTATTTAATTTACTTCATTTTGCAACAACTAGTGTCACTTCCTATTAATTTACAAATCAACCCCCTAAAAGATATTCACACGTACCACAGCCACATGGAAGTGAAGTACCTCCTTTCAGCTTCCGGGTCGTGCAAGCTGATCATCTGCTCACCCTCCCTAAGGAAATACTGTTCGCAAGTATCGAACGACAAAATCGTCAACCCGGTGTCCAGTTGGACATCCGCGCAGAGAGCATAGTACCAAGTACGTCCAGATTTATCCAGATCAGTATGCGACGCGAATTCTACAATTTTACAAAATGTATCATAGAAAATTCATTTCGTTTGAATTACAATTAAAAGGGAAGGTGTGATCACCTAATTCGCGCAGCTGGGTGATCGCCTCCGAGTGACGGCAGGAGGTTATGAGAAGATGAGCGAGTCGAGGCAGGATCAGTAACTTCAGGAAGGTGGATCCGATCGTGGTGGCCATCCTGCTGCAGATGAAGCCGATCTGGATGGCCTTCGAGATCTGTCCCCTCACCCAACGCGAGAAGAATATCCCTGTGTAAAGCTCTGCGATCATGTTCAGTTCCTGGGCCTCGAGGGCCTCCTTGCTTTCGTTGCAGATGTTGATGCCCCTCTGCTCCAGGTAGGGGATCACGGACCTATTTTATATATTTTAGCCCTTAGGTATGTCTCTAATTAGTTAGGAATATGAAGGACCCAAAGGGCTCGAGAGAAATATGTATTCTGAGGTATTTTCACCTGTCGGGGTAATTGTGCGAGGTGATTAGCATGTTGGTGTAAGATGTGCAGAGAACAAACAGATTCCTGTTGGAAGACAGAGCCGCGTTCAGGCCCCAAATCGCTGCCAGGCGAGCGTGTTTCTTCAGTCCTTTGATCTTTGAAATAAAAAAACAATTAGAACAACGTCCCGAGTTATTTTTGATGGAATTTTATGTTTAATTTAGGAAAGTAAACGAAAGAAAAGAAAAAAGAAACTGCGCGACATAAGTAAACATATATATATATTCGGTAAAGATTAATAAAGAAAAGAACACTTGGGTATAAGCGAATATTCCGACACACTCTCGGGGTTGTTGACGCTCGACTAATCGACTTCGGTACAGGCGGTCGCGCGCGAGTTCGCGATACAAAAACAAAGAGAGGGGAGAAGGAGACAAACCGTTCGGAAAGTGTCTCCTTCGCTGTACCTTACACACACACATACACACACGCACTCAAAGTGTCAGAAACAATTATTCAACAATTTTTATACATCAAATATTAATAATATGTGATAGAACTTGTTCCAGAACTTATTTAAACTTTAATCTTTTGAAGTTTAAAACTCCACTTAATATCAATGATACTTTTTGGAAACAGAACTGGTTGATTACCCTGAAGAGTTTGAACATCTGCGCCAAACACTCGGCCAGTTGTTCACCGTACTCGCTTCTCTCCGCCCTGTCGAATGTATCGAGCTTCCAGTCGTTGGTGCAAATAAGATTCATCTTGAGCTTCATCATCTGTGTTACTGAATACATGTCGATCATTATTTCGAGCCTGGGGAACGTGTAGCCCAAATTCCTCAACGCAATTTCGAGGATTCCTTCAGCCTCGAAGATGGAACCGCTCTCGAGGAAACATTGACCCTGAAGCGTTTGAATCTTCGCGGTCAGGTAGGGTAGCAGACCCATCTCGTCCTCTTTCGATTTGAATAACTGTCCAGTGATTTATAATTTTTTGTTAGTCGTTTTTCGATTTTTAATAAAATCTTAACTACGTTTTTATAAGCCCTACTTTTACTTCCTTCATTAATTTGCTAACTCTCAGATTTTACATTTTAAAATATTCTAGTCGTTAAAGGGTTAATTTTTGGTATTTTAATTTGATCTTCTTTTTAGAAAGAGAAAGACTCTGTGCAACGTACATCGTTGAGAACCTGCTCCCCTTCCATCAAAAGCTTTCGCGCCTGAGGAATGTTATAATTGAGCAGGCAGATTTCGACGAACTCCAGGATGGCTGTCAGGGTCAGTTCGTTGTTTCCTGAAACGTCCAGACGATTTTCTATGAAAGTAAACAAGGTTCATGTCTTCGATTTACCAATTCCACGACAGTGTTCCAGTATCTGGGTGTAGACGGTCGCCAGGATCAGGTGACACTGGCAGTCGGAGAAGTCCACGTCTGCGAACGTCACCGTAGACTTCTTCTCGATTCCTCGGAATATGTTGCAGCAGGATATCAACAGCTTCTGACCTGTTGTACAATAAAATTCAGTGATTAGATATTGATTAAGATTTTTAACGACTACTTAAGACGAGTTTTACAGTATTTCAATTATTTTACAATAACTTACGGGTTGTTTTTTCGACTCCCGGTTCCTCCTCGAACATCACGGTACCTAAAATGTTGTCTATATTGGTGGTTCTTTTTCTCCTTTCTTCTTTCTTCGATATCTTCCCCAACAGTTTAGCGAACCGTCCTTCTCCGCAGGACACGCAACGTCTCGTGAACTGCTGGAGGTATTTCAGAGCTTGATTGTGCAGCTCCATTTTCTGGTTCTCTGTCAGTAACCTGGTGATTGATTCGTTGGAAGTTTAAGCGATTGTTAAAGCAGATTTGTTAACTGTGAAAGAATTAATTATCGATACTAACCGGTAAGTAGTATCGCGAAACATGGTCATTTTGAATCTCATCAAGCCACAGGAAGCGTACTTTGGCAGATCGTCCAGTTCCTCTAAAAAAATTCGAATATTTCATTAAAAATCAGATTGTTCTATTAAAAGTTTCAAAAAATATTATATTTCAAGCTTTCAAAATTCTGAAAAACATTATAATATTTCTCATTCTAATCAGTGTCAGGTGTAATCCATCTAATTTCTTAATTAAGCGATTAAACACCTGGAACAGTGAGTCCGACGCACTTGCAGAACACGTCTACCTCCGAGGTAGGATTCCTCATATTTCTGATAAAGATGATCGGTCCCGAGTTCTTGGAGAAGTCCCCGATCGCGCATCCGAATACTCGTATCTCGAACAGCTTCAAAACAGCTTCGAAAATAACATTATTTCCATCGTCGTAATAATTGTGAATAAAAATTAAGAAAGAATAGCACGATATCCCCAAATGAAATAAATAGTGCCCTGTATCGCGAAACTAATTACAGATTCCAGTGAAGCCTCACCAAGACCGACTTCTCTCTTAGAAGTGGACATCAGATTCTCCAGCATGTGTCTGTTCACGGTCTCCCCAATCACGGAAGCACACTTTAAGAGAAGCTGATCGAGGGGTGTCAACGAATCGAACAGCTTCAGAATCATCACTAGCATGATCAAATTAATAAATAACAACCATTGTGATCTAGAAATTGTACGTTAATGGTTACCGTCCATGGTGATCTCTGGGTTAACGTCGTCGTACGTGAAGTTCTCTGAAATGGTGCAAACTGCTATCATCTGCTCTTCGTGTTCGAGGGATGATGAAGATCTGTGTATATCGCTGGTGGAGAAATCCAACAAAGACATCATACTGTCCTACAGGAAGAAGATATACTAAGCACGATTTATTTAGAGGGGTATAGTAGCTTTTGGTCAGAGCTACTCATTGATAATTCAAACATGAAGCTTCTACCAGCATTTTGAATCACCCCAGTTACCATCCCCTGAAATTATGCCTTCCTCTTTATCGGACACCCTGTGTAAATATAAATTTACAAAGGTAACAAACCTTGAAGCTCGTTCTGTACATTTGCCACCTGTCGTTTCGATCTTCTCCATATTCGTTAATCATTTTTGACATGAATCTGATTCAGAATTTCGCACAATAATTATTACGCGAAACAATTAATTCTTTTCTTGAAATTTATAAAGGTGAACCTTTTTAACATCACGACGGAGGGCATCACGTAACCCTTCAGATTCGCGTCCTTTCTGCTAATATTTATTATCTGCAGTCCTCCCACTTGAAGCAGGCTCACCAGGTAGCTTTCGACCCAACCTGGATTCCCAAAACTTTTCTCTTGTATAAGTCTTCGAAAGAAATGTCAATTTTCTGTTTTTAATTACAGCTCTTTTGGGTAGGATCATTGTAAGCTTGTAATAATTTACTTTTCTAATTCTGCAGGTATACCGCTCACGTTGAGGATCTGACAGGCGAGGCCAGAGTGGTACCATTTGTCCAATCCAGGGAGTTCGATGATCTTTTCAAAAGGAACACGTGTTTATTTATATTTTTGTATTTTATTAGCCTGGAAACACCTTGGAAACTCTGTGATATAATTTAAATAATATACAATTTTCTTTTGTTAGGTGTCTGTACCGGAGGCTAAGGTCAAAGAGGCGGAAGTTTGCAGAAAAGGTACAGCCAGAGAAGGCTAATGTTTTAATTCTACAACATTTAAGTACCTTGGCTCTCTCTAGAAGATTATAGTACAACTTGAACCCCGTGCCGAGTTTCCTTCCTACACCCAACACGAACAGCGCCCTGTCCTTCCTCGTCAGGGTGTCAAAGATCTGCAGGGACTCCTGATCGCTGTACTCGGCATCGTCGACGATAATGATCCAGATGTCCTCAAAGCAGCCATTCAGCAACATCAACAGGAACTTCCGTAGAATTTTTCGTCTGTCCGTCTCGGAGAGGGCGTTGAACCGGTGACTCATCGAGAATCGCACGTTGAAGGGTTGGTTCAGGACGCAGAGGAAGTGAGGATGCTTCACTTTGCCCAGCCGATACAACAGCTTGTCCTCCCGCTCTTTTCGGGTCGACGTCATGGTGAAGCCGAGCGGTACCGAGAATATTAGGTGTATCAGACTGTACGGGGCCTGCACTGGGTTATTCATCATCGTTTTCAGCTGATAACGTTGGAAGGAAATTGCCGACCGCAGAAAATTGAGGACTAGTAAAATTCTCAATTTGGACAGAGATTTGTAAGTAATTTTAATTCTAGGTTCAGAAGGTTTATATTTGAAGTCCTCAAGTTATGCAGCGTGTTGGTTTTTTTACGGAAATTGAGAAGTATAAAGTGTCAACCTTGATGTCCTCCATTTGCAAGGAGATGTAGTTGCAACGAACCCCGGTTGGAATGTTCTGAGTGAATTCGTCCAGCAACCTTGTCTTTCCAATTCGTGGTTCGCCTCTGAGGATTAAAATAAATTAGGAATAATTTGCAAAAGGATTGTAGCAACAATGGACAGTTACTTTATGACCAGTGTGTTGTAATCTGGCCTGGGAATATCTGCGATTGTTTCTTTATCAGAGTATTCTAATAATTTAAACAACATATTTTTGAAGACTTTGATCTCGGCTTCTCGGCCTAGCAATGGATACTTGTTCCAGACTAAATCCGACACTGCATACCTGTAGCAAATTTGATGCTTTTATTTGCAAAAGAAAAATGTTCTGATTTTAATATAATTTTCAATAAATACAAACGGATGTACTTTGGCTGTTCTTGAAATTCGTATATGGGACCAACATTCGAGATTCCTTTCAAGAATCTCGGTTCTTGTAAGATAAAATGCCTTGCCTCTAAATGGGAATGCAGGAAACTGTCCCGATCGCAGACGACCTGAAACGTTGGTGCAATTTTGTAAATATGAAGTTCTATAAATGACACAAGGTTCCTAGTGTATCACCTTATCACGATAGGCCATCATAAGCCTCGCAGCCTTGTTCACAGTCATTCCGATCACGGTGTACTCTCTTCTGAGAATGTGCCCCACAACTCCGCAATATGTCATCCCAGTGGTCACGCCAACGGTGACCGATTTCACATTTTCCATTTTTAAAAGACTGTTTCGCACTCTTGATGCACATCGTAGACCAATCTGGGATTCCAGTTCGTGTTTGTCGCCTCTCAAACCGAACACGCAGAGGAACATCAGGTCCTTGTCGAAGAGGGACGTTTTGTTCATGCAGCCATGCATTCCGCCCACGATGCTGCGTGCAAAAGTTACAATTCCTTTGAGGTTTAAATTTCTACGGAATTTTTATTTACTAAATAATTAGGGGAATTTTAACGATTCTGGCTTAAGAATAATAGAATTAAAATGAAAGGGAATAGACGTACTCGCAAACTAGTTTGTAGGCAGAGTCAACCAAGGCGATCAGCGTTCGTTTTCCCACATTTGCAGTGATTACATTGATAAACAGGATCACCACTTGTCTCATTTCCGTCAAGTATTCCAGTGGCTCGTTCATCTCCACGGATCGAACGACTGGCCTCAGCATGTAGCTTCTTAAAGCGTCTTTTAAATGAGACTTTGATATCTTCACAACTTTTGGTCTTACTGAGAGTGTTTTATATTATATTTATTTATTTAGAATATTGATCTTTCTCTTTCGTTTGCTTTAACTCGTTTTACTTACAACTATAATCGACTTGTTTAAAACAGTGACTGGTAGCACTGTCGCCGTTCATTAATACCTCGGTCAAGGGGCTGTGGCTTGGTCTGGACCCAAACACGGAAGTTTGTGTGTCTACGAAGAATTCTGCGTCTTCGTCTGCACGAAACAAATATTGTTAATTTTATTCGATACTCAAGAAGAATTAGTTTGGTTTTTTAATTATTTTGGGGAATGAAAATCACCTTCTGTGCCGTTAGCTTCTATATCATCGTCTCTTGGTTGGTACCACGTGCTAGTGCATGCTAAGATAAGGGTGTGAATACCGTCTGGGAGCTTTTCGTGCACGTACTCGTTCGGGTTTACCCATTGCCAGCTACTAGGAGCCACCAGAATGTCACCGCCTCTGGTACAGAGTAAATTGACATTGATTTTAGATTTCTGCAAAATATTTGTCGCAACTGATGTAGAAAGTTGGTAGAATTTAAGGATCGACACTGATTTCACTTAATTATTAATAACGAAATATCAGTATCATTACTTGCAGAGACCTTCAGCAAACTTTACATCCCATACCGGTTGTCCTGTGATGATGTAATGAGACCACGATTCCGGCTTACCGATGGACTTGAAGTAAGTTTTTCCGGAAGCGATGGCTAATTTTACTAAATACACAAAATATGCAAAATTTTAAACAAACTTGAGCTCAGATCATAGAGGGAAGTGTGCAGATGATAACGCAATTTGTTGTATCTCGATATCTCAATTAGTTCCCGAGATTAGGGCTTCAGTTTACAACAAAGCGCGCCGCCGCGTGAACGGATTATGAATGGCGCCGTGACCTACATTTTTTCCAGGAATCGTGTGTAAATACGTAGTAGTAATACATTCACCGGCAGCGAATTTATCAAAAAATTACGATTGTCTTCCGACGACGATATCTCAGGAACGGATAAAGATATCGACATGAAACAAAAACTGGGTTAAAGAGGAAGGTTCCTACTTTCTTACAAATCTAATTTTATGCAAATATTCCAAACCGTACTTTGTTGACAGATATTTAAACTCTTGGTAATTTTAATACGAGTTTCTTATGCATTTTAACATGCATTCTGACTTTCAGTTGCTTCTAACTATATAATACTATTAATTTATTGATTTGTAGGATAATTGTTAATATAATTATTCTTAAATTATTGTATATTCGTACAGAAACGTGAATTCTTTACTGTCATTGCGAAAATACAAATCCAAATCTATGCATTATTACTATTATCTCTATTATTTTTCAAGATATTCAATAAAATATGTGTCAAATATGTTTACGAAGTCTGTATATCATCTTCGAAAAAATGAATCATACTACCAACCCTTGAGAGTGACCCCAACTTCCGTTTCGTACGTTCCAAAGTGTTTCTGAATGGTGCACGCCGTTTGCATCGCTTCGATGGCTAAATCCCTCATCACCTTCCCTTCCTGCAGCTTCCACATCACGATGAAAGCATCACCAGAGAATTTCAGCACATCACCATTGTGGGATAGTATCTCTTGCACCATCGCGCCGATGTAACTGTTCAGAGTGTCCGTCAACTTCGAGGGACCACCCCTGCCGGTTTTCGTGAATTTTTCAGTCAGGTCCGTGAAACCTTGTACGCATCGAAACCTTTTCGTTAATTTAAAGCTGTTGGAGCGGCACTAATTAAGCTTTCAAATTTATATATTTTCAGGTTACAAAATGGCAGGGCTTATTTTGTATAAATTATAAATATATTTTTGAAATGGTTTTTTTTACCTGACACGTCGCCAAGCATCAGAGTGGTATAGTACATCCTGGTGTTATAATCGTCGTAATAGTCTAAAATCTCATCGGGGCACATCGAGGCAAATATTTTTGTATGGTATTCCAGCCTTAATTGTGCTGCTTTTGATTTCACTTCCACTGTATTATCTTCCCGCTTATAATCTGGATAATTTATAGATTATCAATTAAACTACTACATATCAAGAATTGGTTGCTTTATAAACAGTAGATTACGCGTTAATCCACATTTTTCGTATTTTAGAATAAATATTTTTAAAGGCAGGCATTATACTGACAGCATATCAATCGTAAAGTATATTTATTAATAATTAAGATATTATGGACGATTGATACACTTTTTTGTTCAGCTTATTTTTATGTAAGGTATTAAAATGGCGGATAAAAATAATGAAAGATAGGGAAAAGGTTAACTTACATTCAGTTTTCAGTTTTATACGATTATTTCTTCGGGCTTGTCTAGCTGGACTATTTATATACCCTTCCATAGTTCTCTTATTTATTTCTTTATTAAATTATATTTTCAAACTTATATTAAGTTAACGCTTTCCTTAAACGATGAATTACAAATTGTTGTCACAAAACAAACTTCACGTTGATATATTCTTATCGCAGCTAATCGATTTGTAATATATCTGGTGAATTCAGTTTGAAACAAAACATGGAATTTTCACTTCTTGGAATTTCAGTGACGTCAAATCTGCAAAATTGAAAATATTGGTATTCGTACATTCTTCAATAGTTTCTTTCAATACTGTAATATTTAAAATAAATTTTACCATATTGTAATCCTGCAAATGTTTGCCTGGAAATTGTACGTAAAATAAAAGTGAAATTTACCAAGGATAGAGAAATAAACTGTCCACCCCCTTATCATTCTTAATTACGTTTTATTTAACCCAACGGTAGCTCTAATAATCCGAATGATGGAGAAAAAACTTGAGGGGGTTCTTTTCTTCGTTTCCATTCACTCTGTCTCTCGTTCTCACTCTTTTTTCTCGTTTTCATTTCTTTTTTTCAGCGTTCAACAATGAATACACTTCTCGTGACAATAGACAATATGTGTTTATTTAATAGTCTCGCTATATAGATTACTTATATGACTTGTCGCTCTAACAGATCGCTGCCTACAACGTGACGGCCGAATTTTATTGTGCCTGGCCCTACTTAGTTCCTTATTGTGCTTGAATCTATGATGGGTCGACGTCATCTTTCGTTTACAATAATTAAATCTCTCCATTCTTATTCGTTTCTTTTTTTTTTTCATTATTCCCTTATCTTTCTTTTACACCGTCGCCTAACAATTCGATTATACTCGCTAGTTTTTTCTTTCTTCTTATTATTTCCTTTTTGCAAGATATCACGAAATTACGTTCTTGCACGGATCTCATATTTTTTTTTTGTCTTTTTTTTTTTAAAGAAGATAACGATTCGTCTCTCTTGCTCGTGTTCTCTCTCGCACAACACATATAACACGTATATCTGAGTAACGTGATCGATGAACACATTAGTCTTTTATGTATGTGTCTGTGTGTATGTTCGTGTACGTGTACGTGTGTGTGTGTGTGTGTGTGTGTGGTTTTATACATTCGGACAAAAAATTTGAACGCTCAACCATTATTTACGATACGTGTACATAAAACGTGTCAGCAACGTACATTTACATTTCACAAATTTCTTTCTCATTTTTTAACTTGCAACCACCTGTAGATTTTTTATTCGAATTATCCAATTTTTTGAAACACTGACTGTGGTTGCAAGTTGTGGCCTAGTTCGTATCTATTTTACATATGGACATTTATAAACATTTGCCCGCGTAAATAATTAGTATTTGGTAAATTTGAGGTAGCTAAAATTAAATAAAATATTATTAATATTGATGATATTATTGTGGAGGTAATTGGGCAACGTCTGTCACAAATTTGATACAAAATTAATAATTTGAAATATTGTTGATGTTAGTGAAATTGTCGATATTGTAACTATAATTTTTATAGTATTTTTGCGGGCAAAAGTGTAGATCTGAACTAGGCTCGACGATGAATTTTCTAAACGATACAATAATTAATAGAAAAGGAACTGAACGAACGCTGCGATGGCTACAAAATTCGACGATCTCGTACAAGTATGTGACATTATCGTTTCTCGTTCGTTTGTGAGTGATTCGAAAACGTTGATCGATGAAAATATCGATACTATTTAACGTTACATTGATATCTGAAAACGTGCATGCGATTAATTGTACATCGACGGCGGACAGAAACGAAAAGAATGTCTTTACTTTCCCTTAAAAATGTGGAAAGAAATGTTTGTTCAAAAATAATTGCACACACGTTTGTATGCCTGGTTCTCGAGATGCGTCTGACTCGTCTGCGATGAATGTTTTCAGCAGGAAACATCGTACACGTGCTAACACGCGTTAACACATATGTATATATGTATACATTTAATTATTATATTTATAATACGGTGCTTCGATTTCTGCTATAATGTACATGCTGGTTCGTGATAGCAAGTGCACGCGAATCCTTTAAATAATATCATTTTAAAAAGTGTTCTTATCTGAGAAATGTAACATAATTGTATTTTGGTAATTAAAATTATTAATTGCAGGATATTAAAAAATTGGTGTATTTTATTTTGTAAAATATTCAGATATCGAAATACTGAAATTGCAAAGTGTTGAAAACTCAAAATCTTAAAATTTCAAATTTCCAAAATACCAAAATATTAATATCAGTATCTACCGAGTTCAATATATTTCCAAATACAAAATTTGCAAATTTCAATTAATAATTGGGAATTAAATCAAAATTTCAATCGCAGATCGAGGTCAAAGGGCACACGTAACCAAGAGCTCCATACAGTCGGGAACGCGCACAAGAGATTCTTCCTTTCACAAATATGTTACACAATTGTCCTCATGTATCTTTTTTTTTAACTCTTTTCTCTTAACTTTTTACGACAAACGTGACTCGTGTTATATAATGGCACACAGCATGGCAGTTGCAACAATGTACTTCAATAAACTGTTTACTTCTTCATTTTTTTTTTCTTTTTCATTAATAACTTAACTTAGCTTAATCGTTAAACTTAAACGCTAGCCTCGTCGTTTCTCTCCTAATCTTCGACGATTTTCTCCATCAAAAATCCTTCAATCACAAAAAGAAAAAAAAAATACAAAATAAAAAGAAACGAAATATTTTTGAAAGATTTCTCGATCAGAGCCAATCGTCGATCGTTCGATTAATTAAGCGTCGTAAAGACTAGGCTTAACACAATTCGCATTCTTATCATTCTATTCTTTTCTCCCTTGCTTCCCTTTCTCTCCCTCTCATTGACGCTCGTTTTTTTAATTATTCTCTCAGCTATGTACACACGCGATCGAATATCGTATTGCGTTTCTAAATTAACCATCGATTAATCATCCTCGTCATCCTTTTTTTTTTTTAAACTTTCTGTCGCTTAACGTTTAAACACGTAGAAATTGGAGAATAAAAAAAGGGGGCTGGAGAAGCCAGAACAGTCATGGCGTCGTTTCCGGTTTGGATTCACGAACAAAAATTCATAATTTCTTACAATTATTTAGCCAATTGTGCGATCGAAGATTGAAAATTATGAAAAATCGCAGATATTTGTGTTTTTCGATAAATCGAACGTGTATCCAATGCGACACCATGGCTCATGGCTTTCCTTGCGCAGTATTCGCATAAAAACGTTTTTTTTTTTCTTTTATATTTTCATCGTAGATATACTAAACAGTCGAGTCGAAAAATAATATCGAGACGGCCTCGTTCACACGATACTCGTTTTTTTTTTCTTTCACGTTTCGCATTTTCACTCGTGTTCCACGAACAGTCTCGGCTTAAGATCACTCGAGCGACGGACCGAATTAGCAGGATCATCCTAATTATCTCCCTTATCCGTCGAGATACGCGAAAAGTTTATTAACAAAAGTTATAGAATATCGAAAAAGCTGTAAAAAAGTATCAGAGTGCAATATCAAAAAAATGACTAGTTTATGAGATATTTCTAATACAATATCTGAGATGACATACCCAAAATAAAAGATATTAAATTTAAAATATTTTTGTTAATTATTGAGATAGGCAAAAAGTTTATTAACAAAATTGATAGGATATTGAAAAAGCTACAGAAAAGTATTAGGGTGCAATATTAAAAAAATGAATAATTCATGAGTTATTTTAAATGTTGTCACCCTTTCGATACTATACAACTTTAATAAACCTTCGCACCTCGGTTAATAACGGAGACAATTAAGCTGATAGTGTGACTCACCCTGTACGGTTGAAAGGGTGAAAAATTTGAGAAAAAGAAAGGATCTTCGGTCGTTTTTTCAAATATTTCTTCTAACAGGACACGCGGTAATGTTCGAAGCATTTTGTATACATATACATATATATATATTCTTTTGTATTCTTTCAAGCGTTCAGTTTGTTCGATTTTTTTATTCAATAAGACAGTCTTAAAATCGAAGATAGACAAAGCGATTAAATTCTACGATTACAACCTGTTTAGTCGCTATTGAAGACGATAAGATGATAAAGGTGAGGATGATTCAAATGTCGTCTCGTTAGTATTTCCTTTGAATAGCAAAAGAGTGCCAATAAGAAGAGTTTTCGAAAGATTATTTTTCTTCAAGAATTATCCAAATTCTCTATTCTCGAGCGATCGAAAGAAAGACTTTTTTTTATTTTTAATTCATTTTTTTATCTTCTCTTAACACATGCACACGAAACGCAATCACTCCACGTTAACAATTGTGTCAATTAACGGTAATATTAATTTTTTCTGCTTAATTATATATATATATAATATGTATATAATGTAACATGGTGATATAGGCTTGATATGACGGTGGCACACGTTTATTAACCGTTTCTCTTTTTTATTTATCTTCTCCTTTTATCCTCCCTTGAATCTCATTTTATTCCTCTCCCTCTCAGTCTCCTTCTCGACTCGACGATTATCAGAAACAATTTTTTTTTTTTAAATTATTTTCATTTTTGTACAAAAACTATCTAGCAAAGATAAATCAGCATATGATTGTAAAAATGAAGAAAAGATGGGGGATAAAGTATTTCAAACAGGGATTATGTGTCTTTGATTATCATCGTGGATAAAACAGCCTCATCGTTCTTGGATTGTCGATTTTCAATAAAAATGTTTAATAAGATTGTTTATGGAGTGTCTCTGTTCTTTGTTTATTTCAATTTCGAATAATCGAATGATCAAAATGTAGGATTATCGAATATTTGAATTATCGACTAAAATAATGTTCAAACATTCCAACCACCCAAATTTCGGATTGACGAATACACGAGTATCAAAAATTATTGTAGTAACTAAATTTTCAATCTCAATTCTACGCTCGAGCCGAGACGAGAGATCGAGGAGGGATGCTTCTTCGGCACAGGGCTCGTATCCGCCCCATTCACGATGCCCTTCGATCTTCAGCGTTGTCTACCTTCTAAATCGGTTTAGAAGTGTTCGAGGCGGGGTGGGGGGGTTTGGACAAAGATTCCTCGCTGAGGGATGGTCGAAAAATCGAGGGGGAAATAGGTATGTGTACCAGCAAAGAACGCTTTCCTTCTCTTTCAATGTTTTCCCTTAAACAGAGCATCTGTTAAAGTATTAACGATAAAATTTTACACTTTCAACATGTCACTTAACTCTCCGTTACGTTAGACACGACAATATATCTGTATATTTATATATATATAATATATATATAAGACGAGCGAATATCGGACGTGGATCATGTTCCGTCATCTCTTTCTTTATAATCTCCTTCCTCAGACTTTTATTTTAATTATTCGATTATTCTTTGTCCTTCGTCGCTCATAGACGTTCTCAATGGGTGACCCGGAACATTCATTTCGAGATAAAAGAATGTTTGATGCTCCTTCTTCGGCAACGATTAAACAACAGTCTTCGAGATCGTGCACCAAAGCTTCATCGTTTCGTTATTCCTTTCTTTTTGTTCGATTATACGGTGGTAAATGAATTATCCGAATTTCGAGCGTTCGAATGGTTCGAGATTTGGAGTCGTCGAACGAAGAAATTGTTTCGAATCTCGAATAATTCGAGAGCTCGACGAGAGCTATGTATACACATGTAGTACAGGTATGTTAATGTATCTCTAAACTAGCTGAACGCTATTAGGGAATGGTTATCCTAAACCAGGAATTCGGAGCAGCACACAGATGGACGCGTGTCACCAACTAGCAGGGCTAATCGAAGAAACATCGACTATGTACAGGCTCGTTTTTTCTAATTTCATTCCCGGTTTCCTGTCTCTTAGTGCCTGAAAAGAATTTTCCCCCCTTTACTCGCGCCTTTCCCTGCTGTCCCAGAGAAAAATAATCCGATCCTGTATCGAAGGATCGTTGAGAACCATTCGAAGGACGTGCACCTCGATATCGTTCTAGAACGAAGATTTGTTTAACAAGCTTTTTCTACCTCCTCTCTGGACGAGTTCTCGACGACGCACGAAGAAAACGCTTAGGAATCTTGCTTTCTATCGATTCTGAGTAATTAACCCCTCAAGGATGCAATAGAGTTCCTCGGGGTCGCGATCAACGAGATTCTTAAATATCTTTGCTTAATTCTACCTCTCAGATATTTTACAGTTTTAACTGAAATTATTGGAAAAGAAGAGATGTAAATCGTGGTCTGAAGGGATGCCGCCGAAGTCCTTAGGATGCACGGACTCAGTCCTTCGGGGGTTAATTTATTGTAATTGGGGTCACGTGGCGATTCGTATCAGCAATCTCCTTGGATTTGATATTCTTGATTATAGTTAGAATAATATAAATAATTTTGCAACTATATTACAAGTAGTTTTTCTGAGCTTAACTTAACTCTGTGCACTTGGAAATATTTTTCAGATTATTTAAAATACCTAGGTACAAAGTAGTAAAATAATATATTGCAGTATTGGGAGTAATTATTCTATTTAAATTATATTTGCAAGGGAAGACCCCTCTCTCAGAGGGGTTCTTACCTTTTTAAATCGAAGGCTATTCAATTTTGAATAATTAACAGGATGTTTGAAACGAATCGCAACGATATGCAAACTGGGAACCGCCATAAATACTTTCTAAACCTCTAATATCAATAATACGAATATTTACACGCGTAAATATCTCTCAGGAGTAACAATTTCACATCGTGGCCGTCCAACAATTCTCATAAACATCTGTACTAGCTGTCAACGTAAAAATAGACACGTACCAAGTGATCAGGGCTGAGAAACTATATGGAAGTCGTTCACATACTTTAACAGTTCTCTAGAATATAATATAATCGTAGTACGGTTAATTGTATGAACGATAAATCTAATAATGATTACGATCGATATACTACAATTGTGTGTTACACACGTGTTCATGATTATATTTCACATCACACAAACATTTTTGATCCGTTTATCCACGAAACTTTGATTTTTATTTTTCAAACAGAATATTGGCTAACGATAGTCTGTATGAAATCTCTAGAATCATAACATAAAGCAATTCTTCATTTACAAAATCTTCAGATTGGCAATTAGGAATTTACACTAACGATTACCCTCTAGCAATTCTTTTTACAAAATTACCAATTCTAAATAGCCAATATTCATTACCTACGCTTCCAAATCTAAGCTCCAGAAGAATATCCATTCTCTTAACCGGACAGATTGGGGGGTGCGTTTTTTTCGTGCGTCCATTCGCAAGATCATCGAGCGCGTTTTGTTCGTTTTTTTTTTTTATTGTCATCTTGAAAGCTAATCAGCACCCACGACTCGAGGTTTCCCCTTTGCGTTCAATCATCAATTCCGAAAAAGATTTTTCGTTGATAGCTTCACAGGACACTCGACAACGACCCCTGCCTCCTCTGTTCGCTTCCCTTCGACTAGAGCTCGTTACGCAACGACGATCTTTGGACCCGTGACAAGAAAATCCAAACTAAAAGGAAAAGCTCGTCTCGAATCGTGGAGAATTACTTAACCCTTTCTTGGTCCACCGCGATACAGTTTCGCTGGACGCGCAGAGAGGGGTTAATTAATCGCACGGCGGGAGGGAGCGTGTCTTCAGAATCGATTCATCGATTTCCTGAGTCCTTCTCGCCAGATTCGATCATTTTATACAATAATTTTAACGGATACTTAATTACTCGCGGATTATATCAAATACCCAATTAAGAAGCATGGCAAGTTTGAGGAATTTTTCATGACATAAAAGTTTCACGAAATAGGACATATGGCATATCCATTTAAAGCTTAAAATCTAACAAAAATAACCATATAAAGGATTCATATCAATTCCGAAAATAAAATGATTAATCATCAATCGTAACCAACACTGTGCTACAGACTGAATTTTCATAACACTCTGTTACGAAATTAAATTAATCATTCTGTATGAGAAATATTAATGAGCACTTTATGCCATTATTTTGGTCAAACTTTAAGCTTTAAATTGATATACAATATGTCACATTTGGTAACACTTTTATGTCATGAATTTGCATCGGACTCACCATGCTCCAGAATGTGTCACTTAGTACGTAACACGTATCAATCTCGAAGGAACAATTCAATTCTCCTTATTCTTTGGTACGTCCAGGTATGATTCATCTGCCCCTTACGTTCACTAATTCGTTCCTCGATTCTTGAACGAAACTCGACGCGGGTCTATCCGCCGGAAACGGAGCATCCACGCGGGATCCTGAGACATGCAATCAACTGGTCTACGGAAAAAGAAACTACCTAAATTCTATCGTAACAAACGCCCCCCGTCGCGTACCCTCCGTTTCCAAAATTTCTCGAGCCTTCAAAATTGTCGTCGAGTTTCGTCGAGTTGAAACACCTGCGTTTCCGTCTAACAAACAAGCAAATCGTCGAACGTTTACGCAATATCCTTGTATCTTTTTGAGAAAAAAAAAAAAAATTAAAATAAACAGCAGTTTTCATTTTCGAGACGATTTAGTGTCTCGGCGAACGATCCTCCACAGGAGTATTCGCGAAGGATGATAAAGGTGACGATGAGAGAGTGATGACGATGATGATGAGGATGCAAAGATGATTGATGATATGAGGGATGTTGTCTGTTGGTAAATTCGTCGCTGTCGATGCTCTAGATTTGCCTCTACGGTTGCGTGTATGGTGCATAATGACAACATCGAAGAAACGAAGAGATCGATAGCTTGGTTTTTCGTGTTCAATAATCAAGTCTGACCGTACGAGGCCAGGTGTACTTATCTGCTGTCCTCGCGACGGCGTTTCCGGTCGTTTCGGTTCCTGACTATGATCCTTCCGATGTCTTCTTTCTGTGGAATGGTACAGCAACTATATAATTAGTTTAATTAATTACTAAGGTACCTACTAAGGGAAGGGTGGGTCACTTCTTTCAATTTTCGTGGAAATCGTAATGGATACTTCAATTATTTTTGAATGTTAGATATAGACTCACGAATGACCACAGCTGTCGCCGTTTCTCGTGGCTGGTCTTGGTGAACTTGAATCACTGCGACGATCGTTCAGGGTTTCTTCGTCGTTCTCGTCGTCAGATGTTTCCAAAACCTTCGTCAGTAACTGTGGTGTTCCTTCTGAATCTTCAGGATTCGATTCTGTCGATGAAGTGATGCTCTTCTCGTCCTGTGATTAATTAATATTGTTATTCGAATCCAAAATTTCCTACAAATTTTGTTTCCACAACTAATAACTTACCTCTTTCTTCAGCTTATCCAGCAACCTCTTCCTGTCTGCTTTCAATTGATCAGCTTGCTCGGATTGAGCGACAGTTTTTATTCCTGAAAGCTCCAGCAACGCCAGATGAGCATCCTTTTCAGAGACTGCAGCTTTCAGAGCTTCTCGTCTGTTAACAAAAATACAATATTGTAAGATATCAATTGTGCTCAAAATATGGAAGAATTTTTAACAGAAGCAGGTTATTTACTTCATTTGACGGAGATCCTCGAGCTGTACTGTTCTTTCTTCAGTGAGACGTTCCAGTTTCTTCTCGTACTTGTGCAACTTTGCGAGAAGAGGCTGACATGTGATACACTTCAGGGCTGAAGCTGTCTGCATCGATGCGATTCTCTGTTCCAGCTTAGCCAACTATAATTAAGTGAAAATATCCCATTTAACGCTTAAATTAAATTTATTCACTTCAAACACTGTATCTTTGAAAAATGGAAAAAGAAATTGATATAAATTTCATCAAACTTACTCTCTGAAGAGCGTCCATCTTGATCTTCTCCTCGCTCTTCAGCTTCTTCTCGCTGTCGCTGGCGATGATCACGCTCTCGCGAAGAGCCTCGCTCAACTCCTCGATCTTATTCCTTTTCTCCAGCAGATCCTTCGACAACTGTGTCTCCTTATCCTCCTTCTCCTTAATAACGTTCACGAGTTCCTCGATTTGCTCCAAATCGATCCTCTCGCTGAAGGCTCGTTCCAGAGAATCGATCTCGTCCTCAAGCTGTTGAATCCTCTCGTCCCTGACTCTGATCTCCTCCTTCAGGACACCGATGTCGTCGTACTCGCTCAGCTCGTTCTTCAGCACAGCCGTCTCCTTCTTCAGTTTTATTATCTCGTCTTTGTTTTCAACGATCTGTTGCTCGTAGGCTTGAATTTTGTTATCCTTTTCAGATATGGCGTGCTCCATCCTCTTCATCTTCTGTTCCCTCTCTCGCAACTCGCTTGTGCTTTCTTCGGTGGTTGAATCCTTGCAGGGAAAGTCTTCTGGGTTCGTGGTCGTTGATTTGTCCTGATAATCCTTCGATGGATTACCTGATAATCAATTATTAATAATTTATTAATTTTTCTGTGATAGAATTCGAATAATTTTGAGTAAACCAAATTTAATTATTAATTTAATAAATTCCAGTAATTACCTCGACAATTTTCCTCAACCTTCACCAGCTCCTTTTCCAGGATTCCGACACGCTCCTGAAGCTGATCGATCCTGCACTCTCGATCCTGCAGTTTCCTCTTCAAGACATCAACATTATGCTCCTTCACGTAATCCTCCAGCTGCGTCACCATCTTCTCCAGCTCGATGACTCGTTCCTGATCGATCCTGCTCTCCCTGTTCTCGCCGTTCTTTTGGATCCATCTCTCCAGCTCCTGTATCCTTTTGTTTCCTGCTGTCACTTGGCAACGAAGATCGTGCAGCTCCTTAACGTCCGGATTCTGCTTTAAAAAGTCCTCGAACTCGGCCACGGTGTCCTCCAGTTCCTCTATCCTCCTCGACTTCCTCTCGATCATGATCTCCAGGTCCCTGACGCTCTCAGTATCCGCGTGCTCCCTGAGGAAGTTCTCCAAGGATACCATTTCCTGTTCCAACTCGACGATTCTGCGATCCTTTGCCTCCATCTCCAACCTCCACAGCTCAGTGCTATCCTGAACCTTGATTTCATCGTCCTTGAACTCGCTGGACCCCGAAGTCCGACCATTCTCGTCCAGCAGAACCTTCAAACGCTCCACTTCATCCTCCAGTTGCTCGATGAGTCTCGTTTTACCCTCCATGTCCCTCCTCCAGGAGTCCTTCTCTTCTTTTAGCTCGTCAAGGAGCTTCAGACTCTGGGTGTACTCGTTGCTGCTGTTCTTCATGCTCTTACAAGCGACCAGTTCGTCCTCGAGCTCAGAGATACGTCGGTTTTTCAGCTCCAGCTCCTTTTTCCACGCCTCGTTGTCCTCCATGCTGTTCCTCGCGTCCTTCATCCTCTTCGACAGCAGCTTCTTCTCCAAGGAGGTCGCTTTCAGCTCCAGCTCGCTGATCCTCCTGTCTTTCGCCTCTAGCTCGATCCGCCTCGCGTGTTCTTGCTGTGTGCGTGCGTCGTGTGCGAAGGCAAAAACAATGAACCAACAAAGTGAAGGGGGGGAGGAAGTAATAAAACAAAAAACAAGGAAAAGGAAACGCAGGGGGTTCGAGAAAAATCCGTGTGCGTCGTACGATTTTCTTTTTTCATTTTTGAAGGGTGCGTCATCGTGTCGCCCAGCGTTGGAAGGCTCAACTTCCGGTCCGTCATCTTGCCCTCCTGGTCGTGATTTAAATCCATCGTCTACCGATGCGAGAAGTCTGTCCTCTCTTTTCTGCGCCTTGGCCTCACACCACTTTTTTAAACAATTATTTTTTTTTGTCCCTTCAATTAAATCTTACATGTATATATATATATATTTATATATCTACATACGTATATCCTCTGTAGCGTACGTGTATGTTATGTGTACATGTATATATTACATGCGTTCATTTTTTATCTTTATCTTTCTTCTTTTTTTGTTTCGCCACTTCAGCTGCGTAAATATATGTGTGTATATATATATATATAAGTAATATATATATATTTATATACATACGATCGCATTCTGATAATTAATAATAATTAACAGTTATTGTTGCCGTTGTCCTCTCTTATCACCTTTACAATTATATTTATAATTTTTATATTTATATTTATATATATATATATATGTATATATATATAATTATATATATATTAATAATTATTGTTATTATCGTCATTCTTCCCGCTATATCAATTATTAAATACGTTAACAATGGTCGCAGCTTTTTTTTACGTAAAATAATTATACATCTTGACGTGTGTTCATATTATTTTTTTTTCATTTTTTTCTTTTCTTCTTTTATTATTATTTTTGTCCATTTTGGCGGAATCGATATTTTTGTTCACCAATCCACGAATTCGTTCGATCGGTTTCTTCTTCCTCTATTTTTTTTCTCCTCGTATAATTTGTAAGTTCGTGTGTGTACTTGTAAAGTTCGCTTAATATGCAAATTGTACTAAAAAGAACGGAGAAGGCGTCCCCAACGAAAATCGACCTTAGAACAAGCTTTTTAGGAATCCGGCGGGACCCGCCTGTTATTTTTTTCGTTCGTACGCGCGCACGGATCAGGACAGTTGAATGAATAATTAACGAAGACAAACAGAAAGCAAATACGATAATCAAGCAAGCGAGAGAACACGAAGAGCGTACGTGAACGAGTCGTGTCCAGGGTCAGCGTGAAAATTCAAGAAATCATGTGGTTAGTCATGCCCTTTTGTTAATATTTGAAAAAATTATTCAATTATGATCTCAAAGAACTTTTGCCTGATTCAGATATATTAATTTTGATTAATATAGAATTTTGTAAGAAATAAGGAACACCGGATGTTGCATTACTGACCTCTTGTTGCTGTGCAGTTGCGGCTTGTTTCAACTTGGCTTGTGCGGCTTTGAGTGCACTGTAACAGATTGCAAAATAAAATAAAATTGTAATTAAAGGATAATTTCATTGTTAACGGCGTTACTCACTCTTGAAGTTCTCTGATTTGTCTCTCCTTGGTGTTCTGCTCTTCCTGGGTCATTTGCATCAGCTGCAATAACCTCTCGGTCTCCGCAGAGCTTCTGACCGACTCCTCTTTCGCTTTTTCCAGCTCCTTTTCGGCTGTTTCCAGAGCCTTCTGCATTTCTGCCAATCTTTTGTCCGGCGAGCCACCGCTCTGTATAAAGAAAAAATGAAGTGGCAAGGGGTTAATATTATCAATAATTTAGAATCTCACATCCCCGTCCAAGAAAATATTCCCATAATTTTCTCACCCTCTGCAATTGTTGCTCCAGCTGGTCCATCTTCGCTTTCCGTTTCTTCAGGTCCTGGTCGAGACTTTGGAGCGTCCTCTCCTTCTCCTCTATCGTTCTAACTTTCTGTTCTACGGACTTGGCTCGTTCTTCCGTCTGCCTTCTCTGTTCTTCCAACTGGCGTCTCTGCTCCTCCAGTTGTCTTCTCTCTTGAGTAGTGTCGGTACCAGGTTTCCCGGCGCCAGCTTGGAGTTTCTTGTTCGCCTCGTGCAAGTCCACCTGCGTTCGAAACGAACCCCGTCAATAAATTCCGTCGCCTAACGACTCGCATGCAACGACTTCGACGCTACAGCTAGGCAGATGAAAGCCGCGTTACTTAAGAACCGCGACCATTTTCTTTCCTCAACAACGATTTGCACTTTGATGACCAACGACGTGCCTTGAACGAGAATGCAGAGGGTGCCTTGTATCGTTTCTGTATCAAAGTGCAAACCAAAATAGAAGTTCACAATATGGTTTTTCTTAGTTTGGTAAATGCAAGGTACATGGATTTTGTTAATTTTTCTTAATTTGTTTGGTATGGTCACGGCGCAGGTACTTAAGTAAACAGATGCATGTGGAACGCAATCGAAAAATCGCGTAGACGTGAGCGAAACGTTCCTCTCGAGGCAAGTATAAAAATGTATAATAATATATAAACATATGTACATATAAAAAAGAACGTATGCGTCGAGATAAAAAATGTTGAATCTCGAGGTGAGGGCACACGCAGTTGTCGCGAGTTAAAAGGAAGCGCCACCGGGGTTCTCTTTGTCACGCAATTCGAATTCACGCATCGCTTGTTAAGCCGCAATCGAAACCCATTTTCTATCTCTGGCATTCGATACATGTGGGCATGCTGATCAAACGAAACAAGGAAAACCAAAAAATAGTGATTACTCGTGAAGGTGAGACTCGATCGTTGGCGATGTCGAACGCGCAACAAAACTGCAGCAATAACAACAACGTGTCAAATGTATCGACCAAAGAGACGATTAACCCTTTGAAGACAAAAGTCTTTTAATCTTGGCACATTACATTATTTATTTTAAATAAAATAATTGATTTGGACGTCCATAAAGGGTTAAACACGATAAACCATCGATACGCTCGTCTCCTCGTCGTCGCTGATAGTGATACACGGATCACTCTGAAAATTTTGGTAAATGATTGTGGATCCTTCAAATTTTCAGGGTAACTCGTGTAACAACGATAAACATAAAGATAAAAAACGGCATAACCATCGAACATATCCGAGAACAAAAAGAAAGAGCAATGAGCGCGATCGGCCGTGCTTGAAGGTACTCGCGGTAAAGCCTACCTTACATTGGTAAAGTAAGTAGTACAGCCTGGATCACATTGGTAGAGTATGGTATGTTTGTTTAAATTGGTGAGTAACCAATTACCCTACTAGTTCTCTAGCTTCCCAGCACCAATATACCCCATCAGATACAATCCAGATTTAAAATAATCACAGGAGTACCAAATACCAGTAGTATTAGTCAACCAAAGTGGAGACATCATCGCACCAACTCCGCCAATGTAACCCAAGCTCACTGGCTGATGGGCAATCAGGGGTTCAATAAAAAAAAAAGAAGATTCGTGGAGGATGATATGGTGAAGGCGATGTTGCTCTTCGCTGTGAAGTGTGACGGACGCCCCGAGATATATAATATATAATACATGTACGCAACATAAGATGATAAGTATGTGCGGGTGCAGATCGTCTCCGTTTTCGTCTGTATATATATACACGTGTATGTATATATATATACACATAATACACACTGTTCATGGTATCGTTATATATATACATACATATATATTATATAAATGATATTTATTTTTTTTTTTAATGCGGCGTGTTTATGAGAGCTGTGGGCGAGTTCTGCTTCGTTCGACGACGAAGGCAGAGGCTGCGGTCGAAATTATGAGAAGACATAGAGAGACGAGAGAGGCGCGTGATGTGTCTCTGGCAGCCAGTCGACAACAATCGACCAACGGTAGGCAGACATAGTGCAGACAGAGAGTGCGGATGTAGGCGTAGTAGTAGTAGTAGTAGTGGTAGTAGTAGTAGTAGTAGTAGCAGTAGCAGTAGTAGTGGTGGTTGTAGTAGTGTAGGTCAGCGCGCGAGCGAGTGCAGGTCGTGCTGCTAACCTGATTTTTCTCCAGTTCCTGGCACAGCATCTCGAGCTGGGCCTGGAACCGCTCGCGCTCGACGGCCGCCTGCTTAATGTCCTCTCGCGCGCGTTCGAGCTCCTTGCGCAGCCTGGCTGCCTCCTGGCCGTTTTGCTGTTGCTGCTGCTGCGGTTGCTGCTGTAGTTGTTGTTGCTGCTGCTGCATCGTCGCCTGCATCTGCTGGATCTGCTGTTGCTGAGCGTGCACCTGCCTCTCGGTCGTCTGGATGCGTTTCTGCAGCTCCGCGGCCTGCCTCTCGGCCGCGTCCGCCCGTTGTTTCTCCGTCTCGCACAGTTTCCTCCACTGCTCGAGCTGCGCCTCGTTCGCGCCGCCCGCGGACGCGTCCCTCGACGCGATCTGTTTCTGCAGCTCTTGTACTCGCCTCTCGGCCTGCTCGGCTCTCTGTCGTTCCTTGGTCTGTGCCTGGGTCATGTTCTGCACCTGCTGATTCAGCCGATGCACCTCCCGCATCTGAGCCTCGAGGGCCTCCTTCGCGGCACGGTCGGGCGTCTGTGCGTGCGCCCTTTGCTGCTGCAGCTGCTGCAACCGGCGCACCTCGTCGCGCTGACGCTCCAGCTCCGCCTCGTTCGCGTTCAACTCCTGCTGGAAGTTCACCAGCATCTCCTGCGACTTCTCCAGCTGTATCACCAGCTGGTCCCGTTCCACCTGAAGCTGTTTCGCCTCCGCCTCGAGTTTCTCCTTCACCTTCTCGATCTTCTCCGAGTGTTTCTCGCGGTTCTCCAGGATCGCGGCCATCTTGTCGCGTTCTAACTGGGCGACCTTTAATTCTTGTTGCATATGAGCCAATTCCTCGCTGCCAGCCATCTGTTGCTGTTGTTGCTGTTGGATTCGTCTCAGATCCTGTCTCAACGCTTCCCGTTCGTCCCTGAGTAACTGGATCTCGGCGGCCAACCGTTCCAGCTCCTTCTTGTTCACCTCGGCCGCTTCCTGATACTTGGCCGTCTGCATGTGCGCCTTCTCCAGCTCCTTGGCCAGTCTGCCCGCCTCGAGCTCCACCTGATCGCGCGCCACGATCGCCTTGTCCAGGCTGGCGCGCAATCGTTCGACCTCGATGCTCGCGCTCTCCGATCTGGTCTTACCCTCGGTCTGCATCAACCTCTCGAGCCGGACAATCTCGACGCGTAGCTTCTCGTTGTCGGCCTCCAGGGCGTCCGCTCTCGCCTTCACCTTGTCGTGACGGTCGCGTATCTTCTCGGTTTCGATTCTAGCGCGCTCGATCTCGCCCCGATTCCGCTCCTGCGCCGCGGCCGCTTTGCTGGCCTCCTCCCGCGCCCGCTCGAGCTGAAGCTGCGTCTCGTGCAGCTTCGCCTCGAGCTCCGCGTTGCTCGACTGCGTCCTCTTCAGCTCCGACTCCCGGCCCTCCAGACGTTCACGCAGCTTCTCCACCTCCTGCTGTAGCCTACTACCCTCGCTCTGCCACTTCTCCTGCTCGTACTGGTATTTACCTCGCACGCCTTCCGCCCGTTCCAGATCGGCTCGAAGCCTCGAGGCGTCCTGCTCGGCCTTCCTCGCTCGTTCGAGCTCCGCCTGCGCCTTTTCCAGCCGGTCGCGGAGCCGCTCCACCTCCAGCTTCGCCCACTCGTGTTCCTCCTTCTGTCGCTCTTGGCTTTCCTGATACTTGCCGAACCTCGCCGCGTACCTCTCGCTTTCCTCGCGGGCGCTCTCCGCCTCGACGCGCAACCGTTCAGCCTCCGCTTGCGCCTTCCTCACTTCGGCCTGCTGTCGATCGTGCTTCTCGTACATCTTCTCGATCTCCATTTGCATCCGCGTCAGCTCCTCCTGCGTCTTTTCCGTCGCCGCCTGTGCCTTGTTCAGCTGCGAATGAGCCCGTTCCAGCTCGAAGCTGATCCGCTCGTTGTCCGCGACCAGTTTCTCCCGCTCGTTCTGCAGACGGCGCATCTCGATCTGCGACTTCTCGTAACGCTCGCGCACCATCTCCAGATCCACGGACAATCTGTCCAGATCCTCCTTCGACTTCTCCTCGTGCTCCTTCGTGCGACCAAGCTGGAGGGCGGCACGATCGTACATCTCCTGCACGCGAGCCAGCTCCTCTTGGGCTTTGCGCGCCTCGTCGCGGCTCTTCGCAGCCAACATCTGCTGCTTCTCCGCTTCCAACTCCAAGCGATCTTTGTCAGCTTCCATTACCTCGATGCGGTTCTGTAGTCGGTACACTTCGCTCTGTGCTCTGTTCAAATTCAAGAAACTCATTACTGGTAATCTTAATTAATTGTAGACTACGTAGGTGTAGTATGGTAATTATCAAAGCATCTTCAAGATCCAAAACTGCGTTTACCTGTCGTATTTCTCCAACATTTTCTCGAACTCCTTGTTCGCGTTCTCCCGTTCTTCGTGAGCCTTATTCATCGAGTACTGAGCCTTATCCAGTTTCTCCTTCAGGATCTCGATCTCAGTCAGAGCGTCGTCTCGTTCGAGCTGCTCGAACAAACGCAAAACACTCACTGTAAGATCTTATTCTTCTTCTGAGAAGGGGTATGGAATTCAAGTACTCACCGTTAGCTTCTGATGGGAATTATGCGCCTTCTCCCATCTCTCTTTCACCAGATCGAGCTCCGACAGCACGTTCTCCTTTTCTCGTTGCATCTTCGTTATCTGGTTCTGCTGGAACTCTATCCTCTCGTGTAGCTTGTCCGTTTCCTCTTGGAAACCGTCCCTCTCCTTCTGCAGCCGCTGCATTATCATCTGCGGACAGGTGTACAAAGCGTGACCGTCTTAATAATTTCTCTGTCTCTAATTTCTAATTGAATCGTTGAAAATATAACAAAGATGTGCACAGTGTCGTCTCACCTGAGCCTTCTCGTATTTATCCTGCAAACGATCCACCTCGAGCTGAATCGCTTCCCGTTCCTTTTGCATCCTGGTCGACTGGCCGAGCGCTTTGTCCAGTTGGCTTTGAAGATTCTCAAAGTCGTAATTTTGCTTTTCCCTTTCCATTTGCATCTGTCGGGAACACCAGAGAGTTAATTTTCCGAATAAGAGCCCATATTAACTATCACAGAGTCATTAGAATTTCAGAAGGCACGATGGAACTAATTTCGAATTAAAATAGCAAAACTCCAGAGGCTAGAATAATTGAAGATTGATATTTAAAAAATAATTGAGAAGCAGCTCAAATATTACAAGTAATTAAGGAAGAGTTAAAAAATAAAGTTGCAAGATTATTGGATAATCGAAGAGGAAAGTTCTTTGAAGGATTCATTTTGAAAGATCCGCGACATAATCATCGCGGACAATGGTTGAAAGACGTATAATCTCGATAAGCATCGATTTACCCTGCGGATTTCCGTTTGCGTCTTATCAAGCTTCTCCTGAAGCTTGTCGACCTCGCTCTGCGATTTGTCCAGTAGATTCTGCAGCTTATCCTGTTGAAGTTGCGCCTTGCCGAGGGTAGCCTGGGTACGTTCGAGTTCCTCTTGTGTCTTTTCGAGTTCAGCGATAGCCTTGTCCCTTTCTGAATGAAGACGGGCCACAGAGGCTTGGGCTCGATCGTATTCTTCGCGAAGGCTCTCCTGTTCACCCTGAGCGTTCTCCAATCGCGCCTTCAGCCTGTACACTTCACCTTGACTCTTTTCCACCTTTTACAAATATACAGACACACAACGATTAATTATAATTATCTTCAATATTTTTTAAAACTTGGTATCACTTTGGTATTTTAATAATATTTGTGGGAGATGGAAACTTTTGTAAGTCTCTAATATAATTAGTGAAATAATTACGACAGCAGTTAATAATTAAATCATTCTAAATTAAAAATAATCTTGCTGAAGGCAACCCTTTTGCTAAAATATTAGTGAAATAATTTTCATTGCAATTGTCCGACCATTTTCCGGTGGTTTCATTAACGTTTCGTAAGGGAAAGAAGGAGAATCAGGTTGATAATTAGAAAGGTGATTATTCTTGGGTGGTGGAAGCGAAACGAAGCTGCCGATTCAACCCAATCGTTCATTAACAACCGCGACCGACTATGGGGTTATTGGTCGAGGAACCAGTTCGCACTATTTCCGTGCTCAATCTACCGGAAGTCAGGTCCTTTTCACGTACAATCTTCGGTCGATTCGGTTTGTTCATTGATTTGTCAGCGCAGGAAGCGATTTCTGTTCGAATTTCACGAGTTCCTTTGGTTTCTGCTCTATCTCGCTATCCAATTACAAAATTCCTCCTAAACGAACTCTATTCTCGTATAATAAAATTAAAATACTAAAATTCTAAAAAATTGTCAAATAATAAATCAAAATAAAATTACTATACTCTATCATAAAGTTCTATCAGATCCTCGAATTGTCAAAACGATATCAAACAAGGTGTTACCTTTTCTTGAAGAGCAGCAGCCTCGGCCCTGGCCCTCTCGTTGTCGGCCTGAGTGACCCTGAGTTCAGCCTGCGCCCTCCTGAGTTCAGCAGCGGTTTTCTCAGCCCGTTCCTGAATCCTGTCCATCTCCTGGGACGAGTTCAGCGTGCTCCTGCCATAGGTGCTCTGCGATCTCTCCAGGTCGTGCCTGAGCCTCTCGTTCTCCAGCTCCAGCCTGGTCAATCTCTGTTTGGCAGCCTCCCAGTCGGCGCCGCTGCGACCCACCTCGGACGCGGCTTTGTCAAGTTCCGCTTTGCTCTTGCCTAACTCCGACTGGGAGCTTTCCAGCTTCGCCTCGAGTCGATCCTTTTCCGCTTGCGCCCTCTCCAATCGGGCGCCCAGTTTTTCAACCTGTGGACGGGGTCCAAATCGTATCAGTCGAACGTTGGTCCAACTTGGAACCGACTCGTATCATAAGAAATAATGATGAATATGTTCTTACCATCTTATCTTTTATATTAGATAGAAAAATCTAAGTTGTTTCTTGAGTGAATTTTTAAAAATTGAATTTTTGATAATTTTAAAAATTTATTTTGTGAAGTGCTAGGCTCGAAGGATAAATTAATTATGGGTTTAAAAGGGATCGGTCACTTGGTTATCCTTGCTAGATGAAAGGGAACGAAATAAAAATTAAAATAATTAAGGGTCTGTACCTCAGACTCCAACGCGTGTATCTTCATTTTGTACTCGGCTATCTCTCTCTCGTGCAACTCCCTTTCTTCCTGTTTCTCCTGCTCGGCCCTGTCCCTCTGTTCCCGTAATTGTGCCATTTGCTTCTCTTTATCTCCTATCGCTTCCTCGAGGCTGCTCAAAGCACCCTCGCTGCTGCAGTGGTGCGCCTGCATTGCCGTCAGACGTGCCCTGGCCATGTCGACCTGGTTGTCCTTCTCCTTCAGCAGATCCTCCAGATTTTCGATCTGAAGTCACAACAACTCCGATATGAACACACTCGAACTGGACCATTTACTGGTTCAATTATCATTCGAACAATGGAGACGCTCTACTATCAATGTTACTTCAAACAACAGAGGCTCTTCAAGGATAGAGAACCGAGTATTTTGGGAATTGGATGCAACTTTAGACAACTTTTCGATTAAACAAGAAACTATTGCAGGTGGAATCAGTTGAATGTTATCTTTTGATCAAATTCTAGAGGATTTCAATGTTAAATAGATGGTTGTTAGTTTAAGTTATAAATAGAATTGATTAACCCTTATGATCCAATACAGAAATTTAAATAATTGGAAAAATTACAACTGAAGATTGTAAGTATTTTGAAAATTAATTGAATTTTTATGTGAAGAAGCTTCTATCTGCCACGTGAAGCATTGGACCGAACGGGTTAATAAACACTATTGTATTTAATATTCTAAATTATTGTAAAATGCATCAAAGTTTTGGCATTAAGTAATTAATATAATTAGAAGGTAATTCGTAATTGTTACAGGGAAAAAATAAACAAGGTTAATCAAACTAAATAAAATTCTCACTTACCTGTGGTCTTACTATCTTCACCGACATCATTCATCACATTTACGCAACTACACTGACAGCATCTAATAATCAATGTTCAACAACGAAAAAAAAACAGAAAAAAAAACAAATTGTTCTCCAATAGCATGGTAAAGGAGGCACGTGATAAAAATAATCATAAAAGCAAGGTTGCCTTTATTACCCAGGCGATAATTGACATCAATCACTTGTCATCGATCACTCGCTAAAATAAAAATGTTATAACGCAGGCGATTCGATAAAAGAAAATAATAAAACAACGAAACATAATTTTTTCAAATGATCATTTTATTCGACAGAACGCAAGGTACACGATACAAAACGAAAGGAACGAAAGAGAGAAGAAGAGAAAGAAGGGGTTGGCGTCGCGGAAACTTAAGATGACAGTGACGTAAGGGTGACAGGTTTTACACGTTTCTCTACAAGGCTTTACAACACTATGACAAATTATTGCATAAAAATTGTGTCGTGCGCACACACCTCCACTCATTTCCAATCGACGGCAAGATTCACACTCATGCGCACTCCAACAGCCGCATCGTGGCGGTACTTCTCTACGCTAACGATAAGTGTACGCTTCCTCTATCGTGTAATCGGCTTTAATCGTAATTAATCGCCGGGCACACAGCAGGGGTAAAAAATATATATTTCTCTTTCGATTGCGCCGGATACCGGGATAAATGCGAAGCTCGTACAAAAAAAAGAAAAAAAAAACGGTGCTTTGATTAAAATTTTTACGGTTTAGCCACCCGAATTCACGACCTTTTAAATTTTATTGCACGGGAATTATAAATATTCTCGCAAACACGAAAATGTTATTAATAAATACATTTTTATATTGAAGGTTATGAATGTTGTTGGTGATTTAATATGTTGCAAAAATGATGAACGATAAAAAATAGTATTAAATTAAAATTAGTGCTGTTTTAATTACCCTATTCTTAATTAAAAATTGGGTGTGATGAATAGGTTTGATACGGGTGGAAAAATAAATATTTAAGTAATTATACAAGGGGGTGCAGGGGGAATGTACTTTTTCTTTACAGAAAGGGGTTGAAGCGTTCATGGGGGTACTAACCCTTTCTCTATAAAGGGGTGTATCAAGTAATTTCTAAGAAATTCTGAACAAAATCAAAACTACCCCTTAATAATTATAGCACAAAGAAATTATTTGATACAAGTTTGCTACGTTTATTACTGAAGCTACCATGTATTATCTTACACCCTGTATCTTTGATCCATTGATGGAAAAATCAACCCTTTGCCTTACAATCTTTTTAGCAATTGTATTGATAACTTTAATGATTTTAATTAGAAATAAACAAAGACTTGAAATTTTAATTATTTTTGTAATAATTTTACAATATTTCTAAGAAGGTATGTAAATGAATTTTTAATCCTCAGACAATCTTGAAGAGAATTTAAATTGTCATCTGCACAAAGGCAAGGGGTCAATCCCACGTTCGACTGTCCACAAAAATACGTATGAAAGAAAAGTAAAGGTAGAAAGTCACTCACCTTACGCTGCAGAACATTGATCTTCCTATCCTTGATGTCCATGTGATCCTTGAGCTCGGTCAGCTCTGTATTCATACGATTTCGTTCCTGTTGCGCCTGCATGGCCGCCTGTGTCTTCTTCTCGATCATTCGATTCTTTTCCTCCAACCTTTGCCGCATTTCCTCCACCTGCACACGCACATCGGTCACGTCATGGTTGGCTAGGGAAAGATTCAATTCGCGTAGCACGCGACACGAAACGGTTACGAACGGTCGAGACGTGAACAGAAAGAGGGTAGAAGGAGGAGGAAAGGAGAGGACAGAAGCTCTGTACGACCCAGTTTCCTGCAGCCTGGCCTTCTTCTCCCCTGTAGTGACCTACCTTCGAGTCGATTTCTCTAGCTACGACCCTGATTCATCCCCCGTCTAAGGGGTTACTCGTGTACCGAAGCCCTTTTGCTTCGTTTCATTGACGTCTTTTTTTAAATACCGCTATTTAAGATTCCTGATTTTGTGAAATTATAAGTCCATTTCATCCCTTTTTGCAATTTGAGAGATTTCATCTCCTTTTCACGATTTTGTCACAGTTTAAGTTTCTAAGGGTTGCTTCTTGGGGGTAGAAATAAGTAGGAGCAGTGTTAAACTTTAACCCTTTCCGCTCGTTTGTTAAGGTTTTCTAAGTTTCCTTCCAAATACATTTACAAAACTATTCCTCGTAATTAAGTATTTTTGAATTGCTGGTAAATAATTTGAAAAAGAAAAATGTCAAAGGTTTAAAAAAATGAAGATAAAATGACTCACATCAGCTTGTAGCATATTATAATGCTCCTCCTTGGCGCACAAGGACTCCTTCAACACGGTGATGTGCCTCTGGTAATCCTGATGCTGTTCCTCGAGCGTCTTCATCTTGGCGGACATCGCGAGCAGTTCCTGGTCCCTGCGCTGCACTTCCGTTCGTAGCTCGTCCAGCTGCGAAAAATATCCGTCGTCCACAGAGAGGATCAGTCGGTGTCTTTCCATTCGCGAGCGAATTTTTTTACACGACGACGAAAACAACGAGCGACCAAAGGCGGACAACGCCTCGCGTCGCTCCGTCGTGACCGAGTACGACCACACCGATCGTCCTACCTACATGTCTACTGGGTCGCCACGTAAATCGAGTGTGAAACGGGTCAACCGTTTCGTCTTCCCTTCCGATTCGACAACTTTCAGACTTTGGCTAATCGGTTCCAACTTCCGCTTCGTGTAGCACCGGCTCAAAAATCAACGATTCGTGCCGCCGTTTATTAACCCAGATATACAACGCTTGGTACTTTATGTAATTTGTCAAATTGAACAATTTTCCAGATTATATTTTATTTTTCTCCAACACCCTCTAATTTTTCAAATTCTACAATTGATACACTGTCACAGTATTAATTATCTTTTATAATTAATATTTTTAATTTTGTTTAAGGTAGGATAGGTTGATCGTACTCGAACAAGACTGGTAATACTGAGCATGCAGCGAATATAGAAACCAACGATACAACGTTACAAACAAAGTGTCTTCCTGCGTGTACGAGAGATACATTTATACGTGTCGAACAAATGTTTGAGGGGCGGGAGGGTTGATATAATCAGATAAGGAGAGCCTGGGATCGTTATACGGGGGAGTCAAAGAAACAACGAATAGAAACCAAAAAACAGATCGGGACGTATTATGTATTTTTGTGTCTCTCTCTTTTTAATTATCGTGTACGTACCTACTAGGCTCGTCTGATCTACTCTGGTGTCGGCAGGCCGCGTGTGGATCCCGTCGCGAGAGATCTATCGATCGACGATATTCTCGCCGCGGGATCGCAAGCAGATAGTTTTACACAGCTAAATATATAGATTCTTGTTGTTTTCAGTTTTTCTAACTAATTCAACTAGCAGAGTACGCAGCGTGGAGGAGATATCGCGGTCCTCTTCGTCGATCGCGATCAACGATCAAAGCATTAGGATGTTAAATTTAATGCACGACTCGAGGGAGGATTAACCCTTTGATCAAAAGTATCAATCGACTTTAACTTACCTTATATTTTCGTTTTAAGAGAAATTTCCTTCTTTGGTCTCTTTGTCGAAGCAATCAAAGGGTTAAAGAGTACTTCTGGTACTCGTGGTTGGGCCAATAAATTAACTAATTTCTAAACACAGTATCAAGTATAATAAATGGTATTATTTTTATTTGTCTTTTCAAGTATCTATAAATTTCTTAACATTCCTTGTACTTGTAATTTGAATAATGTGGAATATTGAACATTTTATTCTTTAGGGAGCCTTGGGTGTTTATGGTTGGATTGATGGGATCGAACAAGTACCAGCGTTCATATGGGAATTTAGTTAAACTCTGAATAATATTCAATGGTGTCATTCACCACTAACGGTACGAACTTCATTCAGTTCATTTTGCCTACTGTGCTAAAAATATATAATTTTCATAATAATTCAATATTTGTTTTCCCAATCCTTAAAGTCCGAGGGAAAGGGAAGAAATTTTGTACGAGGATCGAGCCTTACGTTACGGATCAATTATTTAATCAGAAACGATTAATTTGTCAAAAGACACATAACTTCGATCAGAGGCGACGTATTCGACCAGAGGACGTGCACGCGCGTATCTCAGCCCAAAAAAATCAAAAGCGTCAGGGATCGATGGATCGATCGATCATTGGAAAAGTTTGTATACGATCGATCATCGTTCCCTCCTTTCTCCAGCGTTCTATATCGTGCCAAAGTGGTGAACAACAGGTTTCTACTAAGCGAGCTGTTCTTGCTCGTGAGAACGTCCTCGTCGTTTCCGGTTCCCGTGGTGGTACTACCCGACTGCCACGAGTCGCAGAAAACAAGGAAACAGTGACAGAAAGTATCAACAGATAAGAAAAATAAAAACAGGAGAAAGAAAACGCAAGGATCTACTGTGACTATCTACGATCGTCGTCGTTTGAATGTCGCGCGCACGAGACCACGCGTGCGCGCTCAGCTATGCGGGAAAATTCGAACAGCGGTGTGCGGCGTTCGTTTTTTCTCGAATTTTGTTGCGTCGCAGCTGGATATAAAAAAAAAAAAGAAAAAACACTAGAATTGCTTCGTGTGAATTTTGGATTCTTTTTTTGCGAACAGTCAGATCAACGACTCACACACCAGAGAAAGGGACAGAGAGACAGAAAGAGAGAAAGAAAGAGACAAAAGAGAGACCTTATCGGGTGGCTGGTTAGTTTCAAGACGAGTTTCAATTTTAAACTGATGGTACTTGGTGCCTTTTGAGTTGCAAGACACGTACGTTATGTGAAATTTTCAACTATCTTTTAATTTATACTTAAACGAAGAAACACATAGTGCGATTTTACATCTAAAATTAATTTATTCAAGAAGTTTCCAAATGGTTTCAGATACGTTCCAGAGGAAGAGAACGTACCTTCTGGCTTCTGTTATTCGTTTCAAAAACAAACAATAAAACAGCAGCAAACTTGAAGTGGAATACCATAGATTACGTGTCTTTTAACTCAAAAAACATTCTTTCTGCTCCAGTGTAAGTTGAAAACTTGGAAATACTAAAATACAATGAGAATTCTATTATCTAATATCTATCACTTATAAATGAAACTGATCTAACTTCTAGTATCAAGAATTTATAAATCTGCAAAATTATAATCTAAAAATATAGCAATTTTTCTACTTTACTATATTTCATCTTTCAAGTTTACCACCCTTATTTATAAATTTGCAGCACCTAATTTTAACCCGGGCTCCGTCGTTCGAGGGTTGATTTAATAAAAATTCATTAATTTTATCAATCGAGTCGTCGAGGAACATAACTGGCCGCCCGATCGGAAACAGAAAGAGAGAGAGATAGTGTGTGTGTGTACGTGGGCGTATTCCTGTGTGTGTGTAAAGTGTGTAAGAGAAGGTGTTACTACGGAACATCGAAACACTCCGTTACATAATACGGTAATCACGTATAGACGGAAACGAAGGATAGGTGGTTGGCTTGGAAGTGCTTCTTTGTCGGGTGAAGAATATCCTTACCTCCTCAGAAAGCTAGAATATATCGGGGCACCACATTTAATAACGCTTCGCTCACCACCATGGCCGCCCAATTCCGCCACCCTTCCCTCCTTAACCCTTTCGTTACATAATTATTACCATAAGCATTTTAATCAAGACAAATGCCAATAACACTGAGTTCGAAATTGACGATAGAACGAGAGGGTTAAATAATCGAAAAGAGTCGTTGGATCTTTGGATGAAATTTTGGAGGGGTTTAATGGAACAGTTCGTGAAATTGGATCGGCTCAGCGGAATTGAGGGCCAACATCTGTTGCTGACTTATCGCTAACTTAGCTCTAGCTTAAGTGATATTATTGTACCCTTACATGGCTACGCGAAGGGCGACATTCGGTTTACCCACGATCCTCGTTTTCCTTTAATCAACATTCGAATTTGAAAATTGAAGATTGCAAAAATGGAAGCTTGAAAATTGGAAACTTTCAGTAATAAAATTTGCAATTATTAGATAATGCCAGTCTAATAAAAGTCTAATACAAATATGTATAATACAATTCCAATTTTCTTAAAATGAAAAGAATCGTTCCAAATTTAACCCCCAACTATCAAGATTTAAAAATAACAATATGCCACCGTCAATTTCTGATTAAAATAATTAATTTAATCTTGCAATGGTGGGTTAAATGATAAATTTACTTGGTCAGATCGCAATTAAACCGAACGACCCTTCGATTTACTTCTCCACGAATTGGATGAAGAAACTACGCCTTGCGATGATGATGATGATCCCCTTGATGATCCCCTTTTACCTGATCGCATCGAAATCGATCAACTAGATGATGACAGATGCATCCGAGATCGGTATACGAAACGCGATGGTTGTCTGCGTGCATGCAACATGCATCAAGGTACACACAGGATCAAAAGAACACCGGGGGAGCTAGCATGCGTTTCACTAAAAAACAAAAAAACAACAGAACAAACAAACAAACGGATATCATGTTTTATCGATGAACGAATCGCGAGATCAAACACGAACAAACGATGTTCCTTTATCGAACGGATGATCATCTTTGCCTACTTCATTCTAGGTGCTGCGATGGTCTTTATTCGACTTCCGGTTTCTATAGAATCCCTTGTTATCTATACATACAAGTTTTACTTAAAAATTTAGTTAATTTGTATTTTATTTTATTTCTTTATTAATCAAACGGTGTTATATTGTATTAAAATTGTATAAATTTTGATGGAAGGATATCAAGGGACTCCAATGATGATTAAATCTCCGAACGAACGATTCTAATTAACTTCTACCTTGATTGGAGACACAGTGGCCTAGAAATATCGTCTACTATTATATCGTCATGAAAAATGCAATCTTCTTGATGTCGCCTGTTAATTGCTCGATTAAAAAATTGATTAAACGTCTCTCCAAGCTTATTGTGCTAGCGTGGAATACAGGCGACAACAAAATATTCTCTGTACTCTCGAAGGTGTCTAATAAACCTGAATCGACGTAATCGATTACTCTTTGGACGCATGCATCATGCCCGCTATTTTCGATAAAAACAATTGATCTTTTGCATTCGAATTCTACGCGACGAGAGAACGGCGAGCGATGAGCGTGCGATGAGAGATGACTGTGAGTCGCGCGCTGAACAGTCCCTGAGCTGTCGAAATTCAAATATTCGAATAATTTGCTTAATCTTGCAATTGAAATAATTTAAAACTTCTCTAATTTCGTGTAATTCCAAATCAATTTCGAATTAGAGACTCGAGTACTCGAATATCTGGATGTTCTTCGCAGCCTCGCTTCCTAAAATTCATCGACGAACACTGTACGTTCCAGGTTGTTCTCGAAATGAAATGTTCTACGCGAGATGTATGTCGTTTAGTCTGATGAGGCGTGTGATCTTCGACAGGGAGAAAAGTGGGGTCGATGGACACGGAACTTAGCGACTGATCCTGCTCGTGATCTTGCGATCGGCTACCGGTGATTCAATGAAGCGAGGAATGATCGAGCTACTTTTCAGCGGATGAAAATATGGTGCAGAGATGCTGATTGTTGCTCGGTGGCGAACTAGATGAGGTGATCGATGCTGGGTCCTTTGAGGTGAGCTTATGGCAATTGTTGAACGAAAGAGAGTAGTTATTCTTATTTTAGTTTACTTTATATTGATAAATTAAATAGTAGAGTATTTTGCTATTTATTATTAATATTTTTCTGCTACTTTAGTATACCAGCATTAAATAGACTCGACAACCCTTTGTACTAGCGCTAGTGTAATTCACGAGGCAATTTTTGCCTATCACAGGGGCCCGATCCCAGGAACGGTGGACCCTACACCTGGAGCAGATTCCCACTTCCAGGGGTGGTAAAGGGGAGGCAGACGTGGGTCCTTACTGGTTTGTTTTTATTACCATTAACCTAGTTTATTACTCTATAATTGCAACCTGGGCTCTATAGTCCTACTATTTAGTCCACCAATATAAATTATAATTAATTTAACTATTAACGTTGGCACTACTCCACCAACGTAACCTAGGCGATAAAACTACCTTCCACTTCTCTTTCATCCGACAAAATCCGCCGCAAGGTGACAAGACTCTTGAATATTCGTGTGAGACAAGTCGGTGACGGATCGATGAAGATGCAAATGATGAAATAAATCGGGTGACAGTGAAGAATCCTTCACGGATCTCTGAACGAACAGACAGGAAGTACGGGGAAGGGGGGATACTTCGCGCCGGATCAGAGAATCATTCTTTCTTTCTCTCTGTTGTTACGTTTATTATCATCCCTTGTCAAGCGGACAAGTATCAAAGATACAAGGATACCGGTCGTTAACTTTGGAACGGTGCTCGTTCCAACACTCGAAGATCGACAGGAAACCGGAAAGGGGTATGAAGGTTCGTCAAAACAAGATCCTTATCGAATCTCGCTTTGAAAACGATCGATAGGTTCGATCGAGAAACTTCCTCGTTAATCTTATTATTTTTTTGTTTCTTTCCACGTGTTTGCTCTCTTTTTCTCTCTGATCGTTCATTTTAGTCTTTTTCCTTCCGTAGGCACCAAGAATATTAAGTCGTTACAAGAACAACGAAAACGAGATCGTCTTTTTCGTATATATTTTTTTTTTTTCTTAGAATTCCAGAAGGCTGCAAGCGTATCTCCCGAGGGCGTTCGTCGCTCGTCAGCGGATCCGAAAGAGGATCGGTTCGTATATTAGATTATATATTTAGTATTTTTTAAATTTATTTAGTCGTGGACCTTGCGAACGTAGAGACTCGTCCCCCAGGACATCGGACGCGTGAGATCGTGAAATCGTCGTCGAGATGAAAGGATGTCCGGAGATCGGGGATGTCCTTGAGAGCAACGCACGTCGATTTTTCGGTCGCCATGTTTGCGTTCCATTCCTCGAAAGGGGAACACCAGGAGGAGAAAAGGGACAAAGTTAATCGATTGTTTCTTTACTTTTTCTTATTCTTTTTCCCCCCCTTTTTTCATTCAGGGTACACCCAGCTCGATTCTGCCGGCTCCAAAAAAACGCCTCTCCTTGCAATCCCTATACACGATCGTCCGAATTTACAATTGGAGAACGCGCGTGTCTGTGTGTCTGTGTGTCTGTGTGTTCTCTACCACGACTCCTCGTTTCTAGGCTAAAGTAGAAAAATAAAGATTGTCAGGGACATTGGAATCGTGTTTCGATGCGGAGCCAACGTTCGAGAAGGGGCTGGCTTTTTTCAGACGACTCACGGTTCCTCTTTCCGTTTTCTTTTTTGTGGGGGGTTTTTCTTTTAATTTTTCTAACGCGATTTTAGATAATTTTCTCTCGAAGGGGAGGGCAACACCAGCGGCGTAAGGATCATCGACAGCTAAAACGCTTTCTGCTACGAAAATATACGGTTTATAGGCTCTGCGTCTGTTTTCGTCTACGCACGCATCTTTTAATCTGCGCCCCTGACCGACACTTCCGGTGAAACGCCCTTTGGCGAGGCTGTACGTTCTCTGGAGCCAGTTTAGGGAGGGTAGGATTTTTTGATAAAATTTAGAACTCATCACTTGTAATTTTGGGAATTTGGGTGTTTTTTCTCGCAATTTGGGGGTCAAAGGTGAAACTCCACAGCTAACATTTAACATTTGCTGAAGGAATAATTAAAAATTGAATTACTTCAAAATTCTAAAAATTATTTAAGTGTGTGAATCAATTCCAGGTGTCGAAAAATAATAAAATTGAAATATAATTTTCAATCAAAATCTCCACTAAAATGGCCAGAAAACGTACGACCCACAGAATGGACGTTCCACGAGGACGTGTCGGCTTGAAAACAATGTACAGAGACCCTAACACGACCGAAATAGTTCCTAAGAAAACTCTGTTCTAATCGAGGGGTTGTACAACGTCAACATCTATAGACATATTCTAGATTTCAACAACGTAATATATATATATATGATTTTTCTAAGGCCTAGACATTAGGTACGCACAGTTGCTCTCGGCCTCTACACACGGTAGCTACCGAATTGTAACTTTCTCATTGACTTTCTCGCAGAATTTGTTCAAAACCCATTTTCAATAACGTTCACCTCTGTTATAATTCCTCGTGTCGGATCGACCCTAGTGCACAGACAGAGGGAACGAGGTGTTGGTTCTTACCTACGACTTCTTAAACAGGTACAAATCGAGTCAAAAAATAGAGAAACTCTGCTATTCGATAAGAGAGGGATGTCGAGGGGGTAAAGAAAGCGGGTACGCTAATGTGTTGTACTCGATGCACGATGTACGAGTCGATGAGAACCAAAAATGATCGTGGACCTTGTAGCTGAACAGAAACATCTCCATTTTTATGATATTCTATGTGTGCCAATTCGAAATTTGCGATAAGTTGTTCATTTGTTATTGAATCTTTTTGTTTAAGGCGTTGTGTAGAATGGAGATGTTGTTTCTGTTGCTATAAGGTCCTCAACTGGCCTTCTGATGCTTCTGCAGTCATCAACGAATCGTTTGGCGATTTATTCTTGAAACGAAAGTGAAAAGGTAAGCGTATCGTGCCTTAGAATAATGATGGAGCGGCTTCTATGGAGAAATTTGTGCGTTTCTGTAGTCTTGGTCAAAGAAATCACCATGTGCGGTTATCGAACAACGAAACCGTGATTATTTATCGAATCTAATCGAGGAACATTTTAAACATTGTAAAGTTGGTGGAAAATAATTGACTTCTGAGTCTTATTTGTACTGTGATTAAGGTAAAAATGAATTAAAAGGAAGAACTGTGGAAGAAGAATGGTGAATTAATTCATTCAACTTTGGAAATCAAAGTTTTGTTGTTCCATAACCGCACCATGTACAGTGTCGGGCATGGTAGGCTTTCCTAATTCTCACGGACTCGTACACACGGTATCCGGTCACGTGGTTTTTGGAAGCAAGGACGAAACTCCTGCAATCTCTTCACCCTCGAAGGACGAAGCCTGGTTCAAACCTGACCCAGATAAGATCAAATTTATAAACACAATACTAAAATACACACGATACAAAATTCAATAAAAATTCCTGGCTCTCTCCGAGGGCTAAAGTTTGTTCGTTTCGTCATTAGGACACGAGTACACTGTCGAGGATAATAGATATTTCTAGGGAAAACGGCGTCATGGGAAGGTGTCTTCATTGTAATAGTACTAGAAAGTTACCACGCGTTATATTCTTCCCCTAAATTGTCATTACCTCCAAGGAAATCTATCGTGTCGATAGTGTGCATAGATATCCTCAGGGAAACTGGTATCATAGGGGAAAAGTGTCCCTCGTCTCAATACTCAAGAACTACTAGCGAGTAGATTATCAATTCCTAGTAACTTTCAACGAACGACGAAACCTCCTTCCTTGCATCGCCATTTTCCCTACGGAATCCTACCATGCTCTCAAAATATACACCACTATTCAGCTTCATCTTCTCCCTTCTCATTCCCTCCCTTTCTTCGAAGCTCACTCGCAAACTCATTCACGCTACTCTCATACTCCCCAAAGAAGAACTAAAAATTAAACAAGAAAAACGAAAGAAGAGGAAAAGAAACGTTTCGATTCCGGGCCTAAACACAACGTCAGCGTCGTCGTTTTCCGCTCGATGATGGAAGAAACAGACGCTCAGCCTCTCTCTCGATTATCATTTTCTTTCATTTGCTTTTTCTTTTTTCTTTTTTTTCTATCGAAACGAAACACTCAAGGTAGGTATATATATTTTTTGTCTGTTTTTTTTTATATATATACACATAGATATATATCTGGGTGAGCCCTTTCCGTTCAAACAATATATACCTGTGGATCGTCGCGGGGGCGGGGGGTAGCAAGGGGGTACTCACGCGGCGTGGCGAAATACGGGTATCAGTAGCGGAGGGCACACGTCAACGGGATCAGATTCTTTTCCTAGACGGCGTCGTTCTTTTCGATGCGCACGTTGTTGATGAAGAAACTTACTTGCCGTTTGAAGTTCATGTCGTGCTTGTTGAAGGTGTGCGCGTGGAGCGCGAGCGCTCCCTGCGCCGCGGGCTCAATATGTTTCAAATGTTGCTGGATTTGCTGCTGGTGGTGCTGTTGCAACTGGAGCTGCTGCTGTTGATGAAGATGATGAGGCTGATGATGCGGATGATGATGGGGATGATGATGATGAAGCTGATGGAGATGATGATCGGCGTAACGATCGGTATAGGGATTGACCACGCCGGTGGTAGCGCCCGACGAGATGCCGGCCAGGCACGAGGAACCGCCCCCACCTCCTCCGCCGCTCATGGTCCCACCTGTCGAACCGGCAAGCAATGAACTGGTTAATGCCGTGGACGACGTGTGACCATAGGGTACCAGCGAGGTCATCACGGACGGTCCCCTGGCCAAGGCCAACGTGCCGGGCTGTTGCGGACCACCACCCATCCCCAATCCCTCGATACCACCACCCCCTGTACCACCGACCATAAGATTCTGTTGTTGCGTATGATGTTGTATAGCGGACGACGATGTCGACGATGTTGACTGTTGCACCAGGTTGCTGCAACAATTCGCGGTGGTGGTGGTGGTGGTGGTGGTTACGGTGCTACTAGGCACGTTGATGGCTTTCAACAACTGCTCCCTTAATCTACCGCCGCACTCCTTGATACGTTGTAACTCGGCCTCAAGCAACGTCACCTCCGTCTCCAGGGTTTGTATGCGCGCGTCTTTCGTTTCCATGATGGCCGTCAGGGTGGTGCTACCGGGCACGCCGCCTGGAACCGCCACGCTACCTCCAAGGACGGTACCACCGCCGCCCTCTGATACGCTACCTAGACTTCCGCCGGCCACCGCTGCACCGGAAGACGCTGTCGACGCGTATGCCAGCTCCAGCTGCGTCTGAAGGCTCTTCAGGCTCTCGTTCGTCGCTTTGAGCTCCTTTACAACAACACAAGCAATACGGGCAAACGGTTACACTCGTCGATCTTCTCGCGCCACTCGTACCTCGTCTCTCTCTAGCGAGCGTGCGAGGGACTTTTTTTTTTATTTTTTAGTTTATGCTTGTTCTATTTTTTTTTGTTTTTCTGCTATGATGATGTATACTGTTTTTTTTTATGCGGTGGTTCGGTGGAAGAGACAGATTTTTTCTACGGTGGTTTGTTGGTGCTGCTTCGCTAACGCACGACACTGCCCCGTGGTTCTTCGTGAACGTTTAAGGGTTGTTTCGTTGCATGCGAGGTTGTAATAATTAATTACTATCTTTAATTATTTCTTTCCAGTGTCACCCATTTCTCATAATTTTTTGCTAATGTAATAAAATATTAAAAAATTGCCAATAGACCTTATATTTTTTTCATTTTCACACAAAACAGAATATTTAACAAACTTCCACGATTTTTTAATTACGTTCGATCCGCCACCGCATGCAACCACTCGAGAGTTTCGAGATCTCCCAGGGGACAGTCTCGAGGAGCCGGAAGTGGCACCGGCAGCGTCCCGGTTGACGAAAGAAAAGCGACGTTCCGCCGAGCTTCCTTCTTCCTTCTTCCTCCGAATGACCCACGGTTACAATCCTCGGTTGATGATCTCTAATTAATGATCTCTAATTGCGGCGGTACAGGAGCACCACCGATCACCGATGACATCCAAGGACCACAGCGTTCGATTAAAAAACGAAATCTCGATCTCCGCGATCGCAAGGTCACTCTACCAATCAAGGCTCCTGTATCATATCATAATTTCTCTTTTCTATTCCTCAGGACGTTATTTTCCCCGCTAGATCCTCTTGCGGACGCCGGGCGCCGCCGCAGTTCTTTCGCCCACCGCGACGTACGGCCGACATCGTTGTCCATATTTCTGCGCGCGGCGTTTCGACGACTCTTATTCTCAATGCTTTATGCTCATCTCTTTAATCGTTTCGTTATCTCGTTCGTCCTCATATTCCAGACGCGTCCGATCCTCCTTCGACGTCCGCGAGGAACGACACACGCTCGAAACGCGGCCACGTCGCATGGACAAGATGAGATCCGAGCGATGCGTATCCACAAACGTGCGATAAGATGATCAGAGGGAACGGGGGGTACCCCCGAGATAAAATAAATCGAACGGACACTTGGTGCGAATCGAGCGGTGACAAACAAGTGCTGGGGCGTGATGATGTCGGTCGAATGATCTGAATGATCCTTGTGGATACGCATCTCGGCCAGTGTGCGCGACTATGTGTGTCTTATGGATCCGACGGTGATCGCAAATCGATATTCAATCACTTTTATGGATAAATTCTTGAGATATTAAAAAACTACCATTGGGTTACAGTTACTTTCTGTAGGTTCCTGTATTGAATTATTATTTCTAAAAATATTTAATCACTTCGGAGCAGATAAGGATAATACTTAATCATAGATTTGAAATCCTTAGTTTGGCAAATTATAAAATTGACAATGGTCAGAACGATGTGCGATCAGGCTCGTCGGACAGAACGCAAATTGAAGATAAAACAACAGGTAAAGAAAAAAGACGGTAGAGGATAAGACAATAAATTACGCGAGCAGAACGACGTCGTATTATCGCATGTCGCATCAGGTCGGTGCCAAACAGTCGCAAAGTCCTCCCTTGGGCCTGGGATCGGCTCGCCTTGACTCGACTTGACGACTTTCGGACCGTCCCGCTGCTCGTGCATCGATTACGACGATTGGCCATGATAGTGGTAAGTCGTGATGGGCAAGAACGTGTCTGAGACGTACAAGAACGACAAGATAGTAATGTATATATATGTATATATATATAGACAGATATTGAAACAAAAAGAATCGTGACCGATACAAAAAAAAAATAGGAGACATTCAATAAAAAGAGTCAGAGAACGGAGATAAACGAAACTTAATCGATGTCTATGTATAATCAGTGGAAATTATTTTTTTAATGTACACAGAAAAGAAAATGGGTGCACTTATATATATATATGTATAGAAAGAGATAGTGTATTATTTGAAAAAATTGTGTGAAAGGAGGACAAACATTCCGTATCGTATGAAAAATATACACATACAATAGTAGCCATTCATTCGTGTGGATGTGTGATCGTACACTGGCTACATTGTTCGCTGATAGAACGTAAAACATGTTGCAAAATGTTTGTCTCGTTGAATAACGATGGACCGTTCCGATACAATTTCGTGACACAAAAGTGTCGCGAAATGACACTTGTGTTACATCAATTTCAAGCTTGAAGCTCAACAAAAATAACTACGTAAACGTCCCCTAGAGATTTTTAGTATTACACGACTGGCGACTACTTTTACTAAACATTGATCGATTTCGAAACGCGTCGACTCCGACGCGATTTCATGACAGAAAAGTGTTTCCAAATATTGCTTGTGGCATATCAATTTGAAGCTTGGAGTTCAATTAAAATAATGACATGGGTGCCCCATTCATATTTCAATTTAACATCGTTGTATAATAGATTCTTTAAAGGATACCTTAAAGTGTATCGATTGTTGATTGTCGAATTATTTTGCAAAAATGGTTGAACATAAAATTATTGTTCATAGGGGAATTAATTGGCAAGATATTCCACGTTTCACCATAAAACGAGCCAGTGTACAGAATGGTGAAGTGAGAATGCAACATCGACAGAAAGTGACGGTACCAAAATGGTTCTCTTACAGGAAGAATCGAAAGTTTGGCACGTTGCTGTCCCCTGTCCATTCGGCTTCCGGTCGTGAAAATCGAGTCAAACTATCGTTTGAAATAAGCGTATTTCGGTCTGCTATCAGTGCGTCGGTTCACTTCTCTTCCGAACTAAGATAATGTCACAATGTTGTTTTCTAAAATACGAATCTCTACCCTCGAGTCTGCTCGTACGTGCGAACTATAGGGGGTGGAAATCTCGACTCGACTTTTCACTTAGACTCTCTCGCACGTTTGTTGCTTTTCTTCGAGCCTGGATCGATGGGAGAATAGGGAGAATCCTTTCGCCACGAAAGCCATCCGTCGTATTTGGATTTAGAAAAGAATTCTTGTTTGAGATCAATTTACGATTAGAAACAAACGTGCTTCAACATTTCTCTACGATCGAGGCAATACGTAAACAAATACCTAGGATGAAAGCACCAGGGCGATAACAAAGTCCAATTAAAATGATTGAACAACGTTTAATTAACTTTTACTTTTATATCGAATTAACATTTTGACATTTGCTTTTGACAAGATTAATTCGTATCGTTTGAAGTTGTAATTAATTGGAGTTAGAATGGAAGATGTCAAAGTGTCAATGATTAGTCCAGAAGTGTACTGACGCAGAGAAACGCAGACAAGTTGCTGAAGAAATATGAACGACAAAAAGATGTTACACGATATTCAACGAGGACTAAACAAAAAGGTACACGAGAGCGGAGTGTCACATTGCACGTGTGTTTCAAAAGTGGCAATTGAAAAATTGTATTCTTTCAGAGTTGTGACGCTTTTGAAACACAGCAATTCAGATATTTGTTCACTTACTTAAAAATGTTGACATCTTAATAATTATTAATAAATTCCTTTAATGTGAACGAACTTGTGAATTACTGTACACGTGCGATACAATGTGTACGAGTGTCTTGTCTCAGCTACGAATCGAAATTAACCCTCTATAACCCGAATTTTGTATGTTTTCGAAAAGAATCTTTGTTTAAATTTAATTCTAATTTGAATTGTTGCAGATTCAAAACCAAAATGAATAACACAACAATTAAATTACCTCGGATAATATTAAATAATTAAATATTAACAAAGCAAACTACCCTGAAACTTCTGCATATCTCTAATACTATTCTATAACACGAATGAACAACAATGGTAAGAAGAATGTCCAATTGTTACAATAAAAATTCGATGTCGTTTCCTTTAAAAATGAAACGGTGTATATAGAGGGTTAACGATTGATCGGTGTACCTGTAGGGTCCATCCTGGGCCTGGTTCTGTGGAAGAGGTCACGTGCATGTCTTCGACCACTAATTAATCACAACGAAGATATAAATATCGACGGTGTTTTGTATCAATGTTGTTGTCGATGACTGTTGGATGATGACCGATTGAATGTTATCAAAATGAACAGGATGTATAATAACGAAGGGTTGGATGCGGGCATGAATTATCCCCTTCCCCCACCCTTGTGTGTAAGGGTATTTTTGCTACGCGTCTGTTATTTCATTTTTTTGCTGTTGTCGTTTTTTTTTTATCTTTAATCACCTACACATTCAAAGCAGCTCATTCCACGCATTCCAATCGCAGCGCGTTCTTTTTTTTTTTCTTGACTTTTTTTTTGACGATTCACTTATCATCGCATTCGTTCGATTTTTTTTGTCTTTTTTTTTGCACGATCCCCGATCAGCCGTCCCTTTTTTATTTCTATTTGATCTTTTTCTTTTCTCTCGATGGTCTTCGTCGAAGTCTCGTAATTTGTCGTCGTTCGATCCGCAAGGTGCAAGAAAGAGAAAGAGAGAGAGAGATAGAGAGAGAGAGAGAGAAAAAGAGAGAGAGATAGAGAGTAGATAGAGATAGAGAGAAAGAGATAGACAGAAAGAAAGAAACAGAAGTAGAGAACAGAAGGGCGGGATACGGGGGTTTGTCGGGTACGGGGAGAATCTGTGCGCTCTCGTACATCCGGTTTCCAGGAGGTTGATTCCTTGTCGCATGCTTTGTCACAGGATACAAACCATCGTTTGACATACTTCATTGATTCCTGATACGTTTCTCAATCCTGAGCATTCGTTGCTCCATCGAGCGTACGAATGTAACAGATTTCCGTCGTGAAATAAGACACGTGGAACAGAAAGGATACCAAGATCGTTAGATCAAATATTGTTCGGGAAAGTGAACGGATACATCTGTTTCCGAAGGATATTTTTTAACGACAATCCTGTGAAATATTTGCTAAGGTATTTGGAAGTAGTAAATTATCTAAGTTATGAAAAATAATCATTTTTATCGTTTGAATTTGCCCTGAGAATCCTAATTATACCATTAATAAATATAAATATCATAAATTGAATTACTTTTAAATAATATAAAATGCTCGTGATTATTTTCAGGATGAAGTATGTCATTCGTTGATAAGGATCGTATGGGATACTTTTGTGATTAGGGTGAAAAATTAGATATTTCAGGAAGGTGCTGGTAAGTTGACGATCGAAATAATTTCAGTGACGAGACAGGCCTGGTGCTGGTGCATCGTTAACATTCTTAAAAAATTATTATCTCGCTTTGGACGCCCCTGTTTATTCGATTTCGCAGCGAGTTTTTTTTTTTTTTTGGTCGACTGTAAAGGAAGGGTGCACCGATGGGTGCACGCTTCCAGTGCAAGAAAAGAGAGAAAGAAAGAATAAGATAAGGTGTAGATGACAAATGATTCAAGGTCGATGCGTGCTCTGTCAGATTCAGAACGAATGACTCGATAGAATGATTATCTCTTTGTGCCCTATTTCTCAATTTTTTTTTTCTTTTCAATGCAAATTTTTCCTTCTTGCTAAATTTCTGAACGCCACTCAAGCCACGTGGACCTCACCTAAAACCTAGAAACTAAACAGGCACATACACGAAGATGCAAGGACACTGGGTTTGCTGAAATGGATGCGATATCTCCCTGGACTTTATTTTAAATTTAAAAGTACTGTAATTCAATAATTTGTGATTTAGCAATTTAGGGAATTGTAATTTAATAATTTGCAATCTAGGAATTTAAAATACTAAATTTAATTAGTATTAATTTTCATTTTAATTAGTCGATCCCACGGTATACAAATAGTTAATAATTTAATATTTTAATCTTTTCTTTGAAAAATCCTCGAAGTCTCGTTGCACTTATTTGTTAATTATTGTTGCAACGATATACGTGCTTGAACTACTTCTTTACACTGATGAAGACCGTTCCGTTCAGACACTGGTGCGTTGAGGGCTAAGCATGTCTGACTTAAGCCGTACCTATTCTACTGCCGTCTCGGTCTGAATACTAATGGGGTTGTTTCACTGACTTCTCCTCGCTCGGTCATTCTTCAGTTTATCTTACTGATTCCCTTGAATGCAGGTTGCTTCATTAACCCTTCGCGTTTTAAAAACCTCGTTTTTCCTGCACAACAAATCCAAGCTGTTTTCTTCTGGTTCTTTTAAAACTACAAAGTTGCATAAGTACTTGTAAAATTCGTATCATACGTCTCTAGAATTTCCATTTAATAAATAATATTTTCATTTACCATTTAATTCAATTTTAAATAATAACCCCCCTGAATTTAAGAAATAAATTTATAATAATTTTTCAGAAGATAAAGCGATATTACTTTAATCCAGGGTGGATTCGCATCCAAGATCAGCGCACACGGTTCTAAAAGCTACGCAAAATGAACGACTTTGGGGACCACTACGACTGTATCTAACACGAATGTACGTGAGTGATGGTGACGGCGGTGCTTATGGTGAATAAATAATAACGATACAAATATCTGCCAGGTGATCGTGATAGCAGAGACAGTGTGACGCTACGAGAACAAAGCGTTGCTGTTGGACACCGATGGAAAACGTCCAAAAGCTCCCTTCAAAGAAACAACATCCCCTACAACAAATTTTTCGAAGGGATTTTTCACTGAATTTTTCATGAAATTCTGTTGCTTCTTACTCGGTTGTGTTATCAGAGAAACAGGATCGCGAGATCCGTGCGCATGAGTGAAACAATCGACGAGTGAAACGCACGACACGCAGTTACGATGATTGATTTTACTTGTTTAACGTGTTAACAATTCTCGATCAGATGGAAATTGTTGTTTCTTCTTTTTCTTTTTTTACTTTTCATTGGTTTGTAATCGAAAGTGGATAACGAAGAGGGTTAATTAACGATAACCTTGTTAATCGGATAACTTTTGAGGTATGTTCCCTTAGGTTTTGCATTAAATGGTATTTTAATAAAAATTCATGATAAACTTGTATTTTATAAAATTACTTCCCTAAATAGCCAATTTCCATCCCCCTAATTTCCCCCTGAGATGATATTTGAATAATAATTCATAATAAATTATCCTGTACATTAATTCCATAATGAAACTTTCATTTTGCTATCACAGGATGGATTTTTATCTTTATTTTAAACCCTCGCTTTTAGACTGGAGGGTTCCATCCCCGTTACTTTCCCAGCATCCCATAAAAAATCGTCCCATAAAAGCCTCTAATCCTCTTAACCCCCCTAATACCACACTAACGACAAAATAAGGATACACAACAACATTAAATTTTTAAATGAATACCTGCCTCTTTAAGTGGCGAAGCAACCCTCAATTTGCGTCACTTACAGAGGCAATATCGAACTAAATTTTTATCTAATAACGAAATAACCATTTTTAACAATTTCTTTTGGAAATTTGGAACCCTTGCACAGAGATATTTAATTCGTTTATTCATGGAAACCGATGTAACGTAAACAATGGAGCTTTTGGACATTTCTCTTGACAAGAAGGACACGTACGAACGGTGAAACGCTTGGTGACCGTGTGCGATTTGCCAGACAGGAAGTGGTTACGTGTGCATTCGGCGTGTTACTAAAAACACACGGAACAAAACCATGTTGTGTGGGTGCGTATGTTGTATATGCCTCAGGAACACGTGTTGTTCGTGTTTGAACGTGACCCGTTACGAAATTCGAAGCATCGTGAACCGGAAGTAAGAACGGGTTACAGGAGGTGTCTCCTTTGTTTGAAAGATCAGAAATATCGTCGACGTGTGAGACAGGAAGTTCAAAAACCATTGCGTGTATACGCCGTATTTATACGTGTAACTTGTCTTTGATCAGTTTTTAATTTCTTGGTTGAGTCACGAAAACGTAGCACTACGTTTTGTAATTTTTTTATTTGATAAAAATCAATTCAAATCAGATTTTGAAATTAGATACTGAACGTAGTGCTACGTTTGGGAAATTGATAAATTAGAAATCGATTGAAAACGTTACTTTACCAGTTTCATTTGCGCCCCTTCGATTCTAATTGCGTAAACACCTTTAAAAATTGATCATTAAACTTGGTACGCCTCGATACGGAAACGTAGTACTACGTTCGAAAGATTTTGTGTACTGTAATACGTTCTAAAATGAATAATTCGCAAACATAGTACCACGTTTGATAAAATGAACAAAATTTCTTTAATCGTTTCTCAATTACTAATCAGTTTCGAAAACGTAGCACCATCCTCCTCTCGAATGGTACCGCGTTCTCCAATTTTTATCTCTTTGATTTCTTCGAACAACTTACGAAAGTCGATTTCAAGGTGTTTTACTGTCCTCAGGAGGAGAATCGTCCCGATCCGCTTCGCGATGAAGCTCGTCTCCCTTATTCTTTCTCGACGCGACACGGTTTGTAAAGTTACACGAGAGGATTCGTTTTCTTTTTAGTTTTCTTTCTTGAGGGGTCTGAAGCGTGAACATGACGCGGGGCAAAGATGACTGAAGCCACTGGCAGAGCAATAAATTACAACAGTCTCTACTTGCAAGCAGCTACGTAACAACAGTGGGCAGCGATCGAGAAACAGATGTTCGATCCCCTGGTGCAATTGGCCCGCTCTGATCATTTTGAGAATCGTAATAATTCATTAGAGGTAATTTTTTAATTTAACATCCATTGGAAGTATATGGAAAGGTTTGTTAATTTTTGAATTGCCATAGAATTTAAGAAATAGTACCTAATAGCAATCTACAATAATTTTTCAATTTGATTGCCATGGAATTAGACACCTCCAATCTAAGAATATAGAAACCCTATAAATTTAATTGCCAATCCACTCTACTCAAGAATTTAAAGTCCAATTGCCAGAGAAATCAAATAATTGCAATCGAACCCCCCAAAACCCCCCAAATTCAATTACCAACCCAGTAATACCCCACTGCACCCACAAATTTAAGATCCAAATATCACAAAGACGCAAAAGTCTCCTAAATTCAATCCCCAATAAACGCCCCCTTGCACCCACGAATTTCAACTCCACCTATCACTTAAAATACACAAAAACCCCACCGATTCCCAAAACTTTCAGCGCGAGCTGGTTACACGAAGGGGGTACACGCGTCTGGTTGCGTGCAAGCGTGTACACGTATTCCATACTCGCGTACACGCACGAATCTTTAAAGACGCTTGTACATCGTCTCCAAAAAGACATAAACACGACGTAACATATGATATGTACATATAATAAGTACTTTGATGAGTATGACGATTATCGTCGATATGTGATACAGATATATATATAGAGAGAGAGAGAGAAAGAGAGAGAAAGAGAGAGAGAAAGAGAGAGATAATACGAATATAGTAATAATTAATAAATGTAAATGATCAATATGCCGACATGGGTAGAAATAGCTTAAGGACCTGCTTCTGGGCCATCGACTGCATCTGCTGGAACATGATCCTTTCCTCCTCTTTTCCTGGAACAGCAGAAAGCAACGAGAAGCTCTTGGGAGGTCTGCTCGGTGTCCAGATTTTCGTACGGTCTCTGTCTGCGTTTTACGATTTAATATCAATACTTTTTTTTCATATATACATGTCTCTTGATAACTTGATTCTCGTCGATTTCGTGTAAGGATGACGTATGATCGGTGGAAGATTATATATTTGTTTGTTTTATGAAGCCGAAGGATGAACGGTGTCGAGAGGAGGTTCATTTTTTTTTAGTTCTCTTCCATGATTGCAGCTTCTTTTGCTTTTTTTCTGTTTTTTTTTTTTTTATTATTATTTGGTTGAAATTGTTGAATATGCCCTCGTTCGATGGTAGAATAGGTGCCATTTTGGCAAAGATCCTGCTGTTTCGGGACCGAAAGTTCGTTCAGTCAGTGCAAAAATAATTGTTTATTTTAATTATGTTGATGTCCGGAGTGTGAAGTGTTTGTTGTATAAAAAATTTGGTGCTTGAATTGATTGAAATTTGGTGAAACTATTAATTAAATTGATGGTGATTCGAAATAGTTTAGAGGTAAATTAGGATCGCAAATTAATTATGCTTTGCAATTGACTGTTATGATAAGTAATTGTTTGCTGGGTTAATTAATGGCAATGATTTAATTCTTCTAATTTTTATAAAACTGATAATCGAATTCATTAAAAATTAAATAAATTTCAATTTCCAATCAATTCACGTGAAACATTTGTCAATTTAATGCTCAATATACAGGTGTTGGACATTTTTAATTGGATGATTAAACATTGCAATTATTTTTGCATCAACCGAACAGAATCGAACGTGAAGATCGATAAAGCGACGAATTAAGGAACGAATCAACGTCATCGTAATCAAATAAAGAATCACGACGAATGGGGAGCTCGTATCAGTGGTTGATAATTAATAAATTCACGCTGGAATCGATTTGGACAATTCCCAAAATAGACCAAGTTTCCTTCGTCGAAGGAAAATTCGAAAAAATCTAAAGATAGATTATTCACACCCTCTTTAATAAATATTGCTATATTATAGTGCTAAGAGATTTTTAATGAAGAAATTAATTTAATTTCCCTTTTCTTTTTCATTTAACTAAAAATTCTCACAAAAATTGTATTATTTTGATCCATTTAGTAAAACGAAACTGGTTGCTTCTTTCCTCGTGGTCTACGTAATGAATAATAAGGTATTGTTTAAAAAAATATGGGACCTCGAAGAATGTGCATTGTTTAAAACGATTCATCGACGTCGAAATAATTGCTGTAATGCTGAACTATTCGTGATCTCTAAAATTTTCATTCTAGAATATTATCTAGTAACAACAAATCCACTAAGAAATATATATTTGCAGAATGAGATATCAAAGAGTGGCCTACAGGAGAAAACGAATTTCCTTTTGCTAAAAGATGAAATGTTTCAATGAATGAGATTGAACGATACAGAGCTGAAATTTGGAGAACTTTTTTTTTTTAATTAAATATAAACGTTGGTATTGGATAAGTATAATATTAAAGGAAAATTTGAATATTACTAGAATTGAAATTGGATAATTTGAATATTGGAGTATTACTAGAATTCAAATTAGAATATTAGCAGAATTCAAGTCTAAAATTCTAAGACTTCCAAATTTTTTAAATCTTCTCCATCAACTTCTTAAATAAAATTACAAGAATCAATGTGTTAACAAAATAATTGCCACATCGATTTCAGCTCTGTGTCTTTTTTGTAGACACTATTTAAATGGCATGTTAGTCAGTAAAATGAGAGCGTTCGAATGTTAGGAGAGAAATTTTAATGGAATGCCTCACCCATCCCCTTGTTTTGGACCATGTCGAGGAGCTTCTTGATGCTTTCATCGCGAGCTTGCAACGTCTGCTTCTGAGTCTCTATTCTCAATTCCAGCTCCTGCAATGAAAATGAATTTGCGTCTTGATTAATTATCGCTGCGTGAAACTTTTTCGTGCTAAGTTTCTATCGGGTAATTGAGAAAAACGAAGAGGAAAGTCTACTCTCGAGCTCGGTTTCTCTCGTTCCCTTCGCTAATTATTAAATTCAACGAAGCGCGAATTAATCGTAAATTAATTTACGATCGGGATAAAATACTGTTAACGAATGAACGGTAATTAAGAACTTATAAAAACGTTAATAAAACGAATAGAGAAGTAATTTTATATTTTACTCTTGCATTTTTCACAAATTTAATGCTTGTTTTAATGGAAAATGCTTGGATTCGCGTTACGTCGGTAGATAGTGCCAGTTCTTGACGCCTGTATAATGAACTTAGACCTGCCTCTTTGACGACAGAAACGCAATTAGTCTGGAATTAGACACCCGTTGGCATACCCTTGTCCTTTTCTAACTGACATCGTCAACGGGGAGTTTCGTTGCTTTTCTTCCCACGCTTTCACTCAGATTTTCCATTGCAACCCTAACAACCTTTTATTCTAATCTTATCAAGCATTAAATAATATTATCTATGGAATGTTAATGATAGTAAATTTCTAATTGATAATTATCAAGGGATAAGTGTGGAAGATTGAGTATAATGTGTGCGATGAATGTAGTATGATAAATCGAATATGGGGGACTCAAGTATGAAGCACCCAGAGCACTTAGAGCACCCAAGTGGAGAGAATACAAGTATACAGTAATCAAGCATGAAGCACCCAAGTATACAGTACTCAAGTATAAGGCACCCAAGTATTCAATACTCAAGTATGAAGCACCCAAGTATACAATACTCAAGTATAAGGCACCCAAGTATTCAATACTCAAGTATAAGGCACCCAAGTGTAAAATTGGAGGATTACAAAATGACAAAAAGCAGTAAACATAAAAGGCATAAAAAAGGCAATCCCAAGATGAATTCCTGAAATCCAGAAGAAACAAACAATCGGGATTCAGCGCCGTTCGATTATTTTTCTTCTCCTCGATGAAAAACAATTCGAAATTGGACGGGATTTTAGCGGGCACTGTATTCTCTTTCTTGAAACGCTTGGCTGAAAATAAATGCTCCACGCCTGATGTTCAATGCCGTAAGTTCAATAAACGAAGACTGCATCGAAAATAGCTACGAGATCGGAACGGAAAATTTTTCAACCATTCATTTCTACCACTTTTCTTCGTTATTTAAAAATATTCAAAAATACCGCGTTAACAATTCATGACACCAAACTGGGGCGTTGGATTTAAAAAAAAAAAGTAAACCTTCATGACTGCGTTAGAAAAATATGAATAAATACTGCACATTTTGCATACATTGAATATTGCAAAAGTAAACATTCCTTAACAACAAAAACTCGTAAAATTTTAAAAAGGCAAATTTGGAATTTGTCCCAGGGGTCCCAAGGGACCAGTGTCTCGAGGAGGACTAAACCTTCCGCGATGGAAAGAGTGGAAGTTGATGGCGCGCCGATGGACCAAGCCACGAATTCGATAATAAAGGGCGACGATACGCGGCCAAAAAGCTGGGGCTGCATAATTTGGCCACTGGCCAAAGGCGACCAGTTGCTTCGAGTGTGTTGCACGTTTTGACCTGTCCGCGAGACGATTTGGCCGAGGATGCCGGAAACCAGCCTCGTTCGCGGAATTTTCAATCGGCCAGACCACGATCCCGCGGCTCCTGCCCACTTGAACTTTCCTCGCCGGGACCGTTGTCGTGTCCAATCGTTGGAACGGTATTTTTAGCGTGGACGATCGATACCGCGACTTTTGATAAGGAACCGATCAATCCGTGACTATCCACTGTGTCGCAGAAGTTTCATAATTCGATCAATTATTGAAGCTGTTATCTTTAACCCCTTCAGACATGGATTTTGATTAATTCACTATATTCTAATATTTTAATAAAGCACATAGCCTTAGTCCTCTACAATGTAATAAAAAGAAAAGTACCAAGGTAGTCTCGGTTTTACTCCAAAAGAAACTATTTTCCATATTTTAATTATTGACTTATTTTAATCAGAGACTGATTTGGAGAAGAAAATCGAGCCGTTTCACGGGTCTCGGTTATTTCCACGCGAAGCCAGGCAAAAGATTAACAAGAATCAACGGCGGTGCTAGAAGAGGACGATCTAATTTCAACGTCGGCGCGCAAAGGCGACGACACGGCTCCTTCGGAGGGTTTTGTATCGATCCAGGGTTATTCGGAGGAAAAGTGGATCGAGTTCGGCGCCGCTGGTGGCTGATTTAACGGAGTTATTGCCGCCTGCTGATACACGCTGCCAAGATTTCCGGAAGTGTCGCGATTCGTTGGCAGACAATCGGTCGTTTACCTCGAACAAGACCTAAACCCCCGGTGTCTATTTCGGTTACGGGGCGTGCGCCGGACAACGTCGCCGGATTTTGGTCGAACGAATCGTCTACTAAATCCTCCTAGTCCACATCAATTTCTTCGAGTGATTTTCTTTCATATTTGGGCGAAATATTCATTTTTATAGGAATCTGTTTGTTGGAATTACGATTTGGGAAGTTTTAGGGAATTTCATGACATAAAAGTATTTCAAAGTGGCACTTATGGCACATCAATTTAAAGCTCGAGGTTTGAGGAAAATTTCTATGTAAATATCTCATTGATAATCCTAACGCAAAATGGCTGATTCTTTTTTGAAAGAAGCGATCATTGAATGCTTTTGATTAGCATATATACAAACTTCAATTATTTATTAATCGTTCCATATTACTGATATTAACAAAGTGCTTATGTGATTATATTCCTTGAACCTTAAGCTTTAAATTGATATACAATAAGTGCCACTTGGTCATACTTTTATGTCATGAATACTTATCAGACTTCCCACGTGCTATTATTGCAAATTAACAATATCAACAATGACCCAATTTCAATTTCACAACACTTCAGTCATCAATTTCGAGTCTCAACAAGCAGCAACCTGGCATTTATCAAAGATTCATTGTAGCTTGAAGGAACGGTAGCAAAGGAAACATCGGCGATCTTTAATTATACCGTATAAATTGAAGAATATCAGTTTAACAATCAAAAGATCAAAGGACATAGCTATTGACGATATTCATTTGTACGATGAATGTACGGCCGACAAAGGAACCGGGTACGAAACGGGGTCGAAGAATGGCTTGAAAGTTTTCGCAGTTAGGATACGACCCAGAAGATCTTGCCTGCATCCCCATTTCCCGCGTTTTATACCCATTATTCGCGATTATAATGATCCCGGCTGCGAACGCCATTCTTCCCGCGAATTCCAATCTGAACGAAAGCCAACGGTGCTCCATTCTTCGTGAAAAATCTATTATTTTCGATGGAAGGGGACGGGGGGGTTGGCTCACGTTTCACGATATCGTTGAATAGATTTCATGGGGGGCAAAAGTGCGGCGGTCCCACGTGGAATTTTAAATCATTTTAAATATTCAAAGGACACCGGGCGGTCGCGTTTGCGATGCCTCGTAGACAACGCTACTTTTTAAGAATATTCAAGATACACATAATTAACTTTGCTAAATATTACAGGTATAAAATAGACAATTATTAATACAATTTATGAGTGCTTTCATATACTTTTAATATTAAATTTTGCAAACAGTGGACTACATTGACTGCCATGGTGGTCACTGGTTCAAATTTTATACAATTAAATAATTGATACAAGAAAAGTTAAAATAATGTGGATATTGCTAGTATTGGACTAACAGTGCAAAGGTTACGTTTGAAAATTAATCGACAGAAGGCTTAATAATTAAAATTAAAGTGTGTCTGACCACACACGTCTGTTTCCACTGTGCCAGTCAACGTGTTAAAAACGACGAGGCATCCAGGAGGAGACGAACGATTTAATTTACAGAATACAAGAGATTTCTTGATTAATATCATGACCTCTTACCTTTATCGTGTCACGAAGTATGGCGATCTCTCGGGTCAGATGCTCGTTCTCGTTGTACAAAACTTCCATTTGTTGCTGCAATTCGACGCTCGGCCCCCGCATCCTCATTCTCAGCTCCTCTTCCAGTTGTCGCACCATCATGCTTTGTTTCTGCAACACAAACACCAACAAACTTATATTAGTACAAAATTAATCAACCTCCGAGTATTATCATAAAATTGCCACTGAATATATTTAACTATATTATCTTATTATTTTATTTATATTTTGCAACTGAAATTTGTAAATAATTTCAAAGGGTTAATATTATTCTACTTATCTGCAGTGCACCTATTACAAGCAGGTGTCTGTATTTGAAATATTCATTCATTAATTACCGCAGGGTGGGATCTTAAGGGACAAGGGTGGTTCTGAACGATTAGCCGTCGATTAACCCCCGGGAAACCGATCCGTCGAGAGGTTGAACGGGGTTGGATCGGTATCGTTCATCGACACACTTACTCGTCCGGATCGAACGCGGAAGGACGAGGGTAAAAAAAAAAGAGAGAAGGAGGATCGAACGGGGTTTAAAGTTTAAACGAAGCCCCTCTTAAGACGAGATCCTATTAACGATCACGTAAACCCTATCTCGTGGCGTTTCTTCTTACACGGGTGCCGCGTGAAACTGTCGTGGAAACAAGCGATTTTCACTTCGAACCCCGAAACTACCCCTCGTACACTTCCTCCCGCAGATATCAGCATCTTCTTTCATTAAACTGAACCAGAGAATTTATGCTTCCTCGAAGATGACGTGGGCGAGCTGATGATTGTACCCGGCACTGATCTGTCGGATTAAATTCGACCGTGTTCTATTTTTAGATATTCAAATTTATGATTCCAAAGGCAGAAGTTCTATATTTTTATAATAATTTTAATATCTTGGGTTTCTGATTTGTCAAAAGTTAAACTTTCTATCAGAAAAAGGAAATAGATCAAAGGCAATTGATTAACTACTTGTAAGTAAAGTAATAAATTGAAAATTTAATTTTTAAACGAAGAGTAATTTAAATATTATTTGAATGTTAGAACCCAAAATTTGAATCAAGATTTCACTTAATAAATGGTTTCACTGATAATGAATATTTATGATACACGGGAGTCAAGGGGTTAATTAATATCGCAAATTTCTGGTAATTAAAAGACAAGGCTGGTGAAAAGGAATTTCGTAGAAGAGCGTTTCGCGCAGGCAAGCTTCCAGGAATATATAAAATTAAAGCAGGTCACAAAACATGGCGTGCTATTACCAGGAAACAAAGCTGCACAACGGACTCTTTGATATTTCTGGGGTCGTTGTACGATAAATCGATCTCTTCCGGGTCCCCGTGGCTCCGTGCATGACTTAAATATTTTCTTTTTTAGGCTCTAATACCGCGTCATAAATATTACCACGAAAGATATGCATGTTGCATAGTTGTACAGGGGGTTCACTCCTTTATTCATTTTTTTTTAGACACGACATGTTTACGTTCGCGTAATTGCTAAGCGGCAAAGATACGAGAGGGTAACTTTGTAACAAAATAAATTTTTTCACGTCGTGCTTTCGCGTGAGATATCAAGTTATTTTTTATTTTTAGCCGTGCAATTTATGGATCGTACTTCTTTTTGGAGTATTGCTCCTTTGACGCTCGTAAAAGTGGTTATTCGGTGCAACTATAATTAACACTTGGCGTTTGATTGAATCTCCTTGTGTGATTTACATGAGAATTTTTATGAAATCTCTGTTACAATTTTTTAATGTAAAATTACTGCGTCTATTTTGCTATCGTAATAGAATTTTTAAGCCTAACATTTCCATTTTGCCGATATTGCAATTTAAAGTGAAATTCTCAGTTTATTTGCATTACAATTTTCGAATACAAAATTGCTGCTTTGCTTACACTGAAATTTTGCTAATATTACAATTTTTAAATTTCCATTTTGCTTGCATGAGAATTTCTAAAATATAAAATTCAAATTCCACCCACTCAAAATAAATGTCGTACACGTGAGAGTTATTCTTACGGACAAGGCAAAGTGTTAACGACGCTGTTACATTCATCCCTTATTTTCACTTCAAAGACCCTTCGCCTCCCTCCGCATTTTACCAAGCAGAATTTCCATAAAACGAGTTCGTAAAACGTGCGCAGGCGACGAATGTGCGAGATCGATGACGTCAAACGCGAAACGTAAAACTGCAACGCGTTCATTCCGTGGTATGCAAATTCCCCTGACCCAATTCCAACGATTTTCTCTGACCCCATTCCAGATTCTTATGTGGGTCACCGTTCCATTTAAAACGTACCGGAATTATCCACCGATCGATCCTTCCTTAAAAAGGAACATCGTTTCCCCGAAATAAGAAGAAAGCCAAGGTTGATGACCTTTCGCGTCAAATTTCATTAAATTACCACTTCTTTTATGAGTTCGATGAAACATTAGATTCAGAAATTTGGTTTTCACAAACGTTTAACTTACGGCACGACTCAGAGCGGCGGAGAATGGAGGCCTTGATGGTTGCATGGTTGGTCTACGAATGACCAGTGCCGACACCCTTCCCACGAGGGATAAGATTTTGCAAGGGTTGGAGGATCGACCAACGAGAGCAAACGTTTGCCAAGATTTACGAATAACTGCGTATTAGTTGTTTATATAGATATTTTTTATTCAATATATAATAAAAAGAGATGTTGACTACCTTCTATAGAATTATTTATTACTTTTCAGTAATCGAAAGGTTAATACCAATCCACTGATAAAAAAACAAACTACAGAGACAATTGATCCGTGTCAAATTAGTCTCATGTTACACAGAACCTTTCATCGCCCCCTGCGGACTCGAAAGTTCCGACACAGCTCGAGTATTGCTCTCAACATTGAAATTCGAGCCGGGGTAATCACATTACAACCCCATCCTAATAAAACAGAAATCTCGATCGGTGGAGGAAAATATGAGCCTCGTCGAAGGACGTTCGGAGGGAGGAAACTGATATTCATTCTTTAAGAAACAAGGAGAAAGGAGGCTCGGGTTACGAACTTTTTCGAAACTTTTCCTAACGGGGGCTTTTAACCATCCTTGGTTCCATCGTGGCAAAGTCTTCCATCAAAGTGGCTGCTTCGCTCTGTAACACTGCACCATCCCCCCGGTCCCCGCTGTCCAAGCCGTGGAGGCTGTTATCGATCGTCCAGGAACGCTTTTGTCGTTCCCGGATCCTGAAATCCGTTTTGACCCCGGTTCTTCAACTGACCTCTAATTCGTGGAATTCAAAAGTGGTGTCTGAGGACGTTTTCTAAATGGCTGGAGGGTTTGAGGGTAGGGACATTGAACCCTGTCTTGTGTTGTATAAGATTAGGGGGTAGTTTTATTTTAGTGTTTGGGTTAGGTAAGTGGACTCCAAATCCTGTTTCATCCCCTGCATACAATTGCACAATTGGTTTGTTTAAGGATGGTATTTTGGATGCCACAGTGGAACAAGTCGGTGTGTGGTCAGACACTACTTAATTTCGGTCCATTTCTTAGACTAATGCGTTGATTGCCACGGAATACACTAGAATTTTAGTTACTAAATAGCAATTAACTCTTTGGGGACGATTGTAAATAATTATGTATTGTATTTGAAATAAATAATATTCTGTGCATCCATTGTGCCAACAATAATATATTACAATTATTCTGTTTTACAGAGTATACGAGTGAAGTTTACGAGTACTTTATAATGCTTATAGTAAGTTATGATAGGTGAGTAATAATGATTTAATCTATTGTTTTAAAGAGTTTATAGTAATTCACGAGTCTTAAGTTGTTGCGACATCTTCGCGAACCGATAACGAGCAAAAGGGCTTCGTCGATAATCGCGAAAGACAATTATTCCAAGCGTTGCATTGCAAGTGTTTAACGAAGCTTCCCCTTCGTTTAATTCCATTTAGTTTAGTCAGACTGGATCGATGCGGGGATTAATTCTATCCCGCGTGCGGTCGAAAGGATTTCATGATTTAAAGCATCGTCTCGCTGACTTTTAAATACTATCGACCATCTTAAACTCTTTATTATTCTTCGTTAATTCTTTAAATTATTATCTACGGATTTGGGAACTTCAGGACTCAGAAATCTGCTAATTCACAAATCCTAAACACTTATTTTCCAGAAATACGATACCAAGCTACGCGTTAATTGTCAGGGAAACACCTTCATCCCCGACGTTCAATTACTCGTTATCGGCGAGTGTCAAACAGCTTCGATCGTCGGAAGCCGTGGGCAAGGGTTAACGAGGCAGGCCACGAAGGGGTTGGTTCCGACGAATTTTTCAACGGGTAAATGGGACAAGTTGGTCACGACCCCGAAGGGGAAAAAAAACGGCATAACCATGCACGATTTCACACCCGCTCGAAAGGGTGAAGGCGGCACGATTAAAGGGTTGGGGGATGACGGTTCATGAAGACTCGAACGTAACCCTTCAGCGGTCTTCAGCGTCGTACTACGTTCGACCAGACGGATACGGGGGAAAACGTGATAAGAGAGAGAGAGAGAGAGAGAGAGAGGGAAAGATTTCCAGGAAGAGGGTTGAAAAACGACGAAACAAGGGGGTTGGAGAGGTTCACTCGAGGTTGGAGAAATAAAGAGGAGGCGGTTGGAACGAGGGAAATGGAAACAGGGTCACGTAGAATACGTACGGTGGAAAGGAGAGGAAAAAAGGAAGAGGTTGCGGGGGTGTAACGAGGGGCGTGAGGAAAAGAGAATGACTGTTGGAGAGAGAGGATAAGACAAACCGAGTGACAGCGGTGAGCACGTGTGCGAGCAAGGAGGAGAGAGTCAAAGGTGAACGTCGAGGGAACAGAGAGGGAAAATTGGGGAACGAGAAGGGGTTGGAGTTTCCGCCGCTCGATAAAGCCTCCGCTTCTGCTCCGTCATCATACCCTCTCTTTCTCTTCTTTTATGTATCTTTTATTATCCTTCTCCTCTTATTTTTTCGCAAATTCCCGACCCTGACAATGTTTCCTGAACGCTTCTCTCTTTGAAACTTTTAATCAACCCCTTCGAGGACCTTTCAAGTCCAATTTTATTCCTCTATCTTCTTTCAATTACCTTAATATCTTTTTACGCGTCTCGAAACATTTTATTTTGAAATTCCATGAATTTTAACATTGAATTTTATCATCCTTTTATTTTTTATAAATTTTATTAACATAAATTAGACTTGGGTTTCGTAGTGGATCCTAATCAAGTTCTAGAGGGTTGATTTTATGAATAATTGATGAAATTAATTTTTTTTTAGACTGTTAGGTTAAAAATGAAGTCTGTGAAGGGTTAATCGGGAATTTCACAAGGGTAAACCAGCAATTTGAGCGGCGTAAAGGGTCGTCCGGCAGCAACGGCCGAGAAATTGCAGCTATGCATCAAGCGTGGCAACAGTAATTATGTTGCCCGTTGGAAAATGGTCTGACCAGAGGTGTATCTAGCCGTAGGATCGAGCGTAGAGAGGGAAAATCGTTCGTGCACATCGTTGATCTAACGATCGATCTTATCGCGTACCCTCGATTGGTCAACGTCGATACGAAACCACCCCCCACCACCCTATCGTTCTTTCGATCGAACGACAAACAGTTCCCCGACCAGACGAGGTTGTTTATTTATTTATCAAATCGATCTCTGGTTGACATTTCGCTAGACACCGCCTTCAATCGATTCCAATGCAATGGAATTTTTATTGCCGTGAAACGCGTTTCATATTCGAGGGTATTCGTTGATTCATTTAATTATATAAATTAAGAATCGGCTAATTAAAAGCTGCAAAGAATCGGTGATTAGACATCATCCCTTGTTCGCCCCTCAATTTTTGCCGATTAACAAGGAACATTTTTTTTTCTCCCACCCCCTCGAGTTGGACAAAGGTGAACGAGATTCTCGACTGCCAAATTAAAGCTCGACAGGAAACGGGAGGGGTGCGGGCAGCGCGAGGCACGATTTTCGTTTCGGTCCGATGCCACCCCCCTTGTCCCCATCGTGACTGGGTCCCGAGGAAGAATAGGACGTCACCGATAACGTTGGCCGGAAGCATCGATCGTGAAACACCGAATAAAAGTGGAGTTTATCGTGTGACCCCGACGTAACCCAGATGTTTCACGGAACGACCCAAATATAGCCACCGAAACGATCCTTTTGTCGTCCTGTCGCAATTTGATTAATGTTGCAATCGTTCCAATCGATATGCCGATTATTGCGTTTCCCCACGGCCAAGATAAAGACACGAGACTGCCAAGAAATGAGTATCTCTATATGGAAAATTGATCAAATTCGTCACTAGGTTCAAATTAAATAATAATATCATTTCTTGAGTTTTTATGTCTTGACTGTCTATTAATTTCAAAATAATTTTCCTAACTTTATTATCCTATTATGGGCTGGATTTGTGAACTTCACCATTGTAATTTAAGTACACAATGAAAGTAACGATAACTTGGCAAAGTTCTGCTTTGAACGTCAACAAAGAAAAGGGGGGGATGACGATCCTGGCGAAACGTTTCGAGTATTTTCTTTATGGGCACAGCTTACAGACCCGAGATCCTTGAACAGCGTTAATCTCGACAAACCGAGCCGCGAAAGCCTTGGGAAAACTTTTTATCCGGGGTCTGGTCGAGAAACCACGTATTTTCACGACTGTCGCGTCGCGAACCAAATGAAGACGTCTCGACGCGAACATCCCTTTGTTCGTAACGCGCTACTCTCATTTCCCGACGTGTTTTCTCGTGTCTAGGGTCACGGAAGTTCTTCATTCCTCCCCTTTTCTCCCGTTTCTTTTATTTCACTTTTTAACTACGACGGAAGTACGGGAAAACAAGCACTAGTTTCGCCAGAGGAAACCTCCTGAACCAATGGTTACCACCCCTTTTAATATTCTCTATATGGAATTCTTCAATTCCTCTTTACAAATTAATCTTATCAATTAAATATTTTATTCATAATTATTATTTAATTGACATTTTCCAAAGTATTGTAATTCTGTAATATGAAAACACTAAATTATTTCTATTTTAATAATTAATGATATTGTTATGGAATATTTAGTCTGGAAGGGGTTGAACGAAATATTTTCATGAAAGTAATACAAATTCGTCGAACCAATAAAATTGATCCTCGGCAATAAAACGTTGGCGTGTCATAAATCGTTAGATTCATCGTGTTCGTATCGTTACGAGGGTTTTATCGTCGGTGAATCGGCTGCAAGCCATTACGAGGGCGCATTTAAAAAAACAACGATCGACAACTCGCTACAACTCATCGATCTTACACATTGCTGTAGATCAATTCACTTCATATTTGTATCTTTCGATATCAAGTATAAAAAATTAATAACAATTTCATTTTACTTTTTAATTTTCTCAACCGTAAAACGTGTTCAACATATCAAAATTATTCCTTCAGGAATTTAATCATCCAGTTTAATTAACCGAGTCACGAAGGACCCGGCATCCACGGTTCAAAGATTAACACGTTCATTAAGCACCGTGGAGATAATATAACATTTTTTAAGGACAATATTAACCCCTTAAATAAATATTTCAATTCCCAGATCCTCGTATTTTTAATTCTTTCCAGAGAGAATCTATTCTTTTCACTAATTCATCGTTTCCTCGGGGTGGAGTTAATTACACCGTATAAATTAACATAAATTGTAATTATTTCGGTGGCACGTTAATAATACGAGTTTATAAGACACGGCCAGCGTCTGCGAGCATCGTGACGCCTGGCTGGTGTACAAATAACACAGAACGACACGCTGAAAGTCACTTCCTCATTAACCAGACGTTGCCTCGTGTGTACGAACGCACGCACACATAGGCATCGAAAGCATGATTTATGAGGGAGTATTATGCCGTGGATAGGGTCGACGTGCATTAAGAGAACGGAAGGATGACGTATCGTGGACGAAAGGAATATTTATAAATGTTTAACAATTGTTCATCTGTCACTTGCAAGAAAATATTTTTCAATTTTGAATTTAATAATTAAAATCAATCACGTCTTCGCAGAATTAATATTATTTTGGGAACTGATGAGTATAATTATTAAACATTTCAGTGTAATAATAGAAGAAAATTGTATTGGGGTGGATGACAACCCTTACAATTCGAGGAAGAATTAGTAAGAGCTAAGAGGGGTTGTTTCACGCGATAACAATTTTACGAGAAGGAACGAAAGTGAAATTCTTGAGGAGGGAATTTCGCAACAACGACAAAAGTTTCCAAGGAGCGTGCGGTCAAAAAGCCAGGGTTGCGGATGTCCTTGGAAATATTAAAGTTTCTATGGTACACATTCACGGATATTACATTGTACAGGCTATTCTGGGTGAAAATTGGTGGCGCCAGGTGGCGAAACACCGTCCGAATTTCAAACTTCAAAATTGTATTGAAGCTGAAACATCGGAGACGCCATGGCAATTACCGATAAGGTATCAACGATGCACGATCATGATTGCAAAGAAGAATGAATTCTTTGAAACCACAAAAAGGGGTAATAAATATACAGGGTGCTCTTTTTGTATAATAAATGAACAAAAGACCTTGCAAATTTCCTTATAATTAACACTTTCAATTGCAAGTAATTTGATTAAAGATTCGTAAAATAGACAGAGCTACCATAAAATGGCAAATAACAATGAGAGTGTTAATTGTAAGAAACGTGATGAATTAATGTACACATTGACCAGCAATGTACATAGAAGAATAAATTCAGAGTCGAGGGCGCGTTTACCTTCCAGCAGATTCGATCGATTTATTTTCAAAGTCCAGCAGAGACACGTTTACTCTGTAACCCCGTGGAACAATGCGGTCGTGCCATAGTTAGACCGCGTGGCACAGGTTCTCGCTAATAATCCGCCTCGATATATTTAGGCCGATCGATGTAGACGGGGACGTGTGCGCTGTACACACACTTAACGCGACGCGTATGCCACTCTCTCACCACCGACGACCAACCCTACGTACCTCTGGGGGATGATTGTTTCGACACCGAGAATACGCATTCGCTTATCGATCTTATCACTTTCATATATACTTGACCCTATCGCTATCTATTAATAATAAATGCAGACTGATATGTTAATTGATATCAACCCTTATGTTATCATTGAAAAACGTAACTTCTATGACTATTCATAAATAATAAATGACTAATTGTTGTATTAGAATTGACAAATAATATAGTAAATGGAACTAAATTAAGGAATAAAAGGCGAGTATTTTTTTTTCCGAATTGAAAACGGACTCGAATTTCTTTTCAACAAAAGAATTCCTATCGAGTGTCTGTAAAAAAAAGAATAGAACGTCGGTTTCAAACGAGCGGCGAAAGAATTGCGAAAACAGGAGAACAGGGCGTTAAAAAAGGGGTAAAAATGGTACAGTGAGCGACAGCCGGTCCCTCGATTCAGACATCGACACAAAAATAATTCGGGTTTCTGGGTTATCGATTCTGTAAAACACAATCTGCTAGGAGCTCCCTTCCAGGATGATTAAACATAAAATAACCCTTAATTATTATCATTAAACCCTTAGTTATTACATTTATTTCACAGAATTTTAATTTTAAATAATTAATTAATACTATTTGTGAAACTGGTTAGCCTCTAGTTTCGTGGAAATTGATTTAAAAAATGAATTCTAGATCCGATTAGCCATTTATTTCGCAGAAATTCGGGCGGAAAATTCTTGAAGTATCGTAAATGGAGGAATCGAATTAATTCAATGGAAGATCGAGAGCAAACGAATGCAGGATCAAGTTCTGAAGAATTATTCCATTATTCGACAAATCTACCGTGAGAACCTGGCTTTCTGTTAAGCGAATACGGCACTGGACGACAGCTGCATTTGAGATGAATCGAGGGAATGGTACGAGAGTGCCACCACTTTAAAAGGCCCACTTAAACTATGTTAAGTTATGAACAGAAGTCGACGTGATGCTGTGCAGCCTGTCCCGCTCTTCAGGAACGTCGAAATCGATATACAGAGGCATTGGTATTCATTGAATTAATCCTGCATCGTATCATTTTTATTATCCCCTAACGACTTCGTATCGTTTACGAAAAATTATTCATTTCTTCTAAATTAAATGAAAAATAAAATAGCAGAAGCGTCGAAGAATGTTGAAAGATCGTTCCATTTTTGGTTCCGAACAATACGATTTTCAACAATTTTTAATCATTAGAAAAGAATTTAAGGGGTGAATTCTCAACAATTTTGTAACAATTAAGAAACATTACGTGCTTAAATGAAAAAAGAATTTAGAAAAGATATTCTACAATCAACTGACAAGAATAATGTTAAAAATCCAACGAAAATACATAACCATGCGACTTGATCAGAAAATAGAACCGTAAAAAGGGATTAGGGGTTTAACGAAAGGGTCGAAGATCGTGGAAAGGTGATTGGTTCCCATGGAAGTTTGATAGCAATCGAATCGCCGTGGAAGCAATCAGGTTCTTGAGTGCAAATGACACAAGACCTAGTTTTCACTCAATGTCCGTTTGATTCGAGCGCTGCACCTTTCCATCGATGGGTGAATAGGCGATGCGATACGGGCCGAGTATGACCGCAAATTGAGTTCTAGAGTGCTCGTCGGAGATCGGCCACGATAGATCAACGAAACGGGAACTCGATTGCAAGATAAACTGTTTTATCATCGAAATGTTACCCCTCTACTTCCCCCCTTTTGTTCTAACACCATTGTCCTCAGTTAAAACGTCCCATCCACCATTTTCCAAATATTTTGAAAGTAAATTATGAGTGCATCACAGAGAATTAAGAATAATTTCAATAACTTGCCTAATTTTTGGATATTGTCAGTTATCAGGGTTTATACACTTCCAATATATGGAAATGGTCAATTTTGATATATTTTGTAAAATTGCAAGCAACAATGGTTAAAAATAGCCCCGGTCCAGAGTGTTGCACGAGTTTGTGCTTCGAAATGAAAATGGTTCCGCCTTCGGGAACGGTTGGCAGCGGTCGGGGGGTGTAGTTACGCGTGGAAACGCGGCTTAACAAACGTCGTCGTTCGTACGTGGAAGAGTGGCCATCAACAACTAATTTTTCATTCACCGGGAACCATGTCAAGTGAGCAATTAGATCCGAGCCGGTGCTATACCGTGCAATTCGACGAGGAAACAAACGGCCGTTTTAAAAAGGAATTTTTAATACACCGGGCCCGACGCCGTGCATCAACTATTCTTGGATTTCCTTCGTCGTTCTTCCATTAAGAACATCGATTAAAGCGCGAATGAATGACGGATTAATTGTGTGCACAGGCAATTACGATATCGGTGTAAGTCCTGTGCTCTTTGTTCCGCGCCATTTCGACTTTTCTGCCGGGATTAATTAAAACTACTCGATATTTCGAGTTTATTGTCTTATTACAACTACGAATCGTTCGAGCGTGTTTTTGAAAAAATGTGAAGGAACAGAGGCGAGATCCGTTTCACAGGCGCACGAGAGAATTGCTCCCTAGACGGCTGATAAAAAAGGAAATAAATAAACGTGGGCAGACAGCCAGGGAATCTGACTTCCCGAGATTCTTCTGGTCTCGGTGGCAATGACTCATGGTACCACGACAACGTGTTCGTCTTCGTGGCCAAAAATATTCCGGGCCAAGCTACGCTGACGAACATTGATGAATAATAAGGAATATAAATTCAGCAGAGTTTTTCAGTCGAAGTTGGAGGATTTTCAAGTTATTTCGAAGAAATAATATTTCTTTAGGTTTACGTATCATTTTTCAATTCAAAATTACATTTAAAAAGATATTCTAGGCGCCACTAAAGGGTTAAACATCGTCAACCCTGAAAAGGGAAACAACGATCACGAATCAATCATTCCGCCAACTAACCATGAATATCAAGAATAAACTTGACCTCGAAACCAGGGTGGGATAAACTCTTCAGCTTTCTTATTTTTAATTATACTACCCCTGTCCCATAATAATATTAGCAAGTTAATATTAAGAATTATTATATATGGATTACACTAAACTACCAATTAGCAGTATTACTAATAATTATTTTCTTTTGCTACTATTATTTTAGGACAAATTAAATTCATCAAGTGCTACTATTGTTATCCCTTTTCAATTTTATTTTTGATTGGAAAGCGAATCTAAATCCGACTTTTTTTATATAAACCGACTAATTACTTGAACTATAATGTATAGTACACCGAATGTCAGTAGCTTTGCTGTTAACACGACATCAAGGTTAGGATACTTCCCTGTTCATCGCCAAAACGGACACGACAGCCCAAGATCACGGTTGATGGAATTAAATAGCTCAATCAAGAATCATAAAGCCACGATCACGTTCACGTGACGATCATAATCAAGATCGAAGTCCAACCTGTCCACAAACTACAATCAGGGTTCGTAGAAGAAATTTTGTAGCTAACAATCAGGCCAATTGCACTTTAAATCAAGAAAGAGCATTCGTCCCTCCTATAACACGATTAATTTCTTCTTGAAAATAATTAAAATTTGGAAATTTCTTACTTTCTTAGCACATCTAAATTCAACTATAATCAAAGGTTTATCAACACCAAAACTACCTTTAACTTGAAAAACATGAAAAATTAAAATTATAACAAATTAACAAAAATGTTGTGCTATGGTCATCAAAGTTTATCAAATCTTGCCATATAGAACCTTTCAAAGTTTTGTAATTACAATTCTTCCGTCGTGTTACATCGAATACTTCCACCACCCCCGAAAAGTAATAGAAATGCATCTGGGTCGATCCGATCGGACCCGGAATTAATTCTCGTCGATCCTAAGGCGCTCTCTGATTTCCTCAAAAAAGAAAAAAAGAAGAGAAGAGAGAATGTATAGCACGCTCGTTAACGACCCGACGCGACGCTTCATTATATAAATACGTGACGGGCTTCGCGAACAGGGAACATATTGATCCGACCCGTCCTCGTCCTCGAGGAAGACGATGCGTGCACGACCCGTTCGAAGAAACGCAGGAACTTTTCAGCAGAACTTGTTGCAATCGCCAATTATCGACGCTCGTACGATCCTTCTTAACCGAGACCTTCCAACGCGATCAATTTCGTCGGCAAATCGAAGAAGGGACAAAGGATCGATTTGAAAAACGTGGTTACATCGGTGGCTCCACCTTCGAGCCGCATTTTTTGGCCAATCAATAGCGCGTCTTATCAGAGAAATTGTCGTGGAAGAGATCGGTAGGTCGAGGAACGTGTTGTACGGGGATCGATACGTGCTCCTAGGGAGACAATCGAGACGTCCTACGCAACTTTGGACCGCTGCCTCGATTAACCCACTGACATTTCGCGTTTGACAATCGTGCATGAATTATTAGGATATTTGTATAAAATGCAAAGAGGGGTGTCTGTAATATTCCTCGTGATTAAAATATCAAATATAAAACGTCGTATTTGCTTTGTAAGGACATATAAATAATGTATTTATTCTAATTTTAAAATGCTAATTGTGTAAATTAGAAAGTCATTTTGGTAAAAGATATACCATCGGTAATATTTGAAAATATCACGAATGCTTTGTAAAATAATGTTCATCTCTCTGGAATATTTAAGCAGAGGATGATGGTGTATTTGTGAAAAATTGATGAAGAAAAAGGTTATTCGATGCGCGACAGCAGCCCTAATCGCTTCGACCTAAATTCCAAGCGCGAACGTCATCGAAACGGGTCACGAGTAACCAACGCACCAAGGGTGTACGAACAAAGCTTTAAACGTCCCTTATGTCATGATTTATTCTAAAAAAACTTTGATACGGTATCCTTGAAAAAAAAACGTCCCACTTTCGTGTTTAACGAACATCAAAGAAGAAATGTTTGCAACAAATATCAAACTACGCTAATACAGACGCCTTGTTTCGCTATCTGGGTTAACCCTTTAAACATTATTTATAGAGGTAAACTTTCGAGCGACCGTATTTAGAAGCAATTTAATAAATTAAACGAGCTTTAAATGATCTTTCTCTTGAATACACTTAAATATTTTAATCAACATTTTGTTTGAATTTCATATATTTTACTAAATAAGGGTTAAAGGAGAAAACTTTGGCACAAGGAATCAACCCTTCTATAACACGAATTATTCAATTCTTTGGGGTTATGTTACATGGAACCGTGTTATAACAGGGTCGTTGCAAGGTACTCCACTCGAGTAGCTGTAAAGATTGTTTTTCCTCACTCTGAGAGTAACTATCGTCGACTGAAAGCTACTCTCAGCGGAATCTCCACTTTTGACGAATGCTCTCGATAGCTACTCGCATGATTTTTGCAAGCACCCTCGTGACGCCCAAAACTGAGCAAAAGGAAAAGACAAGAAATGACAACCATGAAATTTTGACAATTATTATCTCGACGTGTTATTCAAAATTTTCTGACATTCAAATGTCAACTACTTCTTGGACTCTTAAAATAAAAGTTCCAAAAGTAACAATAAATATCTCGATACTTGGTCGAAGTCAGAGCGTATCACGAGGCGTTAAAAAAACATGGATAATACAGTAAGATAAAAAGAAGAAGAGGAAAGAAGAAGAGAAAAAGAAGGAAATCCGCAGTCGACTGACCTGGTTCTCCGAGTTGAGCAGCTTCAGCTGTTCGTTGATCAGGCTGTACTTGGTGCTCTCCTCCTTCCTCAACGCTCTCTCCTTCTTAAGCTCGGGACTCCAGAAGGTCTTGATGCTGTGCATCGAGCTGCCGAGCTTTTGGTTCGTCAGCTCGAGCTCCTTCTTGAGGTTCCCGAGCTCTCGTTGGAGATCGTTGTTCTGGTGTTGGAGCTCGCCGATGTAGCCACCGCTGTCGCGCAGCATGTGCGGATTCGGGCTCTGTCTGGCCGATCTCGAACCGTACAGATCATCCTCGACGTACAGTCCACGATCACGGCTACGCTCACGAGGATCACGTATCGGCACGAACTCGCGATCGTGATCGAGGATACCCGCGGACGCGCGATCGAGGCTGGTGTACCTCGCCGACATGCCCGCCGAGCTGGACATGGCGGGTCTCGAGGCGCTTCTGGATCTGTGATGTCCGCCCCCACCGCCCCCGGTTGACATACTCCTGCCCCTCTCCTCGAGCATCACGGGACTGGCGAGGTCCTCGTCGCGGGAGTAGTACGGGCTGCCCAGCTGATGGTGATGGTAGCTGCCGTATCCGAGGTGTTCAGGCGAGTTGTTGCCGCTACGGGTGCCCCGTTTACGACCCAAAGGGCTGCCACGACCGCTCGCGTAGCTCCTCGATGGGCTACGGTCCACCGTGGGTAGCTCGCCTACGCGACGACCGCTACGGGGCGAACGAGTACCGCCTCCTGGTCCTACTACTCCGCTTCCGCTCGAGTACGGATCCCTCGACATTCTTTCGAGATAGTTTCTTTATCAGTCTTCGTTAACTTTCTTCTACTACTTCTTTCTGATCGTTCCGCCTTCTCGTGGAGAATCTCGCGAGTTCGCTTCGCTAGCTCCACGGATAACCAACTGTGTTATACGCTACGATCGGTCAGTCTTCTCTGTGTCTACAATTGGTGAAAAAAATTGATCTTCCTTTTTCTACGCGTATGCTAAATTCGACACACTACGACGTTACGATGGATTCTCTCCTCATGATCGAGTCTATCGATGATTTGCTTGGATGGGAACGATCGGGCACGCGTGGACGGCCCTGTTCGATCCTTCTTCCTAATCGACGCTGTCCATCGGCGAAAGCAGCTTCGACGATCGCGATCCTGTCTCGATTTGTCGCGCAACTCGGCCACGAATCGGCCGGCCAACCCTTCTACTCTACGTGTAAACGTTCGTTGGCGAACGGCGAGCATTGACGACAACGCCTAACGCGTCGATCGAGCGAAGGTCCGGCGATCGATCGGCTTCATCTTTCGCGGATCCACCTGGAGGCGAGATTCTCTTCCTGGTTCCTGTTTTCGCGACGATTCGAAAAAAGAAAAACGCCGTTTCGTGCCCGCACGCGTGGCTCGGTCGTGTGTGCGTGAGGTCACGACCCTCGTACTCGACGATCGATCTTTGACCTTCTTTCACCGGCAAAGCCCATCGAGTGGAGATGGATAGAGATCGAGGGGGAGAGAGAAAGAGAGGAGGACGATCCCGTTTTTTTCCCAATGACGAATCCGTGCGCCCGCCCGCCTACGAACCACCTCGGCTTTGGACGTCCCTCTTCTCTCTTCCTTTTTTTTAAAACTCCTTGTCTCTTTCCGATCTCTCCTCCTCTCCCTCGCCCTCTGTCACGATCCTTCAGGATTCAGGAGGCTTGAATATCCCAGTTCCAAAGGCCGAAGCCTGTTGTCCGGCACGAGCGGATGGCGCTGGCGCGCGCGTGCGTGCGTATTTCACGCGCGTATGTTTACCAAAGCCGTGGAGCTCTGTCCCCGTCTACACGCGCCGCCTCGTTCCCGTTCCGTGAAACCCGCACCTCGTCGACTCACTCCTTATCGATCTCATCCTCTCGGCGTCTCTTCTCCAAAAACTGGTCCCCGTCTTCGTCTCCGGTTTCTTTTCTTTTTTCTTCTTCGTCTTCTTCACGCCGTTTCAACGACCCCCAGTTGGTGCCAGCGTTACCCTTCGTCCACGTCCCGACCGACGACGAAGACGATCAAACCGACCGATCCAACCTACCACCCGAACCGCCACTATCCACCATCCACCACGACTCGCCACCGCCACTTCCGTGCACCACTCTCTCTCTACCGCTACCGCCACCAACCTCCGCCGCCTTCGCGCACACACCTACAACGTTCCCGTCCGCCGTCCCCTTGCCCCCCTTTTCGCTCTTTACCGGGCTCGCCCTCGTTCTTCCCTACCCCTCGCGCGAACGTGGCAGCGCGCGAGCACACGCACGAGCCGGAAGTACGGCTGGAATATCCGTTTTTCTAGCCGGGCACACCACGACCAACCGTAACCACGAGTCAACGTTCGCTCACCGACTAAACCCGTGTTATAACCGGCAATATGAAACACCCTTCTCGTTTGAGCTACCTCTCCCTCCCTATCTCTCTCTCTCTCTCTCTCTCTGTCTTTCTTTGATTCCTCGAGTTTCCTCTTCCAACTCGCCCAGTCGCACGCCGACGAGCCTCCCCTACAACCGGTACACGAGCACGTCGCGGCCCTCGTGTACGCACGCCACTACGACCACTCTCACCACCACCACCCCGGTTACTACTACTACCCAGCCGATTAAGTCGAGCCGACGTCGCCAGCGCCCTCCGTCGACGTCATCGGCGTCGTTACGACCGACTACTACTATCGCGGAGCCACGACACCGGCGACGCGTCGCGTCCGTCCGCTCGATTCTCGCGCACACCCATCCCCCTTTGTCCCTCTTCGCCCTACCCCGTTTCTTCCCGTGGTTAGAGACTTCCCCTTACGCCGTGTGCACGTCTACCCCCACCCGCGACACGCTTCTGCTTCTCCTTCTCTCCTTCACCGCGCAAATGCGCGCGCACAGGATCCATGCCGAGCCGAACCGACTAGACGAGAACCGACACAGACTTTTCCACGGGCTTTTCCTTCCTGATTGCCTATCTCTCGGGGATGTTCACGAAAATTCGGATATTCGACCGCCTCGAATATTCCCTGGCTCGATTATTGGAATTTTGAATAATTTTGAATGTTCAAAAATTTGGATAATTCGAGAAATTTCAAATATTTGTAGGGGATATTTTGAATAGGGAGCAGATTTGTATTTGTAGTTAGACCAATCTCTAATTCTACATGGAGAAACACGCAACGACGATGAAAATCAATGCAAGGAGCAACGCGGTCGTAAATTGTGCGTGGATACGCGGTAATGGGGTTACTAAGTTAATCAATCCGTCCCCGGTTGCCGGAAAAAGCGATCAGAACCCCCCACGAATTTGTTTCGTTGCGATTGTCAGTGGTTCGTGAATGAAGAGTCAAAGGCTGACAAACGCAGCGACGGATCTTGAACCACCCTGCACCCTGGTTTTCCAATATTCATAACAAAAATAAATTTTCTTCCTACGCAAACCTTTTGCCATATCTCAAACCCTTCAGGAATAAAGATACTTAAAAAATTGTATAAATTGAATGTTATACGATTTTCTGTACAACTTAAATGATTTTAAATTTGCTTTGTGTGGCTGGAATATCGTTTGGAATCGATATTAATAAAGTCGGAGATTAGAGGAAAAAATTCATTGAAATTCAACTCACGAGATTTTCAATGGGCACGCGTACAGTGGCGTCTGGCTTTCAAGAGACGTCACTGAATGCACGTTCCACTTTGGACCCCTCGTCCCTCCCCTCTGGCGTCCGTCGACCCGGCGTACGACATCGCAATCAATGAAGCTACGATTCACCGAGCAGTGCCGTATCAATCGCTGGTCCTCCTGTCCCCTCTTTCTTCCATTTCAAAAAACACCCAAAATGCCAATGAATTAAACAATCGAAAGAAAAATAATAGTAGAAGGAATCATCTGGTTTCATCGTTGATTACAAAAATTATTAAGTTTCAGATTCGAATAAAATTTGAAAAATCTTGTTATTAACCACCAATCTTGTTAATACCACCCTTGCGCCTTCAAAGGGCCGAATTTTTCAAAAATTGTCAAAGAAGGTGAAAGAGAATTGTTAGTCGATCGTAAACGAGCATTGAAAGGGTATGACGCGTCGAAAGGGTGATTATTTGTACGGGGGCGAAGATTGTCGGACAACGCGAGAGGGAAACGCGGTTGGAAAAGCTTGGAAATCGTTGTCGCGTCGACGGAAGACGAAGGGAAATGCGCAAGCCCGTATTTTACGATCGGCCACTGGCTTCTTTGATAACACGGCCAAGTCGTGTAAAAGCGTAGCCGAGCTTTTTCATTCGGCCATGGCGCGCTGTAATCTGCCGAAGGGTGGACCCATCGGCCACGAATTTATCGTTTGACGAACTTCTGTTGACCGAACGGCTTTTTGGCCTTCGAGGGATACCCCATCGAGCACGCACACCGGCCCTCCTTAACATACATACGGGGTGGAGTCGATAAAACACCAACCCCTCTGATTTTTGTCCTACAAATTGTTACAATTAAATTCATCGAGCTTAACAAATAATATTGCATGGGTATGGTTCGATTTTCTGATGCTTTGTGGGTTTATTGAGATACGAGGATGATTTTGGGGATCTTTTGAGTGGTTGTTTTTGTCGAACCACCCCGTATACGGTCGTGTGCAAACGCCCCTTTATGAAACATTGTTGCGGTCCGTTTTATATCGTGGATTACACGGGGAAATTAGTTTCTTAGAAGTTTGAGCTTCTGAGATGAAAACGTTGCTCGGTATTGATACAGTGGGAATTTTCAAAAATGATATGTGGGTCTTAGAAGGGAGCAAAAAAATTTAATATTTGTGCATAGAATAGCAAAATACAAAATGTATAGTATTGAGTACGATATTTTAGGATTTCAATGAAATTTAGTCAATCATTAATTCTGCGATGACTTTAAATGGAACTGGATTCAGTTTAAAATTGATTTTTTTTTTTAAGGGAAGACTTTCAGGCAATGAACTTGCCAGGATGAGCCGAGTAAACGTAGAAACGTGAGCGTAATTAAAAATAGTGAATCAAAGTGATACCGAGTTCGTGATCGTAATGATTTCTACGGAAATGCGAGCAATCTGCACGCGAACCGAGCACGTAACGTTAGTAGGAAATTTCGCATTGAATGTAAATGCGTCCTCCTATCTACACTGAGTTGACCCACCATAATAGCTGTTGTAATGCGCAACGATTCATTCTGATACAAACGATCCACGCCCGGCTCTTTTGTTTTCTTTTTTTTTTCATCTTCTCGGTAATTCATTCTACGTACGTGTACGTTTGTACACACCACATTTGATAAACAGTCAACAATTCAACAAACCGTTTAGAAGCTTCTGACGAGAAAGAAATTTATCCCTGCTTCATTAACTTAAAAGAAAAATAGCTGAGAGAGGAATAATTTAAATTTAATTTTTAACTTTAAAAAAGGAACTAATGCTAATCTTTCTAAAAATAAATAATTATTGTATAAACCAATATATATTTCATCCCTCACTTTTGAATTTGAAAGAAAACCTAGATTAGACATCAGAAGTTCTATCGTTACTCAAACACAATTTGTTAGAAACGAAGAAAGTAGACTCTGACCCGTTTTCCATCGGACCCGCAACGAATGTGTCTATAAGTCTTTCGTTTAATTGGGTAAAGGGCCGTGCGGTTAATCGAAAAAGCCCGTGGTCGCTGTCAGTTAACATCGAGTTTACAGCCGGGCATTCAGCTCCGATAATTTCGAGCGATCGTCGACCTTTGCACTTCGCTGGCTCTTCGCCTCGATACCTATTGGCTGACGATATCGCGAACCGGATCACGCTCGGCTGAACTTTATTCTCTAATTAATCTAGACGCAAATAATCGCGTGTTTTTCGGCTCACCATTCGTTACGTTCTTATCCAGTGATCAGAAGAGTGTAAACTATTCATATCTTGATTTGTACGATAGCAAAATTAAAATGAAGTATTCGGTATCATTTATATCTAATCGATCTAAGAATCATATCAGTTTGATTCCAATAAAGTAAAATTTTAATATCGTGATGTCCCTCCTCTGTCCAATACTGATTTTAAAGGCTATTTTGACATTTTTAACATTTTTGAAGAAAAAAGTAAAACACTAGCTGATCCATTCTCCCAAGAATCTAATAAAACTATAAATTGTAAGGATTAGCACTCGGAGTAGCACTCCCAAATTAAAAGCCAATAACAAAATTCTAACAAACAAGATATTCACTAAATTTTCCAATCCAGCCAAGGATAACTTGAAACCTTGAAAAATTCCATCGCCGGTGTCAACGTCCATAGGCGACGAATTTGAGTAGGAATTTGAATATTACAGCTCTATTAATAAAAGACCCGGATCGTCTACGACAATTTGATGCTATCATTATTGGCAACCGACTGGTCCTTAAGATAGAACCGCCTTTAAATAAGTCACGATTAAAAGACTCACGAAGGATCATTTGATAAAAGAATCCTTCACGAATTAATTATTAAACTTGAGGAAAGATAGTTGTATCTTAGATCGGTTATTCCTACTTGACCATGAGCACTCCGCTTAGGCAAAGTGATGAAAGTTAAGTGACGCGGGCTAAGGTCGTTACCACTCTTGTTACCGTACGCATCGTTCTCAGCGTTCAGTAGACGATGACCATTCGTTGGCGTCGGGTCGTATCCGTACCAGCGTCGAGCAACACCTGAAACGATACCGGACGAGCATGAGGACGATACCGCTGGGACCGTTCCTGTTGGTCCTGCTGGTCGCCGGGACGGAATCTTTGAACCCGGACGCCGGTCCCTGGGTTCAGCCCACCCACGGCGAACCTTGGCCTTACCCGGAGCTCAGACGGGTCAGCAAAGCGTTCTTTTTACTCAGAGCCTCGACGTTCCAGTTCAACGTGAGTAATTTGTGATTTTGGCGTGGAGGAATTTTGAGGGATACAATTCTCGAAACAGGTTAGATTTCATTTCATTTGTGGAGGCTTGATGGTAGATTTGGTTATTTGGTGACTTTCGGAGGGGTAGGTTTGCCAGTTTTGGATATTGGTAAGTTGTAAATTTGTCCATTTGGGTTTGGGTCAATTTTGTGAATTTGTAATAGGTGAATCTGTCAATTTGTAATAGACAAGTTTGTTCATTTTTGTGATAAGTAAATTGGTAAAGTTTGTGAACATTAGAACCTTGAAATAAATAACTTTAACAATTTTATTAGATTGTAATTTTGAGGCTACCTTATAACAACCTTATTTTAATACAACTCGTGGAATATTTGTATGAATTGCATGTGGCAGATTTAAAGTAGCAATCTTATTTACTGTAGAAGATTACATGCTTTACAAAGAAGAGTCGGAGATCATTGTTTAATTCAGGGATCCCCTGATACCGCGCTTTTTCCTCAATGCTCGATGAATAAATACGTCGCTGAAAGTGTTGTTAAGATAACGACGGCGGTTAACGCGGCGTAATTATTAAGGAAAACCATTCAGATAAACAACTGGTTGAGAAGTTTGTAGAGAGATAAAGTAATTAAGTAATAATGACAGCCAGAATGATATGTATCTCGTTGATTTATTTAACAAATCGTTTCAGCGTACTTTCAATGATCCCTCGCGTGTTTGAAGTTTATGTAAAAACTGTAACCGTACAGTTCACATGAAACGTGTAATTACTCGGAGATACGCGGTGCCATTATCATTTGTTACCGGAATCGTAAACAGGGGAAATACTTATACGCGATAATACCTGATTTATGCAGAGCGTACCAAAATATAAAACAGGATCTGATAAAATGAACAAAAATTGACAAGTTGAAATAAATTAATTTTGCAGGTAATTGGAGAAACGTGCGATATAGTGACGGATGCAGTGGAAAGGTATAAGGCAATTGTTCTGACGGAAGCGAGGATAGCGAAGATCTATTCCCAAGGACATCACAAATCCTCGTCCTCGAGAAGCAACAACACTGCCAAGGGCACTCTCAGTGCCTTGAACATACATTTAGGGGAACCGTGTGAAAAGGATGGGAACCACTGGCCCCATTTGCAAATGTCAGAATCATGTGAGTTGTTGACTTTCTCTGAAATTTTCAGAATTTAATAATAGGGGGAATTACTATTCAATTTTCAACCCTAACAATATACCAACTTCATAATAATGTTAATTAGCAATTTAAATTTCATTACAAGAATCGTTTTAATTACTTAAAAACAGGTGTTCCTTCCATTAAGATATTCATCTAGTAAGTCGATTAACTTTGGTGATATCATTGTCCTTATCCTAATGCGTTATTAAAACCATAAAATATTAATTATATAAGAGAATTACACATTAATTACCCAGCCCAATTAAAAGTGCTGAAAATTATTGTGGTAGAAGGTTAATTACAAAATAGTAGAACGAAGGAATCTGAAGATAGAACATTTGAGTCAGTGGGACGATTACAGCAAAGTCTGATTTTGCTTCATCTGCTTTTATCGTGTTCAACTTCGAGGTCAAACCGAGTGATTAGCAAGAGAAATAGGCACTAGAAATTACGCATCCTTCTGAGGCATTATGCCGTCCAATTCAAGCTCTTTTCACACATTAGAAGCTTTTATCGCTTCTGGCTATTCACGATAGAAAATTCGCGTTTTATGTCGTAGCAGGAGTTCACAGGTGTTGTTGCACGGTATCCCTGGATTCACATTATTACTGCCACGGATTCTAGCAGCAAACTTTCTCGGAAAAGAATTACTTTTTTGATGAATTTTAATTTATAACACGTTCTTAGAAATTTCAAAGGAGAATTATATAAACTTCTGAACTTAACTCTTAAGAAAAGTTTCCAAGGAACTGAAAAATAAAAAGAATATAACTATTGTCGAATTAAAGGCTCTATCTTCTTGAGAGGGGACTCAAACTCGAGATAATTGAACATTTCCAGATACTCTCAGCATTAACGAGACGTCTACCGTGGCCAATCTCGTGGCTGAATCTGTATGGGGAATTCTTCGAGGTCTCGAGACCTTTTCTCAGCTGATATCACCAGCTGGAGATGGTTCAAACGTGAGTACACAATCAACTTTTAATTGAACATTTCACTCCTCGAAACTATAACAGTTAAACCCTCAAACTCTTTATTTAAACAATTTTCAATATCCATTATCAACCCTTGGAATAATTTTAGACTCTATTTTATCATTTTCTAAAATTTGCATTATCAATATTTGTCATAGTTGAAGATTAGATGTCAGACGATCGTGGATCGACCGAAACTACGCCATCGTGGACTCTTGTTGGACACTTCGCGACACTATCTGCCCATCCCCGATATACTGCTGACACTGGACGCGATGTCCTACAACAAAATGAACGTCCTCCATTGGCACATCGTCGACGACAACAGTTTTCCCTATCAAAGTTCCAAGTATCCCAATTTATCTGCCAGGGGAGCTTACCATCCATCGATGGTTTACACTTTGAACGATATTCAGAAGATCGTGGACTACGCCAGGCTGAGGGGTATTCGAGTGATGCCGGAATTCGATACTCCCGGCCATACCAGGTCATGGGGGTTGGCTTATCCCGAGCTGCTAACCACTTGCTATGGTAAGAATATTCTATAACTATGGAAAAGTCGTATCAAGATTCCCTTAAATTCTATGACTATACAATTTTCTCCAACACACGCCACAAAATGACTAATTGCTGAATTAGAATTGACAAATAATATAGTAAATGGAAATAAATTAAAAAATAAAAGTTACATTAGTTAAAAAGATAAAAGAATTTGGATCTCCTCAGAGGGAGAGAGACCGGAGGATTTTAGAATGTTTGAATGGAAGAGTCAGAACTCTTAAACCTTGAAGAGAATTTTGGATTTCTGAACCCTGAAACCAAAGACAGAATTATGAGGAAATAGAATTTTTGGAAATAACCTTGAACCATTGAAAAATGGTCACCCATCCTTAACACAGAACTCAACCATTTATGCTCTTCCCAAGAAATCCAGAGAGTCAACGAGTGACTCGTCTGCCCAATACGCCGACGATTTCAAACCATGTTCCCATGGTACTTAAGGATCTTGGAACCCGAATAGATTCCATGGGAACATAGCTCTAATCATAATTTTAGTTTTAACCAACCATAATTATTAAAATTATTGGGTATTTTTATTAATTTATCTGGGATTATTATTTATATCAGATTCATCCGGAAAGGCGACAGGGAAGCTGGGTCCGATGAACCCAATAAATCCGAATTTATACGAATTTTTGCGTCACCTGTTCGCCGAGATCGTACAGGTATTTCCGGATCAATACGTCCATCTTGGGGGCGACGAGGTGCCGTTCAATTGTTGGAGGAGCAATCCAGAGATCAACGCCTACATGAATGCCCATAACATATCCAAGAACTACGCCCTTCTCGAATCAGAGTACATCGCGAAGCTTCTTCAGATTACTAATTCCTTGGAGGTGAACACCATAGTGTGGCAAGAGGTGAGAATTATTCTGTTATTTTTATCGTATCCTGTGTTGGCGTAGCTGAGATTTTTGTCTGGGGTGAATCGAGGCCTCTGTTGCTTCATTGAAGCACCCTATCACCCATCAGAATTTGGAGAATTGGTCTCTGCAGTCTAAGGGCGATTATTAATTTCAATTTGTAATTTTTCATAATGAGAAATTTGATAAAATTTTAAAAATCGTTTTAGCAATAAAATATTATCGCACTTTTAATATTCAATGTTAAATATTTGCTTCAATTGAAAATATTATGGGGCGTAGATGAGTCAGTTAGTTGCGCTGATGGTATCATGTATGTTTCATCAAACGAATCGCTGAAAATGGTCGAGCAATAAAACGAAGGATCCAAGGAACGTGAGATTGCAAATGAGGCGATCGAACGTCCTCGTGAAAAATGCGTGTCCCTATCCTGTCTCGTCTGGGAGAACTCGTTTCGTTATTACACGGTTGCTTTTAGCGCTGCCTATAGGAATCGAAAGACCAAAGTCATGGTATGCTGATATTATTTCAGTAAACCTGAAATTTTCTAAAGATAGAAGTACAAGGACAGACAATATTGTATAAAGAATTCTATTCGCGACCCCGAAAAATTATCATAAATATTTCAGCAAATTGCTTTTTTAATTGGACACAAGTTAATTTTCGATTGGATATTGATCGAAGGTGTTCAACAACGGTGTGATGATGCCAAACACCACAGTGGTCCACGTGTGGACCGGTTACTGGGCAAAAGAACTGGAGGACGCGACCAAGGCCGGACATCCGGTATTGTTGTCCGCCTGTTGGTACCTGGACCACATCGCAGGCGGAGGAGACTGGAAGAAATTTTACAGATGCGACCCTCTGGCATTCAATGACTCCTGGAATGTAACAGACCTGATGCTCGGTGGTGAAGCTTGCATGTGGGGAGAGTTCGTCGACAAGTAAGTAAAATAATATAAAATTAATTAAATTCCGATATTGGAGATAATCAAAATCCAATCCCTAATAAATGAATTATCTTCGTATCTAAAATATTCTTAATTTATTAACTTCAATGATTTTTTATTTATAATTTGTACGTAGCCAATCGTTTCGTTTGTATTCTGTCTGAGAAGTGGTCAAACAAATTTCCTTACTCTTTTAAACGAGGAAATTGATTTTCTTAGTTCGTAATGGTCGTGGTTGATTGCAGAAACAACGTGCACCAAAGAATATGGCCACGAGCCAGCGCAACGGCGGAACGTTTATGGAGCACCGTGAAATTAGACGAGAACAAGGCTGCTCAAAGGCTCGAGGAACATTCTTGTCGCATGAACAGACGTGGAATTCCATCACAACCACCAAACGGACCTGGATTCTGCGTCACGTAATTCTGCCACGAACATTTTCCATCTCTGCTACGCGAAACTCTCGATTCGAGCTCGAACTTTCGAACATCGAAACCTGCGACCACTTTCGTATCGAAAAATAATTAAATGTACCTTTTTATCACCCTTACATATTTGTCCATATTTGTTAAAGAGGAATAAAAATACTTCCGTCGACTTCAATCACCCTTAATATCAATCACCCTAATATATTAAAAGAATGAAGAATAATTTAATTACGAATAGCTAATTAAATTTTCTTCGAATAAAAATTAATGTACAGAAAAATTAGTTAAATCATATTCTTTTTAATGTATATTTCCAGTAATGGAATTCATGGTTTACCGCGAAAAATGAAAACAAAAGATTGTAACAAAAAAGGATCATGTCGTTTGGGCAACCAACGAAACAAGCAACCAATTGATCATGACATGAGTCATTCTTCGTTCGATCGTTACCAAAATTTCAAGTGACCCTTGAATGATCCTGAAGCACACCAATGCCGTTGTCTCTGATTTGGTTGGGGACCATCCATCGTTGAGGAATCAATGACATTGATTGAAGACTCTTGAAGATGTCGGCATAATATCTTACGCTAACATCCTCGACCAGCGACAATCAGGTAAACTCATTATCGAAATAATATCATCAGGATAATTAATTTCAAAATGAAGACTCATTTATCTTGGTGATAAATCTGATGTACAGAAAAATTTCCATAAAATAACATTGTTATCAAAATATCAGATTTAAGATCGAATCTCGATCAAATTGAAGTATTATCTAATCTGTGATTGAAATTGTTTTTGTCAAAATCTGTAATTTAAAATTGAATTTCACGAAGTCGAAATTATTCAAATACTTAATTTTGAAATAAAATTTCTATTATTCAAATGTTGTATTTCATAATAGAAAATAAAGGAATCTTCTGTAGTATTCGACGAAACGATGTGAATTATTGATTTATATTAAAATTTCTGCTAAAACGAACGTTTAATTAAGTTTAAATTAGAGTAAGAAGACTGATCTCATCTTAAAGTATTCTCAGAAGAAGCTTTTAATAAATGAGCTGCCAATCAGTTTTATTCTTGGTGGCCGACGCGTTGACAGCTTCAATTTCAACCTCTTTTATAATTTGTTCTTGATAAACGAGAAACGAGATCTTGTTCCCTTCGAAAAATCGATGGAACAAAAAAATATTTCCAAATTTTCCGATGAAAACTTTTCATACACGTTTCTGTTTTCTCGGAATGATTTATAGGTTTGAATAAAATTTGTTTATTTATCGTGCAGCAGGAGAAGCGGAAGTATGGCAGATTGCCCATCCTGTTGTTGTCAAGTGTGTTGCCCCCCTCCCGCACCCTGTTCACCAACTATTATATGCAGACCATCCTGCCCCCCCCGATGCCCCCTTAAACCAACCAAAACTACAGTAAGTCTCAAAAATGTATCAAATTTATAATACATAGGAATATTAAATAGCATAACTGAATTTTTATTGTATTAATATAATATTAATTATTTGTAATATTGTTAGTAATAATACTAATAATTACCACTAATAGTATTTGCAATTTATTAATAATTTGCTAATAAGTCAACTTTCCAAATAGAATTTAAAATTATTTGAGGATATAATATTTTATTATTTGAGTATATAATACTTGCAATAATTATTCAGAATTATAGATAACAGAAATAAAGAAGAATAAAACCTCCCTCCAATAATTCAGAATATAAATTAAAAAGAAAAAGTTCCAATATCAATTCCTGTAAATTTAACAAAAATTGCTCTGAACATTTTACTTTTGATAAATATCATTCGAGACAGTATCGATCGGCCTCAAATCGACACGAAATGAAAAATATCAGGCGCAGAACGATTGTGACATAAAATAAATGATCAAAGAGGCTCGTAAGCAACAGTGCAAACCTATAAAGGGATCCTAAGAGCCTGTTATCAGAACTAACTCGATAACTCGTGACGAAATTAGGTTTACCTACGACCGTGTCCACCTTGTCCACCCTGTTGCCCACTTCCTTGTCCACCGAAGGTGATCGTCGCGTGTACACCACCCCCGCCACCCTGCCCACCACCACCACCCATCGTGACCTACGTTTGCACCAAGAAAATGGTGCCCTGTATGCCGTGTCCGCCACCCACGCCACCACCTTGCTCACCCTGTCGACCAGTTTGCCGTCAGTTTCACACAATTAACTAATTTCCCTTCGGTTATGCGAAATTCATCATTATCTTACGTACATCGCTGTTTTCTTTTAATACAGTTCCTTATTGCTCGTCCTGCTAACGAATCGATTAATGAATCGGTCAAAGGTGCTGACGGAGGAAGATGATACCATCGGGTGAGAATTCATTTCATTGTTAATTAAACCCTTTGAATGGGTGTTTTAAGAGAGGGTTAACCAGGTAGTTAAAGAACAGAAGGGTGGTTGGGTAAATTTAATTCTTATTCGAGTTCTTAGCTTTTGCAAACGAAATATTTTTATTTTAAGTTCGATTTTCAAGAATTTAGATCATTTTTAATTGTCAAGGGTACGAATTACAACTTTCAATTTTATTTCATCATTAATTTTTAATTTTAATTATTATTTTCAGAAACGTTATCGAGAATGAAACAACACCCTGCACATGAAACCTATGGATTGAAGAAGAACTAATTAATATTAAAAAGAAGAAAAACATCTCATTAAAAAATCAAGTTTCTAATTAAGATTCATCCCGGATTCGACTTAACACTAACGTGTCTTAACATCAAACATTGACTCAATTTTAATTGGAGTCATCTACTAACATGAAAATCCAAACTATGAATTATTATTTATTTAAAAAATCACTTTCCTAGATTGGACCCTCTCGAATTGACAATTGCATAATTATGAATATTAATGACCATCGAAAATGTATTAAATGCCAAAATTTAATTGACAACATTCATTTGTCGTTGCCAAGTTTTTTTTTCTGAGCTGTGTTTTTTTATTTTGCGATCGTACACATTTTTAAACGAACAATTTGAAAATCTGCACGATTGCAAAGTAAAAGGTTGAGAAGTGAATTTTTCAAATGAATAAACAAAAGGATTACAGATGTTCATTAATAATTGTTCAAGGCAATCGAACGTGGTCACGATGAATTTCTTTATCTCATTAAGTTGCTCGCAATAGAAAGCACGTACCATTCAATTTTTTTTTTTAGTGATTTTTTTTTTTTTTTGAATCAAGTCACGTTTTCAAGGTTTTGGTACGATTGCGACAACGAGATGACCGATTTCGTCGTTTCACGTTCAAAAGAAAATTGCATGTATTAAAAATGAAAAACAAAAAAAATATATATATATATTGATTGGTAGCGACAAGTCGATGTTGCCAAAATAAATGAAAAAAAAAAACCTACGAATCATAGCAACGCATTTGCGTGTGCTTCATGTAAAAAATAGAAAATAAAAATGGTAAAGCTATGCCCAAAACTGGTGTTTTCAATTTTTCCACTTTTATTCATTGTATTTATTTTGTTTTTAAATATTTTTCAATTAAACGAATTTAGAAAGATAATATCAAAATCAAGATTGTTCATTTTATGAATTTTTAATTTCGTCACTGATTATTAGTACGTCAGCAATAATAATTACCGCTAAATTTATAATTGCTACATTTTGAAAAGTATAAATTTCGCAATTTATTATACAAAAGCAGTCAAATATATATTAAAAATAATATGTAATCATCATAGTGGTAATTTGACAGAATCTTTCATAAATCAAACAAAATACTTGCAATTTGAAAATGTTACCAAATTGAAATTGTAAATTTGCCACCAACAGTGTCCATGGCAACTCAGTCCTGCCGACACCTCGTCAATATTTTGGCCCGGTTCTTGTAACCTTCGCGAGAAGAAACTTGTCCCTCCGGAGTTACCCTTTCAGGGATAGAAAATTGCCTGGCCTATTTCAAATGACGTTTGTTTAACTATTATCATTTTGTTAGAACTAAATTCTGAACGACAATGAACAAGAGGTACGATCCAAGTTCCTTCAAATGTTGACATTTAAAATATTTATTCTGACTACCAAAATAAAATATTTTTTCAATTAAATTTAGCAATCAAATAATTCATTTCTAAGACTTTTAGATTTACAGAAATCTTCAAAATTAAGTAGTCGAATTTGGGCTTTAATTAAAATCTCAATAATTTATAATAACAGGGAACGAAGATATTAAAATAATAAATTTTAAATTTGCAAATGTTTGTAGCTTAATTAATTATACACTGAAGGAAATACTGAAAAAATCAGAAACACAAATTTCTAAATTTCAGCCTAGTAACAAAAATCCCAAATTTCAATTTATTCCCCCAGAAAAGCTTCAGCCGATAGAAACACGAAACAGAGAGCATCCACCCGACGTCCAAGCGTGTCCAGCTTGTACACTAGGCCCCAAATGGGTCAGCAAAAATTGAAACCGGAGAAATCACCGTCGACTCAAATGCTGCTAGCCCCGGCAGCGCAGAATTTGTCGAAACAGGCGGAAGTTGGCAAACCCATGGATACCTGTATGCCGAAGACCAGGTTCAACTCTCAGGACAGGTGCAGGGAGATGAGATCGTACTCTTCGCCGAGGCTCAAGTATTTCCCTGCCGAGCAAATCAAAAAGTTCGAAAGTCCTCCGAATACCCCGCCTATGGGTGCGATGATCGCTCAACAAAATCCCTATGATGGTGGAAAGTACTATGACGTGTCGGACCAGGGCCTCAACAATGGACAGGGGGATGCTGCGACTACCCCCAAACCTTTGCATCAGCATCGACCTCCTCAGGTAATTTTGCTAGTTACGAGTGAAAGTGTCCCACCTTAAAGGTTACCTGGAGTCCTAATTACCCCAGCGACTCGACTTTGACGCGGCGTTAAAGTATAAATTAACCGTTTCGCAGGCCGTGCAGAGCGTTGGCCAGCAACAGGTAGCTTCTCATCCAGCGATCTACCAAGCCGGCCAGATGATTCCCCGTTCGGAGTCCGTACCACCTCAGGTCTTCGCGTCCCAGAGCCACCGTCCTTTCGTCCCCCACGGATCCAACGATCAGCAAAAACCCGGAGTCCAGAGTCCCCACGCGATCTGTCACGGTCCGGTCTGCGCTATTCCCAGGTCCCAAGTCGCCAATCAGGGCATGAACCCCGTGGACCAGCCCAGAAGCAAATCTGAGGAGCCCATCAACGTGTCTGATCTGTCTGACTTCGACAAACAACCGGTTGGAGGTCGCAATAACAATTACAGGCAGATCGTAAACAAGCTCATGCAACCTCACACCCCTATGGACTCCAACGAGCAGCAAATGCGTAACTACTACCTCGGATCCGGTCAGTTCCCTCAGAATCCTCAACAAGTGTACCAGCAGATGCAGCAGAACATGCAGCAACAGATGCAAATGCAGCAGAAAGCCATGAACTATCAGATGCAAGGGATGGGTCCCAAAGTAGAAGGTCAAGGGACACCCTACAACCCTCAGCAGGTTGGAAGATACTACTCTACTCAGGGTATGACCTCTCCTCAAGATGCTACCGTGAACCATATGAGGAACACCCACTCGATGCACCAGGAGCCTTCGATGAATCCTCAGTGGACGAGGAACAACCAGCTGATCAATTACTCGAGCATCAAGGCCCAGCTGAAGCCCTACAGCGTGGAAGTGATGGACAACAACGCGCAACAGCACCCAGTGCAGCAACATCCTGTGCACCAACACCCTATGCAACAACAACCCGTGCAGCAACATCCTATGCAACAACACCGACAAGTGTACAATCCTGGACAGGCAGCTCCCATGGCGTACTATCAGCCTGGATTGGACCAGCAGATGGCTGCGAATCAGCAACAGGCCAATCCTAACTTGCAACCACCTGCAGAGAAGACTCAGACACCCCAGAACGAGAAGAAGCCCCTGCAGTTCACCATGGCAATGCTGCGAGACCAGGAGAAGCTGCTCAACACCATGAAGCAGCAGAAGGTGCCTCTGGAGATCATGAGGAGGCAGTTCGACGCGTTGCTGGTGGAGCAAAGGAAGCATTTGGAGTTCCTGGACTTCCTACAGCGACAGGACGACGGGGAGACGAAGAAGGTGGTTGCGGTTCCTCGAAGGAAGAAGAACATCGATGAGAAGCCAGAGTGGATGGCTCATTTGACTCCTTCAAGGATGCCCTATTTTGAGATAGACAAACTGCGTCAGCAACATAAGAAGGAGCAGGAGAGTCAACAGCTGCAGCAACAGAACCCGAACGAGGCTCAGCAGGTTCTTCCTCAATCTCAGACTCAGCCATACCAGATGTGGCAGCCCAACTGGCAGCAAAACGCAGCCCCCCAGGTCTACAACAACGCGTACCCTCGTCCTTATGTGGTTCCAGAGGTCAAGAACCAGAATCCAGGTGTCAATCCTCAGGCTATGAACTATCAGCCTCAGCAGATGATGCCCCAGTACCAGTACCCTGTTCAACAATACAATCAACAGCCTCAGCAACCTCAGCAAACTCAACAACAGTACCAGTACGCTGTTGCTCAGCAAAATCAGCAGCAAATGATGAATCCCAACGAGTACTCAGCTTACCAAGAAGTCAGACAACCTGTCGACCGGTTCAGTTTGCTGAAGCTACGACAGTACCACAAGGAGATGCGTCCCCAGAAGCGCAACAACGGGCTGCAGGATCCCGAAGTGGCTCGTAGACAGTTAGAAGAGCTCAGAATGAATGCTGAGGCCAGGAAGGACATGGAGTACCTGGCTAATTTTGCCCCCAGAAGGGGCATGCCCAAACTGAACGGGATCCAGGACCGCAGCGACATGGAGGCGGAGATCCAGAAGCGTTTCCTGGCCCTCAGCGCGGAACCACCCGTGAAGAGGGTGTCCGCGAACGGTTTGGAGAACACCAGGAACCCGGACAACCCCCCTCAGCAGCGCATCTCGGCCCTGAAGAGGTTGGAGCAGGAGTTCTCGATGGAGTACCCCAGACAGAAGGTCGGTACCTCCACGAACGTCTACAACGTCCAAGCTGAGAGGGAAAACGGCACTGTGGCCAACGAACAACAGCCCAGTTTCATTCAACAGCAACAACTTCCGGTCCAGAATCCTGCGGAAATGATTCAATACAACGAGAAGAATCTTATGACTCGAGGAAACGTTCAGCCGTTCAGGTTCGACAGCAACCAACCTCAGCATTACCAACAGATGCAGCAATACTACCAGAACGCCAAGAACCTCTTCAAGAACCACGGGGAGGGTGACACGGGACTGGCTCAGAGGGTCGAGGCGAATAAAAACAATTTTGAACGAGCGGGTGGCGACACTGGCAACATGGAGGGTCAAATGACGGAGGGGAAGGTTCATTTTCAAGCAACGCCAATGAGTCCATTTAACATCCACGAGCAAAGGACCATCGGGGGTGTCAGGTACCTGGCCAGGAAACAGGACTACCTGCCCAATCAGCCGCAAATCGTGGCGCCGGAGGTGCTGATGGCGAGCAGACATCTACAGGCTCCTATTATTTATTAATGTTTTACTTTTTTATTTTTTGGGGGAATGGTTTTGTTTTGAAACCATTTTGTGCTCTTTTGATAGCGTTATATTTTGTAGTTTTATACTGCCGGGTTCTTTGAATTTGTTGAGGGATTCAAGGAACAAGGCTAAGATTTTTTATGTCTTATTAATAAAAAGATGTATTTTGATCGTGTGCGTTTTGGATTGTATGTAGGCTTAAGTGGAATAATTCAAAAGTTGAGAGATTTATTAAGTTTGGAAGCTAGGGAAAAATTGAGGAAAAATTTGCTAATTTTAGAAACTAGGGAAATTCTAATAGAAAAATACCCTAATTTACAATCTTAAGAAATACTAATCAAGAAAATTTCCTAATTTAATCTCATAATTTATCATTTTTCTGAATTTTATGGAAAATTTAAAAGGCAAATATTTTGAAGAATGTTTCATTCGTTAAGAACGATGGTCCCCCGTCAAAAGCTCATCTTCATTGCTGAAATTGCTGCTTTTCTTCTTACTCCCCTATTGTCCACGTTATTTCCACGGCGTTTCGTCTTCATCAGCAAATTGCTGTCTACCAATACCACTCGTCGACGAAATGAATCGTACTTAAGCGACGTTATCTTGTCTATCATGCATTATGTATATCAATATTCCTTGACTAAACAGTCAAAATCAACGACGAATTGCAATTGTTTCACATTCATCCATTTTGGTCACGAAATGTTTTAAATTCTAGCAATATTAGCAAAAATACACCACATCCTCCTTTTTGACAATTAGAAATTCGGTATTAAAAATTCTCAGTAAAATTTGCAACATTCGAAGTTAAATATAAACTATTTAAAATATGGCTTACTGCAGTCAATCTCGAAATTATGTGGAGGAGTTGTTGCAAATCGTTAATGAAATTATATCTCGGTGAGTAATTATTCAATAATACGTCGTCTTAGCTCAAAATTAATTACAAATAATTAAATATATTTTGTCAACCCCCCAAAAGTTTAAAAAATCTAAACCTTAAATAAAATAAATTCAACTCCCTATTAAAAATATTCTTCCCTTAAATAAACCAGAATAAATGATAATTGATTTAATTAAAAATTCAATTACAAAAAGCCTCTTTAATAAATTGAATTATTTGAAAATTGCAGAAAAAAGGAACCGGAGTCATGCAACATCAGATGCCCACCCCTAGGATGTCCACGAGGACCCTGTCCAGGTGCCTGTTCCTACCAAGGAGTCCCTGATCCTTGCTGCATATCCCAGATGCCCTGTTGTTCGCCCCCTCAGCCACCACTCTGTTACGCACCCCCTGCATGCTTGCTGAGAGCATATGCGAAAGCGGTTGGCTATCCTCCTGAATCTTGTTTTTCACCACCGACTTCACGACTTCGTTTATTGTATGGTTATGACATTCGTAGAACGGTACGTGTTGAGAGTCCACCCCTACCACCACCCTGTTGTTTCAACACTCCAAACTGCGCAACCTCCTGCTGCCCTGTACCCACGTTCCCTTGTTAAAGAAATGTACCAGTTTCGATGTGTCATTGAAAATTCAAAGAGAAATACAAATTTAATGTGCGATGGAACCTTCGACGATTAATGTAATAAACTTATGGAATATAATTACTGTGTTGATTTGGTAAATATATATTTCAATAAATATCGTGGCAAATTTATTACAGTAGTTATTATTATATACAATTTACTACCTAATAAGGTAGTGAATGGATAAATGTTAAGAATATTAACACAACAATTATAAAAATAACTATTTTTGACTCATTAAGAAACCTGAAGTTTCAAACATATCGTTTCGATTTTGTTGTTAATCAATATCGATTATCGAACCTATTAATTTGCAGCTATTTTTTTTCATGACAATCCATGAAAAGTTAAACACTATTTGAAAGAGCTTTAAGATCAAGATGAACAAAGATGAAAGGCATAAAACCTTAAAAATAACACCTTTATTTAAAGCGACAGAGATAATTCAACATTTGATACAGAAATCTGATCCGAAGAAGGAGGAGAGTGAAGAACAGGTTAACATTGTAACTCGTACCCCGGGTATTTCTGGACGAATTGAGAAGCTGTTTGGGATAGAATTGCAATTTCGATTCGTGGAAAATAAAAAAGTTTTTTAGGATGAAAACTTTTAATTATTCAGCAGGGTGCATCTCCGTCGGAATATATGAGGCAAATGTCGATGACAACAGAGGAGAGAACCAGGTATCTCTTGAAGTCGAGGAACAAGTTTAATTGCTTTTTTTCGGATGTAGACAATTGCAATTTCGAGATCACGCCGAGTGTCGTTATTTTTCAACAATTCACCGGCGGGAATGATTATAGCGTGACGGTCAACGTCCGCAACAGGACTACGGTAATCCAATCAAATGATTTCCAATTACTGCCCAATCGAATTATGAATACTTAAGTCAATACTGAAGTTTAACCCTAAAATTACAAATATTTCATACACTAACAAATAATATTTGAACAAAGTAAAATTGATTGCTGTTTCAGGTTTAATTAAGTTCTTGTACCATCCTGTTATGTTAAAATTTAAGAAATATCATTTCAAAACTATGGAAATATATCTTTTTGTCACAAAAGGTGCGACGATTCATAAAAGTCTCCTACGAACTGAACACTTTCTTCAGCGTCGAGTACCGGGGAAGTCCTTACTCGATGATGTTGGCTCCAGGTCTCTCTTACTCTTACAGCATTAAATTCACCCCCGAGAGGAAACGGGACTACCACTACATGTTAAAATTCATCACCGATGTTGGAGAATTAATCGTGCCTGTTATAGGTATTTAATACCTAAACTAATTAAAATATAAACTTTGGGAATATTTTCATGGAAATATCATTTTTAGCGATCGGATCGAGAGGAATTCTAGACTTTCCTGACAGGATCGAGCTTCCTTCGACAGCGGCGAAGATTCCTTCCACGAAGACCATCTTCGTGCGCAACATCGGAGACGCGGAGGCGGTTTTTACCCTTTATACCAACGAGTAAATTGTTTAGATAATTCCCACCTATTGTATTTGATTGTAAATAATTTTGATTGATGATAAAAATAGTTCGCATTTCTGGATCGAGCCATCGAAGGGTAGAATAGAGGAGGAAGAATCACTGCAATTCACAGTTTACTTCTTGTCCAAAAAGACTGGTGATTTTCAAGGGAAATTGTTCCTCGTGTACGATACAGGTGATTAAGAAATATCCAAATCAATTGCAATGAATTTATTATTAAATTGTTTGTAATTTACTGATTTTAGGAGAAAAACTAAAAATGAGCCTGCAATGTTCAGCAAATAATTGTCTTATTAGAATCGATAGGGGTAGTATCAGAATGGAAGAGACCTTTTTGGGTCTGTCCAGGAGCAAAACCATCACAATTCATAACAGAAGCGATTATATTGTTAAATATCAGTGGATGTTGTTGAAAAATGAGGAGGAGGATAATCAAAGAAAAGAGGAGTAAATAAAACATACTCTGACGAATTAGATTAAAAAAATGAATTTTCTACTGAATTTCTGTTACAGGTACAAAGCATTATATCACCTGGTCTACGACGCAGAGCTGATCCGTTGTACAGACCTGGATTACTACAACGTGTGCCCCCCGGATGTTCATAAATTAATTTATCAAAGAATCTACGCGGACGAATTAGAATCACTGACGAAAGAAACCTTCCCTTACTATCATCTGTGCTTTACGTTTGCACCCCTGGTAAATTTCAAAGGATTCATTTTAATTAATTCAATTAACTTTTGTTTAAAAACGTTTCTTTAGGAGGGTGAAATTTGGCCACAATCATCCACCGATGTTACAGTCTTTTATCGTGCTATAGAGGTCGGTGAAGCGACTAGCACCGCGTATTTAGAAGTGACTGGTTTGGAAAACAGAATACCATTAAAGTAACAATTGTTTGTTTGTAATAACATGCCGATATAATATTTATAATTTGATCATTTTATTTCAGTCTTTATGGAATTGGAAAGGGACCTGTCTTTCGTCTGAACGTGCTCACAATCAACGTGGAAAATATTTATCTATGCTCTGTGCATAATTACGAGGTAATTAGTCGATTATCGTTTTACTTTTATTTTTTTAACTTTCCAAAAATTGAAATGCAAACGAAACAACGAAACTGTGAGATTGTTTCAGGTAGTAGTGAAAAACGTGGGACACATCCCCGGGACATTGATTCACCAACCAAAACAAAGCGACTTTGGCGGCACGATCGAAGTGACGCCCAAGAGTTTGACACTGAAACCGAACAAGCATAAGTCTTTCAGTGTGTCTTTTTCCTCGAATCGCAAAGGGGACTTCGTCGAAAGGGTTGATTTCGTCGTAAAAGAGAGCCTCGAAGTACTCAGTTTGCACATCAAGTACATCGCTCGATCGATCTAGACGATTCACCCCTCTCTCTTAACATCGATTCATATTTTATCCTGTTTCAGAGGCAACATCGTGTGTCCAACTTTGCATTTCGACAAAGAGAGCATCGATTTCGGAGTGACTGCATTAGGTAAATTGAGATTTTTAGAAAAATCAAAGGGGGTTTGTTCTGGTCCCAAAACATGACTGAAAAGTACCTCAAAATGGCACTTGTGGTACATCAAATTAAAGCTTAAAGTCTAATTAAAACAACTATATAAAGAACTCTTCCGATTTGTTAAACTTTGAAAAATGGCACTAATGTTAAACGAATTTAAATAACTTTCAGGATTCAGTTCTCGACAGGAGGTGTACCTGAACAATTTATCACTGATGCCAGTGACATTCACCATAACGATAGTCGGTGACGGGAACCAACCACCATTGGTACACGAAGACTTCACCAAAGCTCCTACGAAGACGAGTTTCCCTGCGCAACCACAAGAATTTCAAGTGATCCCCGAGGAAGGGGTGGTTTCTGCTCAGGATTTTCTCAAGATTAAAGTAATTACGGGATCCCTTCGATACGAAAGAAATAACAATTTTATAGATATTGAGTTAATTAAATGACCCACAGGTTATTTATACAGCAAACATCGCTCGTATCGGTCAGACAGCCATTCAAGTCGACATGAAAGATTCGGATTTAGACCCACTAAAGTTGCCTGTCAAATTCTTTGGTCGCGTGGCTACCTTGGAGGTAGAACCTCCGGAGATTATCATTCGATTTTGCTTCATCAACTTCCCCTACACGAGATCCATCACAGTGAAGAACATCTCTGAGGTGGACGGATATTTCTACATTCTGCCACAACAAGTAAGTTGATAATTCATCTTTTGGTACCTGATTGGTACAAGGTCCCTACCCAACTGAAGGATCAGCACTCACCAATTTATTATAAATTTATATATAACTTGAAAATGAAGAAAGATTTTTAATTAGGTCACAGAGAGCACTGCAGTGGTCTGTTCCCTGTCCACGTACCAAGGATACATCAAGCCAAATCAATCGAAAACCATCAACATGACCATCATCACCAGAGTCCTGGAAACCCAGAAAGTTACCCTGAAGTAAAGTGATAGATAATAATAGTTGAAGACAATTGATACACTTTTGTTTGTTGTTGATTGTACACAGTATGTTAGCGTTGGGAGAGAAATCACCGAATAGTATCTGCGTCATCAGCTGTACCGGACAAGGACCGGTGGTTTCCGTGGACCCAGTCTCTCTGAACTTCGGGGAAGTTCAGGTTCTTGAAGAGAAGATATTGGAGTTGTTGGTGATCAATGATTCACCGATACCTGCTCACTTTACTGGAACTTTGGTACGATTTTGTTATCGTTAAATTCGATTTTGTTGAAGATCGAACTTGGAAAATAGATAGAAAATAGACTTAATCTAACTTGTCAATGTTTGTTCTTCGAGCAGAAGACGAGTTCACCCTGGACAATAAGCCCGGAATCAGGGGATCTGAAACCGGATCAGAAGATAAAAATCACAGTGAAATGTTACCATCGAGACGTGGGGAAATACAAAGACACGATTTTGTTGTCGGTTCTTAACAGTCGAACGATTACAGTCGACCTGAAATCGATCAGTATCGGATGCAGCGTCGTCTTCGATCCGAACATATTTCCTGTCTTCGATTTGGGTCTTCTGTTCAGGTTTCAACCCCCTCGAATCATCCCCTTGTTTTGCACCACCACTTACGTATCATTATTTTTCTAGTCATTGCCTGATCCAGCGAACGATAACCCTGACAAATTACAGCACTCGAAATTATCAGATAATTTGGTCAACGGAACCGGTGGTGCAGTTTCATCGTGGCCAAATGATACAGTCGATAAAGTGAAGCATCATCGTTATTTTCTTTACGCAAATGTGATATATGTACATGATAACGAATGTATTTTGTCGCACAGTTCGAAGTTTGAACTGAACCCTTTGATTCTGGACGTTCCAGCCGGCGAGACGAGGGCTGTGCAGTGCAAAATATTTTATAAAGTGTGAGTATTATTATTATATTTCATAAATTGTCCCGCAAATTTTGTTTTTCAATATTTACCCTTAGAAATGATTAATTATCGTATTTCAATGTCCACGCGTTGATTGCTGCAGTGGAAAGGGACGTGTGTGGTCAGACACGTTGGAATTTGAATTATTAAGGATTCTATCGATTTAATGAAAATAAATTTAGAAAAGGAAACAAACATAATATTTACTTCTGTAATAGAAACAAGTGTGTAATGGAAGACTGGTACGTATACGGGATGATGCAGGGGGTGGGGAAACGTGAACTAATCGGTAAATCAACCTTCAAAGTCACCCTAACCGAACCTCAGATCCTGTTCAGCAAAAGAGAACTCTTCTTTCGCATCGACATCGATCCTGACGGTGATAAAGTACAAGAGAAAGGTTCGAAGAGTTCTCAACCCTAAAATCGTTCATCAACATCTTTATATTAATAAAATTACACGTACAGACGAACTGTTGGTAACGAATCAATCAAAATTGGACCTAATCGTCCAACTATCCGTGAAACCACCGTTTTATTTATTGACAACCATGAAAGAAAAGGTGCAAAATATGGACATGATTTTAATCGATGGAGCAACCACAATCATTTGGGTGTACTTCGCCATGGAGATGCCATACGAGGATCTTTATTCCAGGAAATACACGAAGCAACTTTTATTGGAGTACAAGGAACATCCTAATCAAGTGAATAAAGAAATCAAAGAAATTGGAACGTTTGTATTACCATTTCTCGTTTTAGGACAAAATCATGTGCACGGCTTACATAAACTTTCCGAATCTAACCATCGAACCCAGAAACGTAGTTATCGATTGCGAACTCGGTTCCAGTGGCGAGAAAGTGTTGACGTTGACCAATAACGGGCCGGTGACGGTTATATATAAATTCTTGTGGATTGCCGATACCATCGAGATAGATCGAGACACGAATACCGATCAGGTAACTTCCAAAATGAGATATCGATCGATATCCAGGCTGCTCTTCTTTTAATTTTGTTTCAAAACTGCCCTAATTCTACCACAGAGGATCGAAAAATTTATTACAAAGGGGGATGATAAAATTATTATTAACTTTGAAGTGATTCCTTATTTTATTTCAAAATTAACTTAACTTTCAAATACTTTCCTTCAGATAATAAAGTGATAAAAATGAAAACAAATTTTATTTCAATGGAGATTTGTTTAATTGAGAATTTTTATAGGTGTGCCCAGAATGTTCCTCTCGACAGACAGAGTTGAATCTGATAGGCAATACGAAAAACGAGAATGTTTTCATAAATGATGGACAAGGTGGAAGCGGAGATGGACCTCTGAGTTTCATACAACCCCCTGCAAACTGTACTTCAATGATCAATATTATTATTAAACAGTTATATAAATAATGAAACACGGTTAAGGATGTAAGAAGGTTCACTGAGGTTCTTGAAATATTTAAAAGAACTACCCTGTTGCAGCACCGGTTTCAGAGTCACAAAAATTGAAAACAGAATTCTTGAATACAAACGATCCCGAAACAACTGATTGCGTGGTGTCCAGCAAAGAGATACAAGAATTTTTGATACCCATGGTTGGAAAATATTTCCAAAAAGACGAGGATCTCCCCGTTTTGAAGAAACTTAACACAGAGCCTTTGGAAAATTATTACATCAACGAAGTTAGTTCTTTAATTATTTCATTTTGAAAATACACTGATAGAATTAACTATTCTAATTATAAGAGAAATTCAGAATCAAAATTCACTGAGATAATAATTAAAATTTGGAAATTAGGAATTTTGTAATTTAGATACTTATCAAAAAGTAACTTAAGGACTTTTGATTAATTTTAATCGAGGGTGAACCGACAGAGTGACCCCTAAAATATGTCACAGTTTACTAAAATTACCCTGAATATTAAATTTGAAAAACTGAAAATTAGAAGGTCCAAAATAAAATTAGAATACCCAACGTTACAGTGAAAATTTAAAGATACTCGATATCAGTTTCGAAATTCTGTGTTCGCCGGAAGTCATCCAGCATTCGACGAAACTTCCCCATATCCCTGTTCGGTATTCAGAACGCCGCGTTCGATGAGTATCTTTTTATTCCTTTCTTCGCGATGATATCGCGTCTCACTTTTTAAATATTACTTTGGAAGTTTTACCCCGTCGAGAGGATGGTACTTCGTTTGTCGCTCACGCCCCGCTCATAAAACGTTCGACGCCCGTGTAGGTGTTGAAAATCACCCCGGAAGAGGGTATCGTGCCGCCGTATTCCGTGTACCATCTTCACGTGGGATTCCACGGTTTCCAGCGACTTCGGGTACGCGTGAACGCCGTCTTCAAGATCCTTCGAGGACCGTCCGAGGAGATTCGTATAATCGCACGCGCGGACGTCACCAAGTTCTCCATCGACAACGACGTCATCGATTTTGGACAACAGGTAACATTTTTCTTAAAGAAGAAAGTCAAATTTGGCAAAGGGTTAAGCCCTTACCATTTACCCCTTGCCATGCTTCTTTCTTGATTTAACATTTTGCAAAATTTGTAATTCTGTAGTTTCTATATTTCCTTTTTTAACTCGAAATGTGTCAAAATTATGGGTTAAAGTACAGTCAATTATACAAAAGCCTCTAAAATTGTAATAAATAATTTACTAAAAGAGACTCTTGAAACTTCAAATATATTTGATCGAACGTTCGGTTAACGAACGAGTTGTATCGTAAAGCAGGTACGTAACCACTTTGATTCGTTTCGATCTGGAAAGAAGATTCGATATCGAGTCTAAGTATCACTAATGAGAAAGAAATGTTGAAGTATCGCTGAATCGATCGTTGAAATATATTGCAGCTGTTCCACGAAAGCACTCGTAAGAGTTTCACCTTACGGAATCACGGCACGACAGCGTTACAGTATAAAATAAATGGCACGGACCCGGCTTCCGGCGGCACGATCGATAATAACGATATAAATTCGCTAAAAGTCGAACCGTGCAACGGCTACGTGGATCCTGAATTATTCGTGGAAATTCATGTGGAGCATCGCGCGAAAACCCTTGGCCCTGTCCATCACCGATTTCAACTCGAGGTACGCGACCCGTTCCGATGGAACATTCAATTTTTATCAAAGAAATCCGCCTGTCCTGTACTTTTATCAGTTATTTGCAATTTGATGAGACGGCGAAGTTCGAACAAGTTCGATCAGAAACTTAATGTTCTTATGATTTTAATTTGCAGTTTGATTCGATGAATTATTCAGTAGAAGTTACACTCTGGTAGATTTAATTTACAATTTATGAAAATTCTGTGCTGTTAGTCATTTTTCATTTGCAGATTAATCATTTGATGCCGGTGACTATAAAAGTGAACGCTTATGGAGGATTCCCTCAGGTTTATCCCTGCATACCACGAGGCAAGGCGCAGCCTTGTCATTCCATCGAATTGGAGTATTCTGCCATTCAGTATTTGACTGACGAATTTTTTGTTAACGTAAGTGAATGTTAACACTAGGTTTATGTTTGCAATTTTCGAAACCTGGTGTTAAAAATAATTGGATACGGTCGATATTTATAGACTTTGTGTTACAGAAACTGGAGGAATGTGATTTTGAGAAAAAAAATTATTTGAGTGCAGAGGATGCTGAGATGTTGACCAGTAAGTATTGAGTTACAATACAAATCGAATTGCAATAAGTTAGAATATTTCAATCTAAATCAGAAAAATTCTAAAATTTCGTGTAAAAATTAATTGACCGACGAAGATACAATTTTGAATACTAAAAATCTTTACGAATGGAATAATAATTTCAAAAAATAAATAAATAAATTTGTCGGTACACGGACGATCATTGCCATTATCATGAATTCAAAAGCAAATAAATTCGTAATAAATTCAATCGGAATCGTGGCCAACGTATGGATTACCGTTTCACGGAATTCATGAATAACGATCATTATAAATATTAATCGGGTAATAAAACGATCTGTTACGTTCTGTTACGAGTGGAGGGATGGTGCATTATTTCTTGCGAAGAAACATATCCTCGCATCATGGATATCGATATGGCGGTGGAAAGACACTTGGCAGAAAAGTTCGTCGATGCAAATTCATACATTTTAATGCGGCACACGATCACTTGCAAACGCGAGCCAATCCCTGAACTTTTCTCCTCCGAGTACATTATCGGTGGGTCTTGTTATCTTAAATATTCCCTTCACCGTTTCTTTTAATAATCAATCATTTTCTCTTCCATAATTAGCAAAAATTTGGAAAATTCACATTTCTGAGATTCTTCTATTCAATAATATTCGTGAACAGACATGAACTACGTGATCATCGACTGCACCGCTTATCACTCCGCGAAGATAATTAATTACGGGCCGTGGTGCGTGGAGATGAAAATGAGGGAGGCGAAAAAGAAGGGGGTGCTCGCGAAATTGGGCATTGTCGTACAATTTAAGAAGTGCTCGAAATTAGCGGTGGACGATTGTGCTCTTCTTCGTGTAACTTGGCATCCGACTCAGGAAAGATTCTCCGCCAGGCGCACGCTAGTCAAACACACGGTCCACGTAGAGGTAATTAACGTGATTAAGATAAGAGATTAATTTAAGAAATTCTTTTAAGAACTCTTAATATATTATGATATTGTTTAGGTGATATATGGGTGCACCATACCCGTATCGATACAGGGAATAATAACCTACCCTTACCTTACTGTGAACACAAAATTCGTGGACTTTCAAGACGTCGTCGTTGGGGAGTGTCTGGTTCTGTACATCTTGGTCAAAAACGAGTAATAAAATATTAAAAAATTGATATTTAATTGATCCTTCCTCGGATCCATATTTTTATTAATAATTTTCAGAGGACTGGTCGACTGCAGCTGGGAGGCGAAATTATCAGACGTGCGAAAGAAGCAACAAGAAACTTGTCCCTTTTACATCCACTACGACTCTAATTACGCCCCACCTGGTCACCAAGAAGTCATTCGTATAAGTTTCAAGCCTCAAAGAACTGTAAGAGTTTCCAAGGAACCGAAATTTCCTTAGAAATATCAAGAATTATTGTTTTCAGTGTTACACAGAGGCTAAAATGAAGATAATCGTGAAATTTAGCCTGGAAACTGAAATCGTGACACTGACTGGTCGAGGAATCGAGAAGTATTTGAACATAATCGAACCAAACATTCATTTTGAACCCACGGTACCATTCACCAGGATCCAGGAGGAAATTTTCATAATCGAGAACCCGTGCGATTATCCTGTGGAATTTTTCTGGCACCATTTGGACTAGTAAAGAAAATTAATCTGATTTTACTTGAATCATTTACAAAAATTGATTAAGTTAGTTATTTGAAAAATAATTCCTGTTTTCTAGCTCCTTTGAGACTGAAGATCGAATCATAAACGCCCTGCTGTATTATTATCAAAGGAAAGAATTGTGTTTGCCACCGAGAGAACCTGGTGACCTGTTACCTGCAAATTTCGTCACCTTTTATGACGAAACCGTGTACGATATGGCTCGATATCTAGTAGCAGAGAAATTCGACGCATCCTTGTTAGAAAATGAAGAAAACGAGTCAAGGGAAGATAAAAGTAAGCTTTTCTTCTCTCGAAAAATAATAATTTTGCTTCGTATAATACACAAGCCATCAAATATTAATTTATCAATAAAACTGCAAGAACTGAATTTAATTATTCTTCCCTCTTTCTCTTTCTTTGCAGTTAAAAATTATTTAAGGCTATATTTTTTGATTATTAATTTGTTCAACTTCACCCAGTGATAGATATGGAGAAACAGATGGAGAAAGAAGAAAAAAAATTTAACGTGTCAAAGAAGAGGGTGAAAAAAAAAACTAGCAGATCTACGTACGGAAAGGGCAGTATTCGCGCATCCAGTCGTCGCACAAGAAAAATCGAGGCCTTCAGCGACGCTTCCAGCATGGATTTGGACAAAGCTGACTGTCCAGAATTTTCAATCTTCGACGACCCCGGGAAGGAACCTCCCCCTCTGCCCTCCAACGATCCTGAGGAAATTCAACGACTGCTTTTTTGTAATTTTTTTAATACAAAACCATCAAATTTTATCTGAGCTTCAAATATTAATTATGTTATTGAAAATGATGTATTCAAAGGCTACTTGGACACTCTACGTCAAACTCCGAGCATTTCCAATAAGCTGAAAGATCCTGTGAAAGAGCTGTTCAAGGAGATGGAGGGGAAATCGCCTGAATCGAGCGACTTTTCCGATCCTTCGAAACCCATGAAGAAAGTTTGCATTATTTTCCACGGAGCGCCTTTCACCGGTACCCTTTTTTTTATCGTTTCTTTTACAGAAACGTAGAGTTAAAGATGCACGGATTAACGTTGAGTTTCGTACGATTCAGAGTACCAGGAAACGGCGTGCAGGAGCGCGAGAGTGTTGCAAGTACCTGTGCTCGGCATCGACAAAGTAATTACAGAAGTAATAGCGTTCGGTGGGAACTCGTGTTCGATTAAATTAAGACAAATCATCGACGATACTTATGAAAATTACATGGAGACCTTCGAGGGACAGAAGTAAATTTGAATCATGATTAATTATTCAAGAAATTTCGATGTTGATTGACAATTACAAAAGAAAATCTAAATTTATTGTAAATTCTCTAATATAGAAGAAACGTTTCACGAAACGTTTTATCGTACAACGAATAATTCACAAGTTATTGGAAAATTATCCTGTTTTCTCTTATTAGAAGTCTGAACATGCAAAGCGATCGCAAACAGGAGGGAACCGAATCGGAATCGGCGACTGGAAGAAAATCCTTGAAGCAGGATTCGAAAGAATCTCGAAGGTCGAAGAGTACCAACGACAGGAAGAGTTCCTCGAAAAGTCCCAGCAATCCGAAGGGTTCCCAGAAAAGTCCAAAGAAAGCGAATTTGTCGAGCGCCAAAGAGAACGAGGACGCGCAGGAGGAGGTGCTCCTTAAATTGCACACCGAGCCGGATCATTGGGAAGAGTTGAGCAAAATACCAACGTTCGAGAAGATGGAAATGCTGGACCCTCTGAGTCGTTACGAATACAAGATCCAGGCGATTGTGTTGCTGGAGAAGGTGCTCGATTCCCAAAGCTTGAGCAAGAGTCCCAGAAAACAGCAGGACGCCACCTTCCTTGGAATTCCCCCGGAACTGTTCGTGGAAGCTCTGGAGGAACGGTATTCCAGCAATTGTTTATGAATTATTGTAAAGCTTGCAAAATTTTCCTGGAATTTAATTTGTTAATTGTTGTAGAATAGTTAAAGGACAATAATTTAAAAAATTTTCTTCTTAGATTATCCATGGAGGATTTCAAAAGGGGCTTCGTCCTGCAGAATTTGGAAAGCAATTTCCTGCAAAATGGCGCCGTTGATATGTTGATTCTTTTGTTGAAAATCATTGGACACGTGGAGTACTTCCTTCTAGTTACCTTTCTCAATTCGATGGTTAATTATGATAATAAAATTAACGAGCTTCGACAGCAAAAAGGTACGATAAAATTGTGAACTTTGACATCTTGAATTTAAAAATTATTTATTTACTAAATTTGTATTCTATTTGAATACGATAAATTCAAAGAGATTGTCTATGATACATCAAAGGGGACGCCTTGTTTGCAGGAAAGAAAAAGGTCGATCCCGTCAAGAAGATTCAAGACATCGATGAGATGTCATTGTCCGAATACGAGCTGCTCCCAGAGGAAGACAAGAAACTGTATCTGGACGCGATTTTGCCTATCAAAAAGGAACAGGCATTGCAAAGACGAGCACGATACCTTGAACGAATAATGGAGAGAAAAAAGAAGGTTCGATTCCTTTCAGTTCATTTCATAAAATCCTGGATATCAATTTTGAATAATTTTTCATTACCTCAATTTTTAGAGATAAGAATTACAAAATCATAAATTTTAAGGATATGTTTAACAGGACGTTCACGGACCCGTTTCATCCTCCATGATAAAAGGAAAGGGAAAGGCGAAGCAAGGAAGGAGGACAAGCAAGGCGACAAACGGTAAAAGAAAATCGACGGGCTCGAAAGCTTCCAGCAAACAGGGAACATCCCGTAGCAAAGCAACAAAAAGCGGGGACACCTCGAAATCAAGTAAGATTCACCGACAGGGAACAAGAGGGTTTATTCGCGATTAAATTGCGACAGAGAAGATGAAAGAAGCGCCGAGATACTAATAATTTCTTCCTGTTGTAAATCATTGTAGCTTTAATACTGAGACTTTTGTCTCGAAAACGTAAGAAACAATAATTCCACGTGATTTTGCAATAATTTTCTTTTCCTCGAGAAAGTATTACTTTGACAAATATTCTTTTATACGATGCGACAAAATTTTGGGTTGAAAAATGTTATTTTTATTATTTTGCAGAGAAGGAAACTGTTTCGAATGAACTTAAAGACATCATGGCAGCGATGAATCAATACTATTCTGATCTGACGGCTATGAGGAACGTAATTACCAACTGGGATCCCGTTAAAAAAACTCTGGTAAATATTTGTAGTATTAGAAGTACAAAATATTTGTTAAATTAACAATTTTGTGTTAGCTGCAAGAGGCACCCTCCACCGCCAAAAGCAAATCGCGAAGCGCAAAGTCCAAGGACGTAGGGGCACTGGACACTGCCAGAGAGGTGATTGTTTAAAAGATATTATAATCAACAAATAAATAAACTTGTGTATTGTTTAAAGCGACCTCCAGTGAATAATTTCTACGTGTGGTACATAAGCCCCAGTGATCCTTGGAAGGAGAGCATATACAACATGGTGGTTGCACAGATGAGTGAAAATACCTTGGCAAAATCTGCTCTTCGTAAGTGAAACATTTCCACTGCCAAGCTATTCGGTTTAATTTATGACAGTAGGATTGTTTTAATTAACGTTTGTTTTGTAAGCGATCGAGGTTGAACCCCAGCCAGATCTCAGGCCTAGACCATATTTCATCCTGAAGGCAAGGGATATTGTAAAACAAAGCAGTCCCATCATTGACAGTAGGTTTTTTAAATACATATTGCAATAATTATTAAAGAAATTTTGCAAGACACTTTGCCACTATTTTTATCAAAATACGCCAACAAGATACGGGAGTTGCGAACTCGTTAATCACTTTGTTTTTAATGATTGAATCAATCCCTATTTAGTCACGTACCAACTGGTCTCGATCATCTCGGTAGCAGAGGTTCAGTCACTCATCGAATCGACTCACGCGAGCGAGCTGAGCGTGCAAGAAGGTCGAACGGAAAATCGAAGAAGTCAGAAGGGCCGCGTACAAAGGAGGAGCAGAGCGGAAGAGCAAAGATCGAGCAAAGCGGAGGATCTCTCTTTGATCGAGTCGACGATCGACAGCAGGGACACGAATAATGTCTCCAGTGCGGAGACGATTTTAGAAGAGCCCTTGAAACCACGCTGGATCCTGGCCCCGAAAGAGTGTCGCAGGTTCAAGATCCGTTTCCAACCGGAAGTAACCGGCCTTCATAAGCGCGTATACGCGATCACTATAGTGGATGGGAACAATATCACTTACGAGGTGAGCGTTAACGGCGTTGCGGATATGCCCAGGCTGGATATGAACCCTCAGACGATTTTCTCCAAGGTATTAATCAAAATAATTCAATTTAATATTTTTTTAATAATTAAAAAGGAATACTCTATTCTTGGACACGAAGAATGTTTTGAAATAAAATTTCTGGAAACTTTTTTTTGTCAAAATAATATGAAATATTATATTTCATGAAAACGTCAAAAACTAATGTTCTGATGCTTGCTTTGAAAAATATTCCCTACGTTTTATTCCAGAATTATTTGTCACTTTTATTGTTTCGTTTTATAAAAATGATTGTTCTGTAAGTGGAGTTGAACGCGTGTCGAAGAACAAAGGAAAGTCTGCCCCTTTTTTTTATTATTGACAATTTATTGAGAATCGAACTGTGATTGAAGTTTGATGTTGAACAAACAGAATGGAAGCTTTTTATCGCGACGACTCTCGACCACTTTTGCAAACTCAAATCAAATATTCTGTGATAATTGAACAAGTAATAGACTATATTTGCAAGGAATTCGTTGCAGATTGCAGAGAGCAAGGTGGATGAAGTATACAGTCCAGTTTACTTCTTGGATAGTGGGATTTACGACTTTGGATCGATGCTGGTTCTTCAAAAAGAGCAAAAGTTCGTTCTTAATTATATTAATAAGAGTTTAACAAAGAAATTAATTTATATTTCTACTAAAAGTAACTGAAAACATTAAAAGCTAAAAACACTATCTTCTAAAATTTAAAATTAATCAAATTAAATTTTCAACCAAAGAATCTTACATTTCTTAAATTAGAAGATTGAATGCACTTTAACGAATGTAAAAGCTTCAAGGAATTATTTGGGGTAATTAAAAGCAAACTTATTCCTTCGATCGGAACCTCTCGTATCTCGTTTGAGAACTTCTCTGAAAGAATCGCGGAACATCAATAGCAAAAGTGAAAAGCTATTTTCCAGAATTGAGAGTTAATTTATCTCTGGATAGTCGAACACCGAGATAATCCACATCCAATTACACCGTCTTGTTTGCGAACAGACCTCACCATCGGGAAGTTCAGCTAAAGTTCCGCAACGTTTCCAACGTGGACGTGGAAGTTCATTTCTTCCTTTCGCAGAACAATCCTGAGTGTTTCTTCGTACAACCGGAACAGCTTCTTATCGCTGTGCGTTATCGGTTGTACAAATTGCCCGTTTAATAAGATCTCGTGCCCTGCTGATGAAACACGATGTTCTTTCAGGTCGATGCCAGCGACAGTGTAACGTTGTATACGATCGCCACGGAGTTTGGAGTAATTACAGAAAAATTGTATTTGTGCGTGAAGAATAATCCTAAGGTCGAAGTTATCGAGGTAGTTTTCTGGTTTTTTAATTCCGAAACTTCCCAATACTAATACTTAATAGTGAACTATTAATTAACTAGTTAAAAAAAACTTTAATTTATTTGATTACTCAAATAATTACAATAATTTATCTGAAATTTCTTTATAAAATCTTGCACCAAAAATGTAAAATATTGTCACATTTATAATATTCTATAGTTACAGCACGAAGGGACCAAATTTGACATCGAATTGGAGAGAAAGCAAATCTCCTTCGATCGTATACTCATGTATCGAACAGAGTACAAAACTTTAACTGTACGAAATAAATCAGCAGCACTGATTGTCTGGTATTTAGAGGCTGAAGGATTCCCTGAACCTCAGATAACGTTCACCCCGTGCAAAGACACGATTGCACCCCATGGTGAACAGACAATCGAATTTTGTTACCAGGGTATCCAGGTCAGTCAATGAATCGAGAGTTTAATTATTTTGAAATCGAGAAAGGTAGCTTTGGTAAGAAATGATTTGCAGATCGGTAAAGTACAGAAGCGTATAATGTTCGAGGTGTTTTTGTACGAAGACGAGGAGGAAGCAATTTTCAGCGACTTTATTACAATAACCGGAGAAACTTACGACGTCCAGGTCGATATTGATTACGCGAGTCCTATCAACTTTAAATGGATAAAAGTCGGTTTCCCTGCCAGCAGCGTGTTCACGATAAAAAATCGTGGCGATTACGACGTGAAATACGTGTAAGAATCGATAATTACCTTTTACTCCACTCTGCAGAATGTACGATCAATAATTTTGATATCTTTTTTATCAGCCCTCGACAAATAGCGTTGAGAGCTTTGTGTAAAGAGGAAGTATTATATATTTTGCAGTGGCAGTATTTATTTGATTAAATTAGTTTATAAAAATGATTTTTATTTTGCAATGATAGTAACACTTAAATAATTGCCTGTTACAGAATCACACTGGAAAGCAAGGCCAAACTAGAACAATTAAATGTACTTAAAAATGTGAAGAACGATATTAAATTAGACCCTGTCAGTGGCAACGTTCCATCGAAAAGAGAAAAAATCGTAGATGTATGTAATTAAAAAATCAACCAAATTAAAGAACAAACAAAATCTCAATAAAATTCATATCCTCACAGATAACTCTGATACCAAATATCGAAATCACTCTGAAAAATGCTCCTATATTAAAGTGTCACCTGGTTGACACTCAAAAAGAGACTGCAATAATCGCTGAAATACCCCTCACTGTCTCTCTGGTTGCATATTACACCAGGTATTACAATTTTCACCATCTCAAAAAAGAATTTTCTTCAAAATACCATGTTTCGTTACAGATTCCGTATCCACCCTTACCCCCTTCTCGATTTCGGCACCCTAGCAATATGCACTGAGGAAACCATGTACCTTAACATCGAGAACACCGGCAAGCACCAGCTTCGTTACACGCTGTTCAATCCATTGAGGCACCCATCGGTCGCGTACATGAGCCAATCAGGAAAGAGTAGCGCGCAATTCGATCAGAATTTGGGGAAAAAATCGTCGAAGAAAAAGAAGTCCCCCAGAAGCGACAAATCCGAAGTCAAGTAAAGAATATTCTATTGTCTTGGGTGGTTATTGATTCTGAATCTTTGATAAATAAAATGGAAAATAATTGGCAAAAATAGAGGGGGTGAGGAGACAAAGCAATTAACGATTGGACCAATGATGGTGACGAAAACGGAGGGTGAAATTAAGCCAGGTGAAACTGACACGATCGCCATCATCTGTTGCCCTGAGTTTGTGGGAACTGAAGAAGAGCAGATCACTGTCCTCGTGGAAGATAGCGTTCCTGAGGACAGAAAAGGGAAAACGATCCTGTTGATGGTGAAATCGGCTGTTCCTCGAATCGACTTCCACAACTTGGATTCGATATTTCAGGAGAACCACATGGTCGATCGGATTCAGGACTTTGAGTATCCTCGAGAGGTCCTTTCATTTCTTCATTAATATACTATTCACTATTTATTATTAACCCGAGAAACTTTTATTGAAATCTAAATCAGAATTTGTCAAAGAATAATTATAGAAAATTATTGAAATTACAAAGTTTCTTATTCTTATATTTTTCTTTAAAAACAGATTGGACCACATACGGTGTTCGCTCGACAAGAGAACACCCTCTACTTCCGTCACGTCAGGGTGCTGAGCACCCATAGCACTTGTTTCAGGCTATACAATCGAGGCATAGTATCAGCTAACGTGGACGTGCTTTACCTTCCTGAATCTTTGACACCGGAAACCGCCAAGCCAGACACTTTTCTTGTGGAACCACGAAACGAAAGGATCTATCCTATGAGTTTCAAAACCTTCTCTGTTTCGTTCACACCAGCTACTATTGATGTGAATAAATATTTTATTCCTTCCCTTTTTAAAAAAGATCATGAAAAATTATATATCTCGGTCATTAATTAATTATTTTATTAAAAATTGTCCAGAAATATTATATCCTGAAAAATGTAATACTCTAAATTTAAACTGCACCTCTAATCTTAATTAATGAATGATTCGCAAACTGTTTGCAGACGTTTGAAGGAACTTTACAAATGGTCGTAGCTCTGCCCAGTTTTCTGGAGGAGGAGAAGCTGTTCATCAGGCTCGTAGGAGAATCCTGCGTGCCGGAAATAGCAATCGTGGAGCCCGCTCACGGGAAACGGGAAACAGCCGTTTTAAACTTTCCTCGTACTTTGATTAATGAAGCTAATTGCAGACACTTCGCCGTGGAAAATATCGGCTTGGTTAAATCGAAAATAATCATCGAGATCGACGAAGACCAGGACAACGTGTTCACTTTCACACCCTGCTCTGAAACGCATAATTTTCTGCATATCTGGGATCAAGATTGCAGTAGTAATTTAAACAATCAAACTTTTCAAATAAAATTTCTAAAAATTTTGCAAAAACTTAAGAATCATTAAATCTGAATTTTTCTGATATGTTTTTTGTCAAAGAATCCCATGACCAATGCACTGTGATCATTCTGGAGCCAGGAAACGTGGCTCGATTCAAAGTAACATTTTCCCCTAATGAAATCAAGAAGTATAGTGGAAAAGTTCTTCTATACATCGTCGACAATCCATATGAGAACCTTATGATTAATCTGGAGGGTCAATCGTACTTGGAACCGATAGTTTTGGACGGTTTGGAGTTGTATGATAAATATGTAAAGAGGGACTCTCAGAAATTAAAAAGACTATCGAAACAAAGTATCTTGAGAGCAGGTTAACAACAATATTTGATAATATCTTGATGATTCTAAAAGTCCAAAATTCTAAGATTTTAAATTCTTTTAATTTCAAGTTTCCAAAGCCCTGAAGCTCTAAAATTAATTAGATCGAAATTTCAGACTCGACCACGTCGAACCTGGCAGTGTCGCTGACCTACATCCTCGACTGGGGCCTCTGTTTCGTTAAGAAAATGTACAAAAGGACGTTCAAGCTCGTCAATAAATCCATGGATCGATGGTTCCGTTTCGAATGGGCCGAACATTCCCACGTGGTGTTCGTGCCATCAGTTGGACACGTCAAGTATCATACGTACAAAGAAATCGTTGCTATTTTCCTGGCATCGGAACCTACGAATCACAGGAACGTACGTTTCTGCAATAACAATCGATATTACCTCGATGGTATCACCAATTTTCAATTCTCCCCGATCACCCATCGATACTGACCAATTTATCCAATTATACCAGCTTTTCTATTAAGTGATAAAAGAATCATTTTTAAATTAACCCAATTAAATGACCAATCAGGAGGTTCAAATATTTCTTCAGGAATTTTTTCTTCCGATTGCAGACTCGTCTCGAGTGCAGTTTGTGCGAGATCAAGTTGTTCGACCCAGATATCGAAACATTCTGGGACGACAGACAGACCGAGGTTAAATGGGACAAGATTCATGCGGATTTCATGGAACAACCGGAAGGCGATTCATTAACCACGAAAACCGTGCAACCGGTTGCAGAACCGGAACACGAAGTCATGCCTGGGACCAGCAACAGTATTCATCTGTTGCTGGACGCCACCGTTGCCTTCTCAGAATACTCCTGCGATGTCCAGGACATCCATTTCAAGGACACTTTGATGTTCGAGGTGCGTTTGTTAAATTTTAAACAACCTTGTTAAATATTTTTGGAGACTAAAATAATTTCTTTAACTTTTGCTATAAAATAAACAATTTTGAAACGTGAGTAGGGAACAAAATGTTTATTTAGGGATTGAAGTAGAATGGTGTTAATTACACGATGAAACGAATTGCAGACCAGGGAATACACATTTACGATCACGAACCCGGGAATCGTGAATACGGTGTACACCTGGAAGATGAACATGGACGAACAATATCCGAAACGGGACCAAGGAGACGCGGTTAACATCTTTACCAGAGTAAAACTAATGGAGGAGAGTGGTAGTCACCCGAATACGGAATCTTCTAAAAACATCATCTCCGAAAGCAGCGAACCCCCTACCGGGAAATTTGCTAAATACAGGCAAAGTGGCTTTAGAAATGTGAAAATGTTCGCCCAACAGTTTACACCGCTTTCGTTTGGTAAACATTGTAAAATTAGCATTTTGACAAAAATCACTATAAAGTCACATTGTATATTGATTCGATTCTAATTTGAAATAACTTTAGACAATTTTCTGTTTCGAAGTTGAAGCAACATTGTTATTTAAATAAAATATTGATACAATTACAGATACCACGAATGCGAAGTCAGGTCCATCGACGAAAAACAGCACGAATAAATCGGATCTATTCAGCAGCACAGCTGATTTATCAGAAAGGACTACTGACAGCTGGCTAGAAGACGATCAACCATTTTCGATTCATCCTGAAACAGGAACCATACAGCCACAAGAAACCGTTCATTTCACCCTCAAGTTCTCCCCCTTGGATGTGTTCTATTACAAGGCGTACCTTACGTGCAGGTATAAAAAATACGAAATGTATTTTATTCATGTACAATTTGTATATTTTTAATATAATTTCAATCCATCTTTCCTCGTTTCAACAAATACACATTTTAATTAAGTTTTGAATTAATACCACAATGGAATAGTTCATTGTTTCGTTTAACAGGATAGAGAATCTTAATCCGGAACTATCTAACTTTACTATCCCAATCACTGGAAGAAGTCTATTGCCCTATTGTCATTTCGACGTTCAAGAAAGCGACTACGTAACTAGTGGTAGACGCGATCCAAAGCGTCCTGGTCCCATGGGATACGAGATAGGGGATCCCACTTTGTGGCAGAATATCAGGGTAATCGAATTTAAAGTGATCGGCGTCGGTGGGACCCATGTGAAGTAAGTGCAATTAATTTGAACATTGATTTTAACGAACCAGCAATGTGACGAATTGAATGTTGAAAATCTATTGAATTACATTTCAATGAATTATTGGAAACCAGTGTTGAGTTAGAATAAATAAATGGAGAAATATTAATACATAATATTAATACAAATTCACTAATATCGTTATAAAGAGAAATAATTGGACGTTTCTTTTGTTCGATATAATTTCAGAAAGTTTCATCTGATCAATCCAACGATAGACGATTATCGTTTCACCTGGAAGGATCGAACATGTCGTGGCGGGGACGAGATATCGAATTTTCATTGCACGGTTACCGAGGGGGTAGCGGAACGTGGCAAACGGACCGACCTGGCTTTCACGTTTCTGGCAGAGGATCTAGGCGTCTTCGAATCCTTCTGGCTCTTCTCCATCGAAAGATACAATCTGGAGTGCCTTTTCCTGGTCGTCGGTCTCGTAACCGAACCGTCGGTGCACTGCCTCACGGTTCACGTGAAACTGAAGCCAACAATCTTGGGTTGAGTTCCTTCAAGTATTCTTCACCGGGAACCCGATGTCTTCTTCCCCCTTTTTATTTTTCTTATATTTGTTTTATCTTCCACTAAAACACACGTTCCATTCATCTTCTGTGAAACCTTTCAGTTCTCTCTTTTTTTCTTTCATTTTTTAAATGAAACGAATACAAATTTTTGCTGCTTCCCTTTTTGTAAAATATTTGTTCGGAAAGTGTTATGTTTTTGTACGACTTAATTTCGTTGCTGGGTGGTTTTATTCAGGTTACACCGTTCGTGATTCGATCAGATTGTTAAACAACGAAGACTTTGACGTGACGTATACAGTGATGGAGGAGTCTCTGTACAGCGAGGGTAAAATTCAGACACTGAGCGTGACCCCGATGAGCGGTGTACTGACCTCGAAGAAAGAACAACTTCTCTCGTAATATATTTATCAATTAAGCCTAATTACAACCCCCCAAAATTATTTTTCATTGAATCCTTCAACCCCTTTCGAATAATAAAAATAGGAAACTGTGGTTTGAAATTGGGATTGATTACACTTAATTAAATAAATTAAAGCATGTAAGCAGAGTGAATATTCTTTGTGTACATTCATCCCTTCCAGTGGAAATTAATAATTCTTCCAGTCTGAAATTCGTTGCCGAAGAAACCACATTGAAGGAACGGTTCAGTGAACATTTTAATTCGTCCACAGGGTCGAGTACCATCCAACTCGGGTCGGTGAATTCTACTTTTCCATTCAGTGCGCCGTAAAACTGATGAAAAGTCCCCTCACGGTTTTCGTCACCGCCATCGTTTACAACATCGTGTCTTCGGTTACGTACTACGCGGCAAAATCGGGAATCGTGCAAGCTCTCCAGGATAAAGATAACGTTATCGATCTGGGAAGGGTAAGTTAACTCCCTTTCAATGCAGAAAACGTTTCATGAAAATTATTCGTGTCATTTTGAATTTAATTTCATGACAGAAAAGTACCTCAAAATAGCATTTATGATACGTCAATTCAAAGCTTGAACCTTGCCAAAAATAATTATGTAAGGGATTTATAGATATTCTTAAAATAAATCAGTCTTATTTTGATTTAAAGCTGATGCTCGACTCTCCGACGAACATCGTGTTCGAGATACAGAATTCCGGCAAGGTGACGTTTTATTATAGCTGGGACGTTGGTCTGACGCCAGAAACCATATCCAGAGACGCTTACAGCGTCCACATGTCGGAGGAAGAGGGATACGTGGTCAGTGAAGCCCGAATGACCTGTTGTCTGACGTTGACTGCGTTCCGTAAAACGATGATCAAAGATCATTGCATCCTTCTGAAGGTATATTGGCAATCAGCAAACAATTAAACTTCCCCGTAAAAGCGTTTCCATTCCTCTGTTTAACCGCGAGAGTGGCTTTCCTGGTACTTAAAGCGGGCGCCTTTTAATTTACTTTAGATCTCCAATGGTCCGACTTATCGATTCCTGCTGAAAGCTTGCTCGAAGAAGCCCGCGATCGAATTCAGCTTCAACAGATACGATTTCGGGCCCTGTTACATTCAGAAGAATAACGCGATCTGTTACTACAAGGAGCTTGTTTTGAAGAACTCTGACGATATCCCCTTTATGTGAGTCCCTTTACGAGAATTAAGGGGGGACATCTATATAGAAAGCCGAAATTAAGCCAATTTTCAAGAATTATTTTTAAGGATAAAGAATGAATAAATGTTTTCAAGCTTTAGGGGACTATTTAATAAATAGTTGTACTTCATTTCGCAATTTTTTTTAGGTAAATAGAATACAAAATGGCGGAGATACAACATGATGTGCTAGAAGTGTCGCGGAGCGACTTGTAAAACGGTGTACACTCTAGTGTCGGTTCTTATTATCAGAAACAGCTAACCAAAGAAATCTGAGTAGTATATAACTGTAGTAAATGGATGAACCTCAAATTTCGAAAAAATATTAAAAATTGGGCAAATGGCAGACCTCAGAACAAAAAACTCGATTTTTTGAAGAAAAATTGTTTTCTTTTTTGCATTAAAAAGGTGTTTATCTCCATAATTTTAACCTACTTTTAGGTTCATCCAGGAGACTGGACTATCATTAAAGTATATACAAAATTTCAGCCCGATCAGTTGAGTAGTTTTTGAGTAATCGTGTACACCGACTTGCAACTTAGCGGAAAAAATAGTTTCGAGAAAAACGCGTTTAAAGTTTCGGCAGCGCCTTGAATCGGGGCGAAGGTGGCTCACGGGTGGAGGCTCTTACAGCAATATCTTTGTGATTTACTCCAAATACCAATGTGTTTCGCATTCTATATGGTTCAAAGTAACTTTTTAAGCAATAAAAAAAAAATTACTTTTTTGACCGCTTCTACATAGATGTCCCCCCTTAATTCAGCTACTGGAATATCCTCCAATTCTATTTCTAAAGGAATGAAAGATTATCCAGAATGGAAGAATGGTTAAATATAGATATATAAGTTAGAAATAAATTACTAATTAAATTACGAAGCAAATAATAATAACTGATTCTGTAACCACGATTAAAAGAAGATCTTTAGAAATTACTTATTTGCATACAGAATCGAATGCAACTTTGAGGAACGACCACACCTATTAGTCAACCTGAACTCCATTTCCCAGGCCTTACCAGGAAACTCGACGATTACTATACCGATCACATTTCGTCCATCGAAAGAACTCAAGTATCGTGACGACCTAGTGTTCACGATTAACTCGTCTGTCGAGAAGAAAGTAACGATTCTTGGCGAGGGTATTGGTTACAAAGTAAGCATGAAGAATCACCAGTATTTACAGGACATCCTGTACATCCTCAGACAGTAAAAAGGTTTAAAAATTGACAAAAGACACTGACAAACAAAATAATATATATTAGTACAAAATTACCAAATCTAACCTTGCCATGGTACCACAATTTACAAAATTATATTAAATCAAAATTTCACCCAAAGATCTCTCTTTTTAATGATTCTAGATCCATCTGGTGAATCCCCGCGACAAATCCATCGATCTGGGTAGCGTGCCCATCTCGAAGACCGTCACCAGAAAGATCCCAGTGGTGAACAAGGGGTTGGCAGCCGTGGACGTGCAATTCGAGTTGATGAAGAACCTGAGCGGCTACCAGAAACACTGCGAGCATTTGCCAAATTGGGACGGGCCAAATTTCGACACCAACCTGGAGGATCATGATCGAGCGTCCATCATGGAAACGAAACGTTCCTGGACCCAGGACGCGGTGCTGCAAACCAAGGAACCGAATCTTTCCGAGGTGTTGAAGATCGAGCCGTCGACGAGCGTGGTGTTGCGACCCAACAAGAGGATCAACGTGTTGGTCACCTTCAAACCCATCGCAAGAATGAAACCGTTCCTGACCAAAGTGGCTCTTCAGACCTCCTCGATCGTTCTGCCGTTGTTCGTGGTGCAGGGAAGCTGCGTTGGAGCGGAGTTCCAACTGAACAGGACCAGGATCTCCTTCGGCACGGTCGTTCAAGGATACACCGGCGAGACTAGGCTGATTTTAATGAACACAGGGGATTTGGGCGCCAGGTTAGTGCATTGTTTGAGACCAATTTGGACAAACAAGGTCTTAGAAAGCATTGACTCGGGCTGGGAGGTCCTTGCAACTCCCTGTACGTGCTAAGGACCCGTCCAGAGAGTCGGCGACGCACGGTACTTTGACTATGGACTATGGGATTTGAGATTTCTGACTTTTATTTTGATAAATTGACTTTCTATTATATGGGTAAATGGTTTATTTAAAGATTGGAAATTTTATTGTCAAATCCTGATCTTAGAAACTTAGAGATTTAAAAATTAATTTAGATTCAAATGGAACACGTCGAAATTGCCCTCGGTATTTACTATCAACCCCTTGTCCGGCTATTGCTCCCCTGGCATGGACATCACTTTTGTTGTCAATTTCCAACCCCATGAACAATGCAATTCGGTCGAGGGTGAGGTGAGCTATGGGAAAATTTCTATGGGAAAATTCTCCCATTTTAAATTAAAGTTCTTAGGTGTTAAAGATAAACATTTTCAATTCAGGCAGAGATAGTATTAGAGAAATACAGTTCTCTAAAGACGAGAATCATCGGAAGGTGTTCGAAACTTCCGGAACCAACAGAGACCATATCATTCGAGTCTCTGGTACGCGAAAGACACACGCAATCGTTTGTTATCATGAATGATACCAACTTACCTTGGACGCTGAAGCCCGAAGTGACTGGAGATTATTTCTTTACCGAAGATGTCCTGGAGGTTCCCGCGAAAGGATTCGGCTCCTGCGAGATCACCTACCAGCCCCTTGCCATGAACACCGATGACAACCTGCACACAGTAATAACAATCTTGATTTATTATTGTATGGTTATCCTGGTTTTCTGAATTATTAAATAATTCGTTTAGCGGATTAATATATTCCGTTCGGGATAAAAGAATATTTTATTTGCACAGGGGACATTATTGTTAAAACTACCAGAAGACAATTTACCACTGCTGTATTCTCTAAGCGGAAGAAGCCTTCCACCGGAAGCTACAGCGGTGATCAATCGTAAATTCCCAGCTAAAACGAAATATACGGAATCGTTGACTGTGTACAATTGGCTCGACAGGCACCAACAATTCGATTGCATCATTGAATTGTTAAATAATGACCATAAACAATCAGAGGTTCGATCTTCGTGGCCCAGTTCCGGTCTATAAATATCTGAATTCCTTCGATTCATTTCGTTCTTTATCGACAGATACCCTTGTTCAAATTCCTGGGAAATAACAAGATCGACGTGCCATCGAGTAGTCAAAGAGATTATTGCGCCGTGTTTTATTGCTACGAGCAATCGAATTTCAATTTCAGAGTAATTTATCGCCTACTCTTCCTTATACTTAATTCTAAATATTTTGATTAACTCAATACAGATATCGTTCATCAACGACGACAAGGAGTTCCAATTTTATATGATCAATTACGAGGTCACGGAACCGGAAGTGATCGAATCGATCAAACTGACAGCCCCGTCGAGGTCTCAAGTGTCTCACGAGTTGAAAGTGGAAAATCCTTTGGAACACCAATCGGTTCAGTACACAGCAAACTGTGATAACCCTCTCGTTGCTGTTCACGAGCTGCCGAAGACTGTGGCACCCTTATCGCACGTGAGTTAATTACGTATTTAAACTTCCATTTCAACAACGTTTGATTAACATTATCGGATTTCTCTAATTAAAAATTTGCTTCGAAGGGAGGTTTCTCATATTTTTCTTGGCAAATTTCAGGAGTATATTCATATACAGTATAATCCAATGTTACCATGCGAAGAAACCGTCACGATGCTGTACGTTAATTGCCCAGAATTGGGACAATATCCGTACGAATTACGATTAAAAGCTTTGCCATCGCCCCCAGAGAAAGTCACACGAGTGTATGCAACTTTGGGAAGCTCGTGTGTGTTCTTGCTTCTTGTTAACAATTACACGACGAAACCTGCCAAGTTCGAGATCGAGGTACGCAAAGATATATTAATATAATTTAATAAGAATGAAGAAATCTCAAGTGTAGAAATAATTTTTTTAATGAATTTACTTGCACTGCCAAGTGTCAAGATTACGATAACTGGAATTGCAGGTGGATTGTGATTGTTTCACCTGTGAGAAAAGAATCACTGTTCCGAAATTTAATAGTACGTCAATCAAGGTGACCTTTGAACCTTGTGACTTGGAAAATGCAATTGCCACGTTGACAGCGTCATCGAAGACTGCTGGGGATTATGTGTAAGCAAAAATGAAACAATTTTCGATCAAATATTAGCAAAAATTGCAGTATCTCACAGAACAAAATTAATAATTGTCCATTTGTTTTGAAGATTTCCTCTGATCGGTATTTGCTCATTACCGAAACCTACAGGGCCCTATGAAATTACTCATGACTCTCCAGCATCGATATCATTCAAAAATGTTTTCAAAGAAACACAAACATTTGAGTTAGTCGTCAATCTTCCTGAGGTTTTTGAAATAAAAGCATCATCGATCATGTTGCTCTCCAAAGAGGTAATTTTTTACAAACATGAATGAAATATTTTGTATTTATCCAATGTAATTTATTTCTGAAGGGTATTGTCATTAATGTGTTCCTCCGGGAAGAGGAGAGTGAAAATGAGAGTGGGAATAAGAATGGGGATGAGAATGAGGATGAAGAAACTTCAGTGGAAGAAAAATACCCTGTTATGGGAAAATTGATAGTGTACTGTACCGATCCCACACTCTCCCACGTGAATTGGATATATTATTTAAAAGGAATTTTTGAATAAAATAAAAATTTCTTATTTGAACACTGACAAGAAAATTTCTTCCTATTTCTGTTAAATTTATGAAGGAATAATTTCGATTTTTCATGTTTCAAAAATTTTGAAGTCTCAAACTTTTGTTTACAGTATCAATTTCTATAATATTACAACAAAATAATTATTCACCTTACGAATACCCTTGTTCATGGTAAAAAATAGTACAATATCGATTTTTAGAAAATTAATGAATTAAAATCAACAACAGGGCCCCTAATGTAAGGCAGTCGTCCCTGTCGTATACACGACCAATCAGCTGTTTCTCCCAGTTGTAGCATCTGCGAGACATTATTGTCTTCATGTCCGTTCTAATTCCGTATTAAAAGTCAAAATACATTAATCATTTCATTAACAGGACAATTATTAAAAAACGTATACAGTATAAGTGTCGAAATACGATCGTTTTAATATTAACATCGACGAAAGCATCGTCAAGATGAATACCTAACCTCGAATTCTCGGCCATCGGGCATCCTCGAGCAACCATGTAAATCATCGAAAGCATTCCAATGTATCATTCAAATCGAACGTATCGCGCGGAAAGTACATCCCAGTTCTTTTCTGCCGTGTACAAAACGTTATCGGGCTTTCCGCAACGAGTTCTCCTCGATGAAGCTTATGAAAGCGAGCGACAGCGTATCCCAAGACTCCTAATACCAGTACTCGGAAACGGACCGTCCGCGGAGCGCGCGTTACGATGACCGAGAAATCCAGGAAAATAGTGACCAGATTTCACCCCATCCACGGGGAAAACATAGTGCTACGCGAGGACAGTACCGTGGCTTATCGTACTGCCAGCTTTGCCAACTCCCTGGCCTTCAGCGAAAAGCCATTGCAGCCAGGAGAGATATTCCTTGTGGAGATCGAAAGGATCGAGATAGGATGGAGTGGACACATGAGACTGGGCCTGACCCTCATCGATCCAGCCTCTGTGAGCAACAGTCTACCCCAGTTTGCCATGCCCAACCTTGTCAAGCTGGGAAACACGTGGATATTTGCCATCACCAAGAGCCAGACTATATGGGATAGCTTTGAGGGCTATGGTAAAGCTTCTATCTTGTATAATATTGATTCTTTAGGTAAATGCTTAATCTCTGTATGTTTCAAGGTGAAGGAATACCGTCTGGGGAGAAGAAACTGATCACAGACGGGGTGAACGTGCAAACCTCCCGAGGAGTCATACCATACAATGCTCTTAGACCAAATATAATTGATCCTACTCAGTACATTTTGCCTACGGATGCTGGTAGTCGGATTGGAATCATGTATGTGCCACAGGCTGGCTCGGACAAGGCTGAGATGCACTTCATAATAAATGGGGAGGATCAAGGTGTGTGCGGGAAGGACATACCTTACAAGGCAGGACCTTTACGCGCTGTAGTTGATGTATATGGTACCACGAAACAAGTCAGAATAGTTCAGCTATACGGCGGTACGTTTTCTTCTAACTTTTTTAAAATAAAGTTGTCTTCTTTTGCTTATTAACTGTATGTTTCAGCAGTATCTACCCTACAAAGTGCCTGCCGTGATGCTATATTACAATATACCAAAAGGAACGCAGTCGACTCGCTTCCACTTCCACGGGTTCTAAAGGATTATTTGCTGTATCAGTCGCAGTGAAGACTGCATCATTCCATTTTATCCAACGACTGTATCTCGAATCACGTTCGAATAGCGATTCTTTCGATGCTCATACAATATTTTTACAGTTTCACTTTTCTACAATTTAACGATACGTTTAACCGCTTGAGAGGACGATCACTTTCGTTCAACGATTTCCTTTGTAATTTACTGTGTAACGTAGTACAACGTCGTTCGCGTGAATGCCAAATTTTCGATTGTAAATAATGTAAGAAGTTGTTGACAGAGCACCGGATACGGGACACCCTTACGTTCTCGGTTTTTGTCGTTTCAGCGTTTTTATTAGCGGCTAAACACCATTATACATAGTACACACTCGAGTTCTCACACGTTTCATGTAACATCCGATCTTTGACGCAAATTCTACATGTAACGACTTGTATTCAAAACGAAAGTAATGCGAGGTTACATTGGGTCGCACTGTTAACACACGCAACAACGGATCGAATTGACGTAGTCAGTCGGGTCCGAAATGTTTTTCAGAATAAATGTATTTATAGAAAAAAAGAAAGTAATTGATTTAGTGTATTTGTACAACAGAGATGTCTTTACATTAAGCGTTCGACGAGAACGATTTGCTGCTGCTGGTTGGCAGAAGAAGGGCGAACATAATCACGTAAACGAAGGATACGAGGAAGAAGGCCAACCAACCGATCAGAATCGACACATACTTCCAAGTGGACTCTTTTTGATTAAAAGACACCAGGTTCGTGTTGTCGTCGGCGCTCGTCTCCATTCTGGCCGACATTTTCGGGTCCAACATGCTCACTAAAAATACCTGGCCTACTCTGCTTCTCAAAATCGAAACGGTCACCGACGACATCCAAGCTGGCGCCTCGGTGCTCAGCTCTTGCATCTGACGGAGAATGCTGGTGAGGATCAACGAGAACGCGGCCAGGACCAACGAGTTCTCGTAAAACACGACTGAAAAGACCAGTTGTTAACGTCGAGGACAATTTATAACAAATCTAACACGATTTCATGACAGAAATGTAAACACTTACGTAGTTTGGGAACAGTGGCCCCGTTATAAGGAATTTTCCATTGCACATCTTGCAAACAAAGCAGATGCAAAACGAAATTGAGATTCGCGATTACCATACGTTCGGTGGATCTTGGATCCAGCCATAATACCATCAACGTCATCATCACAAGTGCTGTGCGCACAAATGAATGTTTAAATCACCTATCGTTCAATGATCCGTTAACGTTCATAGCATTTTACAAACCTAACATCATCGGCCCGTAATAGGCGGTATACATCGAGCTATATCTCTCCAGAATGACATGATACAACAACATTTTGCTGGTGAACCCCACACCGAATTTCGATTCGATCAGACGTTCGCTCTGGGAAATGTGCACCAGGTCCCACTCCATACTTGCCTCGTATACGTCCTCTGTGAGCTGAGCAAAGTTTCGAATCTCAAAACCGATCTTCCCTCAATTTTAATAATTTTATTCCAAAGATACTTCTAAATTTTGACTAATAAAATTGCCTCGAGACGAAACCTAGGTTTTGCAATGTAATAAATAACAAATACCATATCCTAGTATTACAATCAGTGACGTATCGTAGCTAAAATTAGTAGGGGTGGCACCCTTAGAAAATTGTGACTGACAAAAAGGACTCGTCAAGTGGAAACGGGGGGAAAATCATTTAAAACCCTCTTGGAAATACGTACTTGGCCTTCCTGAACCAATTTCACAAAACGTATATCGATCTCGTCGGTTGAATGAGACCAGGAGGTAATGTACAAGGTGCAATTCATCGTATCGTAAGGCCACCAGGTGTGATCCGATTCGCAGAACACCGTGTGCACCTCCGACGGTACGCAAAATACCGTGCCCATATATTGCAGCCAGCATTCGACCCTAGGCATCTCCATGTCGATGTCACTGGTTGTTCTAAATATTACCCAGATCGTCATAAATATCCTAGATCAGTCCCCTTTCATTTAAGAGTAAAACTCGAATCGGAAGCTATCGAGATACTACGTTGAGAATGACTGTCGTCATTTGTCAATGTCTAAGTAATTAATTAATGTAATGTTTGCAAGTCACAAGACGATTTTCTTGATAAAAATGGCAACCAAGACTTACACACTATGCAACACTATATCTGGCACCCAAATGTCGTAGCTCATCACTTGAAGCCACCGTATACCATCGAATAACCATGGTTCCCAAGTAAGATGAGGATCGGTCCACATCTATCGTCCATCAAAAATCATCATGAATATTGATTTTACCTGTGATTCGATGCTTTTCTAACAGTACTCACCAATTTCGACCAAACGTGAAAGTTAACCGTGTTCGATATTTCATCCTAGCGATAAGAAATAGTGTTCGGAATCAGAATATAAAAATGTGGGTCAGTAGAAAATAATTGATAAGATTTTGGACCTCGAAGAATTAGCCCTTTTTGGCTACTTGGTTCAAACATTGGAATATTCAAATTTTGAAAGGAATTACTTGGCCTAAACTACTTACAACTTCAAACTGACGTATGGACATTCCGAATTGAACGACAGTAGCGTTCCTGTAATCCTCGGTGGGTCTGACCTCTCCGTCGTAGAAGCAAAATAAATATTCCTTCAATCGTTGCAACGTCGAATTTTCCGCGATATCCTTGCAATTCCAGATACAAGACACCTGATGATCCTGCAGGATGCCGAGGATCACGAATGTCGCCAGAAGGATGCCTCTCATTTTGAAACGAGAGCACAGAATCAATGCGGCATCCGTGTCACGACTGGACATTGAAAGATCGTAGGAGACACGATCGCACGCCCAGTGAAATTGTAAACCGTGAACATAGAAAACCGCCCCCTTTCGAGCACGTCATCCGTTTATCTGCGTCGAAAAATTTGACATCATCCTGTATCAAGGTGTATCGTTACACCTCGTGCAGATTCGAATTTTCAATCTTGGTACGCCCGGTCAATCGTGACCCAGTTTGCAAGGAACAAACGTACAATTATGTTTTTATGGAATTACGTTTGTAAGAATCTAACATTACGTGAGACTACGTTTGCAAGGACATAACCTTACGTAGAACTATCTGTCCATGAAATTACGTTTGTAAAAACCTAACATTAGATCAGCTAAATAATTTCCCCTTCTCACAGTATCTAACAGAGATTAGCCAAATTTTAGGCAAACCTGTGATAAAAGTGGCTCTATAAATATTAGAGATAGAATTGGAGGTGGCGTAATTGCTCCCAAGAGGATTAATTATCATGGTCGTGAAACTTGACACTATTGACCTCGTTTCAATTATTTATCTATAAACTGGAACCAAGAGGGGAAAAATGTATTCGAAACGAATTGTAAGGAGGAGGAATAATCATGATGATCGTGATCCAAATCAGCATACAAGGATACGTTAGAAAAATCGATATAAATGATCGTTTATTGAACAATGAGAATCTACAATCGATGAAACGTAGAGCAGAGAAACATTTTTCATCTTCAAGTCGCCGGCACAAGAGCAGACAGAATGACGATATAAGTGAAAACTACGGCGAAGAAGGATAACCACTCGACGATCGCTGCGAAATGTCTCCAGGACGATTCCTTGGATTTACCCTCAGCCTTTGGGAGATCGGCATTCTCCTCGTTCTCGCTGCCAAGTATCCCACTGGCGGATAATTTGGAATCGTTATCGGCAAGAATGAGAAAACGTCCTGCCCTGTTGTTCAGCACGAATGTCGTCGTCGAAGAGATCCAGTTTGGTACCTCGATGTTCATGTCTTGTATCTTACGAAGCAGAGCGGTTAAGACCAACGCGAATACCGCCAAAGCTAGCGAGTCTCGATAATACAGTACTGCAAGTCGAAATTATTTATTGCTATATCGTGGTTTGCAAGGACGTAACTTTATCTGGGACTAGATTTGCAAGGACTAACTTTACGAAGGGCTAAGTTTGCAAGGACATAACTTTACATAGACCTGACCTACCACGAAAATGAGTTTACATAGACTTAACCTCGGACGATATTTCCAACAATGAATTACTTACGTATATTAGGCGGATTAGTGCCATTGTACGGCAATTGCCAATGCAAATCGAATATGCAAAGCAAATGGCAAATCAAATTTATGCCAGCCACAGCGAGCCTCTCCGTTGATCTCGAATCCAACCAAAGTACAGTTATCGTGAGCAACATCATCGCTGAAGCGTAAAACAGGCACGTATTCGTAAACTAATTTGCCTTAACGATTGTTCCTTAAATTGATACATAACAAAGCGTGCTCGTACCGATCGCAGGTATCACGTAGGTGGTATGCATCATCCCGTAGTGTCTACTTATAGAAAACTCATAAACTATCATGGGGTAAGTGTCGTTCGGACAACACTGGTACTTCTTCAACACCTTGTACGCGTTCACTACTTTGAAATCCCATTGACTGTTGTTCGTGTAGCCTTCCATTTGATACTATACCATCAAACAATTTTTATAACATAGAAAATCGTTGATTTTGTAATTGTTACACAACAGAACCTCCAGTATCTTTTGTACAACTCGACAACCAAGAAGGATCAAAAGTTTAATGTAAAGAAAATGAAAATTCGATCGATTTACCGCGTTTTTGTCTAAATGAAAGTTCACTTCCTCCCCTGAATGAGACCACGAGCCAAAATTGATTCGACATTGATGAGTGTCGTAAGGCCAGGAAACAAAGTTTGTGGAGCATTTGGTAGTGTGCCTCAAGGAGGGCACGCAGCTGACCGATCCTGAGCTGAAGATCAGACAAGTGGTGGATGGTATCCCTGTCTGATCTATCGACATGTCGCCGCTAATGAACGATACCTCGTTAATAACCTTGTTCGACGTTGAACGAACGAAGAGCAGAGAATAATTCTTACGAATTGTAAACCGATAGATCGGGTATCCAGATCTCGTCGCTTTTCACCTGCATGAAATTAATCCCGTCGAAATCGCTCGGTTTCCAAGTCAGATGAGCGTCCGTCCAGGTCTACAAAAGATCGTCGAACCGTCATCGATAAATCTCAATGGAAATGATAATTAACGTCACTTACGAGTGCCATCCAACTGTGCAACGTCATTCTGCTGTTCCATTCGTCCTGAAAGAAACAATACCCGCAAACGGTGGTATAGAAGAGAGCGAGTACGGTGTTCGTACGTTGACTGACTGAGAGATTTGCTACCTTCAATTGTTAGAGTTAGATCTCGAAGGACTTTGGATTGTAAGAATTGGGGAGTGCTAGTAACTTGGATTGCTAATACCTCGAATTGCTAATACCTCGGATTACTAATACCTCGGGTTACTAATACCTTGGATTGCTGGTACCTTGAATTACCAATAGTATAGACGGCTAATACCTGGAATTACCACCTTGAACGTCAGTCAACGGACTAAAACCACCACCAAAGTATAAAAGCTTACGAATTCCAGAAGTTTCGGTAGCAATCTAATGTTCACATTGTTGACGATCTGATGAGAGGGTGTCGGTCGCACGGTACGATCGTACTGGCAAAACAGATGCCTCTTCAGGTTCAGCAGCGGCGACGGATTGCCATAATTCTTACAACCAAGGGTGAAGATATCGAGTTCCGATGTAGCCTCTGTTCAAACAATTTCGTTTCTTTTTTCATCAAACCGCATCGTTAGTCGTGCAAGCAACAACCAAGGGTTAATGCATCGAAGGATTTTGGAACAAAGGGATCACGTGGACACTGTAACAACACTTTACCAAAACCTTGATAGCAGAAGACGAGGACGATACCGAGCACCGTGAAAGTTCTCATTTTTGATCGAAATGAGCCAACAGTCAGCAGTCGACTGAACTGATTTCCCGTTCGTGGTCGAACGATTATTGAACGCCCCATGAAATTCGAAGCCGCAGATACGTGAGACGCCCCCACGCTTGTTAAATGCATTCCTTTTTTCCATAAGTATTTTCAGATATAACAATTAGTCGAACGATTCTATGTATATAAATAGTCGGACGATTTTGCGTTTGACCGATTAGAGCCGGACTTTATGGGACCTGGTTGACGATAAATATAAACCACCCAAACGATACTTTCGTGCATTTAACTCTCGACGCATCACACTTCCGTGGAAGTACAATGTTTGCGCTGCATTATCGTAGAATTGCATTTGAATTGCAATTGCATTTTGCTGTACTAACGTAAAACTATATTTCCATAAAACTGCGTTTACGTAGAACTATGTTTGCATACAATTGCATTCTATTTCCACGATAAAATAAAACAATTTAATAGCTAAAAAGGCACGTCTCCAAAGTTTCAGGACACCTCATCTATGAACCCTAGGGTTAGAGTTAGATTAATCTACATCATTTCTTTAAAACTTTAGCCAAAAATTGGAACCACGTTTGGCGCCTGTATTCAAATTGTCGTTCGAGGTGTCAAAGCTAATTATCGGCTGACGCGGCTGACAAGGAGTCATTTCAACTTCTGAATCGCAACATCCAGTGTTGATAAGAATTCGAAGCGTCTCGCTCGCTCGCACGCGGAGCAGAACGAAGCGTATTCATCGCTACGTGAATTTAATCTCAAAGAACTCGCTGACAGAGCATGCGTATTACTACGTTCTACTTAAAACGCCGAGCACACGCGATAAACGAGCCTAGTCTGCCACGCGTTTTCGTACGACTCGGTGGACGCGTTTTATGTATATTATTTTTTTTTTTTTTAATTTTTTTTATCCAACAAAACACGTGTGTCGATTCGCTCGAATGAGACGAACAATTGCCCCTGGAAGGTCTGTTTTTTCGAAAGAATGAAATATATAGGAGCCTTAGATGTCGGAACTACAACCGTGCGTTTTCACATCGTCGACGAACAAGCAATTACCGTAGCCTCATGCGTTGAAAAGGTTTGAATAACAATTTCTGTAATTCGAGGAGTTGAAATAATTCTGTTTACAACAAAATTTTTTGTATAGTTTTGTAAAATTGAATCACGATTGACAGTGATTCCAGAATAATTGATTCTCATTATTAAGTCACAGACGCGAATTTGAATACCGTAACAGTATAATAACATAGTAGCGTAATAATTGTCTTAACAACTTTATTATACACACACTGTGTCAGCAAAAAGTAATGAAAAAACTGGAATAATAATTTTCCTAATGTAAAGGAGATCGATAATAGAGGATCGAAGTCTATAAGTGTCTTATATCAATGCTAAAGAAAAGTTTAAAGAATATTTGATTAATCTCGTGATCGATACGTCATACGTACGTACTGTGCAAATATAATTGAACGTTTCATTAATTATTGGAGAAGTGTCTAACTGATGCACCATTCGTTGACAAACATGAATCAATGCCAAGAAAGCAATGATTCAGATTCATACAATTAAAAAAAAAATATAGGAGTTTAGAAACTTTGAAGAACCTTAGATAATTTTTAATAACTGAAGGGGTTAGATATAAATATATTGACATGTTAACAATTTTCACAAACGTTACAACATTTACATAATACTAATTCACCCGATCTCCAACTATAATTGAAGCATAATTATCGTTCATTATATAGGATTAACCTTCAGTTCGCATATAACTATGAATATTAACCCAAGTATGCGCAAACTTAAGAATTGGTTTCTATTTTAGTAATCAAGACCGTGAATTAAAGCAGAAACGAAGGACGAAATCAAGGTTTCTTAAATCTCCTTTGAAGATGCAAAACGAGATTCTGTCCCCTCTCAGGGAACACGAAAAGAATGCACATGATTCCAGCTATTAAATTATTATGAATTTTTTCAGAAATTCGGAAAATATTCTGACTCATTTGTTGAACCACCCAGGTATTAAGAGCGGTTTTATCACGGCTGTTTGAATTTTCCTGGTTTATACGAACCGGTTTCAAACGTGTCACGTAATATCTGGCTATTGTGTTATTGCATGATACATAGGCCAAGGTGAAATATTAACGACAATTGAGAGGGACCAGCGATTTGATCCAGGCAATGTAATAACACCTTAACCTGTTACTAATCGACCCAGTTCGTCTGTGTACAACACACGTTTGTTTAAAATTCATTCAACAAAGAGAGTGTCATCGAACGAGTTGCTCGACTTTAATGTTGTCATCGAATCGAAGCAATTTAATATTCGATTTATCGCGTAACCTTTGACGTTTTAGCTATTTATTAGCGCTCTAATGGGAACAAGATAATCTTATTTTGTTTTAATTGTAGCCAGCTATTGTAGTAAGCATAATGAGGACAGAAAGTGGAATGGGTATATGTGGGTGGGAATTGTGGGTATGGTCAAGGTAGTAGAATGAAAAGTACAGTAAATATAATAAATATAGTAGGTGTAGAAGGTATAGCACTATAATACAATAGCATAATAGTGAGAATACCAGATGCAATAAAAATAATAAAATAATAAACAGAAATGAAAATCAATTAATTAATTTCTCTGATTGCAGGTCCAGCTACTATACCCAAAGCCTGGCTACGTAGAAATTGACCCTGATGAACTATGGAGGACCATAGTGAACGTGATCAAGAACACCTTAAGAGGTAAACTTCAACGTCCTATTCTGGATCATTACTTAAAATATGCAGTTAAGAAAGTTCATGCTAAATTGCTCGTTAATTGGCAGATAACAAAGTGAAGCCAGAATCAGTTGTTTGTCTCGGGATATCAACTCAACGAGGCAGCTTTACGACATGGAACATGAAGGATGGAAGACACTATCACAAGTTGGTACAATGTGACCCATTGTTGAAAGTTTGTTCAACTTATATACTTATTTTTCATTCCAGTTTTATCACATGGAAAGACTTGCGAGCCGATACGATGGTCAAAGAATGGAACTCGTCGATAACAATGAAAGGACTGCGGCTCGGATCGCAAATTCTATACACAGTGACAAGAAGAAAAAGATTTTTAGCTGCCAGCGTTTTCAAATTCATGAACTCCCAGGTTCGTGAATAAGAAAAAACAGTATTCCTTGGTAGCAAGTTTAATTTCTTCAATTTCGTTCGCTGTATTTAATTATTTCATCGAATTCGAGAAATTTTGTTTGATTTCACTGTTGTTTATTTTATATTGTTTGTGTTACAATGGAATTTAGATGACTCTGAAGTTGTTATGGGTGTTGCAACACGTGCCGGGTTTGCAGGAGGCTGCGAACAGCGGAAATGCCGTTTTCGGGGGCGTTGATTGCTGGCTTTTGTATAAACTAACCGGTATTAATTTTAACCCTATATTCTCAACATAAGTAACATAATTTCTAGAATATCCACGACATTTCTAAAACACCTAAACAACGAAAAATGCTTCAATTTTTATTTAAAAATTCTCTTCATTAATTTTCCTATTCGAGGTGTCAGAAAATTAATTGAAATTAACAAGAAATTGGTTTACAGGGAAACACGTGACGGATGCATCAAGTGCATCAGCCACGGGGCTCTTCGACCCGTTCACGATGAGCTGGTCCAGCGTGATAATAAACATGCTGAAACTTCCGCACAACATCTTCCCGGAAGTGCTGGACACAACAGGAAACTTTGGCCTCACCTCGAAAGAGATATTCGACATCGAGATCCCGATACTTTGCTCAGTAAGTTGCCCCTTCTGTGATCGTAGATTGGCAGAACAATGACGCAGAACGAATATATATTTGTTAATTTATTAGATGTTATTTAAAGTAGATGGCAGACCAATCGGCCTCCCTGTTTGGTTCAGGGTGCATTCAACCGGGAGAACTGAAGATAACTATGGGGACTGGCACCTTTATGAACGTTAACACGGAGACGAAGCCCCATGCGTCTGTTTCAGGTGAAGAAATTAATTTGTTAGAGATATGTCACCTTCCTTTGAATTTTGTTTCGAAATCCATTGAATTCTGGTGGTTGTTTGAATTGAAAATTGCTATTTAAGGAATTTTGATCATTTTATGGGAAAATTTTTAATAAAATTATTAAAAATAATTTATGTGACACCCTGATTTAATTAAAAAATATTAATTCATTGCAACAGGATTGTATCCCTTAGTTGGATGGCGTGTCAACGATGAGGTAGAGTATATAGTGGAAGGTGCATCAAATGATACAGGTGTGCTGATCGAATGGGCAAAAAAAATAGGTAACTAATTAAGCTCGCCTACATTTATTTACTATAATTTAAAGATCCAATTTGTTTCAGGAATCATTAACCAGGCTGATGAAGCAGCGATTATGGCAAACACTGTAAACGACTCCGATGGAGTGTATTTCGTTCCTGCCTTCAGTGGGCTGCAAGTATGTTCCATTTTTTATTCAAAAAACAGCATCAAAGTTAAAAAGTTCCTTGTTGAAGTTTAAATTCAGAGAAGTTGTATAACACGAAGAACATTTTTGCAATTAACAAATTGTTTTCCAGGCTCCTATAAACGATTACTCAGCAGCCACTGGTTTCATTGGTATAAAACCAACGACAGAGAAAAGTCATATGGTTCGATCCGTATTGGAAAGTATCGTTTACAGGATATTGCTCCTTTACGAATCCTTGTGCGAAGAAACCTCCTTCACTTATCACAGTATACGGTTAGCAAACAATCTTCTATATTTCCGATTAAGAAAATTAATAAGAAAGGATAAAGAATCTTTTTTTTTTATTTTAGGGTTGATGGTGGAGTGTCCAAAAACGATTTCATATTACAATTGTTGGCCGATTTAACGGGCCTCGAGGTGGATCGAGCGACAACCATAGAAATGTCTATTTTAGGAGTCGCTTTTCTAGCCGGTTTGCAACACGGTATGTAAATTATTATCTAAATGGCCCGATTTCGTATCAGAAGTAATTATAATCTCGACACTAGAAGCACTGATCAATCTTATCAAAATAATTATCAACGTAACTAAAAAGAATTTAAAAAATCATTAACTTCTTAAATGAATAATAAAAAAAAATTGTTTAAATATTGTTCAAGATGTATACTTGCTAATTTTTTATCTAAAGAAAAAACTGTAAAATACATTAAAAATCTTTTATAATAATTTGCATTCGTTTAATTACAAATTAATTTTTTGTACTAAAAAAAAGCATGAAATATTTATCAAAAATCTGCAAGTGTTTTTATAATTATGTAAATAAATGTAACTTTTTTTCGTGGAAATCAATAAAAGGATTACATAAACAGTATATTATTATGTAATTTATGTAATCGTTTTTACTGGACTTTCTCTGTGTTAGAAAGAGAAAGTCTGAAGTATCTCGTTTATTTAACTACACTTTCTCGTACAGAAATATTTATAACAAGAATGATCTTAATCGAATAAAAAATTTTCCTTTCTGCAGGAATTTGGAGCAACAAAGAGGACGTGCTAAAACTTCGAAAGACGGAGACGGTGTTCAAACCAAATGAGAAGAACAGATTAAGATATCAGCCAATAATTGCTCAATGGAAACGAGCTTTGAAAAGACTCAGCCAATGGTATTAGCCTAAGCTCACTGCCTACGTTTGCCATAAAGGCAAATGTCTCTCAATAAACTAAAAACCATTTTTAATCGTTGTTATAGCCGTACGTTTTATAATTGTTATAAATAAAGATGACACATTTATAAAAACCGAGGACAATTTTTCATTCCATCAAAAAACTATCGATATTAATTTCTTCCATCTTTTTTCTACATCTTAATGAATACTCGAAAACGAGACAACGTTTTGTTATAAAATTATTAATCAGCAGATAAACTTGCATAAATTATACGTAGAAAAACGTTCATTTGAATACGAGAAAAAAAATATACATTATTAAAGTGTTCGTGTATCAGCCAAACATTTTGAAAACGAAGAGAACAAAAATGTTTTGATCAAAAATTGCAGGAAATTTATAGGTGTCACAATAGAAATAAGAATCCTGCAGTATTTTATACAATATGAGACCTGCAATCTGTGATTTGTTAAGGTACCCCTTAAAATTTACCTAAAGTTATCTGGCTGGGGTTATCCTCGAAGATGACGAACGCTGAAAGATCACAGAGTCCAGCCATACTGGGACACCCTGTATACAACACAACTTTCTTATTCCTCCTACTATACAATTTTGCAAATTACACGCCTGTTCTTTCACGCAATGTCAAAGTAATCAACGAATCCTGAGAAATCGAATATTTTCGTCATTGACATAAGAAAATCATACATTGTACTTTGGTAATCAGGGCATCCTGCGCGAGCATACCAATAATTTTCGATCGACTTATAATTCCACGTTGCGATCCTATCGTTAAAAGTTACCATTTTATGACGTGGTGAAGTTCGACATGTCTCATGAAAGATTCTTGAACTGTCGTCACTTTGTCATTGAAGAACTAAGACCTTAAATCAAGCTACGAATGGACAACCATGGAATCTTGAGAAAGGACTTTAAAAATAAAATGAAAATTCAACGCTGACAAAAGAATGCCAAAATATGAAATAAACGACGGAAGTGGAGAATATTCAAGTTATGTGGGGCGAATGTAGATTGAAAAATTTTGAAATTAAAATTAGAAACCGAGCGTCGAAATTGAATTAAAATTCTCTCTGATATGAAAAATATTGCCTCGTGTAACAGTCAGAATAATTCGTAATAAACGTCGTATTTGCATCCGATTATGCAAGTTTCAAGAACCATTCTTCAACGAGCCGCTCGTAAATCGCTGCTTTCTATGAAATTGCTACTCCGTCCACTTTCTTCCAATTTTCCCTCGTGTAAAATTGTACGCATTTGTGTTTCATTCAGCAGTCGGTTAATATAAACGTAATCGTGAAAGTGTAACACGCAATCTTTATCATTTCCAATCCCCCTCGAGCACCGAGGTATATTTAGAAGATCGAATAGACAAATATATTGAATAGACAATTTTCAAACAAAATGTAACACAAATTGATTCAAGTTGGTGCGATAAAAATATTTTATTTTGCGCCGTAGATGGTTAAAACTAAAATACTATACTATACAATGGAATCCAAAAATGTGAAATATTTATCTCTGGGCAAAAATACAACACGATTGCCTACCACGCCAGGGGAGTCTACCGTGTTTGTCATCGAAATTCCTCAAATTTTTCACGCGACGACGTCGCGCGGCCAGAATCGAACGAACCAGGCCCGATCGAATCGCTTTTCGATTCTCCAAAACGATCCTCGAGGTTTTCAACGGACAACGAATGAATCGATTGCCAAACCAAGATACGATCAAACGTTCGTCGTAGTTGTTGCTTGTATGCAAATCGAACCACGACCTCGACACTTTTGACTCGATGCATAAGTTACAATGAACTCCTCCCGCCAGCCTACTTCCGCCCGAGACGTTTCTAAAATTAAGCGAACACCGATTGTGTTCGATTTAGTTAATTTCTGTCCAACGGGCGATCGCGTCGTATCACCTCGTCAACATCGTTCAACGATAAGACAATCGACGTCGAAAATGGTGAGTAAAAGTCGACCGATTGCTAGCAACAAAATTTATTGACACTGCACGCCATTATTATTCTCGATGATGTAATTGAGAGGGGGGGAAGGGAGAGGAGCTTTCTTGTCCAATCGTTGAAATTCCTTGCACGTGTCTGTACCCGAGTGTCAAATTAGCCCAGCTTCGATTTTATAGAAATTTCTCAAATTTCAAGCTTTGATCGTTTTGTTTAATATTTATCACGACTAAAATGAATATTTCTCGGTATTTTATGAATTTCTAAAAAATGGTACCTTGATCGTTTTGCCAAATATTTGTTGCTACCAAAATTAATATTTAATAATATTGAAAAAACTCTCAAAACCTAGCACCTTGCATGTACTACTTTATTTATTTCCACTAAATTAATATTTTCTATTAATTTCTACTACTTCTTAAACACCCGGTATGTAACATAAAATATTGTATATTTCATATTTAATCACGTTGCATAATGAATTTCGTCTCGAGTATTCAGTTTCATCGAGATAAAGTCTTTTCACTCAGTTCAGAGGTTTCTTACGAAAGAGGAGACCAATTAACATTTTTGGAAAACCAGACACAGTCCGGCTACCGTCTTACGCCTGCAATTAAGATGACGTTAACGCCACTCCTCGTGGAAACGGAAAATTACACACACCGACGATTATCTAGTTTGTGGTAATGGAAAAAACGAAATTATATGAATAAGATTGCATCTAGGAATAAACAGGAGATAAATTATGCTGCAATGTGGCTGATAAGTAGAGTTTCTTCGGAAAACTGAAAGCAACAACTTCGCCAACAAAGTGAGTTCCTGCGCGAAAGATACGGTGTGTCGTTTTAAAAATGTTGCATCGAAGTGATTTTTGATTCGAAACAAAACAATGTTTTTTTGGTGAAGCATGTGGAGGTACTTAGAATATCTCGAAGGCCATCGTGATACATCATCGCGATAAATAACTGATTAAATATTGCTTAACCAAACATCCATCGTAAATGTACAAGATTTTTCTTGTGAAGATTCATGGTAGGACCTTTTTTTTTACCAAATTTAAATTTAATGTGACGTATCGATATGCTGAACTCTGACCCAGCCAAACCGTGACTCCATCGAAATTTTAATTATTTAAATAACTTTTGAATAACTCGTAAACTCAATCTTATGAGAATTTTAATTATTCAAACAATTAATCCAGAATTATGTATAAAAGCAATCTTATCAGAATATGAATTATTCAAATATGTTTTAGTCTTCGCTTAAATCGAAGTATAGGATGATTCATGATAATTCATATCAAAAATGTAATTATTTAAATGAATCTCGAATGGCTCCTATATCCAAAATAACGTACAGACACAATTTTATCAGAAATTATAAGATGATTCATAATAACCTATCAACATTCTATATAGAATCGAGTACAAGAAGAGTCGTAATACGTTGATCTATGAGAGTGAAATGAAATATCTAAGGTGGATACTTGGAGAGTGTCTCCTTATAAGTGAACGATTTCCTGAAAAAGGCAATTTCACGTCCAGTCGCGATAGAACTGAGAGAAAGGCAACGTCGTTCGTTCGATCGATTCGTTTGCTCGCGAAATATCGATCGTGTACATCCGATCCCTCGTTTCTTTCTTTCAAAAATGCGTACCGGCATCGTAGTTTCAAAGTTGCCCGACAGAAATCGACGGTTCTGATCGTTACGTAAGTAAAGAGGATTACTATTTGACCGCGAATAACTTACATCATGGTAATCGACCAATTGAATAATTAATGAAATGACGAGTTCTTGTCTTATTAAAAGCTCTTGTTTTATTCAAATGAACCAGTAATGCAAAATAAAGAAATTTATCATTTTCCTTTTTTCTGCCCACTGTACTAATCGATTACAGTGATTATTTGGTTAAATAATTGCCGCTTGAAATTTAAATAACCGAACGGACGGTGCATTAACTGGGTATTAATCGAAGCGATCTAAAGTACAAGATGTGATTAATCAAAGAAATGAATTTTTCATCATTTTTTATCATTTTTCAAAATACAATTATTTTGCTTCGTTGCCTGATACTTTCTATAATATTAAATATAATTGTCATTACTTATATTTATAATACTGCTTGCTTAATAATGAAAAATACCAAATAATTTTCCGTCGAACCAAATTAATAAATATTTCAACTGTGCGACAGGCGGAAGTGACGATCGAAGTACCAGATACCGAGGAGGAGTCGAGGACTTCCGGAGCGGAAGGAAGCGGATCGACGATAGAAGAGTGTCGAATCGAGATGCAGAAAGAATCGTTGGACAACGTCGAATCGGGTGAGCTAATTTTCTTTTCATTTTTGCTTATAACTTTTCATTATTCCTGCACGCAAGATGCGCAGGAATATTTATTCAGTAACCAAGCTCGTTAGAATGAACTTATCGAACGACTATAATTGCTTCGACAGGATCACGAATTAACTTCGATAAGAGCACGTATCTCTCAAAAAATCGTATGAAAATTTGAAAAGACCAAATGCGAACCCCGATCAAAATTAATTTTAATGATAACGACTACCACTTAACATCGATTTATTTATTTGAAGTGAATTTTCGAGAAAATTCGTAGGAAAGAATGCGTGGAACAGGCTAGTGTTCCGATATCCTTGCAAGCAATGGTACAATCGCTTGTTCCGCACGTGTACGATTTCAGACAGTGCTGAAAGCATTGTTGGAACAAGAAACCAGCGCGTTATTGTAGTGACAGAACCGGCAACATCCACCGTGGGCGTAAAAAAATGTAATAGCTATAGTTGACGCAGGTGAATCTATAAAAAGGTGTTGCACGATCGCGCTCGCGAGAAAGTTCGTGCGCGCTTTGAGAATCACAAGCCGCCGTTCCTGCCGCGGCGATGATTGATCCCTGGCTAATTGCCTGACTAACATCACGCCACGGATAGCCGAAGGTACATGATTAATTATGTATTTTCTCTCACATGTGACGCAAAAAAAATGAGAAAAGAAAATAATAAATATTGAAAACGCGTTGGTACAAATCGTATAGAAAGCAAAAACGATTAAATAAACTAACAAAAACAATTGACAGGTAGAATAAAGAACCTGAGTGATTCGATGGAAATGTTTTTAAGGCAATCAGATCACAGTGTTCTACTATTTTTATATTTTATTCTCGAGTGATATAACAGTCGTGTCGCTAATAGAAGGAAGAAAAAAACAGAAAAAACTCTCCTGATTATTCATGAAATTCAATCACGTTTCGTAATTAATATACTATTTACGTGAACGTACGACTAGTAAGAGGAAGAACTTCTAAATAAATTCATTCCTAAGATATCCTCCGTTGTATTCACAGATGAGGTAATCTTTTTTGAATTTTATCATTAATTAACATTGATTATTTAGGGAAAATAACAATACACATGTGGAAGTATTACTAACAAGATCATGAATCACATAAAAATTAATGTGGAACCGACACACTTAGTGTACGACAATGGTATGTATTTTTAAATTGAGTATTGAATGCACTTTGTATAATTTTTGTTTAAAAACACATTGTTATACAGTGATAAACCTTCATAAATCGTTTGTGACTCGAAAGGAATTTGAAATTTCGCGCGCAAATAACAGTAAAATGTAACTATGAATTTATTTGATCATATATGAGTTATAAATGTATAAATAATACGGTTAACAACTTTACGCGATTTAAATGATTGTATATTAATAGAATTGTTGTATTATATTCTGTGAAATACGTAATTTGTGCTTTCGAAAATGACGCGAGTTTGAAATTTCGCGCGCTAAAAATCGCGGGAAAAGAGCGTCCTCAGCTCACTCAATTGAGACATCGTAATTCTTTTATATTTTACTATTTTATAATTAAATAATGTGTTTTGCATTGTTACTCACGTATTTTAACGACCATTTTAACGACCAACTGCTAGAAATTAAAGATGTTTGTCGATTTTCCAACGATCTGAAATCAAATGTAACAAATCCTTATTACCTCGTGTAATAATATATAATCATAATTTTAATGATAATCACTAATAAAATTGTGAATAGAATAATAATATCATTATTTGAGGACGTATTTTATTCAAATTTCAGTAATTAATATCAAATTAATATGTTAACTACGTTACTTGGCTAGTCGGTTACAACTGTCTAACAAAATTATACATTTTCGATATAATAACGTTATAAAATATGGTTTTATCTATCAATATAAGTTCATTATAGTTAATTACTTAAAATATTCCTCACCTGCATTTGTACATGATGTAATTACGCACAAAATCACAATTAAAAGAGCACAATTAACACTACACAGTCACTACTTTCACTCACTAAATCATGCACTAATTTCAAAATTTGTCCGTTGGCGCTAGCTTCTGCTCAGCGTCGGTATGGTGCTGACATCTGTAACAAAAAGTCAAAATTTTCTTTTTTATCGATCAAGCTGTGTCCACAGCAGATCAAAGATTTGTAAGAAATGACTTTCTGAATAACGGTTGCTTTTTTCTTCAGTTTTTTACCAACGTCCTTCCGAGTAAGAAGTGTCGGTATGTAACATTTGTCACGCAAAGTGGAACGATAGGGCTGCCAACTTTTCTGAACCTTTTAAATATAATTTCAACATCATAATGCATGCTTTTATCATTTATTTTTATGGTTTTCTTTAATATTTCATTGCTAAAAGAGTGAATATAATTATATACATGAAACCAATTCGCTACTTTTATCGAGGTATACACAGTACTGAAATGTTATCATTGGAAAGGCTTATCATTGTTTAAACAAATATTTTTCGTTACACTGCCATTCACTGTGTGCTATTATCTGTTTATACCTTTCTTTTTGTTGTAAATTATATGTTTGAAATGAAAATATGATATATTTCCGTTTTGATGTTGATCGAAATGTTTCGTTTTGAATATAATTTATGTCGGTTAAAAATTGCACGCAAAAAGTAATCTCAAAAACTTCTACGTATTAACGCGATAAACTTTATTTCAGAAAGCAAAAAATTGATTCGTTATTTTTTCAGTTCTATGATATCATGAATCCAAAAAACTCAAGTCATCTCAATTCTCTGTATTATCCAGTTTTTGAATCTTACACTTATTTCAAATATTTAAAGTTGGTAACGCAACGAGCAATCTTATTCGCACACATTGAAAATATCTCGCGATAATTGAAATTCATCGTATCATTTGGTACAGAAACTGAGTACGTGTTATAATTTACTATTTAAAAGTTAATCAAACACATCAAATAAATAATAAATTAATAAAGCTAAATACACTTAATATTTCAGCGGACTGCAATACGTACGGAGTCTAAATATTTATTGTATTCCCGAAATTTTGTGTTGATCAATTATAAATCAATTCATTTCAATCGATTCGATTTCATTGAAACAAGTTCATCTTCATAAATTAAAGCTAATTGCTTTATTTGTCCGCAATGATACTGCCTGCTAAATATTTATGAGTAGACTTAATTATGTTTTTATAAAACAGGTGTACTCGTTTTACATTAGTGAGAGTATTATTTTATTTTTTTTCACACTTAACACCTTGTTTAATCTTATTCTAAAATTAATCCATATAGTTACTTAAATTTGTATCAAGAGCAAAAGGTTAAATCAAATTGTGAAACACAAAAGAAATCTATATTTAACTTGTTGAATTAAAAAAGAAAAAAGTCACATTGTAGTTGAATGTTTCCTTTGTACCATTTGCATTTGAAAAAGCAGAAAATTTCTTTTCATATTTATTCCATGTCCATATCATGATACACATGTAAAATCTAATGTATTAATAACTTCATGTTTTATCCAATAAGGTATCTGCTACGTAAATATTTTTGTTGTATGTGTTGAAACCTGTGCATTCTTGAAAAAGACGTAATCATTTTTAGAACTTCTGAGTATAAATAAACATAAATCAAGATTATTCACAACTGTTTTTTCTGTTTCTTTTTAGCACACCCTAATGGAAAAATGCTAACAGACTATGCAAGTGTAAGTACTTTAATTCACATTGTATTCTATGTTTACCATTAAAAGTAATTAATTGAATTGATCATTTCTTTTATAGCTTGTTGAACGAACCAGAAACACTTTTCTTACTGGTAAAACAAAACCATTAGAATGGAGGATAAATCAGCTAAAGCAGGGACTTCTTATGTTAGAAGAATGCAAATCAGAAATTATATCTGCTCTTGCATCTGATTTACATAGAGTAGAGTATTATATATTTTTTTATAATTATCTGTACATTATTCTAATTTATATATTCATATGGTACATTCTTTGTTACAGTCTAAATTTGAGACCATTGCTATGGAGATACAAGTTATAGAGGGAGAAATCAAATACACACTTATGAACATTAAGAAGTGGGCTGCTATTGAAAAAGTACATCTGATCTTTGTTCTATATATCAGTGTTTTATTGTATGTAACATGTGTAATAATCTGAATATGTTACTTTAAATCTGTTTTTCTTTTTTAGCCTCCAAAAGCACTGGTCAATTTATTGGACAAAGTGGAAATCCGAAAAGATCCATATGGTGTTGTTCTTGTTATTGGGCCATGGAATTACCCTCTCCAATTATGTCTAATTCCAGTAATGGGTGCACTGGCTGCTGGAAATTGTGTCATCCTCAAACCATCAGAAATGGCCCCTGCTACATCACAACTTCTTTCTAAAATCATTCCAAAATATTTAGATGCGGTTAGTAAATGTTCCCTGAATTACAAACAAAATTTTCTTCCAGATATTTAATTTGTTTTACGTTTTGCAGGAATGTGTTCATGTAGTATTAGGTGGTATCACAGAAACCACAGAGTTGCTCAAACAACAGTTCGATTACATCTTTTACACGGGTTCTACATCGGTCGGTAGGATCGTTCGCGAAGCGGCTAATAAATTTTTAACACCAGTCACGTTAGAGCTTGGCGGAAAAAGGTAAACCATAATTTTCATAAATTTTTTAATCAAATAAAATGTGAGTAAATTATGGTAATTTTTACAGCCCTGTATACCTAGATAATACAGTGGATATAAACATAGCCGTGAGGAGAATACTTTGGGGAAAGTATATCAATGTTGGGCAAACGTGCATTGCACCAGACTACGTTCTTTGCACTTCTGAGGTTCAAAGTAAATTCATAGAGGAGGCAGAAAAGATTTTGAAAGAATGGTATGGTGATAATCCTAAAGAGAGTCCAGACTTAGCGCGTATAATTAACGACAATCATTTTCAGTTAGTATTTCTTTTATCATAACATCTTAATATTTTGCATTTGTTTGAAATTGTGATGTCGATTGCAGACGTCTGGCGAAATACTTAAACGGAAATGGTAAAATAGCGATAGGAGGTAACTGTGATCCTGTCGAGAAATATATCTCGCCAACCATACTTGTTGACGTGAAACCTACAGATCCTATAATGCAGGACGAAATATTTGGCCCGATATTACCCTTTGTACAAGTAAATAACGCTTATGAAGCGATTAAATTCATAAATAGCCGGTAAGTAATTAATACATATCAATTAAGATTTATTTTCTATGTGTACAAAATAGATTTGTCTATTCTGAATTAGGATAATCTAGTTCGTTATTACTGTATATTAAAATTAAGTTTGAATAGTCCATAAATGATGATGAATCATTCGTATCAGTTGGTATAGTTTTGTATATTCATCTAGGGTAATAACATAGCAATTAATTCTTTACGTTTAGTAACGCTCCACTAGTACTTTATGTATTTACCAAGGATAAACGAGTCCAAGAATTAATAATAAGTCAGACTCAGAGCGGAAGTGTCGCAGTAAACGAAACGATAATGCAATTTGTGGGTGAGTCAGGACAATCGACGATATATTGGTACACGTCTTGCTCCCATACAAACACAATATATCTGTCCCATATTTTTAAATCAGATACTGCTTTCATCTAATAGTATCGTAATTAATATTTTTGAATAGTAATTCTGCTGAATTTGCTTATGTAATGTATTCGGAGAGGTAGTGTTTTTATGCATGTATAATTAGTACCGATTGCATAGAACACCTAATTAGTACAAGGTGTATGGGTTTTCAATTGCATTATCGAATTGCGTTGGTATGCTGGTAATAATCAAAGTCAGTGTTCACAGACAGTGTTCGCTGGGGCTTTGGTGGTGGTTAAAAAACATAATTACAGTTTGTCTAATCATTTTTATCCAATGTAAATAAAACACAAGCAAAAAATCCGACACGAACCTTTGCATAATTAAGAAACTTACAAATATTAATGTATCATGTGATTTCTTTTAATTCTAGTAGTTAGAGGTAGAACGAAAGTAAGTCTAGATTGAAAGTTATATTCATTAGTGTAAAGTGTATATATTAAGTTATGCTATAGTTGTAAATACTTGGTAATTAATTGGGTAATTTATAAATGTTTTATACAGGAATAAGCCACTAGCATTGTACGTATTTAGCAGTGACGAAAATACAGTATCACTGTTTCTTGAGAATACAAGCAGTGGTAATGTTTGTGTAAATGACGTTATGATGCATGCAGCAGGTATTCATTACTTCATTTTTTTTCTTTGTACCTTTACTAGTAAAGTAAGTCATTCAATATATGCCTGCACACTGACACGAAATTGTAAATACATTACAAAACAGTTACTTTAATGAGATTTTAGATCTTTGCCTCAACTCATCGGTTATCATGCATGCTTTCTAGTGATTCTGCTTTGTATTTTGCATTATTAATAATATATTATATTCCTCTTGTAAATACTGTACATCCTGCATATAAACTTCATGTGCACATTACTGTGGTAAAGTTACATATAAAAATTGGATTTTTAGTTGACACTTTACCATTCGGTGGAGTTGGACATTCCGGTATAGGATGTTATCATGGAAAGTATACGTATGACACGTTTGTGCACAAAAAGGGCTGCCTTATCAAAGATTACAACAAACTGGCAGAGTCATTGGCATCGTAAGCTATTTGTTCTTTGATTTAAGCAATGCACACACTGATGTACTAACATTTTGTACAAAGAAACGGTTGAACATTGCAGATGTCGTTATCCACCATACACCGATAAGAAGTTGTCCTTCCTATCGACACTGATGGCGAAACGACCTGATGTGCCAGGAGTTAAATACATCCCTCACTTTTTAGCATTTGGTTTTGGAATTCTCGTTGCCGTTGGTATTTCATCTATATTGAAGGTACATAAATCGAAACGCCTTTGACGCACCTTTCAATTTTTATTTGCAATCATTTAAACAGTACTAAATAACGCACAAATCTTTTGTCGCACAGTATTTGTATATTTAATCAAAATTCTACCAAAAATCACATTTCGTAAGTGTTACAAAGATGTTTTTAGCTTTCAACATTTTATTTTTTATTTTTACAAATGTTTTCTGTTATATACTTTTTGTTTTTTTTAATAATATGTTTAGCGAAATGATTGAAAAATGACTAGATATATGTTGTACTTGCACAGTTATGCATTACAATTGTTAAATTTTCAAATATTTAATGTGATCATTTTTGTATTGCGTTGTATGCAGTATAAATGAAAATTCACCAAATATTACCAAATATTAGCATATATAAGCACATACAAGTACACTGATATAATATATATCGTGATAGTTCAAAGAGGTGTTATGTATGTAAATTACATAAATTTGTTAGTACATATTTGAGGTATAACATTAGAATCTGTTTTGTTTAGAAAAATCACTGTATTAACAAATTTATAACTTCAGAATGAAGTACATGTACCATTTTTACATGAGAATTGATAGCTGAATAAAGGCAGTAAGGCTTGCTATGTATCAATTACGATTATATTGATTGATCCTAACCAGTTACGTTTAATATAATTACTTTTTTAAACCAGAAGTCAATATATTATTGTGAAAAATATTTTCCATAATACAGAAATTGTTAGTAATTTAAACAAAAATGAAGAAAGAAACGAAATGTATATAATACATTTTCTGCACGCTTACTTAAGTACTTTTGTTGTACACAAATTTAATATCAAATAATACGGAAATGCTTTTTTTCAGGCTCAAGAGGAAAATTACTAACGGAATCCTCGCAAATATTATTATATATAGACTTGTTGTTAGTTAATGTTCAGAATGCTCTGTATGTACAATTTTTATAACCATTTGTTAATTGTTATGGTATTTTTATAAGAGTCTAGTGTAATTCTTTTCTACTTCAATATGTAAGATATTTTACTAAAAAAACCGATTATCTTATGACCCATATTGTTCATGGAACATCATGGATTGCTTGAAAGAAAATATTCGTCTAAACGAGCGTTTATTTTCGATTTTAAGTACACAGTTGGATAGCAGATTCAAAAGTAATGCAAAGAAAGTGCATTTGGTTTTTTATATACCTACTTGGAAGTCAGATAATCGCTATTCTTAATAATATGTCATAAATATTGTACAAAAATGCAATAAGTATAATTTTTATATATATATATATATACATATATATAACAGAACGACATTAACAAAAAACAATTCTTAGAAAAAACATTGTCCTATTACACAGATATTTGTTTATGACTAACAAGGTACAAGAGCTTTTATAGCTATATATTTGTTGTTCCGTTGAAATTTTAATGAGACGTATCAAAATGTATGGATATTACATACATATGTACAAAATGCCTATAAAAACCTGAACATTCCATTGTAATTACTAAACTCTGTACAAAGTGTCTGCTCTGAAGCGTTACAACCTCATTATTTTATAATTATTGATCGCATATATTTAATTGCTTAAATGGAAAATGCATGGAAAAACGGGAAGCCTAATTTCTTAAGAGATACGATGGTCAGGATTGGTTATTTAAATGGAACAAGCATATATTTTGTTTGAAATCATTTGACAATGTTTTTCAAAACGATTTTATTAACTTTTTTGATGTATTTATCCAGTTTGAATTAGTTTGATAACGCTTACGAATTTACTGATTTACGAGGAAAACTCCATATCCGTGTCAAGAGGACGCGTCGAACATATGGCTGTGGCCCTGATCGCATCAATTAGCCTGCCCTTCGAGTCTTTTCCTCTGCAAATCAGTAAATTTGGTACCGTTATATCTTGAAAAACTGATTAAAATTGGGTGAATACATTAAAGGGTTAATAAATATGCTCTAAGAAACACCATCTCAAATAAAAAATATTCTTAACCAAACATAAAATAATGTTAGAACAAATTCATTTTCATTGAAGCATGCAATTTTCTATTTTACCATGCAATTTGCAAATAAACAGTTTTTTATATGAAATGATTATTATGAAGTAAGGGATATGCAATGCTTTAGCGTGAACACTCTGTATACAGTTATATTTCAATGTACAACCATTGTTATACACTGTTTATAATGTAACGTTGTGAATAGATTATTATATATAAAATAATTATTTCACGTATAAAAAAGAATACTTTTTTTTTAATATAAATGTTCCATGATCCTTTAAATATATAGGTAATAATTTTTCCATGCAATAATTAATAAGTACATATCGATTACTGACATTATAATATATAACGATGATATTAGATGAAAATATATAATGAATGATATAAAAATAAGAGATGGTGTGTTAATCTATGATAAAAAAAATGCTTATCTATTTATTAATAATAACTAGTGTACATAAATGTATTTTATCTAGGTTTGCTTAATACGCGCGATTAGTACGGTTTTAAAAATACAAACCTTTGACTTATTACTTGAATCTGTCGTCTCAGCATGGCGGCTCTTAAAAGTAACATGCGAGCTCGTCTCTGGTACTCGTTTCCAAAGCTCCTGGTCTTCTCGAACGTTGTGCTCCGTTGATCGACATCTTTCGCGTACAAAATCTGTAAACGCGTAATGAAACGTTAAGTGTATTACAAAAACGTTGATATCAATAGCAAACAATTACCTTATTATGAGAATCAATGCGAGCTTGTATTTGGCCATCGAGGATTAGCTGCATGAGCTCGTCTTCCAACTCTGAAACTGTTCTATTAAAAGCGGTCGCCATGCGTTTCATGTCCGCGCTCAAGTAAGGACTGAAGTACTGTATCAATGCTCTATTACGAATTTTCGTGTACAATACATTAACATGCGGTGCTATGTACATATCCAAAAGTATGTTATCCTTTATCTCATCCAGCAACTTTAAGCACGACGCGTATTTTGATTCGTAAAATTTAAAAATAATATCTCTCAATTGCGGTTCTAATTCTAAGAATAATTTAAAGGAACTATTAAAAATGACTTGTTTCTGTAACTCTTGTCTATCGAACGTCGCCAAAGCGCAGAGTCCACCGTACAAAGCGACGTTTCCGGGCGACAACAGCTCGGGACAATCGCAATGATCCAACGACGCTTGCAGAAAGTGTCTCGCTGCCATTTTATACTTTCTCGTTGCCAGCTCTGCCAGACCAGCCGCAACTTTTAACTTTGTTACTATGAATTGGTTGTTGTCTTTACCGTGAACATCCGAAAAGTCTGGTGTACTCTCGGCTTTCGTTACATAACTTAATACATGGGTCCAATTTTGTAAATAAACAGAAACTTTAATAACATTTAGACACATATTGACAACATGTTTGCCACTGGTACAGTAATCTCGTGCTCTCGAGTAACACTTTAAGGCGTGAACAAGATCTCCGCAGTCGAGATAATGATCCCCCAGGTCGTCGTGACCTCTTCTGATACTCTCTTTGATCGAGTTACTTCTATAGTTTTTAAGATCCGTATCAAATTTTTCTAGTTTTAAGGCAGCCTTTTTAGAACGAGAATCAACCCAAGCTTGATCTAAGGTCAGCATATCCTGAGATGTTGATTGTGCAGCAACATCTGGCAATCCGGGTGTGCCTACGGCTTGTACTAATTTCTTATGCAATATTACGTAAAGAGAGACGTTGTATGTTGTCATCACGTAAGATATAGCCATTTTCAATGCTTCTATCCTTAACATTGGGCAATGATCAGCTATGTATATGAGCCTATATAATTTGGCTAGACCGGTGTAGCTGTTAGCATACACTTCCAAGTCCTAAACAAAATAAAGAGGAAACATAAAGAATCATGAACATCTAAATGGTTGTTTGCATTGAAATTAAAATTAATTATTAGTTTTATAATAAATTATATATACCAGAGTTGGGTTTTCCACAATATATGGCTCTTCCTCCGCATTGTCATTATCTTCTGCAGGAGCATCGACTTGCATAGGCTCCACCACATTTTGCTGTACACATAAAACACCATTAGACATAAATTAAGAATTAGACATAAGTAATTGGTTATGCCATTGCTGATAATATAGCAAAATAGAAAATTATTTTTAAAAAATGTCATTGAACAAATACAATAAACACAAAAGTAACATGACAGGAAAACGTATAGCTTTCAAATTCGTTACAACACTCGTCTACATGATATATCTGATTTATATATGCAACCATTATTTGTTCTTCTAAAAAATTACCTGGACGTCGTGAACTTGCAACGGCATGTCAACGTTATTTTTTAATTAAACCCGATGAACTACAAAAGAAAACAAAATCTTGGGAGAGTATATAACAGAGAACCGAACGTATACATATATAACCGGCGCAGTGCAGGCAACTTGGAACAATGTAAAACACTTCTCATTTGTTAATTTATTCAAATTAAAAATACACCGAAATTTAATGATACTGATTATTATCATTAATGAATCTACAATTTTTTAATAACACGTATATTTTTAGTAACAAACTTAAAGAAGCTTATAAACTTTCAGCTATAATTTATTAGTTGATGTGTAGATCATCATTATTATGTTACAATACATTAATAAATAATAATGATTATTATTGTTCGTCGTTTAAAGCTAATTATCTGAATATGTGTGAAGAGTTTTACAAATGATTTGATTTGCTAAAAAATGGTTTCGCAATGTTACCAAATTTCTTCGTTTAAACAGAATAGAAGTTTACTCGTAATTAGAATTTTTAAACGTTCTTCCCGGTTAAATACACTAATCAATTATAATACGAGAATGGCCATTGGATTGCATGTTTTTATGAAAATACAAAAGTTTAAAAGATTTCCTTGACGTGTAAACGTATCATTAGATTTATAATGACATCTTCAACAATATCAACATTTATTTTATTACAATGTACATTACACCTCCTCGTTATATAAATTGATATTGTTTATAATACTTTAGCTTTATTTTCAAGAAACACATATTCCAAATTTATGAAATATAATTGTCATGAATACATTATGAATTAATTGTGCATCGAATATATGTAAAGTGTAAACTTGTGCGAGTTAAAATGTTTTCCTAATATCGAAAGATGCTTTTGGATATTCAAACTTTTTTACAGGAAACTTAAAAAGCATAATCGATACAGATTATGTTGGAATGTAGCTAAGCTACCTGGTTCCAGAAGACGCGTGATATCTATGTAGTAGTCGTGTCCAATATGGCGTGTGTATTGTGAATTGCATTAACGTGCAGGTAAGGCTTAGTTCGATTCTTTTTTTTCGATTCGTATCCCACAGATAAATTAAACGATAAAAATCTATGCGTCTTACAATCATGATTTCCCATGTCCACTTATTATTTGTGGTCGCGAAACGTCAAGTTAAATATTAATACAAGTTTTCCCTTAAAATATGTGAACTTTGTCAACCTTTGCACCTTCAAGGTCTGTTTAGTGAGGTGCATTTATGATGACAGGTGTGTCGTGTGAAGAATATATATTTTCGACTGAACCATTCATGAAGGAACAATAACTTTCCATGGAACAAAAGAGGAAAAGTATTTTAAAGGAACATTTGCTGTACAATAAAATCCACTGTTGGCAACTGTTATGCAGGTCTGAATAGAATACAGTTCTGAGAATTGAAGCATTATTACAAAAAGGGGATGATAATTTGTACAAATATTTTATTTGATCAATTATGTTGATCGTTGATCATTGGCCAGTACTATAGACACAATATTATATAAATATAATAATTTTGCAACAATGTATGACAAGTATTTTGATATACTGTTGAGTATGTTATTAAAAATAACTGCATTAAACTGAAAAGTTTATTAATACTTGATTATTTATAACAATGATATAAAATACATTTCAAATACAAGTAGATTTTATGTTTATATTGTAAAATTCATTAGTTTTTTTTTTAATTAATTTGATTACAATGAAAATGTTTACTTTTTCCATAGGTTCTGCTCCTGCCTCTAGTGCAACCAATTCTGTGGACAATGGGAATGAGATAAACATTGCAAATTTGTAGTCAAACAATGTACAATGAACTACGGTGGAAATATGCCAGATTGGCACCAATATAATGCTTCTCAAACGAATGAAGTCACACCTGCTACTCAAAATGTGAATTCTGGTCACTTGGCATTCATTCCTGGTGTTAATCACCCTACATTGAATGCTCTTAGTCTTAGCTCAGAGGGTCTTAACAAGCATCAAAGCGATGCCAGCTTCAATCCAAGGAACTTTCAGTCCTTCAACAATGTCTCAAATGGTCCTAACATTCCAAACAACAACCCTCTTGCATCTATGGTGCAGATGCAGAATTGCATTGGTCACTATGGTTCCACAAATGCAAGAAATCCTATGTTGGACAACATAAATGCATCTGTGGATCCCAGAAATGCTGCGGTTGCAACTATAAATGATGAAATAGGATATAGAACTAACCAGGTGCCTTTTAATGGGCCTATTGGTCACTTAAGCGGACCAAGCTGTAATTTAAATGCATCATCTGGACCTATACCCGGGCCTGGACCAGGCTCTGGGTTTGGACCACAAACTAACTCTGGATCTAATTCTGGAACTAATTCTGGGAATGTAACCGGTCCTGGTAATATGTTTGGACCGGGTCCTAAGCATGGATCTGTACAAGGACCCGGATCAGGAGCAGGATCTGGAAATTTGGGACCACGAAACACTAATATTGGTTCAGTACCATCTGGTAAACCTGGATCAAATTCGTTTATGCCTTGCAAGGGTGCATGTTGTAATTCAGATCCTAACATTAATTATCAACAATGGGAAAAGTTTGGACCTTATCAGAATAATGCATCATACAGAGATAACGTGCATCCGTCTGGCTGTCAAATAGAGAACAGACATTTTACGAATAATTGTAATTTTAGAAAAGATAATCTAGAAGGTAAAGAAGTAATGGGACCTGTGTTACCTAATGCACCTGCCATAGATCATAGAAGAAGTTATAACGATTACAAATATCATAAAGACCACTTAGTACATAGGAATTATTCCACGTCTTCGGGGATGTTTCATAATTATCCCGTACAAAATTATAATTATTCAACGGAGCACCAGAAGTATACTTATCCCGTGAAGGAACATCCAAAGCCAAATAACATGAACATCCCAAATTCGGGGATGCTTAAGCATCAGGAACAAAATTTTATGAATCAACAAAAGTTTAATAACAAACAGTTCCAGTATCAAAACGGAAACATGCTACCTAAAGGAGTGCCTACACTAAATGTAACTACTAACATGGCGTCGTCCCCTCAGAATCCTTACTTCGGTGCACAGTTTTCGCGAAACATTCCAACGGAAATGAACCACGAGTGCCAGGAAACCACCGATAACGCTGCTATGGTGAACAGAATGCCGAGCACGTTTATGCACAGCTCTCCTCAGCATCAGGTGTATCAACACAAGATAGCGATGCAAAAGTTTTCGATGGAGAACCACCTTAGGGAACTGAGCAGGATACCCGGTTACCAGTCCCACCCGAAATACAAAGAGTGTGTTCTTAGATACAAGGAAATAGTGAAGCTGCAACAGTCGACCGGTTATCAGAATCCTGTTCAGCAAACGTCGCGCGTCGCGACACCGGTCAACGCGGCAGTACCACCGATTAACCTGCAGTTCGATCAGAATGGAATGCTGATAAACTCAAATTACAATCCAGATGCATTTCCCAAGGTGCACCATGCACCAGCCATGAAGCAGCCACCGGATAACATAGAGAAGCAAAGCAAGGATCAGGCCATCGCTATCGCCAACGAGAAGTGTCAGCGGGTACAGCAGCCGGAGCAGCTGATGGTCCCTCCGCAAAGCGAGCACATCCCTTCATCCTGTGTGGAGACGTTCCAGAAGCAAAGTCAGTTCCCTGTGCATAAGGACTTCAATCAGAACCAACTGAAAGTACAAACGAGCGAGAGTCATAGTTTTGACACATTGAAGAGCAACGAAACCGCGATGGTCCAGCAGAAGGTCTCCAAGGAGTTCGCTAACAAGCCGGAGCTGGATGTTCGCCAGTTTCTGGCCAACTGGGACGAGACTGACGATGAAGATGGAACCACGTCGAACTTGCCCAACGTTGCTTTGAACGAGACGACTCCAGTGGTCGTGGTCAGCTACGAGAACGTCGATCTCTCACCGAAAACGCCTCAGAGCACAGAGGCGTCGAAGAGGAACAGCTACTGCTCGAACGAGACCGAGTTGGATAAGGAAGGCGAGACGAACGTGATTGCTGCTCAAGACTGTCTGACCATATCCTACTCGCCGACTGACAGTGGCCCAATCGCCAAGAAACGAACGATCAGAGAGGGCGTGGTGAAGCCAGGCAGCATCATACACTGCATAAGCAACGGCCCCGACGAGATACCCACGATACACATAGTGGACAATCTGGAGATCAGCAACATCCTGGGCACGTCCAACGAGCAAGTCATACAAACGCTGGAGAAGCAGAAGACGATATCGTTCTTCAGGGAAACTAGTGGCAACGAAACGGAGGCGATGGACCTGGAGGACGACGAGCAACAGGACAAGAACGAGGCTGACGTGTTGTCCACCAGCTACGATGGATCTCTTAACGTAACCAAAGACACGAACATCGAGGATTCTAATCCGGCTCAAGCAACCACAGTCTCGATAAGCAACCAAGAACTGAGAGCGAAGAACAACGACCTGAAGAAGCAGAACAGCTTCGAGGAGTCTCACAATCCTGACGATATTAGCTTGCCTGATCTGCCGACATCTGAATGCACGCCAATTTCTACGACGCTGAACACTCCAATTCATTCAGACACGGAGGAATCATCGCAGAACCTGGAGGACCTGTCCATATCTACGAATCCCATAGAGGTGATGCAGAATAGTCCTGTGATTAGCTTCACTCAGCTAAACAGCGAGGAGAAGTCGAAGAGCGGGTCGCTGGCCACTTTGGATCTGGAGTTCCAAAAGCAGAGTCGTTACAAGGCGAACGAGGAGGTGACCCTTGGTAACTTTGATTTTTCTGCGAGCAATTCTAAGGTGAAGTCTGTTGAGATTGCTAAAGGTAAACAGGTGAAAGGTTTAGGGATCAGTACTGTAAGGAAAAAGGTGTTCCTGATAGATGGTAAAGAGGCTGACACGAGGGTCTCCGACACATGCGCTGCCCTGACGTCCATCGAGTACGAGCTGGAGGTCCAACAGGACCCTGTGCAAGGTGAGAAAAGCTCGGAGAGTGGATCTCCTGGTTGCACCCACGAAGGGAAACACAAGGGCGCCAGGAAGTCAACAGATTCAGTGGACAACGTACGCAGTGTTGTTTCCACAGGTACAAATGCGAATCTGAGTCCAACAGAGTCTGATGAGGAAACGCAAATGTCCAGAAGGAGAAGGGTGAAGACTTCCAGCGTGTCCACCAACACGAACTCTGATACGAACGCCAAGAAGAGAGCAAAAGAGACGGACCTGGAAGACAAGGACTCGAACAAACATACAGAGAGGAGCTCAGCTCAGAGACAATCAAAGAGTCTCGAGACGAGAAGGTTTGACGATGGGGGCTCCGCCCCTGAAGAGCATTCTGTGTGCCATATGACTTCTCAATACAAACATTATTCCGTTGCTGTGATAAAGGATAGCATTACTTTAAGCGACAAGTCGCCGGAACCGCAAGCGAGGACAGGCAACGATACCAAAGAGCTTTCGGAGGATTTGGAGATCAAGAAACACGCGGCTGGAAAGTTGGTTCCAACGTCTCACGAAAGCGTTCAAAGTTCCAGGAAGTCCGAGTTGCTGCAGAAGGATCTGAAGCCCGTGGACGGGGACGTCAGGTACACCGCGGAGGAGATACGCATGCTGAAGGAGTACAGACGGAAGAAGGAGAGGTCCAAGCAGCATTCCCTCAAGACTACTGAAGAGGAGTCCAAGAAGAACGAAGAGAACTCGTCCCATCCCAGATACAAGAACAACGAACCGCTGGCGACTCATGGAGCGTGTTTAGAGCACGCGGTGGTTAACTTGAGCGCGAAGAAGCTGGAAGAGGCGTGCACGAAGAGCTGCTGCAAGAGTGCCGACTTTGGCATTCAGGTGGCGAACGTGAACCTGAAGATCAAAGACAGCGACCTGGCCAAGGAACTGATCCTCGGGGACAAAGGCCAGGAGCAGATCAAGGACTCGCTGGAGGGGATTAAGATCGAGATAAACGTGTCGTGCAAGGATCAGAGCTCGAAGAGTCAGGAGCAGAACAAACGGTTGTACGACGACCGAGACCTGTACGAAATCCACGAACCGCCTGGTTACAATGCGTTAGACTGCCATTGTCGATTGCACGCCAAAGAACAGGACACGGTGGACGCCTCGAAGGCGGTCGACAAAGCTCACAACGCGGCTGAGAAGCCTGTAGAAGACGAGGTGGCCTCCTCTTCCACGGATATCAGCTTAAAAAAGCTTAAAAGTAGAATGACTTCAGTGGGGACGAACGAGGACGCGTCCTGCAAAGACACGCCGCTGGATAGTGTCGTGGACGACACGGTTAAGATGAAATGTGCAATATCCAATACTGCCATAGTCGATGCAAATAATAAAATTAAGGGGAAGAGTAAGTTCGAAGGTGGCGTCAGGGAGGCGGACAGCAGGAACTCTGAGACGAAAGTACAAAAGCCAGGTCCCGTGGACGCCTCGAGACAAGAGGAGAAGGAGATAGCCGGCGCGTCTCATTCGAAATGCGCGAAGAAACTGCCAGACAGCAGCCCCGAGGTAACCTCCAGATCGTTAGGCCCTCTGGACTATAGTCTCAATTACAAGAAGTTCCCCAACGTGGGCCTCGAGCTGGAGGACGACTACCCGGGCAGATGGAAGAAGCCAAAGATCGATCAGATCCTCGAAGACTGCGACGTGTTCCAGAGTAGCAGCGGCTACGTGAATCCCATCTTCTCGAGCATAGACAAGCTGGAGGACCTGCACACAGTTCCTGTATACACTACCAAAGACGGCAAGATATCCTACAGCCCTAATCGAAGGTTCACCTACCACGAGCTGATGATGGAGGCTCGCAGACGGGAGGCCTCTTGCCTGCCCACGAGGAGGTCTCACTACGCGGACACCTGGAACAACTACTACAGCTCGAAGTTCCGCAAGCTGTACAAGAAGAAGCGGCACCATCCCTTCAACGACAGGAAGAAGCACGAGTTCAAGAACACCAAGTACCTCTACGACAGGAAGAGAAACTACTCGGACGAGTTTTATGGGAGGAAGTACAAGGACTATGTTCACAGCATCAAAAATAACAATGCTGTGTGGACGGATCATTATAAGATGGACAGGATGTACAGCAGCAGCGACTCGGACGAGGAGATCGTGAATTATAATAAGAGGAAGATCCATACGGCGGAGAGTAAAGCCCTGAAGTCACACACCGTCGATGAGTCGGATCAGGAGCCTAAAAATAAGGAGGACGTTGATGTTTGTTCGAATAAAGACAAGGATGAGGGCTTGAAGGAGTCTGTTCAGTCCCTCGATACAGGTAACGATCATTGCCAAGATCACAGTAATAAAGACAACTCTAACCTTGCTTTTACACCCATAGATCAAGGAAAAGAGGATGCTGAATCTGATCAAGGCGATCTGCCTTCAGAGAAGTCCAAATCAGAAAGCAAGGATCCGAGTAGCGAGTGTGTCGAGCCAAGCACTGCTGAACCCAAAGACTCAGTTATTTCTGGTAACGAAGAAGAAAGATTTTCAACTTCAGAATTGCTCAATGAAGTTCCTACGTCGGCTGTCGTTGAAGAAGAACAGAACAAAGAAACAACGGATCTCGATAAACAAGAAGAAACTGTTGAAGATACCAAAGTAGACCATGAAACTGTGGACGACACTGTGGATGTAGAACAAGCTGAAGTAGACAAAGAATTGCAGGATAAGACCGAATCGCCAGAATTTGAAACAAACACGGTAAATTCTTTAGGGTTCCAATTGGATTCCGGTGAGCAGGTCTCTCAAGAATCTCTAGAATCTAAAGAACCCATCGACGTCCTTGACAAAATGGTCGAAGAATCGTCCGAGAATATGGAGGCCAAAGTGGACGAAGAGGACTACGGAATACCCGAGGGAAACATCTCAGAACGCAAGGAAGAGAATATACAACTCACTGAGGAAATAATCACTATGATCAAACGGCAGGAAGAATGTATAAACAAGGAAATGGCGGAAGGTAGTGAACTTTCAATGGAGCAAAATTATTGTGACCCTGCGAAGGAAGCTGAAGACGAATGTTCAGAAGGCCAGGAGAAATCAGAATCTCAAACGGATGCGACTATCGAACAACAAAACGATTTACAATACACTTTTCCAGAAACTGTTCAAAATCAAAAGGATGCGATCGACGTTTCGGAACAAATGGATAACGAAGAATCAGGTTTGATGGATCTCTCCAAGTACACAATTTATATCGAGAACGACGTCGCTGAAAGTTTGGTCGAGACTAATACAGAGGAAATGGAGATCGCTTTGTCGGATATGAAAGAAACTTTGATGGAGGATCACCCAAAGGACCAACTCAACGAAAATAGCCTCGAAGAATTGCGGATCACGTCTGAACAAGATTTGAGTATGAATTCTTCAGAAAAGGAAATGCCTGTCTTAAACAAGTATTGCACTGATGATCCTGAAAACAAGACCGAGGAGGACGAAGAGAAGCAAGATCCTTGCAACAGCCCCAACGCGGATGTAAAAGCGATACCAAAGCTCATCATCAAAAAAAGCGACGCTCTGAATCCGAAATCTGAGTGTCTGTTGAATAGCATGGAAGCTGACAACAGCGTGGACAAGTACGACGCAAAGTTGCTGCTCGAAACGCGGCCCAAGATCCCAAAGATGATCATCATGAAGAGCAGATCTCGCTCAGCGACTCCCACCGTAGAACTTTTAGAGAAAACGAAGTCTGAAAGAACTCCGGAGGACAACGATTCGAAAGTGAACGCGGATAACAGCGACTCGGAACAGTACACCTTGAAGTACAACAACTACAAGAGCAAGGTACCAAAAGTGAAGATAAAGCTGGAGGACATATCCTCTAAGGACCTGAAGCTGTACCTAAAGCGCAAAGCTTCCAAGAAGAACGTACCAAAGGTGAAGATCAAGAAGCTGAAGACTCAGGACACTAAAGTACACGCTTCGGTGTCGAAGTTTGAAACAGAGGACACTTCAGAGACGGATACTGACTACGAGGACCATGAAAGCGCTCTTCAGGAACCAGTGATCAGCGACACGGAGTCAGAGAAGGTACCCAAGCTGAGATTGAAGAGACAAGATGAGGAGTCTCCGGAACGAACAAGGGAAAAAGATTGTGCGTCAAAAGTGACCCCTAAGAAAAGCAGGAGAACGAAGGAAGAAGACGCGAAGCAGTCTTCTGCTGCAAATGACGACGAGTTGAAGAAGAAGTTCCCCCAGTACATCGTCGAAAAGATTCCCAAGGTCATAATAAAGAGAACTCAGATAGGGGCAGAGTTCAAGTGCGAGATCAGCAAAGGTAAGAAGACCTCTGTCGCTGAGGCGTCGAAGTGGCAGCCCAAGGTGAAGCTGCAGAGGCTGCAGCTCCTGGACCGCATAGTGAAGGATCTGAAGCACTCTAAGATCACCTTGAAGGACGTGTTCAGCACGCCAGCTCCCGACACCGAGCCCAAGGATCCAATACAGGGTAACAAGGTTAAATTATCAAGGTCCAATTCGGTGTCGAGCTTGTCCCCCGTTAAGCATAAACAGAGGAGACTATCGGACTCTGGCTTCGCCAAAGCGGACGCCAAATGCACTGCTGACTTCAGCGACGGTTCAAGGAACACTAATTTCAAGGTCGATGAGAACCGGGGCCCCAAGAAGAAGAGCAAACGGAGACCGTCACCTCAAAGCAAACAGGAGCCGAGCGAGAACGCGACGAAAACGATGAACTCCTTCAGGAACTTTCTGATCAGCGAAGACAGCGATCTGACGGCCTCGAAGAGCGAGTACTCGGGTTTCGCGGGCATGGAAGGCGCGCGGGGCAAGTATCTGGGATCCGGCGTTGCGTCATCGCACAATTATGACAATAACGACAATTCAATTATTAAAGTCGAGTCGTCCGACGAGAGTCAAACGACCATTGAGATTCTGCCGGCGTCGCCGGACAGCAGCGAGAGCGAAACGGACAAGAACTGCGAGTTCGAGAACAGACTTCGCATAGAGGACGCTATACCCACCCAGCTAGAGCTCGAACTGGAACTGATGGACAACAACATGCACGCCAACGACCACGCCTCGCATTCCAGGAGCGCGTGCACCAACTTCGGCGAATTTCAACGTTCTGAGACCACTTTTCATCGAAATGCGTTTGAACAAAACGAACAAAGTTCTGAGAACACGTCGAGCGATTATTTTTATTGCAACGACCTGCTGGTCAAGGAGGTCCTGGCCGCCAAGGAGGCGCTGAAGAAGTGCCTGGCCCGGCCAGAGAACCAGGACGCGGAGAACAGGAAGTCGAGGCCTATGACCGTAGCGGAGAAGAAGCAGGGCTTCAGCTTCAATTTCAAGGGCTTCGAGGAACCGCGTTCCAAGGACACAGGCGATGCTGGCGATAAGGTACGCAGGAAGTCCAAAAGCTCGGAGAAGAAGGACGTCGAAGAAGCTGAGGAAAGATGCTCGAAACAGAACAAGAATCTCTCCGTGGAGAAAGAGGCGGATTCGCAGAACGAAATGGTCTACTCGGTCCAATGCCCCACGCCTTCCTCCACCTGTGGACACGCTAATGTACCTGAATCAACTACAATCTCCTTGAAAGCCTCCAAGAGGACGAACGAAGCCGATGCATCCGAGCTACCAGATAAACACAACGATGCGAAGGAGGAAGTTCACGGGGAGAAGTCCAAGAAGCAGAGTCAGAAGGATGGCGGTTCAGAGACGAAGACGAAGGAGGACAATATGCCGTTGTTGGTACCAGAGTTTGCTTTGAATTTCGAGTCCAGCTCGGACAGGGACAGCTCCAGGTCTCCGCCTGTTATAACGAACCAAGAGGAGGTCGAGAGTGCCACTGACGGCGAGAAAACCGCGGAGAACAAACTAATTACGCCCGTGGAGAAAATGGACAGCAAGGAGGACTCCTACAAGAACTGCGAGATGACCATCGGTGATATCATCACGCAGCTGGCTTACCACGAGAAGGTAAAGAAATTGAGACCAAAAACTCCTGTAATTGTAACCAACTAACCTTGTAATTTGTTGTAGGCGACGATAAAACATAAGAGATACTGCAACCTGTGCGAAAGATGGTTCCCCACGACGTCGCGACACACGAGACACCTGGCTGGGTATCAGCATCGTTACATGGAGCTGACGCAGCGCAAAAGCATCCACGCGCTTTTTATTTTGTTCACTGGTAAACCTTGCCCCAGGCTCTTACCAGCGAATGTCATTCGAAACGATTGTTCCATAGGGGAGTTGACGCCATTGCAAATCGCTGTTCAGGTACGACTGTCTAAACAAGTTATACTCCTTGGGTAACTGTTCGTTTTATTTATGTGTTAATATACTTTTCAGGATGTCGCAAAGTGTGTAGAGTATACACAACAGAACTTGAAAACGAAAGAATGATAATAATGGATTTTAGCATGTTATTTTCATTACGTATACGCATTTCCTGTGATCACCTATACTGAAACAAATGATGTGAGTACCTTTTAAACAAGTACTATAACGATAAAGCGACACTTTTAATCTCAATCAAATTGTACATGTTTTACTATAATTATTGCTGTTGGTAATGATATTACCGTTGTACAATTATTATTAGAAACAAAAAAGGAATTAACATCCATGAACAGAGGCTTTGTTGATCGATGTTAATTGTTAAAAGTTACTTGAAAAAAAAAAGAAAAAGATATTTTAAGTAGTTGTATATTTAGCCAAAGATTTTAGTAAAAAAAAAGAAAATTAAATAACGTACACGTTAGAATATTTATAGTTTTCGAGGACTACACAGTCTTTTGTTTGTACAAATGAAAATAATGAGTAATAGAGTAAGTTAATGTGCTCGTTATAAATTTTTATTTATATCGTGAAAAGACTTATATATACAATGTATAAATATACACACCTATACGTGTATATGTATATACATATACACATACATATAAATATCTAACTATAATATGTATATTTATTATTCCTGTTTTAAACAAAAAAATACTATGTACTCTTGCAATGTTAAACAAACCTATAAGTATATACAGTTAAATTTGTATAAAGTTATATATTTTAAACAGGGGTAGTTGAAAAAATGCTATATGTTAAAAAAACTGAATGAACTATGAGATGTTAAGATTTTGAAAGTGATACAAACATAAAACTATAAATCAATTACCTCAATTACTGTGATTTTAAATCAAATTATATTTAACAAAGGGTTAAATATATTGAAAAAGATGTTGAAGGTATACCTTTATATGAAAGGTATTTAAATATAATAATGTGATGTTAATATTATACATATATATATAAATGTTTGTTTTTTATATTGAACAAACAAAAAAGCTTCTAATTTATTAACAAAATCATTTAGTGATGTTTAATTTGTAAAATAAATTTTTCGATATTTTCTACAAATATCGCTCTTGATTTGTTTTCAGTGATAACATCTTATAGTTCATAGAAAACTTTGTAGAAGTTGTAATAACTTTTCGCTCCCCTGTTATATGTTTATGTTTGATTCAAACTATTTAAATATTCCTAATGAGTTACTGTTCATACGATATGAAAGTTTTTAATTGTTTTAAATGTTATAAATGTTTTATTATTATATATATTTGATATACGTGCACTGGGAGTGGAGGAAAAAGTCCTTAAAGAATGAGTTCCTGGCTATAGAAAAGAACGGAATAGATATATTCCTAACGAAGAGGCTAAAAAACTAAACAGGTGTTATACTAATACAGGGTTAACAGACTATATCGACAATCGCTTTATAATTTTTTCTTTCCTGGTTTACATTCCAAAGAATAAGAAAAGACAGTAAAAGTCACTTTACAGAAAATCCTAGTTATTATGTTGAAATTTAATTAAAATAAGAGAAAAAGAATATATATATATATATAACTTTATCAATTGTTATTCCACTTAATGTTTTGTTTTATAAGTTTGTTTTAACTGTTTTCATATTTTATTCGCACGAGTGCCTTAAAATACACCTAACAGTATTTGTCGTATCGTGTTATATACATCATATAAGATTGAATAGAGCTGTATCCATACACACTACACCCCTGTGTGTATCTCTAATGTTCTTGTACAGTATATGCATAACACATGCTACAGTTATGAGAACACACTGCAAATGTATCATTATTTAATAGACCTTAGGTAAAAAAATAATCTCTTAATGCTTTTATCGTAATTTTAACATAGGTATTAATTCAGAGGCATGGAACCCTTTGAACTTTCTTATTTATACTAAATAATGATATTAAGTACATTAAAGATGAATATTGTTCTCATGATTGAAGCTTTGTTATGCACATATTCTATGACATCATTGTGTGTTCTATGTGCCTAAATTTTAAGGAATTTATACGCATCTGAAGTTCAAATTTGCATAATAACACTTATGCACATATAACATAAATACGAAGATGTATCACGTGTACATTGTGTAAAAAAAAAAAGGAAAGAAGAAATCTGAAATCTTTTTATAAATACTGATATGATTATGTGATGAAAAATTGTATCTGTTTGGTGACATGTGTGCTGTGCTTCAGAAGAACCTAAGAATTAAACGATTTCTTTCTAAACAAAGTTAGTTATGGATATGCAATGTCTATGTAAATCGATTCTAAACAAAAGTGAATATATATATATAGTATTTTATCTTTCAATATTGCAATCCATTGTTTTTGACTATTTCAGTTCTATCATTGAAATTCAATTCATTTCTGTTGTACAAAACTTAAACCAGGATATTGTAGAAAAATCAAATTTTATTTAGTTTATTATTGATTTATATGAATAATAATTTCTTTTTAAATTCAATTGTTGACTTCCATTAAAATTAACTAATATAAGGTTGCACTGATCTAGATATTTTTAGTAAAAAAAAAAGGAAAAAAGAAAAGAAAAAAATACATAAAAATTTGTATCTCCTGATACATCAATACTATTATTTTATTTAGAAATTAAAATGATCTTTTATTCAGATTGAAAATCAATTTTAGATTGAAATTCTAATTTATTATAGAGGTGGGTTTATTTTTTTGCAGTTGCAATATGACTTATTGGTCAAAGTTTAAATTAATATTAAATTTATAATTTATAATTGTCAATGCTTGTGGCAGTAAGATTTTGTATTTGCCCATCTGACCATTGCAAACTATCAATCTTTAATTTGTAGTGTTTTTGTACTTTCAAATATTATGATGCACATTATATACAAATGAAATGATGGCACCATTCAAGGGGTGCAGAACTATGTAACAAAATAAGTGCAATTATATTTTTACAACATTTACAATTAATCATTCCACGAGAGGAATTAATTAATTTTTGAAACGATTATTAGATGTGCAATTCTAAATCAAATTAGATGATCTATATACAGTTCAGCTAGTTTTATACACAGTGTGTGATCTATGTAGAACAATTGTGTGACATATATTATAAATAAGCTGTAAGGTGCTTTGGATCTGTAGCATTTTTTTATTCTTAACAAGTTTCCAATAAGTTGATTCTCATAAGAATTTAAACTATTGTATAATTAGCAATAATTATTTCAACTTACAAACAAGATGTAATAATAATTTTTAATCTGTATTATAATTCGTTTTGATGGCCAAGAATGTTATCGAAAATGTTACACATCTAAGCACCAGAACCATTCCATAAATTAAAATAAGAAATTTTATTGATAGAAGTAAGAATTGTACGAATCGATAGATTATTTTCTGTTATTGTACTTAGGCTACAGAAGTGTACGCAAAATTCTAGTTGACGTATTAAAGAAATAATAAACATTGAAAATGAACACTTACCCGCATGTTTCTTCTATTATATTCTTATTTTCGTTTAATTTTAATCTACGTTTCTTCTCAGCTTCGTCGTCACGTTGTTTGAACGCAAAAACGAAGATAGCGCCGTAACCCTGAAGCGCTGTAATCATCTGGCGGTACATTTTTGAAACTAACGGGACCAAATCCTTTCCTACATTATCCAACATTTTTGCGATTTTAACGTTTACAAGGGTTCTGATTTGAATAACTACACTGTTTTCTGTTTATTAAATCATTTACTTTAAACAATGATCCCTTTCATCGCTATTTTATTGTACATTAGTTGTCTTAATTGGATAACAGTTGAAGTTATTGATTAAAAATAAAAGCTCGGAAAGCATGCGCATTTTACTTACTCGCGGACTTTAGGGAGAATGTTGTTCTACAAAGCTCTGCAAATTTTTGTCGATTTTCTTACGATTCTATATTTTGTGGCTGGCGAAATTTTACCGAATAAAAATGAAAAACGAGCCAGCTTCAGGAACAGTTATCAGATGTGTTTCGACAGTTTCAAGGTCCTCGAGGGTAAAATTATTCGAACTCAGGAATCCCTGGATATGGGCGCCAAGTACTTGAAAGAGATTGATGTTAATTCTAAGGACGAATGTTTGAAATTTTGTTGTAATACAGATAGCTGTGATGTATTTATTTTTGAAGAAAAGGTACACCTGCTTTTGTACATTCATTTTGTTTTTTAACACTTTTATGGCATTCTACTAATAATACAATGATTGTACTTCATACAGAAACCTGGAAGCTGCTATCTCTTCCAATGTGGCCCATCGCATGATTTCAAATGCAAGTTTACAGATCATGCTAATTACAGTAGTGCACTGCGTATCATTAATTACAATACCCAAAACAATGCACAACTTCAGGAGGAGATTCGAATCTCCCAACAAGAGCATGAATTAAAATCCCTCAGGTAAGCATTTATTACAAGATTTGTGAATACTTGATAATAGAATAGCATTCTTTGTACAACAGGAAGTTAGGGGACACGGTACCAGCAGAATATTTATACACAGAGATTCCCATGAAATTGAGTGCAACTTTAGCACCAAAGTTACCATTAACAACACCTCCACCAGTTAAGCAAGGTATTTACAAATGAAGATAAAACAATATTAAACAAAATATTAACATGTTAATGTATATTTTAGGTTGTAGCCCTAATCAGTATGAGTGCCGTTCCACTGGAGATTGTATAGCAGTATACAATGTATGTGATGGCATTCCACAATGTGCAGATGAATCTGATGAGGCACCAATAGGGCGTGTATGCTCCACAGAGAAACCAACAATCTCTTCTTCAGTAATTCAAGGACCTCAACCATCCCCACCACCTTTGCCCATTGACAACATGAAATACCAACAAATGGTGGATCAGTATAAATTCCCTGTTCCACAGTATCCTCGTCAAGAAGTTAACTCTTGGATGTTGCCCAATTCGGATCATCAGATGATCCCACGACCTATCTCATACCCAGCCCAACAAATGGATGTGCTTCAAGTGCATAAAGGCTTTGGTGCTCCAGGCTACCAATGGAACTTTCAACCCGTATACGATCAAAATAAAGACGTCTACAATTCTGTTAATTCCTTTCGCGAGCAGGGTAATTTGAATCACTATGAACGTACGTAATGTACTTATAAACAATTACATTTTACAAGTGATAATACATTATATTTCTTATTTGCAGATCAACCACACAGCTTTAACCATAAAGGATCAAGCGTTATAGGGGAAAAAGAGGCAGACAAGTAAGATTCTTAAATATCATTAAAAACAGCAAACATTTAAGTACTATTAAAGTAACTAAACTTGAAATTTCTTAAATTAGTGGTGCATATTTAGAGGAAAGACATCTGTACATGCCACGTTTTAGATCGTCAAATAGAGGCACGTGGCAAAATACACAAATCTTTCCATCTCCGTCTCCAGCACCCAGTTTGCAACAAAAGCAAATTGAAGAGGTAGAAAGTAATGTTGTTAGTACAACAGCACCTCCTTGCGATGTAAGTGTAATGTTATTTCATGAGTTCAAATGTTTTTACTACTGCTATTACTGTATTATCATTTTAGACACCCAATGAACAGAAACATGTATCAAAAAATAAAGAAACTGGTCAAAGTAACCAGCAAAGGGAGAAGCATATTGTCCATGAACAGGAAGTTAATCAAAACAGTGCCAAACAAACCATATTAAAAGCTGAAACACCAAAACAGAATCATGTAAAAGGAAAGGAACCACAAGGTACATTGATGAATGATTAACATTGAATAATGTTTTTCTATCATACCATTTACATATCTTTTTTATATAGAACATAAAAGTGTAATAGTTATCAAGGATCACAGCAGAGAACACGGTAGGAGTACTCTGGTAACAGAACTTTTAAAACAAGCCAACAAAATGGAGGTTCTAAAACCTAGAGGGGCTGTTATATCATTAGCTTTAGGACTTATAATAACAGCTATTACAGCTACGTTAATAGCTTGCCGTTTACGAGTGGTCCGAAGACGCAGAAGGCGACACGGACCGTACGCTCATGACGCGGATTATTTAGTAAACGGAATGTATCTTTAAGTAAGTACGAATTTCTTTATCCTGAAAGAGTCTAGTCATATTTTCATACCGTTTTAATAAAAAAAAAAAAGATTATTGTACTTTAATAATTTTATTTCAACATAAAATGAAAATATATCGATAAATTATAGAACTTTCGAATTTATAGTTTGTTACATCCATATATCTACAAATATTTAACAATTTTATAGAACAAATTCATGCTTGGAGAATTATATTTCTTTAACTTATAGCGTTAGCCTTACAAAACATTGACAATATCGAAAAAATAGTTAAAATATAATGTAAAAGCTATGCTTCATAATTTAAAATATATTTTTGCTCTGTGAAATTTTTCATTTTATCTAAGAAAACAGAGGAAAGTTACCAGTTTGTAACAAAATTATATTTGTATGTCATTTTTACAACCATATAATACATATAGGTCTGCGTAATTCTTGATGATAGAATCGTTTCGATCGTGATAATTACAAAATTCTATAAAATTATTATGCAATTCTTTTTTGTACCAAAATTGTATAAAAAATTATACGAGAGACAATGCTTAGTTTATGTAAATATATGCTTTTAGATGAATACATATGATGTATATACACGAATCTGACTGATGTATATTGCCCAGAATAATTAAAGATATAAAACTATTGTATCATTACAATCGTGTTATACACATAAAGCATTATTATGCTGAATACAAAATTGTTCTTAAAGATACAGTATTTTCAATTCAACCAAACCTACTGATTCTTACAAAATGTTAACAAATTAATATAAGTATTTAAATTATTAACCTTCTTCTTGCTTAATTATCCCTAACGCTAATAAAAGCAACTAAATATTTATAATTTCGAAAAATATGTTGCTATTAATTACAAAATTTTTTATTTTAAATTATATTCATTTTTTGCAAAAACAAACAAGGACTATACATGATTTAAATATTTTTCATTTCGAATATTTAATAAAATAAAAGTAATTTTAATTTTGTTTAAGGTAGTGGCTTACACTGTAATAGTAACAAATGAAAAATGTGAGATGTTTATAAATGAAACTACATTATTGTTCAAAACGAAATAAAAATATTGTTTATTTTATGTAACTACTGTCTGCCAGCAGGCGCCGCGTTTTGCTGTGCTTGTATAAATTCAGGGTAATCAATGTATCCATCATTATTAGTATCATCCATGGAAAGTATTGGATCTATTAAAGTAATCAACTCGTCGTCTCTGAATAATTTTTCTCCAGGATTAGCTCCACCTACCTCTTTGTTACCTTGTTCTGAATGTAAGGAAGTAGTTACATATATACTTCTCACAGTATTAACATTTAAACTAATAAGGGATTAATTAATACATACCATGCCAATGAATCAAGGATTTTATAAGTTCACAACCATCCAACTTATTATTATTGTCTGCATCATGCATCTTGAAATAATGAAACTGTAACTCTTGTTCTGTCATTTTACTAGTATCTATTGGAACTTCCATATGTTCTGCAATATGGCTGTAAAAAGAAAGGAAACAAGTAAGATAACTGAAAGCTTTGAACATTTGGCATTAATATGTTTAAATTTATATAACATACGCTTTTTCATTAACTATATTGGCAGCATTAAGTATAGGTTGTGAATGATCATGACCGTGTCCTGGTTGAACTGGTGCTTGCATATGTGGTTGTTGCTGTTGTTGTTGTTGTTGTAAAGGTACTTGTTGAACTGGAACTTGATGCATAGGTACTTGTCCTGGTACTTGCTGAAACTGTGTAAGTTTAACATGAACATATGTAACTATTTTTTAACATACATTATAGATAATGTTATATTAAAAAGAAGTAATTATTATAATATAAAATACATGTGCATAAGTACATATTACAATATCAACAGTTAATAGATAAAACAAGAAATTTCTTGTAATGTGTAAAACTACCTGTTGTTGTGGAACTTGTTGTGGCACTTGGTGTACTTGTTGAACAGGCTAAAACAAAGTAAATATCTATTAATCTGTGAATGAAACAACCATTAAAACTATTTATCTCATAAAGTACAAAGGCATTACTTTAATATCCCCTTATAATAATTACAAACAAGTTGGATTATACAGTATGTTTGAATACAGTAGGAACCATATGGTTGATTATCTTGTAAAGAAATCTTACTTGTTGATAATGTTGAGGTGATACACCAGGCGGAACTCTTTGTATTTGAGCATTTACATATTTACAACTAAAAGATCCAATTAAAAACATCCACAAAGTCCAATTCATTTTGCAATAATCTGTAATAAATGTGCACACATAATTATAAGTTTGAAATATATGAACAGTATACTTGTATTATCCTTCTTGGTATTCTGTTGTATTTTAAATTATAGAAACCATCAGTGTTAAACTAAATTTTCCAAATACCTTGTTTACGTTAAGGAATGTATACAAAAAATGACATGTACTGAAATGTATTCATTGGTAAGACTGAATACCAGGTTGTAGATTTCAGGTTATGTTAGAAAAGTCATGTAGACTGACGTGGATAGACATTGCAAGCATTGCTTTGAATGGTATTTCAAACTAGAGAGTAAGCTGTATAAAATGATTTGTAAATGGAATAATTTATTATGGAATTTTTATAGATTTGACGGTATTAATTTAAGATAAAAATTTGAACCAAAAACATTACGATTTTATTTATTTGTACCTACAATTTTATAAATTACAAGTAAATTTACCGGACAAAATTTTACTTGGCATCTCAAGAAACCCTAGAACAAAAATATTCATTCGAAAAACATGTAAAATGAATTAATTGTAGGCATTTATTACATTTCGTTAATTGATACATTATTATTGTATGAATTTATATTTTTTAACCATAATTTTAACTATATTTTTTGAATTTCTAGGGAAAATACTCAGGTATCTGTATTTCAACATTTTTTAATTGTAACTGAGGAAATATAAGTACTGTTTTATAAAAGACTTAAAATATTGATTTTTTAACAAACGTATTCATTAGTTTTTTAAGTTTAACAACAAATAAGCAATATCAGAGACTTTATCAATGACTTTAATCCGTTGTTGCAAAGTTCATGCTTTTATAATGGCGGAAAGATATTGCTAAACGCGCTACCCACTACTATATCGGTGATGCGTCTATACAATTTTAAAGAGGTATTAATTTGTTGTTATATTGCTAAGAAATACACATTGTTAACAAGTTATTTATAAATTGCAAGAATTTGAAAAATCTAATCGTATTGACAGGTAAACTTTAAAATTACACGTTTTTGTTGACCTGGATTTAATTTTGTGGTTTATATTAAATGTGTCTGATTTTGTACCAAAAGTAGTATGTTTTTATAAGCTTCCTTACATAACATTAATTAATAATTACTAATTAATCTCTTCCTGTTGTTAGGGATAAGTTGGTAACAACATATCACCTCACAGCAATTATCTTTTTTAAACTTTTAGAAAATTAAATAATAAATGGAAAATGCCTCAGATACCAAAACATCGAAAAATTAAAAGGGCCACAGTGCTCATTAAAAAATCACAATGTTTAAGAAATTATCTAAAGACCAGATCTTACAAACCCTGTAAGTTTCAAATAAATTATATACATTTTATGTAATGAATGTTATAGCAATAAGATATTGATACAGGTTCTGATTTTTACAGTGTGTGAAAAATTGAAGAGTAACAATTATTCTCTGGCAAAAGCATTGTCTAAGGAGAAACATGAAAGTCAGTTATTATTTTCTCAAAATGTTGCTTTAATTGCAGAGGTTCAAGATTTAGGTTCAGCATGTAGCAAACGCGATGTAAGTATGCCTGATATAAATATCACACCTGTAAAGCAATAATTATGTTATGTAATGCATAAGATCATGTGTTTTAGGCTGTAATATCAAATATTCTAAAGAATGCCAAGGAGATGCTTAAAATGATAGTAACAATGACTGGTTATTTAACAAATACCATCTCAACATGCCAAGAATTTGTAGCATCTCCTGTTACAAATTTACGGATGTCTTCTAATTCTACTGGAAGTAAGGTTCATCACATACTGTGTTTTATTATCAAGCATCACCTCTGATAAAAGCAATTATTTTAGAAGGGGATGTGTCCAGAAGATTATCAACAAAGTCTCCAACTAGAGGAGTTGTGAAGCCTATGGTGAGCGGTCACACCATTACAAAACCCACCATTAATTTAAGTAGAGTAAATATGCAACATATTAATAATTCATCAAACTTAAGTATAATACAAGAGGTTGCAACACCACCCAGAAATCAAGAGCTAAACCATTCAAGGTCTTCTGGTCACGTAACTGTGAGACAACATAGAAATGTATGTAATTTATTCAAATTTATAAGTTGTCACCTTTGAAATATTTTATACTTAAATCAATTACAGGAAGATAGCAGAGTATATAGGATGCCTGAAAGATTAAATGTTGCCTCGCCAAAGCATAGCGGTATGATATTTCGATATTGATGTCTGACATTAATATATTTGATATAAATTAATCTCGTACGCGCTTACAGACGAAAGCGAACGGAGACTTAGCAGAAGGAGTAACAAACGTTCTGGAAGAATGTCAGGAAGCATTTCGGAGTCCAGAAAATTGTCTGCAGGTAACAATTCTCGTAATAGCATCGAAAATTTGGAGCATATGGGAAGCCCCACGGTAAAACTCAACGACGTTTCAAAATTACTGCAAAATTCTCAAAGTATTAATATTCGAAGGGTTCGTATCATTGTAATCCTTGACTACAATTCATTTTTATCAAATTTATTTTCACGATAACATAATTTATACCTTTGTAGCTAACCGAAAATCGAAATAATCAACGGAACAATACCTTGGAAGGTAACGACAGTGTGAATCAGGAAGATTCTGACACGAATCTACCAGAATCGTTATCTTCTAATGTTTTAAAGAACGATAGTAATAAAACTGTTAAGAACGAGAATGAGAAGGTAGATAATAAATTAGACAGTACCCTGAAGATACAAGAGAATAGTAGACCGCAAAATATAACGAACGGGGAAGACCCTCTCGAAGGACCAAGCTGGTTGTTCAATGACTCCCTTTCTGTGCCTTTGTTTGAATATAAAACGTTCGATTCGTGTAAGAATAAGGATAAGAAGACTGATGAAGCGAATGTTTCTTATAACGATAGTAGGAGGTTAAGTGTAAAAACGGCAGAGTTGAGTGATGTATCGATCAATGAAAAAAGCATGCAAGAAGCTTCGCCGCCGAGCAAAGAATATTCATGTAATCTCAAAAAAAGTAAGCAAACAAACGACGAAAACGAGGACGAAGTCGTTCAACAGAGTGTAAATAACAGTACGTTTTACGATACGTCGGGTTTGAGTGATTCGACGATCGTGAACGAGGATGAATGCAAAACGGAGAATGAAACAACAACGAAATTCTCAAATTTCGTTACGCAAAGACGAGGTTGTTTCGAGGAGGAGGAGGACGACGATTTTACTTTAATGTTTGCGCGACCGCACAACGTGCATTTCGACATAAACGATTTAAAACTGCCAGTTTTGGAAGAGTCTGCGTTGAAGCCGATTGTTTCCGTTGAAGTGGAGCCTGAAGTGACCACCACTCTCAAACAGATAACTCAGATTTGCCCGCTTCCATCTGTTTCGAATAACAGTTTAGACGAATCCGCGTTTAATCAATCCACTGTAAAGCTGCCGTTAGTCAACAACAACGAGGACAAAGATCTGACACCGCATAAAAATAAATTTGAAGAGTTACATCGAAAGAAGAAGGCCAAGAATTCGAGAGAGTCTTCTGAATTCGTCGAAGGTACACCAACGATGGATAGGAAGAGTAATAGAAAGAAAAAGGATAAACCCATGAACAAGGATCCAAGTGCTGTTAAAGTAGTGTTACAGAAATTGAATGAATCTGACGTGAAGTCTAGAACCCCTTCTCCTGAAGTAGCCAGTTCTCAAGACTCTATCAAATCTTTGTAAGTATGGAGAGATCAGTGTTTGTTTGTTAATTATGTTCAATTTTAATTATTGTACTTATTTGAAGAAGTTCTTACTCGAGAGCCGAGCATTCGAGCGATTCAGAAAATAGTAACACGAGTTCAAGTAGTGTGTTGAGTCGTCCTAGACGGAAAAGAGCTCCGACTGTTTTGCAGGAACCAAATTTAAGAACGTGAGTAATTTATTCCTTTTGTTTAATTACAATTGTGTATTTGTAATTTGTAATTGGTCATTTCTTTTTCAGAAAATTGCGAAGGAACTAGTAATGTACCATTGATGACAAATTAAAATCCACTGACGTGTTTTTGAAACACGCCGATGTTGTTGTCAGAGAATTGTACATAAACTATCAATGTCATGTGACAAATTCATTAAGCACATCCTAGAAAAAGTACAGAAATTGGAACAATTTAATTGAACGTATATAATCATAAGAGAAACTAAGTTTACATTACAGACTGTTCTGCTTCCATTGTTACGTACATTTTTGTTATATCAATCACTGATAATTATTTACAGAAGATCGACATGCTTTGACATAGTCATTGTTCTAATAATTTGGCTTCCTCTAATAGTATTGTTCATATATTGTACTTTTTGTATTCTTAACCAATGTTGCGGTGAATAAACAAAGATTTGTAAACCCTTAATACTGTACTTAATTATTTCTATTTTTCATATTAGATAATTTAATTTTCTCTCTTTTTTAGAATTTAAAAGCAAAATTTCAAAGTTTCCGCATTCAAATTGGTCCTATTCGTATTTGAAATCTATCGATAATCGATAATCGATAATCGATTTCCGCCAACTTCGATCGAGTGCGAGAAAACCGTTAGTAGTTCAAACGCATGTGCAAGGAGAAGGTGGCCTGCGATTATCCGTGTTTTAATTTAATTAAATCAGTTCATAAGTGTTTTAATTTGCAGGGAGTTCATTATTTTCTGCACAAAGGTGAGCATACTATGTTTTTTTCACATAAATTTTCGATATTATGCAATATAACACAATAAATCGAACTTTAACAAGAACCGCGTATTGAGATCCAACATGGAGGTAGTTACATGCATACAATAAAATCTAATTTTTACATTATCCGTTCCTTAAACGTTTGATCGAGTATTAATAAACAAATATACTTAACTATTGAATAAACTAAATAGTTTATAATGAATTTTATTTATGCATTGAGGAGATATGGGCAATATCTGTACATTCACGTAACGGTCGCGAATACAGAATAAAGATTGAAATATCCCCCAAATATTATAACTATCTATTGAATTATTTATTCTATTACAATATTCATCAAAATAATTGTATTATTATCAATCGTTGATGTACAAAACTTCATAAGAAATTGATAGTCATCAACGAGAAAAAATGGCTATTCTTTCAATGTTCGATAGTAAAAAGCGCGGTTCGAAAACGATCGATGTTTGCGGTTGCATTCAAAGAGGTCGCCCTAGTGCATAAATAAAAAAAAAGGTTAGGTCTCAAGCAAGAGGTGTTACGTATAATGGATTTAACCTTCTTTATCCCCAGCTGACATGTCTATAGTGTAGCCAGCGTAGAGGCGGAAATTAATTATGTTTATTCAATTTTAGAGATGAAAAATGCAGCTGACATCGTTCCGCCCACGTAAACAAACAACTAACGCCTGATCTTACCCGATAATTCGTCCGTCCAATGAAATATCCGAAGAGACAATAAATGGTAAAATCTATACTCACAATACATAATTTTAATACGATAAGATTCAATTTTATAAATTGAAAATAAAACTACGTAACGACGAAAACAAAGATTACGGTAGATTAGAATAGGTAGCATCGAATGTAATATTGGGGAATGAGCAAAGCATTCGCTGTTAAATTAATTGAATTGCTACCTGGTATCAATTCAAAGGCGTGGGTGTACGTACGCGGAACTTTCTGTTAGTAAAAGACTAAACTTGAGGTCAACGCTTAATTTGCATAACAAATATACGTGTATTATAAAGCTGTTTTCGTGTTCGTTTGTTTCGTGTTGCTAGTTTTATAACGTGCCAAGAAGGCGAAGAAAGAGAAAGAAAAAATAGTTGCTCGAAGGTAACCTCACGACAATCATGATTATGCATAATACGAAATAAAATTATTGGTGCAACGCGAAACGCGATTGAACGATATTTTATATCGCTACATAAAATGTTCAGAATTCTATTTCTTCTAAGCGAGACCATGAATCATACTAATCTTGATATTTTTGCTCCCAGATAAGTTGGCGGTCCGGTAAACAAATTACCTGAAGGTTAATGACATCCGGAAGGAAGTAAACATTTTACCTGCTCGGGTATGCGGTGTTCGTCGCACGAGTAAGTAACGCCTAGCTTTCTTGTTGTTTCTGCAAACAGCGTTCGATTCGGGGTTATTTCATTGTAATTCGAAAACAAGGATCGACTATGGAGTATGTCGCGTTCAATTATTAAAGAACGCGCGGATCAATTGAAATTAAACAACGTCGAACCCTGGTTACAGAATTCCAATGAATTAACATCAATTAAGATTGCGGAACACTTTGCTCAAAGATACGGCCAGTCAATTACAAGCATTATGCAGTGAATGCGAGATAGCGCGAAACAATCGTGATTGGTATATTGACTTATAGCTCGTCGATACCAGTTTATGTAATGGATGTTTGTATTAACGCATTCGTTCATGCGAGCATCATTACGGTATAGTCAGGACGTTAAAGCGTAAAGCAATAAAATTACTTCTATAAATCTTCGTGTGTAATAATATCCCGCGAGCTCTCTTACTTTCGTTTCTTTTTCGTGGAAAAAAAAATACTTTATCGTCGGAGGGAAAAAGAAAAAAAAAAGAAAACGAAAAACGTCGAGAGAGCGAAACGCTAAATCAGTCGGTAACCATCAACATTTGTTGAATACGAAACGCGAAACAAGCTAATATCGTAACACGCGCTGCGAGAACGTGAAAAAAACACCCACTAGCGTGGGAGCGGAATAGTAAACTGAAAAAAAGCGGAGGAGAAAAAAAAACTCGCGTACCAACGTAACTCGTTACGATTTAGAACGCGTTCTAAATCCACGAGGTAGCGGATGTGTAGGATAGTTAGGTTGTTGTACAACGTTTGGTATTATTTGTGCAACATCGTGGGGCATCGTTATTATCGAGGGCTCGAAAATAACGCGAATTTCAACAAGTAAAAGTTGTGTGTCTTTAACGCGCGTACCGGGCGTTCAAACTCTCCCTCCACGGTGACAATAAGGCGACGGTGCGCAAGCGTTGGCCATTTCCTAGTAGCGCCGATTGTCGGGCCAATGAGGAGTAGTCGGTGACGCCAACGTCGGCCAATCAAAGGAGCCGACGGTGACGACCGTGCTATTTTTAGTGGACGTGAGTCACGGGATATAAGGCAGTACGTTTAGTTGGGTGTTCACAAGTTGCCGAGACATCGTGCCGTACGGCTGAGTGACATCCGCATTCGACGTACGTTGCAGACTGTTCTAGAGGTGCACACGCGCAGAACATCACGTTCGTCGGATTGCGTGTCGTGAGTCATTGTTGTGTTGACAGTTGAACCAGGTCGGTCCACGTGTCACCGTCGGCCTCCGAAACAGGGGCGAACGCAGACGGCTCGCATTTTTCTACACGACGAGTTTACACGAGTCGCCGCGTAGCAGTGGTCGAAACACACCTTTTTGCGTCTCAGCTTCGAGGCTTATATCGCGAGACGATAAAACACGCCGCGGGTGTCGTGAACGGAGTCGGGTTGTGAGCAGAGTTCGAACGGATCTGCCACCGATTTTAATAAAGAGTGCAATAAACAAGGAACGCACGAACCAGTCGCTGTAAATGAATTTCTGAACACGGGCCGCATGGTTATGTAACGGTAGTGGAAAAACTAGACACGGGAGTGTACAGTGAGAAACAGAGAAACATTTTGAGAACAGAGGAGGCCGATCGATCGTCGTACAGAACCGATCGCGGTTTTTCCTCCAGCGGCGTGTGTACAGCGAGCGACGGCGGAGTCGGTAACCGCTGCTGCACCCTAATCGTTCGCGGCTCGTTTCGTACGAGAAGAGCTGAACTTTTAGTTAGTTGGCCACGCAGTCAGTTCCGCGGCATCGATGGTGCGAAGTTCGACAATGGAGCAGACGTTCTACGAGGAGACGAGCGTCTACGGCGTGGTGAATCGCGAGAACAATGTGGGCCAGTTGAAACGCAATCTTACCTTGGACCTGAACGGATGTCAGAGGCAGGGCCCGCAGGCGAAGAGGCCGAGGCTCGGTCCTCTGCCACCGGCGTTGAACAACGTGACACCTATTTTAAGCTCGCCGGACTTGAACATGTTGAAACTGGGCTCGCCGGAACTGGAGAAATTCATCATCGCCCAGCAAGATAGCCTCGTGATGAATTTACCGACGCCCACGCAGATCTTGTTCCCGAAGGCGGTCACCGAGGCGCAGGAATCGTACGCGCGCGGTTTCGTCGAGGCTTTGAACGAGCTCCATCATTCGGACAGCTCGCAAGAACCCGCCAGCATTCAAGGGGCGACCTACACGACCCTGGAACCACCGAGCAGCGTGCAGAGCACGGAGTCCTCGGTGAGCCAGGGTCTGATGCAGATCAAGGACGAGCCCCAGACGGTACCCAGCGTGTCGAGTTCGCCGCCTATGTCGCCGATCGACATGGAGAACCAGGAGAGGATCAAGCTCGAGAGGAAACGTCAAAGGAACCGCGTGGCCGCGTCCAAGTGTCGCAGGCGCAAACTGGAGCGGATCTCGAAGCTCGAGGACAAGGTGAAGCTGCTCAAGGGTGAGAACACCGAACTGAGCGCCGTGGTTCACAAGCTGAAGGAGCACGTGTGTCGATTGAAGGAGCAGGTGATGGACCACGTGCAATCGGGTTGCCAGATCATGGCCGTGTCCGGTCAATTCTGAACCGATCGCATCGCCCTGATGGGACTCTCCAGCGTGTTGTATTCTGTTCGACGATGACCCTGGCTCCTGTCGATGCTTCCACGGGGGATTCGTCGCCCATCGAGAGACACGTCGTTCTCATTTCACGGTTCCCTTCGTTGTTTCCGGGATAAAAAGGAGGACGGGTGATGTGTGGTAAACGGCGTGACAGAAACAGGGAGTGCCTTGATGTGCCGCGCGACATGGAAGCCTGCTCATTCGCTTTCCAAAAAGCAAAAAAAAAAGGGACACAAAATAATGTACGAAATACCATCTCTGAAACTCGTGTCCGTGTGTGTGTTGGAGGGTATCGACGAGAGAGAGAAAGAGAGGAGACAAAACGAAAGACGAAGACGGAGATAGAGAGAGAGAGGGAGAGGGGGAGCACCTTGAACAGTGCATCGAAACAGGGGAGTAGGGGACGTGGAGAGGGGGTGTTGGAAGGAGCAACGAGCGCGGACGAAGCGAAAGAGAGAGTGGGTGGGACTTGGCACGGCGGAGAGAGGGACCCTGAGGCGCGCGGCCATTTTGGAGAACTGCGAGTACCGGCGGGAGATTCGAATCTCCCGACTATCTAGAATTTTTTCTAATTCGTCGTTTCTGTTTGGCTCGATCGCGCCGTCTTTTCTTTCTCGCGATGAGAGAATAATCAATACCTCTTTGCATTCTTTTTGTAATCGATCCACGTAAAAATTGTGATCGTTGTTTCATTTTCTCCTTTTTTTTTTTAAACAAACGCGTGCTACTAGTGAATAAGATCATCGTTATCATTGGATCTTCCGAACTGCGTTTCGTTCAAAAATTTCGATTGGAGGATTGGTTTTTCTTTACGCGTTCGGAAGATACAGATTTGTTTCTTTCTTGTCTCGTCGGACGAACGCCAATTTTCAATTCAATCAAAAGTAAACAAGCTTCTCGTCGAAGAAGCCTCGTAGAATGTAAATATATACATTGAGAGAAGAAGAAGAAATCGCTAATCACGTATTTCACGCGCAGAGTAATTAATTAAAATTAGCGTAGGCTTAAGAATCCGTGGAGGGACGTCGGATGCTTGAATCAAAGCGAGATTTTTAAGAGACAAAAGTGCTTTCGTGTGATCGATTGCGATCGAACACGGCTCTGTTTTTTCCTTTCTTCGTTACCGGTGCGTACACGAATGATCCACGACAAACGAACGTATCGATCGTTGTGCAAGGTGCTGTAGATAATCGTTTCGACTTTTCCTTAGGTTCGTTTCGTTCTTCTGTTCCGAAATGGAAAAACAGATCGAGTTTCATCGAAGAACTCTTCGTTCCGTTCGATCGCAATCGATTCTTCGGGGTTGAGACCCCGGATGGACCCCGTCTTGTTTTTTTTTTTTTTAACGATAGGACAAGCATTGTTTTAAGGCTGTACAAAATAGGGTAACGCATGGAGCGATTGCGGGCGTTGAAATCACCGTTTCGGATTAGATCTTTATTCTTCGCGTTTCGATGCATCCCTGAAGAAATTCGAATGGCTCGCCGTGTCTTGCGCTTTGCCGACGGGGTCGACCATAGATTTTGACAAGAAGGCGCCTGGAAACGTCTTCGATAAACATTATTCCAAATTTGCAATATCGAAGTTCAGGTATTTGGACCCTGGTTGCTTCTTTGAATTAATTTAAAATATGGCGAGTCGTCGAAGAAGGCGTCAAGACACGACTCTTTTTAAGAAACTACCTAGCTTTTTAGGACGGATGCTGCACGTAACAAGCGGTGTTCCCCATTTTTGTTCTTTCTCTTCTACGATACTCTCCATCGTCGTGGAAGCTTCTTTTCGTCATATGTGCATCTAGTCTTCGTCCAGTATGCCCTCGTAACTTATGCGCACCGCGTGCTGCGTGCAGATCCGCATAAAACAGACACACACACACACACACGTGCACATACACGTACACACATGAGACTCGATTGTGTTACCACATGCAACGACGAGGATGCATTTAAGGGAAACAGAAAGGATATCGAAGAGGGAGGGATTCTTTTGTTCGGATACGTTCGAGGAATATTGAACGATTCGTTATTTTCTTCGCTTTCTTTTCTCTTCTTTTAGCCCATTAACGAGTCGGAATTTTTATGTCCATTTATTTCGACACGCAATTCTTTTTTATTAATTAGGTTCATTCTTAAGATCGAATTTTGTAGAAGAGATTATTTTTATTAACACTTGGACTGCCGCGTCAAATTATTTTTAATTTAATTTAATTATTATTAGGAATTTCAAAGTATAAACAGTATAAAGTTTGTCATAAATAAAATTCTTATCAAAATGGCAGTCAAAGTGTTAAACCCATTGGCTTATTATTTTAGTTTTCAATTTCTTGTTGAATATTGAATCTCTGGGTCGATCGAAGAAGCACGTGGTAACAGAATCGTCACCGTAGTGCCATCAAGCACGTAATCACCGTAAAAATTGGATAATTTTTTAGAACGTGTTACGATCCTTCCGTTAACGCGAACAGGGACGAGTTTCAACACTTTGACGGTCCTAATGTGCTTCCCAGTTGTTCAGATATTCGTGAATTTTCATTTTGTTAACACGTTTTGACTGACATTCTTTCGACTTCGAGACTAAATTTTGAATTTGTGTAATTTTTTACACCAGAATTCTTTAATTATGCTTCGTTTCTATAGAAATTTATAGAAATTTAAAAAATAATCGATTTTATCAATTATTTTGCAAATTTTGCAACGTGAAATGGTTAATTTTACAGAAATTGAGTTTGTGATTAGTGATAGAGTTTTTTTAATTACTTGACCAAATAGTTTGATCCTGGTGGCAGTCAACGTGTGTTAACTCGGTATTATTTCAATCGAAAAACTGTCTCGCCACGGTAACGGGTGGATCGATGTCGAGATAACGCGTGGAAGGGTTAATTGATAAGCTCGATGGAACTCGAGGAGATTGCGATTCGAGGAAAGAATAAAAATAATTGGCACGCTATTTTTGGACACTCGTACAAGGGATCATCGGAACGATCGGCTCGAAAAGAGGGGAAAGACACGAAATATTAACCCTTTCTTCAAATTTTATTTACGACGTTTAAAAAACTCCTTTTAAACGAAAGGGTTAAAAGAAATTCTTTTGTTTTTCATCCCAGCACAAATTTCTTATTTTTATTTAAACTATTTCCTCTCTTTTTAAGAACGATTTTGACAATTCTTCTTAAAAAATATAGAATGTAACTCGATACACGATAAACGCTTCAACGATCGATTAATAATTTATTGCTTACAATTATCCTTTTATTTATTACTCTTCTTCAAGAACGCACGTATGGTTTTCTGATCTTTCTTTTTGCAATTTAATCATCACAGTCAATCATTGAAGCGTTCGTCACCGATTAAGTTACATTTCAACCATTAATCTCTCTTAACAATGTAAGATAAGCGTGCTTTGTTTTCATTTTGCTTCGATGCCTCTTTTCTTTCTCTCAGTTTTTTTTTTCTTCTTTTTTTAATTTATTTTGTGTCACGAGTGCGTCCCCTCGATGAAAGGTCTCTTCGGCGTTTTTCCGTAGTATTCGAAAGCTTTTTCTTTTTTTATAGAAAGTAAGACGAGGAAGACGAGGAAGGTAAAAAGAAGGGGGGGAGACGCTTCTTTGTACCTTCTTTCGTTTCGACGGTCTTTTGTGATGGAAACGCAATGAAGTAGAAAAGTAATTATGAATCTTGGAGACGCTCGTTGGTCGTCTTCGGGAATCAGCCATCACGTACGGTGTGCCTTTTTCTCAAAGTAATAAAATAATTAAAAAAATAACAAAAAAAAAAAGAAAAGAAAAGGAAAGAAGATACCGCATCGACAGAGATTTCAAGTTTTATTCGAGCCGTTCGAGTTTTTTTTTTTTTTTGAGGGAAAATTGGGATGGTTCGAATGCTTGTTGTCGCAAAATTTTGCATCTTTCTTTTTTTTTTAGCGGTTAAGAGGAGGGCAATGATCAAACTTGTTGCGAAGGGACGTTACACGATATCGTTCAAAAGTGTTAGATAAAATCGATCATTTTTTAAATAAAATAATGAGGGACATTAAAAAAATATTAAATACTAAACAGCACTATTATTACATTATTTAAGTATTGAATTAAAGTACGATGTTTTGAATCATTAAAATTTTAATGATTCGAAAGGTTATCAATATTTAACAGTAATTATTAAAAAAGAAAGACCTCGGTGTAAAATCTTCTCTACAAGAAAAGAGGAGTCTTAATTGGACGAAGATAAGGAACGATTAATTATTTTATATTTATTCGAAGAATAATCAAATACTTTTGAACGATGTTGTGATTGCAATGAAACGAATGCCAGTTAAATGACGAAGCGAGAAAAACTATGGCACAATTCGATGATTAATAAGAAAAAAAAAAAAAAGTGAACGTATGAAAGTAAAGCAAGAAACCACAATGTGATTTAGTCAGTAAGCGAGAAAAAACCCCATTATATTATATGTATAAATAAATAAATTGATAGTGATTAACGGTGATAATGACACGACGATATGCACCGCATATATAGAGTTAAACGTATAACCCTATACATGAAGAGTAAATATTGCTATTTGTAATGTAATTAATATTACGAAGAAATAAAATATATATTATATATTTATATGTATGTATATAAATATATAAAGCGTTAGATATATATATTTGTATATGTACATATTTCACGAGTATATAAACATATGTATATGTTATATATACGGTCGAGAGCGGAGAAATCTTTTTTTACGAATAATTTTATTTTTGAATGAAATACAATGAAAAAATAAAATTTCACTATATTAAACGTAATGCGAAGCCATTCTTCTTTGAAACACCCCCCTGCCACCCCCCTTTCTTTTTATGTTTATTATAATTTTACTCCCATAGAATCACAATTAAATTTTAATTTACAAGCCTTTCATGGATCAGAGCTTTAATTTAAAGTTCAAAATTTGTATTTAGGTACTGTTTCACGTATCATTAAATTGAATTTTTAATTAATTTCTGATAGGAATTTTTTAAATTTCTAATTAGTAACAAATGACAGAAAATGTAACTAATTTCTAAGTTTCTTTCCAAATATAATTGAAATGCAGTAGAATAATTATTCCTAATAATATATCGATCATTACTTTGTAATTAAGTATTTTTAAGTTGCTGATTTTCCGAGTGTAAAGGGGTTAATATATTGCGCTCACAGGATCAATGATATAATTGCTCGAAGCACGTCGATCGATTAAATCTTAAATCGTGGCCGGACTAATTACAAGGAACGACCGAAATTGCGTAACGCTTTTCCGGTTTCGTTCTTCGAGGTAGATCAGAATGAATTCCGGCGCACGCGATCGTTGCCCATTGTGTTATAGAAGATAGAAACCGGAATTCCAGTTGGAACCGGCGTATCCCATCGTGTGCGGCGTTAATTATCGCAATTGGCTAATTGGCTCAATTGGGAAAGTTCTCGGTACGAATTAAGATCGGTGCAACGGCGATCGTAAATTTCTGCCGCTCGGTTTCGAGCCGGTTTACAGCAACGCTTTCACAAATCTCGATATAAAATAAGAGCGTGTACGTATATTGACCAATAGCGACAGCAATCGATCGGTATGGGATACAAATAATACAATATCAATTTAAAAGTTAATCTAAGTAATCGTAATAAATTAGTTACGTAGAATTTGAAAATTAGTCATTTGGGTGCACAGTGAAAATAATAGCAAGGCAGTGATCAGTGATCGATTAATTTACAAATTTGAATTTTGTACCCTAATTTTTCCAGAATAAAAGTTTCCTTACGACACGTAAGAATTGATCGAACATCGAGATACTTAAGTCACTTTGTGTAACGATAATCACTTATTTTTTAGATATTCTATCACTTGTATTTCGTAGAAGACGATCGATCAAACGCACGTGCGATTTCTTTTCGATCGGTACGAAATACTCGAGATCGATCGCGAAACTTTAATTTATGATTTATGGAAAGAATTATATTAATAGTCAATTACAATGTTGCCTCCCGATCGGGTTGATCCAGGTCCTGCTCGAAAGTCGTTCATCTCCATAGATCTTTCAAGAATAACGTGGCTCGTAAACGAACGGCTCGGAATATGAGAAACGATCGTGCGTATATATACGTACCAGCCTCATGAATTATTCACGGCAATCGGTCTCGCGTTTCTGTCTTTTCATCTCTGTTCAACTTGATTGAAGTTCAATTTCTGCCCGAGCTAACTCGAATCCAAGTATTTTTCTTGCCAACTTCTTCTTTGCGCTGTTTCGTGTTCCAAGCAAACTTTAGATTCTTCAAATTTTCAGAAAAACTCGTTTGTAATAATTGTCGAGGTGCCTCCGATTTGTAGCGTTAGATTAATGCGTTTTTTATGTTCTGTCCTCTTATCTTTACACGCCCAAAGCAAATTCGAAGTCCCGGTGTTCGACAGAATTCGATGTTCAAGGTGTAATTTTCAATTTTACGACCTTGGATGCTTCGATTCGGCTGAAATTAACTTTTGCAACTTTATATTGCAATTAAGATTCAGTAACACGTTTCTTACTTGCAATATTTTATTTTTAAACATCCAAAGTAAATTTAAAGCCTTGTTACTTCAAAAAATTTGAAATGTTAAAAGAAATCGATTTTTCCTGTTTCTCGATTTTACAATCTTGATATTCCTTCGATCAGAATCAAACTTCGAAACGTTATATTGCACCGGCAAAAGGGGGAATATCGACGAGTTTATCGTCAATATTATCAGAACGTTATCAGCTGGTCTGTGTTTGATATCAGACGTAACTTATCACACGGATAGCAAACAACCCGTTGATCCTTTGTGGTTGCAACGTTAATAAAACGAAAATTCCTTCCCCCTAATCCGTAGATTACTCGTAATCTGACAAGCAATTTAGCAATTTTGGGATAGTTTGTTCTCTGCTTATCAATCCCCAAGTTCCACATTTGAAACAAAAATATGTTCAAAATTATCGATCGCTTGCCAAATTATCTAAAACAAATAATAATTTTTCAAAAGTACCATTCGATAATCTGTTGCCTTTCGTAAACAAAAATGAACACTTCGTAAAATAAGAAATCTGAAATGGGTCATTTTAACCTATTCGATCGACATAAGATGTTCAGAAAATTCCATTTTTGATCGAATTCAAATTTCCGATGGATCGACGGCAGGTATCGACATTTTGATTAATCCAAGGAGCTTGAACGGTCATCGATCAACATACGATCGTAGAAAATCGTGTATGCACGCTCGAGTTTTCGACACGACGATCCAATCGGAATCGTCCTTGTATTTTTATCCGATTGGCGAAGCAAGTACACGAAATCGAATCGTGAAGTAACATCGTCGATTGATTGCCAACGGGCATCATATAATTTCCACGAAGTCAATTGTACGACCCCGTTCTCTAATTGGTCGATCTTTAATTAACTCGCTCGATCAAGGTGTATCAAGCTAACATAATTATCCTGGTCTTCTAGGAACACCTGAACACAGGAAACGTGAATTCGATTCTTCGTTAAGGACACTGTTGAATATTTATTCGACGATCAAACACGATAAAGCTTATCTTCGGTATATATTTATCGATATGGATTATAAATGTTTATAAATGTTCTTTGACAGGGGCTCCAATGTCAATCCTAGCAATTCCGCGCCCTACACCCGCAAGTTACTTTTCTTTTTTATTTTTTATCCACAATTGAACATTCATGATTTTCTTTTGGTTCGAAAATAGACGAAGTCGTTTATTATCCCTGTTTTTTCTTGCTCCTTCGTTTACCTTGGCTTCGTTGGAATGTAAAAGATAAGTGGACGTAGACAAGAGCCGCGCGAGGTTTCTTTTTTAATGGAAATATCGTACACGAACGGGAAGACGTCGTGTTTGTGTCGCAGGTGTGCGAAACGATCCTTCCAGAGAAGGAAGAGAATCGAAAACGATCCACCTATGCAAAATTCTTCAAGCAATTCAATCAACCCTTTGGCCATTAAATAAAATAAAAAAGAAGATATCATGTTCCAAAATTTTGGTGAAAATCTTTTATAAAAAGATCAAATAATTTGTAGTGTTTTGAAATTTTCCAAATTATTTTATTATTTAATTCGCTGACTTTAATGATTGATTGGATCGTTTTGATCGTTCTGAACGATTCAAGGGCGTTGAAAGCGTATGGGATACGTTAACGATTTCGCAACAGGGCTCCACCGTGTAAATATTTATAGATTTTCCGCGTAATTGTGGCATTTCTACGCTTTGTCCTTTGCAGGATGCACTTATGTATGCGCATAGATACGCTTAATGCACGATTTCAATGCGATTCTATTCTTAATTACGCCGCGTTTCCATGTACCGTGGCCGTGAACGGCGAACACCTACAATTAACAGGTATCATCGATGATCGATATGACATCTCCACGGGAGATTCCTCGCTCGAAGGCTGTTTCCTATTCCAATAAGTTTCGATTCGAAGATTATTCAAACGAATTATTCTCCGTTATTTTATATTTCTAGGGTTCTGTGTTTGCAAAAGTGACTTGCAAATCAAATTAAATTAAAAATAGTAATAATTACAAATATTGCAACTTCAATTTTAACGTTTCCTGGTATCGTGCATTGCGTCTCTGACACTAGTTCACGAATCAGGATGGATTAAAGAAGTCGGTGGAAGTAATTTTTTAATCTCGCAGCCGGGCTATTTGTCTTCGTATAAAAATGGTATTCATCTTCGCGGTATTCACGTTGGCAGGCTTTAATAGAACGAGCTAAATAGCGCGCATTTCTCGGCGATCATTTATGGTACGTTACCGCGAGCATTGCCGATAAATATGAAACAGAGAGCTCTGTAGGTCAAGCCAATTCTCGCCGCATTCCGTGTCGAAAGTGACGGTTAAATTTAGCGTTTATCGCCAATATCTTCCACGTTACGATTTATACGTTCACCATAATCGAAAATGTTGTTCCGCGATCCGTTCGCCACCTTTCACACGTCCACACTTAATAACAAAAATACATCAAAGAACCACCTAATTTTTCAAGAGAAATACAACCAAACTGGACACCATGAAGAATTTTTAATAAGAGCAAAAATTCTGTAATTATACAAGAAACATTGAGAATCTCTTTAATTTTTTTAATTAAGATAAATAAAACAAGACACTCTGGAAAAATTGTCGAAGAATTTAAAGAATTCTGTAATGGAAAAGGCAGAAAGAAATGAATTACACAAGAAATAGTGGAACGCTCTTTAATTATTTTAATTAAAATAATAAAGAATCAAGAGGAGACACTTTAGTAGAGCTAACGATGGAAGGAAGTCCCCGGGAAGAATCTGAAAAATCGTGTAATTCCTTTTTCACCTTTTTCACCTTTTTCACCGATAAAAACGAGGGAGATGATCGTGAAGATTAATGATCCCCGTTGCAGGATTCAAGGAGGATCAAAATGATCCGCGAAGGCGTACGCCGCGTACAATAAATACAAATTGCACGCGCGTACAAGAATCGATGGTCGTATAAAACGCAAGAAAAAGATAGTCTTATGCAATACCGAGAGAACCGCGATTCATTAGTGCCACGAGTCCGGTTTCGAGTTGAAATACGAGGAGGTAGAAATAGCCTTGCCAGAGAACGGTGCCCGTTGCAGAAAAACAATAACCGACCATTGAATTTCCTCCATCCTGTACGCCGGCTACCAACAATCGATTATTTTCCTTCCATTATTTATCGATCATCTTCGATCGTACCTGCGATTTCCATATCTAACCCTAAACCCTTCGGTCGAATTTATTATTTCTTATTTTATCTCCGTTACTCGAGTGTCCAATTAAGCCTGCTTGTTTGTTAAAACTAGTTTGCTTATTTTCAAGAGAAGTTATCTTTCGAGAGTGTTTATTGATACAATATTGATCGGAGCTATCTTTTCTCTTTTATTCCACGGGCTGAGATAACGTGGAGGGGATAAGATTGAATGGAAATACTTTATTCGAAACGCGGAGATCTCTGTGCGATTATGATGTATTTATGGCTCGAATTCTTTCGCAGTGGAATATAATTAAAGGGTATCTTCTTCAACAACAACTGAGAAATGATTCTACGGATAATATGTTTTTCTGATCGCCTTCCTTCGTTTGTTGTTTTGTTTGAGAAATTAATACATTGGGTATACGTGTATTTTGCCTCGAACTCTTTTTCTTGGAATCGAAGTGTGTCTGATCACACGCGTCTGTATCTACTGTGCCAGTCAAGGTGTTAAATTTTAAATAATTGGTGAAACAAGTTCTGAATATTGCTAATATTAGGCTAATAGTATAAAATACTAATTTGAATGGTTACATTTGCAAATTAATCGACAGAAGCCTCAATAATTGGAATTTCAGTGTGTCTGACCACACGCGTTTGTATCTACTGTGCCAGTCAAAGTGTCCCCTTTCCACTCGATTTTGCCCTCTGAGCAGTTTTTTGAGAGAAATATGATTAACTAATAAATAGAATAATTATTTCTACTTTGCAACAAAATAAAATAAATAATTCCAAGTGCAAAGGTTTAATTGCTGCATTCGAATACCCACGTGTTCCACATCAAACAATAGAAACAGGTATAAATAATCGTTTATCGATAATCTTAACGAATCAATGAAATGGAACGGGTACGAAAATCGTCCGATAATCGACGGTGCAGGTATCTGTGTTCGATCTATAGCTTCAATTAATCAACATCGGGGCACGATTACGACCAGATCCACTTCGAATGGATAATTCGACTGGAAGGTCGTTCGCGGTGCAGAAGGTTGAATAAGTCCAGATCTCCTTAACTGATGCAACACGGTTCTGCTAAGATGGTGAAAAATGCGAGGACGATCGTAGATACCCGTACATAGCTTGGATAGTGGTGGCTCGTTATTATCGCGAATTCTCAACACACTGTTGCGAATATGTCTCGTTATTCAACGTCTCGTGTGCGCTTCTGTATCCTTGAGTTCCTCGTTTTGCTTCGTTTTATTCCTGTTGGAATTAACCTCGTTTCGAGTGTAAAAAGAAATTAAGTTGTAATTATAATTTTATTTGACACTTTACTTTCTTTTTTTTTGGTGGTTGATTGTTTAACTATTATTCATTTTCGTGGATTTATACGTTCCTTAGAATTGACGTCCATTCAAAAAGCATCGACTTTCAATTTTTAAAACGTTGATCAAATGCTAATCAGCTAGTTTTTTCGTTCACCATCGCGAGCCTTTTTCTTCCACTTCACAAAGCAGAACGTTGCAAAACGCGATGCAGTGGAAAAATCCGGTTCTTTTTTGCAAAACTTCATTTTATCCACGTTCAGTAATAATCGATGTTTATTGCTGCTTCGAGCAGGAAGGCTTGCAACGACGGACGAATCCTGTTTCTTTCAAAACAGTTGTAATTAATCGATGTCCCGTCACGAACGATACAAAATTCTTGCGAAATTTCAAAAGATCTACATTTAATCGAGAACGACGTTGCTTGCAGATTGGTTTGTGTATTTTTGAAAAAAATAACCCTACCCGTATCAATAGATTGTTTATCAGTATCGTACACGTGAAAAATATCGTGTACGTTTAGGAATCAAGTGTTCAAATATTTTCGTCGAGGAGAGAGCTTTCAGCGTATTTCAATGCAAATATTTTTTGCCACGAGTATACGCACATCTGGTGGATCTACGAACCATGTGTTTCGAGAAACGTCGGATTTTATTTTTTATTCTCAGATTCGTGTAAATTAACTGAGCCGTTGATTGCCAATTATTGTACCAGTTATAGTCCTGTTAGATTCCTTTCAATACTAATAATTCCATTTAATAGTGATTTTATTTCTGACATTTTTATATTCTATCCCCACAATACCTAATATTATAATACAGGCGACAGTTTCCAAGGGAAATCCAAGTGTCACCCATAGGTGACGTAGCAGTCAAGGTGTTTATCTGGAACAGTAAACACACTGTTTAATTTTCCAAATCAAATAAATAATAATTTCCTTCTTCAAAACACGCGATGTAAATCACTTGCAATATATGTTAAACATTTACACGACCTTGCAAATTGCTATGACTGTTCTGTTTTGACGCGTATATGCGTCAATCGACCGCAAGGGGTTAAACAAGAAGTTCACTTCAACGTAAATAATAAATAATTTGCGAAGATAGGAAGTACAGTGCTTTTAATTGCAAAGAAGACTTTTCAGCTTCGCTTTTTCCTCGCGTTTCCTCGAAATTCACGAGCGTTTTCGAGACGAACGCGTTATCGGGACGCTCCTCGCGTTTATTAAGCGTCTTTGGCGCGGAATAAGTAGGCCAACTAAGCGGCGACGCTTTGTGATGTAGATAACTCGCGGCAAATGCAAATGCATTCGCACGCATGCACCCGGTGCACCCATGCACCCAATGCACGCACGGCCGTCCGCTCGCGATCCCGTCGCTCTGTTAGCCTACGATGGAATGCGCGGGTAAACAAAGAGCACGCGCGCTTTTACAGGCGGTTTCACGTGCGGGAACAAAGGGAGGCCTCCGCCGGGCTCGTCGATTACACGTTTAACGCGTTGTGAAATTAATTGAAACTTTATGAAATAAGAGACGGTGTAACCGTGACCTTTCGCGTATCGTCGTTTATTATTTTAATTTTATGCGATGAAACAATTGTTCTTTTAATTAACATCGTTCATTGTTACCAACAGCGAAACGTTTATTCGAACTGTAATTATTCAAGGCAACGACACCTTTTATCTTCGAATGTTTAATATTAATTACGGTACATAACATTTTATAAATATAGCGTAAATTTTTATATCAGTTTTTCTAATTCTAATTTTTTCTTTTAAAAATATATTTCAAATGATTTTTTAAAATAATTTAAGTAGGCTTGAAAAGTTACATTTTCTAGTAATTATAATTTTCAACGTTGATAATTTGCATTTATCAAGAATTTCATAGAATCAAAACTTGGACACAAATTAATTAAAATTTGAATATTTAATCAAGCAATCGACCTGCAATTATGATACAAGTGTCATCAGAATCAATTGATTTCTACACGAACGCGTTTGAATATTTCGACGGTGATTTCTTTTTAATTAATCGATGTAGCGGCCTGTAGGTTCGATATCAGGGGACAAAGGAAATCTGCATTGAATCGCGATGCCGTATGGTTCGTGCCGGTGGAAAGCGGGCTTAAAGGCCGCCAGATTAGTCGTTGAGTCGAGAGCATGGCACGTACATGTGTAAGTCGCGATAATAATACCATAATTCCTGAAAGGAATAATGGAGTACGTAAACCAAGTGACCTAGTGTTGCAACAAACATCGAATAAAACGATGTTTTAAATCAGTATGTTAATAGGTTAACGATTCAATTTGCAATCTGCATATTTCTTTCTTCGTACAAAAAATTATTTATCATTCAGCAAATAATTTCCTGGAAAATTGAATACCCTTCATTTAACAATTTTTTATTTTCTTGTAAAAATATCTCTTATTTTTTTAATACTTTTATGAATAAATATTTGTACAAAACGTAATTAAAAAATGTTTAAATATTTTTTAATTTGTAACATTCAGGAATTTAACAGTAGAGAGTGTGACAAGGAACGAAAGGAGGTCTGTTATCGACAAGTAAAAAAAAAAGAAGAAGAGGAAGAAAGAAATGTGACAGCCGGACACGTGAACGCGTTTCGAAAGAATCATTCGAATGTAAATGAAGAACTGTGGGTGCATAATGCTCTCTGTTCCTTGTATGCTGATCCGTCGGCCGTCCGAAATATACGACACGAAAGTGGGCTTCCAATTTTCTTATGCTAATTCCCGAACGCGGCCTCCATTCGATGGAATTCCTTTTTAAAAACAGGCTGTGGGTGCGCTCGCGCGCGAGATGCGTTTAATTCGCTTCACGTTCCCCGTGCATTTGCAACGGGGGAGGATCGTGTTTCTTACAAAACCGAGTCACGAATTCTGCTAGTTGCAAAATACTCGCAACACGGCCGACGGATTTGAATGACAATATCGTGGCGGGATCTTTCGTTCCATTTTTGAAATTTGTCTAGAGCCGTCAGAGTTCGGGACATTGTGCAAATTGGAAATTATTTGAATTTAAAAATTATCCCAATCCCAAATTATCCATCTTCGGTATTATCCAAACCCAAAATACCAATTCAATACAAATTAATTTCTTTCTCACAATTTCCAGACAATTTGTCGGCCGAGAAGCGAAAGCACGAGAGATCCTGATCACGGTAGCGGCACGTAGAGGGACTGGTTTCGGCGTGGCTGATCGATAGGGTAAGTCAATTAAAAAGAAATGATCGTCCGATGAAAAGAGGCCAATCGCGTAAGGTATAAGCTGCTTAAAAAATCAGAAACCGATATACGTACATGCACGTAATGTACCTGCTTATGTACAAGCATCGGTTCGGTGTCGTTCGAAACGTTCGGTAAACGAATGGCACTTTGCCAGGAGCGTAGCGACGTTCACCGATTGGCAGTCCACCAATTTGTCACGTGACCGTCTAACGAGCCAATAGATTTCGCAGAACGTCACTGACGTATTTAACTCGGACGAATAGCGGTCGTCCACGAAATTTTCAAACGCACATACGTCTTGTCCCTCGCGAATAACGGTCCTCTATTAATTACAACCTTAATTGTCCTCCATTCGATCATTTATTCCCTCAGATATTACATTTGAAACTAAATTTTTTAAACGGTTATCAAAATACAACCCTTATTTTTATTTTCTTTACTCTCTCTCAAGGGTTAAAGTGGACCGAACGCGATTTAATTACTTCCTTTGTTCGCTTCGTTAAGGTATTCCAAGTAATTGGCTCCGTTTGATACTGCGCCGCGACAGATTAAACAGGAAAAAAAAATCGTGCGTTTCCACGGTTTCCTCCTCGAGTTTTCTTTGTTCTACAAACAGCCGATACAAACGGCCACGGCCTTCGAACTATTTCCCCTTATCGCCGAGTCCAGCGTTGGCCACGCATAATCTGGATCTTTGTCAGCGATTTCAAACAAAGCGTTCGAAATCTCTGTCCGCTCGTACGGCACGTAACTCCTTATCTAATGTAAACTTTGCCTTCCTTTGTGGCCAGGAAGAAACGATGGAGAACGAACGGTTTTTCAAAGAATTCCCCTACTTTTAGCGAACGAAAGGGAAACCGATAGGAAAACTTAGCCAGATATTGCTGTTCCGAGAACTCTCTTGTATTTTCAGTTCCAAATACAATTCACAATGTTTCTGGCTTGGAAATGCACAATCTTAATTAAAAATAATTTAATTTCCATGCTTTAGGTGATACTATCAGACATACATTTCTAGTAAGTTTCAAGTATCTTCCACTATTTTCCCTGGGAGATCCTGCATTGCTCGTTAAAACAAAGTCATTGCTATATTATTTACATTCAGGAACAGTTTCAGAAATTTTGCAATATAAATAAAAATTGTATTTAATGTCGTTGACTTACACAAAGCATCGAATTGAAATAATTAACACTGTAGTTATTATGGGGGAATTTAATAGTAGGTTGAAATGCGTGCCACGAGGATTTCTGTTCAAAGAATCGTGCAAGGTCACACGCGGACCCTTCTGGACCCAGCGGTTTCAAAGGCTCGTTGGGAATGCACGATAAAAAAACAAAACCGCCGAATATCCTCTGTGAACCACTTCCTCGTTCTAAAGTTTCGAGCAGCGACCGTATCTAACACATTAGACTTTGGATTCTTTGTTTCTGCCTTTGCTTCTGACCCCTTCGTTGAGTTTCTTCAAGGAACCTGAATGGAACACCACCTATGGGTCGGTCTCCTCTTTCATTCTTGACCCAAATGTATTTCTTCAGTCTCAAAAAGAACACCATTTTTCTTTTAAGAACTGAGACGAAGTTAGTTCTTTTATAAATATAAATTATGAAAACCCTAAGGAAGTTTAGAGTTAAAAAGTTAGAAAAATTCTAACAACCCGAGGCACCCGGTGCATTAAAACGGTAAGGAGTTCCTTTTGTAATTGAAATTTACTCGAGGCGCGATTTATGGCGCGAAAAGGTGTTTCCACGAGCGTGCGATTTTAACAGGCCGTTTGCACGACGCTCGCCTGCAATTTCCCCCGCAATAAATACACGCACGTGACATTCTGCGCAGCGGAGGAGCTTCTCGGGGCGGTTAACCCAGAATCGCGATTATATGCGCAGCAAGTAGTATTACGGGGCAAGTTCGTTGTCCTCACTTTCGTGTTGGTGCCCTGGCCGTTCGTTATATTAACGTTATCCCACGCCGCTTTGTTTTGAGTTTATCTTGGGGATGCCCTGGAAAAGTAGCGATGGCGATGATTCCTTCACGATCTTCAAAATAATCGGGCAATCCCTTTTCTAAAACCTTTCGAAGCTTTTTAATGCATTGGGTGGCACTTTTTGGTAAGCAAGAAGCAATAAAAGTGGAATTATTAAAGATTATTGTTTGATTGTTTATGAAAAAGCAAAGAAGATATTAGATTACCTTGCGCCGTCATTTTGGAACCTTAGGCGATCAGCTGAGATTCAAATATGGCGCCCAGGAAGTCGAGCCTTCATTCGTCTCTATTTCAAGAACTAACACACTTATTGAAAAATGATGAAGGAATTTTCTACTAGTTTCATCACAAAGAATTTAAATTAATTGACACGAAGATCACGAGGGTATCCTCTCTATCGCTACACGAAATCGTGCACACAACCACCTTGTGTCACTCGCGCGTCTCCTCTCCTTCTGCCCGGTTCTGGCAGCAATTTTCTTGTTCCTGTTTCGTTCGCCTCCCTCTTGGCTTTCTCCTTTTTCCACGCTCTTTTTGCTCCCTTTTATCCCTCGCTCTTCTCGCCCTCCGCGGGAGCCGTGCTTAATTCGAGCCACTCCCGCTGTTTATTTGTACGTTTTAACTGGAAAGTCCTCCACTGCGCACAATACCGCGAACCATTCCCGAAGGGTACTATATTCTACAAGTCAAATACCAGGGTGAACACGTTCGGTATCCGTGCAGTGACCTTACGGCTCGGAACGTTTACGAATCTCCGTTCGATCGGATTCGAATTAGAATCGCAATAAAACTTGATACATCGCGAATATTATTAGCTTTAATGTCCTCTGTCGTTTATTTTGTCAAGATTTATAACCTGGAAAAATAAGTAACATTTATTTTATTCGTGTTTTACAGCTGGTAGCAAACCAGTTAGTTAAACTGGTCTGATGGAATAATATTTGAGGAAATTATTAGAATATACTGGGCTTGAATTGAATTAGGCAAATAGTTGGTACGCTTTGGGACAGCAGAATGTGTAGGCAAGTATACCCTGCCAATGTAAACTAGGCCTAAACCTAGCAAAAATGGAACAGTAGGGTATGTAGGCAAGCTGTTAGCTCTAGTAAATCTAGCATCTACTTCGTCATTGTGAACTAGGTTAATCATATATCGTTCTTCCTGACAATCAAATAATCTCAAATTTCAACGAAAATACATCAATATTTTTCGAAACTGCACCTAGAAGACGAGCTTGCTCGATCACAGGCGACTAGACAGAGAAGACGAGACGTCCTTTGTTCCTGATCGCGTTGCATCCCGCGTGTGCACGCGTGCGAACTGCGCAGCGAGCTAATCTCGGTGAAAGATAAGAGAATCGCGGGTGTGCGCGAGGGGGGGAAGGTAGTAGGATAAGAAACGAAGGAGGAGGCGAAGTAGCACGTGGTGAGACAGGCCGACAGGCTGGGTGAAACGCGCACAATGCCCGAAACCGAGAGAGCCCCGACACCCGTGCGCGCGATCCGGCGTGGAAAATACATTGGGTAATTCCATGCTGACACCCGCTCGTACGCGCGCACGTGCTCGCGAGCTTGTCCGCGGCACCGAGGCCCCGTGTTTGTTGTTCGACTATTCTCGAACCTTGAAGACCTCTTGATCTTTTTGAGAAACGAAGAAACACGAACCGCTCGCGGCGAGTCCTTGTCGTTCTCTTCGTCTATTAAAATGATTTCGCGGGAAAACCTTGGCTAGGTTTGTTCTTTCAAATTTGATTAATTGAATAATTTAGTAATTGGCATCGATATTTTTCTTGGAGCAACTTGAAGAATCGTGTCAAACACCCCTCTATACTTTATGTTTTGATTGAAACTCAATTTTTAATTTAATTCTAATTGCAATTTATACAGTCGAGCGAGAGAAACGGATCGTAAGCTAGATACATAATCGGTTCTTGAACCTTGATCGTGTCCACGTCATTCAGTTAAAAGCCGTTAGATATCCGGATCGTTTCGCAAGAGGCAGACCATTGGGTGCCATCGTACGACCTTGATCACCCATCGTAACACCGTTTCGGTCTTACGAGAATTCTTTGCTCGGCTCCGGGATCAGAAGGGAGAGAACGACACCACGTTTTCTTCGGCCTTGAACGTCAGACATTCGTCAGACCCCTGAGGAAGCGGTAACAAAGATTGAACGCAAGAGTGGAGAGAGAGAGAGGAAAAAAAGGATGAAAATAAAAAAAAAAAGAAAGAAATGAACAATGTGCACCCAGGTCACGTTCGACGTTCGTGTCTGTCGAGTTTCCACGTACAGAGTTTCGTACGTGTCCCCTCTATCGTTTCGTGTTGCTCCAAGGAATAAAAAAAAAATAATAATTTTGCCTTTTTCGTAGTATGAACTAATTATAATTATCAGTAGGTGATTGGTGGTTTAATCCTTTGACCCTTGCGTAGATAACAGTGGTCTCTGTGGTGATTGCTAATTGCTAAATTATAAAAGTTATTGAGTTACTAATTTAGTAACGAGTAGGGAAGATAATTAACTCGGCAAAGTACTAATTACAGAACTATAAAATAACTCCAATCCATCGTTCACGACTAAATTACTAATTACTAATTGCTAGGGTTAAGGTTTTTTAATTTTTAAGTACCGATAATGGTTTCTTTTTCCTAAGTGGCCATTTGTTGTAGGGGAAAACCGCACATTAATTTGCAATTATTATTTGACGATTTCCCCCATGATTGGCCATCGGGCTGGTGTTTTCGCGCGATAAATCCGTGGTCCTCGCGAAACTTGGCCCGGGTCCAAACACCACCGGCTTCTCTGGACCAGTTTCTTTATCCGGTCGCCGGGCGTACTGCGAGCGGATTTCGAAACGACCGGTTCTCCTTCCACGAAACGACGCACGGCTTTCGGGACGACGAAAATAAAGCGGCAGCGAAACACCCGCGATATCCTTGCAAACTTTACGATCCTGGAGCTGCTGCCGCGAACAAACGACACCAACGATGCTTACCGACGCCCATTTTCGGCCACCGGTACCATCCTCGTCCCGATCGATGGACATACCGCTAACGGGACCTGTTCCCATAACGATCGTCTGGAATTACCTCGGTGTGTACAGATTTTTGTTACTTTTGAATATCAAGTACCTGACAATTATTTGTTTGCCTATGTTTCACTTTTCAAATGGTATTAGGTACTGTGAATTAAAAGTAGATCGTTGTAGGAATGGGCAATTTAATTCTGAGTATAAACAATATCCTCGAAATCTGTTACAAAAATTGTCTGTTTATTTAAAATGCTTACCAAGTGCTAAACAATTTGGCTAATTACGAAATGGTGAATGGAAGATTCGCCAAGGATTTCGTAGGTACTATATAGCAATTCTCGTAATAACATTAATTTCCAAGTATAGAAACAAAAAAGAAGGTTTCCTCTTACGTAATCAAATCTCTCGGAATAATAATCTTCATTCTTGCAATTATTCTTAATGATCAGGTTTCATGTGCCAGGCAGGTAATATTGATTCAAGCCTAATCCTTGATTATCCCTCCACTAATTATCAGACAAAACTTGAAAATGTCAAATTTAAGTATTGGGAATTAATAATTATTAAAACTTGATGCTTAATACCAGGAATTAATATGTTGGTAGTACTAATAAATATAAATTACGACAATAACTAGGAACGATAACAGGAAAGTTATGAACTGTAATTACGCTCATAAATTAATTTCCAAGCCATTACATTTTTTCCTGTACCCGATTGTCTTTGCAAAAAACAGGGGAAGGGGGGGAATCACAAAACAAAGAGGAAGACGTTCTATCTTCAAGGGGACGGTATACTACCTTGATACATCTCGTAAATTTTTTACGACGACGTGTGATTTGCGAGCGGAAGAGAAAAAAATAGATTCATGCAACGTTGCTTAAATTATCAACTCGTGGACCAGAATGGCCCAAGTTCCTTCTTTTATATTATTTTTTAGAAACCATGTCTAAAATGTCTCATCAATCACTTTATAATTAATAAAATAACAAGATTTTTAATTAGATAATTGGTAATTAAGAATTTTCCATAGCTTTAATTAAAAATCGATGAAATCGATAGGTTGGGACGCGTATCGGGAAAACAGCGAGCGTCCAGGAAACATTTTGTCAGGATTTATAGCAGCTGGATCACAATGGAAAGGAAACGTTGGTTCGGCGCGGACAGGAATTTCGGTCATTAAGTTTAATTGCCCGCCGCCGCGAATAAATTTTCACGCGTTAAGCCCCGTTGATAGCGTGCCGGTTACGCAATCGACAATTTATTTGCGCGCTCCGAGCGTTTCGTTTTCGTTCGCACAGTTTTTTTGTCCCTCGCGGAGCGTTAAGTAACACGGCTAACTCGCGCGTGGCAATCATTTTCACAGCAACGCTCTTGTATTGAAAGAAAATAAAAACAGATTAAGATAAATTGTCCTATTGCGTAAGTAGAAAGCCAGAAGTTTCTTCCCCTTTTGATAAAAGGTTCATAAATTTCGAAAAGAAGCCTCGTTATTTCAGATATTAATCTAAAATCAAATTTAAAGGCAGAATTGAATATTACTTAATGTTTGTTAACGAAAGCTCGATAATATGTTAAGAAATGTTAAGTTTCTGAAGAGGGGGATCGGTTGACATTTCTGACCCCCACTAGCCACGGCGGCGTTGGCAGGGGTGTCGAGGAAGACACGAGACACACGCCGGACTTTCGTCGCGATTAGTCACACGTTTGGCAAACTCTGGTATAACGTAGAACGAGAAAAGGCGGTCAACGATTTCGTGAAGTGGTGCTTGGCATCGTGCGGAAAGCTTAGTCGGACAGGAAGTGAACTAGGAACGGGAACAAGAAAGCTGAATGACGTACGAGGGATTTCCTTCTCGATTTTCCTCTCCACCCTAAAATAGCCTGGCAAAGATCTTTTCAATTGTCAAACAGTGAAAGTTAATAATAAATTAGTAATACAATTGCATGTATTACACTTGGAACTGTATCAGGATAACAGTGTCCTTATGGAATATGCAGCACTGGGATATCAAGGTGTACGTGTCTATTAATATTCGGAGGCTCTGGGGTGTTAAGATATTGTGTTACAGAACCACTGAGATATCTAAGTACACGCCAGGATATCAGTGTATTTGGAATATCGTGGTACTGATACACTGTGATATCAGAGTATTGATATCTGATCAACAGCGAACCCTTATGAAATACATCCTGAAAAGCGAATTCTGAATATTTTTCAATAATTTCTTAATTCATGAAATTTCAAAGTTATACAATGTATTATTACTCTAAAACGAACAAATGAACTGCCACTATAAATTAACAGCAATACAAGATTAGGGAGATTAATCCCTATTTTCAATTTCCTTCTGAAATAACAATCGGAAGTGTATTAATTGGTGTTCAGCAGAAAAGCCTATTAATATCCTCCCGGCCGATAAAGTATCGTTTATTAAGTCGAATAAAAATGCAGTAACGGAAGGGTTAACATTGAAAGTGCCAGAAACCACTTTCAACCGTATCGTTGCAAAAAAAAAAGAACGAAGAAGAGCTCTAGAGATAAGAGGAATACTGACAAATGATCGAACGAGCTGTAGAAAAAAAAAAGGGACGAGATTTCGCGAAAGTTAGCCGGTCGCATCGAGCGATAAGCGTAATCGCGGCCAGGAAAGCATCTCCCTACGTCATCGTCCGATAGATTGCGGTGAAAGAGACGGTCGCTTATCGTTCGCTTTCGAGCCGCAGAAATCGCGCTTACGCGAGCCCCAACCCGATCCCTCTGTCGCCCGGTTGCACATGCATCGGCCACGTGCAACGCTATTGGGTTCTTGGCCACCTGCGACCCGAACGATCTTTGTCGCAAAAGCGCGGACGCATGGAAATCCGTGTCCCTGTCGAACCGCGAACCGTTGCAACAGCCGCGATGCATTTCGAGTAAAAATACTCGTACGAAAAGATAATATTGTAATCGGTTCTCGGAACAGGGGAGGATGATAATTAATAATTTCTTACGCAGTATAATTTCTTTAAAAATCCTCGTTCGTTGTCGCGAGTTAGATAATTACAGATTTTATGCGATAATTTTCACCCGAAAATCATGGGTGCAACCAGCGATTCTCTGAACGACGGTTCCGTATTTATATCTGTGCACCGTCGAGCCGTGTAACAGCGATTTTGCGAAATCGCATGTGCACGCGTTGTAACGTTCGCGATCTTTGTTTCGCGTTCCACGCAAATATTCGAGATGCTTGCCAAATTTCCCGCCACCGGTTTTCCTCCAAAGAATTTAATAATATTCCGAGTATCTGCGATGGCTGCTCCTGCATTTTATCGAATTCCATCAAATTTCGAAGCTCTAATTCTTGATGAATATTCAAGATTTAACGAAATTATTCATAATGACATTCGTTTCATCGAATCTCGAGAGTTTCTGGCAATTTATCAACCGATGCTCACGTATCCCTATAAATTATTTAGTAATCTTTAAGGACAGCTTCAATTTATTAAGATGTTATCGGCATTTCTTATTTTGAAGGATTATTGTTAATTAAATTATCAAATTCTTTTGTTATTGATTTTTCACACTTAGTGTTTTCGATGAAAAGATCTGAAAAAATTTCCTAATAACACAGATAACAATTTTTAATAGAAACAGAAAGTGTTAAGAAATTGTTGACATTCAATTACAATCCTTATACAATGTTATGAAACATTACTTAACGCTCTTCAGAAAGTTAGTTACGATCTGATTTATGTAGTCATCGGGCTCCGCTTTCCAAATATTATTTAAGCCATTTAAACTTGGCACACGTGTCCTCTAATTATGTATACTGGTGGAATTAACTTCGAACAAAAATATTCTTTATTTCCTTGTACATTAGATTAATTTCATTAGATAAAGTGTAATTTTCCTCGAAGAAAATCTGGAATCCCCGTTTATCGTCTGTTGCCGGGACAAAACTGGGATTCACCGTGACATTGATCGATTTTAATCGAGCCGCGACTCGCTTAACGAACGATTAACGAAACCTTGACTCCGTCGAATCTGATAAGGCTCCCGCGGCGCACAGCGATCGTGTAATTAATGTAAATGGAGCCTTAAACTGCACGACGTTGCTTCATTCCCTCCGAAGGCCTGCCGCAAAACACGCGCGAAACCAACAACGTCAGCGCGAAACGAAGGAGATTAGACGGCTGCCTTGTTGGCTCAGGTGAACGTTGATTTACTCCTTTTCTTTCTCCGAGTCTTCTTCTTTTATCTTGTCCTGCGTCGATTTGTCTTCGCTTCGACCGAAAGAAGTTTCTGCTCGAAAACAGACAATTAGTCGCGCTGAACTTAGCACAGGATGTTGTGCCAGGAAGATGATACTTAATCTTTCAGATCAACATTGTTTGCCAGATAGTGTCTATTGTAATTGGATTAGCTGCTTGGCTGTGATTTATTTTGTGGGATGAATTGTACATACGATAAACACGGGACGCGTAAGGGATGTGGGGGAAGGTCTTGGTCCTTTTTGCAAACTTCAGTTTTATCCTGCAGCTGCTAGAAATTCTACTCGATGGTAATTTATTTTTGACAATGTCTAATAGGAAAATTTTCAACCCGATAAATTAAAGAATGGAAATCCAAGTGTCACCCATATGGTATACGGGTGTTCTATGATTCAAGCATCAATTTCTGAATAATGCAAAAGACTGAAATTTGAATTAAAAACACTTATGCATTGGACAGACTGTTTCTTTACACTGGCGTACCAGCATGTCAGTTTCGATCTATAAATCTTGCAAAGCGAGCGTTGGCGCGGCTTAATTGTTATGTAAAGCGTACGCTTCGATGAGAAAGCCGCTGATGAGCATTGCCAAGAGGCTACCTCGGGATTATCAATTAGCAGAACTTCGTCAAGGTTCAGAAATTCCAAAAGCTTCAAATTTTTATACTTATTATCAAAAGTTTCAGAACACAAACTTCGTTCGATATCTTAGAATTTTTGTAAATGTCACGAATTGTAAGCGGACGAAATAATCGATAATGGACGTATCGTGAGAAATAACGTCTCTAAACGTTGGTCTCCGCTCGCGAGCGCCCAAGGATCCTCGTTTTTCGCGCGTTACACCGCGTTTTCAACGTCTGTGCAGGACCTTCGGGCACCCACGCGTTCTCACGCCCCGCCTACGCAGCCCGTGCTCCTTTTTATTCGAGCGAACGACTATTAATAGAGGCTGCTGTTCTCTCGCCGTTTGAAACTTTGTGTTCCGAGGCTCAAAGCCACCGACTTCGAACAGGGGGGGAAAGAGAAAAAAGTAACTTACGGGTGTGCACGCATTTCTGGCTTACTTCCACACCGCGAAACTTCGTTTCGCCTTAAGGTTATCGTGTTCTCGCGATCACCATGGAGGAACGAGTCGCAAAGGCGTGAAAAAATACAGAAACACGATTGGTATCGCTTTATTTTGTAATTTAGGATTATGTAGCGTTCATTTTTTATGCAATCTTTCGATAATTGCCGTGTTTTGTAATTATGGCTAGTTCTGCGTTACGAGTAAAATTATTATCCAATAGAATTTTTAACACTGTCAGAAATGAAACAAATTGGATTAATAATAAAATCGTTAAGGTAGGCTCGAAGCTGAGGGCCGATAAAAGGAGCCGGAGAGAGGTCTGCTTTCTTTCTCTAACGAACGGCCGGCTGTCACTTAATTGACAGCTCTTGTACATTGAAACTTTTGCTCGCTAGGCTTCCGTTATTTTCGGCGCATCTCGCTAGTTGGCCTATCGGTAAATTGGCAGCTGCCCAAATGGGATAAGCCCTGACGTATCCTCGTGAAAGCAATTTCGTTCTGTGTGTACATTTCGCCTGGCTTTTGCATCGAGCATATTACATCGTGTAAATTATGCGGGTATCGTTTGAATCGCTCCAATTCATCTCTCCATTCCCCGGGCGACATTTGTGAAACGAATAACAGTTTTTTAAATTTATTAATTTAAAAATTATAAAAATGTCTGTAGATTGCAACGAAGGTAATAGAGTATGAATTTCATCAGGTGGTCGCGACTTTCGCTGATATCTCGAAGACGAATTTCGACTTCAGAGATTTGGAAAATGGGACGTCGAGCTGTTTTCGACTCTCGATGTAAATGTTTATCGGTCGATCGCCAATAAAAACAGCAGACACGGTGGCGAGCTTTCAGCAACTTCCTGTTGGCTATCGTCTGAGAGACGAACGTCCGTAGATGAATGCTCCATTCGAAATCTTGTCAAAAATTAGTCCCCTGGACCATATAGGTATCAGGTTTCGTGATTGATTTATGTCTCTGGAATAACATGTTAATTTGTCAGATTGTGAAGTGATTGATTTCGAATTAATTACTGAGAACTAATTACTGCTAAATTTACAATTTCATTAATTTCAAGGCCGGCAGAAATCGATAGAACATTTTATCGAAATGTCTTGTGCAACAATTGTTCCAGAACTATTCTCCTGGCAAACAAAGAACGTTTATCGATAAGGTTATCATTCGTACGCTCGGTTGATCGATCGTTACAGAAGAAGATGCAAGGCTCGATTATCGGGCAAATAATAACCTGTCGCGAATAAAATTGTCATTCATTTATGCGGTCGATTATCGGACGCGACCCGGATGAAAAGGTGATAAGGATACGGGGCGAAGTTCGAGCGAAACCGAAGGGAAAAAAGGACAAGCACGGAGAAAGGAAGTGACGAAAAAGAGATAAGGCTCGGTCCGTTTGGCGCCGCCAAGTGAATCATGTTTTGCGAAATAAATCTCCAGACTTGACGACACGATTCCGTGAAAACGTGACACCGAAAATATTCACCGCAGGTCGTGTGTTTTTTTTTTTTACTCCAGAATGGGTTCGTTTGATTTATGGAACGCGTGTCGATCGTGGCAACAAATGTAATAGTTTTCAAAAAATTTGAAAAAATTCGTATGGTATCTTCAGATATTCTCAAAGATCGTGATTAATTACCATTAATTATTTTGCTTTGGATGTTAAGGGTGGCGACTTTAAATCGGTCCGTTTCACACCTCTTACTACCGTTCCACGTCCTCGTGTTTCGGGAGGGTGAAAGTCCAGACGGCGCCTGCAGGACTAGCCACCCCGCCATTCGTGTCTGACAACCACCTTCCCGTTAATCCGACGGCCACGAGCCTCCCTGTTTATCCCTTTCGGGTTTCTTCTCGTCGACAGGTCTGTCGTTTCCAGCTGAAAAACAAACGGAAGTATCGGCCTGCTCCGAGGAAATGAGCGTTGACGTTGTTGGGCCTCTTGATCGGGATCAGTTTCACCTTTTATCAATTACTAAATGCGAGTCGTTCTTGAACTGTTATTGACTTCTATACTAATAGCTATTATTAATCTTCTTAAATTTTTAAATTTTGCTAGATTAAAATTTGCACATTTGTGACACATTATTTTAGTAATAGGTATAATATATTGTAAATTATACAGTAATAGGTATAATTATTCTATTTAAATTACCACAATTCACCCCCGTACCATCGTCGGAATAAACTTAAATCCTGGAGACACCCCGTCATCTCCGCTTATCTCCCGCAGGATCGTAGGAAGCGACGATTTCCAAACATCAAACTCTATCTGGAGGATGGATCTAGGCCCGCGACGGGGTCGCCAATTTATCGGCGACACTTGGAAATAAAAGGGAGGGTTGAAATTTTGATCGGTCGAACGCAAAGCGTTCCGGCACAATCTCTCGTTGTGTTGCCAGGGCGATACGATGACCCCCCGCGGATATTGCTGTTCCTGGAGGGTTGAATGAAAAAAGGGGAACCACCCCCTACCGACCACGGCATAAATATCGCGTACGCGCCACCCCTCCATGTAAGAATTCCTAATTCTATACCGTGGGGGACGATACCGTGGGGGGGGATGAAGGGGGTAAATGCATGGAACCTTCGAACTTTATCGATCCTCTCGTGTTCGGAGAGCGACGTCGGGGTGATGGGGGTGGATACAAACGGAAATGGTGCGACCCTTTGCGTTGCGGAGGACCCCTGCTCGACGACGAGCAGTTCACCCCCCTCCTCCTCCCTTTTGTTTTTAAACGAATACCCTTCGAAAGAAGAATTCTTGCGGAGACGAAGAATGGGCCAGGGTGATTCTTCTTCCACGAATTTGGATGCCTTTGGGGCGATTGTTTTTTTAAGGAGGGGTGAAAAATTGGCGATTGGAATTTTCGAATTTCGTAGTTATAGTTTTAATTTAGTAGCAATGGCTGCTATTTTTCCGAGCACATAAATTTCACCCAGTAAAAAGATCAGAACAGGAATCATTAATTTTTCAGAAGAAATATAAGAACACAGAAGCGAATAAAAACCATAAGAAACGGAGACTTTGATTTAGCGAGCGATTCGAACGGAATTCCGAGAAAACGATTTGACGAAGATGAAAAATTGGAAACGGTGGGTCAAGCTGAAGAAATGGCGGAGTTTACAATAAAGTGTGCTCGGTTCTGCTCCGGTTTCACGGTCAACGTGCGTGCGGCCCCTGCCAGTCTGGGCGTCGGGACGCCGGGCGCCACGTCTGTACGCCCCTGCACCCCCGACGCCCGCCGAAGCCTTGTAAATTCAGGAGCGGACCGCGACGCGGACTCTCCCGTTTCGTTTACCTTATCGGTGTTCGGGGATCGTAAGCGATATAATTTCGCAGTTCTCTTTTTCTTTCTTCCCCCCTTGGCGCCGGCTTCGAACTTTTGTTCTGCCACTTGCTTTCACGCTTCTGGGGACGAGAATGAATCGTGCCGTGTCTTTTGATGTTATTTATTGGATTAATAGTCGACTATTACCGTAATGTGACAAATTATTATTCTTTGGGTAACTTTGTCTCGAGGCTTATTGCTTGGAAACTGAGATACAATTAATTGGAACTCAGAGAATTAGTGATTATACTTATTACATTGCCATACTAAAATATGTCATACGATGTTATAGTCACTAATTTTTTAAAGTATTGTAGCTTTAATTAGTCTTGTAGTCACAATTAGACGGTGGCTACCAAATTACTACTACCCCATATTGCAATCCTACCGTGATTACTACCTCAATACCTCTCACTAATATTACAGTCACCATAAATTTACAGTCATTTACAGTTAATTTACATTGGCTACCAACTTACTGCACCCCCATATTACAACTCTAACATGATTACCACCTGAATATCTACCAATATCATTATAGTCACCATAAATTTAAAACCATTAGCTACCGATCTACCATAGTTTCATATTTCGTACCATGATTATCAAAGCAATAAACCCTACATCTTACAATGATTAGCTACCAAGTTACCGCAGCCCTATATCGGGAATCACTATGATTACCATATCAGTAACCACCACTTACGGTCGTATTATCATCGGATATCCAATTTCGATCGTAGCGCATGGATCCTCGATCCTGTTTCGACGAATCTTTGAATTTGCTCGGTCTTCACCGGCGGACACGAGACAGTATGTACATACACGGCTCACCCGAAGGACGTTCGGAAAGATTAAATTGCGATTCGCTATCGCTGTCATTGCTTTACGACAAGATGGACGCGTACGTCCCCCTCGGCAGTCGATGGAACACGGTTGGAAAGTTAGGACCTTCAGGCACATAACGCACGTGTGTTAATACACGTACGCACGTAAACGTGTATATGGTGTACACACGCGAGCGCGTTCGCAGGAATTACGTGCGGCAATTTAACGCGAGATCACAAAGTGTAAGTATACACTGGCACATAAATATTTCAGGATACCTCAGGCGTAACATCGTAACACGGTAATTTGCTGCAACCTGAAATTCACTGAAACTCATTTTAATTTGCATCGGTACGTCCGCGTTAATTCCCCCATGGCGACGTTTAGATAAATTGTTTTCGGAGACACGCCGGTTAGAAACGCGGTTTTCCTTTGACTCTTGTGAAACGTTACTTATTCTTCACTCCTACGATCGTTTTGTTCTTTCCATTCAAAGTTTCTTGGTAGGAAATTCATTTTCAACTGCCAGTGTCTGAACAAGAATAGCTAGGATATTTGAGAATCCATCATTTTAATTTAAATTGAAAAATATAGGAAACGCAGGATAGGGTATTAAATTGTAACAAATTTTAATTCAAGAAGTTAGATTTTTGGATAATGGAAGGTATTTTCTTGAAAATACGAATTGTGAGAATTTTGAAAGTAGCAGTGAGAAGGTTTAGAGAATTTTTGCCCGTCACCCGGTAGATTGTATGGCCGGTTTAACGCAGGAAAGCTACTTATTCCCCGTCGACCCGGAGCCTCGCCGGCAATCATACGGCATTAACACTTTAACCTACTCGTTCTCAAAGCTCTTACCATTTCAGTGATGGAACTCTCTTCTTCCATTCGAATGCTCGATATAATGTTGGTCTTATATATAGGCTATTGGAAATTATCGATCTGAAATGAACTAATAAACTTACCTAGCAAGTCTAAATGGCTTTGAACATACTTTTGTTCAAATATTGTACATGTCAGGGTATGTCTCATCCTTCATTTATTTTTTTATTGTTAATTTTAAAGAAAATTAGAGAAATTGCTAATAATAAATTTTATGGTCACTTTTAACCCCTTGCCTCTGGGGTGACATACGTGATTAACTAGAATATTTAAAAATATGAACTTCAAGAGTTTCTAATATTCAAACGTAGCAAATTAATTAATTCTTTGTTTTCAAAATAGGGATTTTGAATTTTGGAAGCTTCATTGGAAAACGTATTTAGAGCAAAGGGTTGATATTTAACCCTATATTCGATTAACGTGTTATTAAAAGAAAATTTGCATAAAAATTCGCGGACCATCGATCGTTTCGGGGACACCGTATAGAGCGTCGGTGTTCCACGGCAGCGAACCGCAAGAGCGGATCGTGTCGCTACCGTGGAAACTGAAAAGCTGGCTTTAATGGACCTTCCCGAAGGGTACTTAACCCTCATCAGCGTTGGTCACCTGGTTAAAAGTTACGCAGATGCAACGTTAATCCGGCTGGACGCGGGGAAAGCGTACGTGCATTACCACAAAAGTAATCGGCCGTCGAGGGTCTCCCCCTTAATGGAGCCTTCCAGGGAACCGTTTAACGCCGATTAGCCGGCTTCCTTCGTGTCTTCTTATCATTGTTTTCGATTCGTTCCACGTGTGAACGAACCTTGGACGCCGCATTCGTTAACAACAATTCCTGTTTTCTTTTCAAACTTCTTCGTGAAAGGTGTTCGAAAATATTGTCGATTTATAAACGCGACCGGGTAAGGTTAAAATTATTTTTCTTTCCGGGCTTTCCGCTGAAATACTCGTAAATTTCGTCGTCTTGATAAATGGCCAGCGATAAAAGGAAGTCGGCCAAGATTACGGTAGTACAGTTAAACGTGGCCTTTTGTTGCCTTCGGAAAGCCACCGTGTCATTATACTGTCGTTATGCTCTAACGTCAAGGATGACGGTCCCTTATGGTTGAAACGTCATCGGTTTATGGTTGAAACGTAGGAAATTTTTAGTACCTCCTCTATTGTCCTTGGCCCAAATCCTTTACTCTTGGTTCTCTTGTACATTGTGCTGTTTCAAGTAAAACGTGAGAAGTATTTGAACATTTTTCGTGGAGTTTTTATACAAGTCAGGGAAATCTTGAAAAGAAAACAAATTAAAAAGTATTTAATTCTTCACTGATTTTTTGAAAGCTTAAGAATTTTTATTTTATAAAATAAATCAAATTTTGCAAATAAAATGGCACGATGCGGTGCGAACATCGATATTATAGGCTCGAAGTGTTCGCTTGACTGGTCGCGTCAACGTAGTGCCATTTAGTGGCGCTCTTAATTAATGAAAAGATCGTGTAAAGTGGCGTGTGCAACCCCACACACGTACGCGTACGCGCACGTTGTTCGCCGGTGTGGGATAGGCCATTGCAATTAACATAGAGCGGGGACAGGCTCCCCTAACAAAGGATAATCGCTTTCGCCCCGTTCCCGCGGCGCTCTTTTACAACTTCTGAATGTTATTAAACGTAATTTAATATCTGGCCGGATCCCTCGTGGAATTTACAATGCCACCGCGGGCGTAATATCCAATCGCAATAAGACTCGGCTCGAGAATTATTCGATGGATACAAAATTATGGGGATTTGTAGAAATTTAGAAATTCTGAAGTATTAGTTTAGGAAAATATTTCTAAGGACTTCACCATAACAGTAAAGGGTTAATTAAGTTAACTAATTTACAAGATTGATGGCAATAACTGTATAGGATCATCAGTTTGAGAAGCTAGATGAGAATAATTGTAAAGAGTATACGTGTAAGTAGATTCTACGGTAAATTGCACGTGGTTAGGTTACACGGCAACTCTAAACCCGACGATTCCGCGTGGTTCGCGCCTCGTAGGCGGCATCCGTTTCACTTTCTTCGAAGCAGGAAGAGAGCCACGAAGCAGGAAGTGTTGCGTAACTTCAATCAGCTTTTACGTTGTTCATCCGTGATTTTAGCCTGTTCGTTAAATTGCACCGTTAACCATGAGCCACAGTTTAACCTCAATCGTCTTCAAAAATCAGACCTTTCAACATCGTTTCAAAAACCGGTAATCATTTCTTAATTAACTTCTCTAATAATAATACATGTAACGATTAATGTTACTTTTGGAAAAACTTTTTTCCATTTTCTTTAACGAACAAACTTTTATTTCACTGATACTTTCGAAGTTGTTCGTTGTTCGATTAGGGTAAATAATTGATGAGGATAGGGTCGAGCAATTAACGGGGCCATCGGTCGATTCATCGAAAGAAACGTAGGGCAATCACGCGACCGGCAACGATGAGATTTCTTAGCCACGATAAATCTCTTTCTCTCTATCTATCCTTCGTGGTTTCTCTTTTGTGAACACCGTTAGGGCCCGTGTAGTAAGTGCGGCTAAGTTTATTAGAGCAATTTCCAGCACCGGGAACGGTCCATCGAACGACGACAATAGGGGAGAAACGTGAAATGCAGCGAGAAAGTTGCCTTTGCTATCCAGAAGAGGGTTACCATGACGACCCATTATAAGGAACCCCATAATTGTCGCGTTTGCTCGTTCTGACCATGGGAATAATTGCCTTTCGTTTTTCACGACACACCGTGTCTCACTCGGTGTATCCGTGTTCCTGCCATAACTGTAAACTTTTAACCAACTTTGGCGCCAATGGGAATTGGAAATGTTCGATTGTCCGAATACTGGGAACTTGAATACTGGAATACTAGAATACTAGAATACTATAATACCTGAGTACTGGAATAGCCAAATATTCGAATATCTGAATCCTGAAGTAGCCGAATACTTGAAATACTCAGAATTCATCGCAGAGCCCAGTTCCACAGTTGAAAACGCGTTAGCCTCGAATCAAAGTGTTACAAAGTCGCGGTTAACGCGATATTCGCACGCGATAAGCGATAAATCTTGAGAACGAAGCGAATGGAAACGAAACGGAACGGAATGTCGCGCGTTAATGCTCGTGGCACGATTTTTACCAAGTCCTTCGCGAAACAAACACGAATCGTCCAGGCCCGTGTTTCGTAAATTATTTTCTGCCGGTGGCGGGGACGGGGACGAACGGGGAGGGTTTGTTAAAAAGAAGGCGAAAATCGGAGTACAAACAGAATCAGATGAGCAGCGGAGACGAGAGGGAGACGGGGGGCACGGGTTACGAGTGTTCAGCCTTGACATTCGCCTCCCACATCCTGCCGCTTGAACAGTGGTTCTCAGTCCACTGAATTTTTTATCATCTTCACGTCTGTTCGCTGTAAAAAAAATATTCTAATTCAACATTTCATCGTCTTTCTAATCTATGATTCTTCTATTTCGTTTGAAGGAATAAGTATTCTGAACATAGAAAGGATTAGGATTACGGATAGGCTAATGAAAAAGTTATCCAAGCAAATTTCAAATCCTTTTTGTTTGAAAAGAAGTATTCAAAACAAAAGATATAAAAAATATTAATTTATTCGTTTGATGAGAAATGAAAAGGAAAATGTATTGAAATTTCGAAGAGTCACTCGAGGTTTAGAAACGAATGGGAAGCGGAGGATGAAAAAGTCTGATGTTTTCTGTTCGTCACGCTATTCACTCGTAATTATGAGTAATAATTACCGGACGACGAGAAAATCGTCTGCCAACGCTTTTTAAATCCCACCGAGAAATTATCTACCAGCCACTGACGTAGTTTCAGAATCTTGTTATTTTTTTGTTTCTCTTAGTGTTTTGCTCCTCCACGAAACTAGTCGGCTCTTCCCCCGACAATTTCTTCATTTGCATATCTTTTTTTCCGTTCGTGCGTTTTAGAGTTTCACCTTGACTTCTGGCGAACGTTTTCCTCGTAGAACACCTACGGATCTTCTGCCTCTCTCTTTCGTCAAAAACGAACAAGTGAAGGAAAGAAGGAAAAGATGAGGATTTTAGAAGGTTCTGGATAAATCGGGAATATCGACTCACAAATATTCTCATTTTCTACGTAGTATCATTTTTATTTGTTAATATAAGACATAATGACATAAATTTGAAATTTATATTGGAATATTGGAATATTTCGAATTGTTTGGCTGCAAAAGAGTTAAAGCGGTTTCATAATAAAGCGTGTTTGCGATACCGTCCACCTTAAGGAGTACGCTGCGAGGCAGAACGGTCTCGATTTCGTGGAAGAACGGTACTCTTCGAGGCGGCAACCTTAACTGGCCGGCTGGTCCTTAAAAGAGAAACGTGCCAAGGACAACGATGACCCAGCCACGTTCTCCGGGATCGTTCGTCCGTTTATTAATTTACATGCGGACGCCGCTTGACGGCGCCAGTATGAAAAGGAGGAGGTGGAGACGACAACGAGGTTTCCTCTTCTTCGTTGCACCTCCTCCTCTTCCGACTCGGCCCTCTATAATTAATATAACTGAGTCGGCCTGGCTTATCGATGATGATTCGTTTTCACGGTCTTTGCACGTTCCAGCACTCATTATGCATTCAATTGCGCAATCCCGGCGTCGGTGGGACTTGTTTTGATCTTCAGATGATGTTTACTCGATGAAGAAGAACCAAGTTTTCCTTCTGTAGACACGCGGTGGAGAAGGGTGGTGCGATGGTACTCATACTTTTATATTTTATATTAACCTTTGAATTCGATTTTATTTCAAATCTTTTCAAACGTTAGTTTTACCAATTTTAAGACATAAGATTAGGTCAGGGTATGGATTGACTCAGGCTCAAATTATAAACTATTAATATCCCTCCTTCTTAAATCATTCACTTATAAATATTCATTAATTTGCTTTCGAAGAATTAGTCACGCGTTGTCTAATACATTCTTTATTCAGAAGCGATAGTTATCTCCTTTTTCGAGAGAAAAAAATTGTATCGATGATTCATTGACACGGAATGTTCACAAATAGTCAATTCGCGAAGAGAATGCGATAGTGTCGGTTGACATATCCGAACAAATATGTTAAAACTCTCTGATAAGATCATTAAGTACCTGATTTAATTATCAATCAAACAGAAACTTGAAAAATTGTCTTTTTCCTTCAGTGATATTAAATTTTAATTAATTCCCTTAGTGTACATTTAAACTCTGTATCCATACTGTTTCATCTCAAATCATTCCAATTACAATTATCGTTCCATTAACTATCCAATGCCTATAATTAATAAACATTTATCAGATATTCCGATTCCACGAACAAATCTACAACCACTTAGCTATCTCCCACGATCTCTAAATCCACTTACCAATCCCTTTCAATTATTTAGATCACCTTCGGTTAGATCATCGATCCGTTCGATCTGGATCACGCTTTCATTCGTCAGCTCCGTTTCGAGGAAGAACTCCGTGCCCTTATTATTCGCTAATCTTATTTTTTTTTTCTTCCTTTCGTTCCAACGTACCTTCATGAAGTGGCGCACCTTGCGTGTGAAGTCATTCGAGCCCATCGATGGAAAGTCATCGATTCCCGGCAGCAGTCGTTGTAAATCGACGGTCTGGGCGGATCTTATGCAAATCGCTAGGATCGGCAGGCTCTGTACGTTCCTAGACATTCCACCGGATTGACTCAGCGACGATTGTTTGACGGAGATAACGATCGATCGATCGAGAGGATCACGATCGTGAAGATGACCGATGGCACGTGCGAACGCGACTGACAACTAGCATCTTCGATGAATTCCTCGCGTTATTTTCGCGTGTGACGACATCCGTTGGAAATTATATTAGGAAGCGAGGGCAATAATAACTTTTATTTTATTTCATAACAGAAATGACTGACCATTGACATGTCGTAGTCATCATCTTTCGTTTCGATGCGACAAAATTTATAAAGGGTGACTTTTCTCGTTTTGCTTCGAGTCTTGGTCAAGGCTCGGCAAGTGTGGAATGAAATTCTTCATAGCACCCATTGGAGAGATCATAGGTTAGTGGGAGAACGTAAATCGACGTTAAAGGGTTGACAAATCGAGGTTGTCTAATTTTCAGAAAAATTGAAAAGTTATGAATGATCAGTCGGAGGCGGAATGTCGGATAATTGATAGAATTGCGAATCGTACATGCGAGTAAGGAACGTGTTGCACGGCACTTTTCGCGGTGGCACGTGTTCCGAGTGCACTTTGCATCGAGCTAGCGATTTTATGCGAGATGCCGATATAAAAAGGAGGAAGTGACTCAGCTCGGTCGTTTCAGCACGATCGCCGAGCTGAAAAGTGTACGCTCTCGGGAGAGATTCGAGTTATCGCATTCGCGTGAACTTGGACTTTTCTTCTCTTCTTTTTGGAAAATGAAATCATCGGTGAGAAGGTGTCACCGTAACACGTACCAAATGATATGTAATCTTGTGACATTAATCCTTCGAGTGTATTAATAGTCATCAGTTATTAAAAATTAATATCAAGTTGCTTTAAATACAAATTTCTTGAATTTTACAAATAGATCAGATACAAATTTCTCAAATTTTGTAAATTAAAGACTGTTCCAATAATCTGTGAACAGAATTATTAAATAAAATACTTAAATAGTTTCATTTCTAAATTATGTTGCTTCTAGATAAAATAAGTTATAAACGAAATGTAAAGGCGATTTCGTTGGAACATTGATCGAAAGGATCGATTATTTGATAGGAGAGGAATTTTCACGGTGAACGACAGAATTCGTAGAAAATTCCGTGCACGTACGACTTTCCAAGTCGATCGTTGCAGTCGCTGGATTGCAAAAGGTATGAGAATTGTCGTGGCGAAGAGGATGGCGGGGGAGGGACGTGGTTCGCACCCACTGCTAGCCAGGTGTTCGACATTAATAGAAACAATTCGATCAGGCTACTAACGAAAAGGATAAAGTCCATTGTTCCTTTCCTTTGTTTCTTACTCCATACAAAATTCTACAGAAATATCAATGGTCGAGTTATTTCCTGTCATTCTATTCTTTTATCTTTTGCAATCAAGCGACCCATAAAAGTTCTCTGCATTTGCCTAATAAAAAAATCACAGATTGATTAATATTTTAACAAGTTTTTTTGTCATACAAGTGATCAGGATTTTAGTAAACAGAATCTTATTTGGAACAGTACCACTTCTCCGCGTCCTATTTCGTGCATTCACCGAAACTATCTACTTTCTACCGATAGGATCGGATAGGAAGGCTGTAAATAGATAGACGGTTGAACGAACAGCTGTTCGAGAGTTCGTGGTGCAGGTTCGGCGAAACCGTGGTCGAAATCGGTTTATTTGCCAAGGGAATCGTGGAAATAAAACACTCGGCGGGCTCGAAACCGCCTAAATATTTACGCGACGTGCCTCTCCACGAGAAGACACTTGGCGTTGTGGAACGTTTTAAGGGCCACGCACATGTGTGTCGTAATCGTTTCTTAACATCGTCGAACTGTTGGTCCTCTGTTTTCGACGAGACCAAGAAACCATTCGACGACTCTTTCCAGTCTCGTGTCCCATTTACAACCTCTCGTGTATCCATTCGGTAACGCGCTTCTCAGTTTATTAATTTGGGATAATAAAAGGGAACGGGTATTTGTTTAGGTCTTATTTAGAAGTTGTAGGGTTTCTGCTTGGAAGATTCCAGGTTTCAAAGTAAGCTCTCAAATTAAATTAAATTTCCAAGCCTCCAGCCTTCAGATTTCCAAATATCCAAATTTCCAATAATAACTAACCCTTTAATCTCGATTTTCCAACATTCACTTCTCACAGAATTTGATTTTCTTTCAAATTTCGCAAAGTTTCCTAAATCGATTCGGTTTCGTTGGTTCGGTGAAGATACGAGTTTTTGAAATTTATTCATTCAGTTAACGAACGGCAATCTCGGTACGAGCTATGAATAGGTAAGGGCCCCGGGTGCTTAAGAAGCCAGAAACAAATCGTTCCTCTCCTGTTGCTGGGGAAGCCTAGCTACTCGAGTCCTTCCTCGAAAAAGTGGGCGCGATTCATATTGTAATTTCGAAAGCAGGATCCATTTATCTTGCCGGCAGGGAATTTTACAGGAGATTCGTTATCCTCCGTCGTCCGGGAATAGCAGCAACGGGTAGAAAAATAAGAATTAAAAAAGGAGAATGAGAAAAGAGAAAAGAAACGGGTGCTCGGTTGGCCCCGTGTTCGCCGACTCGTGACCACAATGAAACGTTTCCGTGGTAATCAAACTAAACGTTGTTTAATTTGTATAAAGACCACCTTTCAGCTCTTTGTTTCCGTTCCTTTTTCTCTCCACCATTTAACCGCACCGTATTCCAAAGATTTTTATCACGAAAATTGTGTTCCTTCAGCTCTGGAACCTTGGACCTTTCAGACTTTGAAATTTTCCAGTTTCTTATTTTCTTGTTTGTTGCTTTTATAATTTCCCAATTTCCCAGATTTCAAGCCCAATTTTCCAACTTGTTAGTTTCCTAATTTGCCAATTTTCTAATTTGTCAATTTTTCAACTTTCCAAATCTTCCCAAACTCAAAGTTAACATATTATTCTAATCTTGAAGACACGTGTAATTTGAACGTTTTACAAAGAAACTCGTGTACATACATGTGCGCGAGTGTTTAGAAAGGTATCTCGTTTGATGTCTACTGGTTCAGTCATTAAGTTCTTTACGATGGATAATTTAGTCGATTCGATCCGGTCGTTTGCCAAACCGTCTGTTCATCATCTTCATTATAAGCTGCGAAAGTGGAACGCAAACACACGATCCATACGGTCGTTGTCAATCCACGGTTCGGATTTCGTGGCGAATTAATCGTATTACGTGGGCTTATTTGTGTATACCCGTCGCACATCAAATCCGATAAGTGGGCGGACATATAGAAACTCCGAACGCTGTTTGTAAACCGAATTGCTGATATACCGAGACTCCATCTACTACATCATATTAAAATTCAAATTTTTAAGTATTTCATCCTCTGACGAATAATTACTGGCCTGACCGCCGTATCAAATATTTGAAAGTTAAAACTTGCAAACTCCAAGATTTGTAAATCCAGAAATAAAAAGATTAAAACTGCAAACTTTAGAATCTCTTATCGGGTCCAAGGAGATTAAAATTAAAAATAAAAAGGACTTCGCACATCGTTTGCATCCCATTTGCATTGAAAGGGTTAAGGTCAATCAGAGCGTCTCTCGATCGAGCAACGATCTCGATCGATCGTAAACAAGCACGATGTTTGCTAAGCTGGCGTGCGATCAGAACCGAACGACAGAGATAGAGGAACGAAAATCGAGGGAGGATAGAGGGAGACGAGGATGGTTGTTGACAGTCGGGGTGGCGATTCTCGAAGCAGGTGGCGGCCGATTGGCGGTGCTAAAATTGAGCGAAGCAGCCGATTGGCCGTGCCTCGGTTTCTGCTCTTAGTCATCGTTCCGGATTTGGAAAATTGGCGAGTTGCCGAATTTCCTCGGGCCCTGCCGAAGGGTTTCCTTCCACGCTTCTTTTGACCCGTGACCACGTTGGGAGGAAACGAATTTCACTCAAACGTTTCCTCCTCTTCAACTTCTTTTGACCTTGATGTGCAAAGAATCGAACCTTTCGTCCCTCGAATTAATTAACAAAACGAGACTAAGCAAATTTCAACATCCACAGTTTCTTCTTTTTTCCTAATTATTGATCCTTAATGGGTATTTAATTGGTAGCCAGAGACTCTGAACTCTAAAACAAGGAAGCCATTTTATATATTCAATAGAGTTTGCTGGAGCAACAAAATTGAAGAGACGAGAAGTGGTAAACAAGATCCCCGGCAATTATCCCCGCCATTCGTCAGCCGAGAGCCATGTTCTCCCGCGTGGAAAACCATAAATCATTTTCCCTCGGGTCTAATTCAGACGACATCAAAAGAACAACGATAACCCCACCGAACAACTATAAGAACTAACAAAAACGGAGCAGACGTTGCGAGCCTCGTTACCACATTCTCCATCTTTCGATAGCAAAGCAAAAAAGACGAATCCCCGTTGAGAACTATAAATTATCGCTCTAGGAGCATGATTCTCACGGTGTTACGATGAATAGGATAATTGATAGACGATTTTCTACGAATAATCGATGTTCAATTGAGATTTTACTGCAAAGCAAATTAAGAGGAAGGTGCTGAGGAAGTCCTAGGAAAGCTCACCTTGGATAACTTTCTATTACCAATTCAATTTTTTAAATTTTGCTTCACACATCTTAACTCTGAAGAATAATATTCAAAATAAATATGTCTTTCCCTGGCATTGATGTTCCACTTGCCTCACCTTAGGTACACCTTTCGGTTCAATCGTCTAGGATCGAGCAGAGTCGGTAATTCGATCGGGGAATCGAAATAGTCGCTGGTTTAATCGTAACCTCGATGGATCGGTCGGGAAACGCGTTCACCCCATTCTTTGGTCGGCCTTCGCATTATGCGGCAAGCAGAAACTCGTGCGTTTACACGAGTTACTCGTAGATTCGAAACGGTGACCCTGGCTCACTGACCCTTTTAACCGAGGAACCTTCGCTTCGCCTCGTAAACACTATCTGGATTCTCGGTGTCGCAATCGATGCTGCCGACGATGCTACTGCAGCATCCTTCGGATCGTTTCTCTTCTTTTCCCTTTCTCGGTTCGCATCATTACGGACACCGTAAGGCTCGATCCACAGTCATCCAAATATCCCTCCAGTGTAAAGTTTGCTGTCTCATCAAATTAATATAATATTCAAGTTTTGGGTATACTGTTCTTTATACGCGTAGCAGGTCCAGAATGGATTGAGTGGGGATAAAATTAGGGTTGTTGAGTTTGTAATTTAAATTTTGCACCTGCTACTTTGCACAATTAAAAATCTTAGGTAACTATCCCTAGATGATGTATTATAAATGGGGTGGACTATGGGAAATCTTGCAATTTTAAAGTAAACTCGTGCTTCCAGTTGGGCTCAATTTGAAATTTCTAACATTCTTAGTCTCCATTTTGAATTTCCTCGAATTCAGTCGTAGAATAATCTCGAAGGCGGGGTTTAAAAAACCTTCGACAATTTATCTGGAATCTAAGAACCGACTGGACCGAGAATAGATGCGCAGTTGTATGCAAATGTCTCGCAAACGCCATTGAATCAGACGAGTGTTCGTCACTTTTAATTCCGTATACGTGCGATAATTAACTGTGTTTCTATTCGAGGGAAGCCACCGCTAACGCAATAATCTTCGGATAGTAGGCTATTTGTCGATGCCGCGTACAGAATCGATTAAACAGATCGCTTTCGTGGCACGCTAATGCGCGAATCACGTAATTTCTTAGGAAGCTCGGCTTTGCCGCTAATCTTATCACGCGACTTTATACGTTCTGTCGATTCTTCGAAACGGGGGATCGATCTATTTACATTGGGTAATCGATGTACGGTTTGAGGAAGTTGACATCGATCCACGACAGGGAGGAAATGATATCTTCGATAAGGACTTTCTTGCCATATTTTTTATTGTTAATTTGTATGCAATTGTCTACATTTCCTTGCCTTTCATCCTTGAATATGGCTACGACTATAATTAAATATAAGATTTGTATCGTAACACATCCTCGCGTTGGTAATAAATAATTCAAACGTAATATTGCTCGATTAATACATAGATCATAGACAACATGGGTGTTGCTAACGATCTTATTTTATTAAAAGAAGCGAGTAATAAACGATGTTATCGTGAGATTCGAAGCGTGACCTCATTAAAAGCTTCACGGTCGTGCGAGGACCGGGCAATTGCATAACGTTGTGTCATTAGACTTTCCTCGAAAAGCAAAACGGGTCCATAAATCCCTTGTAGTTGTTGACACCGTCGGTCGCACTTGTAACACCGGCAACGGGGCAGAGCAGGTCTTATTCACCGGTTTATTTTTAAGCGTGCTGTTCCCCTCTTGTGTCGGCGTGAATTACGTAAGGAGCCCGTTTGAAGGGTGAAACGAACGCGGAGAAGGGTGCGTTTCGCGCAACGCGAATCTCCTGGCGGACGCGTGGAACCGGGCCAGTCCGTCGTGCTACGGCCCTGAAGACGTCGTTTATTTCCAACGTTTTCCTTCTTCTTAACGCTCTGTGACTTTTAATTAATCCTTTAATCTTTAATCAGAACTCGGAACTCATACTAGTTTGCTAATTGCTACTTGAAATGATAACTAATGGAAATTCAAGGTAAAACTATTACCTGATGAAATTTTTAGTAGCTTCAATATTAAATTTGTTAGATTTGGTATTGTTTAATGGTTAATAATATTCGAAGTAATTTGTTGAAATGAGAATCTAGAAAATTGTTTTTGAAATTGAAAGGTCATGTTACAAGGGGGGATGAATAAATTTAGGTGGAGGATTAAGGGAAGGGATTAAGATTGATTATCGAGGTAGTAATAATGGTAAGATAGTGAACGATGGAAATAAAGACTTGAAATCCCATTGAAATTCTGAAGCATGCTTCGACCACGTGGGCGTTCACCGAAAATTGATGTATATTAATGGCCAACATAGCACGGGGATCCCGTTCCTTACAATGATTCCTTTGTTATTGGATCCTCCTAGACGAAGAAAAGTTGAATACGATTTACAATTTTACCTCCTATCTTTATCTTAATATCCTGTCATTTGTTCACATTGAAAATATATTTAAAATATTAAATTCGTATCTATTATCTTTTTGTTTAATCGCAATCAAATTTCAATTGGGACAATTTAACCCTTTGTGAACTTAACACAGTAAGTGTAAGTGTAATTTTTAATATTAGCGTTAGTATTGTTATTTGATAATATTTTCTACAACATTAATAATTTTCCACGAGGTCAAAATTGTCTCAAGAGTTCCTTTTGAGAATTCAGGATTTCTTTGAATCGAAACTGGACACCCTGTAGACATAGAAACACGTAGCTCAGTATTCACCGTCATGGGGGTCAGCACGCGACCAGCTGTCCCGGCAATAGGGGTTACACGGGGCACAAAGGAAAAAAAAGGACTGATCGAAGGGGGTGGGGGTATTTAACGAAGGGAACCATGGTGGTTCTGTGGCGTAGGGTCAACGCACTCGAAAGGTTTCTGCTTCCACGCCACTTGACTTTGAAATTTCGGCTTTTGTTTCACGGTGACAAGCCGATGATCGCCACACTGAAACCACCCTTATAAACCGCCCCTATTATTATCCAAACACACTGTATATACATCTGGAACATTACTTTTTTTTCTAATTTCGTTAACAAAGTGCGATTTATTTGGGAAATAGACAATATTTTTATATTTGACGTAATTAACCACTTATTGCAATTAAAATGGAAGCATTAAAATAACATAATTAAAGGAAATTATGTTTCTTTCCAGTGACTTTAGAATATTATTTGTTAAAACGTACTGTAACAAGATTACAAGTTTCTTATTTTACATTTTGGAATTTATTGAGTCGATTTTTGTTAAGATAAAGGAGAATCGTACCCATTAATATTAATATCCTTGATCAGACTACATAAGATTCCTTGCTTTTATAAAAGATTCAGTTGCCAATCGAATGATTCACTTCGATACAGTTCTACTTCGTGTCGAATTTGAAATAATCCCGCGCAGGGTTGCATAATAACAGCGTGCACGACACATAATCTCCTTGGAATGGCGAATTTGCAAGTCGACCGTGACCCGAGGCCTGCGGTTCGCTCGAGTGCAATCGGTATCGACAAATTCGCCGACAAATCGTTAGCAATGTAAGGTGCACCGATATTTTATTCAGACGGCGTGCACGCCTCGGTATAATGCGACACCGTGTCGCACGATCGGAATATCAATCACGATCTATGGATCACTAGAACGTGACACGCCGTTCCGTGATATCCTGCGCGGCTTCTAGACGATTCTTCTAGACGATGTTTTTTTTCCCTCCTCTTCCATTCTTCCCTGCCCCAAAATCCGCCCACGCGTAGACGCCCCTGTTCTCCACGGGGGGTCGTCGATTCGACCCCAAGGTTGCCTTCAGGGCCGTAACGACCCTCAGGGGATTTTAACCCTTCCAAAAAGAAGAATCGATATCTTCAACTAAAAGAAATTTATTCGTCATTTTGGATATTTCAATAATTTGTCAATTTGCAAAAATTTATTCGCCAGTAGGTACAATAATTTACAAATTTGAAGAAACGGAGGTCTATTTATGCGAAAATTTAATACAGTTTTAAATGTTCTAAAGGAAAATTGATTTTGGCTATTATATTTTGGAAATTTGAATTTGTTATTCGCAATTTTCGAAGTGAAGGACTCGGGAAGAATAGAACGATCGAGACAGGGGCACTTAAGCTTGATAATCTGGTAATGCAATTCTTTCGGGCGAGTAATTCGACGAAGTGAGCAAATGGCCCCTTCCGTTCGCTTTTTTCCTCCCGAAGAAGGGGGGAGCAGAAGCAACGCGAAAATCAATACGAGACCCCCTTGTTCGTAAACCACGAGACCAAGGGGTTTCCTGCTGGCATCGTATCCAGGATCGTCCCCATCGGCCATCGTCCCCCCACAACGTTTCGGAAAACACCTGGCTCGAAAACCTCCAGACACGAGTCGATAATCTACCTGGTCGTCCTTTTTGAAACAATAAATGGGCCCTTCGTTCAAATTCTTATTATTATTATTTAAAGTTTGATAAATGTTTCAAAACTCATAGTGGGTTAAACTGATAATTAGTTATAATTAGTATTTGCTGTGAATAATTTATTTGCTACATTAAAATACTTTAATTAAAAATTAATCACAGTTTAATTCTGACGTTTGAAAAATTGAATAACACCCAGGAAACGGAAAGAATACGCTTTGCTCGGACCGGTAGTTTTGAAAATATCGATTACGTCAATCGAGTAGGCGATACCCTACTCCTGTACCATAATGTTTTCAAGCTAACTGTTCTATTTTGCCGAACTTGAATCGTTACGTTTCGAGGATTTCTTTTATTTTACTCCTATTCTATGTTTGCACACCTTTCTCTGTGACTCACTCGTTTGCTCACGTTCAAAAGTGAATACACAGGTGCGTTAGGTGCAACATTTTGCACCCGGAATCTGCATGTTTCGTGCCATCAGATACTCAAATTCACGTTAGAGGCGTTCAAAAGTTTCCATTCCTTAAATTACACTGGTTATTCTAAATACCAAACCAATTAGTAAATTTAAAAAAAAAAATAAATCCTTTATAGTATAGAAATTTTTCTCAATAAATGCCACTGAATTGTCATGTTACATAAAGGTAAATTAATCTTGACCCAGAAAAGTGTAATCGAAATATGTAAGAAAGGTTTGTTATCGATTTGACGATGTAATTTCACTCGACCCGATCGACCTATCGACCCTTCGTCCTAACAGTTCGCGAAAGTGAAACGCTGGCTTGGCACACGGCGCATCTAGGCCAGGATTTAGCGCCAGCGCCTCCGAGAAAACGGTCTGTTCGGCTGCCAAAGGGATCATCGAATTCTGCGAACTCTATAAATCGATTCATACGCGACAAATCGCAGCCCGACCGGCACGGATCCCCTCGTGCTCTTCGACACGTTCCACGAACGTGTCCTCAAGAATGGGACACCTACGGCACGCTACGAATCGAGGTGCCAGTCTCATCGTTGCCCAACGATCTGACCCCCGATCGTTCGATCAAACATTACCTTTCACTTAACAGAATAATTTTATCCCCCAAAGTGTATTAAGACCCATTTGTACCTAAATAATTAATACCTTGTCGTACAATATCGAGTCGCACTCGTGATGTGACCTCTCCCCTTTAAATTGTGATTATAAGTCAATTTTAAATGGGCAATTTTTGAATACAATATTTGTTTGTGGTTAATATCATGGAATAGTTAAGAAGAAGCCAGATTTCTAGAAGAAGCCAGAGACGGTGAACCCGATCGATGGGTACCTTACCAGTTCGCCCACGGGACCATGAGGATACGATGCAGCCTCTTGTCTTCTGACCAAATCGAGCATCGTGTCCTCCTCGAGTGCCTATATCCCGCACGAAAATTTACATCCCGCCATTTTGGCCGCGAAAAATTTATTTTATCGACCACCGTACACCTTTCCATGGTCCTGTTCGCCTTGCCATCAGATACTTTAATGGCCGTTATCGGCCTGTTAAATTGAGATTTTACTACGGACCGAACGGTCCAACCTTGTATACTCGATTGTTCTCTTTTTTAGCAAGAAAGTATCTTGTACTTTCTTTTCTCAAAGAAACCGAGAGGTTGTACGATTGGAAACTATCTTTATCTTTGGATTTCTCAAGAATCGTGTCAATTAACTGCAAACATTCTCGATTCAGTGAATATTTATTTATTCTTTAAATTTAGGTTTGGGGTGTTTTAAATTTGCAATGTGTACATGCATTAAATTTAAATTTTAAATTTGTAATATGGCTGGGGGACACATTTTAAATTTGCAGTATCTCACGCCTTAAATTTTTCATTTGCAATACCTCACACCTTGAATTTTAAATTTCAAAATTAGAGTTCCATACTAACAATGGAATGAAATTTTCGCGTTCAATTTAAATTCGTGTTCGAAAACCGAAAGCGTTTAACATTTTGTATTTCGATCAGGAAGTAACCACTTTGTTGACACTCCTATACACATACGCGTATCCTTATAAATTCAGTGACACTTTCTCTTAAGAGAGGCAAGATTTCTATTATTATTGTACACCCACTGTGCCATGGTGAAAACAGTCCTGGGTGCTATGACATATTGTAATTGAAATTATATATGCAGGATATGTGGTTTAATTACACGAGTTTAATTAAATACTATCTACATAATTATATATTATCAAGTGTTAAGGGGATGATATCCAGATTTAATATTATCAAAATTTAATAAAAAGGGACCATTTACCTCAAACCTTTAACCCTACCCCTTTGCGATCTACTACCGCTGCCACAGTGACACATCCAATTAACCCTCTGTAAATCTACAATCAACATCGAAGCGCGAACAAACTTCGTTTCTTTTGGCAAAATAAAAGATACTGTACAGTGTGTCAGCAATTAACACAGTGGTTGCTCGATTTCTTATCTGGGCAACCTTTTCGCGGTCCGATTAGCGGGCGCGCGTGCACGGCTCGTTGCAATTACTCTGCCGATCGTTTCCAATGATCGTGGCTTTCGACGGGCGTGAATCATCACGATGACGTAGCGTTTGATATGTAACGGTTGCTGCGTAACACGAAGAGAGATGGAGCGAAAAGGAGCAAAACGCGGGTAAACTTGGGGCCGGGTTGCAGTTGCAAGGTGCATGACGCGACTAACGCGTCCGTCTCTCTGTCTGTGTTTATTATGGTGACGTAGGTCAGTTATCCACCTCGGCTAGAACACGATGCGTTTCCATTACGTAATCGCCACGTGGCCATTTTGTTGACGTTCTTGCGTATCCGTCGTGCACCTCGTGGCCTCAGCCTCGAATCACCGCGGCCAGGTCGATCCTGGTCCAGATTCACAAAACATTATTGGTCAAACTGACTAATTTTTAAATTACAATTAAAATTTGACAAAGCAATAGTATAAAACATTGATATATATGACTTAGACTATCAGAATGTTAAGAATGTTAAGAATTTTGAAAATTGAGTTACGATCCACGCCTCTCTAAGTGTCACAGATGGATTTCATGTCAGCAAAGTATCGTGTCACGGTATTTTCATGCAACGACAGCAAAAGCTCGTGTTTTTCTCTCTCTTTTTTTTTTTGCGTCAATTACGCGAAAGTACGTGCAAGAACCGTGACGTAAGTCGTAGTCGGTTTCAAGTGTCGTAATCGTTACGCTATAGAAACGTGATGGATTTCCAAGGCACAATTGCTTCGTTAGCGAAACAAATGATTCTTTCTTCTTAACTGTTTGGCAAACGGCGAATTAAATTGAATATGACCGAAGCGGAATTATAATGATTCCCTCCAAGGTAGAATTTTAATGAATTAAATTGTCCGATCCCACTGTCAGGAACAAAATGCAAAAACAAACAGAAACTCACAAAAATCATGAAATTTTTCTGTCTTTTATTTAAAAGGAATTTGCATATTTTTGAATAATTAATTAGGTTGTTCTTTCAGTTCGTAATTGCATCGTTAGATTTGCAATATTCATGATTAATCCATTATTGCGGAATATTGATACAACATTATGAAACAATTACAGAAAGAAACAAGGTCGTCCAATGGTGTCTATGATTGCCGTGTAATCAGTCAACTGATAACGATAGCGAATCGTATATTGATAACAGCGAACATTTGTTCCGCAACAGGAACAGATAAGAATTCCTTTTTTTTTTCTTTCTTTCGCCTTTTAATTAAAGTGTCGCGTAGTAACGTTGCACTCTGTGCTCTAATTCTTTTTTTATTGCTCGTTATCAGACGAAATTCTTGTTGCGGCGAAAAACGCAATACGCTTAAGGTCTCGGTATCAAAAGATTCTTCTATTGAAACACGTCACACTTCGAGCTTCGAGTTGGGCTGTATTCTTCGCGATAACCTTATCAAATTGATAAATATATTGCAAACAGTTTGCAAGTGTGTGTAAGGAGATCTTTAATTCATAAGTTGCATGTTCGAATGTGTTTCGCGATGACTTGTAGCTTTCTTATCGTGCAGCTGTTTTAGCTACGGATGTCATTTTATTTAGTGCAATTAATATAATTGGTAGCGTGAAATTTGATGCTATGGATTTATTAACTCCAAATTTTTAATTTTGGGAATTTAATATTCGAGTGACAGGGATATTACAAATTTTAAACTTTAGGAATTTAATATTTGACACACAAAAGTGTTGCAAATTTAAACTTTTGCGAAATAGTAGATTACAAGTTAAAAGTTTTGCAAAGTAGTATACAGTAAATTTAAAGTTTCATGAAATAGTATAAGATATTAAAAATTGAAACCTCTGCAAAGTAGCAAAAGGAATAAAAATTCCGTGCATAGAGGATCGCAAGAACCGATCGCAGCCGGTGTTTCCGGTACCGATTCGAGATCGATGCCTGATGATACGAGTAATTGGACTCTGTTCAAATATTATCGATAACACTTGATCTATCGCGGAACATTGTTTACCCAATTGGCGTGTACCTGAGTCACGTATCTATGCTACGGTACGAATCGATGCATACCAACAGGTACGAATCACTTACGTGATTCTTAACGAAGCGACCAGCCGTCTGGAATTAGCTTTAGAACAGTTCAATCTTTATCCGGTCAAGGTGAGTCCGATGGACTCGTACAATTACTTCGAATTATTTTAATTTTATTTCATTCTACATAGTACCCGAAAAATTCGAAGTATTCTCGATAACTTATCCCTAAAACAAAATTTTTATTTTTGAGAGTAGGAATGTTGCAAAATTTAAAATCAAAGAATTACAATTTGGCGAGTGGAAATATTGCAAATTCCCAATTAAAGATACAAAGATTTCCAAATAAAAATTCGACGTCGTGGAATGCTCCAACTTTACGATTCGAACACTTTTGCATTACATTTCACTTCTTGCTATTTGTCGATGTTACATAAACCGATTATTTCGATAAGGGTTAGCGATAGCTGGTAACAGAGGCACGAAACGGAGTCTCGTTAAGTATGTTAATTGAACAGCGTCAATTCCTTTTCTTTTTATTCCGCTTCCTCCGGGCGTTCCTCGCGAATTAAACGGTTCGTGCGAATTGCGAATGTAAATTTCGGGGACGAGATAAGAATCACGAGACCAATTTTCTCGGAACTTGTTTTCACCGATGCGCAGAAAAAAATTTCCTTCAATTCTTCGCTTCCTTTGCAACAAAAATTGCTCAATGCCTTACTGTTTGTCGCATATGTATGTGTGTTTCGTAGTCAAAGAGTTAAATGAGAAATCGTTTCCTTGGAGTTCCATAGCGGCGCGGATAAAAAAGGCGGGAAGCTATCGATCGACGGACAGATTCTCGGAAGAGACGATTTCTGAATGGGTCAGGAAGTCTATAGACAGGAATTCGTGGCATGAATCATCCCGGAGAGAAACCGGAACTGTGTGCTCGATGCTGCTTTGCCGTAAATCGTGCGAACGATTCTGAATGAAATTTTCTCGGAACTCGGAACACGTCGCTCGCGTTACTACCACCGCTGTCGCGTTTCTTTCATTCCACACGAGTTCTACGAAAATCGTAGACTGCGCGATATGAATGGACTTCTCGATGTGCACCTATTGTCTTCCGTCTTCTTGCCGGCACCTTTGCTAAGTAACGATAAGTACACGATACATAAATATTCAGGATGCCTCTCGCTTTTGTTAAAACTAAGCCGAGGCGTGTCGCTAAATATTTATTGCTCCAATATTGCAACGAAGGAAGGAAATTGATGAGCCTTGGGTGCAAGGGAGAGAATTCAAACTGTAAAATTTGAACCAGGAGGGCAAAGGACGTCTGGAAGACGAGACGAGAGGTGAGGAGAGGGTTATAAAGGGGGGTTGAACTCTCGTACACGACCTAGAAAGGTGGATGCAACAGGTGGTTGCGCAGGTAGAGGGAATGGGGGATGACGAGTCCGGTGACTCATGGGGTAACTCCGGGAATGTTGATCGTTCCTCCCGGTCCCTTTTCCCCTTTCGCCGCCGGTTTCTTTACCTGGATGACTCACATTCCACTTACACACCGATATCTACATTCTTACACCTGAGGAAACACACGGAGGTGGATCCAGTTCCCCCCCTTTTTCCCCCTCGCTGGAGCCGTTCATTCAACGAACGTCGTGGCTCGCGACCAACATCTCCTTTCTTCCCTTCCCGCCCCGACGCATGCCTTCGTCCCTTTCAGACGATTCCTTAGGGATCAATTGTACCGGACGTTTAAAAATCGTCCCCATTACATTTGTCAGATTACATCCTTGGGTTTTGTGCCGTCGCGCGAGAAGACGGCTCTGATTGATTTTACTTCTTCAATAGACACGTTCTGAGGTGTCTTATTTTTTGTCTTGTAAATGTATTTAATCGTAATTGTGGCTGTAAATGGTATTTTCAATGATTTTTTTTATATAAAATTAGAATTCTATATGTCACTGAATAATTACCTTTTAATTACTGCTACAATTTTGCAATATTTATTATAAGACAAAGTTCACATTTATAAACAGTAAGTGCTTATCAGTGATATAAAAAATGGTTAATAATCAGTGACTCTGAACAGAGTAAACAGTAGGTACAATTTGTTAGCTTATCAGGAGCGGTTGTTTGGAAGAAATTTATCAAACGGTAATTGAATCGAGAGTGTAATTTGGTAAATTAAGACAAAGGGAGGCGTTAAATGCCATTACCGTTCTCTAATCGTGGCCGATTGGCCGAGAGAGGAATGTTGCTCTTATCGTTGCTCTTATGCGCCACATACCATGCACGTTGCTAACTATACCGTTGTACCATTAAAATAACGATACCCGGCGAGATTGATAACCGTATCAAACGCGTCGTTCATGACCGACCGTATCAAACATCGTCCTGACAATACAGACGCGTGTTTAGAAAGGAATTATCGTTCTCCCGAGAACACTTTGTAAGTAATTTTTTGATTCAATGAATTCATACGCAGGGCGACTTATCTGCCGCATATTATTGCACCACGGAGTGTGTACAGATCGAGATTAACCCTTTCGCTTCGGTCCAGAAGCGTTAACTTTCAGGTCTCGAAATGGTAGGTGTATAAACTTTGAAGTATACTCTTAGGAGCTTGGAAATTTGGGAATTTGGAAATTTTGTATTTCTGGGAATTTAGACATTTAGGAAATTAGGGGTATTGTATTTTTGGGAAATTTGGTAACTTAGAAGTATTCTAATTTCGTGAATCTAGAAATTTGTCAATTTTATATTTTGGGGAATTTGAGAACTTAGAATTACCATGTTTTGGGAAGTATAGAAACTTGGAAGTATTTTCGAATCCAAGAAATTTCGAAATATGTATTTCTAGACACTTGCAAATTTCAAAGTGCCATACTTGAATTAAAATTCGATTCGCTTTAATTCGCACCGAAAGATAAAAACTAATTGAAACCATGTTTAAACAAAAGTCCCGATGCATTATCATCGCAACCCTGAAGAATCCCAAGAAAAGCCGGTATAAAACGATAAAACGAAGCATCAAACGTCATAAATAATCGTTTATTTTTAGACATCGCTAAATCCTCCAATTTTCTTCTCCGGTTTCTCGAACACAGAGATAGACTCCCCGTCTCCGAAACTTTTTCTGTCCTCCAGGTTGTTCCGAGCTCTCCTCAACCTCCCCCTTTATTTTTCTTCACGGTTTTTCTGGCAACGGAGATAGGAGCTCGGTGGGCGGATCGATGACCTTGAATCTCTGTCAGAAGGACCGTGAGTCAGACTGCGGATCTCGTGTTTCCAGGAAAATTTTCCTGTAAACGCGACAATCGATGCAGACTTCCTGCAAAGAAGGGATCCCGCTCGTTCGGTCGTAATTTATCTGAGTCATCCGCGTTCAACGATGGACGGCGTCGATGGACGCGCGTACCCCGCTGGAAAGTTTGCCAATTTTCTGTTAACTATACCTAGTCCTGGTGCACGTGTGTGCTGGTAAACACAAAGAAACTAGAGAATCGTTTGGCGATCGTAAATCACGATGAACGGCCGAGCGATAAACTTGTCTTCTATTTTTGTCGGATTTTTATTGAAGTCCTTAGTCGTTAGTTGGGAAACGCTGGTAATAACATGCGATGTTGATTTATATACGAAGCTAAGTGTATATTTGTAATTCGCAAATTGGAAATGGTAAGCTTTACGGGTGTGCACCGTGCGTCGCCGACTTTCCGGACGGTTTCTTGGTATCCATAAGGAAGCGTGTGATACCAGGAACGAATTAAAGTCCCCCGTTTTCAAGGATTCGATAAAATCCAAAGGTCGATTCCTTTTTTGGATGAAATTCCTGGTATGTAAGCGTTCAAGGGTCGTTTCAAAGGAGATATCGATTTACCACGAACGAGCTATATCGTCTGTCTCTTAGAAAACAACCCTGTAATTGCTTCATTACGCTTTCGGTTGATTGAACGTCGATCGACTGAATCGTGCGCCTGCTGATCTCTTTAATTGATCCATTGATTAATTAGAGGCTGTGGTCGATGGTCGGTTGATTGTTGGATCGATCAATTAGGGGCACAATGGTCTCCGAAGGCTTTGATCGAGTTCTTAATTCAAAACCAAACAACAAATCTTATAAAAACATTGAAATTTGCAGAAATACTTCAATTAAATTACTACAAATTTTCCTATCAAAAGTGTATTTTAATTAAATGTCTTGTACAGTAATTTGTAATTGGAAATTTGATACTAACAATAGCAGTTTTTCTTGGAAAGCGGTTATTATGAATTAAATCACTTTGACGTAAAACATCATAAGGGTGCATTGTAATTTTTGTCGCGATCGAAGGGATAGCGAGAGAGGGTTAACGCGGCGTGTAAATAAGGGTGGCTCCCTTGATTTTAAAATAATTATGAAACGAGTAGTGAACACGGAAGAATAGACCCTCTGATCTCCCTTTCTCGTGCTTGAATACTTCTTTTTTCTTTTTTCCATACAACTATTGTTTGCACAATTAATAATTAATCGAGGGGAAGAGGAAACATTATACAGTTACAATTAGCTATTGAGCCTCGTTCTTTTATTTCTGAATTATTTTCTGAACATTATAATTCTGTAGATATTTACAATTATTTAAAAAAAAATGTTTTATTGTCTATGAGAATTTTCATTGTATAAATAAATATTCAATCTTTCTGTTGCAGAATGGAGGATGGCTGTTAATTGTTGTACACCTGGAAGCAATAATCTCATTATTATTAATGCAGCATTAGATAAATTTATGGTAAGCATTGTACACACCTACAGTTTAACATTTTGCATTTTTTTAACACTCATTTATATTAATGTAAACTTTTTCTGTTACAGACGTGAATGTAAATTAGGAACAATATGCAGCGAGCAAAAACAGGGCTTAAAACAAGGATTCAGCATTAAATTGATCATACGCAATGATTAATTGGACAAAATTACATGCTCCATGACATATTATCATATTTAACTAGTATTACGAACATGTAATTTGTATAATTAAATACAGTCCTGGGATCATCTAATTTGAATAGTAGAAAGATAAAACATTGTATTATTATAAAATAATGAATTCTAATAGATATAACAATAACGTATAAAAGATATAATTGTAAAATTGAAAATAATAATACAAATATTTTATAATAAGTTAAGAAGGGCATGTGCAACGTATGTTTTAGTAAAGTTGATAAAAATAGTCAACCTTAATGAATTTAACAATAATATAGTTAATAAATAACAGTAACATTGAAAACAGTTATAGAAATATTGTACAATAAGTTAATAAAGAAATGTATAAGAAATGAGAACAATTTAATCAATAAATAATTAAAGAATTAATAATTATAAAATACTTTAAAATGAACTAAAATAAAATAAAAGTTTGTAGGCATAACAATTATTCATTGTAAAACCATAAAATTATAATAATTGTAACAAAATTTGCATAATTATAATAATTATAATATTTTAATATAATTACATAATTATAATATTATGTTGTTAGAGTTTGTAGCGAAGGTAAATGAGCGGCATGAAGAGATAAAGCAATTTGTATAATTAAATACAGTCCTGGGGTCATCTAATTTGAATAGTAGAAAGATAAAACATTGTATTATTATAAAATAATGAATTTAATATCGTCCAAGCTTTATTTTTCAATTTTTTTAAAGAGCAACTGAGGACGGTACATGGGGTGTTACCGACGAAATTAGCGAAACAGAAAATTGTGTTTTTTCAAAAACCAGGCCACTTTTCGGATAAACTAAAGTTATAGAGACATTTATAACAACAAAATATTTAATGTAATGGTGTTAAAAAGCCGATTTTTAATAAAATAATTTTTACCGACTTTTTATTTTACCCCTGGCGCCACCTGCGAACAAAGTGCTGAAACTACTCAAAAATTGACAGGAATCTGCCGTACCTACAATGATTATTTTTTAAGAAAATAATTTTTTGCTGTTTTCGCGTGTTTGAAGCATCTAATCGCTTCTATTTTACACTAATTATCGATTCCAATTGTCCGATTAATCCTAGAAGCCCGAAATATTGAAATATTAAAGATTAAATGTTAGACTTCCGAAACATCGTTCAAAATGGCGGGCTTTTCAAAATGAGTAATGTACTATTTTGATATTTCTTAATTAAATTCCTTATAAAGGTTTATTAATTAAACTTCTGCTTTAATTATTAAACTAGAAGAACTGGTGTATAATTTCTGATTGTATCAATAAGAGAAAAACCTACATTTATGTCTTTTTTTCATTAATATAACTTTTAAAGTTGTATAATAAACGATTCAAAGCTATTAACATGGATATCGTTCTAATTTTATCATTTTCAATGCTTTCAGTACGATTGTGTACAGCATTTTATTAATTTAAGATGTTTTTTAAGCTGTAAAAAATTAATAACTTTGGGGAATACTCTGCTACTATTATAAGTGCTCAAAAATCACTTCTGTAGTACTTAAATGAAGGTTTTTCGTTTATCTAAACTATCAGAAATTATACACGAGTTCTCCTAGTCTCATAATCAAGTAGGAATTGAATAAATAAACCTTTTTAAGGAATTTAATTAAGAAAATTTCAAAATGACACATTTCTCATTTAAAAAGCCCGCCATTTTGAACGATGTTTCGGAAGTCTAACATTTAATCTTTAATATTTCAATATTTCGGGCTTCTAGGATTAATCGGACAATTGGAATCGATAATTAGTGTAAAATAGAAGCGATTAGATGCTTCAAACACGCGAAAACAGCAAAAAATTATTTTCTTAAAAAATAATCATTGTAGGTACGGCAGATTCCTGTCAATTTTTGAGCAGTTTCAGCACTTTGTTCGGAGATGGCGCCAGGGGTAAAAAATATAATTTTTTAAAAAATTGTAAAAATAATAAAAAATAGAGCTTGTACGGTGACAAATTGATACTTTTATGATAATATAATGTTTCCCCTTCCTTTAGTTCAAATTTGGTGATCCTAGAACATCATTTAAGTATATAAATCGATATAAACCTGCGCTTGATTACGAGACTCGAAAACTACATTTCAAGGCCTTTATTTATTATTTTCTTGCTTTATCGCGATTGTTAACTAATTAGAAACACTCATGGTACTGAAAAGCTGTATTTATTCAATAAACTACATGATTCATACATTCAGCTTTACAATAGTTATTATATTATTTATAACTAACGTTTACAATTGTAATTTTGCGAGATTGCTGTGGAGGGAGTGAGAGGTCCGATCGGCGGCCGAGTATATTTTCAAATTTATTCCTCCTTTATAATACCGAAAAATATTCTGCAATTTTAACATCTAATTAACATAAAAACTAAATTACAATAAACCTTATAACCATATTACATCTCGTAATGTCCCATTTACAATCTTATAAGTCATGTAACAAGCAACCAGAACATTCATAACGACGTGTGGGCGAGGATCATTGAAAATAAGACATCAGGGGGAAATTATGCATCGATTTGAACAGCTGAATCGATCGAAAAGATCGATCAAAGCAAACAGAGCATTCAGCTTTATTTGATTAGTCGATCCTTTCGTAATGTCCCCATTGAAATCGATACACGATGTTTCAGTCGGTCCTTTTGTCAATCATCCTGACAACACCAGCACGCTTTCAGAATTATTCCAACTTTCCAAACATTGTGCTCATCTTCAACAATGAACAGCCTTTCAATCCTCTCACGTTATTTCGTCAAATCCTGCAGGATTATCTGATTCTTATTTACCTTGAATGAATTACAGGATTCGTCGAATGAATTATTGAGATTAATCAATTAAATTAAATTAGATTGGTACAAGATGTGATATTAATCTTCGTTTTGAATTTTAATTTCATTTTCTTACATAATTCAAAAACTGAAGCTGTTATAATATTTAGTGATTTACTTTTAATAGAACTCAAATTTAATTTAATTTATCTTAATTGATTTATATTAGAAATAATATTTTCCATACTTGTAACATTATTTCTTAAGTATAATTATTAGTTTTACTTAAAATTACGTTAAAAATAGCCAAATAAAAGAACAAATTGATTAAAATTGTAAGTTTGCGTTGGTCTAAGCTACTCAATGGTATTTTATTAGAAAAATTGTGGAAGAAGAGATAGGAGAGAACCACTGTTCGATTATTATCGAATTCTTATTGAGAAAGGTCGCTGACTAGGTCCCCTCTCGTGACGCCGAAGAATGACCTCCAGGTTTGGAACGAGGCCAAAACGAAAACCGTCGTGTACAAGCCGAGGGGTGAAAGTTGTTTTTGTCATTTCGACGGTCTAGATCACAATGGCATCCTGGCAGATTCATCGTTGATTACAAAATGATCCGTAACCGCCCACAGAACCATTAACCATCAACCTTTCACCCTTTCGAGACGCGGAGAACGTGCAGAGTCCAACGTATACTTAGCACATTTTACAAATGAGAAAATTATAATAATAGTTGAAGTACAATTTTACAAGCATACAGATTTCGATTGGAAAAGTAGAAATAACGATTACAGTTAAATAATAATTACAAAAGTACTTAAAATATAATTTTTATAAATACATAAATTACAATAAAATAAAATAGAAAATACAGATTTCATCAGTGATTAAACAACACCAATTAATAAAAGAAAACTAGTGTTTCATAAGTATTTAAATTCTAAATTATACATTTAATTATATATTTATTTTAATAGCCTATTTGCTAGCTTTAATGTGTAATATTTATTCACTGATACGATTTTATTTTATTTTATTGAATACTCCTGATAAACGTGTGACATTCTACGTGTTCAGAAGTGCTTCGACCGTAAAGGGTTAAACCATCTCGATGGACACCGTTTTGCGTTTCTCACGTAACTGGACGCCGGATCGAGAGGATCGTCCTTTCGCCGATGAATTGCGCGAGGATTTACAAGAAAATCCGGGCTACGGTTGCTTTCACGCAGAAAACGGTACCGTTCACGTCATACGGAATGCACCATCAAATACAGGGTGTCCCAGAAAGATCCTTCGTCGCAAAATACACCAAAATCATTAGCCTGACAATCGAATTCACAATCTTACAATTTTCTTTCAGTAGAATTCATTTACAGTAACAATGCAAAGTCACAAATTCAATTGTCAATGCAACACTTCACTTCACTCTGAATTCTTTATATTTCATTCACACAACGCAAAATTAACAAAGATAACTTTACAGGATTACAGAAGATTAAGAGCGAATGAAAATATATCGAAGTGACTCGCAGAATTGTGCACGGGACGCAGAAATATGCATTTGAAATTCGCGTGAAAGTTCATCCATCTGTTGCGTAACAGTTACAGTATGTCCGTTTTTCTTCCATCATGGACGCGGAGGAAAAGGATGGGAGGAGGTTGAATGAAAAATTATCGATAAAGAATAGAAAGTTTGGTTAAATTGATACAAAGTATGGGAGGAGGAAAGAAAGTTGAATAAATCTTTGGGGAAGAGGATACTTTTGGAACGCTTGCACCCGTTCGCTGAGATGAAAAACGGTAGCCGGGTATCCATGAATCATTTCCGTGAACAACAAATATATTACAACAACGGACGTCTCAATCCCTATTAAACGATGAAAGTTCAGCCACGATCGTTATAATTAATGGTGGGCATTTGGTAAACGTCGTTGTAACTCTATTCCTCGTGAAGGATGTTTCACGAACGATTTGTCTTTTGTCTCATCGTTGAAGATAACTCATGGAAACGACACCATATTAACCCCTCGCCTTTGACGAGTCGACGCACCTTACGGTTCAATTGTTACAAACTTAGCTTTTAATATTACATTCCATTTTCTTTGTTTGTTTTAACATTGAAATTACAAATATTTAGCCTTGTCTGAGGCACTTGTGTACACAGAAGCCAGTACAAAGGAAAGAAGAAGAAGAAGAAGGATAAGAAGGTGAGAAACGCAAAGAAAGCAAGAGGAACGGATGAAAGTCGAAGGAAAGAGAAAGGTGGAAAGAGTGTCGGGGCGTGCAGGCGTGCAGAACGGAGGCAATGTCATCGAACTTGCATAATGTGTCCTCTTTCTTCAATTACACGCACCGATGTGCCGATGCTGCAGCGGCGTGCATTTAGGTCAGTGATACCGGTATTCCGAGAGACCTTTGCACCTACGACGGATATGGACGATGGAAATGACGCCGGAGGACACAGCAGCATTGTCGTCTTACTTTCCTTCTACGAACCGAAAGAATGTGGGATGCTGTTCCTCTCGATGCTGACACGATCGATCGTGTTATCCTTCTGCGAATCGTTATAACACGTTCATTAATTCATAAACACGATCCTCTAAGTTCTACAGTGAAATTCATTAGATACAATTTACATGTTTCATTCTGGGAACTGTTCTGGGAACAATCACTGTTCTTCCATGAATTTCACTTGGAACCATTGTTTGGTGGAATTAATTAAGAACATTGATGAACAGTAAGCATTGGACTGACAATCGAATAGCAATTTTTTGTTAATCAAATTCTATCACAGGACTTAGTTAAACTGAATGGAATTTAAAATAAAACCTAGGAACCTACCCACACTATAGGGGAGTCTATTACCTATATCAAAGATCGATAAATGCTAATTATTACTATATGATAAATATTTCTCATAATAATAATAAATATTCTTCATTTCTAAGGAAAGGTAGGAGAAAGTCACTAGTTCGATCGCCAGTCTAATGGTGAAACGATACACGAGTAACATAAATAAATCCTCCGTTCTAAGATCCTTCAAAGCTCGAAACACTGTACAAGGATCGTCGAAACGATCCGCGTTTTATGACTTTCATACACATTTGTGTGAAGCGTTAAGGACATTAGAATGGCGGCTACGCGGAGAGCAACCGTATCAGACAGTCGGTCGCATCTGCCGCCTCCCGTTCGCAAGTGTATCGAATTCCATCAGAAAGTGCAGAGTTACTTGCAATTAAAATGGAAAGTAGAGCGGTCCGATAAAGTTCTGACGGTTGTGTACACGGTGTACACGCCGGGCAGGAACGCTATTGCGTGCGTCGGCATCGATTTCCTTTCAATCCGCCTCGCGTCCTATCGCTTCTGAACGCTTCTGTGTTCCTCGATCTACGGCGCCGAAATAGGCGTACTCGTCCCACGATCGTTGCGAATCATCATTTATTGCACCTTCCTGTTAGCCCCGAGACGAATCGGCTACTCGGCTAAAAATAAATAATTCATCAAGTTAATAGTAATTAGTAACTAAAGTTAATAAGATTCTAACAAAGCTATTTGTAATTAACCAAACAACAAATCCCGATCACAACAAAATACTTAAAAATTATAAATTTTAAAAATTACCACCGCAAAAACCTTTGAACAGTAACACTATACGATTAAACCAAACAAATACTCGTGAAAGTCACAAAATATCTCAGAAACAAAATACCTGGAACCGAAGGTGCTAGAAGAGCATCGTAGGCGTGTTCCTGGAACCGTTCATCAGCGTTCTCCCCCAGAAACTCTGACAATAATGAAAAAGAATTAAAGAAAAAAAAAGGAGAAACATGGATTCGTTTGGGAGAATCCTAGGGATGTGCGTACAGACCAGAAGGCACTGGGTGAGAGGTGGAAAGCGAGAAGAAAGGTAAGAGGGAGCCGGGCTCCGATCCCTTCCATGGTTCGGCTCCATGGGACCAAGAAGAAGACTTCGGGAGGAGATGGTGTGGCTTCCAGTGCATCGGCTGCTTCATGCTGGCCGGACGTTCGGCGTCGAACAGCTCGTCGAGGCTCATGCAACGTGCGACAAAATGCCGATCAGCCTGAGTACTTTGTGTAAGTGTCGGGTTCATCGAGGCCTGGTCCTCCGACGACGGTGCCCCCGGCTCCTCCCCCGGGATCGATTTACGTCTGGTAACTTAGTCAGGTAGAAACTGGCCCGTTCGTTCGATTCGTCTGAAAGAAAACAGAAAGAAAGGATTCAGTCGAAGGTGGAGTATCGATGTGGGTTATCGAGAGGAGAAAATGTTGGTGATAGTGATTCGATATTTAGTGACGATAGGGTGATCGGTAGCTAGTTTAGTGTGTGGTGATAGCAGAGGATCGTGGTAGATTTTCTCGTACTCGATTATTTTAATATTTTGTCGTTTAAATACAGAACAAGGTTTAGACCATGCTAGGTTTAAATATGATAAATTTCAATATTTTTAATATCGATAAGTGAAAAAAGTGCAAATTAGCAGAAAATTCTAATTTTGGAGCAAACAATAATTAACGAATGAAATTTAAATTATCTACTCCCAGTAATTAAATTGCAATGGAATTCTGCAATGATCTACAGTGACTTTTAGAGCAAAGACGCAGAATCACATGGTCTATCACGACCATCGTTACACATTCGTTGCCATAGCTAGCCAACTTCGTGACCTTTCTTCAGTACATCTTTTTAATGCCAACAACGATAGCAACTACACCATGAACACGGTACACTCTTGCTCTTTCCCGGGATAATATCAACGAATAAGAATTTGTAGAATTCAGATTCCGCTTGATAATTGCCCCTCCCATTACACACGATCCCGTTACTCCAACGACATCATTTTGCTACAGTTTTTTAATTGGGTCAGTGGGTCGAAAACTGGACCAAAATCTTTCGAAAGTTACCCTTGTGCGATTCAATATCTAAAATAAGAATTTATATCGTTCCACTTTATTTCAATCGTCAAATTTCTAAGATAAAAAAAATTCAGATCTCTGAGTTTTTTTCTAATTTTTTTCCTTATCTTCCAATTCGTCCACTTACATAACACTTCTTTTGGCAAGCCGCCAATTAAAAATCCAGCCGGATCGTTTGAAATTAAAAAGTCCCGAGCGACCATTAACAGATCGCGTAGAAATCTCGAGAGAGCGAGTGTCCATCGCTAATGGGAAACGAAGCAGGGAAATTGAAGCAAGAAAACTGTATAACATTAGAGACACGTAGCCGACCGGTATCTTCGATCGCGTACGTATACGAAATTTCGCCATCGAAATGATTCTTTTTTTTTTTTCTTTCCCTCCTCCCATCGGTAAGGATGGACAAGATGTTGCGTTAACGTTCGAAGTGTGTGCGTCAGAGAATGTTTAACGCAACCCCGGAGGCTGCAAATATAAATTAGTTGCAACGATCGTGTCGAAACGGAGGCGGGGATTCACCGCGTAGAACCGAGTGAATTACGCAAAACGAGGAAAGTGAAATAAATGAAAAAGGAAAGAACGATTATATGACCGTTTAAGCGCGGTAGCTTGATTGTATTACTATAAAATGAGAGATTGGCATCTCGGAACGGCATAATTGTACGTTTCCAAGTGAAATTAAGAGAGATTAGCGTTGCCCTCGACGAAACGCGATGACGTTGAAGGCTTCATCGTCGTTAGACGCTGTTCCGAGGGGATTAGTAAGGAATAACAGGATCTTTGTAAGTTTACCGCAGGATTTTGCAATTCGCACCTTCGTAAATTATTCGATCACTAACTCGGTAGATTTTAAGTTGTATACACATTTTAGAAATGTTGCAATATTATAGCAGTATATTAGGAATTTACTTAATTAAAAACAACAAAATATTGCTAATATAGTACGTACATATTTATTGCCAATACCTGGCACCTATTTCTGTTCCAAATACTTCAAACGCGAGGCCATCCACTCTTCTAAGCCGTCCACCTTATTTTATAATCATCAAAATCGAACAGCCGATCCAACCAGTTTCAAATCTTGATAAACGGATCGTTACGTGATTGATTTTTAAATCGTCCGATTCGATTAACTCCATTAAGCGGTAATAGCGAAAGTAAATGACGACACGGTGTTAACGAATGCTAATGAAGCGCCGGTAAGATTGCTCGAGTTCCATCGCAGTCATCGATTTAGCGGTAAATTTACAACAAATATACCGCGTTTATAAAGGAATCGTGGAAGCGACCGCTCGCTTTCGAACTTGATAGATGCATGTAACTGGATCGTGAGACCATTGTTTCGTACCGTTCCGTGTGTGTTTTACACGATCGACGCTTGTTACAGATCGCACAGATTGATGAAAACCGAGAACAAGGAAACGTTTTGTCGTAGATCGAAAGATGCTAATTAGAGGGTTGATTATAGCCTTTCGTTGCTTGGTCGTACAGGATACCTCGGTTTCGTGGTTGTTATGGGAATTGGAAAGTCGAGGGGTGACAACGGAAGAGTAAAAAATTGGTACTTTGCACGTTGACAATTGGTACTTTTGAAAAATTGCAGATTAGAATGAAAGAAAATTGTAAAATTGGTAGGTAGGGGTTGCAAGGTTTGCTGATTAGAAGTAATATTTATTAGGATACTGTATTGGAATTAGAATTATCAGGAATTGAGGTATTACATTACTAAGTAGAATATTGGAATATAGAATTAGAAATATTAAAGTACTTGGTCTATTTTGAGGGTGTAAAGGTACTTCAGTGAATTTAAATATTTGGAAATTGGGATATTGTAAAATTATAGTAAAGGTACTAAAAATAATTTTGTTACTCTACTACTTCAATGTTTTGGTATTAAATGATTAAAATACCTAAGAAATACCTAAAATATCAAATATCTCAAAGCCCGCCTGACTTGATTAGAATTAAGAATAGCAAAGACAAAAGAAACCTGGAGTAACATGGTGTACGGATTGGTTATGCTTCTGAATATTCTCTGGCGCGACATCTTCAACGTGGCCACTCCTTTTTTGCCCAGGTCTCGTGACGCTGGTCTTGTGTAACATACCCGACAGTCTTGAACATGAAATTCCAAGGAGGAGCTTCCTGTCACGAAGAGCCATCGACGGCACCAGGGGAAGGTATTGCGAATCCACGATGTGTTTTCACTCGTCCCTGGTGGATGAACACCGGTTAAATCGGTATCGATGTCGTTTACAGGAAGTACTTCGATCCGGAAGAAGAGGGAGCCTTTGACAGTTATGGATCTGCCGGTGGTCAGTACGATCCTTACGAGGAGAAAACAGGTAAAGCATTCCTTCCTCTTTTTCATATATATATATATTAGAAATCGTGATTCTCTCGATACTAATTAATTAAACCCTTTATAGACCTGAATTTTCTACATTTTTCTTGAAAGAAAACAAAGTTGCTGAGTTATTGGCTATTCCACTTTTCTTTCTTGGTTTGAAGAACTTGAACCTTTGAAAGTTAAACTTTAATTACTGGAAGCTTTGAAATTTTAATTGTTATTTTGAATTGGAAATAATCCTTCAAGGTTTTAGAGAGGGATCGGACAATGAATGAAGTGTTTCATTGAAATGACTTGTTCATTATCGTTGAATTAAAGAATGACTATTTCCATCCCAGGCAATTGCGTAAACCGGTAGAAATGGTGTCAACGCGTGGCTAATTATAGGCAAAGGAAGATAAATAATCTTGTGTTTAACCATTAGCGAATCGCCAATTAGCATATTCCTAGTTTTTCATTTTATTTCAAACTAAACACGGATAGGCGTAACTTGGAGTGTATATCACCGGCAAGAGTTATTAATGACAAAACTTGAAAAGAAAATTAATGACGGAAGAATTACTTTTTAATTTTCAATTGTTAGAGGTGTTGTAACCTTTACAGTTTTTTTTTTTCTTGGAAATAGAAGGTTGTATTTTTTTTCTGGTTGTTTGAGAATAAGGCTTTTATTACGGTGAGAAACAAAGACGGGAATATTAGTAAACGGCGTGAAAGGCAATAGCTAATAAAAATGTATGGAATAGGTCGCGTGAGGCCTTCTGCAAATGACGAGTTAGCATCGACGAGAGATCACGTGCCAGCACCCGGAGCGATGGGTGAACACGTTTTAAATGTCACAAACGCGTGATTATCCTGACGAGATCCTTTTTTACGACCTTGGACCATCAGGTCTCGTTGCGGCTTTTAATCGACCGCCACGGCACGTGATGTGTTCGTTTCTTCATTGAAAGTAAATTGCCTGCCGACCCATTCTTCCGCTTCTTCTACGCTTTTCTTATATTACATTATGCTTTATACCTCCCAGAAGTGATATTTAATTGAATTTCCAGCTTTTGGATGTTGGGATTGAAAATTTTGAAAATTGTAAGATAAGAGTTCCAATTGTCTATTGTATATTAATAAGAAAGAATTGTTTATGAAATATAATACAATTCAGGTTGCACAATGATCATACTTGAAAGTTCAGTATGATACATACCATCGTTCCATGGTATTTGTTTAATGTCAGAAGAATCTATTCTATGGGACCTTGACTGAGTATTATGTAGAGTTTTGAACGGGTGTTCAACGCGATGCTCGTTAGCAATGAATCAGATTGAACGCCAGTAGCTTGTTCTGACTCTGATGCTTGTCTTTCATGCTTTGTTTAAAAAAAGGCATGACTAAGGTGAATGATTTACAATCGATGACTGGAATATATTTAATCTTTGATTCGTGACTTGTAATAGCATTCTATACAAAAGCAGACATTTTATCATACAATGTATTTATTTAAAATTTTCGAAGCTTCAAAGTGAAGGTTTCAAGTTCCAAATTCTGAAAATTTAATTTTTCTAATTTTCTAATTGCAATTTAAAATAATTTGAAAATCACTTTTTCGGTTATATATTTTGTCTGATTACAGATCTGTCCGATATCAGAAGGAACGTGCCAGGGGAGCCGGGGGTCGATTATCCTGCGTACACAACTCTGCCTCAGACAGGATTCACCTGCGAGGGACGTTCCCGAGGTGATTGAGACTCGATCGAATCGTAATTACTTTTTAAGATTTCACCCGGTGGCCATTCTATTTGGGACGAAATTCCATCGTGCCCGCCACGATGGAAGAGTTAATGTCACGACTTTGGGATTGAGTAATAAGGCGGTTTTCACACGATCATCAGTGACCGGTTGATCTTAGGTGGCCTGGACGAAAGTGTTTGAATCGGAGAGCTTCGAAACGTTGTACATGCATATTTAATGGGCTCGATAAATTATTCCTTGATAATCTTTGACGTACAAGATTATGGAGTTGATTCTCTATGACAGGAACGGGATTTGCAGGAATTATGAAATATCCAATTCTGTTTGTTTGGCTTTCAAGGCACCATTTTTTTTTTAAGAATTGCTAAACATCAAATTCTAATTAATTAGGTATTAAAATGACAAAGTTATCTTAGAAATTCTAATTTCTAAGACTCTGTCTTAAACATTTTTAATTGATTAAATTAAATTTCCATTATCGATTCCAGTTGCTTGAGCAATTCTTGCAATCCTAAATCGTATGAATAATCGAACGGACATCGAATTTATTATCTTACGAAGAAATAATCACTTTTGACTAATTACGAGGCGAAAGAAAAATTCTTCTTTCAATTCATGAAGATTTCTCTACGAATTTGAATGAAATACGAGGTGTGTGTCGGTCACGCATCGATCAACGTGTTTCGTTTCGCACTTTTTCACCTTTAGCATCGATGTCAAGGATGATTCTCATGCACGCGAGGATCAACACATGCATCACTGTGAAATTTACCCCGCAACATTTTCTTCGATTTCGCAATAGGTCACCGTTCTATCGGCTATCCGGTCCGCTTGTGTGCCCATCTTCTGTTAAACATTCCGCGAAAATGTTTACCAATGTAATTTTCACTCTGCAAAGGTAAACGCCAGTCAAAGGGAACGTGTTCATCCTCGTTTTACATCTTCACTGGAACCTCCCATCGACGTGTTTCGCTTCCTTGTTGCGTAAACATCCAGCTTTTCTTTGATTAGTCATTGGACTGGGTAGAAATTGGAAATAATATAAGGTTTTGCAAAGTTGTACATCTGGAATTTTAATTTCGATTTAAAATTTTTACCAATTTTAGAAGCTTGGAATTTCCAAATACAAATTTTGAAATTCCAGGATTTCAATATTCAATTTTCACGAAGTTGCAAGAATTGTAATTTAAAATTCCTTAATTTCCCAGCCCTTTCCAATTTTCCGAACTTTAAATCCCCAAATCTAACTCTGAAATTGTCCAAAGTTCCAATTTCTAAAAGCACCCCTCGGCAATGATACATTTACGTAACTGCCAATGAATATTTCTGCTACAAAAACCTAATGATTTCTTAATGGCACGACCAGTCGTGACATAATTAACGTAGTGACAAGGTGACTCGAGGGGAACGACGTTATTTAATCGGAGGAATTCGAGCGAGTTCTGGAATAGCGTTCGCCTGAAAGAAAGTTCAACCTCCTCCGAGTTGTTACGGTTTCTTTATTGAGCAACAGTACCGATAATGTTGTACACTTACGGCGGAGATGTTGTTTGGAAATAACAGAACGTCGTCGAGAAAGCGGTCTAACAATAAGATAAATGCCAGCGAGATAATTCAAACGATTCTGACGCGGATCAATCGCTGTTCAGAAATCTTCCTTAACCTATTATTCAAATTGCTACAAAATACGGGGGTCCATATCGAATTCAGCGGCTAACGCGATCGTATCTTTTAGTTGAAAGTTAAAACTTGTTACATAAATTTGTCTTGTACTTCTAGAATTCAATTTCCTATCAGAATGCACTCTCTACGTCCACCGGTAGGATGCACCAGCATAAAGTTCAAACGTACCTGCGTTCAAATTTTCACTCACGATCCTCCAATTTTACACTTTCTATGCTCGTGATTGGGTTTAAAGTTGAATCTTGTAATTTACAGTTTTCTGATATTTTTAGGATAACATTTTCAGTCATGATTTTCCAATTTTATGATGTCTGTGCTGTTATCTTTAAGTTCACACTTTGAGGCATGTTATTTCTAGTTCTATGATATTTATATTCATATATCAAATTTTTGTAACTGGACTACATGAATTGTAATGGTTTAAATTTGTATTTTTCAATCAACATTCTCTGCAATGTTAATGCCTTTCGATTATGAAACGTGTCAATGAAAAATTCTTCCGAACGTCGATGAATTTTTCATTCTCCAAAGAAACATACCACGAATGATATTTAATTTGCTAACTGGGCCCCGACAAGGCGACATCTAATTTCCCGTCGAATGAAATCGCGCCAGGTATCCGTGTCAAATAGTTCCCTGCGACGAAAGCGATTTAATTGAAATTTCCAAGTATTTCACAACCGATCCGATCGAATCGACGATCGTCGAATCATCCTTTGTGTTCCGGCTGAAAGCTCGCGGAAGAAACTGCGCGATTAGATAATTCGAAAGGCGAGAAAGATGCTGGTTAACCATAGAGACGCTTTATGGTCCTTATGTAACAGGTATCAGATGTAAACATTACGCGTGTTAAATGTGGTTACTTCGATTTGAAAACAAAAAAAAAGAAACAAGTTTGGTCATACATATTTATAATGGACTTTAAAACTCGTTCGCATCCATAGATTAAGTAACAGAGATGCTTCTCGGTCTGTAACTCCGATTTATTTTCACCAGGCAGCTCGTGCTATGCATAATTTAAATTCGATTCCGAAATTTATTTCTTCAGAAGGCTAACGCACAAGCTAGAACACTATTAATACCATCATTTTTGTCAGAAACGTTCTGGAATTTTGGAATCATACGAAAATGCTTGAATACAGCCCTTATCTAACCAAACTCCACCATCTTTTACTCTTCAGGTTACTACGCGGACGAGGTGGCTGGGTGCCAGGTGTTCCACGTGTGCCACGACGTGCTGGTGTCCTCGTTTCTCTGTCCCATAGGCTCGATCTTCAGCCAGAAGCTGCTCACCTGCGACTGGTGGACGAAGGTGGACTGCTCCTCCAGCGGCAAGTACATCGACGTGAACCGGAACAGCTACCAGCAGGACGACGACGAGATGATACGCAACGCGTACGCGATGATCAGCCTCCAGTCGGGAACTGACGTGACCAAGGACGGCCTGGTGGACCCTGATCGAACTGGGAGCGTGATAGACTACCAGCGAGGTCCAGGCAGGGTGTTGGATTACTCTTCGGTGGATCCAACAGGGAACGACCTAAGGAGCAACTTTGAGGACTACTCCAGCCCCGTCAGTCGAAACTTCCTGCCACCCTATCAGCCTAAAGACAGGAACCTCGAAACGAGTCAAAGTTACCAGGAAAGGTTCTTCCCTGCTGAGAAATCCAGGTCCCCGTACGAGGATTCGCCGATCATTCGCATCCAGAACATCAAGGACCCAGGATTCAGGGGTCAGGAGAGGAACAGGGACTTCCAGGACGGCTATCGAGGACCCAACGAGTTCACCAACCGGTTCCAACCTTCCTACGCGCCCACTGTGCCGACTGTCACTACTACCACCAGGAGGTTCTACTCTCCCACCGTTCCAACGACCTTCAGACCATCCACCTTGGCCTACAACAAGCTGGACCAGGTGATAGACAGCTCTGACTACTACTTCTCGCACAGCAGGACCAACAGCTTCGTCACTCCAGCCACTTTTGAAAGGAACAGGCAAGATCCAAGGAGAACCACCGAGAAACCAGTAGCTTCTTCAGGGAAGCTGAATGATTATCATCAGGACAACTACGAGGATAATTATGAAGACGTGGATAGTGAAGAAAGAAGGTCTACTCCTTCTGGAGAAAGGTTTCAAGTGAGGGTAGCAGAGAACTTCAGGTTGAATAGGACAGGCCTTCTGTTGGACCAGATTTATCGAGGATTCAACAGGGCAAATGATGAAGAGGAGGGTTTGGATGACATTGAGACTAGAGGTAGCATTGGACTGGGCCACGCTCTGAACCAGCCGTACAGGGAGATCTCTGTGCAGCAACAGAACCCTGTGAACGATGGGGTCAAACACGAAGAGTCACCCCATCAGTCCACCCTGTCGAGGCCAGCATCTACGACCTCTTTTAACGACGAAGACACGACTGAACAATACCAAAGAAACGATCAAAGAGAGGCGATTCTGAAGCACCAGGATACTGAAGAGGACTTCGTGCCGTCCACGACCCCTTCTGTCATTGAGACCACCATAAAGGCGACCACGAACCTGCACGAATCAAACTCTTCCAGTTCTATCAGTAAGGTGGACAAGTTCCTGAGACCCCCTGAAGAGCCTCAAAACAAATTCCGGATAAACGTGCCTGATCTGACAGAGGTACCCTCTCTGCTGATTCGGTACTCGTCTTTGGACGATGGTTCTCGATCAGAAAGAACCACTAAGGTACCCAGGTACCAGAACACCTACTCTGATGACTATGTTGATCATCCAGCTGGGAATGATGAAGATGTGGGAGTGACTGAGAGGTCTAGGAACTTGAATTTCCAGAATTATCCTTCTGCAGAAAGCAAATCTCTTGTTTCTGATACTAGATCAGGGTTATCATCCACTTCAGGTCATTTGGAGACAGTTACCCCTTCCAGAGACGTTTCTTCGTCATTGGTGAAACTTAGTTTTCCTGAAAGGGGACTGCCAGACCCGATTCTTGCTTTGAACAACACCCAGAAGAGCAATTTCAACAATGGACCTCAAGATGATGTTCAGAATTCTAATTTGAGGACTTGTTCGAGTCCAGATGGAAATTGTGGGACAACTATCCTGGATCACAGTTCAATCACTTCATCTATTGGATCTACTGTGTCTGTAGACTCTTCAGGTACTCCAGATTTCTCACAGAGCACGACAGACATCAACAGATTTACTGAAACCGTGACACCAAGTCTGAATGCAGAAATCAGAACGTCTCCATTTTCTGACTCTTCAGGGTCCACTTCGAAGCCTATTATTTACAGAAACGTGGAAGGATCGAGAAAGGAAGACTACGAAACCTCGACTCTGCTCGGATCCCTCAGACTGGAAACCCTGAAGCAGATCGAAGAAAACATAGAGAAGAACAACTCCCCCTATCAGGTAACGTTATCAGTGAACAAAGACGAAGAGCTATTACCGACTGCAGGTGATCTGATCGGCAAATTAGTTGCTCAGCAAGGTAAAGAAACCTCGATCCTTAGCGACAGGTCACATGAACTTGAAATAATCAAGTCTGAGAAACCAGAGATCCAATCAACCTCCACAATTAATAACACAAACATCAGCCATCAACCCAAAGCTGAAGAGACCACCTCAAGGAGTAGAAACTTCAACACAGTCAGTCTACTTCAGCTAATGTCTGAGTTGCTGAAGCTGGACCGCGTTCCCCGTCCTTTCTCCTTGTCTGGGATCCCAGCAGAGGTCATTTCCGGTTCTCCAGAGTCTAAGACCATCGCCAAAGAAGCGACCCCGAAGACACAGCTCCAGGAAGAGGTTGGAACCAACGTCCCTGGACTGAAGGATCGAATCCTGGATCGACTGACAGAAAATTTTGGAGAACCCCTCTCAAGGTCAGACAGGGGACACCTTGACCTTGCTCGCAAAGATGAGTCAATTGATTTGCTGAAGGATTCATCAGGAGACAAGGACAAGTACTGGGAGACTCTTGGTTCGAGGTCCACCGAGGACGTAGGTGGTCCATCCTCTTCAGGGTCGAGTACCAGGGCTGGTACCACAATTACCACGACTCCTGTGCCTCAGACGACCCCCACTACTGAGAAGACTGTCGTGAAGACAGAGTTCGTTCCTTCGTTAGGATTCTCTTTGGACACGGATGAGGGGAGGGAGGAGTACGTGGAGGCTGTCCTGGGCGGGATAATAGAACCGGAAGTCGCCGAGAGCGAGAAGAAGGAGACGGTCCATGAATCAAAGAAGAACGAGACTTCGAGGTAGAAACGGTATTTTCTTGAGGAATATTAGTCGTAGAACGAAATCTGTGATGTCCTGCTATTTCGTGTTTATTCTTTTCTTTCTTGTCTTCTTCTTCTGATTAGATGACTTTGGTTACCATTTAAGTTGTAAGAGAAGGATCGATGTAATTATTTTGTTAGAATAGATTATTTTATTAATATTTTGTTTTTTTGATGTTTGTAATTAAAACGATTAACGTAGCAAGGTGTGAAACATTTAGATTTGTACATTTTCAATTTTCAGAAGAAGATTATGCTAAATTGATTTATAGATATAACTGTGTATTAATAATGTATGTACGTGTGAGTAAGATGCAATTATGTATGTATTTTTTAATAAAACATGTATATTCCTTTTAAACCTTGTCCATTATTTCTAGAATTTATTAAATAACGTTTCAAGCTCCAAACCTTTTTAAATTGCAAATTTTTATATTTATCAAATTTGTTGCTGCAAAATGTAAATTCTTCCCGAATATCCTCTGTGGAATTTTGTTTATTTGCCATGACAACATCGATACGCCAGAACTCGTAATTCGCAGTCAAGTTTAATCGATTCTTAACGCGAGGTGGTAGGTTAAAGTGCACGAACATTTTTGAACTGCAAAAGATATAAACAATCGCACGAATAATTTTAAATATTTTCAAAAATGTTGAACCTTCCGAAGTGTTGAAGGCTAGACTCTTTGTTAGTGTAATATTGAAATAAAAATCTGAAACGATGACTGAAAGATCTGATTTTGAACCAAAAATGACTGAATCTGACCCTGAACTTATAAAAAGCGACACCGAATTCGAGGACGATGCAGAAAGTGACTTGGCGATGCAGAGCACACACTCTTTGGAGTTAATGGATTATAGGTAAAAAAACTGAACAGGTTACAATGTTAAACTTTAAATTAAATATCATAGTAAAATTCTTCTTTGTTGTATTAGAAATAAATATTAACAATCCTTTGAGAATAAGTTAAACGATTCATTTTCACAGGGTAATGTGGATAAGAAACAAGGTGTTGAAGTTTCTGGGGTTAGAAGGTCACGAACTTCTCTTCTTCAATCTTTTAGACGTAAATCACAATTTTATTAATTTTTTAAAACATCCCTCAATCCTTTTTTGAAAATTAATAAAAATAAAATACTTCCATTTTGCAAATTTGAAAATTGTAATGTAAAAAAAAAAGATCTGAACTCGAACTCGCTAGTATTAATTGACGTTTCGTTGATTTCTCTTAATCAAGATGAAAATGATGAGTATTGTAACCACAGGCGAACAATCGATACTACGAAGACAAACTTCTGAATTTTCTGATACTGGATATCCACGAAGTGGTGGATCTCGAGAGAAAGGTGGTCTTTTTCTATGTGACCTATAACACCGAGATCGTTGAAAAAGAAGTGAGCGTATGGGAAAGTGAGTACCTTTCGTTGACATAATTCGACAAAGTTCAATCAACGATTTGACGATCCTAACAATGTTTCTTGCAAATTAAACAACAGGCAAACAAGTGAACAAACTGGCTGCGCTGACAGCGCTTGCGGTGAAAAGAAAAAATCGTAGATTAATCAAAAGTACTCTTGGTAATCTGTATTTTTTCTATTTTTTTTTATGCCTGCAAAATTGTGTATTTGAAGCACGTTCGTTATTGTAGCTTATCGCACATATATATTTTAGTATATAAAACTGTAATATTATTAATAATTTGTTTGCAAATAAATATGTTTGTCCGCACTGCGAAAACCAGCAATTAATTATTAAACAGAAATCTTGAATGCAATTGATTGCCCGATAATTTTAATCGAAATAGAGAAACCGGAAACGAAACTATCGAGGAAAGACGCGAAAAGTAAAAAAAAGAGAAAAAAGAGCAAGGTCACGAAATTCGATCCGATGGAGTTACTTAAACAGCTCGAAATGGGTGTGATTGATACAACGCCGACCAAAAGCTCCATAACAACTGGTGACACCGAGGACGATGCTGAAGCCGATGAAGAGTACGTCGAGGACGAAGGAGCGGAGGAGGGGGATGATGAGGAAGAGGAGGGAGAGGAGGAGCCTAAGGAAATAGGAAGTGGAGAACCGTCGGTGATTTCAATGAAGAAGGAAGAGTCCAAATTTAGTTCTGGTAAAATTGTTGAATAATTATTTAAAAAATAAATTAGTGTTAGTAAAATTTACACCGTCCTAAGAATCTCCCCAAATCTCAATACTAACCATTTGTTTTTTTCTGAAAAGCGGTCAAATTAGTGATACATGGTTAATTAGCTACAGTACCAATTGGAAATATTAAATTTATAATAATTTAATTACTTTGACTAACTAATTTGATTTTTATTTTCTAGACAGTAGCACATTTTTTGTGCCACCCCCTGGAGAAAAGCATAACTACGTCCTTGTCAAAGTACATATTTAACATTTTGTTACATTCTATTAATAATGAAACGAAATTTGATAGAGAGATATGGTTACAGAAAATGGTGGAAACAGTAGTGAAAACTCCTGTTCTTCACATGATATGCGGCGAATTGGATGGCAATAAGACCGACTTACAAAACGTCACGTTGTTTTATTTTTTAAGAACAAAAGAGGACGGTCTGCCACCGTTTGATTCGTACTCTGAATGTAACAATGAGATCACGAAGTATTTGATCGTTGGTTCTTTGGAGGGGAAATTTTTGTTGGCCTTGAACAAGATGCTTGTTCAGGTACAATAATACTTTTTTTTTGTCATCAATAATTATTACAATTATTTTTTTGCAATATTAAAATTGGATAAATTATTCTGGGATACGTTAAATGATTTCTGTTGGGTGATTAATGAAATAATTTTGAAAATTTCAAATACTAAATTAACGTTGGTATTATTAAATTAGAATTGGTATATTTACTTGGGTAAAGCTTTCTTATTTAATTATTAATAATGGAATTTTTGACCGAACAGGTGTTCAAGCCCCTGGTAGAAACTCAATTTCAAAGATTAGAAATTCCAGAAATATTGAAAGACGACTTTTCAGAAAAAGAAGACGAAACAGGCGTCACGGAAATCTTTCAGCCTCATGCAAGTTTGATTATTCGTACAATTTATATCAATTCGATTAATCTGCTGACTATCTAGAAAAGTCTAATTATCAAATTAGCATCGTTAACAAGAATAACTGTTTTAATTGTTCAACAGAGTTCAGTCCTCAAAAGACCCTCGGAGTTTCGCAGGACGTCTATGATGATCTCGAAAAAACTGGCGAGTTTGTCGAAAGTGGAAAAGGAGGAAGAGAAAGATGAAGATACTACCGAATTAACGGAAACGCACTTTGTAACGGTAGATACCATAACTAAAATCAGTAGATCAAGAATTAGAAGTAACATAAAAATGGCCAACGTTAATTTCGCGGAACTAGAAGAGGAGGAAGAAACGCACTCGATCGATGAGACCAGAAACGATATTCAGTCCTATCTGGATAAATTGATCAGCAAAGTTGAATGGTTAGCAATCAGTGTGAAAAATTGTTTGATTAACGCGTCGACCGACGAAAGTAGAATTAGCGATGTTTAGTCAGACACGCGATAATATGGTTCGTTAACACGTTGATCGGCACAGGGAAAATCCTTGTGGAGAGACAAGTTAAAAAATTGTAATTATTGGTTAATTATATAGTAGTTCAAAATTTGATTAATGTGGAATTTCAGAAGTTGATTAGTATGGAATATGGAATTTCAAATTTTATTAGTATACTAATTACTTTAAATCGAATTATCTGGGGTGGTAAATTTCCTAAATTAGTGTAATTCTTGTATTATACCTGCTTGTTCAGGACGTTGGAGCGAATCGAAGGGGATCTCCTATTAACTATGCCAGATATGCCTGAATTAAACGATCCAAACATCACAGAAGAGATGCTTCGGGAAAATAAAGAAGTGATCGAGAAACTTGAAGAGGTGGTAATGTCTTGGGGTGTGCATATCGCAAAGGTGAGATCTCGATAAAATATTATTATAAATTATAAATTATAAATATTATGAGACACAAAATTACTAAAGTTTGATGGTATATTGTTAGATATTATTATAATTAATATTCTATCAGGTTTTGGAAACGTTTCACTCCAAAGTGCCTCGAGACAATGGTCCGATAGCAGAGATCGAATATTGGCAAGATCGAGAGATAGGACTACTGATGCTGGTAGAGCAATTAAAGTCACAGATAGCCAAAAAAATCTTAGAATTACTAAACAACGTTATGTCACCGATTGCCTCGAATTTTGAGTTCTTTTACAGCGATCTATGGAAAGACTATACCGAAGCCAGAGACAATAATAACTTTTTGGAGACTATTCAAAGACACTTTAAAGTAAGAGCTGCTAAATCATTCAAAATAAGATTAGAAATACATTCTGTAAGAAAGACAATTTATTAATATTATAGCTGATCGTAGAATCGGATTCCTTGAAAGCAATCACTCAATCCTTGCCATCAATGACAGGGGGATTAAGAATGATTTGGGTATTGTCCCGTTATTATTCGTCCGAGGAAAATATGTTGGATCTGTTGAAAAGGATCTCCTGGCAGCTGTGTCAAAACGTTATCAAAAATCTATCGATCAAAGAGTTATTCATGTAAGCTGAATTGAACGCTAATTGCTTGCAACGTATGTACGATATGTATTACATAATTTATCGTCTTTTAAATCGTTCATAGCTTCTTTTATCATTCAAAATCAAAGTAGGGAGGTCCCTTCTTTATTTTTTATTTAATAACCTGAGTAACCATCGGTCAAAGTTTTGTAAATTGTGTAAATTGCTTATTATAAAATTTGTCAAATTCAAATTTCAGTAGTTTTCGTACCTTTATCAAAATTTTAACACCTTGATCTCTCCTCAGGCGCCCAGTGGAGGATATCATTAAAATAACCGCCGACGCCACGACCATGATGAAGAGCTGGAAGCTCTGCTACCTAAAATCCCGCTCAGAAATCGAGGAATCGGGGAAAGGAAGTCGCTGGGAGTTCGACCAAACCCAACTCTTCAAGGAGACCGAATACATAGCCTCCGTCTGCGATGGACTGAACAAAGTCGCGAACGTTCTCCAAGACTTCTACAACATCTTCGGCCCTTACCTAAAGTCCATCATCATCGACCCAGCTCAGATCGACACCATCATAAAAAGAGTGGACAGACTGAACATACCCATCCTGGAGGCGGACTTCAACATCTTCGACGACTACAACCGCGACAACTGGGAGGCTTTGATGTTAGAATTCTTCGAGGAGGTCCGTTTCCTGGAGAACGAGGCGAAGTTCCTCATCGACGACTGCTTCATGGTACTGACCAGCGCCGAAAGCGCTCTGAAGGTTCTTCTTAAGTTCAAGAACGTAAAGACGCGAGAGACGCTTCATCACCAACTGTTGCGGAAGTTTGATGTCATCTTACAACAGTTCAGCAAGGAAGTCAGCGTCGTCGAAGGCATTTATAACAGAGGTAAAGTTTCTATTCTGTTGGATAATAGATAATTTAGCTCAAATAAGTCCAAATTCTTTGACCAACAGGAAAAAGAGACCCACCCTTACTAACCTACCACCCACCCAAGGCTGGTGCCATATACTGGGTGAGACAGTTGTTCTACCGCTTAAAGATACCTGTCTTGACCCTGCAAAGCATCCCTGAGCTGAAGCACAACGATTTGAAATTGCACGCCTTCAGCGAATACTTCGAGGTAGCCAAACAGATGAAGGCTTACGAGGAACTGAAGTTTAGTTCCTGGGCGGACAACGCACAGGTCGTCGTTATGAACACCATGAAGAAGAGCATCCTGAAGGTGGTATACTCCGATCCAAACAAAGGTTAACAACTAATATATTTGAATAAAGTAGTGATACTTCGTTCGTTTAATTAGATGGATATATTTGTACGTAGGTGCGTCCCATGAAGACACAGGAGACATCGCGAAGAATATTCTGATTATACAGATGTCGAGGAAGGCCAAGGGCAAACGCTTTGGATCGGCTGCATCTACCCAATTTGGATCGATCCACAAGGATGTGTTATCGAAACCAAGCATTGGTAACTATTTGTTTAAATATTGATATTAGAATAGTAATTTGTAATAATGTATATATATAATATCAGTTACTGTACTAATATTTGCAACCCCTTTTCATGTAAGAAAATATAATATTAAAAGATACTTTAATTCGTTGGATAGACACGAGCAGTTCGATAGGTGGCAGCGTGAAGTATCTCCCAATGAAGAAATCAGACATGAAAACCGACGGCAGAGGATCTATGACATCGCAAAGAGATCAAAAACCGTCTATGACTTCGTCGGTGGAGAAACAAGGTCCCCAAGGGGCGAAGATGACTTGGATGGAATTCATGAGTGGCTCGATTCTCGTGGAATGTCACTTGCAATTCCAAGTGAACTTCCAATGGGAGATTTTTGATATCATCCATGAGGTGCTTCTATTTTGAAATCAAAACAGAATTACAAATATTCCGTTCCCAGAGTATTTAATATTCGAAAAACAACTTCTTAAAAATGATATTTTGATCATTTTGATGCTGTAGGCAGAACTAATGGAACAATTGGGCTTCGAATTATCCCCATTAGTGAAAGAAGCAAGTATACAAAAAAATCGACTGAGAAGAGATATGGAGATGTTATCGAGAATAATTAACGAATACAATCAAATGATAGAAACCATGGACAAAGCTGACGTACGTTATTATTTATTTAACCATCAAATATAAGAAGAAAATGTTTCGCACAGAAGAAACTTCTAAAAGACAGAGGCAAAATTTGTAAAATAAATAAAATAAGTTATCTAAATAATTAAATGAATAAACTGGGAATACTAGTTAATATATTGGTAATTTACAGATAATGTTGTTCAAGGGAACTCTATTGGATATCGAGAAATATATTCAGCCGGGACTGACACGTTTCACATGGAACTCATTAAACATCACAGAATACACCCAAAATTGCCGTAAACTGTTAAAACTTGTAATTTCAGTGGTCGATCAAGTGAATCGTATGAAGGAAAGTCTGGACAATAGAATAACCACCGAACTTCAAACTTATAATTTATTCACTCTTTCTCCGGATTTAAACAACAGTGAATTACTGCCTTGCAAAGTATATAACTTAATTAAATTTAACGGCGTGAACTGTTCACTCGTGATTTAATCACAGTGGTTTACTGTGATCACTGTGATAAATCACTGTTAACACGTTGACTGTGTGTAGTAAGACACTTTATTGCCAATTATTAAAAATTCTATCGATTAATTTTCAAATTACTAATTTGCACTACTAGCCTAATACTAACAGTCAACGTGTTAATAATTTCGCACATTCAAATAATTATTTGTAATTATTTGCCTCGAAGAGTTACTTCGACGAGATTCAAAATCGAAGATCAGAACTATTGATAGCAATGAGGAAGGCGTTTCAGTCTGCGAGTCCAACGTTGATAAAATTAGAAAATTTGGCACTGGGGACATCCACAGGGACCAGCCCCGCCATGCAACTCTTTTACGAGAAATACGAGAAGAAGATATTTTCTTCGTTTATAATGTACATTATAAAACGATCAAGTAAATAATTGAGAACTGAGAATGTTAATATTGCAGATGTATGAGCCTGAACCTGATATACTTCAACAAATCGTTGATGAGTAAGAATCCACTGTTCCAAGTGGATGCTGTGCTGATATCGTCCGAGGTTGTGCTACGACCGTCTCCAACTGAGATTTACAATATTATTCTTCATACCGTGAAGAATTTACTGGAATCGCTGAAGACGTTTCCCAGATGGATGAATGGGACCTGCTTGGAATTCAACCCGCACAAGGAAAAGAAATCTGAAAAGGTCCCGGCTGTCACTTACTTCGAGGATGTGATGAGCATTCAGGTGAAGTATTTCTCGTTGCGTTCCACGTTTGAAAATTGCGAATTTCTTATATTAAACAAAAATTGGAAGGTTTTTTTGTTTTTGTTTTGGAGAGGGTATTATTGGGAATTTAGAACTTTTGAAATATTATATTTTTAGGAATTTATTTGACTTTCTAGAAATTTTTAGAAATATTTAAAAATACTATATTTTTTTTAACTTTGAGAACTTTGGGTTATTATAATTAAAAATGTAGAAATGATAGAACAGAGAAAATTATTTTTTACTTAAAAATATATAATTTTGTTAATACCTTTACGTAGGTAATAAACGATGATATACTAATGATTCAAGAGTCAGCGCATAGATTGTCGTTAGAATGTTGGCACTATCTAACGAGATGGAAAAAATACAGTAATTTATGGACGTTCGATAAAAACTTGGCTGCAAAGAAATTTACAGCCACGGATCCGACACTTGTTCAATACAACGATAAGTTCACTTTCTACGACAACATTCTTGAGGACGTGAAGGAGATGGAGACTTACCATGATCTGTGTAGCATACGGTAAATCCTTTCATTTCCCCTTTTTTATCGTAAACAAGCAATTCAATCAATATAATTCGTATTACAAATAAGGAATTCGACAATTTTATAACTTAAGAATTTTACATATTTATCGAAGAACTGCAAACTTAACAATTTTAAATTGAAGAGACTTGAAATTTAAGAAATTGGGAACTGAGAATTATTTATTAATTAGCCTGAACCTCCTCCCCCTACTATCGGGAATGGAACAGCACGCCAAAGAATGGAAGCAAGTACTAGGAAACTTCCTGTTAGAGAAAACCCTGGAGGAAATGGACGAGTTGAAAGTAATTATCGAAAATTTTCGTAGCGAAGTGGAAATCGTGATAACAGGCTTAGATCGTTTTACATCTGTGATGCAAGCGATTTCTGATATCAAAAAGAATGCTGTTCAAGCGGAAGTTCGTATCACCACGTATCAGGTTCGTTCTTCGATCGACTAAAACTTCGTAATTAAATATGAAACTGAGATTGAAGATTTTATTTTAGGAAACCTTTCAAACCTTTCGTCGTCACAAGATAAATTTCCCTGAAGAAGACGAACAAACAGCCATCGAGTTGCAACGCGACTGGGAATCGCTCTATTTGGGCGCTCTTTACAGAGCTTCGACCTTGGAGACCACTTGCGACAGATTTTCAAAGATGACTATGCAACAGATCGACTCGTTCCTGGAAGACCTTATGAAATTTGCTATGGATTTCGAGGAGAATGGTCCTGGCAGCGTTGGGGAGGACCTTGAACTTGGACTAATCAAAATGAATGTAAGTATATTTTTGGAGACTAAAAAAATAGCAAAACTAATATAATTTAATGTTTAATATTTTTTACAAGATACCAACCTTCAGTTTTTGAATGATTGACAACGAATCCATGCTCCAACTATCGTTTAATCAAGTTTTTATTGAATTTCAGGAGTACGGTGCACGGATAGCGAAGTTGGAAGAAATACGTCAATCTATGACCAACTCCGAGTTGCTGTTCGATCTTCCAGCGACGGACTACTCGGTTTTCTTGAAAGTTATGAAGGATTACGAGGGCATGGAACTGTTGTACAACTTGTACAAGCAGCAACAATGCGCGAGGGACGAGTGGGCTCAAACACTATGGGTGAACCTGAATCCTCAGCTGCTGATCGAAGGAATGGACCATTTTATCCGAGAATATCGGAAGTTACCGAAGTTCGTGAGGGAACTCAGCGTTGGGCAAGCCTTGGACACGAACATGAAGAGTTTCAAGAATTCTGTGCCGTTGTTCATCGAATTGAAGAACGAGGCGATGCGTGAAAGACATTGGAAAGAATTGATGAAGAAGACTGGACAGTATTTCGATATGGACCCGGACAGGTGCGACGACGATCGAGAATAATCGATAAAACTTTAATGTGTGAAGGAAGTGCAGTGGTTTTTTTGGTATTTTTTTGTTAACAACAAGATTTTAAATCAGGAATTTATGTTTTTTAGAATTTTTCTTGTAAATATTCAGGATATCACTCTTTTTTAATATTTTGTGAATTTGTAATGTTGCAATATTTTCATTATTAGTATTTTTTATATGGTAAAATATAATTTGGGATACTGTAGGCACAATTAATTGCAGGTACCTAATTATTTTTATGTAATTGATAATCTTGATACTTTATTTGGTTAATTCTTTTGCAGAATGTTTGTTTTACTATTTATTATACATAATAAGAAACATTAATAGAAATAAGTATGGAACACAAGGAAATAGAGATAATAAAGGGGTGAGTTCATCCTATCATTTAATTGAGAAACAATTCAAATAAAATAAGTCTAGTTCTGGTATGAGAACCGAGTTAAAATTTAAATTGTTGCTCTTCAAGGTTCACCCTGGAAAATATGTTTGCAATGGAGCTTGGAAAATACCAAGATATTGCAAAGGAAATTGTGATGAATGCTGTGAAAGAGCTTGCCATAGAAAGGGGGTTGAAGGAATTAGCTGAAGTATGGAAAACCCTTGAATTCACAGTCATAAAACACATAAAAGGTATTATTATTTACTAATTTTTAATTAGTGCCACTAATATTTTAATTATTACTCACTAATACTATTTAATAATACTTTATTGAGAATTGATTTGAACATTCTTTTGATGCCCAGGCAAGGAAGATCGTGGATTCATTCTGGGCCCAATCGACGAGCTGAACCAAGTCCTGGAAGACAATATGATGAACGTGAACGGCATGGCAGCCTCCCAATTCATCGGTCCCTTTTTAAGCACCGTGCAGAAATGGGAGGTCGCGATGCACACGATCGCTGAGATTCTGGAATTGTGGGTGCAGCTGCAGAAAAAGTGGCTGTACCTCGAAGGTATCTTCGTCGGTGGTGATATCAGATTGCAGTTGCCCGACGAAGCAAAGAAATTCGATGACATAGACAAAATCTTCAAGAAAGTCATGATCGACACGTCCAAGAGACTGAACGTCCTGGAATGTTGTATGATTAAAGGTACCAGCTCAAATAAATAAAATATAATATTTTTTAAGTATTGGAATATTCAAATACCAATAAATAAATAGTGGTACCTTGGCAAATCACCAACAGATACTTCTAAGTTTCTAAAATTACAGTACTCCGAAACACCATAGCCCAACTTCTTCACATATTCCATTATTTCTTTATCCAGGTCGGAAAGAAGAGTTCGAAGCAATGATATTCGGTCTCGACAGGTGTCAAAAATCCCTGACGGACTACCTGAACAGCAAAAGGGCGATTTTCCCAAGATTCACTTTCCTCAGCGACGACGAGCTGCTCAGCATCCTCGGCAGCGGTCTACCGACAGCTATTCAGGAACACGTGGGCAAGATGTTCGACAATTTGGACAAATTTCGATTCGATTACAGCAACACAGACCGAATGATGACCACGGCGCTGATTTCCTGCGAAGCTGAAGTGATGGAATTTCGAAACGCGGTCTTCGCCGAAGGGAAAATCGAGGAGTGGATGGTGATTGCCCTCGAAGAGATGAAGAAGTCGAATCGATTCCTTACGAAAAAGGCTGTCTATAATTATGGAAAGGTGACTAGCAAGAGAAATCTCTTTACTAATAAATCAAAAGACCTTCAGTGATTCGTCCACTAATTACAGAAAAATAAATTAACCCTAAGACTAAACCCAGACATAAATTTTTGAACAAAAAGCTTTTATAGATTAGCAAATAATATTTAAAGTTTAAGAAATGAAAGTGGAATAAAATAGAATGTAAAATATTCAGGGGTTTGTTAAAAATTAAAAGACATCCTCCAGGTAAGAAGACCCAGAACGGAATGGATGCTCGACTTCCAAGGAATGATGATCCTATGTGCCGATCAAATATGGTGGACAGCAGAGGTGGAGAACGTGTTCTTCAAAATTTCTAAAGGACAAATGCGTGCAATGAAGGAGGTACTTGTTCATAATTGATTAAAACCTTAATCATCACCATAGGGTGGTGGGGTGAGAGATTGGAGTATCTGAGGGTTTCAGAGATAGACAATAACAAAACATTAATTTAATATTTAACTCAAAATCCTCACCTCAATTTTCTAGTATCTCGTCCAATTAAATACTCAATTAAACGAAGTGGTGACGCTGATGGGCGGCGAGTCTCTAACGAACAACGATCGAAAGAAATTCGACATGGTGCTGACCCTGGACGTTCATATGAGAGACATCATCGAGGGCTTCATCAGGGACAGTATCATGGACACTTCCGAATTCGAATGGGAAAGTCAATTAAGGTTCGATCCGCACTACTAACAACTTAAGACGCGTAACGAGACGTGAAATTTCTTACGAAGGTTTTATTGGGTTCATGACCTGGACAACGTCTGGATGCACCAGTGCACGGGAATTTTCGAATACGGTTACGAGTACATGGGTCTTAATGGGAGATTGGTTGTAACACCTCTGACAGACAGAATATATTTAACCATTACACAAGCCCTGTCCATGCACCTGGGAGGCGCCCCTGCAGGTCAGTGAAAATGTTCGAAATTACAATTGGAATGAGAAATTAGATAATTAGATCAATTTTAATTGTAATAAGAAATTAGCGAATTAAGAATTTTGAAGAGATATTCGAAAGGTTTTAGATGATGAAAAGGATTTTTATTTGTCCATCAGGACCCGCAGGTACAGGAAAAACGGAAACGACGAAAGATCTGGCGAAAGCTTTGGGATTATTGTGCATCGTCACAAATTGCGGCGAAGGGATGGATTATGTGGCTATTGGGAAAACATTGAGTGGTCTGGCGCAGTGTGGAGCATGGGGTTGTTTCGACGAGTTCAATCGTATCGATATTTCCGTACTCTCCGTCATTTCCACCCAACTTCAGACCATTCGATCGGCCTTGGTCGCGAATGCGAGCAGATTCATGGTATAAAAAAATATTTATTGCAGTCGTACCCTTGTGTACTAATTTGGAACTTTGCAGTATTCTAATTTTGGGAAATTTTAGGAACTTAGAAGTATTAAAATTGTAGTATCTTAAAAACCCAGAAGTACTACATTTCGAAGAATCTTGAAACTTACAAATATCACATTTTTGATAACTTAGAAATTAAAAAATATATATCTTTAAATAATAATTAAAGGATTATTACAGTTCGAGGGCCAAGACATAGTACTGGACTCGAAGGTTGGCATATTCATCACGATGAACCCCGGATACGCGGGTCGCACGGAACTTCCGGAATCTGTTAAAGCGCTCTTCAGACCCGTCGTTTGTATTGTCCCCGATAACGAGCTGATTTGTCAGATAAAATTGTTCAGCTCCGGCTTCTTGACCGCTAAAGTTCTGGCCAAAAAAATGACCGTCCTATACAAGTTGGCCCACGAACAACTGAGCAAGCAGAATCACTACGACTTCGGTTTAAGGGCACTCAAGTCCGTGCTCAATATGGCTGGCCAATTGAAAAGAACTTCAGGTGACCTGCCTGAGAACGTGGTACTCATGAGAGCCTTGAGAGATATGAATTTACCAAAGTTTATCTTCGACGATGTTCCATTATTCTTGGGACTGATAGGCGATCTATTTCCTGATCTTTATTGTCCCAGGGTTCATTATCCTGATTTTAATCAGGCTGTTAATGCGGTGCTGGAGGAGGGAGGGTACAGTGTGCTACCTGAGCAGGTGAGTAATCTTTCAGATCTCTAAATATAAAATTTTTACTTATTGGAATGCAACGTAATTACCCTGGCACTATAAATAAATATTTTCTAATGAAAATTTGCATTAAATACTCAGGTAGACAAAGTAGTCCAATTATACGAAGTGATGATGACCAGACACTCGACGATGGTGGTTGGCCCCACAGGGGGTGGGAAAACGGTGGTGATCGACACCCTATGCAAAGCTCAGACTCGCCTCGATAGACCAACCAAATTGTACACCTTAAATCCAAAGGTATTTTATTTATTCTTTTTATTTATTCCTTGGAAAAATAATTCTACGGATTCGAGGCATGTACCGTGACGGAACTGTACGGCGTACTGGACCCATCGACTCGAGATTGGACAGATGGGCTCTTGAGCAAAATTTTTCGAGAAGTTAACAAACCTTTGGATACGGATAAGGACGAACGAAGATACATTCTGTTCGACGGTGATGTGGATGCTTTGTGGATCGAAAATATGAATTCCGTGATGGATGATAATAAATTGCTCACTTTGGCGAACCAGGAGAGGATCAAGATGCAAAATCACTGCAGTCTATTATTTGAGGTAAAATGTGGTCCCCTAAAATTCCTAAAATTGCCAATAATTTTATAAATCTGAAACTAGGTTAGAAAAATAATACAAAGTGAAATGAACGAATAAATGATACGATCGATTTCGATGTTGTTTAACATAAAAGGTAGGAGATTTGCAGTACGCGTCACCGGCCACTGTATCCAGAGCAGGAATGGTGTACGTGGACCCAAAGAACCTGGGTTATCAGCCGTACATGGACAAATGGATACGGAGCAAGATCGAATCGGATCATGAATTCTTAGCCGGAATGTGCGAGAAATACGTTCCTGGATCGATCCAGCTCATTATAGAGGGAATGCTCGGTCTGCAGGCGGTCACGCCGTTTAAGATGATCATACCGCAAACCGGCTTGAACATGGTAACAATTAGACTTTTATACGCTAATTAACTCGCCCCTTTATGGCGTTCGAAATCAACGAACAGCCACCCGAATTTATGGCTCGGTTCTCTATGGACAAACGAGAATTTCCTCGTACGTTTTTATCCTCGTGTAAAACAAAGTTATTAATCAACCATTTTACCAAATAATAAATCTTTCATTTTTATTCGCAAAGTTTATTTATTCTCAGCAATTAGCACATCAAATAATTGTTCCAGGTAATTCAACTTTGTCACGTGCTCGACGGACTCTTTTCGGTTTTAAACAAATTCTGGGCTTCCATGAGTCGAACCGAGGAGGAAGATATTCAGACGGAACCAACGTACACCAAAGAGGAAATCATGGAAGCAATGTACCTTAAAGCATGTTACTGGTCGTTGGGAGCAACTTTGGTTGCTGCGGACAGGATACGTTTCGATGAATTCTTGAAGAAGACTGCTGGTTTTATGCTGGTTCAAGACACTGCTGAGAAACCAGCAACCGTACGTAAGTTTTAATTACATTTTTTTAAATCATCCTTTTCGACCATTGATTAAATTAGAAATTCTCCAAAGCTCTATTATTTATTTTATATTATCAAGAAAATAAGTAATGTTTCTAATTTAATAAAAATATACACTGTTACAGGATTCATTCCAGTGACAGAGAAAACGCTGTACGATTACTACTTGGACATAAGGAAAACCATTTGGGTGCCATGGAAATCGTTGGTCCCTGATTACGTGCACGACAGAAAGAAAAACTTCTCAGAGATTCTGGTACCGACCATCGACACTTTGAGGACCATGTGGTTCATTCAGATGATGAACGATCTAGATCAGCCTGCTCTTCTAGTCGGAGAGACGGGTACCTCGAAGACAGCCATCATTAACGAATTCCTTCGTAACTTGAGTGCCGAGAAATTTGTAAGTAACCGTATAGTAAGTTTGAAAGGAAAAATGATTTATCACTTTTGTATTGAACAGAATCAACTTCTGATCAATTTTTCGTCGAGAACAACCTCGATGGACGTGCAGAAGAACATAGAAGCTGTTGTGGAGAAACGAACGAGGGAAACTTATGGTCCACCGCCTGGGAAAAAGTTGCTGTTGTTCATAGACGACATGAACATGCCACTGGTGGACACTTATGGTACCCAGCAACCAATCGCTTTGTTGAAATTCTTGTTCGAGAAAGGAGGATTCTATGATCGAGGAAAGGATCTGTCGTTGATGTACATGAAGGATATGTGTACGTTCGATCTATATAATTTCTACACAGAATTTAATTTCGTTTCCACGACTCCTCTTATGGGGAGGGTCTATGAAGGTCCCTACACAAGTATTTACAAGTATCTGTAATCAGGTTACCTGGCAGCAATGGGAGAGCCTGGGGGTGGCAGAAACGAAGTGGATCCCCGATTCATCTCAATGTTCTCGGTATACAACGTCACGTTTCCATCCGATGAAACTCTTCATTACATTTATAAGAGTATACTAGCCGGACATATGCAAATATTCGAAGAGGAAGTGCAAGAAATAGCCAGTGACCTGATTCAAATTACGCTGAACCTCTATCAGGTTCTTTTTCTATTTTTTGATTTTATAAATTTTCTATGTTGTGCATTTTTATTATGCATCCTTTTGATTGATCCTAGACCATAACCAAAGAATTGCTTCCAACACCGAGCAAGTTCCATTATATTTTCAATATGAGAGACCTATCCAGGATCACGGCAGGTCTTCTTCAAAGTCATCCTGATTATCTGCCGACGGTGAAGCAGATTGTTAGGCTTTGGAGGAACGAGTTCACCAGGGTCATTTGCGATCGTCTGATCAGCAAAGACGTAATGTTTCTTCGTTTCTTCGTCGACAAAGCAGGGTCAATCGTGACCCAGACCAATCAATTTCATTCAGATGAATTAATGTTTAGGACAACGACATTGTGACTGAGCACATAAAGGAAAAGGTTGAAACACGATGGGAAGAGCAACCCGAAGTACCCGCTTACACCATGAGGGATCCTTTGTTGTTCGGCGACTTCAGAAACGCGATTAACGAGGAGGAGCCACGATTCTACGAGGACTTGTTAGATTACGAGGCTGTGTACAATTTATTTTTAGAGGTAAAAATTGAAAACACCAAATATATCCAAAATATGAAATTCCAAACTTTTTTGTGACAAATTTTCATGGTATTTGATATCAAAATTTCTTCGCAGATATTCGAAGAATACAACGAGAAGAACGTAACGAACCTGCACATGGTGCTCTTCAACGACGCGCTCGAGCACTTGACCAGAGTGCACCGTGCACTGAGGATGCACCGAGGTCACGTTTTGGTGATCGGTATCGGCGGAAGCGGGAAACAATCGGTGATAAAATTGGCCTCGTTCGCGGCCGGTTTCCAAACCTTCGTGATCGGTCTGACACGCGGATACAACGAGACGTCCTTCCGCGATGACATGAAGAATCTCTACAACATGGTCGGCGTTAACAATAAGAAGACTGTGTTTCTCTTCACCGCGGCTCAGATCGTGGACGAAAGTTTTCTGGAGTTGGTGAACAACATGCTAATGACCGGGGTGGTACCGTCCCTCTTCAGCGACGAGGACAAGGACGAAATCATCAATTCCTCCAGGAACGCTGCCAAGGAGGCTGGTTATGGAATCACCAAGTGAAGTATAATTTCAATTTTTTAAATTAATCGCTAAAATAAGTCTCAGCTACCCCCTATTTCCGGCTCTTACACAAGTTCTGGGACACCCTTTTTATTTGGGTGCGTCAGAGGGGGAATGAGCGTGGGTGCAATTCCTGGGGGTATGTGGGACTCAGCACTCCCCCTGCCCACTAAAACCCCCTCCCCAATAGGCATAGGACCTTTCCATCTGGGACACCCTGTATAAACTGTGGTCCCCTGTTTCAGAGAAAGCGTGTGGTCGTATTTCGTGAAGGTAAGCATGGAAAATTTGCGAATCGCGTTATCCATGAGTCCTGCTGGAGATATCCTAAGAACAAGATGCCGTAATTACCCTGGTCTAGTGAACAGCACCACCATAGATTGGATGTTCCCATGGCCTGAGCAGGCTCTTGTTGCAGTGGCTAACGTTACCCTCAGAGATGTACGTACAACGATTTCCTTTATCCACATTTATCCTACTTCCTTTTCCACATTTCAGAATGTAAACGTGCCACAAAACTACAGAGAAGACCTGGTGCAACACATAGTGTTCGTTCACAAGACGGTCTGCGATTACACGATCGATTTTCAGACGAAATTGCGAAGGAAAAACTACGTGACACCGAAACACTTCTTAGACTTCATCAATTGCTATGTGAATCTATTAGTAGAAACGAAGGACTATATAAATATGCAGTGTAATCGTCTTTCCGGAGGTATTTCGAAATAATTCATAAAAATAGAATTCTTAACTCTCAAACGAATGAATTGCTTTTAAAAATCGAAAGGTATACAGAAGATTGCCGAGGCTTCGGTGACGCTGAACGAGTTGAACGAGATTTTGGCGGTGCAAAGGGTGAAGGTGGCGGATCAGACGAAAAACTGCGAGCATTTATTGTCGTCCATCGGTGAAAGCACGGATATCGCGATGGAGAAGAAGCAACAGGGCGAGGACAAGAGACGTGAGATCGGGGAACAGCAGAAAATAATTAACAAAGAGGAAACAGAAGCCAAACAAGCGCTGGCCGAGGCGCAGCCGGCCCTTGATGCCGCTAGAGACGCCCTGAGCGAGCTGGAGAAAGCGGATATTACCGAAATTAGGTTTGTAAATTAAGTGACTGAAAGTTTAATATTAATTAATTAATTACAATACTAAGCTGTACATTGAATACAATTTAGATCGTTTGCAACACCCCCCGAGCCCGTGCAAATCGTCTCCGAATGCGTGGCAATCTTACGAGGCGTGAAGGAGATCTCTTGGAAGGGTGCGAAAGGAATGATGGGCGACCCTGCGTTTCTGAGGCAGCTTCAAGAAATGAACTGCGACAAGATCACCGTTAAGCAACAACAGGCGGTCAAGGCCCACCTGAAGAAGACCACCAAGCTGGATCAAATGGAGATGATCAGCAAAGCTGGATTCGGTTTATACAAATTCGTGCTTGCCGTGTTGGATTACTGTGCCGTTTTCAAAGATGTACAAAGCTCCCTTACAATTTTTAAACAATTATTTTAGACTTTATTGGGTCATTTGGACCCATAACATTGCGAGCGAAATTTCAAATAAGGCAACTCGAAGTAAAATGATGATTAATTTCAGGTGAAACCGAAAATCGATCGGGTGAGAGCATTGGAAGCGGAATCAGAACGAGCACGAAAAGCTCTGGAAAGGGAGGAGCGTGAATTAAAAAAGCTCGAAAAAGCCATATCAGAATTGAACGCGAAATATGAAAAAGCGATGGAGGAGAGGCAAATGCTTCAAGAGGAGACGGACGTTCTTCAGAGACGTCTGATAGCCGCTGATAAACTAATTAACGGATTATCGTCGGAGAACGAACGCTGGAAGAAGGAGTTGGAAAGCTTGCACGAACAGATTGAAATGATTGTTGGCGATTGCCTCCTCTCGGCTGGATTCCTTGCATACTGCAGCCCGTTTTCCTATGAATACCGAAATAAAATGGTGTACGAAGATTGGAAGAACAGCGTTATAGAAAAGAACATTCCTTTCACGGAGAATTTCAGGATCGAGAATCAATTGAGCAATGATGTTCAAATCAGCACGTACGACAATTTTAGATATATTTTTCTAAAACGCGCCCCCACGTTTCTCAAATAATTAATACACTAATTTCAGTTGGACCTCGGAAGGTCTACCACCGGACGAGCTGTCCGTACAAAATGGAATCCTGACCGTAAGGGCGTCCAGATTCCCTCTGTGTATCGATCCTCAACAACAGGCATTGAATTGGATAAAAAAGAAGGAACAAAAGAAGAACTTGAAAGTCTTATCGTTCATAGACCCTGATTTCTTGAAACAAGTCGAACTGGCGATAAAATACGGTCTTCCAGTTCTGTTTCAGGATGTTGACGAAGTGGACCCTGTTTTGAGTAACGTTCTATCGAAAAACATCCAAGGTATTCGATCAAACTTTACTTTGTCTTTCTTAGAATAATTTTAACGTGAAATTTAATTTCAGTCACTGGGGGTAGAATGTTTGTACTTCTCGGTGACAAAGAAGTGGATTACGATCCAAAATTCCGGCTGTATCTGACCACGAAGATGTCCAACCCCATGTTCGACCCTGCTTTGTACGCTACGACCACTGTGATCAATTATATGGTGACCATAGGGGTTGGTTTCTAATTTCCATTTTCATTTATAATTAAAATTAGAAAATTATGAAGAGAAATGCAAAGGGGTTAAAATTAGGGTGTCTAATTATTTATCTCAAAGTTGCAATAACATTCCAAGTGATCGATCTGCCACTAACACTTTGCACTCGAGTGCATATGCAATTAACTATAATATTTTAAAATATGAAATTTAAGTCTTATTCACATTATTCATGTCCAAAGGATTAATATTTGCACCCTTCGACCCCCGTTTCTTCAGGGTCTGGAGGACCAACTACTATCAGTTACCGTACGAACGGAAAGGCCCGACATCGAGGAACAACGCGAATCTCTGATCATGGAAACGAGCGAGAACAAGAACCTTCTTCAGCAACTGGAGGACAGCCTGTTACGCGAGATCGCGACGAACAAGGGCAACATGTTGGACAACATCGAGCTGGTCGAGACCCTGGAGAACACGAAATCGAGCGCCAACGAGGTGATGACAAAACTGTACCTGGGCGAGATGACCGCCATCGACGTGAACAAGCTTCGTGATGGCTATCGACCCGTGGCGAAACGAGGAGCGATACTCTTCTTCGTGTTAGCGGACATGGCGATGGTGAACGCCATGTACCAATACTCCCTGATCAGCTACGTGGAAGTCTTCATTTATTCCTTGAGGAAAGCGCTGCCAGATCCTGCTCTTGTGATACGCTTGAAGAACATCATACCCATGTTGACGAAGAACGTGTACGATTATGGTTGCACAGGAATTTTTGAGAGGCACAAGCTGCTGTTCTCTTTCCAAATTTGCGTGAAATTGGAACAGGATCACAAAAACGTCAGCCAGAACGAATTGGATTTTTTCATCAAGGGTAATATCGTTTTAGAGAAGCCATCGAAAGCTAATCCCACGGAGTGGTTACCGACCAATGGATGGCTGGATATATTGAAGCTGAGCAACGATTTTCCGGAAGTTTTTGGGAAACTACCTGAAGAGTTGGAGGAACATTCTTTGGAATGGCAGAAGGTGGGTGAAATGGGGTGATTTTGTTAATTTTTTAAGGAACGAGGGTGGTTGGGGCTTGAATAAAAAATTGAGTAAAATAATCACTGGGACTGGATCCCCTATCTGACATAATTACCAAAATTTTAATTAATGAACTGATTTTTCAGTGGTACGACCTGGATGCTCCAGAATCCGAGGACTTCCCCCTGGATTATTCATTAAACTTACAACCTTTCGAGAAATTGATGCTGATACGATGTTTCCGTGTCGATCGTGTTTATCGAGGTGTCATTAATTACATCTCTGAAATTATGGGAGAAGAATACATTACCCCACCACATATCAGTTTTGAATTGATATACGAACAAAGCACCCCAACGATGCCTGTGGTTTTCATTTTAAGCCCTGGTTCAGATCCATCTTCAGAATTGATGAAACTAGCTGATGGATATGGTTGCGGGGGTGGAAAGTTCAAGTACTTGTCCCTTGGACAAGGTCAAGAAAGGGTAAAATTTATCTTCATGTGTTATTAGAAGATTAACACAATATTAATTCCAAATTATATTTAATACCAATTAAATTGCCTTCTAATCGACCTACATGTTTTAAAACTAAAATTTATGCAAAAGAAATTTTTTCAATTGCACTACTATCAAAAGATAACTAAACTCGTGATATTTCAGAGTGCAGAAGAGTTACTAGAGGGAGCTGTGAGCAGAGGACAATGGTTGATGTTTCAAAACTGCCACTTGCTCTTAAGTTTCACGAGAGAGTTGGAAAAATTATTGGAAAACGTAGGAAAACCTCATCCAGATTTTCGTCTATGGTTGACCACCGATCCAACACCAAACTTTCCCATTGGAATATTACAACAATCCTTAAAAGGTTGATAATTAATAATAAAATTGTTACCGATATTAAATTACAACAATGTTCAATTTCAGTGGTCACTGAACCACCGAGTGGATTGAAACTGAACCTGGAGAACACCTACCTGAAGATGAGACCCCAGGTGCTCGAAAGCTGTGATCATTCTGCCTATAAACATTTGATTTATGTGTTGGCCTTTTATCATGCTGTCGTCCAGGTAAATCAAGACGGACACGAATGTCTAATATCAATAAATCTGACGTTGGATACAAATGGGTAAAACGTGCATTGATTAATAGGAAAGGAGAAGATACGACAAGATCGGTTGGAACATAAGTTATGATTTCAACGAGTCAGACTTTAATGTGTGCACCACGATTTTGAATACTTATCTCGCTAAGGCGATTGCGGTGAAAGAAATTAGGATTCCTTGGAACAGCTTGAAATATCTGATAGGAGAGGTATGTTATGTTAATTTTATCTATATACTATTATTTAGTATTCCCTAATAACAAGTATTCTAATACTTAGTAATTAGTATTTAATACTTTGGCTGATCAAAGGTGATGTACGGTGGAAGAGTGATAGACGGCTACGACCGTCGAGTATCGCAAACTTACATGGACGAGTACTTCGGCGACTTCCTGTTCGACAAATTCCAACCATTCCACTTCTATCACAACGAGAGCGTGGATTACGTGATACCACCGGAAGGGGAGTACGAGGATTACCTGACATTCATCAAGGAACTACCATTGGTGAACACTCCAGAGGTTTTTGGACTCCATCCAAACGCTGAAATTGGCTACTTCACCCAGGCAGTCAAGGAAATGTGGAGCAATCTTATAGAGTTGCAACCACAAACTGGTGAGCGGCTAACGAGCACACATTGTTAACCTCTAACCCTTTCATGATGGCGACAATTTCAATTTTATTGTCCGCTGTTATTTCCTGAGGAAAGTTTCTCAACTAAAATCTAATATTATAAATTATTGTACTGGCTTCAAATTTTTAAAAATTCTGATATTTTAGAAATAAGCAGTACAGGAATAAGCAAGGACGAGTTCATCGACAACATTGCAAACGATATATTGAACAAAGTCCCTGAGGAATACGATCTGATCAAAATAAAGAAGAATTATGGAATTAACGTGTCACCAACCACCATCGTCCTGTTTCAAGAAGTGGAAAGATTCAATGGCTTAATTCGTATCATGAAGAAAACCTTATCTCAACTGAGAAAGGTATTCTTGTTTCGATTGTTCAAGTAAATTGTAGATTGAAATTGCAAATATTGTAACAGGCTATCGCTGGAGAAATTGGTATGGATGCAACGTTGGAGAACATCTCTGGGTCTATGTACAACGGCATGTTGCCGAAAGAATGGGGCAGATTAGCACCAGCCACGAAGAAAACCCTTGCAGGTTGGATGGAACATTTTGAGAAGAGGATAAATCAGTATGATTCTTGGGTAATTATCATAATTACTATAAAATTAAAAATAAAGGACATCCGTGGGTAGGTACGATGAATATTTAAAAAGATTTGTGATTCACGATTACACAATCGCGTTAAATATCAAAACAGCTTATGATTCATAGTTGCAGAGTCGCTTTAAATAGACTTGTGACACGTAAGAAACATGTAGGATATTGTTTCTTGGAATATTTGTTTGAAATTTTATTTGTATATTTAGATCAATTCAAACGAACCGATAGTTCTATGGTTAGCTGGATTGCATATACCGGAAACGTACTTGGCGGCCCTTATTCAAATGGCCTGTCGAAGAAACAGCTGGTCACTCGATCATTCTGTTATGTACACGGCGGTATCGAGGTTTACTATGCCAGAAAAAATTGAGGACAGACCTGATGAGGTAAACGATCCAATATTCTAAAATCCTAATTCCTGTATTCCTATATTTTTAATTTTTGTACTCCTAATTCCTATATTCCTAACATTAAAATAATATCCTAAATATAGGGTTGTTACGTGAGCGGTTTGTACCTGGAAGGTGCAAGATGGGACCTGGAAGAGCAATGTCTAAAAAGATCGCATCCAAAGATTCTGGTCGAGGAGCTACCGGTGCTCATCGTGGTGCCGGTCGAAAGCCACAGACTCAGGCTTCAGGTATCGAATCGCATCGACCAATTAATCAAAACTATTTACAGACATTCGATAACCGAGTTTATGAATCGTAGAACACGTTTAAAACACCGGTGTACACAACGTCGGCTCGAAGGAACGCAATGGGAGTCGGTTTGGTGTTCGAAGCGAACCTTGCCACGGCAGAACACATCTCGCACTGGGTGTTGCAAGGAGTTTGTTTAATATTAAACACAGATTAGTAATTTAATAGATTTAATTGCTAAAAGTATTTTATTTATCGTATTACAAACGTTCTGTGTTATCTATTAACACGTTCATTGCCACGGTGATAATGGATATTTCTGGCAAGACCCAAGATATTAGTTATTAGTTTAATTATATAAAAAGATGGCAATGAACGCGTCGATCACCGGCTTTGTAACAATAAATGTAATATACATACAATGCACAGTAATGATATTCAAATAACCTATTTCCCAAGACTTAAATTAATATCCTCCTCCTTTCCATTAATGATAAGCCTTTGATAAACGCCATGAATCATCAACGACCCACATGACACAGATTTAATTACTTTTCCATCAATCCTTTTATTCACATCAGTTTGTCAGTACATTTAATTCGAGGCAAACACAGATTATAAAAGGAGCTGTCCAAAAAATTCTTGATGTCCTGCCACTTTACCCAATGGTTGGCCTCTAATTGTTCCACATTTTTCGCTTTACCAACGAAATGCGGGTCCACGATCAGCATGTAAGTATTCTTTGCACCCTTGTGAATGCCCACCACGCATTTGCTGGAACAATCTCTGTCTCCTCCCATCATGATCGGGCTACCGAATTCCTCGAAGTGCTGTCTGATTATTGGTATCTGTTCCGATAACGCTCTGCCGCTTGGAACGTGAACGATTTTACTGGAAACCTCGTACAAATGGTTCAACACGAGAAACACCTACGACGTATTGCAAATGCGTGACATTTGTTGCAAAATGTATCCTAATATTGTAATATGAATCTATGAAACCAGATGAGTTGGATTAGGGGGCCTCATTAACGACGTAACACACAACGCGGAAGAATATTACGTAAAACTTACTTCGAAACTCCCTATCCATTCTCTCGATCCAATAAAAGACTCTTCTTTATCCTCCAATGCAACAAGTATCTCCTGTATGCGTCTGATACTAGGTACAGATTGATCCAACTTCCTGTTCTTAATGATCCAAGAACAGATCGTCTGTAGCGTTCTGTACCCGCATCCCCACCCCTGAGCGCGATTATTTTCATAATTATTTAATAAAAATACGAAAAAAGTCCACACGAATCGTCAAATTACAAACCTTATCGTTAAAACCATCGCAACCGTAATGCCAATACTCATAATCTCCACGGATCAAGGAACTGGTACCCACTTCCGGTGCAAGGACATCTCGATGGATGTTCTCCAATAAATTACTCGTGTAATCGTGGATCATTGTATCATTGTTTGATCAGAATATGTGCTGTGCATTCAACGAATCCCCACAAAATTATATATTTATAATTAAGTATTATGTTCTTTTTATATAAATATACAATCTTGTGTATCATAAATGGGAATAGTTGCAGTAAATGTATTTACTTCCTACGTGTTATAATGGAACGAACAGATTGTAAGGAAAAATTCTTGAATCTATTTTTTTCCATCGGGTACCGCAAGTTACAAGACGGCCGAGATGAGAAGCAGAGCATGAAACTTCGTATTTCCCGGTTTACAAGTGATTCGCGGCCATTCTGCGTGTCTCCTTTTTTTTACGAAACACCTAACCTATCCAAAGGAGACGTTCACGACGTTCGCCGTCGTAATGATTCAGTGAAAGCGTTCGTTCGTCGACGTGGGGAAATCGGTTGCGTTACGTTCTGTGCACCGATCGAAAGTGCCCGACCGAAGAGGAGAAACAGCATACAGCCTTTATGATAGGCATTAAATCGTGGCGTTACCTGGAAACACCTTTTCATTGTTCATCGACGTTCTCGTCGAGTGAACTTGATAGGGACGTCAAACTGGGCACGCAGTCACGCGCACTTCGTATAACGTTTCTCTCGGTCGCGATCAAATACACGATACTCGGTTACGCGGTGTGGCGTTACTGGAACCGAAAGAAAAAGGAGCAGATCCGTGCTCGTTGCCGGAAAGCTGATCAACCGAAATGGACACTGGAGTATCATAGCGAAATGCCAATTGGGCAGCATGAGCGCGATATATGGATGAGGTAGACAGACAACAAAACAGTGGTAATCGACGGGAAAGAAAGAAACGCGTACGAGAAACTGGTGTATTAAAAAAAAATCTTTTCTTCTCCTTGTTCTCGACTAGACGAAGATGAAAGTGATAAATACCGTGCACGGTAAGTGATGGAAAAAATCGTACGGTGGCCTTTATTGAATTAGCGTTCGAATCAATTAGAAGCATGAATCATTCGAGTTGATTTATCGCAGTGCACCCGTCTATTTTGACAGCAACACAATAGACTTACCGCTTTTATCGATTTTCCTCCCAAATTAAGTAGGTGATTCCGTTTTATTACGCGGGAACGTTTATTTCTACGGCATCCTCCTTTGTTTATATCATTATGTAGATCGGTCGTTGCTTTGTATCACTACCGAAGGTCGTGACTTGGGAATACTGCCAAGTATTATAGGTTATGTTTATTATGTCACCTTAATTAGCGAATAGAGTTATGATGGCTTACTCGCGTGCCTTGGCCAGAACGGTAATCAAGTATTTCTCTCCTTCCTCGTATCTTGTACGGTTCCCTTTTCTTTCGGTTTTTTAAAATAACACGGCGTATTTTCTGTTCATTCTGTGCGAATGACATATGCTGTCATTTGTTTGTTTGCCAGTGAAAAATCAAAAGATGATTGAGGTGTAATACAGTTTGAGAGGAGATAAAATATGTATGGTGCAGTTCGCGAAGAAGTTTCTGAAAGTTGGTTACACACGTATGATTTGAGCAGTACAATGATTCCTAATGTTAGCTCTCCCATAACCGATGAGGAACACTTTTGCAAGTTTATCTTATACAAAGAGATCAAAGATTCAAGGTATGTTGTATGTTGTAGGAATGGTTTTGATGTCATTTTGTATCCATTCATTCTCTTATGTTTTTTCAGAGTACGAATATGGGATATTATCATATTGATACCGAACCTCTTGTTTCTTTTGTTCATCGTGATCAGATTCAATAGAGCACGGCTTAAATTACGAGCAACGAGTAGCCCAATATTTTTAGCTTTTTATGGACTTGTCATTTGTAACGTAGTGATCTCGGTGGTACGATGTGTCGTTTCAATGACTGTGAATGCAGCAGCTACCGTTGGTGGCAAGGCAGACAAAGTACTGTGGATCACAGTAAGATTTTTTCTGTTATCTACAGAGATGAGCGTGATTATATTTGGTTTGGCTTTTGGTGAGTTAATTTCACATGTTTAGCATTAGTCACAGAACATCCCACAATACATGGCTTTTTTTTTTATAGGACATTTGGATAGTCGCTCAAGTATTCGTAGGGTATTACTTGCCACATCATTGATAGCACTGGCTTTTACGATAACTCAAGGAACATTGGAATTAGTTTTACCAGATGACACATTCCGTATTCCTAGTAGAAATTTTTATGTCTTTGGTCACGGGGGCATGATGTTTTGGTTCTGCAGCAGTCTTGTTTTCACAATGGTAAACACGTTTGGAGTACAATACAACAATACTTTGTCTAATATACCAAATGATCCTAACACATTTTACAATCTTGTTGCAGATATACCTTTTTATATTGATACTGCCATGGACACGGTTAAGAGATCGTTTAACCCTTCCAAGTATGTTGACAAACACGTTAACGCGTTTAATCCTTTATACTGATTCACATATTACAAGCCGTCTTTTATTGCAGCGAAAAAAAGTTTTTACATTTACGCTGGTACCTTAGCCATGCTAGACCTAGTACAATCAATCGGCGCAGGCTTTTTAAACTACACACAGAATCCCGTAGGATTGTGTATCGTGGACTTTACCGCAGCAGTCTACTTGACCCTTTTCACACCTTTAGTTTATCACACGTTTCTGTCTGAATTCTTTGGGTAAGTTCGAACAAATTTTGTTTCGATGAGCGTAACAAAGATGTCTAACAAGTTCCATTACAGGGTCTCGCAGCCTTCCATAATGTTCTCGTACAAGGCGCAAGTGGACGACACGATGGACGAAGATACGGTGTCGTTGCCGCACCAGCAGAGTTTCTCCTCGTTAAAAACAGACAGCGATTATATTTATCAGGTCCATACTCCATCTATTCACGCGCCCTTATACGATTCGCAAACATTGAAATCATCCCCTACAAAACACAAAACCTCCTTAGACTCCCTAGTGTCCCCGAAAGACTTCAAGGTTGGTAGCGGTGCCACGTACGCCTCCCAGGTAGCCCTGTACCGATCCCCATCCGAGATCAAAAATTTCGCCAGCGCTAAGAAGGCCACGTTGAACTTCAAGGACTACCTCCTGGTGAGGTCGGACAATTTTATCGATTCTAAGACGAGCATGCCGGACCTGAGGTTTACCAACACGGCTTGGAAGAGCAAGTCCACGTCGCAGTTCAAGTACGGCGAGCCGAGCAGCGTGTCAACCAATTTACTGTTCTCCCCTAACACGGCTAGCAATTTCCTTTACAAGCCCAGAGCGAACAACAGCAACACCAATCTCTTCTCAGTCACGAGGAAGAGCAGCTTAGAGCACAGAAGGAAGGGCTCTGAGGGCAACGTGCCTGCTCAGTTCTTCGAGATACCGCCGCTCGGGGCCGCCATACTCGATCGAATGCCCGCGAAAAAGGAGAAAAACGATGATAAGAAAAAATTGAGCTCTTTGATGCAGTACACCAACACAGAAACGTCCGACGCGGAGGAGGTGTTGTCAGACTCGACGGAGAACGCGAACGCCACGCAACAGTTGTTGTTCAAACCCGCGTCGAGCCTGGAGAAACGTAAAGCACCCAAAAGGGAGCCGAAGAAGAAGCAGTCCGGTGGTTTGAACGATTACTTGCTGTCGCTGGCGACACCCAGCGCTCGCAAGCCCGCAAACGACAGCGAAACCGATCCTAGTCCCTCTCCCAATCGCACAAAATCTTATACGCAGACCGAGTCGTTGTAAATACTTTGTTAGTTCTGTCGGTGTAACATCTAAGTCATTATCGTGTAGTTGTATATAAGACCAGTAATTTTTAACATTCTTCCTTTCATTATTTTTTTTTCCTTTTTTTTTTTTTTTATTTGATTTTAACCATTGAAACGCAGTAGGTTCCCGTGGGATATCGAAAGTTACACGTACTTGTTAAATAACTATACATGTATTATATGATGCATATAATATATTGAGAAGCGCACAAGAAAATGCTTTTATTATCTGTATATATACAGCATGTTTAGATTTTAATTAAACTCGTTAATGTAGCCGATGCACTTGGTTTTATTTATTTACACTAACTTTGGCAATGGATCGTGCTAACACGTTGTTCATTAATTTTTTTGTTCTTCGTTCTGTTGCAACAATTGGACACGTCCTTTCTCACCAACGCTTATTTTTTCATTAATTTTCAAGAGAGAAATCAGGAGAGGGTATCACACGTACACGAGTGTTCTGCACCCCTTCAGGAGGCTTTGTTGAAAGTATTTACAAAATTCAACGTTGCGATAGTACACTGGTCGTTTGGATAACAGAGATAGATAGAGAGAAGAAAGAAACGAGTGCAACGGGAATTATTTCTTCTGTTCACAGAATCACAGTGTTTATGACTCGACCCAGTTCGACACGAACTCGACACCGGTGAATCCACTCTACGCGGCGTCGCTGCAAAGTCCGGATAGCATAACCGGTTACAGTATAGATAGTCAAGAGGGCCAAACCCAAGCGAACGGTTATCAACAGTGAATATCGTGTAGAGATAAAAAAAAGAAAAGCCAAATTTGTGGATTCAACGATTGTTCAACGACCGTTGAAGAGAGAACGTCGTTTCCCCTGTTTCGAGGAGCAGGACGGAAGAAGGATGCAAGCCGAGTTCTCGTACCGATTCCAGTGAAAGAAATCTAGTCGCTCTTAACGTTCTCGGAGCAACGTGATAAAGGAACGTTTCGATTTACTTTTGTGATATAGCATCGATCGATCGCGAGAAGCTCCCCGGCTATTCGATACTTCATCCGCGTACTTAAGACCGGTTAGGACGTTCGTTTCTCGTAGAAGAAGAGCCTTGCGTAGACGAGGACTTCTCTTGGTTAACCCATCGATACTTGTTTAACGATTACTCTTTCACCTTGTCACCCATTCGCATACTTTCGTTCAATCCTTAACTGCTATATGGGGACACTAAGAATCTCAATCTTATAATTTACTAGTTACGTTGATAACAGAAATGCATTAAGATAATATCGTTGAAACGGTGTTTGCATATCAGCGTAGCAATTAAGGGTTGAGGCAAAGGGTGCAGCCTTGGGAATAATGTATTTTGTACACCTGGATGTTAATGGGTTAACGCGTTCGCTGCGATAACCTTCTTCGAGTTAACGTATTCAAGGATTAGTTTGATCCTCCAAAGATTCGATAAAAATGGTGAACGGAGAAGAGTTGTGGTGAACGTGTTAGGAGTAAGAGAGAAGATCCTAGGGATAGCCCTAGGGTCATAGCCTAAGATGGAAAACAAAGATGGAATACTTTCGTTCGAAAGAAGTCTAAAATTGTTCACGATTCGAGGGACATCATCGAGAGTTCGATTATAAATTACGAATTAATTACTTATCGTTTCTCCGTCCTCTTCACCAAAGAGACCTTCGATCGCGGGTATATCGTACACGAAGGATCGAGCACGATCAGCGCCGAATGTTCCTCGCTATTTTCCTACTTTTTGCATTAAGAAAGAGAGACCTTTCGATCGGGACGACGCGAAGGACAATAGGAGCCGTCGATGCGAGCACGGCCGCGAGGATCGAAACATAATTAAAAATTAAGTCTAGAATAACATCGATAGAGCAGGGTGGTAGAGTATACTTAGACTCTAGTGAGATCCCGTTTACTGCGCTCGTGTGAACAATTTAGACGAATTGTTGATAGAGTGCCAAAGATAGTTTCGTTATACCATCGCTATTATACTTTAGGATACTAACGCTAGTATACTCTACCACTTAGATTCAGAGTCTAAGTCAAATTGGTAGAGTACTTTGGTGTTAATATACTTTACCACTTAGGTTCAAAACTTAAGTTACATTGGTAAAGTATACTAATGCTAGTGTATTGGAATGATGAACAAATTTTGAGTAGTATAGTAATCCCAATATACTAATTACTTAAGTTTGAAGATTAGGTTTAATCAACATGTCTCAGCACTGGTATATTGAAATAATGGAGTTCCAATATAGTAGTGCTAGAACACCTTACACTTAAGTTTGAGGTCTAGGTTTAATTAATTACTGGGGGACTCTGGTATGAGAAGTGATAAGTAGCTCTATCACTAATAATTCTGATATACTAGCGTTAATATATTCTTAACTTAAGTTTGAAACCTAGATTTAATTATTAGATACTAAGTAATTTATTTTTATCTCTAATTTCCTCTCATCACTTCAGTATAGCAACACTAGTTGCTCTGCTAGTTACACTTGCCAAGTTTAATTGCAACTTAAAATATTTAGCTCTATCTGAGGCATCTGTGAAAAAACTAATATGACAAGGGGCTACTTAAAATGAAAAAATTCAAAGTGAAAGGGTTATTAATAAAGTATACTAGAATTAGACATACGACTCTCCTAACATCGGTACTCTATCAATCAATTGGCCAATCGTTCACACGAATATAGTCAACTAATATACTCTGCCAGTGTAACTTGGATTCTAAGAAACATCGTTCGATGCTCTGCTAACTAATTACGAAGACTCCATCCATCGTATATGTATATACATACCCTGTACTCTAGTGTAAAGGATCGTGCTATTTATACATTATATATAATATATATATGTACACATTACGTATGTACATGCATCAGTAACGTTATATTTATCGATATTGTATGTCCGTACTCATGAAACGTGCTAGTTTTGACAGACTCGCGTCGGGCACGGTTAATTTAATCAGCCTTTTTTCATTTTCTTCATTTTGATACGAAAACAAGCGGCGATAATCCCAGTTGATTTTCAACCATTAGTAAAGTATTAGAGAAATACTCTGTTCTGTTCTTCAATTTTCATTTAATTAGATGAAATTTTTGTTTGCTTAACACGTTGACTGCCATGGAAGGGTCTTAATTACCCCCGCCAAAAAATTGAATTCTTTCGCTTCGATCTGCGTGGTTTTGATTTTTTTTATTGAAATATTATACTGTATGGCTATAATTGATTATTATTTTCTAATTAATTTATAATAATAAGTGTTTGAAAAAATGATGATAATTTTGATTGTACCGAAGATCGAATCGAAAGTGTTAACGTACTCGAATATTAATTGAGGAAAATTCAAATTGAATTAATTAAACATTTCTATCGTAGCAATTAACGTGTTAAGAGGATCTGATGGTATGGTCGAACTCGAGAATTTTAATTGACCTAACGACATCGAATACCCTGGTAGGATATCATTGGCGTCGGTTACGATGAAATTAGTAGCAATATATCTTAAACTAATTAATGTATTTTATAGCGTTCGATCCATACGGATTTGTAAATACGATCGGATTCGTTCGACTAGCGGCAAACAAGCAACGAGTCTCTCTGTCAATTTCTCAGCCGGGTTCAATTATCACACCTTGAACCGTTCGTTTTATCTTCTAACTGTCTGACAATGTGATGTATTTCATTTTCTTTCTCTTTCGTTTTCTTTTCTTTTTCTTTTCTTCCTTGGTGATTGTCAGGTGAGTTGTAAAAGGCAATACTTCGAACGCGTTACGCGATCGTTACATTTAATGAGAATAAAATTACATTTCAATCGTATGGTAATTAGAGTTATTAATAACCCTCCCCTTAATGACTTTCTTTTTTGCAAAGAAGGTCTATTCGTCGCATGAATAGAAATTTAATAAGTTATTTATTATTTTTATTAGTATATTTTCGAATCATCTTTCATATACTTTTCAATGAATTAATTTTTAAATAGAACCTTCTGTTACCATTTCAGATGGAATAGATTAGAATTCTAAAATTCTATAATTTTCAAGTCGAGAAGGAAAATAATCTTCCTCGAGTAAAGTAATCGATATGAATATTATCTTCGCAAAGAAAGTAAAGCCTTCTATCGCTATTTTTAATCTGAGACCTATAGTCTTTAAATAGAACCCATCATCTTGCAATATCGAATAAAATTTTCAAAAGTATGCTACAATTAAGAAACAGTAGTGGATCCATAGATTCTCCCTTCATCCCCCTAATTTCAATATAAAATATTGCACCTGACCCTAATCAATAATACATACAATTTAATAATGCAATAACAGAATCACATAGCAATTACTTTGCAAAAATCGATCAAGAATTTTCAAATTTAATCTTTACAAATTTAGTAAATGAACATTACGTCCAATGACCCTTGTATAATAAAAATATCACTATTTTAAAAAATATAATTACATTATCCATAGTAGCTATAATTGTTAATGAATTAATAAACGAAGACTAATATCAAAACCAATATTATCGTGCAAATAGTTGATTGACATCGATCGACGAAAAGGTGAAAGGTTAAAAGATCAACGCGATAAGAGGGCTATGACTGAGGTTGGTTGATTAAACCTTGGCAAGTAAAGGTTCCCAGGCAGGGGGGGAGGGGGAGGGGGATAGGGCCAGATTTCAGGTACTTAAATTTTCGCCACGCGATAGGCCGCCGGCTATAAATACAAAGTGCATGCATGCGCATTATTCGCGCTCCAACTTGCACCATCTTTTCATGGACAAGGCTAGCCACAGGCAGACGATTAGTTACGGTACAAGGATCATCGATACTTTCCGTTCGATTGCCTTCCCCGTTGCACAATATCAAAGGGCAGTTATTTATTTATCTATCCTTTTTTTTTCCTCCGACGATGAAAGAGTGCGTCAACGTTCTGATAATTGTTTACAAAATCACGTGACTTAAAAAAAAAAGGCATGGTGCATGTATGTATATGTATACATATTGCTCACCTGTTAGAATACATAACTCAAAAATCGTGATTTTTAGGGAGATTTTAAAGGAAGATGAAACTATGATGAAATTGCTTTTGATGTTTTATATGCATTCAGTTCTGAGTTGAAAATAAATTTTGTCTATATTAACCCTTTGCTTGTGGGGTGACATACGTGATTAGCTAGAATATTTTAAAACGTAAAATTTAAGAAATTTTTATATCAGAACTTTGGAAATTTTACAAGCTACATTGGCAAATATTTAAACTTAACAGCATCCAAAAATGCTTCAAGTATAAAGGGTGTTTTTCTAATGATAACACAGAAAAATTGAATCAGCAGTAATCGGTAATAAATTACACCAATATTGAAAGTTACAACAAAAACTACTTCGAATCGAGTTTCTTCTAGCCAGAATAATGTACTGCGAAAAGCAACAGGGACCAGGGAAAGGGTGTTTTCGAGATCTTTTTTTTTTTCCTCCCTTCGTCGATACTGTGATGTCCAAACAAGCGTTCCAGAAGGGTGCCTTCCACGAAGATGAGCTCACAGGATACACCGGTGTATCCGCCGCGAGGGGATGCGGGGTGGATAGGAGAAAAAAGGAGGAAAAAAAAATTTGTTACGTAAATGAGCTTCTTGACCAAGCAGAGACGCGTTATCGAGATCGAGTAGGACGTCTTTCCCTAATGATGATACCCGGCCTAATTAAGTCTTGCTCCATTTTAATCAGCACACCGTGTGTGACGTGATGTTCAGACAATGTTGCCAGGGGAATAAAAGGGTGTCCTAAATACGACCCTTTTCAACCAGTAATTAGAAACTCTTTCGGAATTGAACGTCAAAGGTAACATTGTTTATATTCAAAACTCCTTTCAGATTAAAAAACAAAAAAAAAAATCAAGATAATTGTCTTTTTTCTATTATAATAGACTATTAAAAGTGAAACTTATTTAGTCGAAATTTCTATTATTTGGAATTTAAGATTCTAGCGATGGATATGAATTGTACAAAATAATATTGAAATTAAATCTGAGAATTTATCTTGGATTTTTATTCGAGTTTTGACACTGGAGGATTAAAGGATTTATGTTAAGTCGCAAAGTTAATAATTGATAATGAAAATAAGTTTGAACCAGAAATTGATCGATAGTCCTTTGATGTTCTATATTTATCAGAAATCCTTGATGGCGATCGCTATATACGCGTGAACGAAGGATTCGAACTATAGAGAAAATGCGGTTTTGGCTGTGTTCCAAAAAAATGAGACTGTATCTTGTCGGGTCGCGTTAATATGCACCGTGTATTTGGATAATCGACAAACCACGAATCTTTGAAATTTCCCGAATCTCCCTTTCTAAAAACTATCAAACAATTAACAAATCATTGCAAAAATTTAATTAATAACAATTATTTTCTTTATTTTGTGAACTTCTAATAAAAGACTGGACCGAAAAATGTTAATTAAATTTATTGAAGTTGAAACTTTTTAAGGAAGAAACAAGAAACGCAAATTACACCTTTAGCTAATGCTCTTTTCTATCCAAAGGGTTACACGTGTATGCACACGGTGAAACGGTAGCTGAAGACTTTTCGACGGCGAAATCTGACACGTACCCTTGAAAACCTTAAGAGTGTAAAACACTTCACGCTAGAGAGAGCAGTTACTTTACGCTTTCGCTAGACGTATTGTAAAGCCGAGAGTGAGAAACAGCATTGAATCGTTCTTGTTACATTATTCAAGATAAATCTCGGCGAGAACAAAACACCGACAACGCGAAACAAGTTCAATCTCGTCGTTATCTTATTTTCCATTCACTTTTTTTTATTGAACACTGTCAAGTAAGAATAATATTTTAGCACCCTTAGCACCCTTAGCAATCTTTAAATATTGATAGCACCCTTAGTAGTCTCTATCTCGATACAGTGTAGCGAAAAAACCAGAAAGTTAATAAAGATTGTCCTTGACGATACAAAAACGACTAATAAATTATTTATGGAGTCTCAATGATCGATCATGAACGTAGTGATAAAATACTTGAATAAACAAGAACGAAAATATACTTGACAGTTAATTTCTATAAAACGTTGTTTTTTTCGAAAAATCATTCCGGGGGAATGTATAACGTTGTCGAAAGGTCGTCTGGAGGGAAAAAACCGTGTCAGAACAGCGGGCGCTTGGACCAATGTCTGACGTCCGATTCTGTTTTCCCCCTGGGGGATGCTTTTCTTATGGCGGATAAACGGCGCCTGAAGACCTACTTCGTCGACGTTCAAGGATACCCAGGACGTTTAAAGAAATCGAACGCGATAACAAACAGAAAAACCCACCCCTCAATCCGACGACAACGAATTTTCAATCGAACAAACGTTTCCCTTATCTATCAAATCATAAAATGCAAGATTGTTAAACATTTCTGTATAACAAAATAAAACCAAAAATTGGCAACGAGAAACAAGATTTGGCACGAATTAAACTTGGTGATCATTTCGAAAAAGGAAAATGAAAATTTGTTCTAGATTTTGGACCACCAAACTACCCTTTGACCTTCGGCTATAATTACAAATACTAATTATACATTTGTTTTAACAGTATTATAATTATTTGTCTTGACTGCTCATTTTGGAGACACATCTTCGATCTTGAAGAATGAACTGGTTAAAAAATAAAAGATGCAACATCCTCGATCCTGCACGACGCGATCGTCCAAATATTTAGCGACACGTGTACACGTGTTGTCGTTCCCAGGATAATCCGAAGGATACGTGGGAGGGAGGAGAGGGAAGTGGACACGGTTAAAGAATGGACATCACGGATGAAACACGCATAACTCGACAGGGACGCTTAGAGCTACATGCGCGCTCGACCGTCTGCCATCATCTCAAATTGCAATCAATAGATACCCGACGAGACGGCGCCGAAACCTGCCTTTTATCCAACGTGGATACAATACAAATAGAGGGTGTCCTAAAAGTCACGCGATCCAACAATGAGAAACGTCCTGGGATCGGCTGGTCCCACTACCTCGCCATATGCATGTGTTTCCACCCATGCAACTATGTACCTTCGTGTGTTTGTTCAACGTGGTCCAATATATTGTTTGCACTGTTCCTGGTTGCTTTCGTTTTGTGTTCTCAATCGATTTCGATCGATACGTTTGATGGATTTTTATTGGTTGATTAAATCAGAATGAATTAGATAGTGATTTTTGGTGACATGTTTGATTAATGAGTAGGAGATTGAATTTGAAGTTTTTGGTATATTTAGAGATCTTTGGGAGATTTTAGTAACTTAGTACCTTACATACTGAGTACCTAATATTTTTAATATCTTTAGTACTAGTATCCCTAGTATTCTTAGTAGCTCTGCACCCTCAATATTTTTTTAACACCCTTAGTATACTTAATAGCTCCTTAGTATCCTTTAATGTTCTTTTAATGTCCTCTTATTCCTAATAATCTCTTAATATTTCTTAGTATCCTTTAATAGCCTCACTAAATCATTCTTCCATCTCACTGATCAATTACAATCGATTCAACTTTCATTTTATAATAGTTTGTACAACGTTGAACGCACGATGATACATAACAGGCATGCATTTACAAAATTATAGGCTATCATAGAAACGATCTTCCTTCCGTTTAATGCATTATGCATCGATCATATTTCATCCTTTTATGCTAATGATACTCCCCAGGGGCATTAACATTTTTCACCTGTGCAAACGATGACGCGCGAAAACGGCAATCTCTATAGATTCTTATCAGACATCATTATTCTATTTACAAGTCTATCAATTTATTTCCAATTTATCTATCCATACAAAAAGAAAAAAAAATTGAAAAGTCCTTAATATCCTAACTATATATCTCAATTAATATTTACTTCTCCAAAGTTAATTTCACTAACATTAAAATTCATCAAATATCCTTGATTATTTGTATACATTTTTTTGGCAAAAAATGACAGTCAACGATACCAAACTTTCCGTGAAACGTATCGAAACAGGTGCAAAGGTCGTACGTAGCAATTTCGCATGAAAGCTTTTCGATTTTCTCCGAGCAGAAAGAGATTACCCCCGTTTATTCCGCGAATCGCGAGCGCAATTTATAAACTCGTTCGCACCCCGTGCAACCGTGAAATTAACACCAATACCGTTTAGCCCGACGTCTCACTTTTATGAACTCATTTCCGGCCGTGTCGCGGCATACAGATTCCCCGTCGGATAACAAAGCGCGAGCGTGTCTGTCGCCTAATGAAATTTAATCTGGAAAGCTATTAAATTTTTCTGAAAAGGGTGGAGGACATGCTGCGCCAACGATCCCCAACAATTTTATTTAATAATCAATTTTTAATCAATAACCAACATTACAAAAAAAGCCAATTAACAGGCTTCCAGTAAATAAAATAACCAAGACCAGATGACTAATGGTACCCATTATCAACATCAAGACCCTCCCTTAATTAACCAACATAGTCAACATGTCATCATCCCTATCTTCCATTTTCCAGAAGTAAAATAACCGAGACATAAATCCTGCTCGAATAACAATGATAATTTTTCTCTCTACCGTTTCATTAGCGTGACACTGAAACGCGTTAACGATCGATCATGTTCGTGGAGGGTGCGATTCGCGGGTGTCCCGATCGTCGTCCTGTCGCGAGCTGAATGGGGATGAAGAGTAAAAAGGGCGGGCAAAGGTGCTGGCGAGGAGGACGCAGGAACGCGGAAGAATCAGGGGGGCAGCGCAGCCGCGCGGATCGTCGGCGAGGAGGGCGCCGACGCCGGGAAAAGCGACGCCGACGTCCACAACGTTTCCGTACGAAGCGTCAGTAGAGATGCGTCCGCGGCCACGTTGTATCATCGGGGGTGTCAGTTAGCCCGTGGGTTAGCTACGGGGTGGATCCACCCGAACGTCAGGCGAGGGGTGCGTCAGGACGCGTGGGGTTAAGTTGTGCATCCTCGACGATTTTTCCGTTCAATTCGATCGTTTCTTTTTTTTTTTTTATTTTCTTTTTCCTCGAACGAGAGGATCACGAGGGGAGGATTCCTCGAAAGAGTGCCATGAGAGGGGAGAGTGGTGTAACGAGAGTCGGCGATACGCTGCGAAACGGAAGGATGACAAAGTACGGCGGACAATAAGTAGACGTTTTGGCTCGGATGATCGTCTCGTTTTCTCCTTCTTTTCCGCTTCCCCCCTTCGAGCCGATCGATTTTATTTCCTCGCCTTGGGATGAACGATTCATCGTGGCTACGCGGACAAAAGCGGCTTTCGAGTGGTGCCGCGCGCGCGTGTGTGATGCTTAACGTTTGAACACCGACTAACAACCAGGCAAACATTGTTAATCGACCCTTAAATGCATAGCGTTCCCATTCAGGGAGGATTTTTCTTACAATACGCTTGTACACGTGTTACACTCGTTTTTGAATTACTTTGTCGCTTAAAAATTTGTAATTTTAATTTATTAAAATTAAACTGATATTGCAGTGGATGGAATTAATTGTATGGTGACACGTAACATCTGACGCGAATAGAATAGTGTAGTAAAAATCTAATTATATTTTAATTGTCCAGATATGTTTGTATCGAATACAATTATGTTTTATTATGTAAGAAGGTTACCGTCTGAGGGATTAATATTTATATAAATTTTCCTAAGTACTTGCAATTATTTTTATTAAAATTCTTGACACAATATATTTTATTTGAATTAATTATCAGAATTATCAGAATTAATTACGAACCGAAAGTTTTAATTGGATAATCAGAGTTTGCATAATTGCAATTGTGCTGTAGTTCAGAACTTTGATGAGTGATCGTTTATCGATTTTTCTTTGCCATTTAGACACCGTGCGGTACATAGATTGATCTATCGATCTTGGCCAGGAAGGTGTGAAAATTAAGTACATGTGTTTAAGGAAACGTGAAGATCTCGCGTGATTAAAAGGCGGGAACGATGGTACTTAAACCTCGACCTGACACTCGAGCCACTAGTTTAACCCGTTTGTGACTTCTGTTTCTAAATTTTTATATCATTTATTCTGTTCTATTGTAATTTTTTATCCAAAAATTCATTTACATGAACCAACCCCTATTCTGAAATTTACCTTTAAACAACCTCTGAATTAATCATCTTAATTGTTATTAATTTTGTTTAATAGTTACGTGTTACTGTACAGTATAATATAAATTTATCAAGGTTTAAATTAAAAACAAATAAATTCAACAAAATATTGTATAGAATTCTTAAAGTTGGATAATAATTTAGAAGTTCAAATAACGTTAATTTACTTATAAATTTTGACAATAGGATAATTAATGGAAATCGATTACTGAAACGATATTATCGATAAATTAATTCGTTTAATTGCTAATCCGCCGGGTTTACGGTCCGGTAAACATCCCCTCTGGCCTTTTGATCGACATCAAAGCAAATAATTAAATTCTTGCGAATACAGAACAAAGGATAATAACGAGGAACTAAAGAAGAGCGTGGAGTATTCGTGAAATGGAGAAGCTCGAGTTCTGACCTAACAGAAACGGAAGTGGCTCAATTTACTTCAATGATGAATCGAGAAAACGAGGAAGTATGTTTAAAAAAAAAAAATCACACTTTCAACTTTTGAAAATTTTCTCAAATATTTGACGTGTGTTTAACAAATTGCAAAGATATCATAATTAAACTTTTGTTATAATTAAAAATTCTCTGTCTTCTAGCCTTGCATAATTAAATTCACTAAACACTATGGCTATTCTTTTTCAAATTTGACGCGTTCGAAGTTCACGCGGCACGATATTGAATTTTTGAATTATTAATTAAAACACACATTGTTAATATTTTTGTAGCAACGGCCAGTCTCCCAAACGCTCTGCGGGGCATTGCAAAAAGAGCCGAATTGCAAATGCCTGGTATTGTCCGTGTTAATATACGGATGCCTTGCCGCAGTGACGTGGTGTAGATGCGCGAATGTCACCAAGGTACGTCACTTCCTCTGCATTACGGATTTCCTGTTCAAGTCGTTTTATAAGTACTATTGAAAATGATCGAAGTATTTTTCACAATTTCCACGGGAAACTATGTTTCATCCCGACAAGAATTTATTGAAAGGGGGATTGTTTCGTAGGTGGTGATCAATTACTCGAGGTACCCCATCAGAACCACCAGACACGTGTCACCTTGCGACGATGGCTACATTTATATTCCCGTAAGTGCAAAACAATTTGAGTTATTATTTATTCAAATTATACTCGATATGAATTTGGATAATACCCACGATAATTATGTAAAGAACAAATATCGATTAACCAATGTATCGATTAACCACTTATTTAAGAATTTTTATACACTTCTGATACAAATTTTTAATTATATTTCTAAAAAAACAAAATGATTTGACATTTCAGGTGGCATTCATGGGGATGTTGTACCTGGTTTACCTGGTGGAGTGTTATCACTCGCCGATCAGAATCGATCTGTTACACGCGGAGAGCCAGGACAGCGTTCTATCGAAACTGTCGCAATTAAAATCGGCCCAGCCGACGATCTGGTGGAAGGCGGTCTCTTATCATTACGTACGCCGGAAACGACAAATTACCCGGTACAGAAACGGAGACAATTACACTACGACGCAGGTAACATAATATCGCGCAACGTGCAACGCATATCTCGTAATCCAGACGAAGGGAAAGTCGCGGGATGGTAAATCGTTGATATGCTTCGCGACAGCCTGATCAAACATTCTACGAGGAAAGATGGACCATTTTCATTCTTTTTTATTTTTCTTATGAAGAAAATTTAATTAAAATTTTATAGGAAAATATACGAGTTCTTTTATTCTATGAATTTATAAGGAAACTAGACGATTTGATTAAAAGTTTACGAGGGGCATGTTTCTTACTTCCTCGCTCATCTTTTATTCTATGAATTTTTAAGAAGGTTTCGTAAATTTCAACCGGAATATCTGAAGGCAGGACGTGCCTGCTTTTTTCCTGAATTTGTATAAAAGTTTATAGGGTCGTATCTGTTTCTTGGGTCATTTTCTCTTTTCTGTGAATTTGGAAAGAAAGTTTTCGAAACAAGCTATTTCAAAGACAACTAACAGTACAAATTTTATTAAATACCTTCTATTAATTTCTTACCTCGCAAATTTTAATTCATATTATTTCTAAAACAACAAAGATACCTCACAATGGCCCATCTATCCTCGATCCATCCCCCTTCCTAACGATCCTCATCTTTCAGGTCTACTACGAGCGGATAAACACTCACGCGGCAACTTCCTTTTATTACTACGACTACTGCGGCGTGAAAGACATCAGCAAGGAGTTAATTTTAGATCCAAAAGTGCCAATTACGAAGATCAATCTCAGCAAGGGATTCGCTTTTTCGAACATGAGATCGGCGACCGAGTTCGAGGATGCCAGATCGAGATTCTTCGCCGAACAAGTACGATCGACAAAATTAAACTCGATCGAAATTCATTACGAAATTCATTAATAATTATCAATTTTGTGTTAAGGAGTTGAGGGACGATTACATGGAAATGAGGGAGGGTCTGGACCTTGGATACAATTTGAATCCTACAACCTTGGTAGCTGTCCTTGGCAATCCGTGGTTCACCAATCGCTACGTGTATTGGTGTTTTAGTGCTCTGCTGCTTAGCTGGCCTTTAAGGGTGATCATAGAGTACAAAACGCAGTATGCGGACTATCAGGTGAGAATAATTGATATTTCATTGATTAAACTTATTAATATGCCATCGAATCAAAATCGGTTCAAGGACACTTTAAACCCTAATTCCAGATCACCAAGCTCTTCGGCATCAACTACGACACTCCGAGCGGAAGCGAGCCGATCCACGCGTCCATGTCCCAGCAGACCATCAACCAGCCAGGCTCGTACATGCTGGCCCCTAGTTACAGCGAGGCTCTCCTGATGGACCCAGCGCCCGACCAACGAGCCCAGGACCCTGCCATGACCGAGATGGTACCCAGTTATTCCGAGGCGTTGCTCTACCAGCGAGCAGAGCAAGGCTGCGCCATGACCCAAGAAACTAGCAACGAGAACACGAATCATTCCCGCGAATGTGCCTGTCCCTGCCACACCGTCGTCGAAACGAACGGGGAACAAGACCCTGGACCATCGAGCAGTGCCAGAGAACCATTGATAGAAACGACCATCGACATACACCCTCCCATGTGCACCTACGTCAGCCAAACGGAGACAGGAAGATGCGGAAGCTGCGGGAAGCTGCTGGTGGAGGCGCAACTGGAGAACCCAGAAGTGACCATGAACGAACCCATCCCTGGTCCTTCCGGGTCCCAGAGCCTCCGAAAGGAGTCAGTCATGCCCAGGGACATGTCTGAGCCAAACCTGAGATTCAGGTCGGACCTGATGGAAACCGACGCCAAGTTCCTCCGACTGAACGGTCAGAGCCTGAGGAACATCCTGGAGAGCGAGCAGGAAGAGGAGTTCAACGAGGAAAGGAACAACGAGCAAGAAAGAGAGGAAAGGTTCAGATTCTCTCTTTGCTCCTTGGACGAGACGAGCTCTAGACAGAGACCAACCGTGGACGCCAGCAGAGGAGCGATACCGAAGAGGACCACTGGTCGCAGTCGGGTCATAGCCAACCCTATGTCGAACGAGGCGTGTCCTCTGCCAGATTCGAAGACTTATTTTTGTCTGAAGTCGATACTCAAGCAGAACAAACGACGGTATACGCTGATCACCGCCAGGGAGCTTCAGACCTTGTCGGATCAGGAGGAGGAGGAGGTGGATAGGAGACGTAGAGTGCGGTCTTCCTATCATGAGGGTTGCGTCCCTGTGTGCGCGCCAGATACGGAAGGGAGGTTCAATTTGTTCTCAGGGTCGAAGGAGAGCTTGGACGGGATGCTCGAGAAGAGGAGGAATCCGGAAAATTTGATCTGTGAGAAGATCGAGGATGGTTCCGGGTGCTCGAAACGTGAAAACACCAGGTAACACGATATTACGTGAAACCTAATCCAATTCCCCCTTAATTCAAATGTCCTAAATTAAAAATCTACGCCACATAGCCTCAGAATTCCAAATTTCCTTTACAGGACCCTAATATTCGCCAGCCCCATACAAGAAGTGTGCCCGGGGGACCCGTTTCGCGGTAAAGACGTGGTCCAAACCCGCCAGGAAGTGGCCTCGAGCCCCACCGAGGAGACGCCCGGTCACACGGTGCTCAGTCAACTGGGAAGGTCCCTTACCTGCGACCGGAAATCGTCTCGACGCCGGTTCCAGGACTCTCGCAGACAACGTTACTCGGACTCTTCGCACCCCTCCTCGTTCTCCTGTCCCCCTGACCGTCAACATCCCTACCCGTACGCGTTCTCTGCGTCGACGAACGCCATGGACACCATGGATTTCGCCAAGAACGACTCCTCGAGCCGTGTTTACCAACACGCGACCTCGTTCCCCCCGTACGAGGGGGCTGCACGGACCGAGAAGACGATCGACGAGACGTCGGATCGCGTCTCGTCCGGGAACGCCTCGAAGGGCGAGTTGACCCGTTCGTTGACCGAGAGAAGAGCGAAACCCGTCAGACACGAGCCCAACGTGCGACGAAGTTTCACGGGCAGGGTCGAGGATTACCGAACGGAGAACAACAAATGGACGAACCTGAACATGGAGACGTCGTTATAACGAAGGAACGCATAAGCCGATAGAGAACGTAACTGTAAATATCCGTCCTAATTTTCACGGTTCAAGATCCTGTAAATAGGCTCGAGCTGGACCGAATGCGTCCGCTTTTTCGACTTAGCATTGGACAGTGGAGGTTTTAGGGAATTTTTACGGTTGATACCTTAACCTAACTTCTTGTTTATTTACGTCCGTAAATGTGCATTCCTATACCGTAAAGGTATGACATTCCTTAGTTAAAAGTATCCTGGGTGATTCTAGGGAATCTTAGGGGGAATTTTAGGGAGAACTTAACCTACCACTTTTGCTACTATCTCTGCCAACAAAATTTCTTATTTCAAAAGTTTCCTTATGGAAACAAAGGAGAATCATTCAAAGGCTAAACTTTTAACCCTTTGGGTACTAATTTATTTAAAAAGATTTCTGCGTATAGCAAATAATGGGACACTTGCATTAGGAAAAGTTAGACTATTTTGACCTTATCTAATTTCTAGTTGATTAACAAAATACCTGGACCCTGAAGTACATTAGCGTAAAATCGAACGAGTTACCACTCGAAACTAAAATTTCCCTAAAATCCACGGCGAAAAGTACCGGTATAGACGACCGACGGTCGATTTAGATTTCGAGAAAAGAGAACCGAGGCGTGAAACGCTATCGATGTTGCCAATACGAATTTATTAACCTTGTAAGGAACAAGGTATCCAAAAAAGGAATTTCCTTGGAAATTTCTTTCGTTAACACGATGTTTCTCGTGATAATTGATTAGGGGTCAATTATGTGCGCACACCGACTACGAACGCAACACTCGACACTCTGGCCCGATTTGTTATGTTCATTTTCGAGCAACGTCCATAAATAATTCCACATCTTACCAGACCAAATCATTCAATGACTAACCGTGATATTAACCCTCGAGCGGATATCCGGGTACCCGTTTCGCGCAAATTTTTATTTCGTACAAAAATAATAATCAGAATCTTGTCGCTGGAGATAAATATTTTCACAAGAATATACAAAAAAAAAATTGTTAAATGGGTATCCTGGTGAACGTTTGTCCACGGAGGGGTTAAAACGAAAAGGGAATTCAATCACCTTGCAAAAAAAAAAAAAAAACGCAAAGCATCGAATGTATCGCGATGTCAATTCGTAGGAACGTGGAGTTTGTAAAAAGACAAAAAATCGTCCGCTCAATCGCAAGCAGAGAAATAGTAGTTTTTAGACGGTTCAAGCGAACAAGGAACGATAGTGAAGGTAAATCCGTGCCGAGAGAGAAAAAAAAAATGAGAAAACTGATTGAAAGTCTTCGCTTTTCCGTGTATAGATACGAAAGTATACATATATTTTTGTCTACACGTTTGCTCGCGCGAAATCGAAGCCTGATTTACGCCTACGCACAATTGTTTATGAAACATGCATTCGCCCTTCTAGAAAAACTAATGTACATAGGAAACTTGTAAAATTTTCACTCTTATTTATGATAATAATAATAAATTTTAAGTTTAGTAAATTTCAAAAATTAAAATAACGTCAATTTTAAATTTTACAGAAATTCTTTTTTGAATTCTGATTAAAATTAAATAAATTAAAATATTATTCTCTAGCCAATGTTTAAAATTAACAAATTATAGTTAAGCAATGTAAATTTACTTTTTAATTTTTATAAAGATTTGAGGGCGAAAGTGTGTAGGTGTAAATTGGACTTAAAAGAAGAAACAAGCAATCGTATTAATATACGATCGCTGTTTTAATCGATCTCTCGATGTTTCCACCGAGATCTTTGTATTATTAGACGATATATTACGTATAATATAATTATATACTTGTCGCGAAAGAACAAACGCACCGATTATGATATATGCTTTTAGGAAGATATTTTTCATATACTTACTTGGATAACGTGTATCGATGCCAATTGCTGATCGTGATAATCATTGATAAAAATTATTATTAACATTAACTATCGTGGCATGATTAAGATATGTCTATTTTAATAATTGAATGAAAAGTAACATGATAATAAAGTATAACAATCTTTTAAATACATAATTATCTATCTTAAAACGTTGCTATTTCGTTTAGGAAACATATTTAAAAATATTGAAAGGAATAGGAAAAATGAAGATATAAAAAAGTATAATTAAATAATTAGAAAATGTTAAGTAACATTAATATTACATTACTTTCATTAGGTACCAATTGAAAACTTCAAATTAAAAAATAAATGTCATATTTCATTCAATATATTAAACAAATTCATAAATATATCAGACTGTTGTTGAAATTTTCAACACAAACATTTTAAAATTACTTGAAAATATTATTTCAGAATGACCGCCATTTGAAATTTTACGTTTCAGTGCGACATCTGTCGAGAGATTATTATTCGAACGATCGTAGCTTGGTACGATCTTGAAAATGTACAAAAAAAAATGTCGACATTAACTACGATAGATTAGTAATGATTTAGTTTTTACTAGCGAATGGGTAATAAAACTTAATTATACCACGATAGTACTTGTCTATAGTACTAATAACTACGAAGCCCGTAATATGTGCATATGTGTGTACGTGTAATTCAATACAATTAACGTTAATTAACGTTACGATTAATCGCATGTCAACCCATTCGATTTATACATCTTGATCAGAAAAGGGGAAAAAAGTATTGTCTTTATCAAAAGCAAAAAACAAGAATACATAATATTTGTACGAATAATTGTATATGTATATATATATATATATATTTATTATAGAAGTTCTTTATTATTTGAATGCAACAATTTAACTCGAATGGGTTGATATTTATTACATGCATCGTAAATGTGTCTACGATTAAAATATGAACAACGGCTGGCTATTAAAATCATATTCACTCACCATTTGTTGCGACGAAAACGACGAAAAGCGGTGAAATTTCTCACAGGAATTGCCCCAGTCACTGGATTTCTGGTCCGGGAACAATATTTTCGATAAAGCTGCAGAATTTTCCACAAATTTCACCATATTTCTTGCATTTTTCACGCTCACACATCACTCACGTCCGCACGTTCACATTTCAAACCGCGTTCTGAAAAGAAGATGGCGTCTTCAGCTCGAGCATGAGTCTACCACATTTGGCGCCAAATTCCAACGCGGTAAAGCGTGAAGTTGGGCATTTTTCCAATAAGAAATAATACATTATTCGTAACTAACGAATAATATTGGATTCGAATAGAAATATATTCGAATACCTTTTAAATAAGAATTTATTAGGTATTCGCAAATAATTTCGTTTCATTAAGAATCTTTGTTCGAAGATTATTAGAATAAATAGTCTTTCGTCATTCGTCATTTTCGTTCACAGATTATTGGAATGAAAAATTATTCATTATTCACAGTTTTTATTCGAACAATGCCCAACTCTAACAAATCATAGCTAAGCCATCGTGTAGACATATGTATTAACAATTGCAACTTGTTAAATGACGAACGACGAAGCATGTGATAAGAAAATTTCGGTACTCACGATAATTGTATAAGTTAAGGCATCTCAGGATAAAGCGCGTGATTATTGTTTAAGTTTAACACGTAAAACGAATATCGTATAACAATTTTTTATTCCGCGTACAATAGAACTTTTTGATAGATACGTTTAACAGACACCCGATTGTAAAGAGGCACTTTCCGTAATGGCGGATGTACTGCGGTTAATAATGCTACGACTAAATTCAAAATTTATAACATTAATTGCACTCTGTTGAAACCTGATACGATAAAACAGACTCAAAATTAGATTTATGAATTAATCTGGAATAAAATTATACGTAGGGTTCATAAAATATACATGCATTTATGAAACAGGATATGCATTGATAGCTCCGATTTTCGCGGTAAATTCGAAAGTGTCTCTTCCAACGAACCATTCGCGCCTTCAACATTTTGACAATTCATCGATTCATAGTTTCATAGAGGCAAATTTAGGCTTTAAGATTTCCATGCCAAACGTGTGAATTAAATTGAATCGTCTAAATTTGAACAATCGAACAATATTTATGGATACAAAAACGCCGAATTAATCTGATATTCAAAACAAAATAAAACAAAAATATAACACGAATATTTGGCTATCACAAAAGAAAAATTGCACGCCAAGAGGAGTTTCGCTGGTTACTGCTTCAGTATTCGTGCAAAATTTTTCATGCGATATATTCGAAATCTCGACGTGTAACCGGGATCCTCGTTGTCGTGCAACGTTAAGGACAAAAAAAACCCATGCCGTCTCAGAAAAGTGCTCTTCTAATTAAAATTGTTATTATAGAGCGAATTGTCTATTATTATGCGATAATTGGAAACGCGTTTATATGCAATACGCACACGCATATTCGTTCACGTAAAAAAGCCTGTAATTGTATACTGCTGCGCATATAACTATTATTATTCTTATTAATGACGATATACAAATCATTCCTGTAAAAACAAAGAAGAAAAGAACAAACAAACAATGTGGATATAGTACAATAAACGTTGACACGAAAAAAAAAGGGAACATATTTTCTTTACAACACGTACGACTTTATTCGTTTGACGCGTTCGAAGCAACGGTTAGCAAATGAAACACTCGAATGTTTTGTTGTCAATGTATTTTTCTAAAACGCGGGACAGTATTTAATAAAAATATAAGGCACAGACATGAGTGAGATAATAACAAAAATAGACTAAAATCTGACCACGAGAAAACAATATTATGCATAGAATTACCGATACAATTACTGACATAATATACAATCGAATGCGAATACTAATATATCAAATACGAAGAACCTCTTTGATGCGTGTTTACTGTTGTTTACGTACTTTTCGCTTCTTTATAAACATTCACAGGAAAAGGGAACAATAGGAACCTTCTTCTTTTTACTTGTGCCCACTTTGCTTGCCATATTAAACAATAAAGTGTCTTTACATAACTATAATAATAAGTATATATATATTTTTGTTTTTTTCTTGCGAACACTTGACTTTATATGAACAGAAAAATTAGATATAGGACTCTTCGTTTAGTTGGACTAGCAATATCGGCAGACCATCGCGTCGGGCTAGTTCACAACGATTGTCAGTGAATCGCAGTGACTTTCGGCAAAGCTAATTGTTTGTTTTGTTTTTTAAACGTAACCATTTTGTGTGTAGTAGACTCGATAATAAAGCGTTTTACTTCGCCACAATGAATATGAATTATCGAACTTAAGAAGATACACTCCCTGTAACAAAAAAAAAGGAACGTGAAGAGGTACAATTATATTGAAAATAAACATTGAAGTATTCTTAAAGATGTGTTTGTTCACCTGTCCTGGATATCTATGACTTCCTGCATAGATTTCTTCTTGTGAATCTCTCCTATATACCTGTAAGAATAATTCATGAATTAATTGATTCAATACTTACTCTGTTATTTAAATTGTAATATATAATTAGGTACTTACAGGTACTACCACGCTTATAGGTGGTGGTAATGGTTTGTAGTCAGATTGAATGGTACCATTGGATACTCCACTTTCCAAATCTTCTTTTGATTCATAATCATCATCATCCTCATCCTCATCCTCAGATTCGCTAAAATGTACTGATACTTGATTTGTTTCTGGTTTTGACCATTCAAAGTATACTCCAAAACCAATGTCATAACCATCTGTTGCAAATTCCCAAAACAAGCAAGAACCATCTTCATGGGTTGGCACTCTAACAGTCAATATTTCTCCATGTCCAACTTTAATAACAGCATCACCAGCCTCTCTCCTGATAGCATCCTTGAATTCTTCTACACCTTTTCTTGTCCACATTTTTGCAGGAGCTATAGATACGAATTCCTTTTCCACCTCTTCCCAATCTTCATCACTTACCGGGGCTGTTTCATTTGTTTCTTTGTGCTCTTTTGTTTCTTCATTTTCTGCTGTTGCATTATTTGTGTCAGGAGTTTGATCTTCTATAACTAATTGATTTTGGCGTAATTGTTGCATATACTGATGATAATGTTGCTCCTGCAATTGCCTTATTAACACACCCTGCTGCTCTGGGTTACCAGGATATTGTTGTTCTGCATACATTTTGAACTGATAATATGTTTGTTGATTTAAGGCATCTTGAATTTGTCTCCTCTGAATTTCCTCTTTTAATCTAGCTTCTTCTTCTTTCTCTTTTTGTTCGTCTAACTCTTTTAATCTCCTCTCTTCTTCTAATTTTCTTGCTTCTTCTTCTTTCTTTAGCCGTAATTTCTCTTCAATGTCCCTTCTTTGTGCTTCCACAACTGTTCTAAACAATGGACACAACTTATCCAATAGAACTATAAATCCTTCCATCGCCTGCTCCTTAGATATATCTCCTAAATTTTGCCAAGCTAAACGCCTATCCCTTCCAATTACATCCAATACACCCAAAGGTGGTGCATTTTCAGTTGTACATTTGCCATGTGTTACTTGTTGAGTAAAAGCCACCAATTTTAATTTGTCTTCATAAGACAGATGAACTGCTTTACCCTCTTTTTCTATAATAACATCATATTTGACATAATGTTGTACAAATGATAAAACAGATTGAATTTTAAATACAATTTTCATCATTTATTTATTATGCAGCTTAATCAACATGAGTGTAGGTATACAAAATCAACACAGCAAACACAAATGAAGTTCTCATGAAATTCTATACTTCAGATTTTCAGTGTATTATAAAAATATATATTACAACAACGTAGTAACGCATATCTACATAGACACGTCATCTTTTTTTACACAATACATAGAATTGAATAGTAAGATTATTCTAATAAACTGTCAATACCATCGACTCACCTTTATAAAAGTTTATCGCGATTTTATACAATTCTCGAGTCTCGAACCCCCAAAAATGGGGTTCCGGCTTTTTCTCTTTCTCTTTGTCATTCTTATTCTTCGTTGATTCTTCCGAAGATATCGTTAACTTTTCAATTTCCTTTCCTACCAAGGAAATGTCACCATTGGCACCCGCCATTTGCAATTGCACTGACACGTCAAATATTGTTGCTACAGCTGTCTTAACCTTACTCCTTTTGAAGTATTTATAAATTCGAACATTTCCCAAATCGTCGTAAAAACGATATATTATTAAAACCCGATTTAAACAAATGTATCACTCTTCGGTACCGTTTTTACAGCAACAGCTACATATACGCAGAATATCTATCTTCTATTAGTCGATTGCAACATCGAACAATTCGATGTGCGAGAATAACAAATTTCGACAAATCGATTTCTGTTTTTCACAATCGCTATGGCGCGAAAACAGTAACAATCTAATTATTTTATTTCCCTTGAAAATGTTACGTTGCTATATAAAAACTTTGATATACTTTTATTTATTCTTATAAAAAAGAACAGATGTATGTAATAGGTATTTCAAGGAACCTTAAATGCAATGCTCAGATGATTGTACTTATGAGACATTGTCATTAATAATTCGCAATTAATATATATTGAAAACTGGAGGTATAGAATTAAAAATATCCTTTATTATTAGTTATTCGATGTATAAGTGTATCATTATGTTTACTATTTCATTCAGTGATCGGTCGTTCGCTCGGGTCACACCGACGGCGCAGTTGTTTAGAAACATCGCGAGCAGATGGCTCCGAGAGCGGGAGCAACACGTTTAGTTAGCGGCCGAATGTCGTCGAGTGTGTATCATCGGTACGAGTGAGTGTCGGTTTATCTCGTTGCAAGAGTGTTATGTAGAGGCGCGGGAGAGGTAAAAAGCGTCCGTACGCTTTCGATTCCGTGGGATCTTGTCAGACGTGACGAACAGATGCGCGCAGGACGAGTTATGCTCGGCCGGGACGAGGCAGTGTGTCACTGAGAGCGGAGTTGGACCGCGCGCGCGCGTCCAGGCGGCAAATCGTAATAGGTTTTTTCGTGTATTTTTTTCGACATGGCTGAGACGTACCGTTATCCGTGAACGCTTTTTACCCCGTTTTTCACGCCCGTTTCGATGTCTACCTGGGTGTCACACGCGAAACGAACGATTTGTCTTGTGAACGCGGACTGAATCAATCGGCGAACCGGTACATGGAATTTTCCTCGCGGAGAGGGTTAAGAGCGGACAACGCAACCAAAGAGAGAGCGGTCCTGCTGCAAGGTTAGGTGAGTACTTTTGTGATCCGGCACCGTTTATTTCGTCTCGTACCGTGTATTTAACGTGTCCCCGCCGTTCAATCGATTTTCAACCATCTCTTCCGCACCGATTCCTACCCTGTCAAACCGTAGTTCGAGGGTTTTCTTTGAGAGTTTGTTGTCCTGGACCGGACCGAAGACGCTCGCTCGTCTCGTAACCGTACAAACGTGTTAGAACAAAGGCGTAACCTATTTACGTTCGCCGCGTTCGCTTTAAAACCTACATCGTGTATCTCTTTGTGGAGCACAGGTGAATGGATGGAAGGCTGTACGTTATTGTGAAACTCGATGAACATTGCATACGTTTTACTGGCAACCGAATTGCATTTAAAGAATTGATCGGGTCGCGTTGCAACCGGCCAACTTGACGGCCTAACAAATCAACGATGCTTTAAAGGTTTAAAGCCTGACACAAATCGATGTTTAAATACGATGTGATTACCGCTCATCTGTTTGAAGTCATGCGGGAGAGCTTAAGGCGCGCTAATATGTACACATCCGTTTTCCTTTTTTAAATGTACATTTTCCATTCGTTTCTTGGTTATTCTTCCATTATTAGAACTGTCTTGGATAAATATTAACACATTAACGGATGAAGTCGTGTATTCTTCTTTTAGCTTCGTTTTATTTCCATTTTCAGGGTTATGCGCTAATACTGATTTTTAGGTTAATTTCAGCTCATTACTATTTTCTATATTGTACATCAGTCCAAATTTGAAAATGAATAATTTGTGGTATAAGTTATGAAATCTTTCACACAATTTTTTAATTTTTCATCCATTTTGTAAAATACGTAGACGTAAAAGTTTCAACTCTGTCGGTAAAGTTTCATAAAAGATCACGACCGCGTTTTTTCCATTCATCGATGTAGATTTCTCATGAGATTTAATGATCTCGTAATAGGTATTTATCATTTCAAAAGTATTAAAATAGTCGATAAAATCTGCTTGTTTACGAGACATCGATGTAAGAAGGGAAAAAAAAAAGAATCCTCGTCCCTGGTGTGTTCGTATGCCGCATCGACACTTTTTTTTTCATTATCTGATTAATGAACGTCGTCTCTCTAAGCGGGGGTACGGGAAATCGTCGTTAATTTAATTTGTATGCAAGCGAAATCTGGGTTAGTTCCAGATTAGAATTGGATTAAAATTAAGTTAGACCTCTGGTCTCTGGAGAGGCGGAGAACCGGGTCTCTCCTTTTGACGATACGTCGTTGCTTTTGCATAGAAATTGGTAAACTTGAGAATTAATCGGAAGTTCTTGTTTTTTAATTCTCCACAGCGTGCCACGATCTTTACCATCAACAGTTTAATAATTTTACATAAATTATAAACTTTGCCACGACAAAGATCGAAATAACGTAATTTAATTTAATGATCGTAGAATGGATATTGCAATCTGTTGATACAGAATAATATATGTAGCGCAGGTGATGAAATATGTAATTAATTACGGCAATTAACCTTCGTTCATGTTTTTTTTTTAAGCAAAATCGAGGATGATCTTTGAATACAGGCTTTTTTTTATCGCGGATCGGAATAATAAGTTGGCATCTTTATTAAACAGATGTTGCTTTCCATTACGCTAAGTCCAAAGAATCGAAGTCGGTTCGTTCGTTCGTCGCGTTTTCAGCCGCCTTAGAATACGTTCTCAGCTTTTGTAGGACAGGCATCGGAATACAGCTGGCTCGTGGTTTAATCGAGTGTGATCTCCCTGAGCCAGTCACCTTCCAATTTCATTTAATGTCACCATGAAGTACAGCGAGAATTATGTAGTTCGCTCGAGCGATTTGTCTTTGTTCGCTCGAAGACAAATAAACATCCATTTGTTCACGGTCTGTTCCTGTAAAGTTTGTCCCGTAGCAATTTAAGATTTTGCTAATTTAACTCGATTGTAAATTTTGTAATTTTTGGGTGATGTTCGGTATGGTAATCACTTTTGTATCTTTTGAGTATTATTAGATATTGCTGTGGGGGAGATAAGACAGATCGATAGTGAGATATTTAAAATTTTAACTAGAACTGAATAGAAAACGTTTGTGGTGAATTTTATTCGAAAAGTTTTCGAATTCTGAAGGGATTCACCAGCGGATTTTCAAGTAGAAATTTGCAAATTCCCAGCTAGATAACTTTCAGTATTAAATTTTCTATTTTTGTAGTATCCCATTTCCTTAAATTTGCAAAATTACAAGAAAATGTCCAATATTAAATTTTCTTAAATGTAGAAAATACATTTACAATCGTAATCTCTTGACCTTAAAATTTTTCAAGTACCCAAATCGAAATTTATTACGATAACAAATTATTAATTGCCGCAGTTAATTAAAAACACATAGCAATCGGTAGTAAGATAATTGATTGGCTGCAAAAGGGGGTTGGATCGAATTCAAAGACGAACCACGATGAACTTTCGTTTCGGTACGCTGTTCATCACACCGGATAAAAAGATTTATCGTCGTTTGCGTAACTGCATGATTACAAACACCGGAATGTCGTGCCATTATCGTCCTTTACAATAGTCGTAAACACATATATACATAGAAATCTTTATCATGCACGCGCGCATCCGAGAGACAATTTTTTACTCTTACGATAATCGTACGCTACATTTCATTGCCCTCGAAACCTTGAACGAACGTATTTAAAGACCCGTTAATTGTCTAATTAATTGTGCAGCTTCATTGTACGGAATAATGCCTAATCGTACGTTTTACGATCGCGTGGGCGAAACACGAACAACCCAGTGCTGTTTCTTGCTCGAATCGAGAAGAAACTCGGTACTTATCAATTTATCTACATATATCAATTTATTTTTGATAAGGTATCGCACCGTTCTTTTGTGGAAGTACAGTACGCACTTCAATTTTTGTATGTGCCTCTTGAAGTATCAGAATATTTATTATTTTTATTATAAAATAATCTTTTATTCGAGTTCGTAAAAGTTTACCATTTGATTTTTTAATTTCTATTAAAAGGTACAATATCTTCTGTTGTAACCAAAGGGTTAACAGTTATTGTCGTTGAAAAATTATTATATTTCTTAAAAGCTGAAGGATAAATTTATTCGCGAGAGGTTATTACTTAAGTTCATGGTCACTCATTTTCTGGGTTGAGACACGGTGTCTGCTTGAATCATCTTCATCTCCTTAGTTCCTGTAATTTCGCACACGGTGCAGCTTTGTTTCAACTTGAACGTGTATCGACATTAAAATAATTGCAACCGCAATTCTTGCTTTCACCATTCGGTTTCGAGGGCACACACGCGATCCCAGTTCACGTTCCAGAAGATCTTGAATTATAGTCAATTGTCTTCCACCACGTTGCTGAACATTTTCGTAAAATATTTATCGAATGATAGGATCTTTTTATAAATTGAATAGTAGCAAAATTTCAAATATCAAATTCTCTATTATTAAATCCTAATTAGAATTCTAATTTAAAAAATTTCAACGAATAACCTTCCAGTATTAAATTCCCCGCTTACATAATATTCCATTTCCTCGAATTTGCAAAATTCCAACGCGGAAACTTTCGGAATTAAACCTGTATAACATTCCACATTAATTCGTAATTTTACACCTTCCAATTTAATGAAGAAACCTTGGGTATTAAATTTTCCACCTATAATGCGTTTCAAATTATTATTATTTAATAACAGCGAGTTGGCTTGCACTCTCTGTTATGGTTGGAAGTAATTTGTTTAAAGATAGTAATTTTATTTTTGACAAATTTTATATTCTACTTCCACAATATTTTGTTATTTCTATTACCTATAATTCCTAATAATATGGGCAATGGTTTCTAATGAAAGTTCAAGTGTCACCCATATATTATGGCTGACGTGGCAGTCAAGGTGTTAAACATTATATAAATACAACATCTGAAGTGTGTAGATTCCCAACACCCTCGTAATTAAATTATGAGAAGAAAAATTCATATTTTCTTCTGACGCGTCCATAAAACAGAAAAGCGAACAAGAAAGGATACGAGAGGGCGGCTGATGACATTTACGAGCGAAGAATAAACGTCGTTAAGCGTATCCATCACGAGATGACCGGGCATGTTCGCGTTAATTTAGCTCTGTACGCATTCTAAACAGCGGCATAATATGTTTCGATTAATTGGCCTTGCGTTAATGGTGCCACCGTCCGGTTCGTTATCCACGTCGAGCGGTCCCCGTCGCGTCGACAGGATAATCGCCGTGTGTTTTACAACGTGAACGGATTTATGGCTTACCTGCTTGGACGAGGAAGACCGTTCCAGCTTTTCAAAGACTTCCGTCCCGTTTGGCCCCCTCCTACGTTCTCCAAGCCCTACCTTCTCATAATAGGATAGCCTCGGTTAAGACGACTTCGTTTCAAAATACGATTAACCCATTAACCCCGGGAATATTAACGATTCCTTAAGAATAAATAGCAACGCAATATTGTCCGACACCGATTAACCCCTTTGGCTGCAGTTAGAGCAGCAATTAAGAAATGAAGTATTCTTTCGTAATAGGATGTTTTTAGTTAAGACGACTTCGTTTCAAAATACATGTTTCTAATTTTTTAATTCCATTCTTTTGATAACACTGGTAATCAAATCTGAGAAATGAGCAATCACTGTTGTGATAACACTGATACCATATCAATCAAGAAGAAAAAATTAGTCTGTACAGTAATGACAGTAATTAAATTTTTGATTAAATCTTTCAATGATCTTGTGTTTCTATACAGAAAATTAATTACATTGTCATTTCATGAACGAATTATTACTTTTATTTTACGTTGCAATAAACGATCGAATTATGAACATTTTAGTTTGTTAGTTTGTAAATCATTTGTTCGGAGAATGTTAGTTAATAATTAGTTTCGATAATTTTACTGAAAGGTGGAATAATTTGCATGGTTGATAACGCCACCTTGTCCGAAAGCTCGTGAAACTTCTGCGATCGAGGGAGGAGAAGTTTTTTAGCTATCGTGTAATAATTTTTCCCACCCCTCGGCTGGAAAAGGAGGGCGGAAAGTTTTCGAACGACCCCTTGGCGAACGGTTCAATGATTTCCTCGCAACTACCACGAAAGTGGATCACAACGAACCGTTTCTACGAGCAAAATGTATTTGGTACAGCTTTTTTCAATGTTTTATCCACTCTTTTGACGAATACAAAAAAAACCAGGTTGCGACACGTCAAATTCGATATAATGACCTGGTGTGCCCCAATTATGATTTTTCAATGGTTTTAATTATTGGCAGGTGTTATAAGGTTTCTAAAGCTTAGATGGTCTGTATCAAATATTAATAATTTCTATAAAATTCTTATTCTAAATTATTAAAATTTACAAAATTTCTGCTCTAAAGTCTGCCTCGTTTCAATCCCTATAAAAATTTTAAACGTTTAGGTATTTGTTAAAGAAATACAAAAAAAAAAGGTATCTTACGTTTTAAAACATCTCAATCGAGATTAAACGCGCGAGACGAAAATTGAAATTTCAATAAACAATCGATAAAGAACATATGTGTCTTAACTCGCGCGTAGATAAGATTATTTGCCATGAGTAAATAATTCAAGTGATTGTCACGTATTGCCGCGAACTTGACGGTTTTATTGGTTTCATGCTAATTTCGTGTATCGTACGGATGATAACGCGATTTAATCAGAAGCATGCTGTTTGCTCAACACCGTGAACAACAAAAATTCATTGAATGAATTATCGCGCAAACGGGGAGCAATAACGTTTGAAAATAACTTAATCAATCGGCCGTGTCAAGTGACAATTTATATTCCCATAATGGTAATTATAATGGCTTGTTCTTCGATTGCTTTTATCGCGAAAATTCTTTTTGTTTCATTCAGAAAAATAAATACGTGATTCTTTGTAGTAAAATCATGTTTTATTCATGCTTCATTGTTTTCGTTTTCAAATATATCTTCGTACTTTGGTAATTTCCATGTTTTTGCAAGTAGTTGCGAAACACACGCGTACACGTATTTAGCTGTTTGTGAATTTTTATTTAAGAGATGTGTTTTTTACTTCCAAGCTGCTCTCGAGCCGTATATTTATTAAGGTATCAGATGATACGTAGAGTATTATTATCATTGTTAATTAATTTCTGATGCTTAATTGGGTGATGCTAATTTTGATAGTTTGCAAATTTTTATTTGGAAATAATTTTCTAACAAAACTAAAATTTCAAGATTAATTTAACTTCAATTCGACGTAATTACTAATTACTATCGAAAATAATGAATGATCGCTCGTAGACGTTTCCCGATCAAAAGATGTCCGTAGGTAGAGTATAGCCTTGCTTTTAGTTTCGTTGTTTCAAGGCCTGTATGGTTAAGTAACACGTAGACGAATTCGCGACACTTGATCAGCTTTGCGAACGACAATAAACGAAGTCAGTAATTCAGGCCCACCTAAAGTGGTCTTTAAGCTGATCAACGATATAGAGGAGGATCGTTTAAGTGGCATCCGCAAGCCGAAGGTTAAGATCATCGATTTCTATGCTTCTAGTCGATTTTACACCGAGTCTTCTTCAAACGATACTAATCGTATCAAATAGATTGTATTTTAATTACATTTTTAGTATTATTGTAAAAATTGATTTTATGGGTTAGTATCGTCACTATTAGCGTTAATATCTACGGTAAGAGTACTAGTGTTGACTGTATTAGCGTTAATATCGACATTAATAGGTTAGTATCGACAGTAATAAATTATTAATGACACTGTTAACGTTGGTATCGACACTATTAGAATTTACATCAATACTCCAATAATAATGTACAGAAATAACAATTAAAATTCTAATTCTGCCTCTTTATTTACACAAACTTTGCTATATTCTGTAAAGATACTGTACGGTAGCGAGAAATATTCGTGTTAATCAGACAAATGGCTCGTTTAAATATTTTCTTCACAAAGTTATTTTCGTACTATGTACTTGAAGACACTTACGGTATAATTTGTATACTACTTAGAATACACCTAAGTATATCTTAAGATTTTTCTTTTATTTATTCATTTTTTTTAATACGCATTTAAAGATCAAAGCAATTGATCAAAAGAATATATTTTGGAATTTCATTAACGTTACACCGATAGTATGAAATTATACATCGAAGGTATTATTTCGTAATCAGAGCTTCGTGTTAACAACGTTGTTGAAATATTATTACCGTAATTTATATGCTGATAATAATATTTCTTTTTACGCATCGCATTAACGACTTCGTTTCCATTTACGATCTCCATTCATCGTTTATATTAATATTCATAATTAATCCGTTATCGTTGGTAACAAGGCACACGATCGTATCTCGCAGAATTCATTATTTATGGTCTACAGGAAATATAAAATTATAACTTCAAACTGTTACGACGCTACACATGTTTGAAAAATACCGTACTTAAGCATTGTATCATGAATGGGTAGCTCGTTAAACGTGTTAATTACTAAACATAATTAATTCTTCGACGTATCTAATTCTCCTGGTAATTAACACATTAAATGATCCGTTCTTACTTTTATATTACAAAGAAGTAACCAAAGTTTCTAAAATTGAACCACTGATTCCCAAAAATTGAAAATAAATTATTTTTCAAAATTATTATGAAAAATGTTATCAAGGGAGGATTGTGGGGTAATTTACGTCCACCGAATTAAATAAATATAAATTGCAATTTACTTCGCTGCAGATCATTTTTCTTTCCATAAAATAACTTAATTTTATTTTTTACCAGACAACACATTTTCAACTTTTAAAAATCACAGGTGGACACAAATTACCATCCAGATCCCAAACCCAGAAACTTACGGCCGCCCCTTCGCCCACCCACCCCAACCTTCTCCCAATCTTTGAGCATCTTATTCCGGCATCGAAGTTCCGAGCTTAATCCCGAAAATAAACGAGAAGTAGGATTTTCGCGATCGAAGCACCGTTAGTCTGAGCAGCAAGAAACCGAGAAGTTAGTCGGAAGTAACGTTAGCCCCAGTTTCCGCTTCCCTGGTCGAGTAATGGCACGTCGTAAGATGGAACGGATCCTTTTGTAATCGGTTCGTGGAATCGTTAAAGGCCGGGTCGGGGTCGATCGGGAACCGAACCGAGGCTGAGTTACACGTAGCCGTTCGAGTCGAGTTTTAAAGCCGCCTCGTACGAGGGTAAACCCTCGTCGGTGGCGGCGGTTTCTTGTTCGCCGGACTCGTTGCATTCCACCGGGCTGCTAGCCAGCCCGAGCAGCGTCGACACCATAGAAGGAATGATGGTACCGGGTGGATCGGGACTGTCCGTCTTCTTGTCGATGCTCGCTGGTAGACTCTTCGGATCGAAGATCAGACTGTCGTAGGTCGGCGGTGGTCCTGGGCCTGATCTGGGCGTCACTGGGCAGGACAGGGCGCCGTAGGTGCGCTCGTCAAGGTTCCCCTCTGCCGTTGATTGTCGCTCGCAACACTGGATAGAGGAGACGTTTATTGGGGGGTGATGAGGGGGAGTATTGAAAATTGGGTGGTAGACTTTTTGGGTGGCTTTGTACGGGGGCTGTGGAGATTTGAAGTGTTCGAGTACTTGGGTGTTCTAGGTATTCTAAGTATTCGAATTATGGTGGTATTCGAGTACTCCAAGTATCCAAATTACATGAATTCTAATATTATTCCAATAATCAATTAGAACCAATAGAGTTGTTAAAAAATACAAATACCATATGGTACCAACAATAGAATCTTGGTATTTCAATTCTACGGTATAAAAATCTAAAACAACGAAATGGTCCTTATTTATATTTATTCCAGAAAGCAATTGGTTGGAGAAGTGTAATAAAATCGAATTGTTGATACAAGTACGATGTACGCATCGAGTTTATTCCAATTCTAACCGGCAAACGGTTCACTTAAGAGGCGTGTTATGTAAGGTACGGTTAAAATAGCTCAGACGAACCGCACTTTCCGTGGTCCGATTCGATGGAATGAAATACAAGCGGTAAATTTACTAGGTGAATCTACTTAGCGTTCGAAGATCCTAGATACGGTTTACGACTTTTTTAAAAAAGAACTGGGTAACTGTGACCGATAGGAACAATGTAAAACCTGTTTTCCGCCGTTAATCTGTGGTTTTACATTTTGTGTTCAATGTACTGGCTGGATAGTACACGATGGTGTTATCAAGTGCGGTGAAATCGTTTGCGGTTACAAATAAAATTGATACCAGTAAGAATCTTCCTGTCATACTTTGTTTTAGTATTGGTAACGTAATATAATGAGTATTAGTACTGTTGCCATTGATATTATTAGCGTTTAATCCAAAATTTTAAACAAATCTCAAATTGTAAGTGGCATACATTTTGAAGAATAAAGTCTTAGATTGTAAAATATTGTGCAACAGTTTTATGTAGATTTCACGGCAAGCAACAAGATTAAATTTTAGATTAGCTTACCGCTGCATGCGTTTCCGTGGTGAACACCTCGAGACTGTGCACATCCGGTTCCGTTCGCCAATACTGCGGATACTCTTGCGGTCGACTCTTCCGTATGCTCTTATGACAGCAGTAACACATTAGAAAAACAACCATAATCACTCCACTGAGCATCGCCCTACGAACAAAATTACAATTACAAATGAAGAATTTTCATTTTTGCAAACAAAATACCAAATTTTTAATAATTATTGTGTTCGAATTCGTAAGATTGAAATCATTAAGAAACTCTGCACGTTTTGAGTCGATGGATTTATGATTGCAGTGTTTCGAGTTTACCACCGTGGCAAACGCTAGACAATTATATAGTCGTTATTTACGACTTAGACATGCATTAAAAGGATCATGGTTACCGTAATACGGTTGTTCCTGTGATTATTACGGTGACAGGCACGTTTCCTGTTGGAACGGTTCTTCGGTTCGTGACTGTCGTCAAACTTGACGACTTCGAACGATTTCATACTAACATCTTACACACTGCTATCATTAAACTCGTGAATCTTAAATTTTTTTAAGAATGTACTTTTTCTTAAATTGTTCGAATTATAGTATAATTACAATTATTTGCATTAATATTTTATTAAATTTTTCACTAGTATTTTAATACTAGATAGAATTTTCTTGAATTTTTCTTATACCAAATTCGTGAGTATTTGATTTACATTTCGAGGATCGTGAGAAAAATGGAAAAATTTCATAACTGAAAGATAGGTCCTCGTGGTAATGTAGTTTGAGAGACGCTGATCTAGTAGTTTACTCTGTAAACGTGCCATATAACATAGAAAGGAGGCTAAACCATCCGTACCGGATGTTATCTTTTCTCTTCCTTGTCTGGTGGGGTCCACAGAAAAGTTTTCTGAACTTTAATCCATTATCGTTTATATCAATAATCCATGGCCATATTTTAAAAAGAGATAAAATATATTTCTTCTAAAATTCAACTCTTGTAGAACAGTGATTTTGTAGAGAAATTCGTATGAACTAGAAAGTTGTTTCGATCACGCTTCGTTGATCGAACATCATCGATATCGAATATCGGATATTAGAAACGTTGGCTGTTACTCACCCACCGAGAAGAATATTAACATTCCCATGTAAATCGGTCTCAAAGTGGCTCGTCTTACTGGATGCTCCACTTGCCGTCGTGGTTACATTATATCCTGGAAGGATAGCCACGTCCTCGTAAATGGTTGTGGTGTTACGTTTATTCGAGGTTGCTTCCACGGTGGCCAGCATGGTCATCGTCCTTCGAAAAGTCGTCCTGAAAATGTTCAGTCCCGATACTATCCGTCGTTTAGAGTGATTGTTTTATTATTTCTATAATTTTATTAATAATACATGAATAGCTTTGTAACCAAAATTGTATGGGAAGGATACGAATTAATTTGGAATATTAATAGTATTCGAATAAAATAATTAATTTTCCCACCCATTACCTAAAAATCACACAGAAGGTATCAGCAACGAAATAAAAGGTTCCTATGTCCCCAAGGACTGGGGTTGCAATAGAAAGGAAGCACTAGGACCTTTTTCAGGTAGTATAGCAACTTATTGATCACACCCTTTGCGTGAATCCGACCTTAAAACCCTACCTCCTTACCTTTTAATACGCGGACTCGATTCCTGGGTCATTTTCAACCTGTATATTCAACGCTCGGGATACTACCACGTTGTCCTCGATCCTTCTCGAACGAATTTGCATCGAATTATTCGACCTTCAATCCTCCTGGGCTCCTTCGATCGAAATGCTCGTTTTCGTCGCATACCCCTCGAAGATTCTACCTGCGCAATTACAATTCATTCCTTCCCTCTTTTTTTTTTTTTCATTTTTTTTTTCTTTCTTTTTTTTAACCCTTTCGGTGCATTTTTTTCCCCGATACGAAACCTGTTCCTCGGCTTAATTCGCGATACCTTTGGAGCAAACAAGTCGTCGACGAAATTATGGATCTCTTTTTACAGAAATTTTTCCTCGACTTCCACTCGAATTAGGCGCTTGAAACCGTGAGCAAATAACGATGCACCGTAAAAGTAACAGGCAATATTCGTTCGAGATAAAAATACAAACTGATGAAATTTTCAACAGCTTCGACTCGTTAACATTCCTCGAATTTTTCAAGTATCCAACGAGTTTGATTGGATGGGTATTTTAAGAGGAATATTTGAAAATTTTTACTCGTTTCAATTTCGCAGACAATAATAATTTAATAATGATTTTAGAAAGAATGTTCTTGTAGAATTAGAGAAATTATTTTCTGCGCGGTTTTTATTTGAAGAAGAAAAGGCTGCTTTCGTTTAATTCTTTGTTAGGCTAAAAGTTTCGTCAATCGAGCAAACTCGGGCATAAATCGATCGTACACTGCTGAAGGACGAAACAAATGGCACAAGAACTATAGAGTAATTTCATTCGTTCGAATATTTATATATTCAGATATTTTTATCCATTTTATTATTCTAGAAAAAAAAAGAAAAAATCGAAATTAAGATTTATATTCTATAATTTCTGTCATTTTTATCTATGATAAAATATGCAAAATAGTGACAATTGTGATGATATTAATTTGAATTAACTTTTAATATGAACAATATTTCGTTTAAAAATTGACAAGAAATATTGCATATAAAATTTGCAGTCTATCGATTATTAATATCAATGTTGATGAAAATGATATTAAATTAAACTTATTCGATTGAAACTGGAATTGCATCCGTCATTACGATGGAATCGAACTGATGTTTCCGTTAGAAATAATAGAATAAGTATAAAACTGGTTGTTAACAGTTGTTCGCTGAAATTACGTACAAGTGTTTCCTGGATTATCTATCGACTGCAATCAAAGCATCGTGGAATATATAATTACTGGCGACGACCTCCCATTCAATATGTCGCGAACACTTCCTCATAATTTCGTATTCCTCCGTGTTGACTTTCCTTAAAGTCTCGTTCACATCGGCACATCTGAATTATATCCTTCGATGCGATACGTTTCCAGTACCTTAACAAACATTTCAAATATATTTTAGATAAATGTTAACTTATAGTTGTGTTGATCACCCTAAAATTATAGTTTGTTAAAAATTCCAAATATTTTTTTAATTAACACTTTGATGGAGACATATTTTATAGATGATCTTTGGAAGTGGGCAATAATAAGGTACAAAATAGTAAAATAAACTATGGAGATTGTTAGTATTAATATTGGAATACAAATTATTTAAAAATCACAGGATTAAATTTGTTAATATAAACTTTCTACCAAAAGTGAAGTTACAGAATATTCAGTGTTTTATTTAAAAATTGAAACGAACAATCACTACCACTTTATAACAAAATAATACCAGACCCAATAAATAAACCAACAATAGTCAAACTTTATTGCTCAATTTTCAGTAAATAAATTTTTAAATCAAATCTTACCAAGTTACACCTCTTTCATCCCTCGAATTTTCACCCCCAAAAGAATACTTCAACAAATAATTCCCTTCAACGTTTCATTATTTTTTTTCTTCGTTTTCCCAACGTTGGTTTATCGACACAAGATTTCCCTGTTTTCCTCCCGATTTCTTTTACCACGGACACTTTCGACCCGCGATCGTTTAACGATGTTAGGGAAGGGTAAAAATCTCGATCCGTTCCCTTAACCGTTTCGTTTGAAACTATTACGGTGGTCATATTATGCGCGTTGCCTGGCTACCACGCCACGCCGTGAGTCCAGCCGACGCTACGTGTAACCCGGGGCGGCGCACGACGCTAAGCGTCGCGACGCCTCGCATCGAAAGCGGCGGAACTGACGTGGAACTGGGACGAAGAGGGACGAACAGGGCCAAGGTGCGAGCGAAGGGTTGGGATGATTCACCCTCTTCCGAACTTCGTCGTTCCTCGGATGAATTTTAACCCCCACAGGAAGAAGACTGGAGGGGTGGCGATCGGTGACACAATCTTACGAAACGTGTACTACGTTGCTTCAAATAAAATTATCACCTTTATTCGAGATTTTAATTACATTCTTTTTAAGGGTCTTTGGTTAAGGCATTCTTAATTATAACATTCATTTCTAGGCCCAGAATTTAGAAAATGATAGTTTTTTCATATTAATTCAAACAGGAGGCTAAACAAAGTCCTAATTTTTAATTAATATTAAGTGACAAGGTAACAAGGATTTTTCGAGTGCAAAGGGTTAGTTATCCGGGAATGTAAATTTGGTAACCGATCGACACGGCGTGTATGTTAATCGCGAATCGAAGAACAACCCCTATTTACCATTCGCCCGCCACACGTGCCACCCCCCGTTGTTCCGCGATTCGACAAACGTGTCCGCGTAAAATTACCCCGGGGACTTTGGCTCGTCCTTCGAGTCGATCTACCGTACAGGTTTGCCGCGAATCGATTCGCCGGCCAGTTGTTGGTTAACACGAAAACTTTAGTCTCTCGATACGCAATAGCCAGTCGTCGGTTGCGATTCGAGCCAAGGCGAAGCTCGAGGTTCCTTCCCTGTTCGTGGCCGATGCCGGAAACGCGAAGAAGCCGTTCCTCCTCCGCCCGGGGTGCATCCAATTTCCTCGATTTCGACGCGCTCCTGGCGAACCATGTCGAAAGGTAAAGTTCAAAGGGTCTTACCTTCCACAACGTGTCGTCTTTCTTGTAGGACGAGTCAGGGGCTGAAAAAAGCCACCCCCCTCCGGGCTTATTGCGCTTCCAATTTAAACGGATTTGATTGATACCTGCAACGTAAGGTTTCGTGATTACGACTAACTGAAATGATGATACAGGTTTCCTCTTTTATTTTGTAATCTGTATCATTACCATATCTAACAATCAAAGTCATTTCCTATTCTAATTACGTACTTTATTAATAATATTTTTGATACAGTTACATAAAAATTTGTATGTATTCGTGTTACAGATTTGCGAGAATGGTGGGTAGCGTGCCGAGCGGATGGATGAGGAAGATTCTCCTCTTCCTGGTCCTGATGACCGGGATTCTACTTATCGCGATGTACGCACACGCTCCACCGCTCGTCTCCCTTCAGCCGTTCTCGTCGCGACGGTAAGTACACGTTAATGTAATGCGCGTACCGCGATACGAGTCGATACTCGATCCTATTATCACCAGTATTAACCCTTTTAGTCGCGAACTTGATTGCTACAGGGTGTCCGTATCGTTTTAAATTCACCTTGCAAACTATGTTCCATCGAATGTCTCAAAATGTTTATTTCATTTTTCAACCACAAACAGTGCAAACAAAGAAGAATAATTTGTTTAAAAAATATAAGTTTTCGAGATGTTCTAATAATACTTTTACAGCCACTAAATTTAAGAAGATTCGAAAAATTCGAAAAATGTAACAGGATCATTCTGAGGACACCTTGTATACTACATGATCCAAGAATTCGTAAATCTGAATTAGAAATATCTTCCTCCATCATTCATAATCACCCTTCATATCTTTTTTATCCCCCTTCTGTTCTCTGGATCGTTCCCGTTTGATTTATTTGCCGCGTCTCCTCCGCGCCCCCCCGTACACGAAAAATATTATCGCGCGGCGTATATTTCTTTCTTTTTCCTTTTTTTTTTTTATTTATAAATTTGTGTTAACTTTTGTTTGCCGCACACGTCTCATTTTGTTAATTACACACTGTGCACACTTCCGCCGACTCCGTGCGCATCAAAGACTGAAGGAGTTGCAGCGAGGCTTGGTTACTTTCCTGGTCGGTAATGAAAGCACGAAGAGGCCGGAGGAACGGCTCTACGAGTATCTGGAAGAGCCTAGGTAACGTCCTCCTTGTCGAGGAGGGACACCTATACTTTGCTAAAGCTTTCTTTGTCCCCCACCATCCCTCCACCCCCCCTTGGAAAGTTTTGTGCTGCGACCGCCTTCTTTACTCCTTCTCTTTATCTCTTTCTCTGTTTCACTCTTAACATATCCGTGAAAAGATTTTTTTTTCCTCGAAAAAAAACGAGTGTGTCTTCTTCTGTTTTCCTTCTTTCGCTTTCTGGAATTTGTATTTTCCAGGAGACACACACGCGTTTTGCTTGCTCCTCGGTTTACTCCCGCCCTCTCTTGCATGTCCAAAGCATTTCACCATTTTTCGCTCGTTCTTTTACCCCCTTCTTCCTCTTCAATTTGTTTTCATAGCTCCGTTGTGTATTCATCTTCCTCCGTTGTGAAGGATGGAGGCTCTTATTTTCCTTCTTCCTTCAAGTCCGTATTTTTCATTCGGATAATTGATGGATTTACCTTGTATCGTATGACTTTTCACAGTTATTGTATCATTCAGATGAAGTGTTTCCTTCCTAGTATTTACTATTATTTTTATAGTTCCTGGATTATTCATTGGCTAGGAATTTTCCTCTATTTTTCTCGTTTGTGGAAAAGCACTATATTATCCACGTTTTCATTGGAATGATCGATGGGTTCATTTTTCACCATAAAATCGATGGAATAGTCGGATTCGAGCCCAGATTCTTGACACTGATAGTCTGTTACCTTACCTACTTTATCATCATTGATTTGCTGTTGTGTCTACTTTCCTGGTCCACTTTATCAGTTTTTGACTTAAGAAAAAATCTCTTAACATACATTTTGTAATACCATCAGGTATTAATTATTCAGGTATCCATAAAGGTCCATTTCAGGAGGAAAATTGGAAAATGATCTTCCATGATAGTGCAATTTCAGCAATATCTTATTCATAGCTTAAACAGTTCCTTTAAAAGCAAGTTCGACGATCAATTTTCCGTGAAAATTCTGATTGGTCGAATTCGATTCCGGGGAACAAGTTGTGCTCGTTATCCTCTGAAAGAAGTTGGCTCGGTTCCCGATCCCTCGGCTCACTTGGCAATCTTTTCCTTCTGCTTCTATTTTTTCTACTTTTAGTTCGTTCCGTACGATATTCGGTTCCATTTGTAATACTTTTATTTATTGGGACGAGTCATCCACGTTTTCGACGTTTAACCCCGGATCAGCACCATTTTCCATTATCTTTCATTTGCACAAGCATCGATAGTCCCCACCTGACTGCACCTCGTGTAACGTGCACATAATCTGATCATATTTTTGTACAGTTGCTTATGTGTGTCCTTATTTATCTCGCAAGTCATTCATCCTCGTGCTTGAACTGAGATATGTCGTGAATAAAAAGAAAATTAAAAGAGCGTTCGAAGAAAGTTTTTCTCTTTTTTGTCAAATCGTTCGAATTCGAGTGGACGTTCACTGGAGTATTTTCTGATGATCCTGTTGGGTCACAGGACATTCCAGAGCCCGTGGTCCTGGGCCTGCGTGGCCGGTCGCTGCGAGAGAAGAGCAGTCAGGTCGTCGCGCACCTCTTTGGCGAGTTGTATCGCTCTTTGCGGCGGCAACACTCGTCTGCTTTGGCCCAGACCGACCGGAAACGTGGTTCTAGGGGACGACAGCATCATCATACACGCGCAACAGATAGAGTTCGTCACGGTCAACACCAGCGACCAAGAGACGAAGAACCTGCTGGAGCACGCGAAGGACATTTTCATCGGTGAGGATGATCCCTGTCACTGTAATCCTCGTTTCCATAATTCAAGAAATTCAATGTTAATTTTTCTAAGTTAGTGATAGTTAACTTGGTCCCTACCGCCCAGGCGATATATTTTTTTCGGTTAATAAAGACCCTCCAGGTACCCAGGGGTCCTCCATCACTAATCAGCAACGATTTACAGGTAACGTCAGGAGCCTGGTGAAGGTCCAAAACGCCAAGAGTAGATCAGGAGTGGACACCTTCCTGATCTACCTGTCGGCAGGAAACGGTCGTCCAGTTGGGCCAACTTTGGACACAGACGAGTCGTACACCTTGGAGCTGTTGCTGAAAGGAAGGACCCTGCAGGCTCGAATAAACGCGAAAAGTTACTTCGGCGCCAGACACGGTCTGGAAACGCTGGGACAGATGATTTGGTGGGACGAGACAGCGGGAAGGGAGGGTGCTCTTCGGGTTTTGTCCCACGCGATGATCGAGGACAAGCCCATGTTCCCTTATCGCGGATTGCTGATCGATACAGGCCGTCAATTCTTCCCCATCGAACGACTGAAACGGGTGATCGACGGAATGGCCGCCTCGAAATTGAACACGTTCCATTGGCATTTGACCGACTCGCAGAGCTTCCCCTTCGATTCGGCACAATTCCCCGAAATGGCCAGATGGGGCGCGTACAGCGGGGATCAGATTTACACGCCCGACGACGTGAAGGATCTCGCGGATTACGCGAGGATCCGGGGCATCAGGGTGCTCGTCGAGATCGATTCGCCCGCCCACGCTGGCGCTGGCTGGCAATGGGGTGAGTCGCAAAGCTTCTTAGACGCCACGGGAAGAGGATGGACGGGTGAATTCGTGGTGTTCCGGGGGTTAAATCTAGATTGCTTTATTTTCGCGTCGCTCTCGGCGCGGATTAGGAGCGTCGTTTAGCCGGGGACATCGATAAACCCGGGATACTTTCGACTTCGCGCTTTATCGAGATTAGCTTTATTAGCGTGGCGGTGGTAACTGAAAAACACCTTGCTAATCCCTATCCTATCTCTCTATTCGAGCGATGATAAATTAATATATTTAAACTCCTTATTTTATCAAATTATTATCTTGTCTACATTTTTGAGCTGTACCCTCAAATACGATAACACGCATTGATATCTTCGTTACACGATTTTCTAATTTCGAAAGTAAAGAAAACATCGAAGATTGGAAATAACCAAGCCTATAGATAAACAAGTGACACCCAACTCATCCCAGATAACCCACCTTACTCCTGCCTCGAAAAACCATTCTACATCGGTTATCTTCTTCTGGCCTGGTCTGTCGCGACGCACCTGATCGAATTAATTTATCCCAGGGACGGAGTACGGTTACGGGGAGCTGGCACTGTGCGTTGATCAACAGCCATGGTCGTCGTATTGCGGCGAGCCGAATTGCGGCCAGTTGAATCCCATCAACGAGCACTCCTACAGAATATTAGAGGGTTTGTACAGAGAGCTGTTGGATCTGACGGAGATCAGGGACGTGGTGCACCTGGGAGGCGACGAGGTGAACCTTGACTGTTGGGCCCAGTACGGGAACATCACCGCGGCGATGCAGGCCCAGAACATGACTGATCATCACGCGATGTGGGCCGAGTTCGAGTCGAAGATACTTCAGAGGCTGGTCAAGGCCAACCACGACCAGATGCCGAAGGCTGTGATCTTGTGGAGCTCGCCGTTGACGAAGAGGCCCTACATCACCATGTACTTCGATCCGAAGATCCACGTGATCCAATCGTGGGGCGGCAGCAACTGGCCGGAGACACCGGATCTGCTGGAGGACGGCTTCAGGGTAATCGTGTCCCACGTGGACGCCTGGTATCTGGACTGCGGGTTCGGCAGATGGAGGGAGACGGGCGAGGCTGCCTGCGGCGAGTACCGCACCTGGCAGACGGTCTATAATCATCGTCCGTGGAGGGATTACCCTCAGCAACACCTGAACCTGGTCCTCGGCGGCGAGGCCGCTATCTGGAGCGAGCAGACCGGCGACGCGTCCTTAGGACCTCGACTATGGCCTAGGGCGTCTGCTCTCGCTGAAAGACTATGGTGAGCCGCTTTTACTTTCAGGATCCCACCGTGCTTAATCCTTTCGTTACGCTTACGTATTGTACAGCGTCTACTTTCTCTGAGAAAATGGCAGTGTAAGGGAAGTTGATAGTCACCTGTGTCTAAGTACGTGTAAATACGTGTAGTTCCCTGTGCCTTTGATCCTTCAACGTGCGAATGGATATCCTAACACAAGGCTTAGAATTAGGCCTTGTATGTAATAAAGGATAATCTTGTCTCGTTTAGGAGCGACCTACCTACCTACGGCTACTCCACGGACGAAAGCGTGTACACCAGGCTGGCCGCCCACATGGAGGTGCTGACGAGTCGAGGATTGAAGACCGAAGCGATGTGGCCCCAGTGGTGCTCCCAGAACCCCGGCAAATGTCTCTGACCGTTCGCTAGGTGGACAACGATCGCTGAATCCTTCGATTGGAATTGTACGCGTGGGTGCGACGCTTGCGAGCAAGGGGAACGTTGCGCGAAACGATTCCGCCTGACATTTTCTGATCCTTCGGACCGCGTCACGGAGGACCATTTACTCGTGATGTCCAGACCGTTGATCGCCCGATAACGTTTCCGCGTGTCGATCGTTTTGTACAGGATGTTACAAGGACAACCCATATGTGGGCTAGGTAGGACGACCCAGTGAACTGTGAACCGAGAAGAGAAACGCGCTGAGACGCGTTTTAACCACGATAGAGATTATTGGGAACTCGAAGGGTCTGGGTCGAGAGGAGGATCTAGCTCGTAGGAGATTTACTTAAACGAATTGAAACGGAAGGGGAAGGAACTTTTCGAGCGTTTCTGCGTTTCTTTCTGCCGGATACCAAAGGCACAACGACACGTTCTCGGGTGTTTCTCCTTCAACACGTTTGCATCATTAGCGGATCTCTCCGTTTTCTGTTTGAATCGAAGGTGTGAAACAGGGCACACGCAGAAGGAGCAATGCTGTTCATGTTTGAGGTGCAATTTGAACTTTGTTTGACTATGTTTAAAGGTAGCTTTTGAGAAGATTAAGATTCTAATTTACTTCTAATCAACAGAAGCCTACATTGCGCTTGAACGTATCCATTAAGAAGGAATAACATGGAAACTCATCATCGTGTCAAGATTGTAATCAACATTGATTGTATGTTAAGCTGACACGGTTGTATAATTCTGTCGCTGTGCGTTGTCGAAAGTAGGTAATCGGCTTCTGATGCAGATGCGTTAAGGAAGAAGAGAAATAAGCGACCAGTATATAAACGAACCACGACAAGACACGACGATAATGCTAACAGGTCAATTCAAAAAGATTCACGAGCGCGAGGATCGCTCGCTCGACGCCTTGTTGTAGCTCGATGCCATACTTTTCGTTCGAAGTGCCTTTCCAAATGTAATTCTACTCGCGATGCTTTTAAACGCATCATTCGTTGTTGTACGATTTACACACGTGTGAACACCGCGCGCGTTCCTAGACGAGCCCCTGGACGACGAGGACCCCGGGGCCCTGCGTATGCGTTCCATGTATAGGAATTACCCTCTGGTGTTTGCCATTTTGAACGAATTGTTATTACGCTTTGTTGATTAACCCCTTCAGAAATTGTCATAAATGTTTTTAAGTTTGCACGTTTGGAAAAATATTGTTTGAAGATTTTTAAATTTCTGAAATTTCGAGGGTTGGCTTAACAAGAGGACTGTTCAAGAATTTATCAAATCAACAAAGAAAGTTTGTAATTTTATCCCCAAATATAGGATATTGTTTCTATGATACTTAGCTAGTTCTGTTGTACAAATCTTCTAGTATTTATTAAAATTATTTGCAGTCAAATAAAATCCATTCCAGTAAAATAGGCGGGAATTTTCTTAAGATTCAATTTGTTGTAACCAATCCTAATTTGAATTAGTAATACTAATTAGAAATTAATCCATTATCCTCGCCTACTAAATACTAATTTTTAATTACTAAATTATTGATTTTATTGTCCTTTATTATCGAACACAGTACGAATAGCGACGTTCAAGATGGTAGAACCGGGGAACGATATTTCACACATGTTATAAACGAACTTCTAAAGTAATCCTGTCGCCAGGAAGGGAAAATACGACGTTGTCGCAGGACAACGATGCGTGGCTATCGAAACACGAGAATAAACGCGATTCGCGTAGGCTTCCCTCTTTAAACTGCCACAATTTAGATCCTAACTATAGAATTAATTAAAAGAAAGAAATGAATGCAATAAAAAAAAAAATGAAAAGTATCTTGTAACGAAGGTTCGAAGTATTTCTTTTTTTGGTAGGACATGGCACCCTTCGAGGGCGAACACTTTGTACAATTTCACTTCCATTTCCGTCGTGAATTCTAAGCAAATTTGTTAACTCTTTCACTCACAATTTATTTACAAAATTTGGAAAGTTCTAAATTCCTAAAAATATGTAAAATAAACAATTTTGAATTTTTCAAGAGAATAGAAGAATTAATTTTCATTGAAAATGTTCTAGATGGAGCAAAAGGGTTAACGAATGCGATATCGTCTCTTTTTTTTAAATCGCTTTGTACGGTCGTTTATCCGTGAATTGTAAATCTCGATTTTGACGAACAGAATGGCCTATTAATACGACGAACGAACCGTGGATTGTAAATACACGAGTCACAGTCTGACGTAGGGAACGAACGTGACCCAGAATACTCACGTACGCGTATAGTCGAATAAATAATTGAAATAGAAACGGGGATGTGGAAGAAGAACGGATGTATCGTCTGTACTTACCGACACTTACCGACACTTACCGACACTTACCGACATCGATGCCTGTAAAGCATCAAGCGATTTCTGGATTCATTACGGATCCAAGGTGCGAAATTATTCGATATTTGTTTTTATCAATTCAACATTTTATAAGTTATCAGTTTAATTATTTATATAGAATTTTTGATCGATTAGTTGTTTAATGCTGTTTTGAAATTCAAGAATTCAATTTTGATGACTTTTGAGAGTTTGCTAATTTTTAATCGTGTAATTTCTTTTGCTAAAACTTAATTTAGCAGACGTTGATTATTTTATAATCGAATTTAATCTGGAAGAACACTTGGTCAGTATCGAGATTTTCAAATCCAAATTAATGTATAATTTAATTGTACTGGATGGTCCAAAGAGTTTGTTAAGAGGGATGTTCGAGTATTTAAATATCTATCTGTTAAGGCATTTAAGCAATGATATTTTGACGATTTTTCAGGATCCTCGAGGTCCTTGAAAGTTTTCAAAGTTTCAAACGATACGTGGATATTGATATTCAAAAATAATTATTAGGCCCGTCGCTACGAATGTTGGATAATTGTTTCGGGAGAAATAAAGGCACGAAGGTGTTCATGAATTTTATTAACGAAATTGTGGAATTTAGAGACTTAGGAATCGTCTTTTGTCAAATTACACGGGCGGATCCACGATTAACGCAATCTGTTGTAAAATGTGGTTGGTGTAAGTTTAAACATAAAAGAAATTTTGAATACAATTTTGTGTACCCGTGTCTTTTTTTGTACCTTGATGAATAAATTTCCCAAAAATACATTTTTAACGATTTGTAATCACCTTACACGTGTCGTAATTAAAAAATTTGTCAAATTAAGAAAACAAATGACGAAAATTGATATTAATTTATGTTATTTATAAAAAGAAATGTAGTGTCTTTGTAAAAGTGTTAACTTATAATATTCCTTTTTTATTTTTAACAGGTGATAATTTAAATTTAACTGGACTATTTTTTAATTTCATAAATAAAATTGCATAGCAATTTTACATAGAATGATTCCTTGGAACATTTTGCATAAAAAATTATTAAGTAACAATACTAAAAAAATTAATAATTTATGAGATATTTTAATTTTTTTGACATTGTGCTCTGATAACTTTTTAAATAAAATGTTTCAACAAATGAAAAGTGTACGATTTTGTTTACACGTTTTACGAAAATTAAATTTTCGCGCTGTGTTTGATTTTAATCGAACCACCGTTGTATACGTTTCGCGTCTGTGTGGGTCACGATTGACCCAGCTCCCGTGTTCGAGCGTTAATAAAAATCTTGATTTCAGTAAATTTCATTAATCAAAGACGTTGAAGAATTTCGTCGATCATATTTCGTGTACAGAGAACACCGACGGTGGCGGACGCGTTTGAAAGCACTTCTCAGATATTAACGTTTTATTAATAACCGAAAATGAGGTTGTCTCGTTGTCTGAACCGATACTTTACGTCAGTGCAATTCGATGATCGATCACCCCTTTATGGTTCTATCAATATTGGCGAAAAAAACCTCGGGAACACGTTTAGACGATCAACCTTCTGATGGATGATACGAGCTTCTAGACAATCGATTTGCTTTATTATATTTATCTTCTGAACTGCATAAGAAAATTGCCAATATCGCCTTTCAAGATCCACTTAAAAAAAAAATAATTAGCAGCACAATTATTTTCATAAATTGAAATGAAAAGAAATATACAGTTAACATTAAAATTACCAAAGAATTTGAAATGACTTGCTTCAGGTTTGTAATTTTAAATTAAAAATTTGTTATTAACTTATCCACTTAAAATAAATAATAGTATAAGGAATATATGTGATGGTCACAAATTTATTAATTGTATTTGTTTATTGCATTTTCTTTATTCTGAATTTAGTAGAAACTTAAATATCGACTGTGTTAACGTTGAAACGAATCGAATTACAACCATGATATATTTATCTACTAAGGAAACAAAATGTATTCGTCTGTGTTTAAAAAGAGTCGTGTATCTGCTTATCTTTACAGAAAATTCTTTTTCCTAACCGTCGTGTGCTGAAAATAGCCACCCTCCATCTCTATTTCTGCGTCTCCTACTTATTCAAACCAATAAGAGCTTCTTTTTGACATGGTAATAACTTTTTCTTAATCATTTCTCATATGTTACATCGCAGCAAATGTATACATGTTAATTTGTACAATCTAAGATATAGAGCCAGGAAATTTAAAAATATTAACAATATAAGTGTTGCAGAAGTTGGTAGTATCAATAAAACAATGTGATATATATTTATAATAAGTAATAGCAATATTATTCGTCATAAATGTTAAATATACTTTACCACCCTCTTATTTGAAAGAAAATTGAAAATAATGAAGGACTGTCCCCTCTGAGGGGACACGAAAAGAATGCAGATGATTTTTAAAGGAAATATAAATAATTCCAAGATTAATTAAATAAATTTCCAAGTTTAAGATTTGTAAGATTGTAATTTTGATGAAATTTGTTCAGTGAAACTTCTTAAAATTCGGCTACAAACACCGCGGGAGGCCGAGTATTGGAAGGCTCGTCTTGTCTGACCAGTGGCCGACTCGTTCCACTTACGGTCTGTCCCTACCCCAGGTGACGATAGCAAAAAGAAAACCGAGGGCGAGGCAACACATTGCAAACAGCCTCGTATCCACTTGATGTTCATTCCACGTTCAGATTTCGAAACGTTAGCATCAGTTCTCTCTCAGTGCTCGAAGGAAAACGAAAAAGAAAATTCGGCCCTTCCACGAACGTTACGGCACGTTTCTCTTTTATTAGACGAGCCCGCTGCTGCTCGAGCATAGCGGACCGAAAACGCGTGTTCTCCAGTGCGTTTTACAAATCTGCAGGGAAATCGAGCCAGTTTTTCCTCGGAAAATTCGTGATTCGTGAGAGCCACGTGGTTTCGCGATGACCACGACGGAAACGGACGTGACGTCGAAGGTGGAGAGGTACTTCGACGAACAGAAACGGAAGTGCAACGAAATGATGAACGAGTGTAAGTTCCACGAAGACAATTTCTATGAACCTGATCCAAAATACTTATTTTAGTATTAATAATGAATGTTATTTTGTTAAATTTGACTAAAATCTTAAACAATCTTAACTAGCTGACTACCATGGTGGTCAGACGCATTAAACTTTGTACAATCGAATGATTAATAAAGGGAAGGGTAAAGCAGACTGTGAATATTGGTACTGTTAAAGTAATAGTGCAAAGTAACAATTTGAATGGTTACGAATTCTTAATAATTGGAATTTAAGTGTGTCTGACCACACACGTCTGTTTCCACTAAGTAGACAACGTCTTAACAAATGAACTTTGTGAACAGATCTGAACGTAACATCGACGAATGGCAACTTCAGTGCACAATTTCGTCACTGTCCCCCATACTTCGATGGATTACTTTGCTGGCCGTACACCATGGCATCGACCACTGCAATTTCCCCGTGTCCTACGGAGTCTGACTTCCTTCGCGACACAGGGTCGTCGAGAAACACCTTTGACCTTGACAATCGTGCGATCACGATGGCCACGAAGGTGTGCCTCGCCAGTGGCCAGTGGTATACCAATAACGAGGGTATTCCGTGGAGTAATTACAGTTTGTGCGAATTGTCCGACGAGTTCACCGCTCGATACCTCATGGAGACCATCGTGGACTTCGGGATTGGGATGACCCATTCGCGGGATTATGGGAACTTTGAGTCCTTCCTGTTGGATGTAAGAATCAATCGAACTTGTCGAATTTTAAATATAATTTAGTGTACCTGACTTACCTTTGGTTAAGAACCTTGAGTTTAATATAAGATTTATTCCTAATAGAAATGGTTGCCCATCGTAAGGATCGTCTCCCAGATAGGATACGCCACATCCTTCACCATGTTGATCATTGCAATGATAATATTTTCTTTGCTCAGGTAATTTTGACCACTTTGTCCTTTTTATTATTAACAATTTGAAACATCGTTATTCTTTCATGGTAGGAAGCTGAGGAATCCAAGGAACCGACTGCACATGCACCTGTTCGCATCCTTTATCATGAGAGCGTTCATGGCGTTGATCAGAGACTGGATCTTCGTGGATGGGGTCGGTTTGGCTGTGGATGTCGTCTACGTGGATGAGAAGAATGCTTTTATCAAGCAACGAAACGTAGGCATGTCAAAGAGTCCGTAAAAGTGAATGAAAGAGTTCGTTCGATCCTAGGGTACATTGGTAGAGTATATTGTCAAGGACTGGGTTTAGTATACTATCAATTTTAATATGTTGTAGACTAAATTCAGCAGTCTGTTAAGTAGTTTGCACCTCATTTACAAAGTAGCCACTATATTCTACCAACTTAGCCTAGGTACTACCTCAACTCTAACCCCTTCTACTCTACCAAAAGCTAATTTTGGCACTTTCACATAAATATAATAAATCGATTTCTTTCGCCTGCAAAGTATCAAAGTTCTCATTCAACGATGGATTATTTTTATACCCAAAAGACCGCGGATTATTGGAAATTTTGAGTCATAATCGAAATCCTGTTAATCAGTCGGTTCTTAATAATTCGATCACGGGCATCGTTGATCACGATCATCTTTCTGCAGACAAAATAAACGAAAGATGGTGGAAAACACTCGATTCCAGGATAACATTGAAACGATCAGTTCCAGACGTTGATCTGCAAGACGATCACAAGCGCCTGGCAATACTTCATCGTCGCCAATTATTCGTGGATCCTAATGGAAGGTTTATATCTTCACAACCTTGTCGTCCTGGCGTTTTGCGCTGACAGTGCAGCGATCAACCTGTACATTCTGATGGGTTGGGGTATGATTTCGTTCGTAACCTTAATAATTAACCCTCTACATTAGAAAATCAGAAATATGGGTTAATTATTGCCAAATGATTTTCACTATTTCTCTTCGAGTTATAGAGGGTTAAATTGTGATGAAACAAGGTTGAAGAGATTTATTGATATATTTTTTTTTTTTCAGGGTTGCCTGTTTTCGTGGTGGTTCCTTGGATAATTATCCGTGCCACGATCGAGGACACACTTTGTTGGACCACTCACGATAATCCTTCTGTGTTCCTGCTTATCAGAATTCCCATCATGATATCAACTTTAGTAAGTGTTCAATTATTTATTTACTGTGAGTACATAGAAATTGTAAAATATTAAAAATTGCTTTTATTTTAATTATTGTAACGCTAACACTGATTACGATTCTCAGTTTAACTTCCTGCTGTTCATCAACATAGTCCGTGTGCTTTTCATCAAATTCAAGACTTCCGTGCACCTGCAACGCAAGAAGATGCAGTACAGGTAACTTCGATGATTAATTAACGTCCATCAATGATTTATTACTTGTTTGGAATAATATTGTTTAAGCGAATTGAATTTCTCTTCGCGCAGCAGGTGGGCTAAGTCAACTTTGGTACTGGTGCCTCTGTTTGGCGCTCATTACACACTCTTCCTGGGCCTTTCTTATCACAAGGATCATCGTGTGGAACTCGTCTGGCTCTTCTGCGATCAGTTCTTCGCCTCTTTTCAAGTATTTCGTTTAGAAAATTTGCTGTTTTCACAGATTAATTGTTCCTTCGTTAATTAAAATGCAATTTAGCCGAAGTCAACCCTTTGGCTCTGGCTGAAAATATTATATTCTTTGATAGAAGTTAGGAAATTAGGGAAAGTTATAGAAATCAGAAAAATTAATTACAAAACTTGGAAGTTTCAAGAACTTAGAACCCTGCACGTATATGGCCAGAACGGAAGGGTTAACATATCATTGGTCAAACAATTGCACGAATTATATGGATCATCATCCGTATTACGATCCGTTTCGCACTATTTTTCAGGGTTCGTTCGTGGCTTTATTGTATTGTTTGCTAAACATCGAGGTGAGGACGGAAATAAAACGTGCATGGCGAGCCAGATGGTCAAAGAACGTGAACGTATTCATCTCGAATTGCCGCGAATCAAGAAGAAGAATATCGAATCGTCATTGCAGACGATCGAACGATTACGAGCAGCCCACCGTATCCGGGGCGACCCTGAGGAATTTGTTCACCTTGCAACCGGAAAGAAGATCGAACAACGATTACTGGCCAAACGTGATGGAAATGGAGACTGGATAAAACGATTCAAAGGAGACGATAAAATCATATAAATCCTGGAATTAACGAAAAATTATCTCTGTATATTGATAGAGTGTATTTTGTGTCCCAAGTGGATGATTTTATAGAAATTCACTGATAGTACTGTGACGTTGCACTTCATCAATTTTTCTTCGAATCTTTGAATCTTCATTTTATTTTTATTTTACAGAAACTTGAATTTTATTTATTTTTTCATTTGTTTGGACGATGTGTTTCTTGAACGAATTGTATAATAAAATTGAAGATTCAGAAGGGGTTGAATTTTTGTGTGTTTTTGTGAAAGAAGAAGGTATGGTGATTGATAATATAGTAAATGATTTGGTATTGAAGTTGCAATCGATAAAAATGCTTGTGAATTCCTTTTATACCATCTGGTACTGAAATATCGATTATTTCAGCGATGGTGCGACCCTGTTGGTGCTGCACCCTCGCGTTGCTACCCTTCGTTCCTCGAAGAATTCTTTCTAATTCTCCTGGTTTCAGGAAGATAGTCGTACGATCACATTAAAACTACCCCAATTTTAATTCTTTTCTTCGAAAGCCTAATATACATTTCAATTCTTTTATTTAAAATTTCATCAAAATCACTCGAATCCCTTTTCTTCCAAAGCTCATCAAAACCACCCTCTTTTGTTTAAAGTTTATCCAAAACCACCCCAATCCTTTTTTTCAGAGGCTCATCAAAATTGCTGGAGGTTGTTTTGAAAATTCATCAAGATCAATTCTTCATCCCCTTCTTTTTGAAGCTCTATCTGTCAAAAGTCGCGTGTCCGTTGAAGGGGGATGAGAAAAGGCGTTGAAAATGGAGGGGTTAAAGTAACGAAGCGTGAACTATCTCATGACACCGACAACCACCAGGAAACGTTAATCGAGAACCGGTCGATTAGAGTGCGGTTCGCCTTATCTTGTCTCTTGTTACAAAGGTATATAATACGTGACACGTGTCACGCTCGTGTAACACGTATATTACAACGTGTAAAGCGTCGATTGCTTCGGACAATTTTTCTTTCACCCTTTCACCACCGCGTCTCGTAATTTGTCCAAACAATTTGTATAATTGCGAGAAAACTACCCCCTTTGGATTCAAAGATTTTTTGTGGTTTTATAGGGCTGGATTTTAATTTGTTACAGAAATGTTCTATTTTAGGGTGTTTAGGAGTGCTACTTTCTTTCTCTAATATTTTGTGTACTGTATTTTGTTATATGAAATATAGAATTATCTTGGGTTTAATTCTTCTACAATTGTACTCAAGATTTTTAAAAGGTAATTAAAATTTCCTACTTTAATAATAAAATTTCTCTCTAAACAGAATTTAATGAATTTACTTTGTTCAATTCTTTTTAATATCTTATTTTATATTTTTTAGGGACACTGGTACCAAGGGATTAACAAGGGGGACAATTTACTACTCTATGGTAAGCTTCAATTAATTACAATTACTCATCCTTCAGAATAATTAATATTTTTCATATTTTTTCAACTTAATTAAAAATTATTTCACCCTTCTCCTTGAAGGAAAAGGAGAATAATTTCACATTCTTCAATAAATATTCTTGTAACTATTGTAACAACAATATAACCCCGAATTCCAAATTATTTAATAATCTTCTCTCTATCCACTTAACAATGATACAATTTCTCTTATCACCCGTTATTACAAATTCTGCACAATTGTCCACCAAAAAAATGAAACACCTGAACAACACAAAACTTCTTCCTCGAAGAATAAGACCTTTAATCGCAGGCTGGAGCCCAGAAGAGTCGCATGATCGATAAAATGGTCCACCCATTGGCACATTCGCATCCCTGACGAGTAAAACGTTCCATCGTCCTCGATGGCAACAGAATGGCGGCCTTTGGAGGGCGGTCTCATCCCCCGTTCTCGACCATTTCATTGGAGAACACCGAGGGATGCTGCGCGACGGAGACGAACGAGCCTCGAACGGAAGACGAACAACGAAGGGATGTTTCCGGGGGCGTGGCCTACGAGATGACGAGATAATCCTGGATCCTGCACGCAGGGGTGCAACCTGGCCGCACGAGAGTCGCAGATTCTTATCAGAGACGTTGCTGATCTCGCGAAGTGATCGTCCTTGAACAGGTTCATCGTGTGAACATCACCCCCTCGGATTGATATCTTTTATACAAATAACGAGGTAAATAATAAAGGGGTGTACCGAAATCGGGGTGCAAGTGGTGGTTCGTTTCGTAGGAAAGTGGATGTCGTAAAAATGTTAATTTGAAGCTTTGTTCGTTCTTCTTTTATAAAAATAAGGTGAATCTGGTAAACGAAAAGGGTGTAAAGGGGGTAAAAGTAGTGATTTAGTGAATATTACGAAATTATGAAAGTAATAACAAGACTCTGTAGTGATTTGAACAGTGATTTATTTTTAAATTGAAAATAATGTTTTGTTCTGTTCTATATTCTAAAAGTGTAATTAATTATATTAATTTTAATATTATTATAACATCAATTAGTATTCTTTCTTTTCTCAACAAAAAATTTGCAACATTTAAGGTAGACTAAAGTGACAGAAAATTAGATGGTTAATAAAACAGAATGGGGATAAATAAACGAAGAAGAAGGAACAGGACCCTGTTAAAGGATATATAGTTTGTACCCCCATGGGGCTCTTAAATTTCGAGCAATTCGATGAAATTCGACGAAAGGTGGGATTGTATTATTCAGAAAAAACCTTGTCTCCCTGTATCTTGTCAATTATTCACGGTGAACAACCCTCTGGTCTCGTTCGATCTGATTCTTATGGTAAACCAGCGATTCGTATGGACATCTTCTCGTGGTCGCCTTAATATTTCAAGAAAACCACCAGATTTCGACACCGTTTCACATCTCCTTTGATTTTTACATTTTTTCATCTTGGTGCTTTAACTATTATTCAATTTTTGCTATATTATTAAATATTAATACTCTTTACTGGAAGGGAAAGACAAACACAAGAATCAACTCTTTCCCTACGTTTAGCAAATATTTGATCACGTTATTATTTCGCGCCAGGAATTCCTCTTATTCCGAATTTGGACACGATTCCCCAAGGACTTGGCCGATTTCTGCCTAAAGGGGTGTTTTTCGGGAAGCTTTATCCCAGGGGGTGCTAATTCAACACCCCACGTAAAAACATAATAATCGATCCCACAATTATTCATTTGTTCCTAATAAAAATAAAATTTCTTAAACCTTTTGTAAAATGTATATTGAAAAAGGATTTAACCGTTCAATTTTAATTTTGAATCTTTGAAAATCATGAAAATTATTGAAAAATTGTTCCAGAAATCAAGCAAGAAAATGAACATTCAACGTGCAACTTCCATTTCACCCCAATCGAGCTTCCGTTTACGACGAACGTAGGGAAGAAGATTTTGATTCGAGCAAGAATTGTAGCAAGAAACTTTTCTGTCGAAAACCGGTGTTTTCTTCGATCGTAAAGAAAATGGCGAACGGTGGACACGGGGTGGTGGTGAATGGGGTGGGTGCTGGCACCCTTTCGCGCGAAGAAAGACGTCGACGCAGAAGAGCCACACAAAAATATCGAACTGCACATGCGACCAGGTACAATTTTTTCTATGGAAAATTAATTCTTGAATAACATTGAAATAACAATACAAATTCATATTCTAAGTGCAATAATTTTAAAAAATGTGTAACGTTCGTTTCGTCCAAAAAGTAGATGGAGTGTAAATATTAAATTAAATCAGTGTATCTTTATCTCGCGATCTAACACTGTAAAACGAATTGATTCTATTTTCTGCAGAGAAAGGGTGAGAGTGGAGGCGTTCAATCTAGCATTCGCGGAATTACGGAAGCTCCTTCCGACGCTACCACCGGACAAGAAGCTTTCGAAAATCGAGATCCTGCGATTGGCCATCTGTTACATCGCCTACTTGAACCACGTCCTCGAAGCTTGAAGGGAACGAGCTTCCTCTCTTTTCTGGAAGGATTATATTTTTGCAGAGCTCGCATAAGTGCCATGACACTTGGATCGGACCAATTATTCAACCAGATGGGATACACGATGGTTCAAAATCCTTTGATGACCATCAAGTATCGTTAATTGCCTCCTCCAAATTATTTCTTTGAAATAAAATTCCAATAATTTTGTGAAGCAAAACGTCCTTATAAAATATATATGGTCATCAAGGTAACACTGATAACACAATCTTTTGTCTTCTGATGATTTACGAGTACGCGTTCGAATAAAACTGGAGTGCAACTATTCGAACTCTTAAATCAATCTTGTTCCATGGATTAGAGAAGCGTCCCGGGGGATGGTCGCACCCCAACCGGCCCGTATCCTAAATCCTCCGTGTTTCACCCTGTGTGAAACGATTCTTCTCGCATAACCATCCTTCTGCAATCGAATGCACTTCAGTTTCCTGTTTACCAGCGATCATCAAACTGGACAGACGTTCAGAAAGGAATCAACTTCACGGGTCATCAAGTTCCTTCCTCGTTTCCATTATTCTTCTTTTTTTTATCCTGTGTCGCATTTGTTGGGGGTGCAATACGCCTAATCGTCGGAGTTTTCGAATCAATTTTGAAATTTGAAGATAGATCGTGTTGTAATTTGAAATCTGCCAGAATTGGCAATTTAATCCTTTTGATACAAAGAATAATTATTTATATTTTGTTTAAGGGTTGGAAACAATTTCAATTGCAAATTCGAGAATTTTAGATTGTTTAAATACTTTTATTAAGAATTTGATACATTCGAAGGCGCTGAACTTCAGGGTTCGATACTGGTATTGATTTTCCCTGGCACCTGAGACCACCCCTATTCCTCAAATTTTTATTTTCAAACCATCAGTTTTCAGTAAAATTGATTAATATCTCGCCGCAGCAATTTTCTTGAGTGAACCGTATTATCCAACGCGCAAGCAATCAAATTACCTTCTTTTTCCTCTTTCTGCAATTATCTAAATGGATTATTGCAACGTTCAGGCGTGAACGCGGTACGGATCCTTGTTCCAGTCGATCGAAGAAAGCAAGGAAGCGAGTTTTGTCGCGGCGTTGAAATAAAAAATGGTAGCGAAGAATTTCGACGAGGCGATCGCCTACGTGAACGCGATCAATCGCGTTTGGACGCTGAGGAATTACGAGCAGCCCCAAAATAAAATCAGATTCTTGTGCAGCTGGTCTTACGCGATCGTCATTGTGATTCTGAACGCGACGAGCTCGATTCTCGGCGATTTGTTCATAGTGCATCAATTATCAACCAACAAAGAAAGTATCGTGTACTTGTATATGACATTCGTTTACATTTTAGCTAACATTTGTATGATGGTGTTGAGTCTGTATCATTCGAAGGTTCGTGATCTTAGAATTTTTACATTGATGAATTTGAAATTCTTATTTCGGGAAATTATTAAGTATTAGGTGTGCAAGTAGGTTCAAGTGAAATTAATATTCCCACTGCAAAACCTTTGAAGTTACTATTTGCGGGAAAATAATTCCAATTTGTAATCGCAGCCAAACTTATTTGTACACCCAATAGAATAGGCATCATCTCGCTTCCAGTAGAACTTTCTAATCATTATATATAATTTTTCATTTAATTCACACGTCTTCGTTTAGAACGCATTGACGTACAAGAAGGACATTTACATGGTGGACGAAAGATTCAAGAAATTGGGGTTGACGTTTAACTATCAGCACATGTTTCTCCGAGTTGCGGTCCTTGCGTGCTTATGGTGGATCCATATGATCGTAACGTTAGCATATTTTATGAAATGTTTGTGGAACAATAGTAAGACACTGTTCGTTTTCTTTGGTATGGTGAACTATGTTTTTGGAAGCAACATCGGATCGAACATCCTCTTCGACTTCAAGATAAATTTATTGTACGTGATACAGAAAGAAATCTTGACAAATTTTAAATTTTCTTGTAATAAAAATTACACTGATCACGATACAATATTGAGGTATTTTTATGGGGTACAGCTGGCTAGGTGTGAGATTCAAACAGCTGAACAAGCTCCTCAGCTCGATCATCGTGAAGGATCGTCAAACGGAACAAGATATCAAAACGATTAGCGGGTTGTTTCGAAATTCTTATAGGTCGAAAGCGTTTCCGGAGAACCGTGTCCTGGGTATCGAATACGAGCCACGATATATCATAACGAAGCTTCAGGAGATCAGGTAAATCGGTATTGACTTTGTCTTGGCTTGACACTGTCAAAGCAGCCCATAACGAAAGAGTTAAGTTAGATACATCCACTGTGCAACGAAACAAATTTCTTTTTAAAGATGCATACATCTACATCTGTGCTGCATGTCGAAACGATTGAACAAAATATTTGGAGCCCAGATAATGATATACTCCCTGTCCGTGTCGGTGTATTTTACTATAATTTGCTACTATATCTACGATCACATTCGTGGGTCGAGAGGCATACTCCAGTTTGAGACAAGTATATTGGTGGTGATGTTGTTGGATGTGCTCTTCAGTATCGTGAAACTTGTCATAGTGAGCTATAACGCCGAATACACGATGAGACAGGTGATATATTTCATTTTTTACAAAAACGAAGCCCCATCCAAAATTTTTGCAAAAGAAATTCTCAGCTACCCCCACTTCCGGTTCTTAGACTAGTTCTAGAACACCCTGTGTATTTAATCTTTAGGCAAACAAGATAGCAAAGATCGTCCACGAGTTTTCTTTGTACGAGGCAGACGCACAACTGAAAGAAGAGGTGAGAAGAATTATTTAAAAATTTAATTTAATTTTCATCTGGAAAATAAGTTCTTATTTGTTTATAGATCCTCCAGTTCTCTTTTCAAATATCGCAACTGGGAAATTCAAAGGCCACCTTTTTTGGATTGAATTTCACATTTCTACGAGAGGTTGGTGTTCCCTTTTTTCTAATAATTCTTTTGGGACGATAATTATTAATTAATTAGTTGTATGTTACAGTGTGTTGCTTTTGTGACCACGTCCTTGGTCATCATCATCCAATGGAAGCAAAACAGTGATTTGGACGAGGAGGATGTAGCCAATGTAACCGATATTATCCATTGAACCAGATTCAATAAACAATTTTGTACAATTGATCAAAAGTGATTACAATAAACAATTCAAAAATACAAGTGAACTCCAGATATAATTGATACTGAAATAGCAAATAAAATAATAATTTATATTGGCTGAAATTAAATTGAAAATGCAGCACTTACAACAATTATTGCATACTACATTTGCATACACTAAATTACACTTAATCGCTTCGAGTGCACACATTCTTTTTTCTTATCAATAAATTCGTATCTTTAATATCTTCCGTATCTAAGATATTAATCATCGACAATACACCATAAAGGTCGAAACTGCATAACAATTTTCATTGCCTTGACTATATCGATCCGAATGAATTATTGTTCATTACTTAACCGTCTATTAATTTCCATCAACGTGGCAAGATAATCATCCGTCCGACCATCGAAGGGTGAACCGATGGACAGTGAAGCGTCGATCTTCAACGGTGTTCCGTTAAAACAGAAACATGTACAATCCAGGGTCGCTGAGTGAAGCGATCAGACCGATGCTTCTGGTGAACATGCTCTTTGGATTGTGGATAATCAAAGATCCTAAAAAATTCAATCAGAGACTCATAGAAGCGATCTACATTACACTCTTCCTTACGGTGTACGTCAGTTCCTTTTCGTACACTTACATAAACTTAAATGATTTCCAATTGTTCCGGGCGTTCGTTCTAAATGAAATGGTACTGAAGATTGCGTTCATATTCCAAGGGATAACAGTCGGTATTTTACTCGTTACGGGAAGGTTCATCTCGAGGGTGAGTTTCTTCAAGAATATTGTAATTAATATTAAGGGGTGCCACGTTAACTGCCGCAGTGGAAATAGACGCGTGTGGTCAGACACTCTTAAATTCCAATTATTAAGAGATCTAATGTAATCGTTCAAATTGGTACTTTCCACTATTACTATAATATTACCAATATTCGCAGCTTGTTTTCTTTTATTAATTATTTGATTATAGAACTTCGAAAATTGCTGATATTTATAATTTATAAATTATAACATTTAAATTTAATTTTTAATTGCGCAGTATTATTTTCACGTTCTTTTTCTTCGCAGAAAGTACGAAAGTTGATCGAGCAGGTCGAAGAATACGACCGAGTTACGGAGAAAAGAGGCATACCAAGAAATTACCACAAACTGCATCATTATCAGTGGTATCATTTTGGAGTGAATTTCACGATGATTATTATCCATTTTTTTTTTCTACTCGGGTGGTTAGAGCCCCCAATGGCATTTACTTCGAAAAAAATAATATTTATGTCGACATACTGCTTTTTGATGTTGTTCAATAAAACCTGCATTTTCTCCCTTCTCACCTGGCTCAAGTACGAAATCAAAGAATTATTTGCTTTATTCGATTTTTTTATTTAATCTATAACGATTAACGTTAACATTTATATAATATATTACAAAAATGACTATTCTACAACTACGTACATCTTATCGCTTTAGTATTATAACTCGTTAATACCTTCGATCGTTTCAAACACCAGGTGCGTCAAACACAAGTTCAAAGAATTGAACGATTTACTTCGAAGCTTAGACACCACGAAGACGAATGTGTGGTCGAAAAGAAAGAACTTGACGATATTCTACGATTTCGAGAACAAAAGATTCAACTCGTTCGAGGATACGCATGCTCAACGACGCAAAGGGAACGCGAACACCATAAGAATAATCAAGTAAAGTACCTTAATTGGTTAATGATTCTGTAAATGTTATTCAACGCTATTCTATAATTTTTCAAAATTATAGACAAGCTCATTTAGAGTTGGTCACGATCGCTCAGGAAATAAGCGACACCTACGGGATTTGTATGCTCCTCTTGATGTTCAACTCGTTCATCTACCTCACTAGCTTCTTCTACATGCTCTATAGGATCTTGTGGATCAATCTTCAAGCAATAGCTGTCATTGAAGAGATACTTCTATCGATGTACTTGGCAATAGTCTTCGCGTTAGGAATATACGTAGTAAGCAACAGTTGTAACGGAGTGATCGCCGAGGTAAAAGTAATCAGCTCCATTAATTATTCAACAATATCATTCTTCTAACAATAATTATTCGTTCCTCGTAGTCTGCGCTTGCCGGCGAAATCATTTGCAAACTTTACGATCCATCGTGCAGCAAAGAATTTTACACGGAGGTGAACCCTTTAATCCTTTCGTTCTTATGAATGTTAATTTCATTTTTTTCCAAAACAAAATAAACAAAAATCATTCTTTTGCAGATTCGAAACTTCTCTTTGCAATTGCTCCAGAATCCTTTGAAATTCACAGCCTGTGGATTCTTCATGGTGGACAGCTCGTTCATTATAAAGGTACGTTGCTGCTTACCATCGAATTATCAATTTCTACTCTTGTCGATCTTCTTTCAGATCACCCAGTCGATCATCACGTACCTGGTGATTCTGATTCAGATGGCGGACATAACGATGGACAAAGATAATCAAAATTTGACACGCAATGCTTCGTCCACTTAGTTACACAAAATTGAAATAGTGTAAATTGGTTTATGTTTATTTAAACGTTTGTGAAGCGTTTAACACCTTCCATTAGAAACCATCGCCCATATTAAAAATTCTTTAATTTATTTTAAAGATAACAAAATATCATGGCAATTAAAGTGTTAATCATAACTTTTCTGCTTAAAAGGTATAATTCTTCTGGTTGCGGTGATTTCGATAAAAGACGATTGAAATTCATGAGAAATTGAATGTTTCTAATTGGAATCCAGTGTACGGAGTACTTGTAGAGTGTTCACCCTAACAATTTTCCGCCAATTAGAACGTGGACAGGGATGATGCCTCGATTACACTACACCCCATACGATTCCAGATGGAGGCGTTAGCCCGTGAAATTCGGTAATCTTGAAACTCGATAGCTCGTAATTCGGTCAAGCCACTTTCTACTTTCGTCTGACCCTAACAGATTCTTAATTTGCGAAAATGGCGTCTCTAAATCGAACTACCTTCCAAATTAATACATTTTTATCAAACCTTACTAGTCTTTCAACTTTAAACTCTGCTAGTCTTTTGTTGAGAAAACCTTGAAACGCCCTATATAAATTATCCCAAAATTCCTGTCTTTCGTTTTTTTCAAACGTTACAACAATTGGTGTAGTGTCGACACGCGTTTACAACGCGTATAACATTAATTGGGTATTAAGGGTGCGAAGGACGGTGGCCGTCAGGAGCCACCTGCTACCAGAGGGGCGAGGAGAATTGATATATCGCACCCGAGGGAGAAGCTAGGCCGGTCTGGAATGGGCATGGGTACCGGTACCATCCTTAATCCTCTCCCATCTCGTTAACTAAAATTCGTAAGAGACACCTCGGCTTTATTGTCGATTAAATTATTCCGCTCGGTGAGAATCGTGGTCGATCCCCAATGTACGATTAAACATTTCAGAAATTTATCAATAATATTCCATTGTATTCAGAAAATTATATTTCAAGTTGTTTAACAATATTTTTGAATTGTGGTGGGTAATGAAGTTAACCCTCAGTTCGGTGACTTAAGTCTAATATTTTTTATTTAGATGATACAAGTCCCATTGTTGAATTTTTGTGAAGTTTAACATTAGTAATGAACGTTATTATTCTGAGCAATTATATTACAATTATACAATTATGGTTGCACGTAAAGCGAAAGGACATTGAACCAAAGGAAAGTGGTCTTCCTCGACCGAAGCATATGGGTCGGATTAGCGATGGAGATTTTAGAAGAGTAAACGTAGACAGGCTGCCGCGATTCGAATAATCCGCAAACGTCGTTTATCATGTCGAAACGGATTCACCCTACCAACACAGCCACTCCTACTTCGGGGTGCAAGTATCCTTCGCCAAACATATTCCCGGCATATTTATTAATATTGAAACGGGGCGTGTTGTACTTGGTAAAAAAATAATATCAGCAGAGGGACGAATATTTGCATATCAAAATAATATATACAAGTTTATATCGTATTTACAATACCATCGTTATTTTTTATATTTCAATTTGTTCTTCAACTTCTTCGGATTTATTCCGTAGATCTTTAACCTCTCTGGATTCAGGGAAGCAACATCGCCATTTATATTATTATTCTTCGTGTCTTTCTTCATCTTGCCCGCCATCTTCTTCTTCTTCTTGTTCTTCTTCGTGATCTTTTCTTTCACTTTTTGTTTCTTCGACTGCTTGACACCTGATTCGTCAGGTTCGTTAAGATTTTCACCCTGCTCTTCTTTACGTTTCTTCTGGGCTGGCTGCTCAGGTTCCTCTTCAGGTTCTTGCTTTCGTTTCTCAACTTTCGAACCTTGTTTTGCTTCCTTTTTAGGTTCTTCGAGTCCCTCGTTATTTACAGACACGACTTCAGCGACTGAGTCGTTCCTAACTTCTTGTTTCTTCTTCTTCCTTCGACGCTTCTTCGTTTCCGTGGACTGTACGGTATTTACAGTTTCCTTGTTATCTACCTCTTCTTCGTCCTCAGGATTGCTAAAAGATATTAAATACAAAATGAAAAAACAATCATTTTAGAAAATATTTGTCTTCTATTTAGTATCTTACGTGTATAAGCTTCTGAGTATCTTCTTCTTGAGAGACTCGTTTCTAGCCTTCTGCTTGTACATCTGAACGTCGTTCAGTTCCGCGTGTTCCGGTTTGTATTGCAAAGCCTTCTTCAGCGAACACCACTTATTCAATTCTTTATCATCCGCCGCTAATATCTGATGGAAGAAATATATTATTGAAAATTGCAAGATAAATGAAAATTTAAGTGTCACCCATGTATGGGGGATATAAAACTTACTTCTTCAACGCTTAAACCATAATCGTTTGGCACGACTTTTCTGTATTTAAATCTACAAGGTATGTCACCGATCATATCTTCATAATCCAAAGAATAATACTTGTCGAAGTACTCCTCGTACGACTGGTACACTTTTGGGTCAAATTTAGGCTTCTCTTTGGATATTAATTCAGCAAATTTGGATTTCCGTCTGCGTTTCCTTTTCTTCGTTCCTTCCGCTTCCTCCTTGACGCTTTTTGTCGGGTCGTAATCAGCGTCCATCTGAAAAATAAATAAAAAATTTAGTACACGATAAAATTGTAATAATTCAAAATAGTGATGGACTAAGTACAATAAAATCTGGGTCTTCGCAGTGCGGTCCTTCGTCCTCTTCGTTGTAGTGCTCTGTACCGGGATCATAATTGTCCCAGGTGTCCTCGATCTCCAATTCCTCGTCAACTTCCGGAAACTCGGGTTTGACATCCTCCTCAGCAGCCGCGTAATAATCGTCGTTGAAAATCTGGGTCATTTTTCGATCGTACTCGGCGGGATCGAAATCTCCGTCCAAATCTACATCGTTAAATTGTATGTCGTCGTTGCCTGTAATTTCTTTCAGTTTCTCTATCTTCTCCTCGATCTCCTTCCTCTTCAACGCCTTCAGCTGTTTCAGCTCCTCCTTTTTCCTCAATTTCTCTTCTTCCTTCCTCTTTTTCACTTCCGCCCTTTTCTGGGCTCTGCGGGTGTCCTTCCTTCGCAGAGAATTTTCCAGAGTGCGAGGATAGCGTTTAATAAACTCTTGGTCGGGTTCCTCGAATCTGAAATTGTATTTGTGCTCGAATTCCTCCTGCTTGGCGATGTTCTTCTCGTCCTCCGACAAGTTCTCGTCACTGTCGTGCACCACGTGTATGTCGTCCGTACTAGGGCCGGCGTAGTCGTTATCTAGATACTTATTGTTGAGTATGTAATCTCGTAGAAACTTCTCGTTCGTGTCTAAGTTTGGATTGGACCAAAAATCCCTCAAGGGTTTGAGCACCTCCTGTTCGGTCTCATTTATGGTAGCCTTTTGTCCTTTCAACCATTCCTTGTAATCTGCTTCTTCCTAATAAAAATGAAGCATTAATTTTGTATCAAGGAATTGAAAGGAATAAAAGTTCCTTACCTTTTCTTTTTCAATTTCAGACTTAGATTTGGGCTTCAGTAAATCTGCATCATCCTCATCATCGTGCAATGCATTTTTGAAACTCTCTTTCAACTGTCTTTGTTCTTGCACATATGTGGTTTTGCTACTGCCTTCTTCTTTTCTTTTCAGTACTCCTTCATCCTCACTGTCACTGAGTTTTCCTTCACGTTCTACAATGAGATTTCGTTCATAGTCTCTCAGAAATACAGCCTTCTCCTTCTTTGTCTTGTGTTTCTTCTTTTCTGTGTATATTTCCTGTGCTTTATTAGTATCATCAAAAAATGTCACATCCTGATTGTAAATCTTTGGATCCTTATTTTTTAAGTAGGCTAGTGTTTTGTAAAAGTCTTTGTCAAACTGTTGGGTCACCTCCTGTAAGATTAAATACAGATAAATGATATATTTAACATTTTTTTTATGTATAAAAACAACGGTGATTTACATTTTCTTCCTCTTCCTCTTCAGATGTACTCTCAGTGTCAGAATCTTCATCCGATCCTCCACTTTCACTGATGTTTCCATACTTTGTTTTTACTGAAATTTAAATGCTTTCATTCAAGAGTTCTCGTAGAATTAACAACAAATAGATTTTTGTTATAAATATACTCACGTTTGTTGAGTTCTTCTTTCTGCCGCCAATTGTTGTAATTTTTAGCATAATCTGTGTTGAACTTCAGATCTTCTTCAGAATCAGAATTATCACCAGTAAATAAAGTAGGCATGGTGTCAAGAAATCATTTAACGATTTATAAACCGATCAAGTTTCTGAATAATTCGATAACTATGATCGTAACGTGATTGCAAAATGATATATTTATTTTGTTACGAATGGAAATTGTTTGTTTGTAAGAAAGAAAAATTTATTTTCTTCTCCAATATTGTGGAGATGCAGCATGAAATATGAAGGTTATGTTTCAGGAGGAGGTTATGATGCAAGTCTAAGGACACGTATTTTGCCAATCTGAATATTATTTTCTAATAAATATGTTTATTTAAAATAATTTATTGTTTGTATGTAGTAAATAAAAGGATAATTGATATTTAAGGTTTTAACAAACCAATTACAGGAGGTTTCTATCAGTTACCAAAAGTATTTTACGATTGTTTTTATGTTATTAGATGTAATCTTAAAAGAATATGAAATATCTTATTATTAATCGAAAAATACACATTTCAATGTAATTGTTATTAAATTTGTGTAAGGGTTATAAATGTAATAGAATATACATAACATTTTAAATTACTTTTATTTGAAAAATATCATACACAAAACATTAAGTATTATACAGGGTGTCCCAGAACTCCTGTAGGAGCCGGAAATGCAGGGTAGCTGAGACTATTCTTAACAACAATTTCCTTTGCAAAAATATCGGATGGGGCTTCGTTTTTGAATTATTAAGCAAAAATACTGACTAATCAAAGCGCGTCTCGGGCGCGCGCTCAGTACCGTCAGTGTAGTGTCGAGCCTAGAACAAGAAGCGTTAAGTCCTGGGATCATCTAATTTGAATAGTAGAAAGATAAAACATTGTATTATTATAAAATAATGAATTTAATATCGTTCAAGCTTTATTTTTCAATTGTTTTAAAGAGCAACTGAGGACGGTACATGGGGTGTTACCGACGAAATTAGCGAAACAGAAAATTGTGTTTTTTCAAAAACCAGGCCACTTTTCGGATAAACTAAAGTTATAGAGACATTTATAACAACAAAATATTTAATGTAATGGTGTTAAAAAGCCGATTTTTAATAAAATAATTTTTACCGACTTTTTATTTTACCCCTGGCGCCACCTGCGAACAAAGTGCTGAAACTGCTCAAAAATTGACAGGAATCTGCCGTACCTACAATGATTATTTTTTAAGAAAATAATTTTTTGCTGTTTTCGCGTGTTTAAAGCATCTAATCGCTTCTATTTTACACTAATTATCGATTCCAATTGTTCGATTAATCCTAGAAGCCCGAAATATTGAAATATTAAAGATTAAATGTTAGACTTCTGAAACATCGTTAAAAATGGCGGGCTTTTTAAATGAGAAATGTGTCATTTTGAAATTTTCTTAATTAAATTCCTTATAAAGGTTTATTAATTCAATTCCTACTTGATTATGAGACTAGGAGAACTCGTGTATAGTTTCTGATAGTTTAGATAAACGAAAAACCTTCATTTAAGAACTACAGAAGTGATTTTTGAGCACTTACAATAGTAGCAGAGTATTCCCCAAAGTTATTAATTTTTTACAGCTTAAAAAACATCTTAAATTAATAAAATGCTGTACACAATCGTACTGAAAGCATTGAAAATGATAAAATTAGAACGATATCCATGTTAATAGCTTTGAATCGTTTATTATACAACTTTAAAAGTTATATTAATGAAGAAAAGACATAAATGTAGGTTTTTCTCTTATTGAAACAATCAGAAATTATACACCAGTTCTTCTAGTTTAATAATTAAAGCAGAAGTTTAATCAATAAACCTTTATAAGGAATTTAATTAAGAAATATCAAAATAGTACATTACTCATTTTGAAAAGCCCGCCATTTTGAACGATGTTTCGGAAGTCTAACATTTAATCTTTAATATTTCAATATTTCGGGCTTCTAGGATTAATCGAACAATTGGAATCGATAATTAGTGTAAAATAGAAGCGATTAGATGCTTCAAACACGCGAAAACAGCAAAAAATTATTTTCTTAAAAAATAATCATTGTAGGTACGGCAGATTCCTGTCAATTTTTGAGCAGTTTCAGCACTTTGTTCGCAGGTGGCGCCAGGGGTAAAATAAAAAGTCGGTAAAAATTATTTTATTAAAAATCGGCTTTTTAACACCATTACATTAAATATTTTGTTGTTATAAATGTCTCTATAACTTTAGTTTATCCGAAAAGTGGCCTGGTTTTTGAAAAAACACAATTTTCTGTTTCGCTAATTTCGTCGGTAACACCCCATGTACCGTCCTCAGTTGCTCTTTAAAACAATTGAAAAATAAAGCTTGAACGATATTAAATTCATTATTTTATAATAATACAATGTTTTATCTTTCTACTATTCAAATTAGATGATCCCAGGACTTAACGCTTCTTGTTCTAGGCTCGACACTACACTGACGGTACTGAGCGCGCGCCCGAGACGCGCTTTGATTAGTCAGTGTTTTTGCTTAATAATTCAAAAACGAAGCCCCATCCGATATTTTTGTAAAGGAAATTGTTGTTCAGAATAGTCTCAGCTACCCTGCATTTCCGGCTCCTACAGGAGTTCTGGGACACCCTGTACATTCGCTGTATAGTTTGTACGCAGGTGCTCTTTGAGGTACATCAGTGATTATTTACAGGTATATAAATCATTTGTATGTTCATCAGTTAGTACAGATTAAAGTAGAATATTCTCATTTTATTGTGTATATGTACAAAATACTAATGTAATATCTGACTGATATTACAATCACAAAAGTAGCAAAAATTTGCAAAACATGGATAAGAGAATCATGTCCTTCATTGTGTACCAACCAAGACTTGAATACAAATAACGCAGTTTATCAAAAATGTTATAGATGAAACACATTGTTCCCAGTCTTTAACATAGGTAATCATGTCACGTATTTACAGACTTGTTCATAGGGTAATTTTCTAACAACAGTACTGTCCTCCTTAAGCTTTATATCAATGCTATAGTTTTCTATGTGAACTTTATGCACCACACCTTTCATACCTTTATATTTCCCCCAAAGAATTATAACATCCTTTCCAATAGCAGGTATTACAGTTTCTAGATATTCCTGATCTATCTTTATTACATGATTTTCCACATCTTCAGGTGACTTTAATTTTATCTTTCCCACAAACTTAGAACTCTCAACAGACTGAACTATTCCTTTAGCTTTATAATACTTCTCCCCAAGAGTCTTTGTAATTACTTTTACCATTAAGTTTTCTCTCAGCCAACCTTCTTCATTGTTATCATGCTGATCATATTTAGATTTACGCTTATGAGTTTTATTAACTGAGCTTTCTTTCTCATCCTCAGACAACTGTTCACATTTTATATTTGCAACAGACATTGTGTCACTACTGGTAGAACTTGTATCTGTAACTTTTTCTTGTTTCAAGGTATTGAGAAGTAGCTTTGGTTTTTTGTTGAGTTTAATATCAAGAACCAAAGGGACATCATTGTCAGGTCTTGTTAGTGGTTCTTTGACTGTCTCACTTGGTACACTGGTCTCCTGCTGGCCCTTTTCTACTTGTTTTTCTATGAACTCCATCATCCTTTCTTCGTCATCTTTGTCCATCTTTTGTTTCTTTGCTTTTTTCTCCTGAGCAGCCAATGTTTCTGGATCCCTGTCTATGTATGTCACATACCAGCCTAAAAATCAAAGTGTAGCTTTAGTAACAATACTTATCAGTATTATAAACGTGTAAATTACCTTTCTCTGTTTCATCCACAACACACTGTCCGGTACGTCCAAGCCATTTAACAAAACCAGTTAAAGTTACCCAAATTGTGGCATTCATGTGTACGTGTCCTCTGTCTGAGATGTATTCTTGGTAAACACGGTTGGCAGGTACACGTCTGGTACCAAATTGTCTCTTAAGTAAGTTTAAATAACCGTGAGAGAATTCTCTTGAAAATTGATCCATATAACGTGATGCATTATCAGCAAACAACAATAACTGACGGTGGTGGGATTCTGACATAGTGTGACACTTGAATCCATTTTCGTCCCTGCACTGTTTCTGACACATCTGACAGTACCATCTCAACTTTTGTAAACCTTTAGCTTTAATTTTGTTTGCAATGTATTTTGGCGTTCCTACTTCGTGTTTACCCATTGCTCAAATTATTATTAAATTAAAGATTAAATAACAAACGTATAGAACCTGTTGATTAATTGACAGACTCCAAATTAAGACTTCTTTGTTAAATAGTAAATGTTTCGTTTAGGTTATACGTTATACATACACCATTTCCTTACAGTGTTTTAAGCGTGACATTTATTGTTCGTAGAATAGTTAATTCTCCCAAGTATTTAGTTGATTAAACTATTATAAACCACAGTATATGATGTAAGCACTTTGTATTATTAATGTTTATAGGGTGCATTTATTAAGACATTTTTCTGGAAGCATTAAAATCGATACTTGAGAAACATACTTCGTGGATATTAAAATGCCCATCTATCTAGCGGCAAGCAGTTGAACTACTTAAGTAATTAACGAGTCGAATTACTTAAGTACTTAAGTAATGTTATGTACACTGTGATAACAATCACTGTATGTAACAGGAACAAAAACAATGCATTATATCCATATTCATTTATTTATAATAATTAATAAATTAAAACATTAATAAAATACAGAAACAATAATTATTTAATTATTTAATTACCTTATTTTACCTTATTTAATTACAAGAAAATAATTCTATATCAATACGAGTATACTCGTGTACATCAGTATAGGTATCCTGTAAAGCCTCCGAATGAACGAAATTCAGCTCCGGAACCTACTCCTGATAGTAGGATAGTAGGATAGTACAAGAGGTAGCACGAGGGACAGTAAAATTTTGCCGAGCAACTCAAAAATGGTCCTCTGATATGCGCGTAGCAGGAAAGCAAAGAGATCTACCTTCTACCAACTCTCGCCTGACGTTCATAACAATTATTTATTGTAAAACCATTAAATTATAATAATTATAACAAAATTGGAATTGAGATTTGCATAAAAATGATAAAATAACAATGTTAAATAAATAAAATAATTAAATAAACGAATAATTTCAAAATAAAGAAATATGAAGGAATAATAAGCCATAGATGAGTAATTTCGCGATCGATTACAATAATTAATCAATGAAATATTAATAATTATAAAATACAACTAAACAATAGTTACATTGCCTGCATGCCCCTTGAGAATGGTGACCACCCATACTTCGGAGTATCTATGGTCACCATTCTCAATGGGTGCTGTTACATTCTTTCAAGCAAGATGCTAAATTATATTTAATTCGATAAGTAACATGGTTGTAAGTTGTAATTTGTTAAAAATAGAAAGTAACAGTAAAAATTACATTTGTAGTTTAGTTTTACGCGTAGATACCGATCGATTTCATTAAATTCCATCGCTTTCCAACATCTTCGCGGAAACATGTAAATCTAATCGATCATTAAGTAATCAAACACTCGTAGTTGCACGGTAATCAACTGTAACTTCGCTCCTGGTACTACGCCACTCGGTTCAATTTCATATTGCACTTTGGCAATATACCAGACACGTTTGTACACACGCAAACGTTTCCCAGAATGCACGCATCCTAACACGGTACACTTTATAAGGTCAATAGTAAGCTATTATAGAACAATTTCAGGGACCAGAAGTAATGAGAACTGCAACACCCTCGTACAATTACCTATTGCCTTCTTGTGAAAGAAATATAGAAAACTATTTTAAATAAAACGAGTTCGTTGACTCATTAATAGCAGAACTATCAAAGCTATCAAAATTAATGACCACAGCTACTTTCATTTTGAATTAGAAAAATTATTAAGCTTGCTAAATTAATGAGTCAGTCGAAGGAGAACTTTAGAGTACGTACATACATTTTTAAAGGACTTTACAGTAATGGAATCTTAATTATTTTTAAAGAGGCGTACGAAAATTCTTGTATGACTATGTGTCGAAGGTGTGCATGCAAGAATACGTTTTCGAAGGCCGAATACAGGGGTTCTATTTCGAACTAGCTCGAACTTGAACTTAACGATACGATGTAATCTTGATTGTAGAGCCACAGTCAGGAAATTAGTAATTATAGACCAGATAGATAAGACACGTGTTCTGCACGTATTAAACGAGCTATACGTACACGGAAATTATGTAACAGGGTCGTTAACTTTTGCTCTGAAAAGGGTACGAATATTCGTGTCTGATATAACATACGAATCATTCTACAAAAGAAATAGCTACGGTGTTGATTTCAACAATGAGTATTGAGTTGCTGTCAATATCGAATGGCTCGTTTCGAAACAGAAATAGTCTGATACGATTTCATGACATAAAAGTATTGCAAAATAATACTTATTATACATCAATTTAAAGCTTAAAGTTTGCAGAAAATAACTATGTAAAGATTTCATTGATATTTTTAATGTACATTGTCTGGATCTTTGTTGGAACAAATAATAAGCTCAACAGCATACAGTTTGTTTCAGCTAAGCACCCGTCATTTTCTATTAAAAATATTTAAGAGACGCTTATTTAGTAACATTTATTACATTTTAAGCTTCAAATTGATATATCACAAGTGCCATTTTGTAATTGCAATAAGATAATATCAATTTTGCATGTAATATTGCAAAATAAACTTTGGTATTTTTAGCAGAAATTTACAGACCTATGATTCTTACAAGATAATGATTCTGTTCTCGATTATCTGTTCCAATCAAGAATGGTATGAAACGCGTGCGAAGATCGACAATTGCGATAAAGCGCGAGAAGATCTATCGACCTATAACATGTAAACTTAACATGTACGCGAATGCATACGTGTACGTAGTTATAAAAGCTCTGCCTTGCTTTATCAGGACTTCAGTTACTGCGTAACAATCCCTCAAAGTGTACAGTAACTTCCATTTTTGAAAGATTATTTTTATAATTGACAAATTATATGCTTATATTGTCCCTATGGGTGTACCAGTATGTGAAAATAGCAATTTGTAATCAGACACAGAATATTAGGTATTAATTTTGCAATCTGAACGCTTAGATTTGGTACCTTAAATTACCAGAACAAGCTCAGTGATTTACAAAATTTCTGCTTACATACACAAATTAGTTAATTAATTATCTAAGAGCCATGGCAGCACTGCGCAGTTAATCCTAAACCTCGAAGCTTTATAATCTTGAAGGAGTTACAAAATTTCTCCTCCATCGAGCGAACTTAAACTAAGGCGTTCGATTTCTTTCGAACGAGCCCGGATCACGGATACCCCGAGGCGTGAAGTCTCGTCGTAATTTCGGATCGTCGAGTTCATGGCCCCTCGTAATGCATATACCTATCCAGAGCCTGGTGGGATGGTAGCTCGTGCGCGGCGCGATGAACCGACCCGGCCGAAAGCTAGCCGAATTATTAACTCCTGTCAGTCTAAGCGGCTCGATGCGCCAACGAGCACTTAACTCTTCTACTTGTTAATCGATCGGTTTCTTCGAATAATCTGTACCGCTCGAAGGACCCATCCTCTTCGATGCCTCGAGCGATTTAATCCGCGAAAAGGTTCGCTACACCTTGTTATGGCGTTGAAGAGGTCACAGCTTGAATAATATCGAGATCCATGGCCGAGGACACGATCGTCGACATGGAAGAAGTCGAAGAGACGGAGGAGGGTGGCAATTCGTGCTCCGCCACCACGTCGTCGGTTTCTGTGCGTGGCAAGAGACGCTGCACGGAAATGCGAACAGGAAAGCCGGTGTACCTTCGACAGAAAGGTATGGGTGTTAAAACAGATAGATATTGGTTAAACAAATGGATAATTTGTTGGTAACACTTTGATGGTCAGTATCACGAATTCATGACTTTGATAGATTAATGGTGTGGCAATTGTTAATTGTGATCTGTACATTAGTGATTTTATGAATATTTGTATACAATTTAGATCAGGTTTTATAAAAATTTCAACCATCAAGGTGTTAATTATTGCAAACACTTCCACAGATACTTGGAAATTATTTTTAACACTAGAACTACTTCTATAAACTGAAAATAAAACAGAAAACTAAATAAATAGGAGATGAAACTTGAGTTAGATTGTAGAATGATGCTTCATGTTATTAAAAAATGACTTACATAATTTTTGTAGTCTGGAACAAGTCATTTCATCCATTTGATAGTTCTGGCGTTAATTAAGTTGCACACCCTCTGTAACACATTGACTACTATTACAATATAATCAAATAATTAAAAAAGAAGCACAAGCAGAGTCTTGTGTTAAAAATATAAACTTAACAATTTCTTTTTTCTCAAAGGAAAACAACATAATATCATCAAGTTGCAAATCCTCAAAATAATTATAAAATATATAAGAGCACGGTTTGACAATAAACGTATCGAATGTATCGAATCGAAAACCGATTTGTGAACAGGGTGTAAATTAAGGCCGCGTTATATCGGCTCGGTGTAATCGACGAATGCAGATGCCTGTTCCGACGCGAATTTGTAATTCGATAGACTCGATTACACGCGAACACGCGATTCGACCGACTTTCAAGCATTTTCGAGACGTGTACAGACGAAGAATCCCGCCCGTTACCTTACCGTTGTGTGCGAAACGAATAACTATACGATGTTCACCGTTAACGTCAGCCCAGACCAACGACTGATAAAGAATATAAATATTTATAAGATTATACGGCATAAATTCCTATTCTTACGTTTCTCACAATACGTCTATTCGTGTATGATGATTTTGTTACGGAACGGAATTTTGTGGAGGGGATTCTCAGCGGTTTATCGTGAAGGACTCAGCGACTTATCGAGTCGTAGTAATTTAAAGGCGTAGCAAAATGTTATGTACGCGCTACTTTGAGTACTAATGGGTCAAAGATATTTCAAATGATCATCAATGCTGCTTAGAATTGTTTAAAAATCAGTTACTCCCCTTACAATTAAAATTTGGAACGAAGAAATTCTTGTTTCTGAAAGTTATTCGTTTCGAGCATCGCGGACAGGTACCAAAACTATTAGCTACGCAGAAAAAGAAATGGAAAGAATCGTGTAAAGGAGAATGAGTCGAGCGAGAACCGATTTACACGTATCTTAGCAAGGTTCGCGTGTCACGCGAGGCGGTTTTCCTAAAACGGATATACAAGCAGATATAATAATACATCGGTAAATGGCACACGCGTGTGCAGACACAATAAAATGGTAAATGAAAAGACGAACACGTTCGAGGGCGTGCGATTATTTTACCGCGTATTAAATGATTACGTCGGGAACGGCATTTTCAATTTTCTATATTCGCTCCAGTTAGAAAATTGCGGAAGCAGATTTTACGTTTGCTGCGCCGTATGATTGCGAACAATTGCATAAAAGTCTTGTTGCGTTTACCGTACGCTTAAATGTAACATTATTCGTAATCTTTTTATACAGAATATTCCAAAGAATCGTTGAAAAGAATAATGCAATTGTTGGCCATCAACCCTATATTCCTCAAAGTGTACTTATGCATTTTCTAGAAACAATGGCGCCACAGGAAGTTCCACTACTTATTAATTAACACTTTGATGGCTGGTATCGCGTATTCATGATTTTAACTTTAAGCTTTAAGCTTTAAGCAACAGAAAGCAATTTATTTACTTTTATTTAATTTTATGGAAAGTTTCTACTTGAATAAAAAAGACTTCTAACTTGCAAGCATCAGAAATTCTAGAAAATTTGCGACCATCAAAGTGTTGATAATGAAAAGTTTATTAATCTCGCTAGCTCCTAACCGCTTATTAACTTTCTAGTTGTCTAATAGTCTTCTACATTTCTAGTAGTCTTCTACTTTCCCCTACAGCGCCATTTTCCCTAGACAAGGCCCCCATGTTCGCCACTGTACATCCACCTGTGGTATTCCAAGACAGAGTATTACCCTTTCTCGATTCGTGCGAAGAAGCTGCAGCTATCTCTCAATTATCGATCATCCATTCCATATCTGATTGGATTGCGTGGTTCGAGACAGATCTATCACGTTAGACAGACAGACGTTATTAGGGCATGTCTGTCGTTCAGCCAGGCCCGGAGTGTCTTTGGACATTCGAATTGACGCGTTTCGTGCAGCTGAAACTTTCATGGTCTCCTCGAGATAGCCGGCTGGATAAGGGTATATAAGGGGACCTGGAATCCGGCACGAATTCCAATTTATGTTCCGGCGCTGGTGCGCCAGTGTGCATCATTTGGTGACAATCGACGCAGTTCCATCGTGCCCTTTGTCGATGCTTCTTCCACGTCTTGCAGAAGCTTTTTTCGAGTATTTAAAGATTTACCTTCATTTCTGTGATCGTGTACGCAGACTTCTGCATTAATTCGGGATGTTGCTGTCCGCCAGAGCCGCCAGGTGCGCGGCACTTATGGGAGAGCCTGATGAACTTTACCCAGGTGGAGAACACGAAGAGTCTCGAGGCTTCCAGCGCTAGAATCGTGAATGTTGTTTGAGAAGCGGGTTCAAGAGGAATTAAAGATCTTGGCTCTGACTAACCTGGGTCGATCCTCGTCCAGAAGATGGCCAACAAGATCCTTAATTTCTTCAGAGGACATTCATGAAGTTGTGTTATTTAAAAAGCCGAGGATAATGGTCCTTGCGTCTCTGTTTCAGAGAAGATTATATATCCCAGGAACACCAGGACTCTGGCCAAGACAGCGGTCATAGGAGGCAGACCTATCGATGAGGAGACTTGCAAGGTAGTCCAAGTTCTGAAAAGAAAGATATTTGTTAGTTTAGAAGACGAGGAATGGGTTTTATAAAATATAAATTAAAAAAAAAAATTGCAATAGTTTTCCAAAGAATATTAATGAAAAACGGCGCTAGAAATAATTAGTATTTTAAACAGTAGTTGTCCGTTTCGTGTCCAGGCTCTAAGGACCCTGGTCTTCGGTAGCTGTGCCAGCCCCCCGCGACCAGAATGGGCAAGAACCGGATTAACCCTACGACCTTATGGTCAGAACTTGGCTTTCGGATTGCGAGCACCCAGGAACACGACCAGAGGCCTCATCACGGCCGTTCAGGCCATCATGCTGAAGCATTTCCTGTTCAAGTGCAACAAACAGGACGCTCGAGCTAATCCCGAGAGGTGCAACCCGATTCATATTCCTAAAATACTTCACATCCAAGTGACGTTGATGCTTGATTGGAGTAATTATTTCTGTTCAACGTAGTTTGCTGAAGCCTTCGTACGACAGACAGATCGATGTCCTGACTTCCTCGATAGCGGAAATTATTTGGCGATGCGCCGGCGGTTTCGTCGTGCAGAATACTGGTTGCTCGCCAAATCAAGGTGTTACCGGAAACGCGAACACGGCCAGGGCCGTGATCGCCTTGCCCCAGGAGACACCTTACGTACAGCACACTGTGCAGTATTTTCAGGACGGGCTGACGGAGACTGTACGTGAAATCGATCATTCGAAGACTCTACCAAAGTTCACCTCATTTTCACATTGGGGTGTCATTAAATAAAAAAAATTGCTAAATCTTTAATAAATTGAAAATTAGATACTTGATGATAGTTTATTTGCAGCTTCATTTGTTCGAGCTCGACTCCCTGGAGGATCTTGAGATATTTATCAAACGATACTTGTATTTGGTAAGTTTGAACATCTTCTTGGTGTCAAATGTTTCTGAACGAATTTGTTGCTCTAGTTTCAGGATGAGGGTGGTCCCGGGGCTAAACTGCTGCTGTACAGCGCTCTGCTTTCAAGAGGACTCTCAAAGTGAGGCTATCGGCCATTTTGTGTTAAACGTCAAACTTGAAATTCACTTGGAACCATCTAACCTGTACATTTTAACTTCCTCAGGGTTCGAGCTGACCTCGAAGACCCAAAAGCTTCTATATTAAATGCCTGTCCTGAAGAAGGTCCAACAACTATCGTGATGCTTTCGTTAACCGGTCGTGCTTCGCCTCACCTGCACAATGGGGTGCTTCACGTGGGGGATGAGGACACATACGTGAGTAATTGTCTTATTTGTTCCTGACCAGCCTTGATCCCCGGTGTTCCTTCACATGCTTCAAGGCTGTGCCACAATGGGGAGTTCTCGTGAGAAGCGAAATAGGGTTTCTGGTTCACGAGGGTGACGCACAGATCAGCAAACAGCCAGGTTCTCGTCTGAAGACCCCTAGTCTGCCTATTTGGGTCACCTTGTGTCACGGCCACCATGGTGTCCTCTTCAACACGAACCGCGAGTTGCTGAGAAACTATCACGCTGAACGCCGGTACGATTTCTCGATTTGTATGCCCTAATCCTAATCCTAATACTGTTTCCTAGCAGTGTTATATTTCCACTGAAAATCGTTTGATTTTGTAAGCTTCGAGGTGCAATATTTCACCTGCGGCGGTAGCCACGCCACCTTAACCGTGGACACCAGGTCGAATTCGGGGAACGATTTAGATTTCGATGGTCCTAGCAAAGAAACCCCGGACATCGCAGCGACCCCGTTGGAAAAACTTATTCGTTCCAAGTACGCTAACTGTCCTCAGCAGCTAACATACCCTCTTGCAATTTTAAATGACCGTTAAATAAAATAATAAATAAATAATTGCATTACAGGTGGCAAGACGCGTGTATACAATGGAACGGAACACCCCTGATGTGATCGCACCTTAATCTCTTCCACACGTGTCTGCAAGTTCACACGAATACCAAAGTAACTTTGTTAATCGTTCAAACAGTGTAGCGTATTGGGTGTCTTTGTAAATGTTTCTGTAAAAATTAAACGTCGTAACAGAAGCTCGTGTTAAAAGTTATTCTCGTTAAAAAAGCGACGGCGATGTTCGGCAAACACTCTTTAACATGCGATCGCGTGAAACGGTTCCTCGGACGCGTCGGTAATTAATCGAACCTTAACGAGTTTCCGACGCAATTAATACGAGAAATCGAGACCGAACAAAAGATTCAAGAAAGCTAAGCACATATTCATTCCTCCGAGTTTTCACATTTTACCGTTGTTTTCACGTTGTTCAAGAGTTTCGTGTTTATTAGGGGCATGCAAAAGTTTCCACAGTCTTATTATCAAACTTACACCAGTGATTTATAAAATTAATCAAAACTGGGGCATTAGGCTCTTTGAAGTATAAATATTCGTACAATAACTTTTGCATGCTCCAATTACAATCTCAAAATATTTAAAAGGGAACCCTCTTTTTTCCTTCGTACCCTCCCCCATACTCGTTTGCAGCTCCCTGAACCGACAAAACTTGCATTTTCACAAACGAGCCATTTGTATCCTCATCTACGGCAACGATCACCAATTAGAGAGGTACGCTATAAAAACCGAAGGAACAATGGACTGTTCCAGTCGTAGTCGGACAGTGGATTTCGTCTTTCACGGGAGCATGTCGAAGGAAAAAGGGTAAGGCAGTCGAGGGCACACGCGTATATACTCGTCGAATTTCCTGCCAACGAAAGTAAACACCTGTTCGAAGCAGGGCCAGGAAGGCGCTCGGTTGGTCGCCGGTTCCCCCTTCCCAACAATGGAGAACCCGACTTCCCGAGTGCCGGTCTGCCGAGCTCTTTACTCGCTCGCGTTTCGTAGTAGCGAGTTCTGTCGTTCGACAGGTGTGTTTTCGTCTATTCGAGTTTTCTTTGTTACAATTTTCAACCCTTAAGTACCATGTTCGGGTCACATCCAACCCTTTACTAATCGAATCTACAAACATATACTCTTTAAGAAACGTGGATGAAGAATTGAATTAAACGTTCAGTTTTTGAACCATGATAGTTAAGGGTTGAACAAGGTAGTTCAAGTGAACTGAATGGTGTCCTGTGATGAGTGTAGTTGAAGTGTAGCTGGTGAACGGTGACGATGAATTGATCGTTGATTACATGGAAGAATCGAGGAGGTGAAGAACTGGAAGGGTGCTGAAGGGTGAAACGGTTCTGCTGGTGGTTCTGATCATCTGGTACGGTTATTGTGGTAGGTACGAGCTGAAAGAACGAGCAGTTTTATGGAATATTTTTTAAAGTTCGTTGAACTGTGCACGGCCGATATGGTTGGTTAGAAAAATGCGTTTCCACGTTTTGATTCTATTTCAATTAGAATCAAACATCTGTATCGGTACTCTCGGGTAAATTAATTATTTATTGCGTTAATACCGCGATTCAATTATAAATAAAGTTTCTATTTTAAATTACCGACACAGAAGTTTGGAATGTTAAAAATGAATTTGTCTACGAAATAACTTCAGTGCCACTGGAATAACAAGCGCGTTAATTACTGTTGGTACTCGGTTACAAAACAAAGCACTCCCTACACGATGGTTTCCTCGCGCCGGTGGTAAAAAGTTATTTCCGTATTCTTACTTTCTTCACTTTCGTGAAAGCACACACGGCGCAATCGGGGCGCAGAGGGACGGAATGATTCATCGGGCCGCTTCTTGTAACCACTGTTGAATTGATGGCATGGCGTCGCGAATCGTGGCCAGGAGGGAGGACTTTTACGCCGGTTGCCCATGGCAGTGCGTTTCAATTTACGGTCTGTGAATTTGAGGAGTATCGTGGCCCACATAGCCGACGTATCCGGCTCGTGCATCCCGGTATAAATCATTTGGTCCTGCTCGGATTATTTCCGCTTACTCTCGCGGCGAACGTTCCTTTAATCGCTCCTTATCGAATCGATGACGATTACTCCTTTCTTTGGACAATAAATTTAACACAATTTCGTGACAAAAATAATAGTAAACAATGCTTATGGCTGATGAAAATGACTGCAGAGTCATATCAATGTTCCTAATACGAAAAAGGCCACGAATCGTGTTTCTCTTTCAAGGAAGAACGCAAAAAGCCTATTGAATTACAAAAAGGAAATCACGATTCTCAAGGCAGTGCAAATTTTTTGCCTATCGTTAATCTAACTCGTACTCGTGCATGCACTTCGATTCGCGTTACCCTTCTTCGGTTTCGTACTTGTAAGGATCGGCAAACTATCGCTCTCGCCACCCCTCCACCTATCCTCCCGATGTCGTTCCAGGTACCTAAGTTTCACGTAATAAAACAGTTTCTTCGCATGCTTTCTAACCACGCGTTATGTTCGCCCGTTGCAGACACACACGCTCGTTTTTTTTTTACACTCGATGATCGAACATCGATCGAACAAATGTTTGCGCCCTGCGAGCACGCTTTCGTTACTTTTAAGGACTAGAGCTTCGTTGTAACGGATTCGAACGACTGGATGGCTCGAAATAGTTTTAGAATTATGAAAGAGTTTAGAAACTTCGATTTATCGTCGAAGAATTTAGAAAGCTCATTTCCTTGCTTAATTATTACAAAACTATTGGATGTATGGGCGAACCTGAGTGGATTTAAAACTTGATTAAAACTTAGTACTTTGAGTATTCCCATAGCTCGACAATGTTTTTGTAATTATATTAGGCTTGAACTAGGCTTTGAAAAATATTCCTTGAGGCCTTTAGCAGGTCATAGCAATAGAAATTTCCAATATAATATTAGTAGTCGCTCTACTACTATAGAAAAAGTATTATAGTTTATAATAACTTACAGATGCATCGGCCAGTGCCTGGACCGGTGAAGGATGTCCTTGGATCGCCATGAGACACAACATTCTGAAGCTCCTGCCCATCCTCTGTTGTACGCTGCATTTGTACGCTGGACAATGTGGGTATTCAAAAGCTTTCTCACGCACCTGTTGGTTTACCCCGCCTCGAACGTCCACCTTTTCGTCCCTTCTGTTCCATAATTCGCCCCTTCCCTCCACCTTTGCCTCGCGACCTTAATCGCCCCTTCTTCCGCTTCTTCATCACACGGTTGATCGCGTGCGAACGGCGGGATTGTGGTTGCGAAGACGTCGGTAGGGTCACAATCAGCGTACATACCTCGACGCTTGTTCCGTTTCCCTTCGATGCTTCTCGCGACACTTCCACTCGCGGATAACGATCGAACATCTTAGAAAGTCGCCGCATTGCGAAAATCGCGGTGGTCCGTTCTAATGGCCCCTCTTCCTTGTCGTGGAGACACTCGTGAAAACCGGTGGTCAATTTGCGCGCATGATAATTGGGCCGTAATAAACGGGCGTGAGAGCAGCTACGAGTTTCAGCCGCTTAATTTCAGGCTTTTACCTCGAGCCAACTGATCAGGGCTTGATTAGCAGCTAGAAAACGTTACGCAGGACATGAGCATTGAATTAAAAAGGATTCTTAAGCTAATTACAATGTAACTCTGACTATTTTGAACTTACAATGCTCTGTAACCAATTCACTTCCATTGTCTTCTTCAAGTACGGAATCATGGACTCTTGATCCGCTTCGGCTGATTAGCGCAACACCTAATACCATAAAATGAAATTAAATTTGAACGAGTACCTGATTAATAAGCCGCGGCTTTTAAGCATCCTCTGAAACAGAAACAAGTCTAATTAATTTCTTCATTATGATTCAGTTGTGCAATAAGAAGTCCTTACCTTACCACGCAATTGCGTGCATAACTGTTAAACACGTGATCCTCTCGGCACGTGATCTCATACGACTCCCCTTTGAATTTCTATTTCACAGAAAGGATGATTTGTTACACGGCTGGAATCAGTGTCCCTATTTGCATGACAATTAATAGTTATCTGGACGTACAGGAAGCGCGTCCGTTGTTAAGATAAACGGACATTTACTTTTTTTTCTCGCTATCCTTGATCGTGTGAACCGGCGTCGCTGATCCATATTTTGTCGACTGTTCAATCGAGCGAAGGGAATCGTTGATGAATTGTTGAGACGAATAACTTGTTCCGCTTCATCACCTCGATTGTTGAAACGTGACCAGAAGTAAGGAAATTCATTCTTGGTTTATTCAGGCTCGTCGTTGGAAAACAATTCTGGTGCTTCTAAACTTAATTGCTGTCTCATTAACAATTTCATAAGGCGTGTATTATTCGAGTCGTGCAGGCGCATAAATTGTCTGCATCGAAGGGACTTTATAGTGTAATTTTCTTCTGGAAAAGTCTTTAAAGTACGGGACAGAGGGGAAAAAAGGTTACGAAAGGCAAAGCCGGAACGTTGCATCGTCGATACGCCGTGAGTTAGCAGCAGACGGAACTGCGCTCCAAGGGAGCGCGCACGTCTAACCCTCGTGCACGCGTTCCTGTTAAATGACTTTTTGCGTGTGCATGTTTGCTACACATGCAAACAATCGCCATTTGTGTCGTGTGAATCGAATCCTTTATCCTTTATCCGTATGTCGCATCGAAAATGTAAATGACCACTCGACTCGATCGGTCACTCAGAGTGCAGGCTTCTACCGTATCGACAACGAAGGTTATGGCAAGCTAATGAAGAAAACAAAATATCTCATCAATCGTTCCAATTTCATGACAACAAACATACTGTTGCAAATAATAATCGATATCTCTAATGCATTACAGTGCAATGTCAGAAATATATACACATTTAAATAAAATTGTTCTTACCTGTGGTTGTAATTGCGAATGACAGCAAAAATGAGTATAGGTTATTGAAGTATATATCGCTGATACTTTGAAATTTGAAGCTACTTTCGTCTACACAAAAAGATTACACACGGTACAGTTAAATTCAGCAAAATAACGGATAACAGAAGCTCCGAAGCGCACAAAGTAGAGTCAACGATCGCTTAACACTGTCTGTCTTGTTCCTGTTTATGAACACTTGTCACGATCGCTCTTAATTTGAAACCACACAGCGTATAAGTCATTTTTATCGCTCATTGAATTAAATTTCGCACAAAATGCTTGTAACCGCGTGCACAACACTTCTCTGTAAACAAACGCAGCCGGAGGTGACAGCGTGCGTTACTGTCCCGCGCGAAATCAGTCACGTGACTAGTTTGGAATAAAGTGGCGCTTCGTATTTTAATTAATGTCTGCTTATACTACATTAAACCCAAATTAATTGACGCTAAAAATCAATTTTCCATACCAAATTGCAATCAATGCGTAATTAGACGAATATATAAGAATATTAGAGCAGTAAAGGGACCGGAAGCCGAACCGGTTTCTGAAAAACGCCGGAAAACCAAAAACCGCATGTCCCTTGGGAACACAATACCCGTTTCGGTATCAACGGAACACGATCGTTCGTTATTCGAGGAACGTACCCACAAACTCGAAGACGTCACTTCCGATTTCTAAACTACGTCCTCTTTTCATTCCTTCATTTTCAGTCTCAACATTGTCAAACATTCACAACTTTTAATTCGTCCATTAAAATTGCACTAAATTTGTTTTGTTTATAATTAAACCAGACATGGTTGCAATATTTTTCATTTTAATGGACAAACCATTGTTAAAAATAGATGGAATATAGTTTACCTGATTGCATCGATTACTTGAACACAGTGATTCGTGACGCACGATGCTTCCTGGAGAACGGTGCCACTGCCGCGCACCTCTTCGTCAGCGAAGACCTGCCGGTCGGTGACACCGTGGGCGTTTTGGGGGTCCTGGGCGACCCTGGACCGCAGGGGGACATCGAACTGAGGCTGCAGGAACACGACAGCCCGGTGGCTTTCTCGGCTTTCTCAAAGAACCTGACTCTGATCAGACCCCTCGACAAGGAGGGCGTCGACGGACCCGCCAGCGTATACGTGAACGTTATCTGCGAGAGGAAGCACACTTTAGACCCAGTGAGTTCAAAAGCACCTTAAAATAAATTTCGATTCGCGCTTTATTTAATATTCCAATTACTTTCTTCAAGGGTTTCGTGATACCAGTCAATATTCGCGTGACGGACGCTAACGACAATGCACCCCAGTTTGTAAACGCTCCTTACGTGCTTAACATCTCAGAGGTGATAATTCTATACAATAATTAATATTACTTAGTAATCCTCGTTGATGCATTTGTCAATGAAGATCGTTGCTGATGCAGGTCACTGTGGTTGGTACGAGGGTTCTTCAGGGGGTGCGTGCCGTGGACGCTGATCAGCCAGGACCTTTCTCCACGGTGCAGTACGCCGTTCTACCTGGACCACATTCAGTAATTATTATAATTAATTAAAAATTGACATATTTTTCAAGATATTTTATGTCAATCTTCACCTAGGACTTCTTCGTGTTCGTAAACGCGTTGGAGGGCACCCTGGTGCTGAGGAAACCGCTGGATTACGAAACCCTTTCCAATTTCTCCGTGGACATCCGCGCGCAGGACCAAGGCAATCCTCCAAAGTCATCGACAACCACTCTTTACGTGAATGTCATCGACGCTGATGACCAGAATCCAGCCTTCGAGACTGATCAGTACAAAATCGTCGTGCCTAGGAACATAAAAGTGGTAGGGTTGAATGTTTTGCCTCCACCAGTAACCTGGTGCTTGAAGACTTGGAGCTTCAGTTACCTTTTGTTTCAGAGAAGAACACTGAAGGTTGAGCCAGCGCCGATCAAAGCTGTCGATCAGGATGTGGGGATCAATGCTCCTGTTAAATACACGATTCAGGGTGGGATATTGCCGTTTCTTACGCTGAATCCTGAAACGGCTGAGGTCGTCATGACGAGGCCATTGTATGAACACGAGTTGCTGTCTCCAGCGACGATTGTTGTTAAGGCAAGAGACATTGTCCTGTTGGAAACGTTCCTGTTATTGTTTAATTATTGAATTATTACTTATTATTGTTTAATTATGAAATTTGGTTTTCAGGCTACGCAAATAGACAACCCGGACAAGTACGCTCTTTCCACCATAGTTGTGTCGCGGGAGAGCGAATGGAACGTGGAACCCACCGCTGGTATGGCAATATTAAACTGTTGTAAGACTATTCTTCATTACTAAGTTGTTGTATATTGAATATCAGGTGGAAGGTTACCAGTGAAGTTCATAAAACGGGACCACCAGACAAACATTCCGGAGAACACCCCTCCAGGAAGTGTTTTACTAACAACTGCAGTGAACAAAGTAGATTCAGTAAGTAAAATATTGGAAATAAGATTGTCTCAAGTGTAAATCATTCTGTTCTGCTCGCAGAATTTAAGGTTCTGGCTCGTAGGAGCCATAGAGGATCTGGAGAGGTTCTCCATCACCAATTCAGGTGAATTGATCTTGAAGGGCACCCTGGACTACGAGAGGAGGGTGCAACACAGCTTCCTGGTCCGGGTCACCGATGGTCATCACGTACGTTTGCTAAAATAAAAGTGTTAAATCAACTTTACAAGTTAAATATAAAATGGAACAATTCCAGAACGATACCTCGCGGGTGAACGTGTCCGTGGAGGACGTGAACGAATGGGAACCCCGGTTTCGTCATCCCAGATACGAATTCCACGCTGCAACCTTAAGAGAGGGATCCGTTGTCGGTGAGCCTACTTTCTCCTTCGTGATTCTCTTCAGCATGTTTTGCTGTAACAATTATTAATAACAATTAATTACAATATTCAGGAAAACTGGAGGCAGCCGACGGGGACAGGGACGACAAGGTCAGCTTGTCTCTGCGAGGACCTGATGCGAGGTATTTAAATCTCTTAGCAATAATAATTAGAATTAACCTTAACGCTAGCCCTAACACAATTGCAACAGGTCTTTTGAGATACGCGACAACGGAGAGCTGATCCTCAGATCAGCAGCGACTATCAATGGTTCCTTGGCCCGATTGGTGGCTGTGGCCTCTGATTCTGGCCGTCCTCCCAGGTACAAATCATTTAAATTTAGTTAACAAAGCCTGCTGCCAGTGGTGACATCAGAATTGTCCCCAGATCTAGCATGATTCCTGTAATCGTGCACATACCAAACAGCGGCTCTCTGCCCATCGCCGCAAGGGCTGCGCCCGCCTGGTTGGGCAGCAGCGTCCTCCTGGTGGCTGTCTTTGGTGCCGTTCTGGGCCTCCTTGGGGTCATCATCCTCGTCCTGATTCTGTACATATATAAACAGTAAGCAACGCTGTCTGACGAGTCCAAGTATCCTTCTGAATCCTTCTTACAGTACTTACCATGCGTGTTCCAGCAAGAGACCAAAGACCAGCGGTTCCGTGAGCTCCGTGGGGACCGGTTACCGCGAGAAATCGCCGGTGCCCTCGGCCCTGAGCCCCACTCCTCAGGTTCTGGGGGCAAACATGCTCCAGGACGCCATGGAGATCCCTCGAAGGACGAATCGTAGCGAGACCGTGCACAGCATCGACGAGCACGACGAAGAGGCTGACGGCAGGGATGATCCTGAAGACGACAATCGCGTCGATCAGGAAATCGTTGATGATAGTAACAACGGTGACGGTCAGGATGGCAGCAACGACGTCGAGAATCCAGTGTTCGGAGCCAGGAACTACAATGCCACTGTTAAAAGTAATTCGATGATTCTTTTAGAAAATGATCAGTTGGGTAATTGTTTGCTCGTTGAAAGCAGGTTTGACGTCGGCCAGACAGATGCCTATGTACGCGAGACACAAGGTCGCACCCGCCCCGACTCCTCCGGGTCTGTCAGCGACGTCCAACATCCCGAATGTGGGTGGTCTCGTCCAGAACATGAACGATCTGAGCGCCAAGACCAACGCGAACGCTAGCTCCAGGGAGTCTTCCAGTTACTCCGTCGATCTTCCGGATTCTTTGGTACCCGCCTGGCCTGCTTGTTCCGTTTCGCAAAGGGTGAAGAAGCTGTCCTGGGACGACGACGACAGGGTACTCTATCTCTTCTATAACTTGAAAGGAATTATGTTAACTCCACAGTGTCGAGTTTTAAGTCGATTAACATGTTCTTATTTCAGACAGTGGACAGCGTGGAGGTGACGGCGGAAACGAAGTCCAGAACCAGCCAGATCGGAAACGAGCGACTCAATCTCACCGTCTACTTTTAATCCCGCAAAACTGAAAGACTGACAAGCGTTATCGTTCGATGTTGTTGCCTGTGAAATCGCGGTGTGTTACAACGAAAGATCGTTACATCATTGCCGGATGCTGACCAAATTTATGTTAAACACGGATGTACATACAAAGTGTATAGATAATTGTACTAGCCTTCGACGATTCGCATCGTCGTCACAATAGTTGTTTCATTAAAGAACCGCAGAGTATAACGTTTTGTTCCCTTCGATTTACATTTCAATGTCGCTGTACCAGCCTAGATCGATCTTGCAGGTGAAACTAAATCGGTTGACAAAAACTGCTCGCGAGTCACTGCTTGGAATAAATATTAAGGCTACGTTTCATCGAGAGAACCGTGTCAGTAGGACGATCTTTAAGAAATGCCATCACCTGTTGCTGTAAAAGCAAACGAGGAATTTGAGATTCCAGAAAATCAGAATACAGTGACTCGCTTTGCAAACGATTTAATTAACGTCTAGCAAGCTAACTATATTTTATATTCATAATTGATTTCCTTAAATCCAACTTAAAGCCACAGAATATCCAAATAATAATTAACTGTTACTATTTAATATTTGAAATCTGAGAATTCTAATGATATTTGCAGATGCATATTACAAAAACAATGTTAGCAAATTAATTCTATATCATTTGGAGTCTAGATGATCTATACTTTTACTTGATTGAAGTAAATTATTATAGGATGCACTGGCAAGTTGGATTTAATGGAAATAAGCAGAAGATTGATCCACATTTGATAACTTAGTCGAAGGAAAGTTAATGAAGCATAATAAACGGTCGCGAAAACATGCGAAGAGGACACAGTCGGATCCATCGATGAAAGTGACTCATTTTTCCGAGGAGAGAGAAAGTGTCCGGCCAGAAGGCTACGGCGATCGAGTCTTCGGTGAAATAGTCTTGCACGGCTCACGAACGGAAACGGACCAAACAGGTGAACAGCTTAAAAAAAGAAGAAACCAAAGTGGAATGATAACAGCTAAGAAGACGTCGCTGTTCCATGAATATTACGTAAATATTTAAAAAGAGAAACCATCGTTAACATTTCGTAGAATATAATTTAAACGTCACGCGATAAAAAAGAACAATATAGCGAAAATAATTTCAATATACTAATAATACTTAAACTCGTAAAGAAGTATCGTTTTCTTTTCTCTAAATTTTACTATGTTGTTCTTGTAATGTATTTACTTTTAATATAATATAAAAGCTACTCGAACGTATGTAAACGATTTCCAGCGAAGAAACGATTAGCATAAAGCGAGGCACCGTTGCTCGAAACTTTCTTCACGGAAGATGGTCAGCCTCGAATTAAAAACCGTGCTCGGTTTTTCTTCAACCACCGTTTTCTACTTTCAGGTCTACCATGAAGCGTAAAGGATCTCTTCGTTCCTGTTCCTTGTTATTGATTTTACAGCTTAGCATCTGTATGGGAATTCCAAGTGAGTAAAAAGGAAAAACATATACACAGAATGAATATCTTCACTAATGAGATCGTAAAAATGTCATTAGGCGATTTGTATTCTACCACTTCCCCGAATGCCTCGATGACAGACGTGTCTGTGGGTCCTTGGAGCGAGATTCTGGAAAATTGGGTCGTCTCCGATTCGAGGACCTCCAGGACGTCGAAGGTGATGAAACTGGGTGACAAAACTTTGACCGTGTCCGGTAAAGTTTCGACTCCAAACAAGAGGGAAGTCTCTGAAACGGATCTTTACTTGCTTGGTAAGATACTTGAACGTTCTTTGAAAATATTACATAAATATTTTAATTAATAAATCATACGCGAACACTAGGTGCGATAGAGAAGCTCGTCTACAGGGTAGACTTCCTGGAGAACCGTCTGAGAAGAGCGGAGGAGCTTCTGTACTACGTGATTTCCGGTAACGTTAACAAGAAAGGTAAGCGCCGTCTTTTCTTCTATCCAAAATACATTCTTCAAGTAATCATTGATGTCGTTCGATTATCTTTGCTACAGAACCTTGTCCCTCGAATTACACGAAGATTGGCCAGAACTGCTACCACTTCAGCAACCGTGACTTCGACTGGAAGTCTTCAGCGAGCTTGTGTCGCGGTATGGGCGGCCACTTGATCGAATTCGAGACGGACGATGAGAAACGTGACCTGTTCGCCAGCTTACAGACGAACGCCAAGCTGAAAGGCAAAACATTCTGGACGGGGGGACTGAATCCGGGCCTTCTATGGATCTGGGCGAGCAGCGCCAAGCCCGTTTACAAGAACACCAAACAGACTGTTCCTGGTGATGGCAGGTAATTAACTATTCTTACCATGAGGGGTCATTTGACAGGGGTCATGTTCCTTTCTATATGTTTTCCTTTGGTACCTTTAGTGTTAAACTGACAACATAACAAGTAATGCTTGATGGAATGATGTCATGAAATGAACCTTCCAATTCCAGATGCTTAAAGTTGTCCTACAATTCAACGTCCAGATTGTACTCGTACCAAAGCGATGATTGCGGGGCGAGACACAGATACGCCTGCAAATTAACGGTAGACGATGAATCAGCGAACAAAATCGAGAAAACTGCGCGCATGTTAACGAGTAAAGAACTTTTAGGTACAAACGACTGAGCTACGTTATCATACAATCGTATTTATATTTATTGTACAAATATATTTATTCGTTCTTTGCAAAAAGATCTCTTACACGCTATTGATACTTAGTTGCATAAATAAAGCTATTTCTGTATTAAGTACTAATGTCGCTTTCGCTTTCCTAAATACTGTTCTATTGTACATATACTTCAAACAGGTACCATTGTACCTGATCTAATGTTAATTAAAGCTAACAGAATGAATACAATCTTAAATAAATATGATACTTAAAGATACTACAGACCCAAACTACTTAAATCTTAACCACAACCAATGAACATGCATCTATCAATACAACTAATACAATTGAGGCTAATTTACTATATTTAATACAATATTGGGGGAAAAATAAGAATGAAAACTTAAGTACACTCTATTAAAACATTCATTTCCCGCCAAATCGCCATTAAATGATAAAAGATACAAAAATCTATTCTGATACCTTTCATCTCAATATTATACACTTTTGTAAGTACTCTGCCAGGAAAAGAACATCATTTCTAACTAAACTAAGATGTAATAATAATTATACCAACGGTTATCGTAATTTTTACTTGGTACAAATGCAACCTGTGTTTTTCTTCGAGCCAGATTCTTTCACAGGTTTACAAGAGGACGAAGAACTCGAGGAAATGAATTTCGCTAATTGGTAACTCAAGGTAAGGCTACGTTTGCCCCCGTTCACCAGCGACAGGACGTAATCGCTGTTGATGATTAGACCGTTGTTCTCGACGATCAGCTTTTTAGCAGTTTTGATGTCCTCCAGACCAACGCCACGGCAACAGTCGTCGATCACAGCTATGGGGTATCCTAGCTGAAGTCCCTCCAAGCAAGTGGCTTTCACGCACACGTCGTAAGCCAAGCCGCATACGTATACGTGCGTGACGCCAAATTTACGCAACGTTGTCTGCAGTTCCATAGAGCCCTTCGAATTGTTGTCGCGGAACACCGAGTACGCCTCCATTTCCGAATTCTGACCTTTGCGCACCTATAAAACAGCGAACAATCGATGAAAAATAATTGATTTCCTTTTGTCGAGTGAATAAACGTTTAAATTACCTGCACCGAATTTGGCGCGATCACAAGGTCTTCGTGCAACTGAGCTCCCCATGTGTCCTTGACGCAATGTTTCGGCCAAAGTATTTGTTCCAAATAAGGATTCGCGAAAATCACGGTACTAAACGGTTTTGCATCCTTCTTAGTGACCTGCATGAAGAAATAATTTTATATTAGCGTAAAAATTTTGAAAGATCATAACCAAAATGTTACGTAAAATATTATTCACATTCTTAAAAATATAATACTTCTTTTCTTAATTTTTGTTTGAAACTAACGCTATAAAATAGTCGAAATGTTATCTCGTGGAATTGTTGCGTATTAAAAGCCAGTCTGATTACATAACTTTTTTTTGTAACAAGTAAATTATATTTGAAAGAAAAACAAACGAGACCTTTCAATAGAGCGCAGTAAAGACGTACCTTCGAATTTGGATGTAATTCGCGTAAATGTAAATTTTCATAAAAACTGATATGATTGTCTGGATGCCAGTCCAACGAATAAATAATATTATCAAAGTTTGCTGTTTCTATCAGATAATTAATCGGTTCGATCACATCGGCCCCGTCCTGTTCGCACCCACATCGACGGAGGGCTAAAGATCCGTCGATAAAATCATTTTGAACGTCTACCACGAGAAGTGCATTCACAGGTTGAAAAATAGCTTTCAGCCAATTGCGGAACCTATCGATTAAACAAGATAAATAATATCGTAAAATGATAACTCGTAATACAAATAATTAGAATTGCAAAAATCATTAAGTTCGATCGCGTGATACATTCGATATATCGACCCAGTTATCAACTTTAAGCGTCTTTAAATAAATTTTTAACCATATCTGACATGTTAAATTAATCTGACGTTAATCAATACCTTATGCAATTTTGACATTATCAATTTATATTTTTATATTATCAGTACAAAAATTATGGTTGCACAGATCTTTTATCGAAGCTATCTTTGAATCGCAATTATCGTTATGCGTCTGTACATATCCGGTATTCGGTTAATTAAACCTGTTGTTCGTAGTAGTTGGACTCGGATATTATTCGAATAATCTTTGAAGTAAAAATTTATTCAACGAATAATGTTATTCGCGAATAACAAATAATTTCGTCTTATTTACAAAGTATACTCACGTTTTCCATTCTTGCCCCTTCAAGAAACCGTCGTTGTCGCAATCGAGCGACTCGAAAATCCCTTTAATTTTCCATCCGTCTCTATCGAGATCATCCCACGGGAAAAGTATGGTGCAAAGCGAACGAAAATTCGCACTGACTAAACCGCCTTTTTCCTCCAGTAAATTGTGCTCCGTCAAAAATTCTTCCAAGGCAGAATTATTTTTAGTTGTATTTTTATTTTTCACGCACGGACAATTGACTCCGGCATCTTTCGTTTCCATAATTGATAAGAAATTCAAACGTTAACGATACCTCGAAACCGGTTGGCTCGTATTCTCACAGTAAAATTGTATTTTTATTGCGATAACAATCTCTTCGCCACAGTATATATTCGCAAATGGATACTTATATCTGTACACGATCGATGTACGATTCTTTACTGATGTATTTGAACGGTAAAACAAATTATTTTAAAAGGTTAGCTTTGGCCAAACCGTTCGTAACACTTACCAGTTAGTATGTGACTGACAATCGATCGATATCTGTGGTCAGCTTAAGTATCAAAAAATTTTATGATCTAAACTTTAACATTGATAAGTTAATTTTCCTTTCAGATAATTTTTTTCATTCAGTATACTTAGTTTGCTTGTCATACTTTTTTGAAATAAAATATTTCGAATAAACCATCGTTACATGTTACTTTGTTTGTTTTTTCTTTTCTTTTAACACACGAGCGAAATCAGGAACCCATTTAGATATCGATAAAATGTTTGGTTTCCTTCTATGCTGGTTGGGCAACTGATTGATTTTATCGTGTAACGTTTACATACATATATGTTTACGGAGGAAAGGTGCGTCTCAACTTTAAATCGAACAGCATATACATAACAACGTATGGGAATACATATCGAATGTGTTCGACGATTTTCGATTTGTAAAAGAGCACAAAACTAAGACAGAATACTATTATTAATATATTTAATTTATGAATTGTTGTAATATGTACGTACATACTGATACAAATTACGATTATTTCAAATATAGCAACCATAACATTATTTTTAATTTTGTAGATTATATTCTAAAGTTTCAAGAAAAAGTGATGTTAACTACAAAATGCATTTTACAGTAATTTTGTATGCTTATTGATATTATCAATTGCTGGAGTAACATTAAACATTAGAACATAATTTTACTTTATAAAACTTTATTTATATTCATAAATAAATAAATTAATTTATAAGTATTTGGCATAATAACTATCTGTCTGATTGTAAAATGTAACAAACTAATATCTAACTGTATTAATAATAAATGATAACTAATCAATTTTTGTATGTTACATTAAACATAAATTTCCATTTTTAGTTATTAAGTTCCCACTCTAAAAGTGTGTTTATTACTGATACATAAAATCAAACTTATTGTAACAATTTAAAAGTATATTTTGATTTCTTCTCTTGATTAATCTTAAAATTATAATTGATGCCAATGCAACTCATATTTCATATTTTTTTTTATGAACATTGTCAATATTAGTGATTTAACATAATTTTTCAATGAACCAAATTTTCACAAAAAATATTAATAAAAATATACTTTTGAAATGTATTACCTTAAAAATCGTCGAGAACGCACAAAGTTAATCCTCATTTTCTGTTGAGATTATTGCTTCGAGATTATAAAATATATTAACTGTACAATTATGTGTATTGTACTACAAAATTTAGTATTAAAACTAATCCATTACCGTTCATTAAGTTTCAGCTGATATAATATACGAAAATTGAGCTAGATAAAAATTACACTTTCCAATTTCTGATCTATGTTTACTTTTCTCATTTAGAACTAGTTGAATTGTCACACAGAGTTTCTCTTGTTGCATTAATTTCAGATGCTATTTTATTGATAAATGGATGTCTAATTTTTCCATTGGTTGCAACAAAAAATTCCTCCAATTTTCCAGGGATATTGTCTCTCTTTTCATATTCATATGCTTGCATCAGTAAATCTAGTCTATCCAAATCTTTAACATACTTTGCCTCTGGGGATTCTTGTTTTTCATATTCCTACAGATCATAATTAAGAGAAAGCAATACAAAATTAATTGGGAACTGTATTATAAATTTATATATACATAAGGCAATGCTTACACGAAACATCTCCAATATCATAGGACCTTTGTCTCCCAACAGTTTACAAATGTCTTCCATGGCTTCATCTTCTAGCCTATGTTTTACATCGGGTGGCACCCCACAATGAGGTGTTATATCTCCCACAATACATTCAGCTAGGTCATGAATTAAAGCCATCTGCATGATTCTATAGTTGATAGAGAGTAATTTAGATACATAAGGCTTTGATAGTCATCCATCTTTTACAAACAATATTAATAATACCATTTCATACTTGACTTGATCTAAATTCTCCTCATTATCCACTAGGAATGAAAGCATTGCCATCCTGTACATGTGGCCTGCAATTGTTTCTGGATCAGAAATATTTCTAATGACCCATCCTGTCCTTTTCATGTGCTGAAATTATAAACATCATCGTTAGAAGCATTAAAATTGACTCATAGAAGAACAAGTATTAGCTTTATTAATGCAATAATAGCAGTACTTGAAGCAAAAAACATATTACTGATAAGAAAAATAAAGATTGATAATAAAGATTGATACATGATTAACATATGACAAATAATATGATTAACATACGATAAGATAAACATTAACATATGATATTCATGTTTGAGGATAATTAGTTTAAAATTTATACAATGTTAATCACTATTGTTATATATATATAAATATTACTAAAGTCAAATGATAAACGATAGAAACAATATACCCTTTTTTTGTCAAAACTGAAAGATTCTTGGAAATCATTATATAATAAACATTATATAGCAACACATTATTAACTGCAGAAAATCATACTGATTGCATCTGATTGAGAATGCCAAAAAGGAACATTTGACATATGTATACATATATATTACACGAGCAAGATCACACGACCAAAACTATACATTTATATTTGTCTCAGCGTTGCCTTGAAAGAGAAAAAATGTTTTTCAGTGATTGACGGCTTACCTTTAATCGACCAAGCAATTCCATGAATTCTTGTAAATTTTTCATGTCCATGATACTAGATAATTAACGACCTTTCACCAAAATAAAAACGTCAAATACACCGTTTGGTAATAACTATCGAATTCTAAATTACGCGTTACTGGAATATCAATGAAATCCAACAAAACAAGCTATTAATCTACAAGACGAACAATAATGGAATAAATGATGGAATAAAAGAAGTCGATTACTCGACCCCGTGCTTTCTTCTAAGATCAACAACGCTCAAATGATATTCTTAATCGTAGAGGTAGGACATATATGCGTACAATGCTCAGTATAGCTGTCTCACACACGCGTGATTTTATATAAGTTACATAATTGTATTTGTGTAAGTAAACGTGTGTAAAATCCATAGATTTAGTACTACATAGATAGTACATGTTACGTTTGTATGAATCCACAGTGGTACTTATAAACTACTATATATTTTTCTAAAATTGTCGTTCTCTAGTAAACAATATAGCATTTAACCTTATATATATGCGTTTTAAATTTACATCTGGTATATGATCAAAGATTGACGCCTCTAGAGTAAAGTGATTTCCTTCATCAACAATTTGACATTTTTTACCTGAAACACTTAAAAATCACAACTAAAATGTGTATAGTCTATAATAATCTTAGCAGTAAGATTTAAATTAACCTTGACTGCATTTAATTTTAACTGTCTTTCGTCATTATTGTTCGGTATTTGATATATATGAAATTCCCAACTGTTGCGCGCGCCTTGTACGAATGTTGCACTGTATATATCAATTTTCAAAAATATATACTTTTAAAATAACTTTATACTCTAGTTTTCTACAATTGAGAAACTATATTTGTTAAACTACTTTAAATCACTATGGCACAGTTTAAAACGTTGAACTGATGAAATTTCTCCTAAAATGCTCGATGCAGTTTATGATGTTTTATATGTTTATGGGTCTACTCGGTTTGCAAATCTTAACATCGAAACAGTAAAAAAGTAAGAAAAAAGAATATCTAAATTTGAAACAAACCAAAATATCGTTCTTTTGTAAACCGTTCTTAAAAACTGATAATTGAAAACAGGGTTGTGGTTCAGTCAGCTGACCTGTCTTGTGATAGCAGCCAGGCTCGACTGTAGCTTGACTTACTGTTGTAGGGTGGGCTTACTTCGATACGTTACACGTCTCGTAAGTTTTTACATTGTCATTTATTCCATTGACTTTAGATGAATTGAGTGCTTTCTAATTTACCGTATAATCGACACGATTATAACAATTTCATATTGTATAAAAGATGCCTGAGAGATTTTAACTGAAAGTCTAGTGCGTACAGTATCGATCGTGCCAGTTTGAATGCGCCATCGTTTTTTCGATCAACGATAAAATTTATCTATTATATTTTGTCCAGGAAAATTTACGAAAATAGAATTAAATCATTTCGTACGAATGATCGATGACAAATATCTCGTTTAAAAATCGATATGCTGTTAGAACAGCAGACGTCTCGCGGGTTCGAAGAGGGCTACGCCTACTTTTTTAAATGAACTGCTCACGTGAATCTTATAATGAATGGACGTATTAGTTGACACCAATCTTTTCGTCAATTTCAAACGGAATTGACTTAAAAATACTTGTAAGAGTGCTCGATTCGAATATAGTGTTCACGATCGTCGATTTTTATGTTCGTTTTGTCACATTTTTCTTAGCATGAGTCGTATTAGTGTTGATTACATGTCAGAATGAAGTGTGTTTAAGTTAATCTTCATAATTGCAAATTATAATTTAACAATCAATATTTTTGTCAATTTTATTCACGTTAAAATTTAACTTTTATAAAATGATCAATTAATAACATTTATTTTTATGTTATCAAACTACTTCCTTTTTTGTCTTTTTTATTAATTAGACTCAATATACTTTCAGTTATTTGTTGGGTTTTACTTCAATAACAATTCACAATGACAAGCCGTGGTTTACCAAAAATCAGTAATGAGGAGAGGGAGACTAAATTTGGCTATGTATATGCCGTATCTGGTCCTGGTTAGTATACAATATTTTGAATAATTCATCTGACAATTTACTTCATTCTGCATTTTGATATCATAATTTTACTTCACAGTTGTTACTGCTGAGAAAATGTCAGGATCAGCTATGTATGAATTGGTGAGAGTAGGATATCATGAATTGGTAGGAGAAATTATTCGTTTAGAAGGTGACATGGCTACCATTCAGGTATAATAATATCAATATATGTTTATAATGATTACATATTTATTTTAATATCATATCACTTATGTACTTACCTTTTATTATCATGTAGGTGTACGAAGAAACCAGTGGTGTAACTGTAGGAGATCCTGTCCTACGTACTGGAAAGCCATTATCTGTAGAACTTGGACCCGGTATCCTTGGCAGTATTTTTGATGGTATTCAGCGACCATTGAAAGACATCAATGAGCTTACAAGCTCAATTTATATCCCAAAGGGTATCAATGTGCCAGCTTTATCCAGAACTGCTTCCTGGGAGTTTAATCCATCCAACATAAAGAATGGTAGCCACATTACCGGTGGAGACCTGTTTGGCATAGTTTATGAAAATACTTTAGTAAAACACAGAATGATTTTACCCCCAAAGAGTAAGGGTACTGTTACTTACATTGCACCTGCCGGCAACTATACAGTTAATGTAAGTTCTCTATTGGCTGACAGACAAAATCATAACAACATATTTAATATAATTAATAAACTTTGAAACTTTGTTTTATAGGATATCGTATTGGAAACAGAATTTGATGGTGAAAGACACAAATATACCATGCTTCAGGTATGAAAACAAACTTATTTATCATTTGCAAATATCAATATATACTTAATAACAAAATATGTGCTTACAGGTATGGCCAGTACGTCAGCCTCGTCCGGTGACCGAAAAATTGCCAGCTAATCATCCTCTGCTTACTGGCCAGCGAGTTTTGGATTCTCTTTTCCCGTAGGAATTCACTGTCTTTTACAAATATTGTCCAATAAACAGAACAGATACCCAGAGTGTTTATGAAATTATAGATGCGTCCAAGGTGGAACCACAGCCATTCCAGGAGCCTTCGGTTGCGGTAAAACCGTCATCTCGCAAGCCTTATCGAAGTACTCGAACTCCGATGTTATTATCTACGTCGGTTGCGGAGAACGTGGTAACGAAATGTCTGAAGTACTTCGAGATTTCCCTGAGCTGACCGTAGAAATCGATGGTGTCACCGAGTCCATCATGAAACGTACCGCTTTGGTTGCCAATACTTCAAACATGCCTGTAGCCGCCCGTGAAGCATCAATTTATACTGGTATACATACAATTACTGGTTGAAACGATGCAGCATAGAATGAACGCAAAGAATTCATACATAAATTATGATTTTGTAGGTATCACGTTATCAGAATACTTCAGAGACATGGGTTACAACGTGTCCATGATGGCAGATTCAACATCTCGTTGGGCAGAAGCTCTTCGTGAGATTTCTGGTCGATTGGCTGAGATGCCTGCGGATTCAGGTTACCCTGCTTATCTTGGAGCTCGACTTGCCAGCTTCTACGAGCGTGCAGGAAGGTAATATTAATTTTCATGACGTTTCAGACACAAATAACTGCATATTTTAGTTAATTATGTACTTATGCTAAGTTTTTTATTTGCAGAGTAAAATGTTTAGGTAATCCTGACCGTGAAGGCTCTGTTAGTATAGTGGGTGCTGTATCACCTCCTGGTGGTGACTTCTCTGATCCTGTCACCAGTGCCACCCTTGGTATCGTGCAGGTATTCAACATACCATTAATAATTTTATATATTTGTAAAAGGTATACTTGAAAATGTTTATACATTCTTTTAGGTGTTCTGGGGTCTGGACAAGAAACTCGCTCAGCGCAAACACTTCCCGTCTATCAACTGGCTCATCTCCTACAGTAAATATCTTCGAGCCTTGGACGACTTCTATGACAAGAACTTCCAAGAATTCGTTCCTCTGAGAACCAAGGTCAAGGAGATCCTGCAAGAAGAGGAAGATCTGTCAGAAATCGTGCAATTAGTCGGTAAAGCTTCTCTTGCAGAAACGGACAAAATTACCCTGGAAGTTGCAAAGCTTCTCAAGGATGACTTCTTGCAGCAAAACAGGTATCGATTATTGTTCTTCGTGCTAACGTACTTAAGGGGTAATCGTATTAATCTGTTATCGTGTCGTACAGCTATTCGCCATACGATCGTTTCTGCCCATTCTACAAGACCGTGGGAATGCTGAGAAACATGATCGCCTTCTACGACATGGCAAGGCACGCGGTCGAATCTACAGCACAATCAGATAATAAAATAACATGGAACGTTATTAGAGACAGCATGGGCAATATCCTCTATCAATTGAGTTCCATGAAATTCAAGGTAAATGTCATTACCCATATTGATTCTATTTGTAATAGAAACAGAATCAATATACATTTAATTATTACAGGATCCAGTGAAAGACGGCGAGGCGAAGATCAGGGCCGATTTCGATCAGTTGCACGAGGATATTCAACAAGCATTTAGAAATCTAGAGGATTAATTATCAGAAATAATTGTACGAACATAATTTTCTCTATGTTCAGGAACCTTATATGCTGGCCATTTAAGGATGTCCTGAAGAGAAGTATAAACGAGTATTCGTAATCACGTATCACACATTAAACTGTTATATTAGTTCCAGTATATACAAAAAAAAAAAGAAACTTGTACATAAAATGTTACAAATATAAAATTTACTATAATTCTATGTGTATTAACTGAATACTTAATATAGTACGTGATGATTGAGAACAATATTGGAGGACGTCCTTAAATGCATTTCCAGCTATATACAAAATGTGTATTAAAATACTTATAAGTTACTTGAAAAACCTGGGGGACAAAGTTACATGTAATTAACTCGAGACGTTGAAAAGAGAAGACAAGTTGCCTGGAGAATCAAGCTTCCTGTTATTTTATTTAGCACAAAGTGAAGCCGTGGAAGAATTTATGCAGAGTAACATTTGTACGTACGTCAAATAAGAAGTAAGAAGCATCTCGTAAAAAGCTTTCCGTTCATCCATACTTGTTTTTCTCTTGAAAGAAAGAACATCATATGATAATATGATTTATATTTTGTTGTAACCGCGGGATGATACGATAGCTTTTTACAAAAGAAACGAAACCTTTAATTGAAGAGTATTAAATCTTGTATTATAATAGTATATTATGTGTACGCGTTAAGTGATAAAATGCAGACGTTACATGAAAAGTGTTATTTTAAACGTTAAAACGTTGAGAAATAGTCTGAAAGTTAAACAAAAAAAATGATATCAAGCTGTTAAAACTGTTGGAGGTGCAGGGTCTTTTTATCGTTAAAAAGAAAGTATGAAGCGCATCGCAAAACAGTACTCTAGTAACTTCGACATTTCCGTTGTATCATATGTAAAAAAATAAATAAATACTGTGCATAAAAAGAATGCGGTTGGTTTTTTATTCGGGATCATTTGCAACGTTAAAATGAAAAATAATTAAGTTTCATTAAATTTCATTTTAATAATAATATTATTATATAACAATAACCTCGCGATATTTACATCAACGATATATTACAAATCAGTGTTTAATTCTTTTTTTTTTTTGTTTCTTTTTTATAATTTTTTTGACGCATTCTCGTAGCATCAAAAATCTCGGTTTGAAAAAAATATGTTTATTGCTATACGCGTACGTATATGCATATGTACACATTATGTGTATATATACATACATAAATATACATACACATCTACACGTGTACGATTAATTCTATTTTACATTCTCAGTCCCTAGATCATTTTATGAAGTACCTACTCTACACTTGTGAAAACAGTATTAAAAATAAAAAATATTTTAACGATCTCTGTAAAGATTCAGTCACCATCTTTTACAATTCGCAATTTTCATTCGTATTGCAACAAAACCATTTTTTTTCTCTCTTTTTCTTTTAAATTAACTTTGGCTCGATCGCCTAAAATTGCATATTCGAAAATTTCAAATCAATGCTTAATATTCACAGCCTTGGCTCGTTCACGTACACGAGGTAATTCGATCCAATGCATATGTACACATTGAAATAAAACACATTTTTTTAATAGATCCTACAAGGGATATAGCCGTAACTCGATCACTTGAAATTTCAATTGCGTAAAGGACATAATCGAATTGTATGATTCCATTTAAAATAAAGTATCATTCGGACGTGCATGTGATAGTTATGACTATACCATGACGACCGTATGATATACTGCAAGAAATATAATCCGAATATGACGAAATTTGATATCATCATAAAAAAAGAAATTATCAGAGTAAATACTTCTCCTGACAATTAAGTCAGTTTACATATCCTAATATTTACAAAAGAAGCACTGTGTTATGAACTAAAGATTCTTTTTTAAGGACTCAAATGAATAACATCAACAGTGGTTCCCGTGGAGGAGGTTGATATCTGTGACCTGAGTTGAAGGTTCTCGCGTTTCAATTGGGCAATCAGCTGCTTCAATGCAGTTATTTCTTGCCGTAATTTTTCATTGTCACGCAAACATTGACCCAATCCCTGATTGGCTGCTCGCAATTCTCCTATATATTCACATGCCTTTGCTAAAATCCCTCCCTTGCTCTGCACAAAATAAATTTTACTTAACATGGATGTACAAGTTTACAAAATTTGACCAAAAATTTTTATTTCATACCTGGGTTTCATAATTTGCTTTGCCTTCACCACTGCCATTACCACTACCATTTGCACTAGCATTGCATTCAGGAATGATTTTTCCTAATTTTGCAATCCAATTATTTATTTTATCTCTTCGTCTGCGTTCAACTTCATTGTGAGTTGCTCTTCTTCTATCATCTCTCTGAAGTATGCACAAAAATGAAATTAAATTTGTTGAATTTGAATGAGAAATGTTAAATGAATTTATACCTTTTTCAATACGGTGGTACAATTTCTTGGTGTTTCTATTTGTAGAGTAGTAGTTCTAGGAACCAACGATCTAGAGGTTTGTGCAGTAGTGAAAACATCATTAGCATTTCCAATAACATAAAACTGGCCATTTAATGGGGATGTTAGGACCTGTACAGTATTATTCCCTGGTTGAGTAACTGGCAATTCTATTTCACTGCCAGCAGTAGTGCCATTTACTTGAACCACTCTATATGCTAGGGTTTCTTGATACCGCATTCCATCTTCCCCAACAGTTTCCCCTACAAAAAAAGATTGATAACGTTAATCATTACACAATAAGTGATAAGTGTACACAAAGTACATACAGTTTTAGAACATAAATAATAGAAAAAAATGTTAGATTTAGATAATGAATGTATTTACCTTCGCAGTCAACGATTTCTGCTTCTTCAATAACAATTCCTGTGCCGCCGTCATCCTTCGGGTTAACAGTGCTGTAAAACAAGCGTAGGAACGTTGAAGAATGGATATGTAACTTATCTATAGAGTTACGTCTATGCCTATTACTTCCACGACCGTTGTCCTAAGTCTTGTAAGTGCGCACTGTGCACTACGTGATGACCTTGAGGAGACCTCGAGCGAAACAGGAGGGATAGGTGTTCGCATTATCAGCCAGTCGATATTTAACGTAAACACTACCTGACATCCTGTTGTTCGAGGTGCTGCTCCAAAATATCCATTTTTTTCTACCAAAAACGTTTGAATTTGTCAAAATTCACGTGAGCTGGTCACGGGACACGGCAACGAGGTCATGTGGTGCACAAGATGGCAATCAGTGATTACAGCGCCACCTTATGCTGTTCAAATATACGAATTCAAATTCACCATACATACCGATAATTGATAATTATCATTTACGTCAAAAAATAGATTTAATAAATTAAAAATTAATAATGATCAATAATGTTAATCTATCATTACATAGTTAATCAATGTTGTAATAGATATAGGAGTAAATTTATTAAATACATACCAAGATTAAAAGTGTTGCGTACAAGTATTTGTAAAAGAATGGCTTTTTGTAATTTCAATAAATGATGTAAGAATCCAATTTTATGCATTTATATAAATATCTATTTATATTTACAGTACCTACAAAATTCCTGCATCTATTTCTTGATAATAGATATTTTACTGCATTAGATTTATCAATCCATAATGATTATCATTTAAACCGATGTTGAACTTAGAACATCGGTACAACATGTCGGCGTTCTTTAGTGGGATAATTGGTTCTTCCAAATTTGGACAAAACAAGTACTTTCATTTATATTTCTAGAATATATTTGAAAATTTGAAAGTCATTCCAAGGATCGCTGTAAATACGAATAGCAGGAACTGCAACGCATCCTACAATAGTTTTGATTGGTTAACGAAATATAGTTCATCATGGAGTACGTCGGTACGTACTAGCTTGCCAATTTTTCATACCTTTTACTAGCTGTTATCAGCCAATAAATATTTTTTTAATATCATTTATTACATTTGCTTCTAATTATTTTAATTACAATTGGTATTTGCCTCTCGAAAAATCTTATTCTATAATATTAAAAATTATTGTTGTATACGTTGGGTTAATTTTATAAAAACAATCATTATTTTAGCTCAAATTTGATATCCATCTGCTTTCAAATTATTACGAATATCTTGCATTAATGAGGTTTCATTACTGTTTACAGTGAAATGCATTTTTACACATTTGAAAATCTATATCATCTTAAACATAACCTTTTTTCTTTATAAAATTGTATTCTTTAAATTTTTATAAAGAACTGATGAATCATGTTTATATATAATATATTTTTATTGAAACTTTGTGAAACAAACGTTTTACATTTATGAAACAATTTGATGTAAAATGTGTCTGAAACATACAGAATTTTTATATTTTTTAGATGCTGCAAAAAATGAAAGCAATGACAACTCTTTCAACTCAAATTCTTGTTCCGAATTAGCATCAAATACGAATTCCAATGAAGGCTCATCAGCAGAAACAAAGGATTCAACAGCAAAACAAAATGAAATCCAGAATGCACAGACACAAGATAATGATAATCCAACTACCTCGCAAAATTTATCCCAAGAGAATATAGACTTTAAAGTGATTTATAATAAACAGAGAATTAATGTAAATTTTCCACTTGATGGTACTGTGGCTGAGTTGAAAGCACATCTACAAAACATCATATCTGTACCACAAGCTATGCAGAAAGTGATGATTAAAGGATTAGCCAAAGATGAACAAACACTTAGAAATTTGGGTGTTACAAAAGGTAATTTTTATGATAAAAAAAATAGCTCCTTAAATCAGTTTTTTTTTTGTATTTATTACTTGTTTTGTATATTTCATTTAAGGTGCCAAAGTCATGGTGGTAGGATCAAAGTTAGATGATGTGTTAGCTGTGTCAATTCCAACTAAACAAGATCTTTCAGACGAAGCTGCTTCCATTACAAATAAAGAGCCTTTGTCTCAACAGAAAATGCATAGGAAAGTATTAGATAAGGGTATTCCTGAAGATGTCATGCCTGGTATATTAAACACTAAGGTACAGCTCTTCATATTAGATTCTTAGAAACATCTCACTTATAGAAGTTATTAATCTAATTCAATTAAAATCAGGAACCTTTACCAGAATTTCCATTGGCTGGCATGTTGAATAAATCTGGTGGTAAAGTTAGATTAACATTTAAATTGGAACAAGATCAACTTTGGATTGGTACAAAAGAAAGAACAGACAAAATACCTATGAATTCTATAAAAGGTGTACACAGTGAACCAATACATGATCATCCAGAATATCATATTATGGTTTGTATTTTGTATCTATTTCAAACTTGAGTAAATATTAAGACTTAAGTTTTAAATACTATTAAAAATTGTAGGCTATACAACTAGGCACAACAGAAGCTTCAAGATATTGGATATATTGGGTTCCTGCGCAATACATATCTGCTATAAAAGATGCTATCCTTGGCAAATGGTGCTACTTCTGATCAATTGTTGATGGGAATTTCTGTCTCTTCGAAAGCAAAGTGTAATCAGGTGTAAGCATTGATACAAACACGACTGTACTAGTCACACATTTTTAACAGTAAGTAATAACTTATTTTGCGTTGGATTATAACTGATATGTTCTAATAAAAGTATTCTTGTTAAGAAAATTTTTTAGACAAATGCTTTTTTAATTTTATTAAATATAACGGCAGTTATTTTATATGAATCGCTAAAATGAAATTTTAAAAAACGAAAAAACGTACTTTCTAATTGTTAAGTGTTTACATAACATTATGATTTTTAAACTAAAAAACTTTTGTACATTAAAAGTGATATTGTATTTGTAATTTCAATTTCTCTGAATTATATTATACATAAGATTTGTAAATATAATAAGTTTTTTACTCTTATAAAGTACATTTACATTAAAAGAAAAAAATACGTTTTATTACCTTAGAAACAAAATTATTATTTCAAATTAACACGTAAAATTTTACTTTATTTTTTTTTGGTTAATTTATATAGGAAAATTGAAATCCTTGAAGTAAAAGTGAAATTTTTATAAAATTACATTTATAGGAGGAAATGAAGAAAGAAGTTATGATGTTGCATTTACAATCTTTTGAAGTTCGTCGAATAATTCAGCTTTTTATAATTTTTTTTTAAATAACGTTAAAAATGAAATTGAAATAGTTTCAAATTTTATTTTGATAATTTATAGTTTAACATCAGAATACCTTTTGTAAATGTTATGCTTAGCAGAAAAAGTGATCAGAAATCAATTTTTTTAAATCTGAAAGCAAAAATGTACAAGGATACGAATTTCGCGCGTTATCCGAGTTGCAATAAGTTAAGTTACTGTAAAGAAATATAGTCCGCATTATACGAAAGATACAATTATACGTAATCGTACCATTTGTTCATGAAACAACGAATTTTTTAAAATAAATACATTTGCTACATATTTTAACATTGGCCTACATGTAAGATATATTTGTCACAAAAAAGAAGACCGTCTCAAAATTTCGCTACGCATTTAGAGTTAAAGTGGACTGTATCTCAATGAAAGCAAACAACCTAATACCGTATAATTTTAGTACTATAACTGCTGTAAAGTAGATTTTATATTCTGTAATATTTACAACTAAAAGCAGAATCATAAAAAGAAAAAAAAAACAAACGACAAATCAAACTTACATCTATCGTAACATTTACATAAAATTCATAAGTATTTGCACGTTTAAAAACTATCTCAATGTCCGTTCAAACGAGACTTGTACATCATGTTGTGTGATTTGATAAAATAAATAATTTTAAGTCTTCTTTATTGTGTTGTTTCTATTTCTCTTCTTTTTTCGGCTACATATCCGTATAAATATTTGAAGTGTAACAATTGTGTTCCAAGAGCTGCCCGCATAACTTGCGGGACATCTGCGTTCACTCGCATTTGTTCGACACGTGAACAGGAAACTTCTTATTAAGGTTTTAAATTACTCGTAGCCAAGCGAGCTGGCCTTCGGAGACTTTCGTTTTCAGTTCACGCAAGAAAACGCAAGAATCGAAGGATATCGTTGAATCTTGCGCCAATCAGAAAAGGATCGTATCGGTTGCGCAATCGGCGTAAAGCTTCGCATTTCGGTGAAAGATAAGTGGTTCAAGGTTTACAGGGCGTTGGTGTGTGTATACGTGAAAGCATAGTTACAGGTTTTCGTGGAAATATGTGTACGGTGTCGTATCATTGATACCGTTTGAAATAACGTCAAATCGTTATTTTTCTTTCTACGGAAAAAAGACGTATGATTGTTTACCGTCGATGATAACAATATGCCTAACCACTATGCAATAAATGTTTTTAAAAACAATTAAACTATGTGTTTACTTGTCAGATGAAATTTTTGTGCGAAGAATAACGCGCAATTATTAAATTGAACGAACTGGCAGATAAAAGTACTGATAACTTAATTAATGTCATCAAATTAAACATTATAATAATCACAATTAAAACAAATGAATATCATCAGTGAATTCTTCTGAAAATCGATGATAAGAAATACTGAATTAGATTTTCAAATAATTAAGTATCAATGATTACTTAAATATTTATTAACACTGCCAGTAATGGAACAAGGCAATGATGTGTTATTAGAGGATATACAAGAAGCTTTCTTATCTTTAACTGAAAGTTTTTTAGAGCAAGGTGCATCATTGGCAACCCTTAAATCTATCAGCCTAAAAAATGATACAAAGCATAAGAGAAGCTTTTATCTTCCTTATGTGTGTTCCAAGAAAGTTTTACTTGCCATATTTACACCGATATTTTGTAGTGTATTTTTCAAATACCTGTACATTGATGTAATTAAGAACATTCGTGGGACAAGATGTTTGATACCAAACAATTATTTCATATGGGAATTTACAAGACCAGTATCGAATTGCGATTATTGTCGTGGTATCACTTCAGCTCTTATCTTGCCAAATTTAACCAGAGAAGAATTCAAGCAATACGCTTATTCTTCTAGACCTATGGTAGTAAAAGGTGCTGCAAGTCATTGGCCAGCTTCGAAGGTATTTAGCTGGAAATTTTTCAAAGATTTATATGAAAATAATGACGGTGCTTATGATTCAATAGATGAATGCCAGTTTTTACATTTCAAGAGTAATCTCACTAATTTGCACGATGTTTTTGCAATGAGTGAAGAAAGAGCCATGCAAGTTAATGGAAAAGATCCTTGGTATGTTGGTTGGAAGAATTGCAACCTTCAGATTTTGGATGTAATGAGAAACTATTACAGTCTACCTCATTTTTTGCCAGAGGATGCAGAAGTTCCTTATTCCAATTATGTTTTCTTGGGATATGAAGAAGGTGCTATTATGCATGTGTGTATGCTAGAAATAACAAATGCAATTGTTAATTAATTTTTAAGATTACACTCTTGTTAATTGAAATTCTTTTTTTTTTCTATAGCTGGATTATATCTCAAGACTCATGTGGCAAGGGCAAATTATAGGCAATAAAACTTGGACTGTTGCTCCAACACCAGAGTGTGATAATGTTTGCACACGTTTTAACTTCACTGTTTATGTTGGAGACATTGTACTTTTAGATACAAGAATCTGGTACCATAGCACTTATGTTAAAGATGGAAAGTTTAGCTTGACGGTCACCTCTGAATATGGGTAGACTTTTATATATATTTACAACTGTATTTATAGTATACAATTCTAGGTGCTATATAAATAGTATTTTTTATACTATGGATTTGAGAAATCCAAGATGTTTTGCCTTATTCAATTATTTATATTAATATCTGATTGAATATTTATGAAATTTATATATACATATAAAAAGTTATATGCTGTTAAAGAGCAGTATTTAAATGTTAAATTATGCACATAAGAAGCTTTTATTTAACATAATATTCTGTAGATGCCATTTTTAATGAAAGTTGTTTACTGGTATAATATATGACATATTTTGAAACGAATTTACGAATATTTTAGAATCCCATTTACTTTAATTGTCATTAAAATATTATATATAATTTACGAATACATATGAACTATTGTATGTATCTATTTTGCCATAATTAAGAACTAGTCATAATTAGAACAAATAATACTTGATACTATTATTGCAAACGAAACGATTTGTGCTTTAATGAAGTTGATTATTGTATGGTTATAAGATATTTTTATACACATATATTTGAAATTTTATACATATACAAGCATTTAAATATATGTGTTATATGTATATTAGATATATATACACATAAAAAGTTGAAATTTTATTTAAATTTCATGTAAATTTTATTCCCTGCGATTAATTGTTATTTATTTTATACTTAATTACATATGTATGTATATATACAAATACTATGTACCTTCTATAACTTTTAATAAATTATACGAATGCAATTAATAATTATTTCAGGAATAATTTCTTTTTCCCCATTTCAATATGCAATAACTTTTATTTTATATATCCGTTTAATTGCATAAAACACAACAGTAGTTCCTTTTTATATATCATTTATACAGTTTACATAATAAGTATAAATACTTGTATATTTTGAAGCATAACAATATAATTATAATGTGGTAATTAAAATTGTGAATAGCATAGGAAATATAGAAATGTGGTTTTCGTTTAGTTGCACACACCAAAACAACATTATAGCAAAATCTAAAGTGGAATGCATATACCTGTAACTATGCAGTACAGTGTATTATACATGTAATACTAGTTTGATGATAGTGATGTGAAAATTTCATCACTACATTCAGACTCCAAAAATGCAGTTTTACTGGTCCTTTTTTTCCGTTGCTTGTTGGAAACTCGGCGGACTTTCCTAAAATGTCATGTGTCATTTATTTAGGACATTAAGATTATGCTACCTCTGTTTGTTAAGCAATAGTTTTTAATTACTTACATAATATGCAGGAGGTGGAACATAGGCACATTGTGGTCTACTTGGATCATAATATGCACTTTGAGCAGCTTCTGCTGCCTTTGCATCTGTAAATAAAACAGGAGAATGAAACATTACATAAAAAAAACATTAACAAAGCTATTTTGTTATAATTGCATTAAAGTTAATAAAAATTACATACATTTGTATACATTTGTTGCAGTGAATTTAAATCTATCTGGCATTTTTTTAAATTTTTATTAAAAATTAAGTAACTATTTGAATACTTTATAATTTATTTACTTGTGATTTAATTTTATTAATGTTTATTAGCTTTATAGTTGCAATGAATGATGGCATTGAGTGATGGAAGTAGAATTCCAAGATGAATCAAGCATCATATAAATTTTGAAATGTTTTCTCTAAAAATACAATGAATTGTAATTTTTCAAGCAATATTAGTTTGTATCCTTAAGGAAATAATGTTTTGTGATTGAATACTCAAACTGAATCATTGATAATACTCAGAATCTGGGACTTTTAATTTTGCTTTTGTGAAAAAGACAAAATTAATGATCTTATACACTTTATTTATAATTTACACAGATTAGAAAATTAAGTTAAAAGTTGCTAAGAACTCATAATACCACTCCACGTATTTTTGAACTATCTCTGACAACTATGAGATAATAACTGAGCATAGTGAAAGTCAACCTTAGTCCAGGTCAACCAAACCTGTTATGCAACAATATTGCATAATACTCAAAACCTTCAGGTTTGCCAGACGAAATAGAAAGCACAGCACCATTATACAGGTGCTCCTTTTTTTATTGTAAATGATACGACTTCATAACAAAATAATATTTCACATTTGGTGGGTTCAAATAAAAACAGCAAGTTGTACTTGACTAAATTTTAATAACATAATTTGTTTGTTGTATTATAATGATTATCACAAATCTATAATAAGGCAACAAAAAACATAATACTTTATTATAATACATGATCTTCTGCATTATTTATAAATACATTTTCTAAGAAAAAAATAGTTAAAAATAATTCACTATTTTTTATTAAAATATGTATATGTTATTAACATGTACTTTCAAGTTTGTTTATAAAGAATATGCGTTTGTACGTTTTTTAAAAGAAAAGTAATGTTATTTATGTTATTAACAAATTATGAAAATGTATATTGTGTTTTGTTTGTTGTAGACTAAAAAGCATTTTTAAAGCTTTTAAGTAATTGAGTTCAGAATATATAACATATAACATGCATATACAAAAAAAAATAATATAATTCTTTTTATATTATTAGTAATTGGGTGGATATTGGTTATATGGATTTTGCTGTGGATAATAGCCAGGTTGTGAATAGTTATTACCTTGAGGATATGGAGTATATGGTGGTGGATTTGGTGGATAATTATTGTACACTGGTTGCCCATAGTTTGGATACGCACCTGCTTGAGACATTGGTTGGGCATTATAATTTGGATTAGCCCATCCAGGTGCTCCATTTTGTTGTGGTGGTGTCCAGCCTGGTTGTTGATTAGAATTGCCCCATGCCCCTTGTGGTGGTGCACTGCTAGCATATCCTTGGTAGGGTGAATTTATACCAGGGTATGGTGGAGGCATATCCGTCATGTATACACTGTTTGCTATATGATAAAACAATATGATAATGCAGTAATACATAATTACAATAACAATTAATAATTAATGTACAGTATCAATTTAAATTCTTTAAATCTAAAACATATAAAATAACACTTGTATTGATTAATAAAACAATGTAACTAATTAGTATTGGACTGACATTAAAAATACACTAAAGAAAAATAGAATTTAACCTGGTGGTGCTTCTGGGAATACATTAGTTGGTGGTACCCAACCATAATAACCAGTTGGTGCAGCTTGGTAAGCAGGTGGTGGTGCAGCATACCAATTTGATGATGGTGGTTGATATGGTGGAGGTGCATCTGATGCAGGACCATTGCGTTGAGCTAAAAGTAAAGGGTATATTATTAGGACTGAAACAATATAAGATTTTGTATACTTGTTGTATGTTAAAAATTTACCCATTGCTGCGGCTCTTAACATAGCTTGTCCAAATTCTATCGCACCTCCACTCTTGAAATGTAACTTAAATTTACATTCTCCAATCCAATTGCCATTTGGTTGAGCACGACATTTGCCTTTAATGTAATTGGCACCAAACATTGGTTGATCCACTTCAACGTCATTTAACGTTACAAATGGAAAACTAAATGACTGCATCTTTTCCTTTTGATCTTTGGCATTAAAAATCATCCTGTGTGTGGTCAGGTATAATCGTCCCCGTTTGGTACCAAGAAATTCTGCTTGCTCTTGTCCATGAAATTCCATTGTGACATTGTCACAGAATAGTAAAATGCTACACAAATGAACATTTCATTTGTTTGCATCACATTGATCATATCAAGGATAATATAAATATATTATGATTTTATTCACTACAACAATTATTTAAAGAATGCTGATTAATGTATCTTGCGTTCAAATGTTGTTAAAAGAAAAAGTTATCGATAATAACAAGGAAATCGCTTCCGGAAGGTCACGACGTCAACTACGTTGCAAGAACGTCATGTTCACAACATGTGAAACAATCATATTTCTGACAATAATCAATCTACTTTATAACTTACCACTCTCCGGCATGTATAAGTACACCGCCATTAGCGTGTGCTGTATTTAACGACATATTTCTTAATTTTTAGTTCAACTTTAGCAACAATACTTCCTCTTCATCAGCTGATTCATAAGTGATAAGTATGACACAGCGCGCATGCGTACCTTATCTCGATATAGCATACTTAACGATATAGCAAATACGCATACATATATTACAAAATAAATATAATACAATCACACTCAATACTTTATATTATGTATTACTCCTTTGATTCATCATATGCTTTTTTACCAATAATATATGTATCAATTTTTAAGCAAACTGATAAGTAAAGTTAACAAGGTTAACTTGATCTGCACTAAAATGCCATGCAACGATATGAATAGTTACATGTACGCTTATAGCATTTGTAGATTACAAATATTCTTTTGTATCAAATTAGAATATGTATGCGTTTTCTAAAGTATGTATAATCAATTAATATTTGTTAAATTTCGCGGTAGAACACGAATGAAAGACGTAAAGTGCGCACGCAGAAATCAATGCCGCAAAATTTTCAAAGCATGCGCTCGAACGGGCAACAAACACCGTCTGTGCTTTGCGTAAAGAAATAAATAAGGTGGTGATCAGGTGCGATTAACCGATTGGCAGAAAGTGCGGCTTGACGCGGTGTATTTGATCGATTTACGTGATAAAACCGACGATCGAAACTTGCCACGAAAAATGAAATCGTAAAACGATCAACGATTAACGAGTTCTCTGTCTCCTCTTATCGCGTCAATCACGGCGAACATGGATGAAAATTTGAGCCGGGGCTATGTACAGCTAGGGAAGGCGAGAGGCATGAATGAATTCAAATTCTCCAATGGATTTACTCATTTGTCACCGCCGGTTGACAAATCCAACTTCATCTACTTCGCTCTTACACTTGGCGGTATAGGATTCCTCTTGCCTTACAACAGGTCATGCTGCAATAAGACACTTATCTTTCTTTTTTACCCCGGCAATTAAATCTTAACCATCTTACTGTAACTTATACCTTTATCCTGAATACAGAACTAGAGTTGCAACATACACCTTTGCATGCGGACCCTAAAAATAAATTGTCAATTAATATTTTATAATTTTCTTTAACAACAAGCTTGTACTATAGATGTTCATTTATTGACGTTTTGAATAATCAACGCATGATATTTTTTTCTTTTCAATAATACAATTGTTTGTAATTTGAAGGATTGTTTAAATTAAAATACCAACTTTTGTTCTTTATAGTTTTATCATAGCGGTGGATTATTTTCAAGCAAGATATCCTGGAACTACTGTAATATTCGATATGTCAGGTGTCTACATTATCATGGCGTTTTTCGCGGTGTTTGCGAATAACATCTTAGTCGAAACGTTGTCGTTAAATACACGAATAACATTTGGTAAGAGCTTAGAATAAGAACAAACTGGTACACAATCTGTTTAATCTCCTACCTGGTGTAATAGATTTTATTCAAATTGTAGGATATCTGGTTTCCTTTGTTACCTTAACTTTCGTCGTGATTTGTGAGGTTTGGTGGGAACCTTTCGGCGTCACCACTTCTTACACGATTAATTTAGTTGCTGTTGCTATAACTTCACTTGGATGCACAGGTAAACATTTCTGTTACTAATTACGTATAAATAAATGATTAATCATCAAAATTTTAACTTGCATACAGTTCAACAATCAAGCTTTTACGGATACACGTCCATGCTGCCCAGTCAGTATACTCAGGCGGTAATGACGGGAGAAAGTACGTAATAAACATTAAACTTATGCAAAAGTTTTAATTATTTTTTCAAAAGTTTTTACTTCAATTTTATATAATGTATAACGCATAATTAAATCACCAAAACATTGTCTTTTTATTTTATGATTTGGATACCAATTTCCGGATGAAGCGAAAGGCGGGAATTTATTTGAATTTAAAATAATCACACTATTACGCACATTTAATTTAATTGATTAAACCTTTTTTATAGGTCTTGCCAGTCTTTGGGTTTCGGTCAATCGGCTTTTAACGAAATCTTTGTTCGACGATGAGCGCAGCAACACATGCGTGTATTTTGTTGTATCGAATATCACTATTCTCATGTGTTTTGTATTGCATCAAATAGTTCGAAAGACTGATTTCGTGCAATTTTATATAACGTTATGCCAGGAAAGGAATCGAATCACGCTGGAACCAACGGAAGACGTTGGTCTGGTATGCTCCAAACATTATTGTAATTCAATTAATTATTCTAATTACCAGAATTCAATGCCCTAATATCGTTTCTAAATAGATGGATCCATTGGACCAAGTTGGTGATCCTTCAAAGGGTCAATATGGAGTTTTGAAAATTCAAACTAGTCCCCTGGGAGGTGAATCTGCAAATGGGAACACTGATCTAAATGGTAGGTATGATTTGTGATAAAAATATGTGTTTATGATATGTTAATTATTTTTTACTTTTCAGGAACAAATCAATATTCAGCATTTTCATTCAGCAATCCTGTGTATGAGCCTGGTGCACCATCAGGAAATCCTCCTGGTAGCACTGGTCCTACATACAAAGTTGAAGATGTAGTTGTCATGAGAGGAACGTATGGGACTCAAAAAAATAAGCCATGGACAGAAATTAAAAGTATATCATTTCTTTTTTTCAACATTTCTATAAATTTATCAGTAACATATAAATCTTTTACCAAGGGGGTTTACTTGCAAGACTTGAGGTGGCAAAGATAATATTCCCATACATGTCCAGTATTGGAATAGCATACTTTGTGACACTTTGTCTGTATCCTGGAATCATGTCAGAAATAATCTCTTGTAAACTTGAGTCATGGATGCCAGTGATTTTGATGACAGCATTCAATGCATCTGATGTGTTGGGAAAGGTAACAATATTTTTAACATGCATTTAATGTTAAAATTATATGTTGTATTGTTTAATATTTCAGATGCTTGCATTGATCCCTTATGAATGGAAACGTACACAATTACTATATTTTGCTAGTGCTAGAGCTATATTGATCCCTTTGTTTTTACTCTGTGCACTACCAAGAGGTGCTGCGATACTCTCTGGTGAAGGATATCCACTGCTGTTCGCTTGTTTACTTGGTGTTACAAATGGTATTGTTGGTTCTGTACCAATGATGCAAGCACCTACCAAAGTCCCAGAAGGACATCGCGAATTAGCTGGTATTTATATATTTGATAACTGTAATTTACTTTAATACCTTATTCTGTATAATATCAAAGTCTTTTTCAGGTAATATCATGACATTATCATACACCACGGGTTTAATGGTTGGCTCATTAGTGGCATACATGATGGATACCTGTTTTGGATTATCAGTCCAAGCAAAAGATGTATGTTATAAGGTATTAAAATTATCGGTAATGCCAGATAATGGTACGACCTCGAGTACTTTAGTGAATACTGTGTCTTCCACTATACCCACATTAGAAAATGTCACACCAAAGGTAAAAGCTACATTCAGTGTTTTATCAACCGTTTTAGCATCCACCATAATGTCTAATAGTACTATCAGTACAATAACCACTAGTATGACAGATGCATCTACAACTGCATCCTCTAACATTTTTGTTAATGTTACTTCCTCAATTAATAAAGCAATGTTGTAATATTAGGGTACACAAGTTCGTGTGTTCTGTTGAATCTGGTGTTTTGTCCAAAAGGAAATTATTAAAACCTCATGTATAACAACTTTATTACCAATTACTTGAATTATATTATTAATTCGAATATTTCCGAAATTTTTAAGTAAAAGAATTAACAGAAGCTATAAAATACCACCAGACTGAACACACACATCCACAAACACCTATAAAGACTAAGATTCTCCATTAATATGATTCCATAAATTATAGTTACTTAATTTAAACTTTTAATAAAAACGGCGATTGGTGAGCAGAAGCTATTTTTAACCAGAAACGAACAGGTGTCAATAACGAATAATAATAGAGCAGTATTGTATAATTTTACTTAAAATTTTTGGTCGATTTAGTTGCAACATTTATTTAAAAATGTGCTTAAACTTTGACGAAAATGTTTGTTTTAGATACTTCTAAAATCTACAATCATTACGTTTTATTTTCTTAAAAGATATTGTGCCTTTCATACTATTGTGAATAATTTCATAGTCCGTGCATATCAAGTTTAATTGTTAAATAACGAACGAAAATTCGAGTATGCGTTTGTACAATTTGTTGCGCGCGGATGACTAATCTTTAAATAATATGATGACAAATAATTTCAGCGCGGCAGAGGTAGTTCTAACGTGTGATGCTTCGTTATTTATTTAGACGAATTTCGAGAATAAAGGAATGAATATTTTTTAATGATTCTGCCTAATACGAGAAGGGAATTAGATAGACTGCTGATACTGAATTTGATATCGTATCATTTAAGAATTAAGTCGAATTCCTCGAAACGCGGTCAATGTTTTCATTTAAATAACTTGTTATCTTAAGTTTCCGCGGAACTGTCTGGAACGACTAATCTAAGAGGAGCATCGTATCCGATAATGATGGAATTAAAGTCCTTCCAGTAGTTCTGATGCGTATCGCACTTGTTAGATTAACGGTTGAAAAATAGTGAATTTATGGGATAAAGTTATCGCGCAGATATATTCTGTAAGGACTTGTTACAAGTTTGCGTAAATAGTTGATATTATAAACGTAAGACACGGGTACAATGCGACGACCAAGCTGACCTTCCTCAGGAAAATGGGGGAAGGAAACTCCGTTACTTGTTTGAACAGGTTAAGTCTGGGTTAAATTAAACGCAGCGAATATTCGGTTCGACGATTACTTTAAAGTGGGTAGGTTAATTCAGTAAAGAGGTAAAACGAGAAATGGACTAGGTTAATTACTTGGTAATTGCTTAGCAACCGTTGAATACAAAGTGGTAGAGCTTTCTTCTCCATTGCCATTTTCCAGGAAGGTTAACATGCTCGACGCTTACTCACTTTCGTATAAAATGAGCATGTGTTTCTTTCAACAGCGTAGTTTCGTCTGTGTTACATCTCAGAACGTATGCACGATTGTATGAAAAAAAAAGAAGATAACCTATAATCAAATTTTCAATCTTTATAGCAGTTAAAAATTTACACGATAGATAACGTCAAAACTCGAAACCCATATTCAAAGTATCGCGATAGAAGTTAAATAAAGAAAAGAAGAAGAGATGTAGAGATCCCTTACTTTCTGTTAAAAGTAAATCACATAAATGAAGCTCATCCAAGCTCGTGAACTTAAATGGACTTTAACTAAACGAATCGTACGCGTTGATACGTACGCGACGCTCGGAAGCATTTTTACGAACATTCCGATACGGATTACTTCAAATATAAAAATTATATTTTAATGGATAAATGTATATGTGTAATATTCACCGATGTACCACCTATCCAGAACAGCTTAACGGCTTATTACTTCGTATATACTTATCGTAAAAAACCCGTAGTGATCATTTTAGATCGAAATGCACGCGATAACCGCATAGATTTTCTTCGCTATTACCGAAACGCATAATCTCGACATAACTTAAAATTAAATATCGTATCATGCTTCGATCGCGTCATCGATTAAGTATCATCACAACTTTATCTTATACGGTGGTTTGTTTTATACAATATTCCTAAGGTGCACAAAATATAAATACCCTAGTAGCAGCGACACGAAACTGGGGGGTGGGGGTTAATCGTTAAAGAGGGATAAACTTATTACCAATCACTTACTTTTACATATCATCGTTGAAGGGAAAAAATGATTCTTAGAGAAAATTGAAGGAAACGAACGTTTTAGGAACAGGGACACGATATGTACAAATTCTTGCGATCGACGATAAGTTTTTCAAAGGGGAATTTTTTTACACGAACGTTCCTTTGTGAAATATTTTTACAAAACGAATCCAAGTTTACAGCTGTGTGATAGAGAAAACAATACTTTAGTCGTTGCTCGTATATTACGTGATAGTAGTATATTTTTTATTATGTTATATCGTGAATGCATTGGTTCCAAAATATATACGTGTGTATATGCTAAAAAAGGAATAATATTTCAAGGTTTAAACCTATCGCAAAGAGTGTATCGTTAAGAATATTTAAACGAAGGTTAAAATCACGATAGTAAATGATTGCGAAATGTACAGTGTCGGGATGCTTTTTAAAAATTGTGTGTAGAAAATACGGAGAGCCATTTTGTTTTTTATATCATGTTTTTTTCATTATAATATTTTGTCCTTACACACTGTGTCAAGTGCGACATGGAGTAATTTTTCGAGCATATTTTGAACTGTATTTATTAAAAAAAAAAATTATACAAAGAAAAGTGTATTATTAATTTTTACATTAATCCTCTATAGGTATATGCCAGAAGTTACTCCATATTGCAATTTATCAACATGTACAAATAATAAATATGTATATATATATATATATATATATATATATATACATATATATATATATATATATATATATATTATATTCTTTAATATATCTTATCCAAGTATTATACTCTTTAGGAATGAAACATTACATTTTTAACCATTATCAGTATCCACTACTGTCTTTTACAACAGTTTTGTTCAGTAAATTATTAAAAAAAAAAAGAAAGATCAATATACTGAATTTTATATGTAAGTATTATCAAAATATCGTTACTCAACAATTAATCCAATATCGCTATAACAAAGGTAAAATATATAAATTGTTTTCTTCCCTACTTATCGTTAGATTAACATTTACCATCAGATCTTAACGAGACTGTTTCAAGAACGCGATCGGTCGCGTGCGATTGGAAAAATAATTAATCGAGCGATCACGTTCTCAGAAGGGTATTACATTAGTTTTCGTAAGTTTGGTTCTTTTTGTTGGTTCTATCATTCACTTACATCTTTCTCCCAATGCAATGAAACGACGAACGTCATTTTATCACAGTTGAATAAATTGTATACGCTAGCTTGGGTATAATGTGTAATGCTTTTTGAAGTAGTTATTTCAGATACTTAGCAGCCCAATCGGTCCTCCCGTGAAGACTTCCGCTTCCCTTCGCGTTCAGCACGCTCCCGTAGACGTTCGGCTGGGCCGATCCCTTGTTCGTTGTCTCTAGCAAATTAATCAATTCTTCATCAGAGGTTTTAATCGTCTAACTTCGACCATTATTCCAGTACTATTATATGGTAACTTTTTAACACGTTATTCATTTGTAGAGATAACAGAAATGAGATACTCACTAATCGTTTGTGTACCGTAAACGCTGGGATACGGCAACCTGAGCGTCTGATCTGTAATGTAACGATTTCGTGGCAGATAATATTGCTTCGTTTGATTCTCGACCGAGTTCCTGGGCACCCAGAAGGAGTCTGTGAACTCTTCGTACTTCTCCATCGGCTGACCGACCAGATTCCGCATTAATCTAGGTCGGTTCGGTTCGGGGTCACCGTTTCTTTCGCAGCAGAAAAGAAAAACAAAAAGACTCGATTAGTCAAAACACACAGAATTTCAAGTACGTGGAGGTTCGATTGATTTTATTGAGCACCTTAGATTTACAATAGAAACGAGGAGTACAAAACGGGGGAGAAAGATCGTTCTAACGATCGATCGATTGTTCTTTCATGGAGAGATCGTATAGAAGGTCGTAAAGGAATCTTTTCGTGAGAAACAAAGTGCAACAGGAATGCTTGTAAAGCTGATCTTTCCAGACCAAACAGCACAGCAGCGTGCCTCCCAGTATGATCAGCGTATAGGGGCTCAGGACACGTTTTAGAAGATTTCGAAACGTTCGATACCTGGACGACAAGCTTGTGCTCTGGCCTGCGACGTACCGAGCCACGCTGAAGTAATGCTGTTTCCCGGACGCTTTTCGACCGTTTTTCAAGCTCGACTGCGACTGATTCCAATTGATCGACGCCGGCTCGTTCCAGCGCGGCATCATCCAGTTACCGTTGCTCTGCTTCGGATTGTCTGGCAAATAATTCTCGTTCCAATTGGCACGGTTCTCTTTATACACTCGTTCTGGGGCAAGGATTGCGTTCTCGGGAACGATCTTGCTTCTGACGTGGATAATCACAAAGGATTAGAGATTACAATGTCGCGGACGGAGGGTAGCCGTTTTGTTTTTTTAACGCTACCATTGTCATTAGTAAATGCGTGAGACCAACCCTAAGAGCTCGGCAAAATCGTCTTCGTCCATTTTCGTAGGGTTACTTTCGCGCATGTAACTGTTGTGGTTCAGTAAGGGCAGCATCGGTTGATCTTGGCTCGTTTGTACCAGTTTTTCTTGCGCTCTGAAACATACATTGTAGGATCACTTAGGGAATGGGGAAGTTAATTTTCCAAACCACTCATCCCATAATAATATTATGTCGATTAATGCCATGTACTGCGTGTCACATGTGACACAAGATTTTAAGGATCAAGACAAGCTGTATTTTACCTAGATTCTAACGTGTTGAGGATATCCTGTTGCGAGTAGTACTGTTTGGGCATGGCAGGCGGAAGATTCACTTTGTTCAGAACGAGATCCCTCTGAGAGGTGACTCCTATTTTCCTGCTGTTTATCGCACGCGGAACGTTCACTTGAAAATAGGGATACCTGAGGAATAAAGCATCAATATACCCTGTTTCTTCTGACCCAAAGCTCAATTCCAATGAACACAAGCTACCTCAAGGACTGTTGAGCCGTGGGTCTCTTTATAGGGTTCCATTGCAACATATCTTCCATGAGTATCACCGCTTCCTCGCTGGCGTTTGGTATCAAAACGCTCAGCGATGTTCGAGTGAAATTTGGAAACTTGAAGTTCATGGCGGCCGCTAATTGATACCCTTCCGGCCAATCGTCCTTCTCCGGGGTACCGATTACAGAACATATCTTGAAGATTTCATCGATCTCGCTTTTCCCGGGGAACAGTGGCCGGAAGGTGTACAATTCGGCCATGATGCAGCCCACTGCCCAAATGTCGATCGGGCTGTTGTAGGTCGTGGAGTGCAGCAGCACTTCCGGCGCTCTGTACCTGTAATTAATTTAATAAAATAAGCAAACACTATAATAAACATATAATAAATAAAATGATATATTGAAGTATTGGACAAAGTTTTTTTTTTTAATGATTACCATCTAGTGGACACGTAATCCGTGTAAGGAGGTCTTGACCGTATTTCCCTCGCCAATCCAAAATCGGCGATCTTCACCAGTTCCGGTCCCATGCATAACAAATTCTCAGGCTTCATGTCGCGATGGAAGAAGCCATGTTTATGCATGAAGGCCAGTCCTTGCAATACCTGGTACACTATATTTCTGATCACCGGTTCGGGGAAAAGCTTGTCCCTGTTGCATAAGAGAAAAAAATCTGCATAAATCTACATCCTGTATGTTTAATAAATTCGCGACTAATATTTTTCTCATTCTTATCCTTTAACTGAATATCACAATGTTTTATTTAATATAATAGTTACTATCTACTATTGAATAGTAATTAATTATTCAACGCGTTTTAAGTAATGGAATATTTCTAGTTAAACAAACGAAAGAGTTCCTCGTAAAGCGGCTGACATTACAAAGCGTGGAATAAAAATCGTATTAACACTGCCATTAACGTTTTAGAAATGATGCGAAACTACGTCAACAGCCAGTTAATAACTTTAAAACGACGTCGAGTTAATATCGTTTTTATTCATGCTCGTACCTATCCTTCATCAGTTGATAAAGATTCTCCTTCATGTATTCGAAGACGAAATATAGTACGTCGTTCTCACGGATTACCTCCTTCAGTTTCACTACATTTGCGTGGCTGAGCTTCTTCAAGGACTGAAAAGCATCACATGATTACCATAAAATTAACGTCCCTGGTGCAAAGTTTACTTTATCTTCTGTTTAGTTAATTATGCAATTATAGAAATGATCACTGTGGCAGTCAACGTGTTATTCGTCCTTACTTTAACTTCGCGCAGGTTCATCGCCTCCTCCCAGGAATAGTACTTTCTCTTCATCCTTTTAATGGCGACCTTCTCACCGGTGTCGATCCGTTCTCCAAGAACCACGGAACCGAACGTCCCGTCCCCCAGTTGATTCAAGGTTATGTATCGATTCATCCTCATCGGCGTTTCGCTTCTCTGGAGTACCGGAAGTGTTCTTCAGCTTGTCAGCTGGTTCGTCGAGTACCTCGGCCGCATCATAGTCATTTCTGAAACGCATCGTTAATTATTACGCATGATTAATGCTAATGCTGCAATTAAACATAAAAAATCATCGGATATAATGATTACATTGTATCAGAAGTTAATTGGTAACAAAAAACAGGAATGTCTTCTTTTCTTTGTTACATCATGGATGTCAAACGATGTACTTAAAGTTAACAATGCAAATTTATCCGGTATAGCATTTCATAGATTATGCATGGATCGAGTGAAGTTAAATTATGATAAGTTTGTGAAATTATAATCTCGAGTTACTTTGGGGTAGTTCAAGAATTATTCGAGTAGTTTTATCGGTTTATCTCATGAATCATTTAGAATAAAAAACATCATGTAACGCTTTGAATAATATTTACATATTGTCATCGACAGTCACCTTTTTGTAATTGAGAAATTAATTCAAAGAGATAAGATTGCATTGATAAAGGTATCAAACTGCACGGTTTAATTGAAGCTGATTACTCCTGGTAACGTACAGACTCAGAGAATGTCAAGAAATATGAGACCATCTCGCGTAGAATCTTTCTTTTAACCAGGTGAACCGAGATACATAATGCAGGTGACCTTTCGAATTCGATACGACCAACCAAACGATAATGGAAAAGATATTTGGTAACACCATGCATTTTCCAGCCTGATTGTTTTCACCGTGTAATATTAGACCGTTCGCGTGTCGTCGTTAATACGAAATACGTTACGACCTTTCCTATACTCGATTTACAGCTTGTCCATTATTGATTTTCGTCAATAGTAAAGTTTCGATGTAATGAACAATGTGTACGAGTTAAAAACGAAATCTGCTTGTAACAATTAATTAAAAAATTACTGGTACACCCAGTACATCCTACAATCAGTAATAAGTAACTCAATTGACTTAACACATTAATATTTATAATTAACCAGACTATGTTATTTACAAAATTGGTTTTTAAAGAAAATAAATGAATTGAATTTTTGCTTTGATTTTGTTAGAAACGAGAGAAAGCTATCGCTGGAAAACATTGGCATACCGTTCACGAAATATGAAGTGCCATACGGGTGCCTACATAATACGGCCATTTAGGTATATGTATGCACGTTGATTACTGAATTTCCAAACAATAGCACATATCGTTATTTCCGGATCAATGTTACGTACGGATTTTGCTAAAGACACGTGTACCCTACGCCTGCTACGTATGAATAAATAGTGACAAGTTCGATAAGCTCTTGACCGTCCCCTCTCAACGTTTATAATTGATTCAAAACAAGTGTAAAGAACGAAAAAAAATATTTTGCTTATACCGAGAAGTAAATGGATAAATATAGCGTTGACGCTAGTAAAATCATCTTACAAGAACTGCGTAACTTGAACGTGTCCAGAATATCAATGTAAACGTTAAGGGACAGCCTTACATGTGTACAGCTTACTTCCTTTTCATTGCAAAGAAGTATACAAAGCACTGAAACTATTACTTGCCGCTATGAGATCTATTAAAATTAATCTTCGTTCTACGAACAACCGTAACTTCTTCTGGTCATTCGTTATACACACGGTCAAATAATAAGTTCGCAATGTCGACTGGTACACGATAACCCAGTTACGTTCTGGCGGTGGTGTTAACAAATGACTTTGTCCTAGAAGCAAAGGGAGACCTGGTCAAGATTAGCATTCTCTTCGGCTCGCATGCGAACGATCTTCGGCCAGTCATGCGAGGATATAGATTTTCTTGAGTTTCCAGAGTCAAGAAAACACGTACACCCGAAGAGGATGTTTATATTGACCCGTCGCAGCCTGAGTCTCCGATTAGAAACTTGAGAATTGTATTAACTCGAAGAGATATGAAGAGTTAAACCTTTAACTTTCCTTTCTTTACTTATAACAAGTCTTTTCTTATTTTTATGAAACTACTGCAAAAACGTTGACCTTGTATTACAAATCTAAATTCTGGTCCCTTTGCAATACATTGCGGCTCGTCTTAGCAGTTAAAAGTGCACGAATTTAAATACAGTTTTAAGGACAATGCATTTTGCAACCCTTTACAATTACCGCTTATAGTAACAGAATTAAACTGAAAAATATAGAGCAGTGTTATTCAAGTTCAAGGCTCTGTTATATACTTTACCATTCATGTAGAAAATAAAGTCATATAAATGGTCGCGTTTCCGGAATTGGTCAAATGGAACTTGGATTTTTTTTTTATTCCAATTCCTGTTACACGTTGGTCCAATTAAAGGTAAAAATCTACGCCACGTCCTTATAACATTACATAAAAATAGATTCGATTAAGCATTCTATTTACCTTCGACGTTTAAATAATAAAACGTAAAGCTGAGGGTAAAGGGTTTCAAAAAGTTTGCCGTTTACACCGGAAGTGTTAAAAATTAACAAGGTAGCGCTCGATATATGTTATGTAAAGTGATTTTAATTATACTCACGAGAAAAATCACTTTATTCACTAGCATTCCTCGTACTTGATCACCTTTCTACGCAACGCTTGCTCGCAAACTGTTAATCGAGCGGCCATACTTCGCCATGTATCCATGGTTACAAATGCTAACTGAAACCTGAACTATCGGGAGGTTGTTATGAACCTTGTCGTGTCGATTCGTTCATTGACCGTACTCCTTTTTTCTCATTGATAAAACTAAAACAACAAGCGTGTAAATATACCATAGTAACATAACACAACGTAAATCGATGGCCACAATTGTTAAAAGAATCGATTTTACTTCGCTTACTTTGTAGTCGCTGAAAAACGCTACTTACGCCAGTGACATGATAACCGATACCATTTTTCAATATATCCAGCTGATTAGACCCTTTGAAGCTTCTTTGGTTATTGTAAACTTCAATTAATAGTTAAACAATAACACATTTCTTGTAAACGATCCGTTGGCGACAATAAGAGTCACATAATTGAAATAAGGGTAGACATTTCCTTTAAAAGTCGATAATCGATACTCGATCGATATGCGATCGATACGCGATGATTTTTGTAATAGTTTCCCGCTCATTTTCAATTCGAGTTTTGTAACAAAGTTGTTTGTTGCTTCGTGTAAATTTGTTATGCTTCATACTTGAAAAGGAATTGTCAACTTGTTGAATTACAAATAAGTTGCTTACATTTTTAAATGATTTCTAATTAGTATTTATCAAAGGAGTAAACAAGAAAATGTTGAGGCGAGAAGAGGGCGCATCGATTTCTACCAAGTTGGAATGATTAAATTTATGTAACTAATTATTTTAAATTGCTAAAACTATCTAAGATTATGATATTTTGAAATTTTGTACATACATATATGCATATGATATGTCTGTGAATCATTTGCTTTGAAAAAACTTAACATTACCATCATAGTAATCTGTAGTACACAGTGCAGCAAGCAAGTTGGTTTTTATTGATCGCGTGCATGTATTAAGTTAAAAAACTTTGTATTTAAAGTTTAGTGACTGTATTATTTAAAAAATGTCACAAGAAACTAAAAAGGGAAAGAAGAAGCAGATAATAAAAGAAAAGTCGAACTCTAAGGAAGAGAAATCCGAGGAAAATGTGAAAAAAAATTCAAACGAAAACGTCAAATTGTACGTAACATAAAAATATTACCTCGTAATAACTCTTAACTTTTATACTATTGAATGTTACAAATCAGAAATAAAATTTCCTTTTTCATTTTTCATCATTTTTCCAATAAATTAAACTTTCATCTTATTGTACAGGTTATCTAAATTATTATATACTCCATATTACTTTATAGAAAAGTAAATAACAATTTATAGAACTTTTGTATTATCTTGGTGTAAAACATTTTAAAGGCTTAAAATTATACTTATAAGTAATTCATTATTATTATGTATGTTACTATATTAATTATTAATACATTGTCTATTCATTTTAATAGATATATCATTTTACAGAAAGTATGGTATTTTTGTAACATTCCCTTACCAAAGGATATGGTCACGTTCTGCCCTAATACTTGCAGTATTATTTATAGTTTGGTATAACAGCAAACAGGGTAAAGAAATTCATTTAGCAAAACAGAAAGAGATTTTGTTAAGTAGTACACAATCTGTTGAATGTTCGAGTGATTATAAAGCTGAGACAAGCGAATTCCCTGAATGTGTACCAGAGAAATGTGGAAGGGTAGTTTCAGACAAACTGGTCTCATCAACAGAAACTGATGTTTTATTACAAGTAGCAGTGAATGGTTTGAATTTAGGTGGTTCTGAAGGGGGTGCAAGTATCTTAGACCTTCACACCGGTGCACTGAGCAAAGGTCGTAACTTTATTAACATCTACACGTTGCCAGAGGCAAAAAAAATATTTAACAGCGCCGATTTTGCAATTTATAAGTATGCAAATTTATGTGTATATGCTTAAACCAAACATCTCTTTCGCTTTGTAATTATAATTTATATTCGCAGAGTAGTAAGAACTAAAATACAACATGCGGTAGCACATAACTTTGGTGTGCCTGCTAATAAAATATTTTTAACAAAACCCACGTTCTTTTCACGAATGACCAACGTGTCTGCGAAAACAATTCATGATGAATATTGGCATCCTCATGTTGACAAGGTATACATGCTGATTTTTAATTATATTATTGGCAATTTCTTGATTTTAAATGTAACTTTTTGCTTAGGAAACATATCAGTCATTTCATTACACAAGCTTGCTTTACTTAAACGATTATGGAAGGGACTTTGAAGGAGGTCGATTTATATTTATCGATAAAAATAGCGTCAATACAACGATAGAACCTCGTAAAGGTAAATATTTACTGAAACTAATAACGATAATGATACTGATTTAGAAACGATATTTAATTTTAATCTTATCTTCTAGGTAGAGTGTCTATGTTCACTTCAGGTAGTGAAAATTTACATGCTGTTGAAAAGGTGCAATCTGGAGTTCGTTATGCATTAACTGTATCTTTTACTTGTGATCCAAATGCTGCAATTTCTGATCCAAATCATCGCACAAGACAAGAACAGTAAATTGCGTATTATAATAATAGAATATCCAAACATTCCACTTAATTTTGTACAGGATATTAAATTTTACTTTGAAAATAGAAAATACTTGTATGCTATTGCATATATATATACGGTTGTTTTAATATATCAATGTAATATTAAGATTTAATACAATTATCAGAATCAAATCTATTATAATAAAAAATATGACAAAATATACTGGGTTAATTCGTAATTTATTTGCCGTTCTTTATTTATTTCATCAATATAATACAAGAACGTATGTAACATGTAACAAGTGTATACTATATGCATTTAATGATAATCAAAATAACTATGATCATGTACATATTTAACAAACTGATTTCTTATTACTAATGAAAAAATAATATAAATGGTTGCTTTTCAATAAAGCATTAAGTATGTTGTGTGCAATAAATTGTGAAGTTCTATAAATATATATAGAATATACATTGATATTTATCACTGGAATGTTAGGTCTTTTTTATTTCATTTGGATACTTTGCTAAAAATGTGTACAAAAGTAAGAGTGAAAAAACTGTAAAAGACTTCTTTGCTTCATTATATATATATTCATTATATATATATATATTTTTTTTTTCGTTAAATATTTTTTGTACATATTTCTTCTGTGTAAAAATGTCATGGTTTTCCAAAAATCTAGATGCATGATGACCTTTAATAAAATGCATATGTGTGTACTATATGTCTAAGTAATGAATAACTTGTCCACTAGAAACCATTACAAAGACTTATAGTAGATATTTCTAGAGTTTACATTTAACTTAATTTGAATATTTATATTTAAAATTTGCTAAATATTTATAGTAATACCCATTTGTAGTGTACTTGAAATTATTATAGATTACAAAATACAAAAACACTAAAGCTATTTCTTTTTTCCTTTTTTTTTTTGTTTTTTATACACCTCTCTCATTTTACCAACTTTAAGATATTTACCAAAAAAAAAAAAGAAAAATGGGAGAAAAACGGTTACATAATTTAATAATGCAGATGATATAAACAATGCGTGTAGAAACCTGAAGAAAGAAACATTTGTACAAAAGGAACTTTACAGACAATTATATAGAAATCATATTAAATATTAAATATTAAGTCCTGATGATTACTATTAATATCATTGTACAATAAAACTTTGTGGAACGTTTCTACGCAACACTTATATACATTTTAAGTAATGATATAAATGTTACAGAATGTTTTTCTTACTTTTTTACATTATTTATAATTCCAGATAAGTTTACGTTTGCAAGATGTTTGCAACCTTTGTTGCATTTTCTCCCATCAGAATGCTTCTGTGATTTCCAGGCAACTCTTTGATTATCACATCCTTTTTACAAATCTATAAAAGAAAAAATTCAAACACGTTACAAAATAATGTCGTTATATTTTCGTTATTCAAGTGTTTAATATTACACAGTAATAATTACCTGTGATAGACCATAATCTTTATTCAGAGGAACAAAGTTGTCTTTGGCTTTAAGTAATACAACATTTCTGTTGTATACATCGGATGGCTTGTAAATATAAGCTGCCAACAATTTCTTATGTAACAAGATACCGGCAACCTTTAGGTCATCTGGATTCATTTGCGGTTTGTTTATCAATTCCACCATTTTGTTCAATGTGTCTTCCTCAGTCGGCATATCTTTCAATGCGTTATATGCCTAAAAGAAGTAAAAGAAGTAAAAGAATGTAAAGTATGTACAGTGTCGAGCATAAGAACTTTTCTTAGGAAAATGGCGACGTAAGAGGAAAAGTCCTATAACTTTAAAAGGGTTTAGTAACTAAGATAAATGTATACTTACATCAGCAAAGCTGACCTTCTGATTGAACTGTTTGACGAAGAACGACAGACACTTTCGCAGACCATCTGTGGACACATTTTCGCTAGCATCGCCACCGGCACGCTTTCCGTACACCGTTGAATGCAGTTTCACGAAATCTGGAGAACCGTCAAGGAACGTGGTAAACACTTCGTGGCCAGCTTTCTCCAGTTGAACGCTCATCTCGAACCCGATACAGGCTCCAAACGAGTAACCGACTATGTGATACGGTCCCTTCTTTTGAATTTCTTGTATCTTCTGAACGTAGAACTTCGCTACGTTTTGTATGGAGTTCAATGGAGTGTTTGGAACGCATTGCAATGCCCAGGCAGGTCGGTTCAGCGAAGCGGCCACCTCGTTGAAGCAGATCGCTGTTCCTTCGATAGCGTGGACGAAGAAGATGGGCAAACCGTTTGTACCCTTTGTTTCTAACTTTACGATAGAATCCTGAGGCACAACAGCTGCGGTGTTGTTGTTTAACAAGAAACCTTCTCCTTCTTCCACCGGTTGCTCAGAGGTATCTTCATTTGCTAATTCCTTGCCAGAGTCTTCTGACTCCAATTTCTTCAATTTATCGAAGGTCAAGTTACGAATCTCTTGGGCAGACAACGCCACATCGTAGCCTCTTTCCAGAGTTTGTTTGATTTCCGTTCCCATGAGAGAGTCCATTCCAAGATCAGCCAAACTAATACTGGGGTTGACGGAGTCGACCTTCTTGATGCCCAAAATATTGGCAACCGCCTGAATGATGCTGACCTTGTTCGAGTTGTCTGCGCTCTTGCCTTTGTCCGTCAAAACAAAGGAGCTCAAAATAGGATGCGGTTGTTGAAGGAACGTGTCCATTGTTTCGAGACAGTTCGTTATACGTTGCGGCAAGGTGCCACCTACTTCCGTGTCGTTGCCACCCATTGTCTCTGTAAAGAAACAAAATAATAACATTTATTCACAATTTAAAGTGAAATAAATTAATGTACGTACCTAAAATTAAACCGACGTCTCCAATGGCTCCCCATTGTATGGCCAGACCAGGTAGACCGACTTCCTGTCTCTGCTCCATTATTCTTTCCATGGCGGCGTTCGCGAGACCGTAGTTCGTCTGACCCAGATTACCCTTTCCGCTCGAAACGGAGGAGAACACGACGAAGTAGTCCAATGAGGTGCACAGCTCGCGAGATACCGCGTCCAGGTTCTTGGTTCCAGTTATCTTCGGCAACGTGGATATCACGAAGTCGCTTTGCTGAAGATTGTCGAAGAGTCCATCGCGCAAGACGGCCGCCAAATTGAATATACCACCGACAGGGGCGAGCTTGTTGCTTTCTTGGATGAGCTGTTTAGCTCCAGCCAGGGTTGTTACGTCCACGGTGGAAACCGCGACGTGGACGCCCATTTCGCGCCAGCGACGGATGCACAGTGATTGGAAGCCGGTGCGTACACCTGATCTCGAGGTCATGACTATGTATTTGGCGCCTCGAACGATCATCCAGTCCGCCAACTCCAAACCAAATCCACCAAGACCACCGACCAGGATGTACGACTTGTCTGGGTTCATGTAAATTCGTGGAATGGCCGCGACCACCTTTGGCGACGGCTGCACCACCTTCTGTTTCTCCTCTTCGCGGAGCTTCAGCAGGACCTTACCGATGTGTTTGCCTGTAGCCATGTACCTGAAGGACTGCTCGATCTGTTGTTCGGAGAAGACCGTCGAGGGGAGAGGACGCACAGCACCGCTCTTGATACCCTCTGAGACCAGCCTCTTCACTTCTTTCCTCTCTGGACCGTCGACCTCGCAGATGGCGTCCAGAAGTATTCCATGGAACGAGACGTTCTTCAGGAACACGGACATTCCCAAGGTGGCGTCGTTCGAGAGATCGAACTTTCCAATTTCGAGGAAACGACCGCCCACGGCGAGACACCTCACGCTGGCCTGCAATTTCTCTTCGGCTAACGAGTTGAGCACTATGTCCACACCACGGCCCTTGGTCTCGTTAAGTACCAATTGTTCGAAACTGGTGTCTCGAGAGTTGCCGATGTTCCTGTCGGTCAGCTGAGGGAACATCTTCTTCAAGAAGTCCCGTTTCTCCTGCGTTCCTACGGTCGTAAACACCTGGCAACCCGCGTGCAAGGCTATGGAGATACTCGCCTGGCCGACACCACCGGTACCGGCGTGGATCAGGACGGAGTCACCGGGTCTCAGACCTCCTCGAACGCAGAGAGCATAATAACTGGTCGCGTAAGCGACTGGAATGGTCGCTGCCTGTTCCAGAGTCCATTTGTCGGGTACTTCCCACATGAATCCAGGATCAGCCGCGACGGTGGTCGCCAGACCGCGTGCAGGTACCATAGCCATGATACGTTGTCCCTTAGAATTGCGACCGGCGAATTCGAGACCCAGAATACAGTCTTGGTTGGCCAAGTTTCCAGGAAGGGCATCCGGTGGCAATTTACCAGTTGCCAACATGACATCCCTGTTAATATCAAATTACATTTAATATAAAATCAAAATGATATTTATTAATCTACCAATTTTTAGAAATTTACCTGAAGTTCAATGGTGCATAGTACACGTGACAGAACTCTGTGTTGGGGAATCTTTCTGGCTGGTAGTAGCTCAACGGACTCTCGATCCACCGCAAGCTGCTCAAGTCACCTCTGAACAACGCGTTGATGTACGCGTGTTCAACCTGCAGGGACGATACTCCGCTCTGTTGGTCCAGTCGCAAGTGCCGGTAGCATCCCCATTGTCCTCCTTTCCAGACATTGGACACCAGCTGTTTGCTCAACTGTTGCGCGTAGAATTTATCGGTTAGACTGAATTTAGGCGCGTTTTTGTCAATAACGAACACGTAGGACACGTTCAAGCCTCCCTCCTCGCGACGAATGCAGTTCATAAATCCAGTCATACCTGAAAGATAACATAAACGCTTAGCCGATGCTGTTTAACGTTTTACAAAGAGTACATGATACTCTTGACACTTACCAAGCGATTCCTCGCCCTGGCCAACGAAAATAACGTTGACATTTTCGGCCACGCTCTTCTTCAAAGCCGCTTTAGCATCATCGAGCCACAAGAAGTTCTTGTCGGTTACGTGAATGACAACCGTCTCTGCCTGTTCTTTCTTCTTCTTAAACAGAAGGTAAGTTTTTCCAAGCACAACTTGTTTACCAACGCGAAGCAGATTCAGCTCTGCTGGTAAGTTGACTTCGGTGTGACCGGTCTCTTCCAGCAGAACGAAGCCATTGGTCTTCAAACTGTCTGACAGGTTCTTCAACACGTTCAACTGTTTGTTGGACAGCACGTTGGCTGCTACCACCAGGTTCTGGTCCTGGCCAACCGGTCCGTTGTTCTCATCGCGTGCCACAGTTTTGACTCCCAACGACTTCAAGTTAACGTACTGGTTACCAGAGGTAGTGGTCACGAACATATCAATCTGCAAACATTTAAAATGAATAAATCATCATTTTATAATCCCAAGTAAACGATCCTGGTACTTACAATGAATTGTGGCTCGGATAAGACAATATCCACCACACTGGCTGCAAGAAGAGCCTCCGCTGGACGATCTCCGGCTACTTCAATGACCTTGATCTTAGTCGAAAGCGTGTTTTCTAAAACGATTTCCAGTAAGACGGTGAGGGCGTGCAGCTTAGCCTTTTCTGGATCCTGTACGATCGGCTGAGACTGTTCATAAGGCACGAATAGGAATCTGTCGTATTTTGGAGTCTGGGATTGTTGCTTCTTGGCGACCAGGGAGGCCTTCATCTTCCTGATCTCGATACCGCCTGACTTAACGACACCGATGTTGGAGTAGGAATAGACAGGGATGCTTTCGTCCTCCTTCAAGTTCTTGACCTGCTCCAAATGGATCATGGGATTGATAGCAGCGTACTGCAGACGCACTGGCACGTACAATCCTCTGGAGTCGTTCTCCAGGATGCTGAACTGGAGCATGGTGTCTATGTACGAGATCCAGTCGTACCACGCAAGCTTGCCAACGCCTCCGCGGTTGTTGGCGGACTTGATTCCTTGGAAGACTCCGGTGTAATCGTATCCTCTTAGTCTAAGCTCCTTGTAAATGTCGCTCGTGTTCAATTCCAACAACTCAGGCTCGTTCTTCACAACTGGAGCTGGGATGTTCAGCAACATCTTGTCTACGTTCTCTGGCGTGGACACCTTTCCGGTCACCGCCACGGATCCGTTCTCGCAGATCTCGAATTCTCCGGTACCCATGAAGATGTTGATCAGAAACTTCACCTCACCCTTCTTTGGCATGATGGTGGCTCGCTGGAACTTCACGGTTTCGAACACGACCGGCATCTTCTCGTAGTCGACGTTCTGTAGTTTGGCGAAGGTCTTCCATACCAGCACGAGGTAGCCAGTGGCGGGGAAGAGTACCCTACCGTCGATGGTGTGGCCAGCCAGATACGCGTCAGACTCCGTGGACAGATCAACCTTGATGACACTCTCTCCGGAGGAAGCACCCTTGCCGTGGAAGGTGGCCACGTTCCACTCCACAGAGTGGTCCCATTTGATCAGCGAGTTGAGCATGGGTGTACCACGTCCAACGGGGTAGGTCACTGGCGGGTACAGCTTGGATATCTTGGGCTGAGCACCAGCCATGTACAATTTTCCTATACTTTCGAGGAAGAAAACTAAATTGTTTGGATGGTCGCGTTTGTTCAGGCCGACGTTGACCACGGTGGATGGCAGTGACCTACGCAGAACCGCTTGCAACAGACAATGCGGGGCAATTTCGATGACTAGCGCGTTCTCTGGGATGTGAGCAAGTCCTTGGTGGAAGTAAACGGGCGACAATAGGTTGTTCACGTGGTAGGCCGGGGAGCTGTACTGCGCCACCGGTGAGCCCCAGTCTTCCTGGGGTATGGATGTGGAGATCCACTTGGAGGATCTCTGTTTCGGAGACGGTATTATCTTCTCCAGAACGGCGTTCAGCTTGTTACCGACTGGCGCCACGTACTTGCTGTGGAACGCGACACCGGAACTGTCCACGACTTTCACGAAGATATTCTCCTTCTTCAGCTCTTCCGCGAATTTGTGGATGTCCTCGACTGGACCAGAGACGGTCACGGAGTCAGCGGAGTTGTTGCAGGCTGGTCTGATGTTGGGCGGGCACCGACGCGCGGTTTCCTCCCAGCTTAATCCTACGGCAGCCATCGCTCCGGGAGCCAGCTTCGAGTCGACGATCAGCTTTCCTCTCCAGTAGGCGGCTAGGGCCGTTTGCTCTGGCGTGAAGGTACCATCTGCGTAGGCGCAACCTATTTCACCTACAGAGTGTCCAACGATACCATCAGGATGGATACCCAGGTACGCCAACAGCTCAACCATCGCGACTTGGATGGTGGCTATGGACACGAACGAGTGTATGACGTTCGCGAAGGTTTCGGTGGTTCCATTTTGAATGAGGTTCAACAGGTCGATTCCATGGGGCTTCAAGGCATCCGCACACCTTCTTATAGTTCGGTTGAACGGTTCAAAAGCGAGCAGCTCTTTGCCCATGCCTGGCCACTGAGAGCCCATACCAGAAAACACGAACCAAATCGGACGCTTGTCGCTGGTGTACGGGCTGACCTCCCTGGAGTTAGCGTTTCCAAGTACGGAGTATCCTCTATGAAGATGGCCGGCTATATTGTTCGAATAAATATCATGAAGGAGGGCGATGAACTCATCGTCGTTCTCGTATTCTTTGGCTTTGTCCAGAAGCAGCTCCACGGCTTCCTCCGTGCGACCCGACAGGGTCACGAGTTTCGGTACTTTACTATCTAAGACTGGCGACAACTTTGGCTTAGGATTGCTGCGAAGAACCACGTGGGCATTCGCTCCGCCGAAACCGAACGAGTTGATGGCTACTAGTCCACCTTTCCACGGTGTGTTCTTGTCTACGACTTGTATGCTGCCGTCGCTGAGCGCGGGTATGTCCTTGTTGGGACTCTTGAAGTGCAGATTACCAGGAATCACACCGGTTTCCATGGCGATGAGCAACTTAGCCAGAGAGCAGACACCGCTGGCAGGTTCTGAATGGCCCATGTTGGACTTGACGGAACCGAGCAGCAACGGCGCCTTCCTACCCTTGCAGAATAAATTAGCGATCGAGTTGATCTCCTGCGGGTCACCGACCTTCGTGCCGGTACCGTGAGCTTCCACGTACACCACGTCGGAGGGGTTAACGCCTGCTTCCGCGTAAACCTCGCGCATCAATTTGTTCTGCATGTCGCCGCTGGGGAACGTGATACCCTGGACCTTGTTGCCGTCCGTGTTCGTCTTCGAGTGCACCACGGTGGCGTAGATCCTGCGCGCGTTCTTCGACTTCTGTAGGAACATGACGGCGACCGCTTCCGCTCGCACGTATCCCTTGCCATCGGCGTCGAACGCCCTGCAGGCACCGTCAGAGGACAACATGTTCAACCTGTGGAACTGAAGGGAGGAGGTAGGTTTCAGAAGGAGATTGCAACCACCGACGATGGCCGACTCGCATTCCCCATTGCGTATAGCGGCGATCGCCTGGTGCATTCCGTACAAGGACGAGGAGCAGGCTGTGTCGAGCGCGTAGCTGGGGCCGGTGAAGTCGAACGTGTACGAGATCCTGTTCGAGAACATGGCCTTGCAACATCCCGTCAATCCGTATCCTGCAAATACCAAGGTACATGGTCAATGTTTCTGGGTTCTAAGCCACGGTTGTTAAAGTTTGCTTTTTTTAATCTACGAACCGTTTACGACTTCCGGGTCAGATGTCCAGAACTCGTCTGATTCCGAGGAAGAGACTCCGATGAAGACACCGGTTTTGGAACCTCTTATGTCGTTTGGGTTGATGCCAGCATCGACTATCGCTTCGTACGTTACTTCCAAGAGCATACGTAACTGTGGGTCCATCACGTGAGCCTGCTTCGCGTGCACGCCGAAAAACGTGGCGTCGAACGATTTGAGATCCTTCAATTTTCCCGTTCTCGTGGGAAGGCCGTAGATACCCGAAGCCCATCGACGCTCGTCGTCTGTGATCATGTCTATGCCCTCGAATAAATTTTTTTTAAATTCATCTATGTTTGATGATTCTGGAAAACGACCTGAGAAAAATAAAATATTTAAAAAATTAATAAATAATTAATAATCTATGACGCTCGATACTTTGCAATTAGGACTAGATAATTTTCTTACCCGAAAAACCGCTAATGACGACATCCTCGCCAGATGTGTATGGACTGTCGCCGTTCATCATGGTAGGTTCTGTGGTTATGGGACTGTTTGCACTTTCAAACTGTGCCGGCATTTTGATATATTATATACTACGACGATCTTCTTAAACTGATATTTCCTTTTGCAGAATTAATCAGACGTGAGAGCCTAGTGGACTGTAAGCTGAAAATTGCATAACGTTCTTATTAATAATTAATTATTGTAATGTTAACAAACAGGTTAATTATAGTCACGTTTTGACAAATTATAGAAGAACGTTAATATACCGGGCCTTATCTGAACGCTTTATACGTGTCAGCAAATTGTATTAGATTACCACAATGATCTATCTCTTCTCGAGATGTGATTAATTGAGCGATTTCAATTGGATTCACCGCGAGATAAATCAATTTACCAGTGACTTTATTACGCGCGACGAGATGCACCCGACACCTCTGTCGCTACCATTTTTATTACTATTTTATTTGTATCTCATAATATTTCATTACAATTATTAATTACTTAAATATATTTTGTAAAATTATTAAAAATTTTTAATATCGACCGAAAGGATAATCGAACAAAAAAAATATTCAAATTAAAATTAAACGTTTGACAATCGATACTCGATACGAAATAATTTCATTTAAAAACTATTTCATAAATGAACGTAACATTGCCACTTTTAAAAAGGAAGTATGCAAATAACGAATATTATAACGCAATCAGTTTATTCGAAGTACGTCAGCTGAAATTTACATATGGAAAATATTTGAATAGTTATTACTTCAAAATATCTCTTTTTCTTCTCTCTTTTTTTTTACGATCACGCGATTATGTGTACGTTTCATCAGAACGCAATAATATAGCATATAAGACGTAAGATATGCCGTTGACCTGACCCCCTCCCTCTCCAGCGTCAAATTATGACACAGATTAATCACGGTATCACACAAAAACTCATCTTACATCATATCATTAACATAACGCGTTCGATAACGCTCGTTGAATTCCTGATTTTTAATTCGTGTGTATAATTATAGTCGATATCGTACGATATCGACTCTTTTTCTTCTTTTTATTGTATTTGCGGATGTCTCGCGATGAGACTTTCGCATGGAAAATTCACGACCGAACGCGTAATCCGTAAACCGTACTCATGAATTAAAGGTAAATTAAAGGAAGAAAAAAGAAAATTAACATCTGAACGTCATTCAACAACGTTGCTTAATTATCATTCGACTGCAGAATTGACACTTGGATGTTGCGTCAAAAAGGTTATACCTCGTACCTGTTATACGAAGCCAGAAAGTTTTTTCGATCGATCACTTAGAAAATATTGAAAAATCACGTGATAACTATTTACAAAATATAAGTTCCGAAGGCGCAAATACGCTAGTCAAAAGCCGTCCTATTTTTTATTTCGAAATTTCGAAGGTTACTGATTTTCTTTTTTTTTTTAAATAGTACACAATCGTAATATTTATCGTATATCAACCTTCAAATGACCTTTAGACAAATTATTGTTTAGAAAGCACATGTATGTAAAGAAAATACGAATGTTTATAGTTTACTAGAAATCGATATTACATACGTATGTACTTCTAATCATAATATCCTCGTTACATCACGTTATTGATAAGAAAAAATATGGACTAATTACGTAAATTGAAATGCTTTGACGTAACAGTCAACAGTGATTATAATAGGTTGTAAAGGTGCGAGGTAATATCCAACTGCATTGTTTAATACGTTAATATCTGGTCGAATATATGTCAACGGTGCAAAGCTATTATGCTTTGAGTATAACGTTTGAACTTCATAAAAATTGTGGATTTGTTAAGCGTCCTTGAGGTTCATATCATTTAGGATATTTTATATTCCTATTTCGAAGTTATCTTTCCAACGTTCTTTTTTTTTCCCCTCTTCGCAGATATTTGTCACGCGCGTGTACACTTTTTGTCTATCGCATTGCGATAATGTCAAATGTCTTCGAGTATATCAAGTTTCATATTACAATCCCTCCCTCTTTTTTTTTTTAAACTTATCTAATTTTAATGGAAGAATTCTCATTCCGTAATTTTAATTAGATTCTAATTTTCTGTTCGTTACGAGTCTCTAATGTACTCGTCAGTAATGTATAAAGTTATCCAAACATAGTTACAACTGTAACGACAGAAAAACACCTAGGTACCCTAAATATGATTTAACGTGTTACAAAATAATCCTGTCTGGTACGTTTTGCTTAAAGAATCATGTCATTTGTAACTGCATTATAAATGATTATAATTATTCTTTGAAAAAAAACAGAGATAAAAAAAAAATCAAACGATTTAACATTAATTAGATTAAAATAAACTGAAGCAATTAAAGAGATCGTTTGACGACCAGATGGTATCATAGGTTATCGAGAAATTAATTTACATTCGTTGCTCTTTATGCATACAATGAGCACGTAATTTATTACAGGCTAACCGTTTAAACGCACCATTTAATTTCCTCTGCTACTTAATTCGATTATATTCCTAACGATATTAAAATACAATTGCATTTACAAATGATTGCATAAAAAACATATTCATGGCAGTTGAACTGATTTCTTTCCTGGCTACCATAAACCCCCATATGGAAGATGGTAATGTAGAAGAAGGTTTTACCATTCGTTTTATAATTGAAATAAAGGATTATACCTTGACAGGATAGATTATCTAGTTTATAATTCATTTTATTTCGTTATTAAATAAACCAATTCTGTTTAAAGAAAATACTAATTCAAATACATAATATGTGGTAATTTTCATATTGACCCACCACCGGTAAAACATTCTTCCTCTACGACGCCATTTTCCTTAGGGAAACCTACAGTGCTCGATAGTGTATGACACGTCCTTGTGAAGGTTGTTCGACCCAGAAGAGAGAGATGCAGTATACCTCATTATTATTATTTAATTTAATACTAGTAACATTCTGTACAGCTTTAATTCATCAATTAAACTTTGCTGTATTTATGTAAGTTACACGAATATCTCGTTATGTTCGGTTTCAAATAACCGCGATGTTTCTTGGAACGTAATATTCGCGGATATAGAGGCGATAATATTAATATGTATATACATATTCCGTGGTTATTGCACGTGATTTGAGTAATTTCATCATATTAAAAATGTTGTGAAGAAAAAGAAAAAAAGGCTGTCCACTCAGCGTTACTTAGGTTCATGAGACGATCACGTGTCGCGTAACGTAGATACGTACAAAATAAATATCTTCGTACATACACCGGAAGATTATGCTAATATTTTATGAAAATTTAACGCCGATTCCTGTCATTTACTGAAATAATTTATGAACAAAAAATGTAACTAAAATTTGATTTAAAAGAAAATAAAAAATTAAGCAATCATCAATTTTTGTAGACAATCAGAAATAACACAAGCACGAAAAAGTCCTTAGGAAAAAGTCAACTAAAAACCCGTATAATACCCATTAACTTCAATATTTATTCTATTTTAATTGTTAGTGAGAATTGTTAACAAAAAGAAGAAATATGTTACGTAAAAATAATGTAGGGAAGCCAATCGGTGTTAAAGCGCAATAAAATTTTCAACGATCTTCTATTTCAATATACTACATAATTTTTTAAAAATGATACTTTTAATTGTGCATATTAAAAAATTTAATTAAAAAACAATAGTTTTCAACTTTTGCAAAAATACTGGATAAAAAAATTACCCTATTTTTCATTCAAGAAACTTGTACAATCATATGTCGGAAAATATACAAACAGACTACTGAAACCGGTGCATAAAGATGCTGAGTATGCAACGCAGTAGTAACAGTTTTCACAAGTCAGACTTTAAACATTCTGAAACTGCACATGCCTTGACTTATGCGCCATCGTGTGCATATTTTTGAATAGTATCCGATTGGCGTACGCTTTTCAGGTGTTTCCTAACAATAAGATAAATGTACAGTTTATCGTATATAATATTATAGACCACGTGTCGAAGTTGGGCATTAATCGAATAACCTTCAAATAAGAATCGGGAATCAAACGAAATTGTTCGAGAATAACGAATGATTTTTCTTTATTCTGATGATTTTTGAATTAAAAATTTGTTAAACAAATAATAGATGACAAATAACTTAATTTTATTTGTAGATTTGCACAATCGTACCATGTGGTCCTACTAATGAATTAAAAATTTAGTTTTCACGTTTCTAAATCGTGACTCAAATAATTTATAATGTTCAAAATGTTTTTATAAATTCCGATTTAGTATAATGATCATGAAAAATGGGGGATACCGTACAGCGGATGTAAACATTATGTTTACAGTGAAGGAAGAACACGTGAAGTCATGGTCATTGGACACGATGAGGCTTCCTTGTACCTTATGTCAGAGATTTGTCCGAGTATTTTCTAACAGACTATGAGGCAGCTAATAAAATTGATTTTAGAGACTCTAAGTGGCAATGCTATATGTCTATCGGTACTGAGAAATAGTCTATCCGAAAAAATTCGATAACCATTACACTTTACTTACAGCGTCTAATCTACGGTAACGCGAATGAAAATAAATATTGACTTTAGCAGAAATAAAGTGTTAGATTCCCCTGATATTTCTCGTTATGAAGTTTCGTGTTTTAACTCACCTCATACGTGGATATAATCCTGACAAATGTCGTAAACTTTTGTTTTCGTTTCGGTCTCGAAATCTCGTGTCAGCGACAGTTTATACACCATGAAAGAATAGAAGTGAATGTTCAATAAACCGAAGCGAACGACCCTGCTAACCGGCGTGCAATTTCTGTATTGAACCGAATTATGGAACGTGTACGATATTAAATAGAAAATGATGATGTTCGATGAATTTAAAGACTTGACGTGCGATGTTTCTTTAGAGTCGATAAAACGGTTAGAAGCGTCGCGGGCACGTCACTGAGAACTGGCTACCATCTAACCCGTGAACATCTCGTTATTATTGAATTGGACAGACCCTATGGTCTGACATCAGACCATGTGCTGTTAGCCAATAGGAATCCAAGTTTCCAGTACGCACGCGCACTAGAATTGACCGGCGTCGGTTCTGTTGCGAATATTCTGCTTTTCTTCTGAATTGCAAATATACTTTTAGATGACAGAATCCATCGTGTGGAACTTAACATCCCAAGCGATTCGTGTACATGCAGTTGTCACATGTTAATTTTTTGCGTTTTTATTTTACATAATATTTTTATTATCGGCACCGATAACTCGGGCATGGAATCGTTTTGCCGCTTGTAACAAACGACAAAGTGACGCAAGGGATCGATACACTGGTGCAGTAAATATACGTATACGGATTTTTGGAATATTTATAAATTATTTCGTTTAGTTTTTTTTTTATTTTTGTACAATAATTGCATCGTTTAAAAAATAATTGATTCAAGTGTAAAGAGCGCCTTCGATTTTGATTCGAATATTAATGATTTTCAGCTACGTTCAACGCGTTACGTTTAAAATAATTCGAAATTTCATGAGGGTAGAGGTGCAGTAAACTTTGTAATTATTTCATTACACTGATTATATTTGTATTATTGCTGATATATTGATTAGATTTATAATTATAATTGACAAAATTATTCAAATACCAACATAATTTCGTGAGCTCTTTGTGAAAATAAGGTATAAAATAAAAAAAATTACAACTAATAACTTTATAACATCTATCATTCACATTTCGATAACATTACCTCATGATGGTAAGCTTTTTGCTCGTGAACTATGAACTATCTTCTTGCAGTATAGATAGAGTTTTATGTTTTTTGTCCGCGATAAAAGATTGAAAAGAACGATTAGATTTCACGTGGTATATTAAATGCCTGATGTTCCTTTTTCTTTTACCCAATTAGAAGTATAGCGAATTTAAAAATATTTCGATAAAGCCAGAACATTGTACCCTTTTTGCTCCTCTGTCTCTTTGTCCCCTTTTCGATAACACTTTGAAGAGGTCTTTGCACTACTTTGCTACAGGCCTGTTAACCGCGTGCTATATCACGTGAACTGAAGAAAGAAACATATAACCTGCGTAACTTTAGACTTAACAAGACTTTTGTGCCATGATGCAAAGCGAACACAGGGGCATCCTACTTATCTCTCTCATAAAAGGAAGTTCACGAATAAAAACGGGCCAAATTGCAATTTGTGTCGAGCACCGTACCGGCCACGTGTAGATATTGATATTAAATTTATTACCGCCCCGTGTTTCCCGTAATGATAAAATGTTTCGTTTAATTTTAGTGAAATTATAAAATAAGATTAACGCTCGACCATGAAACGATTACGAAAACCGAATCTTGCACGCGTTCACAAGTATACGAACGATTTCAGTAAGTGTTATCGGAAAAAGGAAAAAATAAATCGAAATCGTCTGGAACACATGTCACCGTTAACTATTAGATATTTTGTACTAATTAAGAAATATATTTTTATTCGGATCTAAAGTATCTATAATATATCAACTTTTTTTTTCAACTAGACAAAGAACAATTTTTTTAACACTTGAAACTTTGATCTTGAAACATAAGTAATGGTCATGCTCTGTGTAATTTCACTTACGTAAAACGACGTTAGATGTAATTTTATAAGCATTTACATATGCAATAGTATACCAATCAATAATAGAAACTTAATAAAAATTGTAACATAAGATTCAACAAGCGTCACAATAATGCCAATTCCCTTTTCTTTTCATCCTAAGTATGTTTTCGATGTATTTCGTGTCGAGCGAAATGAAAATTACTGAAACAAAAAATATTTCTAATGATTTATTCATGATTAAATGCAAATGATTTGCTTTGCAAAATTTACATAAAATTCGACATACATATTACGTACAACAGATTATAATGTTATGCTGATCATTCAACTTCCATTTCAAAATTACATCGATCATTTTTTTACCATAAAACAGTAACTGATTGTCACTTATTACTTTCTGCATTACATTAAGATAATATAGTACGAAGTTAATTCATGAAGGCTTTTTTCGCCTTTTTCTTTGCTTTTCATTGGCTTCCTCCAATTTCTGGAGTTCCAATTCGTGTACTCGTTGCTTTTTACGATATATCGGCGTTTTTGTGAGCCATGCTATAACGAAAGAATAGCGATAATTATTTTAGTTTTAATAGGATAAATTATTGTATTTAATGTAAGGATAGAAATAAACCTAGAAATGCATCTTCCTCCTCGCGATAGATCGGAGTCTTCGTACTCACGGCATTAATTAATTCACCGTGCGTTAGGGGATGAGTCTTTAGTTGTACTATTCGTTTCGTGGTCATTACCTGAATTTATTAATGATATATTGATTACAAAACTTATAAAAATTACCACGGTAATTTTTATTTTAATCGTACCTCGCTGATCGATGCCAATACAGCTCCAATAGTAAATCCGTCGCAGATTTTAGCCATAGCAGATGTATCAAACTGTCTATTAATTCCAGAATACTATAATTACGAGAAAAATTGTTTATGAAACGTTACAATGAATATTCATACATAATATTACTTGTGCATAAACGTAACCATACTTTATATAATAAATCTTTCCACACAAGAGACATAGTTCCATAATCTGGCTTAGGAATAAATATAACTTTATCATAAGCTTGATACAGAAGCTTCTGATCTCCATCCCATGGTGAACTTGAAGTTCCAATTAATATTATCCTATCTTCATTTGTAATGTTTTTTACTAACTTAGGAAGATCTTTTTTTAAACGCTTCGGATCCGTTTTATCCGTCTTCGGGACCTTTTTTACAAATGGTTTTTCTGCTCCATCCATAAATATTACCGATGGTTGTAATAATCGTGACATCTTCATACAAGGAAACGTGTATAATTAGTAATTAATTCGATGTGTGTTAAAACATTTTTTTTTCACACTTTTTTAAAGTACCTTCAATATCAAATGTATGAGCATGATCAGGCCTGATTTTCCAAGGTATTTTCCAGCAATATTTGCCGGTGTAATATCAAACAGAGTAGCTCCAAGTTCTGTACAAATGGCATTCACCAACATCTTTTTTCCACTACCATGTGGTCCAACTATTAACACTGATCTTACAAGAGGTGTTAATTCCCTGAGAGTACTGTTTCCCAGAGGAAGAATACAGTATTCAGTTATTAACTGTCTTATATCTCCTATGAGTATAATTATTTTGTTTACCATTAATTAAAGCTAAAAAAATATGAGATACTCAATTCATTTCAATGATTGCCATTGAATTAATGTAAAATACTTAACCAAGTGATGGCAGAGGATCTTTTCCTTTCTCTCTTAAATTGTGGTTTATGAAAGACCTTTCACCTTTAAAATCACTAAGCGAAATTTCTCTGTAAAACTTAACAATACCTTGGGTTAGTAATTCTTCAAATAAAGATTCTGTTGTTCTATCAGGAGTCAAATCTTTCTCTCTTCTCTTTTTATTCTTTTTCCCTGGACGACGAATCCGTTTTTGTGCTTTTTTCACACGTTTTCCCTTCAAACCTTTATCTCTATCCAACGCATTTTGCAAAGCTTCTATATCACCTTTAAATATAAATCAAGTATTAAGAGCTTATGATACGTATTTCAATCATTTTGAATGTAAGGCTTGCCTCTAAGTTCTTCATCCACTATGATTCGAACCTCATTTTCTATTTCCTTAGTTTTCTCATTTTCTATCATGTCCAAATAGGGAAGCTGTGCAGCATTCATAGTTTCATCTTTATCTTTCCATACATCTAGATATTCTTGATTGGCATGCATTAATTCTGACAGAAAATTAGAAGGCATTAACTTAAAGCCTTGTTCTGTCTCTTCTTCTGACTGTTCACCTTCACTTTCTTTCTTTGATTTTGATTTTTTAGACTTCCTTGACTCTTTTGATGACACCACTGTAGATTTGCTGATGGTGCTCTCAGTTCCCTGTAGAGAAAATTGTAATTGTTCTGTTCCAAAATACCATGTATAATATAAGTGTGACTGATTAACATTACCTGTCTGCTAAATATAATTCTAGATCCACCACTTTCAACGGATGGCAAATCAGGAATCTTTCCTGTTTGTTGGAAATACGTGTTTACCCATTTTCTAATTTCGCTTCTTATGTTTTCTTCCATTATAGCAGCTTTTTCCTTGCGAATTCTTTCCTTAGTTTCAACCATCAAATTTTCATACAATTGCTGATGCTTGGTTTGTTTGTCGTATCTCTCTTGTCTGGTTTTCTCTGCTTGCCTGGCATTTTCAGTAACCACTTGACTTGGTTGAAGCATACCTTTAAAAGTAACAGATATTTACAGTTGGATTTTGCATTAAATTCTAATAGAAATTATAATTACCAATTAATAACATTTCTTCAAGGAGTCTTTTTCTAATTTTTTGCCTGCTAACGTATCCTCTCCAAACTTTTTGAATTTTTATTGCAGCTGCTATTTTATTTGATTCATCTTGTATTTCCGCCTCAGTTTTAATCATGGATTTCTCTTTCATCTGACGTATTTCTTTCATAAATTGAAATCTTATTCGACCCTGGCGTGCACGTTCATGAGCCTGCGTAATTTGTATTTAAATCGTCATTTTGATCGTTATAATTATCGAACAATATTGAAACAAATCGAATTTCGAAGAATTTATTACCTGTATAAGTCTTATAGCTTCAGATTCAGTCATTTGTTTTGACAATATTAATTCGTCCAAAGCACCTATTTTTTTCAAAGTATTTTCTATAAATTTTCGTCTTTCTTCGATCTCTTTCGAATTTTCTCGTCTAAAATATCTTGGTATCTGAATTTCGATTTCCTGCGGCGTGACGCCTAATTTTATTAGAATATCGTCGAAATAACTGTACTCGGAAAGATCTATCTCCACCAATTCGTGTTTCAATTCCAAAATTCTTCCGAGACAGGAGTCTAATAATTGTTTTATTAATACTCGTTTTTGCGGTTGTATCATTTGATCATAACATAATTCTAATTTATTACAGATAATAATGTATCTTACGTACAATTCTGACGTCACATTATGAGCTTTCTTACGATCCTTTTGCGGTTTGGCATTTTGCAAAGTTGCGTCCATTTGAAGTAGTTCGTTCAACATGGCTTGAGCGCTCCTCCAAAGTTCGTTGTATGTCGCATTTGACATGATCAAACTTTTAATAAATAATCTCCAATCAGCTCGAATATTTTTCGTTTTATAAAAGTAAAACACTTATTTAAGAGACAACGAGCAATAACGCAGAAGAACACTTGGTTTTGTTCGATTTTTTAACTGTTAAAAATCATTAATATATCCTAGCAACCGGATATCACTTAAACTAATGATAATTCGCGTAGTATTCTTGTTAAGAAGGAAGAACAAGTATATTCAAAGGAAGTGTATATTTAAATATTTTTATTTTCTGTATTTATTAATTTTTTATTAATTCTCAGTTGGTGGTATTGTAAACTATGCGTTCAAATATAATGTTATATAATAAAAAGTACTTGTAAAGGCATTTTGAAAACGTTAAACGCAAAAAAGTTGCTAAAACTACTTAGACTATAATGAATGTCATTACTGACGCGAATTAAACTTGAACTTTATTCGATTTAGTTAAGAAAAACAACTGTTTAGAGATATATTGAAATTTAAATTATAAATTGATCGCAACATACAAGAGGGAGTTCAATGCAACCGGCTATTCTTGTAACATGCTTCAGAGCATTCCGGTTACCTGTTTCAAAAACGTCATCTTTGGTAATCGTTCGTTCGCGACAATAATTTCTGTAAATACGATTCACCACCGATCAAAGGTGGTGATGAGAAAAAAGCATTTGCAGTAATGGCGTCAGCATTGGAGCAGTTTGTAAATAACGTGCGGACGCTTTCGAAACAAGGTACGACAGATGTTCGAACCTTCCCTATTCTTATGGCATAACCTCTAAGAACAATTGCAAAAGATTGTTAGAATGTTTTATGTTATTCTGTAACGTTCTTCTCTTCATAGAAGGACACATCTGCCATTATAATGTTCTTATAACACAATGTTGAATGATTTCTATATTTCTAATTCGTTTCAGTAAGATTTGGTTTCTATGTTAGGCATATCTATGACCAAATTCTAGATATGGATAGCAATACTTCTATGTTGGATGACATTCAAATATCTTATAATATATTCTAATGCTACAACAAATACATTTAACAATCATATTGCAAACAACATTGTAATTTTTAAAGAATTATTGTCAAATAAATATTTCATTGTAATGTAATTTATAGGTGACTTTCGAGAGCTAACTGATATAATAAGTAAAAGTACAGATGTCTTAATTAAGAATGGACCACACCTAGACAATGTTTTGGAAACATTAAATCTGGAAGAACATTCATTAGGTATTTTGGCAGTATTATGCGTCAAATTTTCATTGCCTAATCCTAATGGTGCAAATAATGTTGATGCTTACAAACCATTACTTAGTCAAGTTCAAGAATTTATCATTGGCTGTAATAAAGAACAAATTGGATATGCTCCAGATATGTGTAAGTAACATTTTATTAGAGAAAAAAACAAAAATGCAAATTTAGTTACTGAGAATAATAATTAACATGTATAACTTTTATATTGCAGTTGCAGAATTATGTCATTTTTTTAGTCAGACATTGGTTGAATTAAAAATACCTTTGCAAGGTATTGAATTATTACGCCGTGCAATACGTAAAATACAACTATTTTTAGGGCAGCTTACTTCAATACACGCCGATCTTTGTCAACTGTGTCTTCTATCTAAATGTTTCAAACCAGCACTTGAACTGCTTGATATTGATTTTACCCAACTTAGTAAAGAAGAGGATGCAAAATATTTTTTACTTTATTATTATTACGGCGGTATGATATACACAGCACTAAAAAATTACGATAAAGCATTGTACTTTTTCGAAGTATGTGTAACAACACCGGCTATGGTAGTTAGCTACATCATGTTAGAGGCCTACAAAAAATATATTCTGGTCTCTTTGATATTGCATGGCAAGGTGTTAAATTTACCCAGGTACACAAGTCAGGTGGTTAACAAGTACATGAAACCATTGAGCCAGCAATATCAAGGGTTAGCTACAGCTTATCAGATGAACAGCTGTGAAGAGGTACAGAATATTATCACTAAATATCAACAACTTTTTACAAGAGATCACAACATGGGACTTGTGAAACAAGTGCTCAGCTATTTATATAAGAAAAATATACAAAGGTTGACAAAGACTTTTTTGACCCTTAGTTTAAGTGATGTAGCAAGTAGAGTCCAGTTATCAGGACCTGCAGATGCAGAAAAATATATATTAAACATGGTAAATACTTTAAACACAATATTTTATGTTTATATCTTTGAATTTCAAATGCAACTGTTGTGTATACATATAATTCCAGATTGAAGATGGAGAAATTTTTGCAACAATTAATCAAAAGGATGGAATGGTGGTATTTCATGATGATCCAGAGAAATATAATTCACCACAAATGTTAGCAAAACTGGAGAAGGAAATGGAACTATGTATGGATTTAGACAAAGTGGTACTTGAAATGGAAGACGAAGTTGATCTTACACCCCAATACATTCGTAAAGCTTGTGGACAAAATGATCAAGATGATCAGACAGCTGGACCTGCTCCAACAAACGTAACAAATGTGCAAGGTCAACCTAAACATAACACGTATTCCATGTAACATACACACGTCATTGTGCGTTATCTTTATTAAAAAAGAAAAAAAAACGAATAAGAAAATCTTGTTAAAAAAATGAAGATTCAGTCACTCAGAAGCCTGTTTTGGATGAGGATGAAAATCCAAAAATTTGGCTAAACATTATCTATTTTGTATAAAATAAATATTACTGCTATCATTACATGGAACTATAAGTGTTATTGAAAGAAAAAAAAAGAGCAGCGAAAAAATACTTAACGAAAAAATTAACACATGTCCTTTTGTAATAAATCACACACCATCTCTGAATCTCTAAAAGTGAAGGCTGACCGATAAGTTGTGAGCTATAAAACGTGTCTGTGGAGGAGTTACCAACTCAAATATGCTTTATTTTCTAACCCTTATACAATTTAATTTTTGTACAAAATATATTATGCATATAGAACGAAATTTAAAATTATTTCCTCAATAATTATTCAACATCTGAAGCAGGCTTTTACATGTGTTGTGAAGAAAAATTGTATATGTTATAGTTAGAATATTGTGATAAAATAGCTGCAAAATTATTACGTTTATAACATAAACAATAAGCAGGATAAATCCGTTTCACAACACGGGCATTTTCAAAGAAGTTCATGAAATCAGGTTCATATAACAATGACATTATGTACATATATTTATCACTAATGAGAATACAAATTTACTTATGATTTATGAAAATTAAAAAAAAATGCTCAATACATAATTATTGTATCAGGTAAGTATGCTATGCATTTTATAATTAAACCATAAGTGACCATTTATATAAAAAGTTTAAAATACAAGATTAATGTAATTGTTTCATCCAAAACTTAGCTAAGAAATATTTGACATTTGTGTTATTAAAAAAATTATATTAGAATTTTAAGTAAATCTTTTATTCAATATTTTGGAATGTGATTGTATCAACAAAGGTTTCTAATTATGAAGACCATCTAGATAATACTTCTTTTATTTCTATATAAACCGTCTGAAATACTTCATCCTCATCTTTTGATCCATCAATGAACTTTACTGTTTTACATAAGTCTGCATTATTCATTACTTCATCTTTATATTTCAAAGATTCTGGCCATACATATTGCTCAAAGTATCCTGGTACATCAGCTGGCTGATAATTTCTTACAGTCCTTCTTTTCCAACACAACTCTTTGGTTATTGTCATAAAATATTTAAGGTTGCATAAATTGGTAATAACCTTACATCTAAACAGTAAAAATCCGTCCAATATCAGAACTCTCCTACAATTTGTTTGCTTTGAATCATCGTTGTTCGGTGAGGATTCGATTAATTTAAAAATATCGTATCGCATTTTATCCATATCCATGCTGCTCATTAATTCCCAGTTTATGTGATTCAGTTCCGGTATCTTTGTATGCCGTGAATCGTCAATTGGCCAACAATAATCGTCCTGATGAATTACCACCGAATTTTTTAATTTTTGATGAAGTCGTTTAGACAAAGTAGTTTTTCCACTACATGTTATCCCGGAAATACCGACTATTAACCATTGTTTTGAAGACATTTTAAGGTCTTTCACTTTCAATATTTGTTATTCGAATTGTGATTCGGAACAGGTTAACCCGTCCAGCGTATAAAACGTACGCAATATCACACGATTACATAAGTCACACTGATTTTAAGTGTATAAGTTGTTAAGTCAAGTAAATAAGCATGCACACAGTGTCAGAATTCTTTGTTGTATACAAATTTATTTACATCGGCGATTTATAAAAAGTTCATGATTCGTGATGTTTACTTAATTTTTCGTATGAAAAATACGGCTTGACGTGATAAATGGTAAATAATATTAATCCACCAATAAAGCATAAGCCCAAAATTGCAGGTACCATTAATGCAATATTTTGAGAAGCAAAAAGTGATTGTATTCTAATGTCATCAATAAATGGCAAAGCAATCACCCATATAGTGTAATAGAGGAATAAAACAGTGGTCACAATTAATATTGCTTTACCTTTCTTAGAATCACTGTTAAACATTTTAAGTTCACTATCTCTATCTCATAGTATAAAAGCATGCTTCATACAGATAATGATGTTCCTTTGGTAATAAAAAAAAAAATTGAACTATTTTAGACATCCATCAGTTTCACAAATCTATATATATAGATTAAAAATACCTAATTAACAGAAGTTTACTGATCTACATATTCCTTTTCAAATTTCTTAAAATCTTCCTCAGTAAATGCTGTAGTTTCAGGTTCCTTAGGTTTCTGTCGTTTTGGAATATATCTTTTCTTTACAGCTCTATCTAGCAACTATAAATAAATCCTCAGTCAATATAATATCAAAATTATTTTATATTGTATCAATAATATTTGTTACCTTAGCTGTTGTATCTGCATCTATACGGTTGTTACTAAGCATTAAAAGTCTTTGTACATTTTCATCTGTGGGATCCTCCCGTGCTGCTAACTTTTTCTGAGTTTCATAAACAGTCACTTTACTTGATCGTCCAAGAATGGTACCAAGATCTGTAAAAATATTTACAATTTATTAACTGCTACAGATTCAACAGTATAATTGTTTCAAACAAGTTAGATACTTGCCTGTTTTATCGTTTTTTGACAATACTCTGTGTTTTGCTGGAATCAAATCTAATGCACCCTTATAATTTGTATGCTTCCTCTTTTTTTTCTCTACAAGTGACAAAAACACATGTGATAAATTCGAACACACGTTTATAACCTGTACGAATAAAACAAACCTTGTTTCACCGATTTCTCGTAGCCTAATAATTCAAGTCCTTTACGTACAAGTGAATTTGACATTTTTATGAAATGACAATTTAATTCTTTCTTCAAACAATACCGAAGAACAATAATTTCGCAGTTGCATAGTAAAATTAGAACATGTAAACTTGAAAACATACAACTATTACAATGCCATCTGTTCAGATAATTTTAATAAACGAACTGACAGGTTCGAACTGACGAACTGTAAAGTATATTACTTTTTACCTATTTTTTCTCTTAAATAATAATATGTTGAGCATTTTAAATACTGCAATGACAATGTAAATACTATTTATTTCCTTCAAACTAAAAATATTTAATCATTTGCTTCGTGTTACAGCATAATCACATTCTAGTAATAAGAGGTGTTATCTCTAGTAAATTATTTTAATGTTTAAATTGTACCATTTCTGAATGTAATTTGGAGCGACTGATAAAAATGAATATATTGTAAAAATTAAGAAAAAGGAATATTCGTAGTTTAGTAATGAGGTATCTTTACTTTACTGGAATGTACTTTAAAGTTTAAACTTTAAACTGTTGATTGTCAAACAGTACTTGTATAACAACTGTGAGTAATTGCTGATAATAGAGCTTGATTTGGTACTGTTCAATTTTTTTGAGGAATAATTAAAAGATTTTTTTTAAAGATCAAAATGCACGACGCTTACGAAGAGACGTCGATATTAAATATTTCTGTACAAATAGAGTCTATGGCTGCATATGGTAAGAGATGTGTAACCTGTATTAATACTTGTAAGTGCAATAAATAACATTGAAACATTTCAGATGACAATTTGTTAATTGGCACCAGAGAAGGTCACCTCCTTATGTACAATGTACCTTCTGTATCAGATGATAATCACAAATTAGAATTATTACGTCATAGCAAGAATTTTAATAAGAAACGTATCAATCAAATAGATGTTGTACCAGAGCATAATTTGTTAATAATTTTAACAGGTATCTTTATCTTGGTATTTTGTTTCTACCAAAATGAACTTACTGATGATAATTTCCTTTTACAGATAACATAGTGTGCATTCATGATTTAAATTCACTAAATTTTCAACAACTATATCAATTACAAAAAACTCGTGGTGCCACCCTATTCACTTTAGACGTACAATCAAGTTCAACTGGTGAAAAAAATTCTGATGTAAGTTTATGTGTTGCTGTGAAACGTAAACTACAGTTGTATACTTGGAAGGAAAAGAAGTTTGAAGAATGCAAGAAGTTTGAACTTGCTGTATCAGATATACCACGTGAACTATCTTGGTAAGTATATTGTTTACAATGTAAAATGGATTATTAGTTTTGTTACTAAAACAATTCTTAATTATAATAAAGGTGTGGTAATTCATTAGTTCTGGGTTTCCGTGGATTGTCATACACAATTTTGGATTTAGATGGGAAATCCAAAGAGTTATTTCCAACTGGAAAGTCTCCAGAACCAAGTGTTACAAAATTATCTGATAATTCTTTTGTATTAGGGAAAGATTCTCAATCTTTTATTATGGATACAAAAGGTGAACTGATTCAGCATAATCCATTGAAATGGTCTGATACACCAAGTGCAATAGGTACAAAAGTTACAAATTTATTTTTAATGAAAAATATTGGGTTATTATATACTTTTTCTAATTATTATTTTAGCCTGGGATGATCCTTATTTACTTGGAATTGTACATGACAGATTGGAGATATACACTATAGAGGGTTGTGTACATATTCAAACAATAAAAGACTTGAACAAAGCTAGGCTAATATATAGATGTAAACAGGGGAAGGTATTTGTGGCATCAATTAGTCATATTTGGTGTGTAAGGGCAATTGATGTAACTCATCAAATTAGAACATTACTTGAACAAAATCAGTTTCAGCTGGCACTGAAACTAACTGTATGTAAATAGTACCATTAATCGTAATTGTAAAGAGTTTTTAACACTTAAACACATCTTAAGATATGTCTCAAATCATTTCAGAGTTTATCAGATATATCCGAAGAGGAGAAGGTCAAACAAACCTACAAAATTCAAACATTATACGCTCATCACCTCTTTCGTAACAAAAGATTCCAAGATGCAATGAATTTATTTTTAAAGCTGGGAACAGATCCATACGAAGTGATCACTTTGTTCCCTGATTTGGTTACACCATCGAGCGGCAGTTCTGAAGTCAGCGATCCAACTTTGCCCAAATTACAAGACCATGATTTAGAGAAGGGCCTACGCGCGTTAATAGCCTTTCTTACCGAAGTCAGACACAAATTAATCAATGACTCAAAATTGAAGGAAAAAGATAATGGTAAAGAAAAAAGTTTGAAGGAAGGCGAGAAAAATATGACAGCGGTAGCTACAGAACAACTTTTGAAAATTATAGACACAACTTTGTTGAAATGTTATTTACAGGTAATCATTTGGAGTTAGTCATAAACTATCAGTTATAGAGCATTAAAGTACATTTCTTTCTTTTTCAGACTACAGATGCATTAGTGGCGCCATTGCTTAGATTGAATCATTGTCACTTAGCAGAAGCTGAGAAAACTCTGTTGATGCATCAGAAGTATCCTGAGCTGATTATATTATATCAAACTAAAAGCCAACATAGAAAAGCATTGGAACTTCTAGAAAAACATGCTAAAGAGAATGATTCTAGTTTGAAAGGCACAGAAAGAACAATACAATATTTGCAGCACCTTGGCAAAGATCACATGGATTTAATCTTAAAATTCGCTGGCTGGGTCCTGAACGAAGATCCAGAACAGGGGCTTAGAATTTTCATGGAAGATATTCAAGTAATACGCAACAAGTAATACGATCCTTATCATTTTTATGTAACTTCTAGCAGTATGTTTGCAATTGTAGGAGGTTGAACACTTACCAAGACCAAAAATACTAGATTATCTTCTTCGTTGCCACAAAGATTTAGTTATAACATATTTAGAGCACGTCGTGCATGTCTGGGAAGACACCAATCCATTGTACCATAACGTTTTGATACATCAGTATAAGGAGAAATGTTTGGCATCGATGAGTGAAAACGCTACACCGGCCGAGAAGCAAACAGTGCAGCATATTAGGCAGAAGTTGCAACAGTTCTTAGAGAAATCTGTCCACTACACCCCAGAAACGATACTGGTACATTTTCCTTTTGATAATTTGTTCGAAGAAAGGGCGATCATTCTAGGACGCCTTGGACGCCATCAACAAGCCATATCTATATACGTCAGCCTCCTCAATGATATATCAAAGGCCACGGAATATTGTAACAATGTGTACGCCAGGTACCAAAGTACGTATTGAACTCTGAAAGTGTTTATTTACAAATGCATACAACTCTAACCTTGTCATTTTAAGAGCAAGAAACCGCGGACAAGCAGAAACAATCCGACGGAGCGGACGAAGTTTACGTTTTGCTCATTCAACAGCTGCTGAAACCCGATAGCGAAGGACTTTTGATGACAGGTAAAATTTTAATACAAGAAGTGACTCAATGCTATCTGAACAACAAATGGTGTGTGTTTAAGAGAATATTATCTTAGGACGCACTTCGGAAATTCAGAGAACGCCGCAGCCCGATTTGGAGATGGCCCTTCAGATACTTGAAAAGCATGCATCAAAAATAAATCCAATGAAAGCAATAGAGGTTCTACCGGATACAGTTCCTATAGGTAGGATCAAGCACTTTTTAGAAGTTAGTTTGCAGGAGAAACTGAACGCCAAGAGACGGACACAAGTGTTAAAAGGACTGCTGTACGCCGAACATTTGCAAGTGCAAGAACAACGAATACATTACGAGTCGCAGAACGTTCTTATGACGGAGTTTAACATATGTCCAGTATGTAAAAAAAGATTCAGTAATCAGAGGTTCGTATTTAATCGTTGTATGACATTCGTTACTGTATGGCTATGTTTTAATACGAAATGAAATTTTCAGCGCATTCGCAAGGTACCCGAATGGTGATATTGTACATTATTCGTGTCAAGATCGTAAAGGATAAGCAGAATATAGTTTGTGAATTTGTCATATTAATTATTAAGCAATGTAAAATGTACACTGTGATGTACCTTTGCTCACGCTATGAATATAAATGTACACATTTTTTATTTGCCTTCGTACTCAAATTCACTGTGATCTACTTTTAAGCGTCTCATCATTTCTACAGTGCAGCCGTTATATTTTATTTTCATAAATAAATTAGCTGCTTCATTTTATACATACGTGTATATACACACGTATAATTTCTATTTATTCATATAAAAAATTACAATTGAAAATGTTTTATTTTTTAATTTCTTTTAAACTACAATATAAAGTTTAACGATCGACAGTATTACTTTAACAATGGATCATCATTGAAAAAATAATCAGATAATATATGTGCTATTTCGTGATTTATTTCGAACAGTTCCTTTATTCCTTGTTTCTCGAACGATCGAGGGCCTTTTTTCGTCGAATTTAATAATACTTTCTTCAATTTTCGTAATATGTAATAGGGAGGATGGGGCGTGACCGGTCCAGAATATGGGTAAACGGGACTGGTGATGTCACAACCTATCATGTATTCCTACGCCGTCTGTAATAAGTCAGGTACGATACTGATACAAGTGCAGCCGTGAATGCGTACACCTTTTGTTATTTAAATTTATATAATAAAAAATAAGAATAAATTTTCATATTGATTTATTCCAATCAACCAATAAAATCGAATTAATCCTGATAATTACGAAATCGTTATTCATACATCTGTAAAAAATAAAAAATACCATTAAATACTTTTTCATTTAAGTTTTAAGCAAATCTAATAATACTATTTCATGATATTAATAATTAATATTAATAATACAAAATTTCTTTTGATTGACTATTCAATTAATAATTTTAATATTAACAACATGTCAATTATATTTGAAAGATTACAATAGTGAAAATTTATAAAGAAGTAACTATTTGATTACTTAATTTAACCGGTGATTAATTTTAATAGGGTTTTTTTATATATTTTCATAAATAATATGTAATATTCTTGTTATGAAAAAAAGTTTATTTAACTGGATATTTTCAATAAATGAACCCAACAGTGTCTTTTTATTCGTGAAAAGTATTATTTTAAATGTTTTAATAATATTGGTTGTTGCAGATATTCATAATAGCACGCGCGTTTCCTATTGGTCGATCAGAATTGGGACTAGCTACGCTGGCGTAGGTTGACGCCGTATGCGCTCAGTCAGTTGCGCGCCGGTCGACTGTGTGGATGGGTTTGTGTGGATCGTTATCGGTGGTTTTTGGTGTACTTCGATTGGTTTTTATGCGAGTACTGGGATAAAACGGTGTCGCAGGGTATCCTTACGACAAGGTGAGTGAATAGTTTTCTTTTGTTTCATTTCGAAAATGCGAAAACGAATGAGTTTTATAATCGGTCGTCTCGTGACGGCTAAGAGTTCACAGATAAAAATGGCGTGTGCCGCCTTAGCTTTCCGATTTCTTCCTACTTTTGAATCGTTACATGGCATTACCGTACTTGTATCTATGACAATGTTCATTCGTATTTCGAACGATGCATGAGATCGTTTGTCATTTATTATTTTTGGTTTATTTCCTACGATATCTTCGAACAAGTGTACGGCATCGATTCTAGCGACAAACGTAATCATTGTACGATCAAGTAGTTTTTTTTGTTTCCCATTATTAATATTATCGTTCGTAATTCTTAGTGCGATTCGATGAATTCGTGAACTGTACGATTCTATCGTTTCCGTTTCCTTTCTCAAATAAGTACACGGATAAGCTTTTTAGCTACGAGTTCATTTATAGCGCCTTAATTTCCGCTTCATGGTGTCCCCTGAATGGTTTTGTTCACCTGTCAAGACGCCCTATCTGTTGGTGACCTAATTTTGTTCACCGCTAAAAACCTGTCAGGCATTGTGGCAGCGTACATCAGTACAATGAGCTGTATAAAATTGAACGTTTTCTCGTTTTACTGGTGACCTAAAAAAATTTTCACATTGTGTTACGGATACGCGACACTTGACGCAAAATAAAAAAGATTAATAAGGGGACATTATTTGTACAAGGATTCGTGTAATGTTATTTCTTAGTTGTCAGAATTTTATCATGCTTTCACGATAGATTTCTTGGAAATGTTATGTGACAGATAATCTAATCGCTTACCTTGTTATCGTTCATCTTGATACTTCTATGAAATGGTTATTTAATTACTTGAATACATGAATTTTTTTTACTTCATAAATATCGTTTAAACGAAAAACATACGTACGCATAAAAGTATTCCTGCTATATAGAATAACGATGAATAATTGTTTATATTTGTTCTGCATTAATATTAATGATCTAATCATATGATATAGCTTTTTAAATTGGCGACAATGTTAAAAATTGCTAAGTTGGTTCGGCATAAATGATTTCGTCACGACAATGAATTTGGTGCTGAGTCACTATCAAAAACCTCCGGGTTAATTCGTAACTTGTCGTAAAATTCTACAAAGTATAACATTCAAAAAAGAAATTTATCATTGATTTTAAATGCAAGTAAAAAAAAACTAGCGTTGTACATCGAAAATTGAAGGTTATGTCTATATTTAACTTCACAATTGTTACCGCTCGCGATGACAGGTTCGCGACACGAACATTCGAACTTCCGGTAAGGGAAATTCGAACTGTAACGCATTATGTTTATCGTTATTGGAATATGTATGTCGTGACAATTATTTGATGAATTTTTTTTTCGATCAAGCAATTTCCTTCGACTTTCTCGGCGTTGTGTTTACAGTTACGTCATCGTTGCCGGGTTTGGGCGTGTGCGCGTCTTCGGCATAAATTAATAAATTAGTGTCGTGCCGATCGCCTCTTCCGGATTGTGTTTTTGGCGACATCTGTCCACTCGATCATTCAACACTCGTGCGTTAACCCACAAACAATTATTTATTTAATCTGCTTTTCATCGAAATTTGTTTATTGAAATATATGTTATTTTTAAATTAATCTTTTACAGATTTAACAAGTTTCACAGTTTAATCTTTTTTGTTTTAATTATTTTATCGTTATTTTGTTGCATATTTGAATCATATCTAGTTTCATTAAAGCATAATGCGCATGCGCATGGCTATAATCATAACCTTGATCGTGTTTTGATAGATGAGTGAGATTTTAGAAGAAAATGATAGTTACATTAAATGCGCAGATTTTTTGGGGGTCTTTTGATATTTAGTTTAGTTTTCACGGTGACTCAGAAGCTCGATCCCAGAATTGTTTCGAGCAGGTTAGACAACTTTCGTAGCTTCTTAGGGTTTCCTAGAAGCGATAAGATTTTTTACTTTGCGATTAAAACAGGGATATCGATGCATAGAATTTAGACAGCGTTTCCACGAGTAAATAAAGGAACACGATTCTTACGTTCGACTGAACACCATAAAAATGGGAAACCATTGTAATTGTTGACTCAGACATGTTTATAATACGTTCGACGCACTGGTGGGATTTAGGTTATACGTCAGATCGTGGTATTTATGAGGCGTATTGTACTCTGATTTGTTGAAATTTATTTTCTTTATGTTATTTTATCGATAAACTGTACTATGAAAAAGGGAATAACTGTATAATCTATCGTGGCACGATCGGAAACATAGAAGTACAGTTTCAAAACGTTTATAGCGGTAACGGTAATCGACAATCGATGCTTTTAAACGACTATCGATAGTCGTTAAAGAAATCGAGTGCAAATCAATTATCAGCACTGATGTCACCATTCGATTTATACAATGAATATGATTATTCATGTTAAAACATCGGATACAGAGACAGTTGTGTTTATTTTAAAAATATCGAAATAAATCTTTTTAAAACTCTGTGGTAAAATTATATAGCGATCGTCTATCGTTTTCAATCAATGTTTAATTTCCGAAAGGATAGATTGTAATGCGGTTTTCTAAAAATACCCGCAAGACGTTTTTAACTTTTCTACCCTGATTACCATAACTACACTTTTATTATGCAGCACGGGGAAACGTGTTACGGCATAATGTTTAATAAGTGCGAGAACATGCGGGTAACGTTGACCTATACTCATCACTTTTTGTTTTTTATTTATTAAAAGTTGACGATAGTACATGAAAAATTTCTTAGAGAACTTTTTCGGTAACAATAAATAGCAATAAATATTTATTTATAAAAAATTATAATTTTAACCAAAATAACCCTATATCCGTTTTTGAAACGTCTAGGGATACTCGTAACAATTGTATCTGGTACGAAATACGAAACAATTCAATTATATTTATTTCTTTTATGCAAAATATAGGTTCGTAGAATTCTGAATTGGAACAGAATCTATAATTTCAATCAATTCTTTTCTGTTTATATTTTCGTCGTTAAAAATATTGTATTGCGTAACGAAATTAATTTAATCGTTCCGTATTTTACTTTCTGGCGAGAAAACTGGTTTCTCAAATTGCATCGTGAATTAATCTCGCTTCGAATTTTATGGTTATCGGTTAATTGACTGACTTGTACGAGGAAGCAACCGATAATTAATAAAGGGGCATCTGTCTCGTTATTAAAAAGCGTAAAACGATTAAGTTAATACGTAAAATAGTTGAAGAGTTTCAAGTTTTACTTCCTAGAAATATAAAATTTAGGATTTCTAATTTTAATCATCGATGACAAAGCTTTCGGTGATTGCTAAATTACCGTATAGATTATTTTGTTTATTTTCTGGTTCAGTGACGTTACAGGAACGCTGAATCAGCGACGGCATATTTATAATACGGGACACTTTTCATTTTACGGCGACGAAATTAAACGCGATGAAACTGGTCGAATTTCACATCCCCCCTCCATAGTTTATTCTTCCCATTCATTTTAAAAATGTCTCGAAATCCTAGCAATAGGTTACACCTATTTTTAATTAAATTTCTTCAATATTTTCGACCCGTATGGGTTACAAAGATAAAACTAACATCAATTTATTTTTACAACATCGAATAAAGTTTAAACAATTCATTATTACTTATTGAATTTTAATTCTGGTCCATAAAATATCTCGAACGTGACCTTGTTTCTAATAGTACGAAAGCAAAACAGGATCGGATCGTTTATTGTTCCCGCATCACCCGTTATATGCGCGCTCAATGAATTTCACCTTTTACCAAGTCGCACACCGCTACTCTATTTGGCCGCGATAATTCGATCGGATACGCAACGATTCAGCCGATACATCGGTGAAAGATTTTCAATGGTTAACGATGCGTCGAGCGAACTGGCCGTTTTCAAGTAAATGACACGGAGGTGACCAAGTTGGCCGACGGTAGATTAACGTAATGCGGACGTGACGTAGTTTCGGTGTACACCGACAAACTAGTCGTTCTCTATGCACGAACCGTCGCCTCTCCACGGCCCTTAATTGACCATCCTTTCCTTTTTTCCCTCTTTTTCGGGCCTTTAACGCCTCGTCCTTTTAAAAGCACGATCAGCTGGCTACCTCGTCGTTCCAAAGAATGAAATGCATAAAAGCGCATCCTCGAATCTTCTTTCGAACGATTTTAAAAGCGTAACGTCGTTTCACGGTGATTAAAGTAATGGATCGAATCGTTTCGATATATTTTATTACGTCCGTGGACGCGTTTTCAAGGTTCGTCTACGATGCTCTCGACCGGATGTCGTTGTTGCTATTTACCAATCTGAAATTCCTTGGCGCGGTGTGCTTTTCTATTTATTGAAGATGACTCGACGGTAGCGACGACGTAGGGTCAAAAACCCGCAACTTCAATGGTTTCGAGCAAATCAGATTCGAGCCGTGGCAAGTAACCGGATCGATAATGTAATTTTTTTTATACCCCTGCTCGTTCGATGTTCGATTCAGAGAAATAATTTCAACAGAGAAACGTTGAAAATGATAAATAATGAAGTTAGTAACAATTTAAGTATGATTTGATCGAGTAGCAAGACGACCAGTTCATGAGTAGTATGTTATAGTAAATCGTATATGGGAGTAGCAAAATGAGTAATCGTATGAGTGGTTGGTGCAAGTAGCAATGTAAGCGGTCATACAAGTAGTAGGTATGTGAGTATAACGATACTAACAATAACGAGAGTAGTATCACTTAATGAATAGATGGTAATAGAAGTGGCAACGACGATAACTTAACAATTTGTTCGAAAGGTATGTCTCGTTAAATTTATCGAATAATTACAAACGGCTATTAAGGAATGTAACAAGGTAGCCAGTAACCTCTGGCCGTTTTAACACGTCGTTACATCGTTTACTCAATATTCGAGTCAATGCATCGTCTAGTCTCGCTCTTAACCTCATTAGCCAATGGACCCCTCTTCCGAGTCAAATGAAGTCGTATTGTCGATGGCATCCTTTCGGGCAGGGACGTTGTAATCAGGTCAACCCCCCCCCCCCCCCCGGACAGCCTCGATTTTCCTACATTCCACTTGTCACGAAATTCGTCACTTCTTCATTATCTTGTTTGCTCAGCAGGAGGCTCGAACGTGTTGGCAAACAATACCCGTTTGATTGGCGATTATAATTCAAGAGAACACGATAACAACGCGCTTTTTTGTTAAACGGCCATTCAGACCGAATCATTGAATTCAAATTGATTAACTACGTTTCTCTGTACTTGTCTGGTCGTTTAATTAGAGCCGAGGCATGCACGTTATTTAGTTCCCTTTAACATTTCTAGCGCCGGTGTGTCGAGGTAACTTTTATCGTTCGCGTTTGCTTCGTTCCAGTTTTAGCCTTTTGTTCTCATTGAATCAAAGGATGATGAGTATTGCATCCAGTCAACTTAACACCGTTCGAAATAATACAAGAGTTTTTTCTTTCTCTCTCTCTTACTTTTTCTCTTTTTCGTAGAAGTCCTTTACATTCACTCGAGCTTGAAGAATATTGTAAGAGCGCTTGACGGTACCCTCATTGGGATTGTCGTGCATAGGTATAAAGAAGATATACGATATACCGTGTGGTCCGACAGTAATCCTTCTTTCACGAGCGTTAAACGCAGATTGGTCACAACTATCACACTACAAATTAATTCTCGAGTACCTTTTTCAATTTATGGTAAATTTCTATCATTTAAAAATCTTAATTTCAACTTCCCACATAATAGTGCACGAAGGTTGCAAACGAGTGGTTACATGAGTAGTTCAGTGAGTAATTTTGTTAGTAGTACATTATAATCGGTAGCAATATGAGTAGTATAATAAATGAGTAGTAACCCAAGTGGTTACACGAGTAACCAAGCAACCAATTTTGTGAATAGTATATTAATGAGTAGCAACGTTAAGTAGTCACACACTGCATTACCTTTTTTTCCGTGAATCACCCTGTACGTATAATATGTATCACGAACATTGGCGTCACGGTGACTCCGGTGGAAAATCAATAGTTTGACGCTGTGTGTTCGTTTGCTAGTTCATCTTACCTTCAGCTTTACGTCGTCGCTCGTGTAGTGTGTTCTTTTGTACGCTCCTGGCCAGGTACATACACAGCCGCTTCATGTATGCTCTTTTAATATGCAGAGAGAGAGAGAGCGAGAGACAGAGATAGAGAGAAGGAAAGAGAACCGATTAAACGGCAGATTAACCCTAAACTCGGTAGATCGTATGAAAAGACCGGTCGTTTATTAGCTACTTCATAAACGACGGGACTTCTTTCTTCCTTCGTTAATTACTTTCCTCATTAGATCGACTTTTTTTCTTCTTTCTTCTTCGGTTAGATTGAGACGACGATCGCTTTCGAACGGACAGAAGGTTAAGCCCCTTTTTCTTTTCTTTTTTTTTTCTCAAGGTGAAGGTGAAACGATCGTTGGTTCAATTAATTGTCTTTTGTTTGACCAAATTGGAAATCTCAAAGCATTCAAGGTTTCTGAGACCTTTGAAACTTCTCAAACTTTTGGATACTTTCTCGATTTTTACGAAGTTTGATTTGGGGTATTTTCGACCCCCAATTATTGGTAACAAATCCAAAAATTTTCAATGGAAAGGGTGACGAGATTAGAAATATTTTTTGATTAGAATTAATTAGGGGTGCTCACAAAATTATGGAAAAGTTATAAATCAGTGGTGATGAATTTAATTGGAAAATATTCGGGATAGACCTAAAAGAAAATAATTATTTGAGCCTCGCGATCCACGAGGCTAGCGTAAAGTTAACCTTCCTCGATCACCGTCGTGTCATTCACTTTTATGAATCATTTCACTCCGCCTACTCGTCGCAAAGCCGCTAATCTTTCTGCTCCCTTGCCCCCCTGCCTGGTTTCTACTCCCCGTCTTTCTGGCAATGCTCATTAAAGTATGTCGATGGTCGCGTAATTGCTCTTAATTTACCGTAAGTGTTTGTCAGACACGTTAGAATGTCATTCATTCCCGCGAGTTACTTTCTTTTTCGTCGCTGGACGTTGGCCTTCGATTCATTCGAGGCATTCCGCTAATCGGGTCAAAAGAGAATCTTCAATATCCTTCCATGGAGGGGCATTTTAATAACACTTCGCACATCACATGGTCAAACTTGAAACGTACGAAGTCTGACAATATTTCATCACATAAAAGTATTATGAAATGGCACGTATGTTATATCAATTTAAAGCTTAAAGTTTCAAGAAAATGATAGTATAAACATTTCTTGGAGTTCAAGGATCTAGGATTATTTAAAAATCATCAAACTTAGATATTAGTATATGTTTCAAGGAATGTAAACGATACGGATTGCTTTTTACGAAAACGAATCCGTATTTTTTTTTCCTTTTCTATTCATTATGAAAGTTGAAACGCGTTCATTGAGTATTTCTGGAGAAACGTGATATGTTTAAGTTGCAATGCAACCAGTTTATACTGCATTACGTAAGAGCTATTCAAATAGCAGTATTTGGATGATTCATTCGTTCCATATTCGAACTATTCTTCACAAATATACTCGCCGTTAATGTACAAAACTTGTTCACTATCCGTAATCTCTAAAAATATCAATCAACGATATAATTCATTAATTATAACTAAAACACTTCAGGAAACTTTAATTAAAAAACTCTTTCCACAAATGAATAATTTCGAACCAAATTTTATTTCTTTATAAATTATTTCAAATCAAATTAAATTAAATCACTCGAAGTATAATTAAATGAAATTAAATCGCTTAATTAAGTATCGTACAGCAGCTCGGCTGTTTCTATCTCTGTACCAGTTTTCGAGACGGTTTTTACCGGCGCGCGGAGGGTATCGATGTCTCGTCCAAAGGTGTTCTCGCATCGTTGAAACTCCGTTTCTACGCTCGCAGCGAAATGTCACCGTGAAAGAACGACGCCCGTATCCACTTACACTGTGGTTTTCCTTGAGTTTTTACACGGTTACTCGCGCGAGTACACCGAGGACGTGATATATTAGCCGCGTGCACTTGGTCGGACTATCAACGAGGTCGTCATGACCATTCGAAACTGCTTCGCTTGCTGAGAATAATTCAAATCATTACCAACCTTACAACGAAACAATCCTCCAGGAACGAAAAGAGGTCATTTATATCAAAAATTATTTCTAAACGTAAGATTTGAGGTTTAATGGAGGTTTTTAATGGGAAGGTAAGCTTCAAATTATGTTTCAATTATTAATTAGGTGATAGCCCCTCTGGGGGTTAAAGGTCAATTTAAAATGCAAAGGGGTTTCACAGTAATTAGGCTTTTAATACAAAGTTTTTAAGGAACTTGAAAGTTTAAAATTTTCTAAAGAAACACTGAAATTAAATTTAAGTCCAAAGGTTAAAGTTCAATTTCAATATTATTATGGAACGATTTTACGTCAGCATTCGATTTTCTAAATAAAAAACTCTAATATGAAATGGTATAAAATTGAAATTAAACTGGTCCATCATCCAAGGGTCAGAGGTCAATTTATATTATTTATATTAGTGCTGGATAGAAAATAATTCTGGCAGGGTTTTAAATCATTATTTTAATCTGAAAATTGATCATTACACGGTGTAACTTTATTACATTATTAAAGTTCCCAAGTATAATTATTATTGAGTGTTCAGAGCCCCAATAATTGACAATTTGAAATTTTCAAATAATGCATATTATAAAAATTCCCAAATGTAATTGTTAATTTTGAGTGCACAAACACTTGAATTGTTTTGAAACAGCCTGTACATTTCTAATTTACAAGAAGATACAATAGTGAGTTTATCGTTGCTTCACGCAATCTTCGCGATGATAAGAATTGCAAGTACATAAATCTTATCAGCTCATTTTTATGTGTTTTGTGTATCTCGTTAGATAACGTCGCTGATCGAAATGGTGTTATACAATTAAAAATGACAAAGCATCGAAGAAAAATGCAATTTCTTAACTTCATCAACGTGTAACTAATTTTAAACTTCATACAATGAATTTAATCATCATACAAATCATCATAAATATTAATGCAAAATTAAAAATCTTCTTGTACATATTAAAATGTTTTATTTAATCATTTTATAAATAACTGAAAATTATTAATATTATTTGCTTATTTTTTTTTTATCAAGGTTAGAAATAAAAAATAGGGCCATTGATTGATCGATCGATAGCGTTTCACCTGTTCCGTAATCAGCGGCCACGTTTTCGCGTGATCTTAACCGATAGCGAGGTGTGAATTGAAATTCAATTACTAAATGAAAGCTTAATTCAGAGATTCGTAGATCTGAATCTGTTGATATGTACACGGTGTTCCGAAAATAGGCGAACCGGTAATCTTAAAATACGAATATTTAATTAGCAGGCGTGAATCGGATAGTTGAACTAGAATTGGTCGGTTCGAGGATTTAAATTCGGATACAGAAAACTCGATTCGATTTCAATTCTTCACAGTTTCACGAAGAAATGAATAAAACATGCTCAGACGTAATGATTTCATCGCGTACACCGTGCAAACAGGCTTTTATAGCTCATCCGGAATTGATATTACATAATCAAGATTTCTTAGCTTCTTCGTGACCTTAAGTTTATTACTTTTATTTATTTGTTAAGGGTATTTGGTTTTCACATCAGACATTAACAAAATCTTAAAAAAGTTACAATATTGTACAATAAAGCTGCGTTTGTTCGAGAATCTGTATATTAATGTTAATTTCATTAAAATATTATAACAATGTTGGTTATTTCATTACTACATTCTAATTTCTGTTAACTTGCAATTAACAGATCAATAAGAATTATTATATCTAACACTAAGGAAATTCCCTTTACAGTTTTGCAATTTTCACAACAAATTGCTAAGATGCTTTTGTTTCAGAATTTATCATAGTTAACACTTTGTATTATTTTGTAGAAGGTGTTAAAGATTCATGCAAAAATGAGGACGTTTCAGTTTTTGGTAAAATAATGAAATTTTTCAGTAATTCAGCAAAGCGCGAAGAAAGCATCGGTCAAGTGCACAACTTATTTTCAGGACATCCGTTGAACGACACGTTACATTGCATTATGTAGCCGTATGCCTACGTCGCGGAAACCGTGTGTGGGTGTTGCTGCACGATTCGCGATTACATCACTCGAATGATGTCACACGTGCGAAATATGCACCAATGGCGTCGCCGTCGGTACATTACAAACGAAAGAACGATCGTTAAAGCCTTGTTCCCGGTATCAGAATCTGTTGATCATCCCTTTCCGATATCTGCTCGATAATCTTTGATTCTCGCCGCGCTTGGGACCCTCTCTCGGTTGTATATCCGGTTATCGAAACGATTTCCGTCGAGGATCAGATTTGATCTTTGATTTGAACTGAAATTGAAATTCAAATAAAAGTTAAGATATGTATATTTTAGTTTAACTATTTCTAAATTAGAAATAAAATAAAAAACAAAATAAATAAGGGATACAATTGTCTTAATATACTTTTTAATGCAAATAAGAAACCTGTAGTAAAAAATTACCTTTTGAAAAATTATTATTACTGTGTTCTGCTTGAATAACAAAATGGAAGTACCTTTTTCCAATTCCTCAGCAATCTTTCAAATTTCTTCTTCCTTTGAGAAAGGATTAACCCTTGCATCCCTGAAGGGGACGATTCAGATCCTTTAAGTTGTTATTGCTTGTTTCTCCATAAATTCATGGGAAATTTTAAAGAAATGTTTCTTGTTATGTTCCAGGAGCGCCCTTTCGAAGGGTAAGACAGAAGTGAGTTGTTGGTCCGATTGACAAAATGACGACCGACATCTCGGTGGTGCGCGGGGGTTGGGACCCCACGTTACAACAAGAGATTGTCGATGAGTACGAATACGACGGGGGAAACTCGAGTTCGAGACTTTTCGAACGTTCACGGATCAAGGCATTAGCCGGTATATAAACTTTGTTCAAAATAAAATAATTTTCATTAATTTTTTATTTGTTTCCAAATCACCCTGAAAGACATCCAGGTTGACTTCTTCCCTTCTTAAGAATTTGGAAAAAATTCTAAAAAATTTGTTGAGAAGCATATTCCAACCCATAGAATTTTAAAGGTATAAATCATTTCGTCCATGACGTCGATTGCTTGGGAATTGCCACATCCTTTGATACGGATACGCGTTTGATAAGTGTACACTCGAAGCTCAACGTTCTTCGAAGATTCTTACTAGTATTAGTCGAGTGCTTTCCGATACAACGTAGCGTTTTTACCATCGTACAAAAATGTAACATAAAAGTTATAAATAAAACGCCCTCGAGTGGTTTGTAGGTTTAAAAATGGATTACGACAAAGTCGTCTTCAATTTGAGAGGTAAAATCGTCCAAATTCTTAAGAAAGAAGAAGAGACATCTGCTCACCTTAACCCCCACTTTAACTCTAATCCTAACCGTGTTTAATTATTGTATTGCTTGGAAAAAACAGGTGAACGTGAATTGGTACAAAAGAAGACCTTCCAAAAATGGGTGAACTCCCACTTGGTACGGTGTTCCTGCCGAATTGGCGACCTCTACGTGGATCTTCGGGACGGCAAGATGCTGATCAAACTGCTGGAGATCCTCTCCGGGGAACGTCTGCCCCGACCAACGAAAGGAAAGATGCGAATTCACTGTTTGGAGAACGTGGACAAGGCATTGCAGTTCCTGCGCGAGCAAAGAGTCCACCTGGAGAATATGGGATCGCACGACATCGTGGACGGGAATCCCCGTCTGAGCTTGGGTCTGATCTGGACCATCATCCTGCGCTTCCAGATCCAGGACATCACTATCGAGGAGACGGACAATCAGGAAACGAAATCGGCCAAGGACGCGTTGCTGCTTTGGTGTCAGATGAAGACTGCCGGCTATCACAACGTGAACGTGCGAAACTTCACCACATCCTGGCGAGATGGATTAGCCTTCAACGCCATCATCCATAAACACCGTCCTGACCTGATCCAGTTCGAGAAACTGTCGAAATCGAACGCCATTTATAATCTGAACAACGCGTTCAACGTGGCCGAGGACAAGCTCGGTCTCACGAAGCTGCTGGACGCGGAGGACATCTTCGTCGATCATCCAGACGAGAAGTCTATCATTACTTATGTGGTCACTTACTATCATTACTTCTCGAAGATGAAGCAGGAGACCGTCCAGGGCAAGAGGATCGGCAAGGTGGTCGGCATCGCCATGGAGAACGATCGCATGATCCACGAGTACGAGAGCCTGACCAGCGATCTGCTGCGCTGGATCGAGGGCACCATCGAGGCCCTGGGCGATCGCAGATTCGCCAACTCGTTGGTCGGCGTGCAGTCGCAGCTGTCTCAGTTCTCCAACTATCGCACCGTGGAGAAACCGCCGAAGTTCGTGGAGAAGGGCAACCTGGAGGTGCTGTTGTTCACATTGCAGTCGAAGATGCGGGCGAACAATCAGAAACCGTACACGCCGAAGGAGGGTAAGATGATCGCGGACATCAACAAAGCGTGGGAGAGGCTGGAGAAAGCGGAGCACGAGCGGGAATTGGCTCTGCGCGAGGAGCTGATCCGCCAGGAGAAATTGGAACAATTAGCGGCGAGATTCAATCGAAAGGCCAGCATGAGAGAGACCTGGTTATCCGAGAATCAACGGTTGGTCTCGCAGGACAACTTCGGCTTCGATCTCGCGGCGGTGGAGGCCGCGGCCAAGAAGCACGAGGCGATCGAGACCGACATCTTCGCGTACGAGGAGCGGGTGCAGGCGGTGATGGCCGTCTCGCAGGAGCTGGAGACCGAGAACTATCACGACATCGAGCGCATCAACGCCCGCAAAGACAACGTGCTGAGACTCTGGAATTATCTGCTGGAGCTGCTTCGCGCCAGAAGAATGAGACTGGAGCTGTCCCTGCAGTTGCAGCAGAACTTCCAGGAGATGCTGTACATCCTCGACAGCATGGAAGAGATCAAGATGCGTCTGCTCACCGACGACTATGGCAAACACCTGATGGGCGTCGAGGATCTGTTGCAGAAGCACTCCTTGGTGGAGGCGGACATCAACGTGCTGGGCGAGAGGGTGAAAGCCGTCGTCCAACAGAATCAGAAGTTCCTGGAACACGGAGAGGGATACCGTCCTTGCGACCCCACGATCATTGTCGAACGCGTGCAGCAGCTCGAGGACGCGTACGCGGAGTTGGTTCGCCTGGCTGTCGAGCGCAGAGCCAGACTCGAAGAGTCCCGCAAACTGTGGCAGTTCTACTGGGACATGGCTGACGAGGAGAACTGGATCAAGGAGAAGGAACAGATTGTTTCAACGGGAGACATTGGTCACGATCTGACCACCATCAATCTGCTGCTATCGAAGCACAAGGCTCTGGAGAACGAGATCCAGTCTCACGAACCGCAATTGATGTCCGTGGCCGCTGTAGGAGACGAATTGGTCCGACAGCAACACTTCGGCTCCGATCGTATCCAAGAGAGACTTCAGGAGATCTTGGGAATGTGGAACCATCTTCTGGATCTGGCTGCCTTCAGAAGAAAGCGTTTGGAAGAAGCTGTCGACTATCATCAGCTGTTCGCAGACGCCGATGACATAGACATCTGGATGTTGGACACCCTGAGACTCGTCTCGTCGGAGGACGTTGGCAGAGACGAGGCGAACGTTCAGTCTCTATTGAAGAAACACAAGGACGTCACCGACGAGCTGAAAAACTATGCTGCCACTATCGATCAGCTTCATCAACAAGCGTCTGGACTCGGCGAGCAGGACGCCAAATCGCCTGAGGTTCTGGAGAGACTCGCCTCCATAGATTCCAGGTACAAGGAACTGATGGAGTTGGCCAAACTGCGTAAGCAGAGATTGCTGGACGCTCTGTCGTTGTACAAGCTCTTCAGCGAATCCGACGGAGTCGAACAATGGATTGGAGAGAAGAACAGGATGCTGGAGACGATGGTACCGGCCAAGGACATCGAGGACGTGGAGATTATGAAGCATCGATACAACGGATTCGAGAAGGAGATGTACGCGAACGCCTCTCGAGTCGCCGTCGTGAACCAGCTGGCCAGACAGCTGTTACATGTCGAGCATCCCAACTCCGAGCAGATAGTCGCTCGACAGAACGAACTGAACCAGAAATGGGCGGAATTGCGCGAGAAGGCGGAGAACAAACGCGACGAGCTGAACTCTGCCCACGGTGTGCAGACCTTCCACATCGAGTGCCGCGAGACGGTGTCCTGGATCGAGGACAAGAAGCGTATCCTCCAGCAGACCGACAGCTTGGAGATGGACTTGACCGGAGTTATGACCCTGCAGCGTCGACTGAGCGGTATGGAACGCGACCTGGCAGCCATACAGGCCAAGCTGGACGCCCTGGAACTGGAGGCTCAGAATATTCAACAACAGAATCTGGAAGACCCAGAGGTGATTCGAGAAAGAATCACGCAGATACATACCATTTGGGAACAGCTTACTCAGATGCTGAAGGAACGCGACGCGAAACTGGAAGAGGCCGGTGACCTGCACAGATTCTTGAGAGACCTGGACCACTTCCAGGCATGGTTGACCAAGACCCAGACCGACGTTGCCAGCGAGGACACTCCGACCACCTTGGCTGATGCCGAGAAATTGCTCACGCAGCACCAGAACATCAAGGAAGAGATCGACAACTACACCGACGACTACCAGAAGATGATGGAGTACGGAGAAAGATTGACTAGCGAGGCTGGCGACGGCGACACCCAGTACATGTTCTTGAGAGAGAGATTGAACGCTCTGAAGATGGGCTGGGAGGAGTTGCACCAGATGTGGGTCAACAGACAGATCCTGCTGTCGAACTCGTTGAACTTGCAGGTGTTCGATCGTGACGCACGTCAAGCAGAGGTGCTGTTGTCCCAGCAAGAGCACATTCTCGCTAAGGACGAGACACCAACGAACTTCGAGCAGGCCGAGCACATGATCAAGCGGCACGAGGCCTTTATGACCACCATGGACGCCAACGACGAGAAGATCAATTCTGTGGTGCAGTTCGCCGGACGACTTGTCGACGAGGGACACTTCGCGGCTGACAAAGTCAAGAAGAAGGCGGAGAGCATCAACGAGCGGCGTCGCGTGAACCGCGAGAAGGCCAACAAGTACATGGAGAAGCTGAAGGATCAGCTGCAGTTGCAGATGTTCCTGCAGGATTGCGAGGAACTAGGCGAATGGGTGCAGGAGAAGCACATCACCGCCCAGGACGAGACCTACAGAAGCGCGAAGACCGTACACAGCAAATGGACCAGACATCAAGCTTTCGAGGCGGAGATCGCCAGCAACAAGGATCGTCTGCAGCAACTGCAGCAGGCTGCTGAGGAGCTGATCCAACAGAAACCTGATCTGGCTGATATCATCAAGCCCAAAGTGGCCGAACTAGCCGATCAGTTCGAGGAATTGGAAACCACCACCCACGACAAGGGCGAACGTCTGTTCGACGCTAATCGCGAGGTCCTCATACACCAAACCTGTGATGACATCGACTCCTGGATGAACGAGCTGGAGAAGCAGATCGAGAGCACCGACACCGGCTCAGATCTGGCCTCCGTGAACATCTTGATGCAGAAACAGCAGATGATCGAGACCCAGATGGCCGTGAAGGCGCGCCAGGTCACCGAGCTGGACAAGCAAGCCGAACACCTGCAGCGTATCGTCCCAGACGACAAGATGGAGGAGATCAAGTGCAAGAAAGAGAAGGTCGCGCAGAGATTCGCCCAGCTGAAGGCGCCTCTGATCGACCGACAGCGTCAGTTGGAGAAGAAGAAGGAGGCCTTCCAGTTCAGGCGCGACGTGGAGGACGAGAAGCTGTGGATCGCCGAGAAGATCCCTCAGGCGACCAGCACCGAGTACGGCACCTCTCTGTTCAACGTGCACATGCTGAAGAAGAAGAACCAGTCTCTGCGCACGGAGATCGAAAACCACGAGCCCAGGATCAACTTGGTATGCAACAACGGGCAGAAGTTGATCGACGAGGGACACGAAGACAGTCCCGAGTTCCAGAAGCTGATCTCCGAGCTGACGGAGAAATGGAAGGAGCTGAAGGACGCGGTGGACGACAGGAACAAGCATCTGCTGCAGAACGAGAAGGCGCAGCAGTACTTCTTCGACGCCATCGAGGCGGAGTCATGGATGAGCGAGCAGGAGCTGTACATGATGGTGGAGGACCGCGGCAAGGACGAGATCTCCGCGCAGAACCTGATGAAGAAACACGAGTCGTTGGAGCACGCCGTGGAGGATTACGCGGAGACGATCCGCCAGCTGGGAGAGACGGCCAGGCAGTTGATCAACGATCAGCACCCTTTGGCGGACCAGATCGCCGTGAAGCAGTCTCAGGTGGACAAGTTGTACGCAGGACTGAAGGACCTGGCTGGCGAGCGTCGCGCCAAGCTGGACGAGGCTTTACAGCTGTTTATGCTAAAGAGAGAGGTGGAAGATCTGGAACAGTGGATCGCGGAGAGGGAGCTGGTTGCTGGAAGTCACGAGCTGGGCCAGGACTACGACCACGTCACCCTGTTATGGGAGAGATTCAAGGAGTTCGCCAGGGATACCGAGGCGATAGGCTCGGAGAGGGTGGCGGCCGTGAACGGCATCGCGGACTCCCTGATCGCCACCGGACACTCGGACGCCGCTATCATCGCGGAATGGAAGGACGGATTGAACGAGGTCTGGCAGGACCTGTTGGAGCTGATCGAGACCCGCACGCAGATGCTGCAGGCCAGTCGAGAGCTGCACAAGTTCTTCCACGACTGCAAGGACGTGCTGGGAAGAATCCTGGAGAAGCAGAACGCCATGTCGGACGAGCTTGGCCGCGACGCTGGCTCGGTTTCCGCTCTTCAACGCAAACACGCCAACTTCATGCAGGATCTGTCCACGCTACAGAGCCAGGTCTCGCAGATTCAAGAGGAATCGGCTAAACTGCAGGCCAGCTACGCAGGTGACAAGGCTAGAGAGATAACGAACCGGGAGGGAGAGGTCGTAGCAGCATGGAACAACCTGCAGTCCCTCTGCAAGGGTAGGAAAACGAAACTGGAGGACACCAGCGATCTCTTCCGCTTCTTCAACATGGTCAGAACCCTGATGATCTGGATGGACGATGTCGTACGCCAGATGAATACCTCTGAGAAACCTCGTGACGTTGCTGGAGTCGAGCTGCTGATGAACAATCACCAGAGCCTGAAGGCTGAGATAGACGCCAGGGAGGATAACTTGATGGCTTGTATCAATCTTGGAAAGGACTTGTTGGCCAGGAATCACTACGCCAGCTCTCAGATCAAGGACAAGCTGGCTGCCCTTACCGATCATAGAAACGCGCTGCTGCATAGATGGGAGGAACGTTGGGAGAACTTGCAGCTCAGTAAGGATATATTTATTAATTTTGTATAGTTGATGGCAGTTGACACACTAATTATCTTGTATGGTAACGTTCTTGCACGTTCTTACAGTTCTGGAGGTATATCAGTTCGCCAGAGACGCAGCGGTTGCTGAGGCATGGTTGATCGCCCAGGAACCATATCTGATGAGCCAGGAACTTGGCGTGAGTACCTCAGAAACACATCATTCTAACTCTAACAAGGTGATGATGAAGTACTTCTATCTACGTACTATCTTCACCTTTTTCACGGTTGATAGTTGCTTAAAAGGTATAGTTTTACAATATTAAAAGTCTGATTGTTACAGCACACGATCGATGAAGTCGAGAACCTGATCAAGAAGCACGAAGCGTTCGAAAAGTCGGCAGCCGCGCAAGAGGAAAGGTTCAGTGCCTTGCATCGACTCACTACGGTCGGTAACCAACTTGCATTCGTCCATGGTTTCATAAGAATTGAATCTTAACTATATTTGTATAAATTTTACAGTTTGAGTTGAAAGAAATGAAGAGGAGAGAGCAAGAGCGTGAGGAAGAGGAGAGACGCAAGAAAGAGGAGGCGGCAGCAGCCGAGGCAGCTCGATTAGCTAAAGCAACGCCGGTGACCAGTCCGGATGAACCACCCAGTGAAAGGTATAAACAATTGATGAAACTAATATTTCACCAGTAATGAACATTTATTGTGCACTGGTTTTCAAACTTGAAATAAGATTTTATGAAACTTTCAATTGCAAACGTACTTAACTGTTTGAGTGCCAGAGATCTCTGGGACGGAAGTTGGCACTCAAACGGTTAAATATTATTATTAATATAAAATTTCATTGAAAATATATTTTTACAGAGCCGAAGCTGAGGGAGTACCCAGCGGAGAACGTCCCACCGGTGAAGACGAGTCGCATGGTAAGATACCGACAAACATACCGCATAATACTTTAAAATAAACAATTTAACAAGAGTGATCGTACGCGTATTCTCTGTTCCGAACGATTCAATGTCTAAAGGAACAAATTTATTTTACTAGAGTTCTCCAAAGAAGATCGAATCTCAACGCGTTTCAAAAATGAATTAAGAATATTTGTTCTCTTTTTTTTTATGTTGTTTCTACTAATATCGTACGGTTTCGCTTTCCACGTGTCTCGTACACTTTTAACTCATAGACGTCTGGTTTTACAAACTGGTTTGTTTGGAATAAGCATGAAGTCGCTAACAGCACGTTTATTTTTGCCTCCTTTACCCCCGGCCCGTTTACGAAACTCGACTCCGTCCTTAACGATGATCCCATTCGTCCATCCGGATACGGAAACCGTCCCGAATGCACCCTAAAATGCGGCACGGAATGCACAAAATCGCAGTGGCACATCGCAAGGCTTCTACACGTACACCACAGCCTCAAGACAAGCCCAAGGAAGGTGAGTGTCCCCAGAAAAATAGAAGTTTCTCCCTTTTTGCGCTCAAAATTATGTTTCACCTTTAAAAGTTTCCCTCAGAAAGATTTCTTTTATTTAACACCTTGACTACCATGCTGAGATTGTTATAAATTTCATTAATTGGTATCTTTGATCTTTAATGCATATTATTAAGTGTCTCCAACATATGGCAGTCAAAGTGTTAATTCCTGTCTAACAATTAAATTCACTCCTTTCACCAATTTATTGCTTAAAATTACATTTTCTTTTCTTTGTTAATAAGAGAGTTAAAAAGATCTTTTTCAGGATAAAAGAGAATGTGTACTAATTGTATTGTTATTAATGACGTTACTCTGTTGAATATCAGTGTCTTGTTTCATGTGAAATAATCCGTTCTGTTGTAATTATGCGTTCACCGACTGTTCAGTCTATTTTTATTCTTTAAACCAGACTCTGGTATTTGATGGTTGAATTGAATTTTATATATAGATCCTGCTATCGATCCTTTACGCTGGTGATGGAGCATAAGAATTAAATCATCATCTGTTCATGGCGGCGTGTTCTGCGGCAAATCGTTTCTTTCCTTCTTTTCACGTTTCGATTAACCCGTATTGTGTAACAATTATCTTTTATATATTGCTTATGATAATATAATTTTAATTTAATATAAAATTTGCTATAAATTTAAGTAAATTGTGGTAAAATATTTAAAATTTGATTCTGAAACAATACGGGTTAAAAAAATGATAAATCTTACAAAAATCTTTGTATCTTTCAGCACATTCGTAGGGCGACTATGCCTATCGCTACAATTGCAGCTGCACCTGTTTATTCGCTTTTGATTAACTATTTTTAACAGGTGATGGAGGCACACGCAAACGTTTCCTAAAATTAACGTTGAATTTTGTTATAATGTTTGATGTTGAAATCGTGTTAACAATTTACATTTGTTTAATTTTTGATCAATCGTTTTAACGTTCAACGTGTGAAAAATTGATTTTAGCATAAAAGGTAAGCACGCACAGTGACGATACTGAAACAAAGTAGAATACAAATTGTACTTGCTTTGTACATTAGCAACCTTCTTGCGACTGCAAATGCTTTTAGAGCGACTCGTCTTCCTATCATCAGCCATTTGTGACTTCCGTTTCATTTCTTTCTTGCATTTTGAAGCTTTATGAGTTTGTCAGGTGGTAATGCATGAAATTTTTATTAAAAATTTTTTAAGCTAAAAACTTTAATTTGACATACCATAAGTGTCATTTTTTGGTACTTTTATGTCATGAAATTGTGTCAGACTTTCTGTGTTTCCAAATCAATCATTTGTTGTAACCAGTAATTAATCATTTTATATTACAATCATTAATGATCCTTGTACGTGATCGTTTTCCTTGAACTTTGATCTTTAAATTGATGTACCATAAGTATTATTTTGGGATACTTTTATGTCGCAGTGTAATATCCCCATATGCTTTTTATTAACGAGTTAACAACCTAGACATAGTATTATTTACGTAATATTATCAGTATTTAATTCAGAAGTATAGCATGTCTAAATTGGTGTGATGGTGTAGTGCATGCTCAGAAACCTGCACGTCTATCCATTCGAGGAGAAGGAACACCACTTGTCACCCCCTCGTCCAAGAAACCTCCTCAGGGTCCGTCCAGTCCAACAAGTAAGTCCATTCAAAGGATCGTTACTCATTTCATAATACAATTAAAAATTATTAACATTCGAATAGAAGTTCCTTGAGAATAAATAAAAGCAAAAACCTAAATTAAAAATTCAATGATTTATCAAATTTGCAAATAGCAAGATTGGACAATATTTTTGGTATATTTATTCAAAAACAAAATACACGATCATGTAGATTCGAAGAGACCCGTTTCGTCCGGGCAAGGCACCGGTACTCTTGGTCCCACAGGACAGGTATTCCCAAATTTGTCCACGAATTGACAAGCTTGCACTATTCTCAGTGTTTCCTCGACGGAACGCGACAGCGATATTTCGCTGAGGGACATGTGCCTAATTATCTGATTCTTGTCGATAACGAACAGTCCTTTCTGGGCTATTCCCTCTTTCTCGTTGAGCACCCCGTATGCTCGAGATATTTCCTGATTTTTGTCTGATATTACGGGGATGTTCATTTCACCTAGACCACCCTGTTTCCGGGGTGTGATGATCCATGCCAAATGTGAATACTGTGAGTCGGTGGAGATCGCCACCACGTCGCACCCTTTTTAGTAATTAATTGAAAATGTTAATTAGTTTCGGAGAGGTACTTCTCTTAGGTGCATTAAGTACAATTGTAATTATTGATGATATTCAATTAGCTATGCAAAGGTAATTATTTGTAATATTACTTAAAATTAAATACCTATATAATTTACAATTGTTTAAATCAGAGTTACTGATAGAACAAAAATACCTATTTCCAAGAATTCCTCGATACGATCGCTGAACTGAATCATTTCCGTGGGGCAAAAGAATGTGAAATCATAAGGATAAAACAGCAACACAAGATAGTTCCCTTTGAAGTCCTTCAAGCTTACATTTTTCATTTTCATATTAACTATCGCGGTAGACGACCAGCTCGGGGCAGCGGTCATTAACGCGGGTAGCGTGTGCACTTCCGATTTCTCTGGCTTCTGCAACTTAACAGGTGGCTGCTCGCCGCAGCATAAGTTCACCTGGTCCGTTGATTTCCTTCCGAAAAGTTGATCAAAAGTCGTCATTATAATTTATATTAAAAACAGTATTAAAAATATATACAAATAATTTTTTCCATACTACAGCTTGGACATTGAAGTTGGCTATATTTTTTATCACTGAAAAACAAAAGAAGAAATGAAGAAATCGATATTTAATTTGTATCATTATTCAAAGTAGATTGAATTGAAGAAATTATTTACCAAGTTATCGATTTTGAGTTATTTAGAGATATAGTTAATTACTTTTGCATAGCCAGTTAATATCACCTAAGAAAAGGTAATTATATTAACACAGTATCGAATTCACCATATTTCTAAAATTAAAAATATTCGTTCTTAACCAAACCCAACATCCTTCTGTAAAAAGAGACTTTACCATAGACAGATCTCGCATGAGCATGTTGCATGATCATCCACTCCTATCAGAATAAAACGTCAACCCTCCCCCTATATTGATCGATCGATCAATCATTGTCGATGTTGACCTGCAAGTACCTAATAATGTCGCGTTGTGTTGCGTGTGTCGTGTTGAAAGCTCCTAAAGGCGGAAGCGGTTCCGAGTCTGGTACTTTAAGACGTAAGGAACGTAGCCGCAGCAAGTCGCCGTTCAGGAGCTTCCGTTGGAGGAAATCGGCCAAGTCGCCCAGTTTAGATCGCAGTGGCGTGAGTGACGATGAGCGCAGCATTTCCGGTAAGTAATCTTCATTCCTCAACCAGACACAAAATTCAACAGAAACAGGATAATCTGTTTAAGGATTAATTAATCGAACTTCTATCGTCCAGGTATAAGATTGTCTCTCCCGGGGATCGCAGAAGATATTCATCCTTTTTTGTCGTCATTTTATTATTTCCAGCCCATGTGTGTTCGGACGAAATTGAATTAACAAAACACATTTGCATCCGACTAATACCTGAGTATGCGTTAGGTGTCGCGTCGTGAATGTGCGTGTACGTTTGGGTGCTTGATTTGCATTTAGAGCATCGTCTAACGCATCCGATTAACTGTGTTTAGGTCTTCCTGTCACGAAAACGGATATTCGTTGAACTGTATTCGGAGAGTACTGGACGTCCATTGTAACGTAGATCATCTCTACTCGATTAACATAGAATTATTTGTAATTGTTTGTTTTCTATCCATTTGAAGTTGTATTAAAATTCGTGCACGATTTTTCAGAACAACGAAGTCCCAGCGACGACGAATTCGAGGGTGTGTTGCAACGAAAGCACGAATGGGAAAGTACAACGAAGAAGGCGTCCAATCGTTCCTGGCACAAGGTGTACATGGTCGTGCGTGGACAGAGCTTGTTTGTATATACCGATCAGAAGTCGTACAAGGTTGCTCCTGATCAACCGTACAAGGGTGAAGCACCCCTGGACCTGAAGGGAGCGACCATTACTGTGGCCAGTGATTACACCAAGAGGAAACATGTCTTCCGTGTGAAGTAAGCGTCTGTCAGGATTTGGTGCCACAGAAATGTCAATTTGAAGCTAGAAGTTTGATCTGAATTATTAGAGAAATCCTTCGTTAACGCATGGAATAGTAGTTATTTTTTTAGTAATAATAGCATACTGGTATTCGATATTCAAGAATTATTAATATTGACATACTTTTAAATGAAGTAGAGGAGTATCAACAAGACAAAGTATAATTAAAGCACGATTGTTCTTTTAGATCTCAAAGCGGATCCGACTTCCTGTTCCAAGCTAAGGACGACGCTGAAATGAACGAATGGGTGTCCGTGTTGAACCAAGCCGCACAAGGTACATCAGGTGCGAGCACGTCCAGGGCGCACACTTTGCCCGCTCCAACGCAAGCCGAGACCAAGCGGCGTAGTTTCTTCACTCTCAAGAAAAAGTGAGTCTCGCTAGAAAGTATCCAAAAGGTTTACAAGTGATCCTTAAAGATATTCGATTGCAAAGCCCGACATATCATGCGAATTAACGAACGATGTTAATTAAGGAGAGACGGAGCATCATCGACCACGAAAACCCTTTTCTTTATTCTTCGTTTCAAATTCTAAATGTGATCGTTAAACAAAAGACAAAGAAAAGGTATATTTTACAGATCAAAAAAACACTTTCTTCTTTCTTGCATTGATCCACATCTGTATCTCTGAAAGCTAAGTAAAACGAAATTCATTTTGAATCGTTCGATGGTTGTAGTTGGTACTACTATAATTAGACCATACTTTGCTTTCTTTATTTCAATGTCATTGATCATCATTCGGACGAGTGGCGGGCGATCACCTCGATCGACAGTAAAAAATGATCCTATATATGAACGACGACGAAAACTGTGTTAAAACGATTCGAGGTTTTCCCAGTCATTCGATGGTCACGTGCGTTTTTTATCGCTGGCAGACATCCATTTCATTCGATCACATTGCATTTATCATTATTTTAGAAAAGCCAAAAAGTAGAAAGTGAAACCAATGAACTGTAAGAAAACAGTACACAATTGGAACAACATTTACAGAGATTGCGGTGAGTTCTCGCACAACAATCCATTAGATCGTTCTTTATTTTTTATTTTTTTTTTATCCGTCGTACTGCTGCACGATTGATTGATCATCGTAAATCCACTTGTTTTACTTCTCCTTTTATTTATATATATACATATGTTTATCCTTTCGTTGGTACCTTTTCTTCTGTTCGTTCATTATGATTAGCATCTCGACAAAGTACAAGAGGAATGTTCTTCCAATTGTGAATGCGGAATGATATTATAATCGAAGGCTCTCCGACAGGGGAGAGCCTGTATGTGCAGTGCTTACTGTGTTTCATATGCGCGTTACAAATGTTTAGAGGTTACTTTAATCTCTGTGAAACCTTGCAGTCGCTAATTACAGTCGTGTCTCGTTGTTAGGGTTCTTTTAAAGTCATTCAAAATTATTATGCTAATCGTTGGTAAAGGTATAAAAGTTTAAAAGCTTCTTGAAGTAAAGTAAAAATTAGAAGTACCAATTTTTACTTCACTTTCGTTCTAGAAGAATGCTGTCCTAAAAATCTATTATACAATTGAATGTTGAAGAAAATGTTTAGAATATCAACTGTTCAGAAATAAGTGTTTCAGAATACACAAGATAGATTCCAAAAATATGGAGGATGTGTGCACGAATTACACTTAAAATCAAATTGGTTTGGTGCGTCTGACTCGCCAAAGTATGGCAAGGGGTTAAAATACAAGACAAATTGCAAAAAGAGTCGATAATTATTTAATTTGTGTCGGCAGAATGGCAACGAATAGCGACGGTTGAATCGTACCTTCCGCAGAACAACTGTACTTTAGCGACAAAACATTTCCAGACATTAAAACCTGAACAGAGTCGATTCCGTGAAAGGACCATGTATATATATGAAACACAATCGTTTATAATCGTTTCACCAAATCAGTCTTATCAATTCACAAGCGCTTCTTTATTCGCATCTTTTTCATTGCTTCTTTCGTTCGCTCTAGTATAATGTATATTTATTATATTACGCGTAGACGCATACCAATTTATTGTGTATCGTTGCTGGATTATAATTGTGGCTATCCTTTTTATCATTGCTTATCCATTTATCATCATTATATCATTTGTTCACGCTTCTTTGCTGGTCGAATATATAACTTTCAGAGATCCTCGTTTTTAGTGTAAAAAGATGGAAAAACGAGAGAAAAAAAAAGGTAAATGATTTTGTTGGCCCAAGGTAACGATTTTTGTAAACACGCGACTCGAACGCGTGCAGCTCCTAAAAGACGGGGCTGACTCATTGCATACTTACGTTAATCGTCCAAATTTTGTGTGTAGCATCCGTATTTGCCCGTCAGTCCTTGAGCGATAGTTTATAGCATTCGTTTAGCAGCATCAAAATATATTTTCAGACGTAGCCATGTTTTCTTCACAGCATGGTTCATTTTAGTAGGTTATTTGTTCAAAATAAATGAGAAAATAAGCTTGACACAGTGTTGCTTAAAAAATGAACCATACTGTAGACATTTCCTTGTGAAAATCATTTCATACAGATAAATTCCAACGAGGCTGGAGTTCCATTATTTGTTACGTTTAATTTTAGGTTGTCTCACGATTGGAATGTTGTACAGCGGTGTCAACAACTTTTGATAATTTCCTGATTAGTTCGTGTATTTCTGGGTCGATTAACATTATCAGAGAGAGAAAAGCTGTTCGTTTGAGTTTACAAGTAATTAACATCGAGCCTTAATTTTTGTTTTACAATTTTATTAAACTCTGTGCCTCGTATCTAACTGTGAAATCTACGGAGAGATACATTTCCCCCCATCTGCCTCTCACTATCAATGCGTTAATATTTTTTTAATTTAATGTTTGCTTTCTTTTGCCAATTTTCAGCTAAACCGGAGCAGTGAAGTTACGGTATAAGCCGCTCAGCACAACACACACAGTTTAAGAGAAATGTTTCGTCGCTCTGCGTGGTTAAAAAATAAAAAAAAAAAACAGCAACGCTAATTATTAAACGATTAGAAGGTAATTGCATTGAACACACGAAAATGTGGTTATATTTCACGAAAAAAAAAACAAAAAAAACGAAACGAAGGACGACCCTTGCTAAACCTTGTCGTTTAAACGAAACGCCTACATCTTACGACTACTATTCGCCATGGAAAAAATCATAGAGTATTTAAGCAGCTGTCTGTATGTGTTTAAAAAGAAAAAAAAAAAACATTTCACTCGCGTATAGGCCGTTCGAAGTCTCTAAAAATGCGTTTTTCTTTTCTTTTCTTTCTTTTGTTCCCTTCGAAGGAATTTTTTGGACACTTTGCAATATATCGCTAGCTAAAGAAAAAAGGTGACACACAAAACACACATACATACACACATCCAGTATGTCCCACGTTAGCGTGATCGGGATTCTCATTCGCACATGGATATATATATTGATCATAAAAGAAAAAAATAAATATTGATCGTGCACGATATCCATATGAATCAGTCGATAAAAAAGTACTGTTAAAGTTAGATTTATAATTAATAATATGTACATGTATACACGCGTATGATATTCTTGCGTTTGATACCTTCTTTTTGTTTTATCAGTAAGTCTTATTGACGATCCTTTGTAATTTCTTTGTACGAAAACGAATACTTTTTCGATCGGTATCGCGTCGCTGCCGTTCTGTATGTAAATCAATTAGATATACAAAGTTTGCACGATAACGATAACAATTTTTGCGAAACGTTTTACAAATTGCATATCGCATTTTTAGATAAACATTCGGTATTACGAAGTATTATATACGTTCTCATTGTTTTAAGTGTAAAGAAGAAAAGATGCTTACGAAATTAAGTAACATTATTTAATGGCGCTTTGTATATTGTATAAAGGAAATTCGTAGCGATCTAAGAGCGATAATATTTCTATATTGTATTTTAACGGTCGTTGACAGAACTTTTCCAGCGACGCGATGCTAACTTTACTTTTTTAATTCGCAATCTTTCGATTTGTCAGCGTAAAAGGTCGATTGCACATTTTCCGTTCTAATTACTCGCCCACGCTTTCGTGATCCTTTTTGATTTCGCGTTTCTACGCAAACGAGGTTCGTTTGCGTTTCGATGACTGCCATATATATTTTTAAGAGGCACACTAACTTGGGACATGATATATATATAAATATATAAATAAATATATAAATATTATATATATAAATAAATATAAATATAAATTAGCTTTTAACAAATTGTTAAATATGTGCTGCGCCCCAAGGGAATACGCATTGAAGGATTATAAAAAAGGAAGAAATGGAACATTGTGTAATAATTCAGAGATTATCCTCTTTACACGATCCTAAAAATATCACGATTCTACGGAATTAAAAAAAAAGAAGAAGAAAAGGAAATAAAGGGAGAAAGAATCCGGGAAGGAGGAAAAAGAGATATTTAATTGTTCTTTAGACGTGTATGCGTGTACGATGACGAAGTTCTTATCAAGCGAGCATGTGTCATCATCATCAAGAGAGAAAAAAAAATAGAGAAAGAGAAGAAGAAATCAAAAGTAAATTGAATTCTATCTCGAGAACTTCTCGCTTGATTTCAACTGGCCATTCGCGTTGCGATTCGCGCGATTGTTAACTTTCTTATCTATTTTCTTTTTTAAATATTTATCATGTTCGTTTTTTGTTTCCTAGGCTGTAAGAATTTAAATGTGAACACTTCTGAGGGCCGTATTTTTATTTTTAGTTACTTTTTATCAGTGAATATTACAAGACAATTCAAGTTGTTTCTTTATTTTCAAAGCTTGTTTCTATTTTATATTGGCTGATTTCAATGCGACTCGATTACAAACTGATATCTACCGACTTGTTCCATGTTTTTTGGAATGTATCCTTTTTAAGATTTCCCTCGATGGACTAGCACATGTTGAGAATACTTTCATATTTTTTACTATATTATACTGTGCGCTTCACTAATTTGTAAATACCATCACGAGTAAACGCAGTATATGCCTAGAAGAAGTACATCAGGCGTTTAAATGGTCTTAATCAAAAAAGCATAAAAAAAAAAAAAGAAATCGATGACATTGTTCGCTTTTTTTGTTTTTAATTTAATGCATGTGCATTTAGTGGATATTTTTTAAACATTTGGAGTCGCATTGCTACAATATAAACAACTCGATATTTCATAGCTATGTGTTTTATATATAAATATAAATACGAAATAACGATGGACAGTAAATTATAAGAAATAAAAATTATTATAATAGATAATATATGATTATTGTAAAACTTACACGATGGTACTTCTTGCATAAGAATCATCCCAAGAATTGTTCCATCCATATTCACATGTGTCCTAAAGTATTTGTTTAAATTTAAACACAAGGCAGCTTATATAAAAGCGATTAATATTAAAGTCTACAGGGTTATTTTTTAACTTATAAAGCATAATCTTTATTATTAAATTTGAATCAATCTGTACAACATTGAATTACATTGTTTATTTAATTGATTTCGTTTCAGTGTTTTTATTTATTACGATTTAAACAGAAGAGCATTAAGTATGGTAGAGAAGGTCCTTTTTTTATTTATCGCATGTTCTACTTGAGTACGTTTGAGTAGCGTAGGGGAGACACTGATTCCGTTGCCAGGAAATGAAAGCCATTATCTAATATAGTTTTATTATTGTAACTAAGAGTCGCCATTAAAAGTACTTGCTCCCCCAACCACGATTTTCAATTTTACCACGAACATTCTTTTGTATTCGTTACTGTACGGATAATTATTTGTATAAAATCATTTTTGCGATAAATCTTTACTTAAACAATGTAACAAACAATTTCTATTTATCATGTTAGTCTATTTTTATTTTTCTTATTCAAGAATTAAGATTAATTATACATTAATTTAAATACTTGTTTGCATTGTTAAAGTAATTAATTTAAGTAACATTTGGTATTGTTTTAAAGGGTGATTCCCCGTAATTTGAATTCGAGAATGACGATCCACTTCCTGTAGGCGTTCCTAAATATGATCAGCTACAACCTTAAGACGTATTGTCGAACAAGCTATACCTTTAAAATAATACAAAACAGAGAAATACTTCATGTGGAAAATTAAATAATATCGAACGAAGTGTGACGCAAAGTGAAGAAGTTCCAAAAATTATAAAATCTCACTATTTGTTCCTGTTCTTGAACATTATAAAAATAATTAAACGTTCGAGTTTTTTTTAATATAATTAAACAACGTTTAATGATTATTAAAGTGCTTAAAGCCTGTTTACACACATAGCAAAATGTTAACCCTGAAGGCTATTGTTTGGTGGTTTTACGAACACTCGGTATGGAACCGAGCATACAGTACTCATGCGCAGTTATATATATATGTACATGTTGGGTAAAGAAAGTCAGTCTGAGCAAGATGGCCGGCCGGGTGACTTCGGCCGTTTATTATTTTGCGCTTTTGTTTCATTTGATATTGTTAACGAGTTTGAATAATGGATTGAGGTTCGGGGACAAAGCGAAAACATTGCACATCACGGAGGATCTCAAATCATCTGGCTACAGACAACCGTTCGTTATCAATCGTAATGCGGATTTACACGATACCAGCGAAACGTCATCCAGTCGGATGCGCAGAGACGTTCCCCAGACGTTCCCGAATAATAATCCAAACATCACGACGAAGGTGCGTAATTGTCAGATTTTTCATCCTTTAGCCGACAACGCGACCCAGTTCCACAAACGTTGACGACCCATTCATCCATTTACCGCACAATTTGCGTTGTTTTTGTTGTCCTTATCTTTATGGACTTGTTATTCATCGATACGGAGCGATTTCAGAATTTACGTGGCGGTTGAATAAGGCCGGCGTATAAGCGCTGCCTTTGTGCCGCGGCCTGCGGAGATCGTAATTGCCGTATTATGTCCCTTCCGGACTAAATTTAATCAATCTTGGACGAAACGTTTGCGGGCATCATATAGTCGTTCTGTTATTGACACGCAGAGGTCAGTAACCGCTCTATGTGTGCATTCTTTATTTTTGCAATCAGCATTTTCTTTTCTTTTTAATAAACGACCGATCCTGTCCATCGAATAATAAAGGCGTCCATTGATTGTTATCGGACACGGTATTATTTGTTCCTTGTAATCGTTACTCCAATTAAATATTATAAATTAATTATGGATTGCAAAGTTTATTAACATTATTGTAAAAATATTTTTTTTTTTTTTAATGAATTGAACATTCCTTTAATCATATAATTTTTAAATACTGATTGTTGTTGAAACAAAAGGAAGTACAGAATATTTTGTGTTCCTTTTTTAATTGCACGCATTTGTGTCAATTAGTAACATTTATATGAAGTACTCTTATGATACAACAGTATGTGACAATTAGTCACTGTTGCATGTCATGCCTTAAAACACAATCAAATGTATGAAAATACTTGTACGGTCGATAACAAAGAAATGTAATGTGTTGGTAATTTAAATTGATAATATGAAGTTCAGTTAGGATACGAATACAATATTATTTTTCCTAGAAACATTATAAGAGATAAATATATGACTTTTTTCCTCCTTTCCATTTAAGAAATCCCTGTGCCACAGAAATTTGAGACCTTGAAGTTACATAAACTGTGGATTCAATAGTTTAAACATTTCCACCCAGATGTGTGTTTATTTCAAATTATTTTTAGAACATATCTTATCAGTCACTTCTAATATATAAAAAAAAAAAATAAATATTACATCATGGATGTGCTCATTTATATATATACAACAGAAATTCATGTTTTTCCAAGAAACATAAACCATGATTCATAAGTAGAATCCATGATTCATGATCCTCTACCCAAATAATTTATCCTTATGATTTGGTGAAGTAATATTGAATATTAAATGTGACCTTTGCCTTGTCTTTCTTTCCTGTTGATAATACATTATTTATCAGTTTTATTCTTATCTGTATCAGGAGTGATATTATTTGATGATTAGTACTTCAAAATAATGTTTAAAAAAATATGTTTTCAATAGAGATATTGATAAAATACTATAAAGAAAAATATACCAATTATTTCACTACACTTATGCTGTGTTGCAGGTCAATGCTTTAAACGATTCACATCAACAGTTGTTAGTCCATTGGGTCGGGGAAGGATCTAATGTGATAATATGTCTAGCAAAAGACAGTACACCGGTGAAGCGTTTGCAAGATGCTAAATTCTCTGTAGCTAACAACCCCACTCCCAGTGCAGTGTACATAAGTTATGATTATGGGGACACATTCGTGAACAAGACAGACAAATTTCGAATTTCATCAGAGCCTGATGCACCATATGCCACTTTGGACAAGTTCACTAATCATCCAAAGTATTACACTTGTGTAAGTCAATATTTAACAAACATAATGTTTTCCTATATTCAGTTGATTGTGTTCATTATGTATTATTTTACAGTGTATCTTTGTGGACAGCTCTCATGGTTTGCTCTTCATCACACTTAATGATGGCAATTATATTCGAAGGGTCTCATTACCATTCCATCCAAGTGAGATCTCATTTTATGACATGGACTATAGAGTTGTTGTTGCCCTTGATAAAGTTGATCCAATGCGCAGAGTAAGGTTTCTCCACCTTTTTATCAACAGTTATTTCTCTATCAATATTGTGTTGATGTTTATGCTGTTGTTATTATACAGTTGTGGTTATCGATGGATATCGGAGTTACATGGACACCGATATACCATTACGTGAAAGCGTTCTCCTGGTCTTCCTTACCATCGTTAGTCGTGGAACGTATCGAACCGTCCGGGTCGAACAGCGTTTGGCAATTGAATTTGAGCGACTTACGGTTATACCAAGCGCTGAAGAATCGTTTGGCCACGATAGCAGAATTCAACGCGGCGTTCACGGTTGTCATCACGAACGTTGAAGATTTTCAGATCAGGGGCGATTACAGATTCGCGACATCAAAGAACGTCAAGGTGAGCAATAAACAAGTTTACTGTATTAATTTAACCTAAGAGCCCAAAGTTGAATATCAAATTAAAATTCTTTTTTTCCTAATAGAACGATGTAGTGAGTCTGGATCTGTACGTGTCCTACAAGAATAACAGTTTCGTCAAGGCCGCCTTCAACACAGATTTACCAATTAAAGCTTATCACATCGTGGACGTGTCGCATAATAGAGTTTTCGTCACCGCTTCTCACAGCGAGACCCAAGTGAATCTTTACATATCAGAAGTCATTGATTCTACAAAGGCGACATTCACGTTATCTCTCGAGGGAATTCTAACTTTCTTCCCTAACAATACTTGGAAGGACAGTTGGTTGAAGTAAGCATAAAAGAAATGATGTACGTTCTTTGTGCTCTGATGAATGTTTAAAACGTTATTTGAACTGTTCTTTCAGTGAAGTGGTCGACGAGGCATTTACGGACTTGTACAAGGTCGAGGGTATGCGTGGCATTTACATAGCGTCGCAGGTAAAAGGGACACCGAAATCAGGCTCGATCGGACCGGAGCATTTGGTGTCGTTGATAACGTTCGACCACGGCGCGACATGGAACCCCATCAAACCGCCCACCGCGAACCACGAAGGGTTTTACATTCACTGCACGAAGAACTGTTCGTTGCATTTAAGCCAGCGTTTCAGCCAGCTGTATCCAGTAACGAGATCCGTGTCCATCATGAGCTCTAAATCTGCCCCGGGTATCATAATGGCCACAGGAGTTATAGGATCGAATCTCAAAGGTCATCCTGCACTCTACGTGTCCAGAGACGCGGGTCTGACGTGGAAACAGGTTCTCAAGGACTACTACTTCTTCAACATGGGGGATCACGGTGGTTTGCTGGTAGCTGTTAAGTACTTCAAATCGCGAGGCGAGACGAGGGACATTTCTTACTCCACCGATGAGGGTGAAACCTGGCAATCGTACGAGTTCAACGAGAAAATGCTGCGAGTTTATGGACTGATGACCGAGCCGGGCGAGAACACCACGGTGTTCATGATGTTTGGCTCGGCGAGCGGGCAGCACCAGTGGCTGATCATCAAGGTCGACCTGCGCAACGTGTTCGAGAGGAATTGCACGGCGGACGACTTCAAGTATTGGTCCCCGTCGAGCCCGGACCAACCGGTGATGTCGTGCATGCTGGGCCGGAAGGAGACGTACCAGCGAAGAGCCCTGCGAGCCAACTGCTACACAGGCGTGGATATCGATCGACCAGTGAAGACAGAGATATGTCCGTGCGACTACAACGACTATCAGTGCGATTTCGGGTTCGTACGCGTTGGGAATCCTTACCATTGCATTCGCGACAAGTCCGGGCTCTTTTACGACCCCTATGCTGTACCTAAAACCTGCAAACCCGGAGAGTTCTACAATCGAACGAAGGGGTACATCAAGATAGCCGACGACGAGTGCAAAGGTGGACTGGCGAGAAACTTCGAACCTGACGAAATACCGTGCCCGATTAAAGAGAAGTCGGAGTTCCTGCTGGTGGCTCAACGGGAACACATATCGCGTATTGATCTGGTGGAGGAGAAGCTGGAAACGTTGCCCGTTCACGACCTGAAGAACGTGATAGCCATAGAGTTTGACATGAGGAACAACTGTCTGTACTGGGCGGACATCGTAAACGACACAATTGGTAGACAGTGCTTCAAGGACGGTACCAGCTATCCCGAGATCTTGGTGGAGACAGGCTTGAACTCCATAGAAGGAATGGCGCTCGACTGGGTGTCCAATCTCCTGTATTTTGTGGACGGCGTGAAGATGAGGATTCAGGTGATCAGAACGGACGTCACCACTGCTGGTCGAATGCGAAGAACCATCCTGGGACCCAACAATCTGCAGAAGCCCAGAGGTATCGCGGTTCATCCGATGAACGGGTACATGTTCTGGACCGATTGGGCACCGGGCAACGCTTCCGTTTCCAGAGCCAACCTCGACGGAACCGAGGTGAAACGATTGTTCGTGGAACCCATCGTCGACTGGCCTAATGGAATAACCATCGATCACATAGCGGAGCGAATTTACTGGGTGGACGCCAGGCAGGACTACATCGGGTCCAGCGATTTCGACGGCAAAAGGTTCAAGAAGATCATCTCGAAGAACGAACGGGTATCGCATCCGTTCGCCGTGGCGGTGTTTAAGGACAACATGTACTGGGACGACTGGAAGCAGTCGATGATATTCGTCGCGGACAAGGATCACGGTTTAGGTATAACGACGATCATCGGTCAGCTGCCCGGTCTGATGGACCTAAAGGTGTTCGCTCACAGTATTCAGCTGGGCACTAACGCCTGCGCCAATAACACCTGTTCGTACATCTGCGTGGGCGCGCCCCACGGTGGCCACGTCTGTCTTTGTCCAGACGGTATGGAGATGGTCGACGGTAAATGCATGTGTCCAGGCGGCGTGACGCCGTTCGCCAACTCCACGTGTCCCCAGGTAGCCACCACCTGTGGGCCCAATCAGTTCGCCTGCCAGAACGGCCCCTGCATACCGCTGCACTGGCGCTGCGACAGGGACAAGGACTGCCGCGACAAGTCGGACGAGCTGAACTGCACCAGGCTCACCTGCGCTCCCTTCGACTTCGAATGCGACGTCAGCAAGTGCATCCCTCGACAGTGGGTCTGCGACGTGGACCGTGACTGCAAGGACGGCACGGACGAGCTGGACTGCAATTATCCTAACTGCACCGAGTCCCAGTTCAGATGCGACAACAACAGATGTATATCCCACAGAGTGCGCTGCGACGGCGAGGACGACTGCGGCGACAACTCGGACGAGAGAAACTGCACGACCAGCGCAACGCCCAGCACCTGCAGGTCCGACGAGATACTCTGTACGTCCGATCACGTGTGCATACCAACCGGCTGGAAGTGCGATGGTGAGCCAGATTGCGAGGACGGCTTCGACGAGGCGGACTGCAACAAGATGGTCTGCGAGAGCTGGCAGTTCACGTGCAATGCCTCCCAAGGTAAACGTCGATGCATCTACAGCTCGTGGGTCTGCGACGGGGATCACGATTGCGCTGATGGCTCGGACGAGATGAATTGCACCACCACCGTCACTCCAGACTTTACCCCGATTCTGCCTAACGGTCCTTGCAACCACTGGATGTTCCAGTGCAACAACAGGAAGTGCGTGCCCTACTGGTGGAAATGCGACACCGTGGACGACTGTGGCGACGATTCTGATGAAATCGGCTGTGGCAACGAAGAGGTTGATGATTTAACAGTATTGTACCCTACTGAACAAGGCAAGGTCTGCCAGGAGCACGAGTTCCAGTGCCTGGACGGCAAATGCATACACGACGCGTGGGTCTGCGATGGTACGAAGGATTGTTTGTCGGGCGAGGACGAGATACGTTGCGACAAGGTCCAGGTCTCCTGCAGAGAGAACCAGTTCATGTGTCGAACGGACGGCGCCTGTATACCTTTAACGCGCGTCTGCAACGGCGCGGAGGAGTGTCCTGACGGCAGCGACGAGCTGGGCTGCTCAGGAGAGCAGCACTCCAGTCCAGCGGCCACTCCGTCCTGCTACACCGGCATGTTCCCCTGCGACGAGACGCGGTGCTTCCCCATGGCTGCGTACTGCGATGGCAACCAAGACTGCATGGACGGTTTCGATGAGAGCAATTGCGAAAAGAACAGCTCGATCGTCTACCAGCTGCTCGTGATGGGAGTGGACGAGCGGTCGTTGAACGCCACCAGCGTCTTCCTCTTTTGGTGGATGCCGGTGCCCACCAACGTCACCTTTGAATTCCTGCCCTCCATAGCATACGCGGAGCCTGGCGCCAACTGGACCAACGCCACCGGCTGGATCGAGGACATGGCGTACCAGTTTAACGACCTGAAACCGTACACGCGTTACAACCTGACGGTCCACGTCAGGCTAAAGGGTTCGACCGTCTCGTTCCCGCCGACCAAGTACCTGGTGGTAGCAACAGGGGAGGGTGTTCCTTCGGAACCGCGAAACGTAACCGTGACTCAGAAGAACGGGACCAGGGTGGAGGTCACCTGGCAGCCGCCCCTGCACCCGAACGGGCCCATCACCGGCTACGAAGGCTTCGTCACGCCACCTATACCCCCCATGCGATTCTTCAGGCAGAAGACCTCGGCGATTATAGACATGGCCTTCGAGGCGGGCAAGAACTATTCGTTCTGGGTGATAGCTAAGAACAAGGATCGCGAGTCCGCCTCTTCAAACGTGGCTACCCTGATCTTCGACGGGTCGGCTAATATCGACAACATCGAGGATCTCAGGGTCGTGGCAACGACCAATCACTCTGTGACCCTTGCCTGGAAGGCGATTAAGGACGTCGACAGCTATCACGTCACTCCAAGAGCACCGTCTCTTTATCCCGCACTGCAGACAGTCTCCACTCTGGAGAACCAGTTGGAGGTAACCAAATTGGCGCCTGGTACCAAATACCTCTTCGAGGTCGGAGCCATGAAGAAGAAGTACGTTGGGTTGGTCACCACCATAACCGCGACCACAGAAGGCACTCCTTTACCGGTGGTCACGAAACTGGTCGCACAGTTGGTCAAGCCTCATGGTACCACCGTGAAGCTCATCTGGGATCCACCGAAAAGCACTAGGAAGATCAAGTGGCAGTACGCGATCCATTACGCTGTGAACATGTTGGAGTTCTTCAAAGGTAGCCGTTTGTCGTAGATGAATATATTTAATCTTTATCAGTTTATGCTAATTGGTGTTCTTTGCAGAGTACAAACTTCTGACGACGAATTTGTCGGCAACCATCAAAGACCTGGAGGCTTGCGAGTCGTACGTGTTCGCCGTGGGTGTCAACGGAGAGTATGGCGCTGGTGCTCTGAGCCAACCCGTTGCAGTGTTCACGCATTACAATCAACGCGCTCCGCCAAAGAAATTGAGGGTGACCCCCACGGACAAACCGGACACCATAACCATTTCCTGGAGCGCCAGCTGTCCCACTATCGATGAACCCATCAGATACACGGTAAGATGCATAAAAAGGGTTTAACCTAACAATAAGTAGCTATTCTGGTTAGCTGCAGGGTTAATAGAAGTCCAAGTTCTTCCTTTGTCCTATCATATTCACAAATGTTGTACATTTTAGATCAGCGTGACAGAGTTGACCCTGAAGAAGCACTTTGTGGTGACCCTGCCACCGACCAACGAGACGAACATGAAGCACACGTTCAATTCCATCAAGCACAGCGGCAAATACGAAATCACCGTGTCCACGGACGTGGAGAACGCTATACCCAGCCACTCCATCATCTACACAGCTCCTATAATCTTGCCGCCTCATCAGTTGAAGATCTTGCACGAGAACGAGGGATTCCTCATCTTCTGGCAAGAACACGATCTACCGGAAAGCCTGAAGGCTGCTAAGTATCACTACGAGATCCTGGTGGTGGAGGGTCATACGATGAACGAGTCGATGGCTAAGGTCTTCAGAGTCGATCAACCACCTTACGCGTACAAGGACGTGAAACCTGATGTGATTTACACTTTCGCCGTTCGATTGGTAACCGAGGAAGGATATATGAGTCCTCTGAGCGAGATATTCAGCACTGGGAACATAGGAGGTAATTATTAAATTTCTAAACGTATAATTAAACGAATAATTAATGACCATTTAAAAATGGTGATTTCAGAGGTGTTGCCGTTACCAGTGACGATGAACACGTCGAATATTCTGTCGTTCGCGATACCAATTTGTTTACTGATCGTGGCCCTGGGATCCGCATTGGCGTATTTCGTCGTGAGACATAGAAGACTGAGCAACAGCTTCACACAGTTTGCTAACAGTCATTATGACACCAGACGTGGTCAGGCAACCTTCCCGGGAACCACAGATGGCTTAGGTCAGTTTAATATATTATTCAGTATTAATTTAATCAAGTTCCAAAGCAGTGCTTTTCAAACTTATTATAATTTATAAATTAATTTTGCTAACCTAATTGCTTCTTCTGTTGCAGAGGAAGAAGACAGTCCAGTAATCCGAGGCTTCTCCGATGACGAACCATTGGTGATAGCATAAGCTCAAAATCGACACATACGTCCACACATGTAACACACATACACATAAAAAGTCACAAACGACAGGTACATCACAGGTGTGTGTGTATATATATATATATATACACATAAATATATGATATTTACATGTTAGGAAAAAAATGTGCCAAGACACTATTAATACGATAAAAGTTCAAGTAAATATATATTTAAGTAAGACAACCTGATCATAAAAGTGGGAAGCTTTTATGAAAGTGGCTCAAGATTGATACACGAACACAAACACACACACGTGACACACACCTTAAATTAATCCTAGTTAGTAACAGATCGATTAAAACGGGCTGCTCAGAGCACTTACATGAAAGCTTTACGAGATGAAACGTGAAAGATCACACCCTACATTGTAGAGTACTAATAATATTACATGTACACACTCAGGTGTAACTTAGTTTTCTTGCAGGTAAAAAGGAAGTGTAAAAGATGAATTATCTCACCGTTTTGATAACCGTTTACTCAACTAAGAGCTTGCAGTGCATCTTGGGTAAAGGAAGTGTAAAATGGAGTTTTTTACCAGTGGATCTTGGAAAATTATCAAAGGGCTAATCCTTCTACTCTTAATCAAAGATTTATTTTGCATGTTTTAGTTGAGTAAAGATTAGGAGAACCTTTTGCGCTTATCTTTAACAAAGAGGTCTATGTTTCACTTAGGTGTACATGATAGATTGATTAAGTATACGGACGATTAAGTCTGCATGTCGGCGAGCTAATTAAGATCTGGATACTGTTGTTATGTTAAGATACGTTTAATGTAAAAGTTGGGTGAAGAGTGTGCGAGAGAGAGAAAAAGAGAGAAAGAGAGAGAGAGAGAGAACGGAAGTGATGAAAAGAAAAAGAAAAAAACAAAGATGGAGGAATTTGTACATATGGTAAATATTTTGTATGAAGAGCAGAACTTTTAAAAGCTTTTTCCAAGAGATGCCATACACGAGATAACGACACAAATTTGTATTATACGCGTGTCAAGAGGAATGTGTCTTCTCTTGTTCTTTTATTGTTATCTTTTTTTTTAATTTTAATTTTTAAATTTACGAGCGCAGAGAGTTCCATCAAACGGTTTCGTTTCTTTTACAATTTTGACCATAAACCTTTCTTTATACAACGAATCGGATAACTTTTATCAAGCTCTGCCTCCTTTTTATTTCTAAATATACAATAAATCTTTTTGTATGTGACATATCAAACGATAATCTTATTTACGTGGCGTATGTATCTTTTTAGAGAGAGTCACCCGCCATTGTGCAATCGTGAGTGCTTTTTAACACGTTTGATCTTCGAACGACGGATACTGGGTCGTTTGCGACCCACTCTATTGAAAATTTATATATTTTAAATTTTAATATCAACATTTTTTAATTAATACAATTCTGAGTTTTAGTTTTGTTATATTTGGTATTTAGAACTTTAAATAATGATATTTTGAAATCAACCGTGATAAATTTAATATTTTAATATATAAAATTGGAGAATTTAGAATGTTTAAAACTGTGAAGTTACAAAATATTTTTAATTTTGCGAAATAAGGAAATAATCCGTCGTTTGAATGTTAACCACGAGCCGGAAGTCGAAACGAGCAAGGTCGAATCGGAAACACCGTCGTCCCGTATACATTGATCGAAATTTTGTATTTTTAAGCGTTCGTGTCTACTTTTTAATAACAATTGTCTCCTCGCTGGACAATATAATCGTTAACGTGTAAATAAAACGAAATCAGAGGTGTAAAACACGATCAATTTTAATGAAATTGAACGAAAGAATAAGTCGCATCGTCGTTTTTTATACGATCAATCGAACGGACAAGATAGATAGGTAGAAAAACGATGAAGCTTTTTTTATTCCGTTCGAACGATCAATTTTTGCAATATAACATAACGGTATCGCTCAACGGACGCAGGATTAAAAACAAGGAAGACTGTACACTAAGACTCAGCTTGAAACAGGAAACAGGAAGCGTCGAACAGTATTAAAACTGGGTCTGTTTCAACATTCAAGACTTTTAACATCATTTCAATCACGAGAGCGATATTTTTAAAGCTGTCTATACAATTGAGAGTGAAACTCGCGCCGAAAGTTGCAGGAAGTATTTTTCAGGCTGAGAACGACTCTCAGAAATACTCTCAGAGCTTCTCGGTGCGAGTTTTACTATCAAATCGGTACACACCCTCACGATTCGAATTGTACAATCAAAATGTATGTTATTTTGATTTTTATGGGAATCGAGTTTGTTTTGAAATCGTTACGACGGCGGTTCTTTTGCTTAGAAGTTGATTTATTAAATTGGCAATCAAATTGGCGACCTGTGAGAATGCCTTTTGCTATGAAATTGTTTATCAAAGTTTCTAATTAACACGTTGGGGGCCATTGAAATTTTAATTGTCAAGGATACGATTAATTAATTATCAAATTTAAGCTTTGAAATTTATTTGTAGCTATTATTAATCTAATTTTAATGGAGTATCAGTAACAAAAATGATAAAAATTAAAATTATAACAGTAGACAATTTATTTTAACAAGTTTCAATTTACTAATTTTGTTAATTGCTTAATTATACAAAGTTTGAAGCATGGATGACCCCACAAGCATTCAACGTGTTAAATTAATCACTAATTACAATCAATAATCCACTGCCATACATGTGATAATTGTTTCACTTTTCTGCTACAAAAATTTATACAAAAATTGCAAGGTCGCGAATTTGATTGCCAGTCGAATACAATATTAATGAATTCCTTTTTTTTAATGTTTATAATTTTTAATTTAACACTTTGAGATTAAACCTTGAGTTCTAAAAAACACAAATATTGTTAGTGAAATCGTCGAATAAATGAAAAAGGAATGAAGAGGAAGAGGAAGATGGGCTCGAAATACAAAAAAAAAAAAGAAAAAGAAAAAGAAAAAAATTATTGTGGATGCAGTTCTGTTAGAGAGACTAATATGTTGAAGAGATATAGCTTGTACGTGTAAATCTCAAGGGTTATAGCAATATAACAGTGATATATACATAATATATAAATATCTATACGTATACATATAATATATTTACGTGTAAATAAATGGATTTAAGGCACACAGTTACCATGAATTTATTTCGATGGAAAAGAAGAAAGGAAACCATCACTTTGTTAATTTCAGTTTTCTTTTCTAGGATGATCAAGAGTAGTTGATTTCTTAGACAAAGGATTTATTTAATGGAAAGAAACGATAAGAGGATACAGGGTCCTTTGTTTCCGTAGTTTTTTAACGAAGTAACGGTGTAAACCACCAATTATGTCGGCGAAGTTCAACGGAAGTGCTTAGCCTGTCAAGAAACGGGCCCATTGTGGAATCGGTCAAACGTCTGTTTCGTAGCTCCACTTTCTATATTTTAACGAAAGAACACTTCCGCCGGAAGAGTCGTCCAGTTGCCCAAATTGCCGTTCTCTAATCGCAGGATCAGCGAATTAAACGAATTATAAAATACATTAAAATGAACTAAAATAAAATAAAAGTTTGTAGGCATAACAATTATTCATTGTAAAACCATAAAATTACAATAATTGTAACAAAATTTGCATAATTATAATAATTATAATATTTTAATATAATTACATAATTATAATATTATGTTGTTAGAGTTTGTAGCGAAGGTAAATGAGCGGCATGAAGAGATAAAGCAATTTGTATAATTAAATACAGTCCTGGGGTCATCTAATTTCAATAGTAGAAAGATAAAACATCGTATTATTATAAAATAATGAATTTAATATCGTTTAAGCTTTATTTTTCAATTTTTTTCAAGAGCAACTGAGGACGATACATGGGGTGTTACCGACGAAATTAGCGAAACAGAAAATTGTGTTTTTTCAAAAACCAGGCCACTTTTCGGATAAACTAAAGTTATAGAGACATTTATAACAACAAAATATTTAATGTAATGGTGTTAAAAAGCCGATTTTTAATAAAATAATTTTTACCGACTTTTTATTTTACCCCTGGCGCCACCTGCGAACAAAGTGCTGAAACTGCTCAAAAATTGACAGGAATCTGCCGTACCTACAATGATTATTTTTTAAGAAAATAATTTTTTGCTGTTTTCGCGTGTTTGAAGCATCTAATCGCTTCTATTTTACACTAATTATCGATTCCAATTGTCCGATTAATCCTAGAAGCCCGAAATATTGAAATATTAAAGATTAAATCGCACATTGAGAGAGTGAGAGGTGAGATTGGCGGACTAGTGTTCACTCTCTCGCACATTGTGGGAGTGAGAGGTCCGAATGGCGGACTAGTGTTCACTCTCTCGCACATTGTGGGAGTGAGAGGTCCGAATGGCGGACTAGTGTTCACTCTCTCGCACATTGTGGGAGTGAGAGGTCCGATAGGCGGACTAGTGTCCACTCTCTCGCACATTGGTGTTGTGCGCAGGCGCGAGTTTGGCGTAGAGGGAGTGAGAGACTAGATCCTCGGTGCTCTCACTCGCACATTGAGAGAGTGAGAGGTGAGATTGGCGGACGAGTGTTCTCTCCCTCTTACGCATTAGCATACTGCGTTGGCTTGGTGTGAGTGAGAGGGGTGACGCTGTCGCGGAGTCCTTTAATTGTTGCGTTGCAGTAATTAATAGTATGAGTTATTCAAGGTTCAGACTATTGTAGATCGGTTTTTCGTGTTCGAAAATGTAAAATTCGATACCAAATTAGCCAGTACTTCTACGTTTTCTATTATTCATTAATGGTCGGGTAGTTACGTTCATCCCTTTTGTGTGAGGTTATGACTAAGTCCCTGTAATTTTATGTACAAGCTGCCTTAGTTTAATGATACATGACTAGAGAAATACAATTTTGCAAACTCGAGATCATTGGTTTCTGAGTCTAGTTTCATGTTACCAATAAACAATGGGAAGGATTTATCTACTGACAGTAAACATAATCCATCAAATTCAAACCTGATTGAAAATGATCAATTTTGTTATATCGTATGTGAGTATAAAGTATTATAATTTTATTCAAGTAGTAAATAATAACGTATTTTGCTGTGTTGCAGATTAGAAGATGTATTTGTTATACATTTCTACGCCACATAAGCTGCACATTAACATCATTAAATCAACGGGAAACTTTCTGGCAGATTCTCAGATATCAGTTTTCGGTAATTTTTGGAATTGGACACTACTAAAATTTCAAGAAATGGCACGAAGAATACTTCCTGTCACATCATGTTCTCCTAATACAAATCTGCAAACTTGAGATCCTTGGTTTCTGAGTCTAATTTCATTTTACCAATAAACAATGGAAAGGATTTATCTACGGAGAGTAAACTGTTCTTCAATAGTTATACTGAATATATAAGTACATATGTAATTGTAGAATGTCTTTATTTCATAAGAATATTGTACTGCGCTTAAGCTATATCTTAAATAATTATAAAAATATGTTGTATGTAAAAATACTGATATGTAAGTTTTACAATTTGTAATTATAAGTGCGTTAAAGTTAAGAATCTAATATTTAAGTAAGTTTTACAGTTAGTAGTTATAAGTGCGTTAGAATTAACAATGTAACATTTATGTAACATGTATAATTGAAAGAATTTTCAATAAACATAGAGTTAAACTAAAGCAATTGTTTATTTATTTATAAACCTAACTCCCTGATCCAGTCCTTACAAAATTTCACTTTAAAAGCAAGAAATAATGTAGAAAAACATTGCACAGAAGTTTCGAAATACAAAAGTAGAAAAAGAAATGAAAAATATCGGTTTGATACAGAGAAGAACAAAATTCGGTACAAACGGTTTCCAGGAATTCCTGGAATTCGACGTCACTAAAATTCTGGGAAGTGGCACGAAGAATACCTCTTGGCACATCATGTTCTCCTGATACAATTTCGGGATCCGAAATTCTGTGAATTTAAACTTTATAGTCTTCGATTTGCTATTGTTAAATTTCATTATTTTCTGAAATTATTTATGGGATAAGGATATCAAGAGAGATTTATTTAAATAAATAAACGAGTTCTGGGTTATTTTTGAAAATCTGCATTTATTCAATAAACTAAATGATTTATTATACATTGAGCTTTAGAATAGTTAGTAAATTATTTACAACTTTAAATATTAAATTATTTACAACTTTATAATAGTTATTAAATTATTTGGTCCTGTTTTCAATCTATTGTAAAAATTAAACAAATTTTATAACTATTTTAATAACTATTCTAAAGCTCAATGTATAAATCATTTAGTTTATTGAATAAATGCAGATTTTCAAAAATAACCCAGAACTCGTTTATTTATTTAAATAAACCTCTCTTGATATCCTTATCCTATAAATAATTTCAGAAAATAATGAAAATTAACAATAGCAAATCGAAGACTATAAAATTTAAATTCACAGAATTTCGGATCCCGAAATTGTATCAGGAGAACATGATGTGCCAAGAGGTATTCTTCGTGCCACTTCCCAGAATTTTAGTGACGTCGAATTCCAGGAATTTCCGGGAACTTGGACTCAGAAACCAAGGATTTAATTAATAATCGGAACTTAGATACCTGTTGTATCGATTCTATAACAAATCCGATTATAAATTAAAGTTGTATACATAGTGCGCAAAATTACAATTGTAAACGTTAGTTGTAAATAATTTACTAACTATTCTAAAGCTCAATGTATAATAAATCATTTAGTTTATTGAATAAATGCAGATTTTCAAAAATAACCCAGAACTCGTTTATTTATTTAAATAAACCTCTCTTGATATCCTTATCCTATAAATAATTTCAGAAAATAATGAAAATTAACAATAGCAAATCGAAGACTATAAAATTTAAATTCACAGAATTTCGGATCCCGAAATTGTATCAGGAGAACATGATGTGCCAGGAGGTATTCTTCGTGCCACTTCCCAGAATTTTAGTGACGTCGAATTCCAGGAATTTCCGGGAACTTGGACTCAGAAACCAAGGATTTAATTAATAATCGGAACTTAGATACCTGTTGTATCAATTCTATAACAAATCCGATTATAAATTAAAGTTGTATAGATAGTGCGCAAAATTACAATTGTAAACGTTAGTTGTAAATAATTTAATAACTATTCTAAAGCTCAATGTATAATAAATCATTTAGTTTATTGAATAAATGCAGATTTTCAAAAATAACCCAGAACTCGTTTATTTATTTAAATAAACCTCTCTTGATATCCTTATCCTATAAATAATTTCAGAAAATAATGAAAATTAACAATAGCAAATCGAAGACTATAAAATTTAAATTCACAGAATTTCGGATCCCGAAATTGTATCAGGAGAACATGATGTGCCAGGAGGTATTCTTCGTGCCACTTCCCAGAATTTTAGTGACGTCGAATTCCAGGAATTTCCGGGAACTTGGACTCAGAAACCAAGGATTTAATTAATAATCGGAACTTAGATACCTGTTGTATCAATTCTATAACAAATCCGGTTATAAATTAAAGTTGTATAGATAGTGCGCAAAATTACCATTTTAAACGTTAGTTGTAAATAATTTAATAACTATTCTAAAGCTCAATGTATAATAAATCATTTAGTTTATTGAATAAATGCAGATTTTCAAAAATAACCCAGAACTCGTTTATTTATTTAAATAAATCTCTCTTGATATCCTTATCCCATAAATAATTTCAGAAAATAATGAAAATTAACAATAGCAAATCGAAGACTATAAAATTTAAATTCACAGAATTTCGGATCCCGAAATTGTATCAGGAGAACATGATGTGCCAGGAGGTATTCTTCGTGTCACTTCCCAGAATTTTAGTGACGTCGAATTCCAGGAATTCCTGGAAACCGTTTGTACCGAATTTTGTTCTTCTCTGTATCAAACCGATATTTTTCGTTTCTTTTTCTACTTTTGTATTTCGAAACTTCTGTGCAATGTTTTTCTACATTATTTCTTGCTTTTTAAGTGAAATTTTGTAAGGGCTGGATAAGGGAGTTACGTTTATAAATGAATAAACAATTGCTTTAGTTTAACTCTATATTTATTGAAAATTCTTTCAATTATACATGTTACATAAATGTTACATTGTTAATTCTAACGCACTTATAACTACTACCTGTAAAACTTACTTAAATATTACATTCTTAACTTTAATAAAATTTGCTTAAATATTACATTCACAATTCTAACGCACTTATAACTACTAACTGTAAAACTTACTTAAATATTACATTCTTAACTTTAACGCACTTATAATTACAAATTGTAAAACTTACATATCAGTATTTTTACATACAACATACTTTTATAATTATTTAAGATATAGCTTAAGCGCAGTACAATATTCTTATGAAATAAAGACATTCTACAATTACATATGTACTTATATATTCAGTATAACTATTGAAGAACAGTTTACTCTCTGTAGATAAATCCTTTCCATTGTTTATTGGTAAAATGAAATTAGACTCAGAAACCAAGGATCTCAAGTTTGCAGATTTGTATTAGGAGAACATGATGTGACAGGAAGTATTCTTCGTGCCATTTCTTGAAATTTTAGTAGTGTCCAATTCCAAAAATTACCGAAAACTGATATCTGAGAATCTGCCAGAAAGTTTCCCGTTGATTTAATGATGTTAATGTGCAGCTTATGTGGGGTAGAAATGTATAACAAATACATCTTCTAATCTGCAACACAGCAAAATACGTTATTATTAACTACTTGAATAAAATTATAATACTTTATACTTACATACGATATAACAAAATTGATCATTTTCAATCAGGTTTGAATTTGATGGATTATGTTTACTCTCAGTAGATAAATCCTTCCCATTGTTTATTGGTAAAATGAAACTAGACTCAGAAACCAAGGATCTCGAGTTTGCAAAATTGTATTTCTCTAGTCATGTATCATTAAACTAAGGCAGCTTGTACATAAAATTACAGGGACTTAGTCATAACCTCACACAAAAGGGATGAACGTAACTACCCGACCATTAATGAATAATAGAAAACGTAGAAGTACTGGCTAATTTGGTATCGAATTTTACATTTTCGAACACGAAAAACCGATCTACAATAGTCTGAACCTTGAATAACTCATACTATTAATTACTGCAACGCAACAATTAAAGGACTCCGCGACAGCGTCACCCCTCTCACTCACACCAAGCCAACGCAGTATGCTAATGCGTAAGAGGGAGAGAACACTCGTCCGCCAATCTCACCTCTCACTCTCTCAATGTGCGAGTGAGAGCACCGAGGATCTAGTCTCTCACTCCCTCTACGCCAAACTCGCGCCTGCGCACAACACCAATGTGCGAGAGAGTGGACACTAGTCCGCCTATCGGACCTCTCACTCCCACAATGTGCGAGAGAGTGAACACTAGTCCGCCATTCGGACCCTCACTCCCACAATGTGCGAGAGAGTGGACACTAGTCCGCCTATCGGACCTCTCACTCCCACAATGTGCGAGAGAGTGAACACTAGTCCGCCAATCTCACCTCTCACTCTCTCAATGTGCGAGTGAGAGCACCGAGGATCTAGTCTCTCACTCCCTCTACGCCAAACTCGCGCCTGCGCACAACACCAATGTGCGAGAGAGTGAACACTAGTCCGCTGATCGGACCTCCCACTCCCTCCACAGCAATCTCGCAAAATTAAAATGTAAACGTTAGTTATAAATAATATAATAACTATTGTAAAGCTGAATGTATGAATCATGTAGTTTATTGAATAAATGCAGCTTTTTAGTACCATGAACGTTTCTAATTAGTTAACAATCGCGATAAAGCAAGAAAATAATAAATAAAGGCTCTGAAATGTAGTCTCCGAGTCTCGTAATCAAGCGCAGGTTTATATCGATTTATATACTTAAATGATGTTCTAGGATCACCAAATTTGAACTAAAGGAAGGGGAAACTTTATATTATCATAAAAGTATCAATTTGTCACCGTACAAGCTCTATTTTTTATTATTTTTACAATTTTTTAAAAAATTATATTTTTTACCCCTGGCGCCATCTCCGAACAAAGTGCTGAAACTGCTCAAAAATTGACAGGAATCTGCCGTACCTACAATGATTATTTTTTAAGAAAATAATTTTTTGCTGTTTTCGCGTGTTTGAAGCATCTAATCGCTTCTATTTTACACTAATTATCGATTCCAATTGTCCGATTAATCCTAGAAGCCCGAAATATTGAAATATTAAAGATTAAATCGCACATTGGGAGAGTGAGAGGTGAGATTGGCGGACTAGTGTTCACTCTCTCGCACAGTGTGGGAGTGAGAGGTCCGAGCATCTAGTCTCTCACTCTCTCTACGCCAAACTCGCGCCTGCGCACAACACCAATGTGCGAGAGAGTGAACACTAGTCCGCCAATCTCACCTCTCACTCTCCCAATGTGCGATTTAATCTTTAATATTTCAATATTTCGGGCTTCTAGGATTAATCGGACAATTGGAATCGATAATTAGTGTAAAATAGAAGCGATTAGATGCTTCAAACACGCGAAAACAGCAAAAAATTATTTTCTTAAAAAATAATCATTGTAGGTACGGCAGATTCCTGTCAATTTTTGAGCAGTTTCAGCACTTTGTTCGGAGATGGCGCCAGGGGTAAAAAATATAATTTTTTAAAAAATTGTAAAAATAATAAAAAATAGAGCTTGTACGGTGACAAATTGATACTTTTATGATAATATAATGTTTCCCCTTCCTTTAGTTCAAATTTGGTGATCCTAGAACATCATTTAAGTATATAAATCGATATAAACCTGCGCTTGATTACGAGACTCGAAGACTACATTTCAGGGCCTTTATTTATTATTTTCTTGCTTTATCGCGATTGTTAACTAATTGGAAACATTCATGGTACTAAAAAGCTGCATTTATTCAATAAACTACATGATTCATACATTCAGCTTTACAATAGTTATTATATTATTAATAACTAACGTTTACAATTGTTTCGGTAATTTTTGAGAACCTTTTTTCGATTTTTAATGATTTTTCAGGATTGTAGGATACTGGAGAGGGTTGTTAAATAAATAAATAGCACATTCCTTTCATTTTACATTTATTATAACGTTTGACATTATAGCTATACAATTTTTCTATGCTATTTTTATGCACATTTTATTTATAATTAATAAATTATTGGCAATTATTACATTGACTGCGTAGTTAAATTTTGCATTTATGTTAACTAAATTTTCCTTCAATTTGTATGTTGCCTTGGTCAGTATCTTTAAGAAGCCTGGGCCCGGCGAGTTGCCGTAGAATACCTGGTCACCATTTTCAAGGGGCATGCAGACGGACGTTGCGTACTCAACATATCGATGAACTTATACCTTTCCCAAAGCGCGCAATATCTGAAATCGAACAAACAATTAAAGAAAATATTTAAGAAATGTTACAAAAATTGTTAGTAATGTTAACATTACATTAGTTTTATAGATATTGATTTTATATGGAGAAAATTAATATTAATATTATTAAAAATAGTATCAATATTATTCTAATTTCACAAAAAGAAAATTATATCACTCTTTAAAAAACAAAACCAGAAAACTTATAAATAATACAAACACCATCCTAATTCCATAAGTACCACATAGAATGATTAAATAAAAAGATCCTATCACCGTACAACAATTAACTAAACAAGAAGAAAAGGAGAATTCACAGAAAAGGAATCGAAGCGTTTCCAAAACGACCCAACACCGGAACAGGTACCGTTTACCGGAAGTTGCCTTCCAAAAAGCTGTGAAGACGAACCAACACCTGACATAAAACGTTTCACACGTACCTACCAGTTAAAATGACAAACGATGTAAGCGGTGATACCGACGTTCACCTCTTCAATTACCGAGAAGGAATGATGCTTACAAACGATCCCTTCCGTCCTAGACGCGAGCCAACCGAGGCTGCTCCTTTGAATATCGACACGAATCTCCACTTTCGTAGAGCGGTGGCATTGTTCACGAGAACGGTGTTACCGGTTAAACATGAGGATCGTGAGAAACGAGACGAGGACGAGGACGGGGCGAAAAAGAGGAGCACGAGCGGCCGAGGTGAAGATCCACGGTGCAACGACGAGGATATCGCGATGTTGAACAGCAAGGACACGAACACGCTAGATTCCCGAGCGAAAAGAAGGGATATCCGAGTCCCCACTATTAAATGGCTCGACTCGGACGCGGAAAGGAGAAGCTTCATCGGGGGCGGTGGAACACCATCCAGCCTCAGTGCAATTTCGACACTCGTCTGGCCGTCTGGTCAACAGATATACAATTATCCTGTATCCCAGGGACGGAGGACCCAAGAACACCTTTCACGAGGATCTGCAAATTCGAGCACCCTGAAGAGTCGTTACACCTCGATGGAACTTTGAAAAAACAGGGCAGAAAGAAGACTCGAACCTGGGTCCTTTGAAGGATGTTAAGGTGGTTGGAGGAACCGAGTCCTCTGAGCTTTTTTCAAGGACGTCAGAGTGGTTTGGAGGATCAGCAAAGGATATCCTGAAAAATACGAAGGATATTTGATTAGAATATATTGCAATATACTTAAGGGCCAGTTTGAAGAAGAGAAGAAGGGTTACCAGAAGAAGGAACCGTCTCGTTGAAAGTGTCAGTGAAGTACCGAAGAAAAATCCTTGCTCCAAAGTGAGGACAAGAAGAGGATGGTTATTTTTCTTAAAAAGGAAAAGTGATTGACCGTTTCACGCAAACTCTCGGTTCGAAAGTGTATTAACCACGAGAGACATTTGAAGAACCAGTTTTCGTAATCCAGAAGCCGGTATCGATTAATTTCTCTGTGGTCAGCGAGAACTGTAACCGGAAGTTAGATTAGACCGCCTGGAAAAACGAGAATTTGAATATCGAAAGGCTGGGAGGAAGAGCTGATATAATAATAATTAATATAATAAATTATAGAGAATTTATAATAAAGACATTAAAAATATTAATATATGAAAGTCTACACAAAATTTGTAATAAAAGTGTTATAATATTAATATAAAAGATTATATAAAAGTTTGACACAAAATTATTACCAATATAATATATAATAAAATTTTTAATAAGAATACAAAAAGGATTCAAAGAAGAAAACAGAAGCCAGTGTCAACATCTCCTCAAAGTCTACAACAAAAATATACAAAATTGAAACGAAGAAGAACAGAAAGGCAATCGACAATTAAAAAATGAACGCAAAAGGAAGAAGAAGAAGAAGCTAGAAACTGCCGTCACTGGAAATGAAAACGGAACGACGTCCCATTCCCATTTCTGTCGGAACAAAAAAGCGAGCAGAGAACGGCCACGTATGGAAATTCTTCTTAAACAACGAACTTCCGTTTCCTGTCGCGCTACTGGGGCACGAACAGGTCCTGTAAACATGCGAGGTACCATTGATGACACGCAATGACACGAAACCGTCTATTTATTGCCTCGCCAATTATCGTCAGCGTCTCGGCTACGAATCGGGCCGGAAGTCCCAGCACGCGAACGCGACGTCATTCGAAGAAGAAACACGACCGTCGATCTCGAGGATCCGCGAAGAAATGACACCGTTCAGCGGGATATTTAACCTGGAACGATTAACAGGCTGGCAAAAAGCTTAACGAGACCAGTTCTCGAGGAGGCAAGAGTAAAAGCGAAGAAGAAAAAGATCGAAACAGTGAAAGCCGAAGGGGGAAGGGAGGTATCGATCGTTTGACTTGCGAACCGTGAAATGAATCCTGTAAACGTTTGAAGGAATGTTGCTGGATCGAAACGAATTTCATGAATCGCCAAAGAGAACTTTTTCGTAGGATAAAGTTGGGAAGAACAGGGAAGAGAACGTTTGAAGAAACCTTGAAGAAAACGTCGATGGAGTGAAAAGACTTCTAGTTTTTGAGGAGAATGGAAAGAGATTCTTGAAAGATCGAAAGCAGTTCTGTGGCTGGGAACTTTGGAACAAAGAAGAAAATAACAGGAGATCGACTGGCAATTCTGGAACAGAGAAGAATACGACAGGAGTTCGAAACGAATCTTCAGAGGAAGAAGTGAAGACACTGATAGGTAAGAGATACAGCTTCTCTCTAAAAGTAGCAAACTTTGTTATCAACATAATACAAATAGAATCTGAAGGTTTCTATCCGTAGAAACTCGTCCTATTTACATGATATTTGTTCCTTACGACAAAAAAGGAACAGGATCGTGGTCGAATATATCGGGACGCTCGTAATTCGAATAAGTTAGTGGATTCATAAAGTACAGACATTCTCGCTGAAGAAATGAAACTGCATCGATATCGCGGGACGTCTGGTTTATTGCCTGCGAATCGATAAACCGGAGAAATAGAAAGCTTCGCAAACAGGAAGCTCTAAATTTTGTTTAACTGTTTCCATAGTTAAAAGAAGAAAGGTGTTAGACGTTGTAAAACTGAGAAGATACGTTTAGAAGTTGAATTTACTTTGCTGTAAAATATCGATAAATTTTAGAAATCTTTTTCTCTTAGATGGATCTTGTTTATCGAAGCTTCTTGTAACAATTTATGTTTCTAATTCGAGAGTTTCTGATTCAAGAAACAATTTAAAGAAGAGACGAGTGAAAGAAAGAACATTCTTAAGTATTGCAATCATCATTAACTTTCACATATTCTTCTTTTGTTATCGTTAACAAGGTAACTTCAAAGATTTTGCGCTATAAATCATCGGTTTCTTTTGTGGTGCAGAGTAAATGAAATTTTTTAGTCACTCTGTGTGTGATTTTGAAGTAATATATCAAATTTTTTATATAAATTGCGAATTAAGGTTGTGAGTGTAACTGAATTTTAAAAAGTTAAAAGGTTACGAGTTTAGAGTAAGGTTGAAAAGTTAAAATATTACAAATTGCAAAGGTACAAACTTAAGTTAAAATTAAGAGATGAAGAAACGACAACCCCTTCTCTGCACTACGATTCGATACGACTTCAAAATTCCTTTTTACCGAGAAACCTCAGGGAAGAAATCGATAGATCCTCGTTCATTCCAAAGAAGAAAAAAGGATTCTGAAAAGTAAACGTAGCGCAATCACCGTCGGCTTTCACAGAAATTTTCTTCAGTCATCTTTTGTCATCGTTAACGAGCCAACTTTCCGGCAAAACTATAAAAACCAAGAAGAGATGCTAACAAGTTTGACACAGATATTAAACGGCGACAGGTGGAATTTAATAAACTTGAAAATTGATTTACGAATCTTCACAGAGTCATTTCGTTTCACGATTGATTTATGATTCGGTTTTATTACGCAAGGAAGTGATTGCCTCCTCGAACGAGGAATAGCAAATGAAGAATAGTTCGTCAGAATTTCACGGAAGAAATGGTGAATGATTTTATATGTACAACAGATGTTTACAAACACTCTGTTTCTTATTTCTGCAGGCGAGCGTAATTAGTGGAGGTGCAATTAACACGTACAAGCGTTGATGAAATAAATTGCTCGTACGTTAACACTGGGCTCGTTCGACCATTTCACCAACCATCGTTCAGTTTTATCACGAGCATCATCTCCTTTGTTTAATTAATGACACTGTGCTCTTCGGTTCAAAGAGTTTCAAGGATTTTCACAACGACATGCGATCAGAATTTTATTTCAAACGATTGTTTCAGCAATTATTAATAAAATAATTATTTTATTAGGAAACTCTTTCTTTGTGAAAATCCGAATATCGATTGTTATTGAAAATATTCATATTTCCTGGAATAAAATTATTTGTAGCCCCAAATTGTTAAATTGTTATTCTAATTTTTATTTTTCTAAAATTTCTTCATAAATACGAACCTGAGATGAATTTCCATAAACGATTAGCTTGTTGTTAAAAAATCCATGGGAGCAATGTTTATGGCAGAGACGTAAGCAGATGTGTACGTGTTCGCACCTTTTTTCGTGGTCGTTAATTATCACGATGAAGTTAATTAGTATCATTACACAATGTCAATGTCACTTTTTCCTTCTTCGGCGTTGACGTCGCACGCTTCCATGAAACTTTCGTTCTCTTCTCGATCGATGACCCCTTTGGTTTGTACCTACGGATTGCATAATGTTCGTTAAAATTAGAAATTATAAATAATTTTACAATTTCATATAATCTTAGCATGTATGAAAGAAGAAAATTTCATTTTATATTAAAAATAAAAGCAATATTCATCAAAATTAGAATTTAAAGACTACGTCGCTTCGTAATTAAAAATAAGAAGCATCGAATACACCCATCTTTAAATTAGGAGTTTCAATTTGCATTGCTACCATTCTTAAGAATCCGTGTTAATTAAATTTAACGTTCTACATTATTTTTTCCGTCTGAACGCCGATTCGATACGCTTTGATTACTACCGATCCGTATATTAGAACGACGGGGGAAACATGTTGAAAGACCGGATACGCCTTTTCTTCTTCGATTTTCTTCTCGTCGAGAGTTCTCGCAGCCCCGGGATATATTAACGATGGATATTGATCCGTTTTTAACGAACAGGCATTCAAGGCTATCCGGTTCTCTTTCCAGACATGGGAAATCGATTAATCCTTTAGTAAATCGACGAACGATTCGATCGATAACGGTGCCCCCGGAAGTGCTGCCGTTGAATGGCGAACGAGTGTCCGTTCGTAATTATTTATTACGCCATCGTGACGTAACTTGGCTATTTGGCACAATATTTATTCGTTAGCATCCTCAGGAACGATTATTCTTGTTATTAAAGCGAAGAATTTAATTTACAATCGCTTAAACTTTAATTACCAAGAATACTGCTTTTATTTCTGAAGAAAGAATCCACCTTTCTTCTTCTTCTCGATCCAAGTATCGATCGATGGTATAATTTTCTTCGTCTTTTTTCAGCGTCTGAGGCATAATACGTCGAAGCAAGCATGAACGACGACGACAGGCGTCGCGTCGCATCACAGATGGGAAAGATACCTATGGCCGTAAGAAGTGCCGCTATGTCCTACATAGAACCATGGCTGGCCACGATTCTGGGACGGTAAGCACGTTCTCCTATTATATACATATGTATTATATTATCGTACATAAGCGTGTACACTTTCCGGGAGGTGGCCCCTGAGAATTGACTTTTTTCACCCCAGCCATACACTGTTGCCCATGTATGTCTAACGTCCTTCTGTTTCTTGCCCCCCCCCCCATTCGCGAAACATTCTCGCGATTCTATGCACGGAACTTATTCCTCCGCTCGTTAATCTACCTAATTATACTATGAACTGGAATTTATCTTCGTGCCTCCATTCGTTTCTTCTTCCTTCTTCGGTGCAGGCCTCAGAGGGTTCGCTGAAGTGTAACTCGGATTATGAATATTCGATCGATTGTGAATCTTACTGAATCGTGCAATCAATTAGGATTAAGTAAATTGATTCATAGGCAATGTTGGGTATTCTTTAAATAACTTATTCAAAATTGATTTCTTCGACTTTCAAGTGAATTTCGATCAAAGATTTTAGTTAAAAGTAGTTTAGTTACGCGTACACTGTTAATTGTATTTCACTTAACTGTTTCTTTCGTTATTGGTGTAATAATTCTTTCTTCCTAATTGTTTTCTTTTTCATTTGGAAGTGAACATAAATTTCATTTTTTATATTGTGTGCACTGTTAATTTTACGATTTTGCACTTGCATTTATTTATGAGCTTATTAATTTCGTTTATTATACTTTGAATCGGAATTTATCTTAATAGTTCTGCGAATTTATCTTGATGGTGTTGTGATTTAAGATCCACATTTATACTTGCAAATAAATCATGTACACAGCTCTGTATTGATCCTTTTTCTGGATCGATTAGGTTTTTCTTGTTTAATCACAGGATATCATGAATCTTATTTCCTCGATTATTGATCCTACTGATTACGCCATGTTCTTGGATTTATCCTGTTTCTTGGATCCCTTTTATTGGATCCTGGGTGATAGGCACTTCCTTCGATCATCAATACTGCTAATCATATTATCTCGATCAATATTTCATTTCTTTTATTACAAAATTCAAAGTTCAAAATTAGAATGTTAAGATTACTAAAATGATCAAACTTATAAGTTATCCTATCATTCCAAATCCTAATTCTTTGATATTGTAACAATTTCTATAAAATATTGAGTCGATTGTCCACGAAATGATCGCAATAAAAATTATTATCGCATCTCCGCTACTTCGTGAAAGCACGTTACGTTCCGTCTGTAATCAAACGTTTTAACGACGACGATTTGCTCGTACCTTGGTACCGGAAATGGCTGTCGACGTTCACGCGTGTACCACGGCGTCGTTTCGATCCAATGGTTTCCGTTCGGGACAAGTTTCTCTTCGATTGCTTGTCTCGAACGAAATTGTGCTGTTATTTTGTATTCGAAATAAAAAGCAGAAATTTATACAATTTCGAGCATCTTCGATGGTTATGCACCTTGAAAACTGGGCGAAGAAGATTTCTACAAGAGTGAAATTACGAAAACACAAAAAGTTGAGGTTTCTTAATCAGAAAACCATGAGATTCCGAAGAGTAAATTAATTTGCTAAAATGTCTCGAGATACTGTTATCCTCGCCTAAGTAATCGCTTGCTCATTTCACGTTTCGTTGTGTGTATAATTCAAGCTGTTTCCATGGGTTGGTTTTAAAGAAAAATACGGTATTCGATGTTTCCTAGATCTGATATCGAATACAAGTTGTTTTCTCAGAAAAAACTACATCATACGGAAGGAGACACATGCCTAGTAGACGTTCATTAGCAAATAATTTTAATAAGATGTCCTATATACCACGACCTTGTTACAGGAAAGAATTCACATTATATTATTTTGGTATTGTCAGTAATTGGTATTAATATCGTTATCGTTGGTTACTAAAATCGAGGGGCGCCCTAAAAACACTTGGTGGGCACCCACGTGTCCCGAAGCACCCAGTTGCCGCCCCTCCGATTATATCCGTCCACGAATTACGGCCAGGTTTTTTTTCTTCGCCCATTACGTCAGCCAGACATTCCATCATTCCCATCCTGGATGTGTCCCAGGACGTTCGGATTCACCCAGTTCCCGAGGTGATCGGCCAAGGTAGTCACGAACACGCTTTAGCATACCGGCGCACCGGCGAAGGTTATTCAACCCGAGCAGAATCTCGTTCGTAAAGCAACGGAGTAACGGGTTCCCGATGACTCGTGCTCGTAGGCGCCTCTCCACCTTGGCGGATTACCTGCTGGCCGGCTGCGTGCACGCGGCTTTCAGGATTCAGTCAGCCGTGCACCATTGTCGAAAGATCGTCCACCACGACGACCTCTCCTCGACACTTCTGTTCGCGTCGCGACCGTGTTACCCCGCGAGTACGTGCGATTCTTTCGTCGGCGACACGCGTCGTATTAGCCGCGTGTGATAGGTGATTAAATGCTTCCAGAAAGTGTTCGAAGATCAGGTAAGAGGCGTTCCCCCTTCGGGGATAAAAGTCATCTAGTGTTCCTTTTTTTTGTAGGTGATATAAACGGTACCGGTTAATTTGTTAATGGTAGGCTGTAGGTTCTTGATTTTAAAATTAATTTGGAGGAGAAACATAATTGTTTTGTATTTTTTAAATTTAGAATAATAGAATTAGTTAATACAATCGCTGGCGTCCCAAATTTCAAGAAAACTAAATTCTACGTAATTTAAATTCTGGTTTTTAACAAGATTTGAATCAATCGTGTCCCAAATTAATCGACGTAGGGCTTACTTTTCATGTAACCTAATTACTAGGAATCATTGATGCCAAATTATAGCACTTCTATGTTATTGACACAAATATATAAAATAGTCAACCGAGGACATTTTAAAAAGGGTTGATCCTCATTTTTCCTGAAGAGTAGTGTTTAAGATTGAGAAATTTGAGGGACAAGCGACCTGGAAACGCAACAGGCCAAAAACCACGATGTCAACGCTAGTTTGATGCGCTGAAAACGGTCCATCAGGAGAAGATAGCGTGACAAACGAAACATGATTGTTGCAAACGATTGTTCCCCTCCCTCCCCCTTAGCCGTGATTCGCGACACATATTAAATATGCCCTAACGGTACGTTCACTGTAATAGGCAGATACATGTACGAGTAGAACTGTGGGTCATCATTTTACTAGGTCTTCTGATATGCTGGCCAAGTTGGTAGCCGACATTTTTATTCAACTGTTGTTTATCGTTAATTAATTATCGTCACGTTTAAGTTTAGTTTCCCAACAGTTAGTATTCAATTTTCAAGATGTCAAATTTTAGCTGACAAGCGATAACTTATCTCTAGTCCTGAATTTTCAAACTTTAAACCTTCAAAGCTTCAAAATTTCCACGTTCCACCTTCTCACTGTTCATCGTCGGCAGTAAATCACAAGTACCAGCTGCGACCGCCTAATTACCGGCTATTAATTTCGCGACACGTATTAAATACGTCCTAACGGTACGTTAAATATAATAGGCAGGGATACGTGTACTAAGTTGCACCCACCGCTCGTTCACATGCAAACGAGGGCCTAAGAAAGACCGATACCAGTGTGGTACCGTTATCGGACACCGATATGAATGAAAAAAGAAAAATACAACGGTAAACAAAAAAAAGAAAAAAGTACGCTTTCACGACACCCCGCAAAAAACTAATGGCGATTAAACTGGAATGTCAGCAGGTAGTGTATGGAACGTTTTGTTCGAATTTTACTGATAATTGGAACCATCGATTCACAAACAATCACAGAAACTATAGAATTTTTAATAATTCCAAATTAAATTATTGTGTCGATTTTTTTATACTAATTCAGGGGTTCATATACGACTTCCGGTAGACAACGTGTTAGATTTAGGGTTTAAGGAATCGATGTTTCCTTTAATTAAGATATTTACGATAAGATTTTATGCAATTCCTATTCGATGGACATCGTACGATCCATGAGGATCGAATACGAACGATCCTCTTGATCGAGACCTTGGCTGTGCAAATCGGCGATCAGACATTCGTCGCGTGTTGCACTTGGAAGCGATTTAACCACCTTGCGTCACCTTTACACGATTTATCTCCTTTTATATGCTAATTTCCCATCATTCTATGACGAATCGTTCGATAACACGTTCACCATTAACGTCTTACCCTAATCCTAACCAATGCTGTTGAATTCAACAATTGTTTCTCAAGGTCGTGAAACTGATAACCAATATCCTTGATGATTTAAAAAATAATTGTCACGAGAACCTTTACCTTGAAGAGGAGGCCTACTTTGACAAATTCAATCCACATTTGTAAAAATAATAGTAAAATTGTAAAAAGTGTAAATAAGTATCTTGATTAAGCCAAAACTCTTTGATTTTGTAAACAAATTAAATGTGAATGGCTCTACGACAAAAGGTATATTATAGTTAAAATAAATATGATTGTTCAATACCTCGAGAAATGAGTTTGTGAAAATTTCATGAGCGTACGAACGCAGCCTCGAGGAACTAACCTTCTCTCGCGAACTTGGTTCGCCGGAAGGTTGAGGTCGTTCGTTTTCTTGCGAAAAGGTAGACCAGTTTGCCGGTTCAGCGATCTGTCATTCCATTCTCGATCTAAATCCTCGATCGAGATCAGGTTCGGATCACTGGGTCGAGGAGAAACGTGCCTTTCGATTCTTTTTTCTGTCCCCAGTCCTCGTCGCGTGCTCCACGAAGTCCTGCCATCAAAGGTTAAACGTTAGAAAATTCGACAAAAATTCTGAAATTTTATAACATAAAATAAATGTTACCATTTGTTCATTTGTTTCTTGTTCCAGTGGAAAAATGCGAATGAAGTTCCTGAAGATCGTGGTGGTCCTGCTCCTGTCGGGATCAGGGGACGCCAGGCCGCAGAGAACCGGTAAGATTTGCAATTTGTTGCTGTTTATTTGTGCAATTATAAACGTCCGGGAGGAAACATTCGTTACAGAAACGATTAGTGTCGCTGGAAAAAAGAATTGGAACGATAAGGCGGTTCTTCCTTCGATAATTAAACATTTCGTCGCGACGACACTGTATTCGTTCAGTTGCAAATCGGTTGATGAGGACGTTGCTGGTTTCCGTGAAAGTTTCAACGAAAAGGAAGGATAAGTTTCTAATCAACCGAAGAGCTCTGCAATTACCTGGGGCTTGGTAAAATGTTGAAATTATCATGATACCTTGGATTTCATAATTATTGTACTTGCCGAGGCTCGTTTCGTGGAAATGTTTCCTCCTGAACTGTAATTAAAATGGTAAAATGAGGTTTAATACCTTGAAATTGTTACATTTTTAAGGTATTAAATTCTTTTAGGCTTTCCAGTCTTCAAAGCTTATAAGCCTCTAAGCTCTAAAATTTCCAATTTTTCCAATTTTAAAATTTTCCAGTTCTTTTTATATTTTTTTAAATCTTCCAATCAACAAATTTTTGCATTAAAAAGGGGCACTTTACTCACGGAAACGACGAACCATGTCAATAACGTTCTACATTCAAGAAAATTGCAATACATACCAATATATGATTACGTGAATCAGAGTGCACTTAGATTGCACATTGCAACTACGAAATGTAGTTCGTACAATTGTATCGCAAATTTTCTAAACAATCAATTTTCGATCCGAAACATTACAAAATTTCATTGCGTAACGAGAAAGTTCCTTATCTCTTTCCTTGTTCGTTACAAAATTCTTTATTATTGCAAATTATTCTCTGTGGTAACTTTCCTGCAATTAAAAAGAAAATTCCGGTATCAAGGTATTAAGTAATATTGGCTACTATTTATATTAATAAAACACTCACTGATTATTATTTATATCGTACCACGATACAAATTTTTAAATAAAACAAATCTAATTTCTTGGTTTGTTCCAGAAGAGTCCATCCGACCAGTCCAGGAATGGCGACCACGCTCCCCCAGCATCCCTCGAAGCATCCAAGAAGATAGCAGGTACACGTGGAATTCCGGAAGTAATAGATTTCCGTACACTAATCACTATCAATCTACTATCGATCCCCTTATCAGTCCCAAACTCGAGGTAAGTTTAAGCGAACCAAGGAACCTGCAAAGACGGCACACAAACAAAGACAGCAGAATTTTCAAAAATTCCGAAAAATACATACCAATATCAAAATCCATAGAGTCTATCGAAATTCGTAATCAAAGTACCTCGAATCAAAAAATTGCAAATAATAATAGAAAGATTCCAAGAGTCAGCGTATCTTCAGGTTCTTCGAGAAGGTTCACAATTCCTCCTTCGAATTCGAGATGGTCGACCCTGACCAGCTCCTCGAAAGATTTTGTAGATTCGAAGGAGAAAATTTGGAGAAGGTCGGGCGAGATCGTCGTGAATAATTCAGGGTCGACCCTGGGCCCCAATTCGAGATCAGAATCGTATTTCGACAGAAATTCGACGAAGGTCGAATCGACTACCGAATTCGATCACGTCGCCGCCATTAAGAAGATCACGAACTCGTTGATCCATGAAAATTCCACTAACAACCTGAAGAATGGTTCAAATCGTCGTTGGAGCACGAAGAGTTCTAACAGAACGAAGCTTCGTCGACCTTCGAACAAAAAGACCCAGAATAAAATAGTTTCCAATAAAACGTCCTCGAATAGGAACAATTCTTCAATTCAAACTCTGTACCTGAAGAACTGGCCCAATGGCGCCATTCAGAATGCTGAAGACTTCCACAATTACGACACGTACACTTCGGTGGACGATGATCTGAGACCCGAGGAGACGATGGAGAGGCCAACCTGGTCGAAGAACTCCAGTATGGTGTCTGTCTCGAGGCCAGGTCTTCAGGAAGTGGTACACTGGCTGAAGATCCCCGCCTTCATGACCAACGGCAGCCATATTGTCGAGAGCCACCAGGTTGACGCACCCATCAGCGTCGCCTTCGACCCCGTCTACCAAAACCTGGAACCCAACAGACCCTCCAAACCTGAAGATCTTCAAACTCTGAAGCCTGGCTTCTATCCCGTCTACTTCCGTCCCAGTTATACAACAGAGAGGGTTCCAGGTTGGTTGGGTGTTCCGTTGCTGAAGAACAAGACCGTTTACAATCCTCAGACCCAGGTGTCCCAGAATACCGTGGTTCATTTGATAAACGCAAACTTGAGGAAACCAAACAGGACGAAGGTACCTGGTCCATCTTATCTAGGCTCTTCAGGACCTAGTTCTTATCCTTCTTCTTGGTTCACCTCTCAGTTGCCTTCTTCTTCGACCACCTCGAAGCCAGGACCCAACGTGCACATAGGGTTCACTTCCTATGAAGAGAACAAGGTCCCTGAGGAACAGAAACCCCAGACACCGATGGTTACTTACGACCAGAGGTGTCCCACGATCCTCATCAACTCCTACACGAGGATCAATAACACTGTTCAGAGTAAAGAGGGGTGCAATGACCTGAACATCATCATCAACTCGCAGGTGTTCAACACGAACACCTACAAGACCACTTCTTCGCCCCTGAATGATCAGGTTTATGAGGAAGCTGACTCCTCTTCCAGTTATGGACCCGTGTACCAGTCAGCTTACAATCCTCCAAAGATTCCTCAGGGTCCTCAGCAGGTCGACGTGTCCAACCTGGAGGTGGTTCAGGATACTCAGATTAGTATTTCCAGCTCTGGTGGCTTAAATGATGCTTCCCCTGTCCTTGAATCTTCAATTGCGGAAGGGGAGGGTGGTCTAGGGTCAGGGGTTGGTCAGACAGGAGACTCTTCAGGGGGTAACTCGCTACGACCAGCGACAGCCGCTGCTGTGCCCGGTTCTGATTCCTCCAACGCTTCTCCGTCTCCTTCAGGGGCTCTGGTCCCAGGGTCCTCAGCCTCGACCTCGTTGTCTGATGACGACGACGACGATGACTTCGATTTATCGCCTGGAGGTATCATGGAGTCCATAGCCTCCATTTTCACGTACTTCACGTACGTCAATCCCTTGCACTACGGTTTCTTCAGCATAGCAGCTGCGCCGTTCACCGCCATGGCTGCAGGGGTTCTTGGTATAGCTACCTTTTTGTATCCCTGGTTGTACCCCAGCTCGTTCGGCTTCAGGGCCAACAATGATGTCGCGGATAGTCTGTGGGCGAACCTTGAAGAAGTGGTTAGACAGTCCATGCACAAGTACGGGGGGTTGAACGAGTGGAAGAGCAAGAGGAAGAAGAGGAAGAGATGAAAGTCTTCTTCTTCTTCTTGGTGATTCTTGGAATCTTGAAGAAGATTAACTGAGGGAAATGATACGGGTGAAACGTGTAAATATAGGGTGGTTCAATTTTAATTTGATGGAATTGAGAAGGTCTTCGTGAATTGCAGTGGTATTATATGTTTATACTAGTGTTAGTTATGACTATTAAGGGTTAAGTTATAATAAATAATAATTATTTTGAAGTATACCAATTTAAAAGAGTTATAGTTTATGTTTTGTACTATTTATTATATTTTTGGCAATTAAATTCGCGTCCTTGCTTATAAAATTAAAAGATTATTGTTTCAAATGATAATTTAGACATGTACAATATATATTTTTATACAATCTGGCTACTAGCAGTAGAACTATTTATTTATTATACACGTGGAAGGTAAGGGGATATATAGTAGATGAAATAGTTTCTAGGAGATAAATCTTACCTCGCCAACGGTAGCTTTAAACCTGTACTAATTAAGTAAGTATAACATTGAACGAAGAGACGGAGGAACAGTATTACGACATTGTAACATTAATATTTATAAGTTGTCAACTTATTAACAAGTTATTTATACAACTTGATCCCGATAGTTTTAGGGCATTGCTAGCGTTTGTGCCAATTGAATTGTAATTGAAATAAACCATTCAAATGAACAAATTTGTGTTCTTTTTTTCTATTATTATATTAGTTAATTAACATATTAGAATAGATTTCCCATATCCCCTATAATCCCAATAACCGTTCCACGTAATTTAAACAAATAAAAAAGGTAAGGACCACTCACATCCATCGTCCTGGTTTCAATTCTGATATCAAGCAAATCAATGTGCTATAAAGTTCCAATTACAGGGACTAAAATGATTTATCTTCTTCCAGTATCAACGGTACGCATCGAAATCTGAAGGACCTGCAGAACATCGATCAGTCCCTAAGAACAGTGGCCACCCAGTTGCTGAACGTGACCAACCCTGAAGAGCCAGCCAAGATACTCGACAACACGATCAAGAAGCCTGCTGTTCAGAAGCCAGGAGAGAAGAACAATGGGTTTCCTGCTGAAGAGATACCTGCCAGCAACGTCCAGTCCAGCATAGGTTTCGGCAGACCCATGAACTCGAAGTTCAGCTACTTCGAGACCAGCCATCCGGGCCAGGCGATGGCCATAACCGAAGAAGAATTGGAAAAAGAAATGAGCTCGACGCGTCTGATGACCGCCTACAAGAACCACCCAACGACCACTGGAGGAATCTCCACGTGGATCCTGCTGAATCCTCCATCGACCACCATGAAGTCGACGGAGGTGGAGAAGAAGACGAAGCAGCCTTCTGAGAACGAAGTGCGAGTGGTTGAGAAGTCAACAACTGTGATGGAGAAGGTGGAGACCACCGAAAGGGTCACTGAAAAGTCCACAGTCCCTGTTACGAGTACCGTGGAAGAAGCTTCCACTAAGAAGTCTGTCCCTGCGACCACGAAGAAAGTAGAGACAAAGCCAGAGAAGGTCCAGAAGGAGGAGCCTCTTCAGAACGTCACTTTGAAGGTCCCTCAGACCACCATTAGCAGTGTGGAGAGCAAAGAAGCTGTCAGTAGTACCACGAAGAAGATCCAGCATGTAAGAACAACGCCAAAACCCAAGATCGCCACCACGAAGACCACCGTGCTGTCAAAGCCCTCGGGTATGAAAACACCCAGGCCCAACCAGCAGGCCAGACCTAAGCCTCCAGCCAGAAGAACCACCACAGTCAAGCCAGAAATCATGAAGAACGATAATTCATCGAGTGGAAAGGTCGAGAAAGTCACCTTCAGACCCATCCAGATGATCACCATACCGAAAACCAAGGTAGACAGCACGGAGAAGCCTATGTTTGTTACGAAGATCAAGGCATCGGTTCTGATGGATACCCAGAAGACCACCACTGCTCCTTCAGTGTCTTCCACCACCAGCCTGGATCTGACTGCAACCTCGAAGACCGCCTCACCCAGCGTAGAGCTCGTTGAAGTGACGGTGAAACCCAAACCGGGTGGTACCAAGGTCAACAACGTGCTGAAGGTGCAGCTGAAGAAGCCTGTCGAGGAGACCACGAAGATCGAGATCGAGCCCATCAAGGTGAACACACCTATGCTGAAGATAGAGAAGGTGGACAAGAAGGAAGAGGTAAAGAAGGATACTGAGAGCCTGGAGGCTACCAGGATAGACCTGATGAAGTTCGACTTCAACCCAGAGCTGACGAAGATTAACGCAGACGGTGAAAGCACCTCTTCGACGTCCACGACACCGGCTACCACCACCTCGACCACTAAGAGGCCCAGGAACAGCTCGAAGAGGAAGAAGAACAAGGTCAGACGACGGAAACCGACCAGTCCTGCTACATCCACCACCACTGCCTCTCCAACAACTTCATCAACGGAAGCTGAGCTCATAGTTGAAGATACAGCGTCCGAGAATGGGATACAAGAGTCGAAGATCGCTCCTGAGACCAAGGTGTCCAACTCCACCAAGACGAAGAAGAAACCAGCTTCGCCGCCATTCAGCATGCAGATATACAACTTCCTGAGCCGCGAAGTGATGCCCAGCTTCGGTGTAATGTCCTTGGTGGGCCTTGGACTGGGTCTGGCATCCTACTTCCTGTACCCCTTCGGTGGAACCATCGCCAGAAGGAACTACGAAGTGGAACCAAAGTACAAGTACAACTTCGACGAGTACGGCGGGAACTACGGCCAGAGCGAGGAGGAGGTGCTGGCGAAGGTTCTTCAAGGCATGACCCCCGAGGACACCAAATACCCGGGTACCAAGGACTACGACAACTACTACAGGTATCAGCAGTACGACGGCGGTTATGAGCCTCAGACGACCAAGAAATCGTCCCCTATCTACAGACCTGAGAACACTGCCTCGATCCTGAAGTACAGGAACACGGACTACCGTTATCCAGAGCCACCCAGCACTCCAGTTCACTACGACAGGACTAAACCATCCGACTACGTGGTTGGACAGGCGATTCCTGACCCAGCTAATAGACAGTTCGTCGTGGGGAATGTCCCCAAGGAGTACCCACCTTACAACGAGGGTCCGTCCACTTCAGGGCCGTTGGCCAACAGCTACGAGCCCACGGAGAGCAATCAAGCGGCCTTCGAGCACGACCTGACGCAGAACTTCAACTTCCCGGTGAACCCTGTTCAGAATTATGGTCAGGTTCAGACAGCTAGGCCTGAAGAGACCTACGAAGAGGTGGAGATCACCCCTACAGCTGTAGCCGTGGAACATGGACCCAGATCTCTGAAGACCAAACGATCTCCCTCTACTCTGAAGGACATCTTCTCCATGGTTCGTAGCAGAAGGAAGAGGGACTCCGTGATCCAGCTGATTCCCACGAAGAGGGAGCTGGAAGAAGAGGAGAAGGAAGAGGATCTGAGCAACGAGATTTTGAATATCATAGACTCTGCTCTACCTGAAGAGGGTGACAAGATTAGCAAGAAGAAGAATACTGAAGACTTCGAGGCTCAAAGAAAGAGGCAGAAGCAGGAGGAGAAGAATCGTCTGAAGGAGTCCACCACGAAGAGCCAGCCTTTGGAGACCAGTACATCTACTACGGTTTCTTCGACGATCAGAGAGGCCACTGAGTCTTCCACCTCTTCAACAACGATCATAGAACTCGATAGTACGTCAACGAGCCCGAAGACGACCGAACAGACCAACGTGGACGCGATCGATATAACCACGCAGAAGCCAGTCGAGCAGAACGGTTTCGCCCTCTTCAATTTCGTGAAGAAGATCGCCGAGATCAAGTTCAGGCTCGGCTTGACGCTTCTGAAACACGCCAGCGAGAGCTTCGCCAGATACCTCGGCCACGTGCAGAAGAGGATCAACGGGGAGGAGTGAAGAGGTTCCTTTCGGGGAATCTGAAGAATGGACTGAAGCGACGCTGGCACGAGCGTCTGCGTGCAATTTGGGCTTCCTTTAAATGGTGGCAGGAGTAGGAGATGAAGAGTTCCATCGTTCGGATCTTTCTGGGATCTTCTTTGGTTCGAATCAGATTCTACTTAGGATCTTCCAAGGCATTTCCAAGGTCCATTTTTGGTTCCAAGGATCTTCTTAGGTTCTATCTATATTTTTTCCAAACTTTCCCTAGTCTTTCCTTAGAATTTCTCTAGGATCTTTCTCTAGGCTTCTCCTAAGTTCCCTTAAGATTTCCCTAGGCTTTTCTTAAGTTTCTTCAACGTCGAAGATGAACGCTGGGAAGTTTCTTCAGATTCACTTACCCCTGCAATCAAAGGAACCCTAAGTTGCACCCAACTGTGCTGTAACACGATGGATTTTAAAAGTCCTTCGTTCTTCGACATCCTTCGAGAATTTCAAAGGATAAATCAGTCTTTGAGCTTGAAAGACATGGAGGTGATCGTCTGGTCTTGAACACCTGAAATATCTTCCTTGTTTTTGACGTTGCCGAAGAATGTTTCTGTTATTTAGGACACAGTTTTGTTGTCGTTTCAAGGATTCATCTTAGGATATTTCTTCAGGAAAAAATGAGTGTTCAGAATTATTTGACTAATTTTTAAACGACATCTCGCACCCCTAAAATTATATCCAACAATATGTTTCCTAAAGACAAACATCATTCTAAAACTTCTTATCTCCCAAAAATAACGAAGATATTTTAGCCTTCAGAAGCAGATGGCTCTCCCTTTGACATTAAAATACTCGAATTAAAAGGAATACATTTTTTTACAGTTTCTGGACTTTCAGACAGACAACATTCATTCTTTTTAAATAATTTCCAACCCTTGCAACTCTCCCAAATCTAATTTCGATTTTCATTATTATAAACTATTAAGAAAACTGAAATAATAATTTCAGGACAAAAGGGTTGTTTCTGGAACGTTTATAAGCTTTAACATAAACATTAAAAAATAGGATTTCTCGCAATTGTGTGATTTTAAAATTCATTCGAAGAAATTGCATTCAAAACCAGGATAGCAGGAGAAAAAAAAGAGAGAAGAGGTTTTGAAAAACATTTTGCGAAAAGTTCTATTTTATTCATCGACGTAATTCTTACTGAAAAATTCTAGAATACCCTTCGTCGATAATTGTGCTTTCTATTTAATTATTTAAGCGAACGAAATGTAAAGTATATTATAATTAAACGTTTAAATAAATAAATAAATAAATAGCAGGTTGTTAACATAATACCCTGACACATATGTAAATATATATGCCTGATAAGAATGAAACAAGATCTGATATTCTTCTACCCCCTATAGGAAGACGTTTCTTTGATAAAATACAAATTATTGCTAATTATATATATATAAAATATAAGAAACAACAAGTTTCATTTCTTATCTCGTATAACAGATATTAATTTATAAATAGAGAGCAATGAACTAATTTGAATTGCAAATATATGGATTAATTAAATAATCTACGTTTGTTTCCTATTATTTATGTTATTTAATGAATGAATTAGTGATGGTAATCAGGACTGTTGTAATAATTGCATTGTCCTTAGTTTTTTTGCTATTTTGCAATTGAAATGTGTTTCCCAGGCACGTGAAGCGTAATGATAAAATTGTTCTATCACCTTGAGGAATATTGTATAAGTTTCTAATTAAATTTGCAATTTTTTCCAAATTTATCGCAGAAAGATTATTAATTTAATCTTAGATCATTGCTCGAATTAATATCTACGATCCTAATTAAATCGAAAAAGTAATTAAAATCGATACTTAGGTTTATACAATTATGTACTTCCTTAATTCACGAAGCTTCGGGTTTCTAAATTCTCTCTGATCGTTCACCGTTGCTTTTTCTTTTTTTCTTTTCTCACGAATTATCAAAGACTTTCTCTTTCCACGTTAATTTCTCTATCGTAGCCTGGTTTCGTGGGCCCCACGTTGACTCGTGGGATCATGAATATTCATTACTGAATCATCATAATTGAGTAATCTTGATCGGGTGGGTTTCAACTCCCTCTTTCGACGGCCGAGAATCATTGGAATCATCATCGCCATAGTTGCCGGTAATATTCCTACAAAAATAATTAAATATAAATCATTAATTAGTGTCTCTTTCACAAATTAATAACTTCTTTAATTGTAAATTAAAATTAAATAAGCAAATCTTCAATGAAATATTATTTAGGTGGTTTATAAAATTAATATTCTAAATTTAGAAAAATATTAATGAAATACAGTGTAAAATTAAATTTTTACTTAAAACTGTACTGAATTTATAAAATTAATTGACCTGCACCAACGGCAGCCAATACAGCAGAGTTAGACGCCTGATTTCCAAGGGTGTTCCTTATCGGTCTTTTCTTCAAGATCACCGGTAGGGTTTGCTTCTTCATCTCGTACTCTTTCTGGCTTTGATCCACGCTCTTGAAGGTCTTCTCGACCTCCAGAAGACCGCCGTGCGACGTCGTCGTGTTCGTGCCGTTGATCGACGGTAACACCGTCAACCTGACCTAGGTAAACGATATTTCATCAAGTCACTGTTGAAGTAAGTTGTTGCACATCAAATGGTGCAAATATATACATCAACTAAATATAAAATTATATCGCCACGTTATCAAAAATTCTTTGATCATCTAGCCTAACCTGTCTCTTCGAGGTCATCACGGCGATCGCAGGGTCAGGCTCCTCCTCCCCCTTTCCACGAATACTTTTGCTCCCGTTCTGCAGTGGATTCGTGGCGTCAATCTTCATCGATCTCTGTCTGATCTTCGAGTAGCCTCTGTTCGTGGACAACAGCACCCATTGGCCGTCTCCGTTCCCAGGATAACTCTGAGGATGGTTGTTCACGTATTGATAGTGGGCGAAGCCTGGTCTGTCTGTGGAAGGACGTATACGATCATCGAATCTCGAAGGGAAATCGTGCCAATCGTTGTTGTTCTCTTCGGGTTGGTTCTTGTCAGGGTAGCGGTCTAGGTATTGATAACCAGGCTTCGCTGTTTGGGGTCGGTTCCAGGTGTTGGGGAAATTTGCTGGACGATTGTCGGTGATGATGTCGGTGTTGGGACGGTCGGTGTACTTGTTCCAGGATGGCCTCTCCGGAGGCCATTTCTGGGCCTGACTCTCGTCAAGCTTGTCAGGGTAGTAGGAGGGGCGGGTCGTGGGCTTCTGCCACGGTTTCTCGTTGCTCTCTGGCCACGTTGGTTTTGGCTTCTCGTACCTGGAACATTTGATTGACAATTAGAGAAGGATCTAAATGAAGAAATCTGCCAAAGTTTAACTTTGAATCTCGAGAATTTAAAAATTAGGTCTATAGTATAAATTTTCTATAATTACAAACAATAAGTTATCATCATAAACCGAGGGAAATAGCCACTTGCCATGGTTTATTGTTTTCATAAATTGGCCTGACGGAGTAGTCCGACGCCCATGGTTTCCCTACGCCGGGTTTCTCCCATGGTTTCACTTCCGGCCATGGTTGCTGCGTACTAGCAGTCGCTTGCCATTTGGAGATCTTGCTCTTGGACCATGGAATCGCCTCTAAAGTGACCCACCCGTTCCTGTCTTCGTACGAATTCGCTCCGTAGTACTTGTTTCTCTTCAGGGTATCGTTCAGAGTGTCGCTCAACTGAAACAAACAATAGTATGTTCTACTTAGCTTCAAAGTTGCAAAATTTAAATCTTCAGGTAATCCTTAAGTACCCAAATATCTTACCCCTCCTTCGGTCAGCGTAGAGTTCGACGCGTCCTCTTCAGGTTTCGTATCCTGAAGATAGCTGGTGCTGGTTGGTGGAGATGGAACGTCCACTTCAAGCGCCAGAGGCTCTGCAGGTTTCACCACCCTGAAAGGATTCTTCTGGTACTTCTCGGTGCTGCCTTTGATCTTGTTCGCGTATTCTTCCAGGAATTTGTTCAACACGTCTGGGTTGAACGTGGACGTCTCGAAGGCGTTCCTCGACTCGTCCTCGCTCCTGGGGAATTCTTTTGTCATCCTTCTGTCTTCATCGTGAGAATCGTCTCTGGCTTCGTGAAATGGACTCTTCGTGGTGGCCATCGGCAGCTCGAGGACTCTCGAATTGTCTCCTCTGGTCCTGAACAATTCGGACGCGTTCGTTTTCATCTTCACGAAGTACCTTGTGCTACACTGGCTTCCCCCCAGGGTCAAGGTCACCAGGAGCAGGCAGATCGCTCCTCTCGCCGCCATCTGGAATAAAGGAAAGTGTACACTTGCACTTTCGTGACCTGTGCAGGGCTCTTCCGCTTCGTTGTTTGGGGAACTGAACGTTTACGTCATCGGGGTACCGTTATACAGGGTGGTCGAAGGGTCGTGGGAAGAATTGTTCTCGTGTTCTTCTTTTTGTAGATTCTTGTTTGTTATTAGTTTGGTCATTAAACAAGAGATTTTATCAGTGATTTTAAATAATTTCAGATTTTATTACACATTCTTCTATCAAATTTTGTAACAGAAGGTTAAAAAAGAAGATTATTACAAAAATAGTAAGTAATTAATTCGAATTGGAAAACTGGTTAACTTCAATCTCCTTATTTCTGCAGAGTAAATTTCAAATTAATTAAACATATTTCCAATTAATTTATCTTCAGAGTCTGCATGCAGATAGATATTTCTTTTGCATAATTAAAAATTTACATTCTGTTTCTAAACTAATTTTAAACCATTACAGGACACTTCTACATTAATAACATTAACAATATTTTTACAAATAGCTTTAAAATAAATACTATACAGTTTGAAACTCAAAAATTTCCTCAGAACTTCCGAATAATATTTTAAGAAAATTAATAATATATCTTTAAGGTATTTATAGTATTCTTAACAAGAATTAATTTTCCAAATTTTCTTTCACTATAGAAACTCGAATACTGCACGAGGGTTGAACGAAATAAAATCAATTCTTTTTTCTCGATAAAATCACGGCACTGACCGTCTCGTTGATCCGTCGTCCAAATTTTGTCCCGGCCACCAGGTATCCTGTTGGTTCCAGTGTCGGTAGCGCCAACGGAAATCCGTTAGAAAATCAGGAAGTGGCCGGTGTAGCAAAAGAATATCCCGTCGACTCGAGGATTAAAGTCGACCTCCACTCTTCAAGGTCTGAGATGGCTCTGTCGCCAAGACGTTGCCCTCGTTTGCTTTTAATCCAGGTCCCCACTTCCTGACGACTTGGTCCATTTTCTATCTTTCTCCTGACCATTTGTTGCACACCGTGTTCACGCTTTGCACACCTTGGTCACTTGGAGAACGGACGCGGTCTGCGTTCTTCCACTCCTATCTCCTGATCTCTTCTCGTTTCCTCCTCGATGATAATTGTCCTCCTGGCATCGACAGGACGATTTGGATACCGAATTGGCATATAAAAAATAATTATATTACTATTCAATTATCAGTCAATTTTGTGGTATTAAATTTTCAATAGAATAATATTAAAATTTATTGCTCAATTTTCACCAATTTGTAAAATTTGCAAATCGATGTCCTATAATTCTCTGTATTGAATTAAAATCTATTTCAACCCACAAATTTTTAAAATTTTCCAAAATTAATTATTTTAATTATTTTATAATTAATTTAGAGTTCATTTGTAGCCAAAAATTGTCCAGTTCAGCAATTTTTTGAACAGAAACCCTCAAGAAACTATCGAATGTTTCGTTTTCGAAATAATAATAATTTAATCCAGAATCAATTCGTTTTTTACCAAAAATTCTTGATACGCGACTATAACGGTGAAGATCGGTTCTTCAGGTTCGGTTTCTTGTAATTAATTCAGACCCGAGGAATCTCAAGGACTACGTAAACAGAAGGAGAAAATAAAAACGATCCTGTTTCTTCTAAATCCCGATTCGTGGACGATCTTCAAGGTGTGCGGATCACGCTGAAAAAGCCAGTATCCGTCATGCACTAATTGTTACAGCGTGGACAATCAACAGCTATTTTACCTGGCTTCCTTTTTCCACTCGCAAAACGAAATAGTTGTTACGCGCTTTTGCCGCTGCCTTAACGAACAATTTGCATAAATATCGATGCAATGTATTTTATAAATCAGTCTGATCGGAACCGTTTAATCGGTGACCGATCATTCGGAACCGGTTTCCCTTCGGGTTGACACCTCGCGGCTCTTTTCTTCGTTAATTTCTAATCAACGCTTATTTAACCCAAATTTCTTTCTTCTCTTTTATTTCGTACGATGTCAAGATTTATAATAATTCTTGTTTATATTTTCCGGTGATTGATTACCCTCGGTTTTGATTTATGTCGTTCGATCTTTGATTTGATTTATGGAACAGGGAGATTGATTATTGATGGAGTTTTATTTTAGAAATGAAATTTTAAAGTTTTCTGCATAATTTTAGAAACTACAATTTATTGGATATTTTCAAAATTCTAATAGAATGATTTAATATTCATTAGGAATAATTGATTGCTAGAAATTTTAATTTCAGAAATTCAACTTTCTTCTTATGCAATATTTCTTAGCTAATTTATTCGCATAAATTAATTCCAAAATACCCAATAATTATTGAAAGTTTTACCATAATTTTCAAATCCAAAGTTATAATAAAACCCAGTATAAATCAATATTAATTAAGTTAATTTAATAAATCGAGTAACTCAACATTTATCAACCTCGAAATCGCAATTTATAACTTCTAAAATTAATCAACTGACATCGAACAAATTATTTTTGTCACCATTCCGAGACGGAACATCGGAATAACGCGTAAACGGTGTCCGGCACCAAGAAATTCGAACGAAAGCCGCGTTTCTAATCGCAAATTGCTCGAGAAACAGAATCGTGGTCGCGATTATTATCTTCAAAGAAGCGACGAGTACCTTCCATTGTTTCCACAGCGAATTTATCGTGGTTGTTCCGTCGATTAAGGACACGGGGAAAAAATGAAATCCGGCCACCATGCTCGATAAATCACCGATCCGTACGCTTGTTCGTCGATCGTTGCCGGCCGATCTATCGATCGTTTTGTAATTTTTGCGCTTTCTCGGCCCAGAAACCTGCGGTTCTTTCCCTCTTCTTTCTCCTCCTGTCTTTTGCTGTGAAATTCCTCCCGTGAAATGCCGGTCTAACGTTTCCGTTTTACGAGCAACTTCCGATCCTTGGACCATCATTTTTGCATCCTCGACCCATAAACCCGTTGCTCGACTTTTTCTCTCAATCGATTATCTGAAAATCCTTTGTTAACAATTAACACTTTGACTGCCACGCTGCAGATACTAACAATTTTTTTACAAATTCTATATTCTACTTCCACAATATTTTGTTACTTTTATAATTTAATGGGAAAAAATTCTTAATAATATAGGTGATGATTTCTGATGGAAATTCAAGTGTCACCCATGTGTGGGTGATGTGGCAGTCAATATTTTTTTTGACCCACAAATCTGTTGTATGAAGGCAATCAAATTTTGTATATGAACGCATAAGAATGTTTCCGTTTCGTGGATGCCACGGTGTAGGACTTTTCTCTTCCGATTCCGGTCTGGCGGTCGATTGGCCTACTCGAAACCGGAATTGGGTCGTTCGAGGCGTAGATAACCGCGAAAAAGACCATCATGGGTGACATTTATAAAGGGAAAAAAGAAAAAAGAAAATGAAGAAAACGAAGCGACTACGCCTGTCGGCTAGAGGGAACGTCTACTTTCGTTGTCGGCTGAGTCAAACGGAAGGGGAACACGACCATGATGAGTAACTACTCTTCAACGACACGTTGTTCCTCTTCGGCGTGTTGGCTTTGTCAGAGAAACCGGCCGGATGATGAAGTTCTCTGCGATGAAAAGGAACATGCACGACGAACCTTTGGATCGGCTCCTTTTTTTAACCTCGAATCTGTTCAACAGGCTGACTGGTACAAGTTGAGATGATAAATACGAACTATCGGAAACGTCGAGGATAGGTTTATTAATCATGGAACAGCGGGGTCAGACGTGACCCACGGTAATGATATGTACACAGTGGGCTTTTTGTTCGAGCTGGATGTTTCAATTTTGAACTTGGAGAATGATGGAAAGCTGATATTAAATAGTATTAAAAATGGTATTAGGAATTTCCAATATTTTTCTTTTGTAAACTATTAGTAAAATAATATTCAGAATTCCCAAATATTCACCCCTTAACTAATAGAAATATATTTACCATAAAATGACAAATTTTCAATTAATAATATCTGAAACTAGAAAAATGAGAAACAAACGTAATCTAAATTAAAATTTAAGACTTCAAAATTTAATTAACCAAATAATACGATGTAACTGTAATTTGAAGATTGAATTAAATATCAAGAATAATCTCTTGAAACTGATCCAACAAATCGAAGAACGAAGTCTGGTTGAAGCAGGAAGTCGACGAACAGTAAAGGCTAGTCGGTTTTCAACGGGTTAGGTTGTAAGAAGGCGAAGAAAAAACGTTTTATTGCATCGTTTCATGGAATGTGAGCAAAGAACGGAAAGGGGTGAAAAAACTTTCTAAGACAAGTTTTATCAGCGACCGGCGAGAGTCTGACCCTGTTTCCTGGCCGAGGTCAAGTGGAGAACTAGACGAAGAGCTCGCGTGTTAGATGCGAGATAAATCATTTGTACGGCTCCTCTTTAATCGAGCATACAATTAACAAGTTTAATTGGCACGGTGAAAATAGCCATTTGCATACATGAAACGTTACAGGACTTTAACTCATTAGAATGCTCGAGTTCAATTAAAACAATTTCATGACAGAAAACTTTTCCAAAATTATACTTATTTTACATTAAGTTGAAGCTTAAAGTCTAACAAAAATTACTATATAAAATGGCTGGTCATTAATTATATTGAACAATGATCCATTTTCAAATATTAATAATTAACTAACATTTGCAATGTATGTCTGAAAGAAGAAAGTACAGATATTCTAAAGCACACATTTAACGAAGTTAATTGCCGTCGAAAGTTTTATGAATGAGCCTTGAAGAAAAGTGTGAATGGAAAAAAAGGTGGCACGCATCGGGAAAACTGTGTTTCTTTTTCTATCACGAAGATCGTTTACGACAGCGTGAAAACTGTCCCAGAATTAGACGAGAAATCTCGTTGAAAACGCGTGTCAGTCGTTGATAAAGCGTCTTCTCGTGACTGGGAGCGTTCAACGAGCCGCTCCGACATGTTCTTGACACTTAAAAGGAGACGAAAAAAAAAAAGTTTCATTATTCCAAAGCGTACTTTCCTTGGAAACTGGTTGTCGATGCGTGAATATCGTCCTGACATCTAGGCTATCCCCTTTCGCGGTTCTGTGTCCTTTCTTCCTTATTTTTCCGGCCACTTTCGTTCTAATCGCGCCAACATTGACGATCATAACAGATTACCCTACACGGAATAAAAAGATAAGCGCAATTGCTCGATAACTTCTAACAGTTGCTGAAGACCAGGAGGAGTGACCCCTTACTTTCAATTTCTTCGAATTAAATTTCAGTATCTATCGTATAAAATAAAAGCTATAAAAATCAAATTCCTACGGAATCTAGAAAAACAAAATACTGGTCCCAAAAAGAGTAAAAGTAGCAGTCTCAAAGAACTCTCTAAACGTAGACAACCACGTGCTGGAACTAAACGACCGCTTTTGTCGCCGCCAATTGGGGTGAATCCCGGCGATTAAGCGACGAAATGGTCGCGTTCACGCTTTTTAGAAGATCCTCCTTAAAACACTGCGACCCATCAAAGGCGCCGTTTAGTCCAACAACCACGTGCGAGATGGAAACGTCTCCGTCCACCATCTTCATCCTCTCAAAATGTTAAAATTCGTGCTTCTAACCAGCCTCGTTACCCTATCCAACCTCGAAGAGGTGAAAATCGAGCCATCGAACGTCGAAGAGAAGCCAGTGGTAGAATTCTTCGAGGAATCACCTGAGATTTCCCTGGAATCCACAACAACCACCCAGTCCACGACCACCATAGAGACCTACGGGAAGCTCACGCTGTCCGTCCTCAACAATGTCTCCAGAGAATTCAGACCCAGCGTCCATCTGGGGGAGATCAAAGAGTCCAGGATCGGTACCAGTCCGTTCAACGACGTCCATCACATCAGGTTCGAGAACGGGATCGACCCCGCGCCTCATCAGCGCACCAACGGCCTGGGGGTCATTTATCAACCTGGACACTCGATTCAGACTGACCATCAGGCCTCCCTGGACGAGGACAGGGGCGAGCAGAACGTGTACGTGAAGTTCCAGGAACAATCGGCGGATGCGCCCAGGTTCCACTACGGGGACCAGATTTATCATCAACAGTTGGCTGAAAACGTCGGGGCGCATCTGATGGATCAACAGGTGTACCAGAACCTGGAGAAGCCGATTTACGAGCAGAATCTGGATGGTTATAAACAATTGCTGGGGAAACCGTCGAAGTTCCAAGGGAATTCGGACAAACAGGAAGTGGAGGGATATGTTGATCCTCTGAGGGGACAGTATTATCCTGGATTTTACGATCAGCAGGGATTCGTGTTCAAAAGGCCCCACGATGGTGCTGTTTATGTTCAGGAGTCGTCTTTCACCAGGACGAAAAAGTTTCCTTATCCTTTTCACCAGCAGGCCGTCGGGTATCACCAGGCAGAGATCGTTAACGAACAGCATTCGGGTTATCCTGTTAGAGAGAGGTGAGAAGGATTTGTATCAGTTTCTCTTTTACTGCTTTCACGTTTTATTTTTGTTGCTCGGACTCAGCTTTCGTTTCTGAGACGTTACTGCGTTTTCCTATTTTCCTTTCCTACGTTCCGCCATATTTCAGTCTCTTGGGTACTTTTTCTTATTTTCATGGTTTCTTCTTTTTTATTTTCCATTTTGTTTCTTAATATTATGTCAAGCTTTGCGATAAGTACACAGTTGATCGTGACAAATCATTCAATTTCACCGTTTTCCATTCCATTAACCCTTTCACTACGGTCGATTAGGACTAGAAGTATATACGGAGTGATCCAAATTCACCAGCTAGTTAAAAATTTAGAAGCTAGTGGTATTAAACAATATCAGAGAATCGATTGTTACGTACGATCATAGTCGTTCTCGTTATCTGTATATCAGTCGGTAGCGGCGAACGATAATAGTCGCTTTCGGTAACAAAAGGCTCAGGCCCAAACAATGAAACTCAATTAGCGCAACCGCTTGGCTAATTACCCTGCTGGGCTCGTTTCCAGAGTTTCACCATGGAAAAAGATCCTACGTTTAATAGGCGCGTTTCTACCAATCGGTTTGCTGGTTGCTGCTTTAACCCCGAACATCGTTAAAGTGAACAACACAACGTGAGTTATAATTTATAAGATGTTATATTTGCTGTATTTGTATCAAGTAATTAAACTGTGAAATTAAACAAATTTCGATTTATTTATTTTTTTATATAAATTTATTGGGTTAGATTATAGGACTAGGTTAAAGGGTTAAACTGGAGCTTGTTATAATTTTGATTTTAATGAATTATTACAGGGATCCTAATATCGTTTTATCGAAATGGAGGGTGGTTGATTTACCAGTGGAACATAAACAGGCTCGATTCAATGATTTTTCGAATATCTGCGAGGAAAGATCGATTTGTGAAATGATCCTAGCTGGTGGGGAAGCTGGATCCAATGCCTTGCAGAATATCCTTTGGAATTTGGCTACGAGGTACCTATAATTAACTTTTCAAGGGGTGGATTACAAGTATTTTGTTAATTTTTTAGTCTTCTGTTTTCTTTGGTTACATTTTCCTATTTTCCTAATCGAATTTTCCCCTAAATCGACTAAACCACATTAATTTTCAGAACATCTTCAACACTTGCGAGAGAATGCGGTCTCCAGGAAATTTTCGACGCTGTGAAGAAAAAGGATTGCACAACGATCAGTTGTTGAACGAAGGATAAAAGAATCAATGGGTTAATTAAGCGGACGGAATCATAGCAATTACCATGGTGAAAAATTGAAACGAACCGATGTTCAACTTTCTCCGAACGATCGTGTGATAAATGTAAGGTGGAAGACCAGAGTCTCATAGAAACTCGACAGAAAGTAGTTGCACCTATAAACTTCACCCATATCCGCGTTACTCGAATCGAATAAGTAATCGAACGTTTCCGTGTCAAAACTACGATATTCGAACGCTTTAATTACGGATTTCTTCAAAATGTCGAATTTGCACGCGTTGTTTATAATTACAGGTTGAGAATAACTACCTATTAAAAAAGTTCAAATAATAATTAATTTTCTGTGAAATAAAACCTTCTTTGAAAAATATTTCTTATGAACTTAAATATTCTGTATTTATTAAACAAATTAAGAATGAACAAAATGATGACTTAAACTCCCTCTAATTATTCACAAACTACATAATATATCACAATTATAAAAAAATAATCAAGTATTCCCATTTTTCACCACAAACTATGTAAATGGCACACCAAATCGTTTGTCCTATACCGAGGCGCGCACTAATTAAGAGAAATCAAAATGTTACAATTAATCACGTGTCTCGCTCGTTGGTGGCTCGATGAAAGTGACCGAAAGTTGATCGAACGTGGGCCAGACACCGGACGATTATTCGGGAATTCGCTGGAACGTGTCGTGTGGCCAGTTGCAGTAAGTGAAAGTAGTCACAGTGTATAAGTGGGTCAACGGTGTTCTCTATGCTGATACGGCCCAAGAATTTATGTCCCCGGGACGAGATACGGGTTATCGGTGACTGCAACGAGCTTTCACGCGCATCACAACCGCCAATTAACCAGATAACCATGCCTCTATGACAATTACTTTTTGCAAGTTCAAAGACTTTAAAATCCAAAGAACGATCTCAGAACGCCACGCGATTTAAATATTCATTCGCTAGAGAGTTCTCATCGATGGTGTCAGAAGTTTGAAATAGTATTATCCGCAGAACACGTGGATGTATTATGCATGAATTAAAAAACGAAACCGACACCGGTAATCCGCTAATAACTAATTTTATAAATGTTTAATGACATTCCGGTGATGCAATCGCGGATGAAATTTTTCACCAAATATTCGCTTTCTACAAATTTGCCTAAGTTTATTCCGTATTTTAATGACAATCAGGATGCTCGTAACTTATACCGGAAGTGGACAGATCGGTTCCCAGGGATCCAGAACTTTTGTCAGAATGAAATACCAGAGAGGCTCGAATTTCGGGTCGTCGATGTGCCTTCTCCATTTTCACTTCAGGAATGCAAAGAACGACCAACCTGTATCACCTGTGCCTGAGCGATTGATTAATGACCGACCGCTTAAATTCATCGGATGCAACGTCAAATTTCGTCCCGTTTTCTTCTAATTAACGCCCGTGCGGAAAGCTCGATCAATTAGAAGCCTTCGTAATTGGTCGATCTCGTTACCGATCGTTAATTGGCAATTTCGACGAATATTCGACGTTTTTACGTCTGAATATTTATTTTGGATTTTTACAAATTTATTAATGTAATAAAACTGGTGTGGAATGATTATTAAGTTGGATCAAAATTGATTTTGTGATCAAGAAGAAAGTCTGAAGAATGAAAATAAGATTGAACAAAGAATTAAATATAAATTGCTACTATATGCAAATTTCTCTTTAATTTTAGAAAGATCGCGTCGTAATTTTACATAATTATTATTTTTAATCCGTTTTACGATCATGCGAAGTTCGAGTGAAATCTATATCCTGAAAGCCATGAATTCCTCTTGCAAATGGTACAACCAGAAGAAAAAAAGAATTGCAAGATCCATTAATTCCATGAAACATGAAACTATCAAAGTGTTGTCAGTAACGATCGTCAGTTGTACGATCTTTTTATAGAATGAAAAAGGAAAAAAAAAGGATCCCGATGAAAGCCTCTGAAAGTCGTGTCTCGCACTAAGAATATCCCCCTTTTGATTCTCCGTGCAACACGCTCGGGAAGAAAGTCCAAGCAATTACGTCCACTTATCTCCAATTAGCTCGATCTCTTTCCTAATAAACACACTTTCGCGAAAACCTTGGCTAACATCACGTTTTGCAGACACACGGGATCGAATGGCAACGAAAGTGAGCCACTTTTTTACCCGTCGCGGTTCTACTTTTGCCGGTTCCGATGGATCGCTCGTTAAACAGAAGGATAGCTTGCAGTTTCCGGTCATCGAGGCAGATGTTGCTGGCAATTTTAAGCACTCTCTTCTTTGACTGGATTTTTAATAATGGAAGAATGCTATAGGGCTCTGATTAGAATTTTCGACAATTGGCAACCAATGCCACAAAATTAAAAGAATACAATTTTAAATAATATTACTAATAATATATGGTGAACTTATATACCCAGTGTTATTATACTCTTGTTTGACATTTTCATTCTTCATCCGAAGTGAACTCTGTTAACGAAGCATCTTACTAATTACCACGACCCACGGTTGACCCCTCGGGAACAAACGTATCGAAGTAACCGCGGAGCTAACAAAGGCGAAGATAAGTACCCCGTGTACGTGGGTCGTTCGTAATGTCGTAGGCTCGTCTTCGAGGTATGTCAAGGAAAACGAGTGTGCAACAGACATCGAACGATATTGGAAAACGTTCAGGCCTTCGTCGATCGTGTACGAACACAATGGTGGCCGTGCGTGTTCATAATTTTTAATCGCCCAAGACACCGCGAGGCCGTCGAATTCTATCCAAGGACGATCTACCCACCTGACACCTTAATACACCTATTCCTGATACACCTGAATCAAACGGTACGAAAGATTATACAAGGTGTCCCACCTGGGCCTGGCCAACTCTTTTCGTAACAAGACCTTGAACTAACGTATCTTCCATGATAAAATCAAATTAAATTTTTATTCTGATGATGATGGCTTTATGGTAATAACGGCTTTATGGTATTGACCAAAAAAATTGTCGAAAGTGAACGAATTATCCACGCTGAATGGCACACATTCAAAACGTTTCCAGGAAAAAGAAAGTGGCCACTTGTGAATAATCCACCGTGTCACGACCTTTCACGACCTTACCCGTGTGTTATGGGAAGTGATTTCGCGGTGTGGTGACCCAATGGGACAGTTAGAAGCGTGTAGCGGAGAAAATTCAACGACTTTCGCTGCTCAAGGGCAATGAAGAGACGGAAGAAGACTTTTACGTAATCTTGTAGTTTCTATTTATGGCTAATAATCCGACTATTCTGTTTACAGACTGGAAATTATTTACTGTGTACAGGGTACACTTGGGTGCACCAGATGCTTCTTTAGGTTATGGGGAATTGGAGAGTCTAGGGACAATGATTATGATACTGAAGACAATACTACTATATGACACTGGTAATACTAAAGGTATAACCTTTAAGGTTGGGTTAGAATATTGTTATAATAGCCATTAATACTCTTTAGTCATTCCTATTATTAATAAAATACTATTAATTATTATTATAGATATAATAGATACTGAAAGAGGATGTGTAAATAAAGGTTTGTTTCAGGCCGGACAAGAAATTACGCTGACTGTGCATCGTCTTCATTGGCGTTGTCGTCGAAAGACTCGATAGACTTTCACTGGCAGGTCCTTGAACCCGGTGTACTGGCACCTTAACCGTCTCTTCCGGTTCGGCCCCACCGGGTCGTCGTTCGTGAACTTGAAAACCGGACCACTCGCTGTCTCAAAGTTTCGCGAACTCTCGTTTCACGTGCGTCACCCTCCTCGAAAGCTCGCACAGCTGTTCTGTGAAAGTGGCCTACCAACCATCAACGTATCCCCTTCAAAACGCCATTTTTCCTAACCCTTTCTTTAAACGTAGTATTTAGTTGGTACAGGTTCGAATTATTAATAATTTTGAAGGGTGAGGTACTTTCCTTGACATTATTTCACTACCATTATCATTTTTTAATACGCTATCATCTTCACCATCTTCACTATATAATCCACTATTCCCAATTTCTAATATTACATCAAGTTCACCAAAACCTGAAGAAGCCTGTCAGTCACCGAACCTCCCCAAGAAATTAAGAAACAACCCCTCGTATAATATCCTAACAATCCCAATACTTCAATTCCTTTCATTCACAAATTAACCAATCGAAGAACTAGCGAGGGGTTGAAGGAACGGTTCGAACAATCAAGGCATAGGTGCGCTCGAAGGTGCACGCTGAAAGGGTTAATCGACGGGGGACTGTGGCGACGGAAGAAGGCGAAGGCGAAGGCGATCGCGGGAAGTAGGTCGTGGAGAAAGAAGTGTCGGTCCTTCGTCGCAGACACGAGGAGCCGCCGACTGAGCGCCTCCGTCAGTCTCGCGAAGATATTCCGGGAGTCAACAGGTGCGTAACAGTGGCCCCAGCTATCTGTTCCCCTCTTCGTCAAAAATCCTCCTTTTTCATCGTCTTCCAATCGTTGTTCGCCAAATTTCGTACGCGTAACATGCGGATCTGAGACACGAATTCGGAAGACTCTTCTTTTCGCTGCCTTTGGACGTCCATCGATATCCACAGAGAAATGGACAAAATAAAGGTAACGTACTCTTCTTCCTTCTTTTGTTGAAAATAGTTTTGTTTCTTGGAGGAACAATGGATGCATTGTTCCACGGTTCAGGAAGTTCTTATGTTATATTTTCTTTCTTTCGTCGCCGTGCAATTAAACGGCTGACAGTTATTTGTACGGGACATTTTTCAAGACTTGGAGAACGAATTTGAATAGGAATTATTTTTATATGCAAAACTGATTCGTGGATCGGGTCATTTTTATTTTTGATTTTTTCTTTTGGTTAAAGGTGTGTTTTTTTTTCATGTAACTGTAGGATTCGTTAGTTGTTAGAGCATCGTGTTCCTTCGGTTATTCAACGCATTCCTTGTGTTCACTTTCTCGAGAAATCGTACAATTTTTTGCTGAATAACACCGCTTCCTCGACAGTTCCAGCACTTCCGTGGATTTTTCATTGTAAAATGTTTCTTCGATATTCGAAGCTTCGTGGAATGTTAAACGCGTGACATGTCGCTTTCTATACGGTTTATCTACGCGTTCTCGATGGCCATTTCCGGTTGGCCTCGGCGGTAAGAATCTGGAGGAATTCGCGAGGGAATTCTGATAGGAATTCGAGGAAAAGTGTTACGAAATTACGGCGAGGATTGTGTAGAAAAATACACAAGGATAAATCAATTGCGAAATTGATAATAAAATTGATAATAAAAAATCACCAAAGTCACCAAAGTACCTAGATAAATGTAAAGACCAGCAAGGTATAAAAATATGGTTAGCAACGACGTTAATTACGATAGGATGAACGCATGCCCGGAGGCTTTCTGGAGCGGAAACGCAATGGGACACGGATCGGGGCCATAGCAATCCTCATGGATCGTGCACTTCCTTCGACAAAACGTGCATTAATCGCGTATCGTTCATTAGCTCGATCGACCTTATAATTTACCTGTTCCCATAAGTTCGATAATTCACGAGCAAACGTACGATTTCATGCTTCGACAATCCATTTACGTGAAACGGATGGAATTCTCTTCTTCTTCTTCTTCTTCTGGTCGTCTAATTGAAATGGAAATTAGACTGGTTCGTGATACGAAATGACGAGGATGAACAGAGAATCGTTGATGAGTTTGGAAAGTTTATATCAGGATACGTCTGGCTTTTGATTCTTCAGGATTTCTGGAATTTACCTTGAAATTTTTTACTCTTCTGCGTGGCAGGTCGTTTTTTGGATCATCATTTAGGGGATTAAGAGCTGCATTTGAAATTCAGAGGAAGAATTCGGTGAATTAAGAAAAGATTTAGATTGGTTTTTGGAAATCTTTTCAACGACAGGTTATCTATTTTGAGAATCGTCGATTTGTTTTATATTGAAATTCCAAAGTTTAGGTTTTTTCAATAATCTTAACTCAAACATCAAATTTGCAGTAATTTGATATAAAAAGATCGTCTAAAATTTCTTCCTCCCCAATTAACCCTTTCAAACTAGTAGCACTGGTGGTACACCACCCTCCTGTATTAATTCATTTTCGATAAGAATCGATTAAAAGATGATCGAACTCGTTTCCAAAGAATTTCCATAAATGGAATGAACAATGGGTCAACGTTTTTCTCGTCGTGCATCACTGGTCGATCGAAAGTCAGCAGAATGGAAAAAGTGGATCGTCTTGTGTACGAACCTGCATAAACACACTCAACCTAGCTTGGGGAAAGCATGTCGTTCCATTTCACTTATCCATGGAACTCGATTCCTGATCCATCCCCCTTCTCGTATTTTTATTATTTTAATCATTTTTCATTCGTCACATTCAAAACAGTTCCTAACTTTTTAAAGAATTCTTGTAATCTTTGTTGGGGTGTGGGGGTGCAGACTTTATGATACATATTTAAAAAATTTGAAATCTAAGAATTTTCTAATCCCCTAATTGCCAAAATTGTTTGTAATTCTATAAAATAAAAGAAAATGGATCGAATGTTACAGATACAGGGATATTATAATAAGGAAGATGATTTGCTAAAACATCCTCGTAACAAGTGTGCATAAAATTAAAATATTTGATGAGACTTCGTCCGATCGCAATGAATAATAGCTGTCTTAATAATAGAAAGTATCTAGTCACACGGTTACTGCATCACTATTTTCTAATCCCGGTAAAGAATGCCAGCAATTTCTTTCAGCTATTAAATTTCTCCCGTTGTGGAATCTCTCTTGATTCCACATATGACTTCCTGTACCGTGAAACACGTGTAGATTAAATTATTCAATTAAAATATAAGACAATGTTACCAGGTACTAAGTTCCCATTTGTTATCGACATAAGATACTAAATTACTCTAATTATTATTATTATAAAATAACTAAATTTCTATAATTACTGCTTCCATAAGGCACTCCAGCATTTTTACAAAATAAAATTGGAAAAATAAATTTTCAGAAAATAAGAATGAGCTAATTTCTGATTACCTGTTTTAGATAACGTTGTTCCTGACACTGCTGAGCCTGATAGTCTTCAGCTCCAGCATGGCGGACCTTCCAAAGCCGAGCTACGCCAGAACCGTGTTAAAAGTCTCCAGAAGTCTTCCAGGCGAGACGGAAGAACTAAAAGTGCGAACCAGCGAAGGAAACGTAGCCACGTTAATCGTCAAACGACGGGACAAGACCAGCGACCACCCTGAAGAACCTGCAAAAATCAATTTCCAAGATACAGCCACCAACGCCTCCTCCTTAAACTCGTCCAAAACGACGAGAAACGAATCGAGGACGAAGGAGGACATCAGGAAGCTCGAGGAGGCTCAGATCGAGCAGATCAGAGCCAAACTGTCGGACTCGGATGTTGAAAAAGGACTTTCGAAGCCTGAAAACGTGTCACTGAATGAAAAAAACAATGTCACAGAAAATAAACCCACGAACATCGATTACGGAAGTTGGACGCCTCTGGGCACCGACGGAAGAGCCGTGCAGTTGCAGGAATCGACCACTGAGGAGTACCAGAGCTGGAAGCCTCTTCCGGCTGACCCGAAAACGACTGATGAAGAACGAACGAGCTACGCCAGGTTCGACTCGGTTTTTCCAGCTGGAGGGCTCCTGTTGCCCAGACATTTCCAAGACAGGTCCCAGAGGAAGCTGCAACTGAGCGAGGGAAGCGAGGAGAGGATGCGATACGCGTTTCTGCCTCATCAGGTTCAGTCGACGAGGACGAACATCGGTGCGAATTTGTCGAAGAACAGGAACGCGAAGAACGTGCCGCCGGAAGTGATCGTCAGATCGGAGATCAACGTGAAATCGAGCCCGAAGAGGTCGCCCATGACGCTTGATAATGATGGGACACCCGTGATCCATGGGAAGAGAGTGCCTGATGAGCCCATTGATAAGATTCAAACCTGGCGCAATGCCAGGGTGATTAATAATAAATTGATTCATGATCGGTTGAACGATGAGCAGGCGGAAGGGAATATGGATTTCTATCCGATAGAGAATGCGGACAGGCAGAGGTTCGAGAGGTTCTTCAAGAATGTTAATCGAAGGTGGGTTTGGGATGGGGAGAATTAGTTTTTGTTTTGGTGTTAATTTTTTGAGTGGTATATTTTGATTAGGGTTCAGTATTGTGAAGACATTGGGTTTACTGAGTAATAATTTTAAGTGTCAATTGCTAATTACTAACTTTCAAGCACCCACTGCCAGCTACCAGTTGCCAGTTAGGTCTAACTTGCCAACCACCAATTACAAACTTACCACTATTGCCATTAATTACAAACAACAATAAAAAGACTCAAGAATCCATATTATTATTAAAAAATATGTACACTCGCAGATACGGCAAGGACAGCGATGAGGAGGGCAAGAACGTGTTCTTCGAGTGGGATCCGAAGAACTACAAGAACGAGGCCCTGAAGGCGGAGGTGTACGAACCAAGGAACGACAACTACCGTGCCAGTACTCACAAGAGGATGCTCCACCCCGACGGGGTGACCGTGTACCCTGTATCTCAACTCTACACCCCAGAGAGTCAAAAAATCGCGCCTGTAGCCTTGAAACCAGGTGCCAGGGCGCCCGTCCTCCAGTACGCCCACCCAGAACTGGGCGTGCAACCGGCGAAGATCCTGAAGAACGAGAAAAGACGTCCAGATAACTTCCCTGAGAACCAATACTCCTTCACAGAACAAAGACAGAAGAAGAAGTACGTCTTGAACGACAAGAACATCGTGGACACCTATACCACGAAGAACTACTACCCTAATCAACACTTCTACGGCCTGAAGCGGCCCAGCGACGCGCCCTTCTGGGTGAAGATCTCCGAGAACCTGAAGAACCAGTTCTCCACGGGCGTCGAGAAGGTCTCCCAGTTCACCAGGCCAGTGATAGACCCTCTGGTGGAGGCCACCCACAAGATCTCCCAAAACCTGGGCCTGTCCAAGGGCAAGGAGGCCCAGGAGAAGTTCGACACCGTCGCTTCCGGCAGCAGCATTCTCATCCCTGCTCTAGGACTCATGGCTTCCGGTGCAGCCCTCGGAATAGGAGCCGTGGCCGTCGGAAGGTACCTGGACGTCGACGTCCTGAAGCGATCCAGCGAGGGGCTGACGACGGAAGTCGAGTACCAAAGGTCCCTGGACCCTAATCAACCCCTCCTCAAGGAACTGAATGACCAGGGGACGGTGTACTTCCTGGAGCAGGTCGAGGAACGAGCCAACTCAGGACACAAGGACGAAGCTAAACCTACAGATAATGGTGTCCTGTTGATCGTCCAGGACAAGAAAGACAAACCAGGAAGCGAGAACAAAGATGATACCAGAAGAAGGCGTAGCCTGGACTACCTGGACATCTTCCAGGCGGAGAGAAACCTGAAGAATCTCGTCAGGAACAAACGTCTGCAGAGAAAGGGGGCTGATTCCATAAGCGAGATCGTGGAGATCGACCTTCCTGGTCATCCTGAGGGGAACATCGACATCACCGAGTTCCTCATTCCAAGGAAGAGTACTCAGAAGGGGGACCACGAAGAGGACAACAAAGATGCTGATATTCTGATCGTCGAGGACGGGTCGAAGCCTTTTGAGCCGCTGGAGAAGAGTCTGGCTACTGATAACATTGAAATGGTGCCCTCGAAGGAGTCCACGGTGGACGAGACCAGGAATTTCGTGGATGGAAGGAACGAGAGGCGGAGGAGGAGCGTGGACAGTGATCAGGAACTCGAGGACGCCCTTCAGAACCTGGAGAATTCGGAGGTTGCTGAGGTGGCGCACACGGACGGCGACTGGACCAACACCCCCTGCGCCAAAAGGCTGTTCTGCGACGCCATGATCCAGAGGGGTCCCGACGCTGTGACGATGATGGAGAAGAAAATGGCCGCGCTTCTGGGTCTGTGAGTATCGGCTGGGAATTGCTTTTTTACAGAGGGAAAACAAGTGCGCCAAATGGGGGATAAGTTACAAAATAACAGGAAGGATTACGTTCGTTGCTCTAGTTAGCATACGGTTATGTAGCTGGCTATGTTTGGATAATGGACTTTCGTTTTCGCGGATGAGGAAATGGCGGGGAAAACTCGCGGACCGATTTGGTCTTGGGAACAGAGAGAAGTGTTGCTTTCGGACGATTTTGTCGCAACTGGGGTGATACCGTGGTCGTAGAGGTTTGAACACTTGAGAGATTTGAGTTGACTCGAGATCTGAATAATTCGAATAATTTGGATCCTAATATTCCTAGCTTCAAATTTAATTTTCTACTAATCTAATAAAAAATTATTAAGGTATTAGTATTTTAATTAATTGCAAGGTATAATTTTTCTGTGAGAAAAACACTTCAAAATTAAAGGTTTGATACTATCGCCATGACGAACAAGACAAAATAAAATAGTTAAATTCGAGCGTGAATGATTGACAGCAATTCATTAGAAAGGCTCGAAAGGTGAGGCTATCGATAATAATTGATGACTAACGGGACGATTCGATGATCGTATATAATTAGTTGAAACTAACAACCATTTGATAATTCGAAAGTCGATGTTGAATCATGATCCACTGCCCTCGGGCCAGGAAGTTGTATTACAAATAAGATTTTAATTCTTTTCTAGTCAAAATATTTGACACCATAAGAACCTTCTGTACAATCTTCTATAAGTTTTTCAAAAATATTAATTTGGACTAAGAATATAGTAACAATTTTGAAACTAATCGATTAATCGTAAATGTTTAAAAATTCAAAGTGGTTCATTGTTAAGAGTTCAAAAGGCAATGGTTGTAAATGGATGCAAGAAGAAAATCAAAGAACATTCAGACCAGTCTGGACGGAACCATAGCGAGAAACAGATAACTTTCTTCCAGCTTTCGCCGGCGACGTCCTACTGACTGATTCGACTTTTACCTCTTAGCACAGTTTCACTTTGTGCATACACACACACACACACACACACACACGTGTACACGTCGTGTACAATACTGCCTCGTAATGGGCCATATTCAGGACCTTTTTTTATCAGCTTTGGCACAAGTACTATGATCCAGAATTAGAATCTTCGATCAATACAATAATTGATATTGATTAATATTTAGAAATCTTTAGAAATTTATATTATTTGAAATTATAAATAATTATTAAAAATAAAATTGTCTTATCAACCCTTTAATTTACAGTACCAAATTTAATTTTCTAGTAACATTATAATGTTACAATTTTCATAAATAATTGAGGCGTTTATATTTTAATTAATTTTATCCTCAGAAAAAATGGTTCGTCATTGAAGAATAAATTTTTAAATAAATGTAATTTTAGAATTCAACCTGGAGCAGCTGTCCAAGTGTCGAGCCACTTCCAGCAGGTGATGGACGCGGTACGAAGACACGACTGTTCCAGCTTCCTGTGCCCTCAGGCCAGGCCAGGGAACGTCTTCTTCTAGGTTCAAAGGACTCGCCCTAATCGTGAGCTTCCTTCGAGGAAAGCTGAACTGATGAATTCGTTGATTTCAAGAGCGGTGAAAGCGTTTACAGCACGAACCGATCGTGATTTCTATCAACGTTGCTAAGGTGCTTTCGTTTCGATTCGTTTTACGATTCCGCTTTGTTCATTGACCCCTCAGAATTATGTTGGGGTCACATATGACCCCCTCAAAATTAAATTCATAATTATTCTGCTCAAAATTAGGTAGTTTTTTAATTAGCACTACTCTTATAAATCAATTGACAATTTTTAATTTAAGAATTGCTTTATAGGTGATTAATTCAAATTAATGTAAATTAAATTTAATAAGTCAAGGGACTTACTGATTGAAATGAATTAATATCGTGAATCGTAGAAGCGAATCGAACGAAAATCGACAGAATTTTGTGAAATCGGTAACGATTTCCCGCCAAAACTTTGTAAATATTCGCCAGTCTATTTAACGCGCAATTATCATTAATTAGTAATTTAAGGAGCTACGAATAAATAGTTGTTAAGATGTAGAATAATGAAGAGATCGACAACAGATGGTTAACAACCCTTTAAACATCTTTACAAATTTTTTCTGTAAAATCTTATGAGTTTTTTGAGAAGCATATATCATCAGAAATTTGTAGTAAAAATTAATTTCTACAGAAAGTGTAAATTAAATCATCTCGTTATTCAACAGATTATTTATTAAAGTTTTACGTATACGAACATATATATTACCAATAAACAGTGTGTTTCCTCTTTTTATAGTATCTTTAACAAAACGATCAATTCTATCATTTCATTTACTGTAAATAAATTATCGAGTATGCGAGAGGAGAATCTTGTGTTCTGTACACAATTCGGTGTTACTGAATAAATTAATTTATACGTCCATCGAGTGTGTCTCTTAATAACATTTCCATCCCTCTGAATTTAATATATTAATTAAAATGTTGAAATAACTGTTCCACAAAAAATGATAGGTGGTTGCTCTGCTATTATCACTTCGGTACTAAGCAAACGAACGAAGTACAAAGTTCCATCAACCCTCGTAAACGAACTACCAAACGTAGTTCGCTAAGCAGCGCTGAATTATTCAAGCACACCTTCTCGATGTTCGATCAATTTAAAGACGACGAAAAAAGAAAAGAGGGAATTGTTCTGAGCTTGTTACGTTCAACTACTACCAGAGACTTTTCTTAACTTTTGAATACTTTTCAGGGCAGGGGAGGCTTCTGACTTTTTAAAAGCATGAACATCCCTCTCGAAACGTTCGAAGACTAAAAAATAGTTCTCGCCAGTTGTCTGATCGCGTGGTTCGAGGGAAGAGCAGATGGAAACCGAGAAAGGTACTGATAAGTGTTATATAACAAGATATTACATTTTTTTGTAATTTTAGGGAGATTTTGATGATTTCAAATTTGATGGTGTTGATAATTGAAGAATAACACAAAACTGACGAGAATAAAATGCAACGATAATTGACAGTTGAATTAAATTGCAATTTGATCAAATTTACACCAAAGCTCGAATTTCCCCAACTTTAGTTATCAAGGCCAAAATTCATCCTAATCACATTAACTAAAAGCTATAGGAATGATTTTACCACGTATTCACGAAGTAACATCTGATCACATTTTAAAGTGAATTAAACCCCCTTAGATTTGAAAATGGCTCTTGGATGGAACCGATGGAACATGAACGTAATCGGTATTTGGCCGGATCCGTTCACCAACAGGAAATATTCGGACGGATTCAAGATGATAATAACTATAACGCTGCTGATGTTATTTGCAACTCTTCCACAAAATGCAAATTTATTTTTCATATGGGGAGACATTGAATTGATAACCGAAAATTTATCCATCGCTAATATACCTGGTATTAACGTGTTGATGAAGGTGTTCTTCGCTTGGCATCACAGAGACGGTACGTACGATAACGCTCTATCATGTCGCTCTATCAACATTTTTAACAAATTTTATCTATCCAAATACTCAATGATTAGAAAAATAAATAAATTTCTATGAAAATTCAAGGATGGTTCAAATAACCTGTGAAAGCCTATTTTCCTTCTCTCAAAAATGTTCCTGTGTACCAAAAAAAAATGTCAAATCATGTCAATCGTGTCAATCAAATCGAATATTTATCGACAGCCTTAAAGCTCATCATGAAAACTTTTTACGACGACTGGTACGAACGAAAAACGAAAGAAGAGCAGGAAATCATGAGAAAACACGCGAAGATTAGTAAAAATGTATCGGTCTGGAGTTCCACGGTGACGATGATGATGGAGACGTCGTACATTACTCTTCGATTATTTGTTATCGTCACAGGCGATTGGGAAAAGGAGAGAACCGATCATTTGTGCATTTACCCTGGATATTTCCCTTACGATCTTCGACGAATCCCGTTTCTGGTGTTCACTCTCATAGGCCAATCGATTATCGGATACATGGCCACGATCGCTTACACCACTGTCGACGCGTTCGTCGCCATGTTGGTGATACACATATACGCCCAGTTCGAGATTGTGAAGATAAAATTGGAGAGGCTGATGGGTGATCAAAATTCTGGAAGAAATTCGGATCTGATTCGAAAGGAATTGGCTGAAATTATAAACAAACATGAATGTCTGAATCAGTGAGTGATTGTTGAAGATATTCCTTGTAGATTTCAAGTTCTTTTTTTAATTGAATTAAATTAAATTGTTATTCAATTTTACTGTTACTGAATTTCAAGTAATAACTTTGCAAATATGGATTTAAAACAGAAATTTTTATTAGAATTTTATATAATCTATATTTACGTAAAATTATTCATTTAAGATTTGTTGCTACGGTCGAAGAATGCTTCAACAAGCTGCTACTCATGCAAATGTTGCTCTGCACAACTGAATTATGTTTCCAAGGTTTCTTATTCTTCAACGTAAGTCATTTTATATCAGAAAAATGTATTTGAATTTGTATCATCGGATTAAAATGAATAAATCTGAATAGGTGATATTAAAAAGCGAAAATGGAATATTCAACGTACAAATGATTTTCTTTGTGCTCTTTGTAATGTTCATTCTTGGTCACATATATATTTATTGTTATATAGGTGAAATGCTTATTGTTCAAGCAAGTATTTATTTGTATTAAAATGATATAAATATAATTTGGATAATTAACCTTAATAAATGAAATACATTGCAGAATAATGAAATAAGTAACGCGGCGTACAAATCGAGTTGGTACAACGTTTCACCAGTGGAAGCCAAGAATCTTTTATTAATTATGAAAAGATCCCATCGACCCCTTAATCTGACTGCAGGGAAGTTTAGTGTCTTTTCCTTAGAATTATTCAGTAACGTAAGTATTCATTCAGACTTAAAATCCGTTTGTAATAAAAATATAAATGTCAGGTTTATAATATTTGAAGTGTAAGGGGTGTAATTCGTCAAGGAAGAAAAATGATAGAAAATATCAAAAATCTTCCCCTTTTAGATCATAAAAACAGCAATGGGGTACCTTTCGGTTCTGCTGACGGTGGCAAGCAACGATTGAACCACCAGAAACAACCAACAAAATGTTAAATAAAATGTAACAATCTACAGGGAGTACTCAGAAGCATCCTAAAAATTTCAATACCAACTTAGAAACCTGTACCGTAGATGCACCACAGAATAATGTATCGAACGTTCACTGACTCTTCACATAGATCAAAATATATATTGAATGCTTTTCGAAAATTTTAATCCCAGACCTCTTTTCCTCCACTCAAAATCTCCAAAATATTTTTACTGCCTTCTGTAGTTGCTTGGAAGCGAGTAATCTTACGAATAAACACCAGAAAGCTTCAGACACATCGATCGTTCGTTCGAATAAATTTGTAATCGCGATCGCTGGCGAAAATTCGACACGGAATCAAAGTTTGTTTTCATATTTTTGCTCGAACCGAGGAAAGAGTTGAAATTACAGGTTGACGAAGTTAGCAAAACTTCTTGGACAGAAAGGTTTGCTGAGACGCAGCGATGAATATGTTATGAGCCACGATCTGCTGCGAAAGGGTTGGAACGCAAGGGTTGATGTCAGTCGTCGAAATACCTCTGTCGTGAAATAATCGAGATATCAAATTCAATGTTGACAAAAGTTTCAAATTTTCTGCAGTAAAATCTTGTACTTTCGTGAATTTTATTTAGTTTTGTTTCCAAATTTGCAAAATATTGTTTTTAAATTTGTAAGTATGTAAAATTTATATTCTAATCTTTTAAATTTCTGGTTTTCAGTTTAGCAACATTTTAATTTCTAGATCAAACTTTTAACTTGGATGATTGATATCTTTCAATGGTTTCCATTTCTCTCAAAGCTAATTCGATCAGTGAATTATTAAAATCGATTGATGAATTATAATGAACTTCGAAATGGGATGGAATCGTTTCAATTTGATGTTGTTGGGAGTTTGGCCAGAACCAGGAAGGATTTCGATTCGATCGAGTTTGATATCGAACTTGATATTTTGGTCGACGGCATTCCTGACTTTTACATTCATCTGCGCCCCCCAGGGTGCTCATTTGATATTAAAATCGACCAATTTGGATGAGGTGATCGAGAATTTGTCGATCAACGTGCCCATCATGTTTGCTTTGATCAAACTGATCGTCTTGCGATATCATAAGAAAGGTAATTGATAATGTATTTTACTAAACTAGGTTGTAATACTGAAATTTTCAAAAATCAAATGGTAGGTTTTGGTAATTTCATATCTAATACGAATAAAACATGTTTTATAGTAAATTACGTGTGTTGTTAGCTGAATGCAAAGGGTTGATAATTTCTAATAATAATCATTACTAAAATTACTAAAAACGAATTCTTCTGCAAATAATTGAAACATCCCCAGCTCTAGCAACGCTGGTGGGCCAGATACTGGACGACTGGTCGGAACCAATCACCAATCGAGAACGCGAGGCGATGCTGAAGAACGCAAGGATCAGTCGAAAGATATCGATATCAAGTTCCATCATGTCATACGTGATGGTGTCCACTTTTATATTCCTGCAATCGTGGACCAATTTAAAAGGCTCGTCGGAAACTGGCACCAGAGGACTTCTACATCCTGTAACCCTACCCTACGACCACACCAGGAGTCCAAATTTTGAGATCACTTGGCTGGGACAATTTATCCCCACCATACTAACTTCGATTTCGTATTCTTGCTTCGACACGTTCCTTGCCACTTTGGTGTTGCATTTGTGCGGCCAACTGAACGTTCTTCGCTTGAAACTCGAAGAGATTGTTCGTACGACGAGGAAGAACAATTTCTCGATGTTTTATCAAGAATTGGGATCTATCGTGCACAGACACAATCAATTGGCTAGGTTCGTAGAGTCAATTGTATGTCTTTTTTTAAAATTTGTTTGTACGAATACTTTTAAAAAACTGTTAAGGATATTAATAATGAAATTTATGGATTTTTTGTAAAGGTATGCGGTGGTAGTGGAAGATTGTTTCAATTTGACGCTACTTATTCAAACGTTAATTTGCACGGCGATGTTTTGTCTAACTGGATATCGTATGATAACTGTAAGTTGATATTCGAACATAAAATATTAATTGTTTAGAAATTTGTAAATGTCTTTTTACTGCAGTCTGTGAGTCAAGAAGAAGAGGATGTACCTATTGTTGGATTAATATTTTTCATTATTCATGTCATTTACACGGTACTCCATTTGTTTATTGATTGCTATGTGGGCGAAATACTTCTGGGAAATGTGAGTTGTTTAGTAAATTAAGTTTTTCAAACTAATATCCTTAGTTTTCATTTTAGTATTTTTCTACTTAGAATAAATACTTCAGTGTAATAATTTCATTTTCAGAGTACTCGAATTGGACAATCGGCATACTATTCCAATTGGTATAATCTGCCATCGAAGCAAGCTGTTTCATTAATTATCGTGATCTGTCGTGCCGAGACACCGTTTCAAATTACCGCCGGAAAATTCAGCCCCTTCTCCTTCGAACTTTTTAACGCCGTGAGTTTAAATAACAACAAATTTCAAACTCAAAAACTTAAAAGTTTCTAAAAACTATGAAAAATATTTCAGGTTTTGAAAACGTCTGCAGGGTACCTTTCAGTGTTACTAGCTATGAAGGATCGATTAGTCGAAGAGACATAATTCCTCCAATTCATATAATCACTAGTCCCACGAATCATAGTAAACATTTTTTACATTTATCAAAGAATTAATTTATACCTCACATTAGATACAAATCTTGTTTCAATAAAAAGTGTTTAATAATTAAAATTCCATAAATCAGATTACTTACCAGATATTATGAAATTCGCGGTGTAATGTGTTAAGTTCTCTCCCAATGTCACCCACGAAATGCACCCTTATTCGAAATAAATATTCACAAAGATAAAGTTTATTTGCAAAAAGGAGGGAGTTTGTAAATCGATTAAACTAACGCGAACTACCCCTACGTCTTCCCGATCAGCTTATAAATAATTATGCACAACCATCGATGGTGCACCCCTGTAATATCACGTTCAAACTTATCTGAATTGTTAAGAACCCGATGTCAATGAATAATTGATCCTCTTCAACATTTTCTATGCACGAACGGAGCATGCGTTCAGAAAAGGAACGAAAATGAAGGGATGTCTTCGAAGAAAATGGGTTATTCAGTTAAAGGAAGTTATGGGGATGGTTTCGATGGATGGTCTATCAGGTAATTTGTTACATTAACGAATAAATATCTAAATTATTGGAATTTCTTACAACCCCCACCAGAATAGACATTTCTTTAAATATAAATTGCCATAATTTATAAGTGATGAGACCACATACTCAGTTTCGGTATTTCGTACGATAGATTTGAAATATGTTTATGGTTGGAATCTCTACACGATGAAGTTTATTGGTATCTGGCCAGAGGAAAGGAGATGGAATCGACCGTCTAGTTACCTGATACTAATAGCAGTGTTAATGATGCTGTGCTTCATTAACGGCCCGCAAACGATCAATCTTTTACTGATTTGGGGTGACATGAACTTGGTGGTGGAGAATTTGTCAATGGGAAACATCACGATCATGATTTCTCTTCTGAAGACCATCGCCTTTTGGGTCAATGGCAAAGGTTTGTGAAAAACAATTCGATACAATAATATTTCATCAAATTTCTTCAAAACTGTCTATTTCAAAAGATTCCAATATGCAAATAATTTATATTAATTGCACTGGAAAAGATCAATTTTCAAAGGCCACATTAAAACCTAGATTTTATTTTAATTTAGAAAATAACCTAACATTTCCTTGAACAACTCCCCTAAAAAAGCTACGATTTCTTCTAAAACGAAATCCATAAAATGGCGTCAAAGGTCTCCTTCTTTTCCAAGCATTGAAGTTTCTACTGGAATGCATGGCCAAAGACTGGAGCAAATCGATGCCGGCCGAGGATCGCGAGTCCATGAACGAAATCGCGCGAATCAGCAGAAAGATCATCACCAGGAGCACCATAATGTGCAACACCGTGGTCGTGTGTTACGCTGTCCTGCGATGTTTCTTTATAAAACACACCGACAACAAGTTACTCTTCCGTGCCTATTTCCCCTACGACATCAATGTCAGTCCGAATTATCAGCTGACGCTGTTTGCTCAATTAGTGGCTTGTTTTTACGCGGCTATTACCTACACAGCTGTGGACACCTTCGTGGCCATGTTAATGTTACACGTGTGTGGACAATTGACTAATTTGAAAAGGGACATCAAGAAGCTTTCGGTGTACGATGAGATCAATTTCCGGTCGAGGTTGAAGAAAATTGTTTGCAAGCATGAATATCTGAGTAGGTTCGTAAAATTAATGATAATTATTATTAATTAAAATAACGATTCAAAGTTGGAAATATGTTCAAGTCAAAATTGATTAATATAAATCTTAAAAAATTGCTTTAGCACCGATGGTCTCTAATTAACATTTTCTTTCAAGGTTTACGATAACGATAGAAAATTGCTTCAACTTGATGCTTCTGCTTCAGATGATAGGTTGCACTATTCAATTATGTTTTCAATGCTTTCAAGCTATCATGGTAGGAAATAACAATTTTCTTTTAAAAAACAGAATGTCTATATACCAGATTGTTTTTATTTTATATATAGTCGTTTGGAGTCGAAGAAAAAGAATACTTGATCCTTCAAGTCGGTTTTCTACTAATTTATGTAGTTTACGTGATGTTACACCTGTACTTGTACTGTTACGTAGGCGAAAGACTTACTGTCGAGGTAAAATCATTCATAATTTTTATATTTTCTAACAATAAAGTTGTTTGCAACTTGATTGACAAATATTTATCTCTCAATTTTTCAACAAAAATTTATTACTAACTAGAGTCTCGAGGTAGCCAACGCTGTCTACGATTCCGAATGGTACAATTTACCAGCAAAGAACGCGAAATTGTTTATACTGATCATACGTCGGGCAAAAGTGCCGTTGCAAATCACCGCAGGCAGATTTTGTTCTTTTACATTGGAACTTTACTTTCAGGTGAACAATCACGAGCAACCTCTTTGCATTAAATATATACTTAACAATTTTTGTCTTTTATTTCACGAAAACACTTCTTCTGTTTCAGATCTTAAAAACCTCGATGGGTTACATTTCCGTCTTATGGGCAATGAAGGACAAATAGACAATTCTTACAACTCAGTGTAATAAACCGAACTAAAAATTATTTTTTCTAATATATTTTAAATACAAAAAATGCTGATAAGTCTTGTACCTTCAGAATTGATAAAATAAGTTTGTTTGAATAAGAGGAGCGAGTTTACGAGAGAAATCGTAAGTTGTACGAAAGGGGAAGTAATAAAAATGTACAGTATTAACAAGATCCTTCGAGTATGCAACGAAAGTTTGTAACATATTATTTTCACTGCAATTTCATCCCCCTCCAAGCTCATTGGTAGTCGATTGGTGAACCAGACACGCAACCCCTGTATCGATGAATCATTGAAAAGATCATCCACTAACCATCCTTTTGACCCTGTGCACTCTGTTAACCCCCCTGCAGCAACATGTAATTTACTAGAAAATGTTTAACGTGGAGGGCCCTCGAACTAAATTCAACCCTTATTTGACTTAAGACAGAAGCATTTCTGCTAATTTATGTTTAAATTCTCTTAATATTTCGAGTGAGAATTGTATACCGAATGAGTTATGGCACGGACGTCCCATCAATCGAAGGATAATCGATCGACATCCATCAAGATTCACGGATCGAGTAAAAGTTCACGGGCTTTCACCGCTTATTTCCGTCGGGCAGAAAAGAAAGTGTGACCAACCATCGGCGGACGGTTAAATGAATGTTATTAACAATCGTGCGCGACGTCACAATGGGAGAAAACAGGAGGAGACGTTGACCATCCTCGGTTTGATGCGCACAGATAAAGAAAGACGAGCTGGATTTACGGTTTGTTGGCGAAGCAAAAGGTAGCCTTATAAGAATCACTGTTTCTCAACCGCTATTCACTCGTCGTTCTTTCATTTGAGAAAACACAACGGTTTCGTGGCATTTCTCGAGTATTTTTCAGAGATGTTAAGGGTGGAGTTTTTTATCGTTATGGGATTGGTGAGTTGCGGAGTCCTGGCAAGAAACACGAACGACAATTTTAATCAAGAAACGAACAAGAAGCATGGAGGTTCGATGCTGATGGAGATCGCGAAGGAACTGGTGCAGAGATCGTCGAGCAGCAGTCAAGTAAATTCATTATGTTTGTTTATGTTTTGGGTTTTGAGGGATTTTAATATTAGATACCTGAGTTTTCGATTATTAGAATAAGTGTTAGAATTTTGGAATCTTTTAGAACCACCCTTAAAACAATAAACCTATTAACCCATATACCTATTGTAGGTATTGAATCTGAACTTGTCAAATTTACTGCTGCTGTTAGTGTTAAAAGCAGTGGTGTTCAGTGCAGGATACTTAGGACACCATGGTTACAAAGGACGAGAGTTGGAACAAGGTTTTCTACTAATTATCCTTGCCCGTTTTCTTATTTCGATTACACTAATTTGGTACTGATTTTATAGAAAATGTGGTGTCTGAAGGAGAGGTAGCCCTAGCCTTGGGATATTTAATGGGAGACAAATGTTTATACAGAGCTGCCTGCGAAGAACCGCATGTGGCGAAAGAATATTTGGAGGCTGCAGAAATGATTATCGAAACCATGAAATTGTTGCCCCAGTAAGCAACTGTACCAGTGTTAATATAATTATTTACCATACTATTCTGGACGACGATGTTGTTATAGGATTGAATTGAAAATTTTTTTTAAATAACTATTCTTAATATTTTGCAGAGGACCGCCAATCGAAGGAAAATACGAAAAAACGCTTTCAGAGTTTCAAAAAGCTATCGAATATGGCACTAAAACTGGCTGTCCACCCGAGTATACTTGTAAAAAGGAAAATATCAAGAATTTTCTAAGGGAAGAACGAAAATGATCATAACCGAAATATTTTGAATAATTTTATAAGTGACTGAGTGTTAGGAAATAAATAATTTAGGTTACTGTTTTATAAAAATGCTAAAAAAATTTCAAACGATGCAAAAGATTTAAAAATATACTTGTACATATTCATACAGCGCCCTCTATGAGAGGCGTCTGAATTCGTCTCTAACGTACAGTTTGTACGTATGCATTATCGTATAAAAATACACATATATTCTGTTCTACTACCAAATATTAAATATATGAACAATTTACAACGAAATTTGTATTGTATTATTAACCACTTTTCTTAAATTTTGTCTACTAGAAGCCTATTAATCGGCTTTTGCATATTATGGGTTGTTGAGTGAAAAGCGGTTAATAAACGTTTGATTATTATTTTTTCGTCTATAACACTTATAATACTGTTGAAATAGTAGTACTTACATTGAAGAACGGTCGGGAATGTGTTGATTTCTTGCTATTTCCTCGCCAAAAGAACGATTCCTCAGAGTTTCAAACCCGGAATGGCGCCATTACAGCGTCAGCAACAAAATTCCATTTCTGAAAAGAATATAAGGTTTCTGTGTTAAATATTGTACAAATTATCTTCGAAATACATCCTATCAGTGTTTATTAAACGTTTTACGAAGTTATTGAATACTTTACCTGCTTTTTTCAACGTAATCTTGTCATAATTGCGACGAAGAAAACACTGTGCACACACACCGAGATTCGTTTGAATACTAACTTCAATTTCCTAACTGGCCATCAGATGTCACCTCCAGGCTCGACACCCAACCAAACCCAAGGGTACGAGCGGCGCTGCTCAGCGCTGACGATCAAATTTTGATATTTCGCCTATTCACGCCGTTCACGGTTGTAAACAATTTTTCTCGCAACGAATACATTGGTATTTATATTTCTCGAAGCAGCTAAGGATGAGTTCCATAGGCACGGGGGTAAATATTGAGCATACCAATAGAAAAACAAACCTTACCAGTCTCAATTATAAGCGATAACAAAAATCTAACCTCATTTGCCATTTTAGTATGACTTGTCAGCATCTCAATTCTCGCCGGACGGACGTGTCTTTCAAGTGGAATACGCTCAGAAAGCTGTCGAAAATGGAGGGTGAATAATTCAATTAATTTTACCTGGCCTTTCCTTCAACATAATACTCAATGTTCCTTACTTAACCTTCCCCAATTACCAGTAATATTTATTTCAAAATTGCATGATTTTAATTCACAGAACGGTCATAGGCTTACGCGGAAGGGATGGAGTGGTGTTTGCAGTTGAAAAGATTGTTACATCAAAGCTGTACGAGCCAGGCACCAATAAAAGAATATTCAACATAGACCAGCACGTTGGCATGGCCGTATCTGGCCTGATTTCTGATGCCAGGCAGATTGTGGAGATCGCAAGATCTGAGGCATCTAGCTACAAGTCTCAATATGGAGTTGGTATTCCCTTAAAGTATCTGAATGAAAGGGTGTCCATGTACATGCACGCGTACACTTTGTACTCAGCTGTAAGGCCGTACGGTTGCTCTGTAATCATTGGTGCCTATGAACACGATGGACCTACCATGTACATGATAGACCCTTCTGCAGTGTCTTATGGATTCTATGGTTGTGCTGTTGGTATGTATAATTCTGCAATTAATATTTCATAATGTGTTCAGTGTATTTAATTTTATTGAATGATCTACAGGTAAGGCAAAGCAGTCTGCAAAGACAGAGATAGAGAAACTGAAGCTGTCAGATATGACCTGCAATGATTTAGTCAAGGAGGCGGCTCGCATCATCTACCTCGTCCACGACGAATTGAAGGACAAACAGTTCAAACTAGAAATGAGCTGGGTGGGCAAGCACACTAATGGAAGGCACGAGAGCGTGCCGGTAAACATCAAAGCCGACGCGGAGGCGAAGGCTAAGCAGGCGATGGCGGAGGATTCGGACAGCGACACGGAAGACATGTAAATCGAGATAGCTCTAAAGAATATTTTATATTGTAAGTTATAATTTAAATACATGAAAAATTGCTACCGTAATATGCTGAATAAAAAGTGCTGCCTGTTGTTTACAAAATCACAAGTACTCTATTTATTTTCAAATTCTGTCACCTATGTACGTGTATCTTGCAGGAGATGGTTACGTGTCCGAACTGCGCAACTTTTTTATACCAATCATCCACGTAACTTTTTCATCTACAAAGAAAAATCGTTTAATAATCCGTTCGTAATAATCCGTGAGTAATGAATGTAATCCCCTGAACCATTAATAGGATTTAGAAAAGTTGCCTCTTTTTTGTGTCTAATTGAACGAATGGAAAGTGAAACACGCTTCATCGTAAAAATATTGATTGTAAAATCAAGAAATCATAATATAGTCCTCTAACATTATATATATTTTGCTATCATCAAAGCAAAGGGTGGAAACACAAGATATTAACATGTAGTTGTGTACTTTAATTTTACAAAAAACGTGAAAAATACCGAAAATTTGCAGTGGTCCTGGGACTGAATAAAGGAAAATATTCCATTTGCCACAAATGTCACGGATAAATAATTTCCTTCCCGTCCGTATCCCAAAGGAGAAATGACTCGTTTATAAACATCGATATCGCAAACGAAACCATCCCTCGATGAGAGGGTGAGGGGTGCATAAACCACGGGGTAATCCAGCTGATCTCGCGCATGCTGCCTTTTCCACCCTCCAAGAGGGTTGGTTGTACCCTGCCTCGCCGGCTGCTAGATACTATGTGCGGCCGGAAGAGAGAGGGTAGTTTCAGCCGGGCTTTATATAAGGGTAGGTAGAGTTTGAAAGTTCGCCACTGGTTTTGATTGATGCACGCGGCTCACCTTTCGCCACGTGGACCGTACCGTTACACCACGTGGTGCCCTTCGCGTAAAACCGTTCCGGGGGGTTGAAAAGAAACGAGAACCATGTCTTTGAATCACAGTAACGTGGAAGAGGACATCGAGGCGCAGATCAGCCCCGTGGTGTACGTGGGTGCCGCGATCGTTTTGGGCTTCATCGGGTTCTTCGGGTTCGTGATGAACCTGCTGGTCGGTCTCGTGATCGTCAAGGACGCGCAGATACTCTGGACACCGGTCAACGTGATCCTCGTCAATCTTATCGTGAGTATGATTTGTTCTAACAGGAAATTATTGCTACTTTTTAAATAATTATGTGGAAATTGGAGTCTTGTGATGACTTTTCTCAAATACTGTGGATTTATTTATAATTGATCAGGTTTGAAATTATGTATGTTCTGACGTTCGCGTTCTATTGAAAAGAGAATTCCAAGTACAGACGCGACTTCCAACAGATCCAGGATAACTTGACGTTATCTAAGAGCGGTCTTCGCGGAATAAAATCACGTGCGACACATAGAATCTCGATTTTGTAACAAGCGTGGAAAATGTTAAGGTTCACGTACGTACTTGAATAATTCGCGCGCGATAAGCGGCTTGAAGTCGTAGGTGTATGCATTCATTGCATTCTGCGTGTTATTATTTAATATTCCATGGAAGGAATGTTAGTTACACGAGTGCTATATTATCCACGATAGCGTTTGAATTAACGCAAATGGTTTCATCATTGAATATCATTAGCGCCAGGAAAAAGACTTACATAAGAAAGTTTCCAAATATAATTTCCTTCTTTAATTTGAATTTTAAATTTATTTTCTTCATTTGATAAAACATTTACGATATTGCATTGTATTTTCTTTCATTCGACGTTTATATCATAATAAAAAAAAAGGACATTTTCTCAAGTCCTGCACCTGTGTTCCTCCAGTTGTATTATTCCCTTTGTAAGGTAAATTGCTACTTTCTATTGCTAGTATCTGTTGCTTGTACAACAAACAAGCAAGTATACCAGCGATACAGGCAGAATCCCTTTCTACTTCTCCTCGAGTGTCTTATTTCCTTCCCGATGCCTCTTCCCTGAAGTCGATTGCCAATTTCGTATCTCTTTATCCTTTACATAACCGTACAAGTATGCATATCGCACCGTTTTTGATATCTTGAGAAATGTAAAAATTGTAATAAAATATTTATGGATAATTGTTTTTAGATGGGTGATTTTTTGGTAGCGGCTTTTGGAAACCCGGTCGCTATGGTGTCTGCGATCACTGGAGGATGGTATTGGGGCTACAAAGTGTGTCTCTGGTATAATTCATTGTTTATTTAAATAATATTTTGCAAAGTATATAATATATAGAAAATATTTATATATTTAGTTATTGTTAAATATTAATTGGAAATAAAAGTATTATTATTAAGTATCACCAGAGAATATAAATATTGGAGTTGAATTTTTGTTACAAGGCAAAAGGTTAAGGGTTGGACAGAAAACGATAAGTTTTTCGATATATTTTTCACGAACTTATTGGATTTTAATTTCCAATTAATTTCTGGAGTATAGCGTTGAAACCGGAACAACATAATTTCCCACGGGACTTTTCCCACCGGGATAGATACCTCTCGTACAATGTATTTTTTCCCAGTTTTCGTTTCACCGGATATTGAATTAATGATGACACGTGAAAATGATCGTACAATTAATTTTCAATAGTATTGTAATTGTAACATTTCAATTGGAATAGGCGTTTATCGAACGAATTATCTTTTTATCGAAATACCTAATTAAATAATTACACAAATATTATTTCATGAAATTTTAATTGATTTCAACTCGACGATTAAAGTATTAATTTTTATTTAATAAAAATTCAATTTTTCATAGTTTCTATTTGTTCAAAGGTACGCCTGGTTCATGTCCACCCTTGGATTCGCAAGTATCGGAAATTTAACAGTGATGGCTGTCGAAAGATGGTTACTAGTCGCCAGACCAATGAACGCCCTGTCCATAAGGCAAGAAAATTCAATCACTTTCCCTGTTTAATAATTTGTATTCCAAAAGTGTCTCCTCGAGAAAGGAAAAGTAAAAAATAGAAGATAAATATCTACACTCGGTCACCTGGATCATGTTCCGCTCTAAAAATCTCGGTTAAAAGTCGCAGGTGCGTGAAAAAATGAGGGAAATAGATCATAACACTTGATCCTTCATCCCAAATGAAAAATCATAATCATTGTGTCTACTAATGAGCACTAAGTGTTAAATGCCAATTATTTATTTATCTATCACCCATTATTATACTTTTCCAACCCCTTGAAGCCCATTTTTGATTACTAATTTAAAATTCTTTCCCTAAAGACATTTTTTACAATACCTTTGTAATACAGCACAAAAATAGACTAAAGTTAGAAACAATAGGACGATAACAATCTCGCGTTTACTTCCTTCTTAGAGAATATAGGTCAGAATGCAGTAAGTCACTGGTAGGTACGTTTTTAATTGTAAAAAGAAAGAGAAGTACAAGCAACTCCCGGTCGAACTTTCTGAAACAGTGTCATTCGCGGTTAACAGGCAAACTTTACGAGTCTCAGAGCAATTTTATTCCCGGCAGAAGGCTAAATTATCGTGATTTTTGCAGAGATTAACGCGGAGGTTTAACAAGTGTCTCCACTTTTTAATTGCGTTTTTTTATCTTAACACAAATATGTTTATTTTTCTGCAAACTAATTGTTGTTTTGAATTATTTGTTTGTTTAACAGGCACGCTATGACACTAGGTTTCTTCGTTTGGGTGTACGCCCTTTGCCTATCGGTGCCGCCGCTTCTCGGATGGGGTAGTTACGGCCCGGAAGCCGGCAACGTGTCCTGCAGCGTCTCCTGGGAAATCCACGATCCGGTTACAAAAAGCGGAAGCTACATTGGATTCATCTTTATATTCGGCCTCCTGATCCCGGTGATCGTGATCACGTCCAGTTACGTGGCCATTGTGTTGACTTTAAGGAAAGTCAGGAAGAGAGCAGGTAACTTCCCTTGGAAACTTAGCCCCTTGATAAACACTGGCAATATCGACATTTTTATGAAGGCTTTGCATTCTCCTATTTTAATTCTCGGTTTATTTTTTATGTTTTCTTCCTGAATCCGGCCAGCGTTAAAACGCAACTGCGAATTTTTCGCGCCACCCTTTCGTTATTTATTATCCAGGTGCGAGCGGACGGCGGGAAACGAAGATTACAAAAATGGTTGCATTAATGATAACAGCTTTCCTGCTTGCTTGGTCGCCGTACGCAGCCCTTGCACTCGCCGCGCAATATTTCGACGTAAGTACAGATTTGTGTCCCATGTTTTAACACGATTTCAAAAGGAAACGAAACGGAAGAGCCAAAAATATGGTTTTCCCTTTTTTGACTTCAAGTTTTTCTATTTTTAATAATTTGAAATCTATCTTAAACAAAAATTATGTTATCCAATGTTGCAATTTTAAGTAAGGTTTAAACAAAATCTTGAAATTTTCTAGAGGCAATATTTCATATACAAGAACATAATTGTAATAAACATAGTAGCTCTTCTTCGCTGATACTAATTACAAGGTGAGGTTTAACTATGATGGTCATGGCGTTGCACGCGATAATGATGGTAACGGGAAATTATCAGAATACTTTCACTGGGCATGCACCGGATTAAACTGTTTATAATGCAGAAAATATTCACGAAAGGAGCTCCAAGCGTGTTATTTTGCGTGTAACAATGTTTCTACACGGTGTGCCGTACATTCTCCTCCCAAGGAAGACAGAGCACTTTTCATCTGTTATTTATTTCAAATAAAATACATAATAATTCCCTTCTCTGTTATAGAACCTTCCAGCCAGCAGTGACACACCTTTTAAATAAAAATTGCCTCTTTGCAGGTGCAACCATCAGCATCCGTGGCGCTGCTTCCGGCGCTGTTGGCCAAATCGTCGATCTGTTACAACCCCATCATCTACGCGGGTCTGAACAGTCAATTTCCTCGGTCGTTAAAAAAGATCTTCGACATAGGACCGTCGAGAAGCTCTGTACCCGGAAGCCAGCACACGGCGCTGACGGCACTGAACCGGAAGGAGCAAAGAAACTGAGGGCTGTCTTCAAAAATCGCCACTTATCGGGAACAAGTTTCGAGATCATCGAACGCGATCGCAGATACCTTTGTCAGAATAAATTTAATATATCCGTTGAACAGCATTTACCAACGCGTGGCTCTTCCTTCGATCCTCACCTGTCGTTAATTGATCCTCCAAAGGGAAGACAAAAGGTGTTAAACGTTCGATTTTAACGCCTCGGCCAGTTCGCGACTTTCGAAATATCGAAATTTAAATAATCGCCGAGGGAAACACGCCGCGATCTTTTTCTTTTTTTCCCTTTCCGGTGTTTTCTTTTATTTTTCAACGCTCGATGGCTCGAATTGATTTCGTTGCGTGTTTAATTAACACTCGGGTTCGTTTCCTCGCGGCGTGACGAGGATCAACTCGCCACCGTACAAACGTTCACCGCCGGTAATAAGTGAATGTGGGTAATTGAAATTCTCGCCGGGGTACAAATCCGCGATTATCACCGCCGGGAAATAACAGGAATTTCTGAAGTGCGTACAATGTAATATTTTTATCGAGTATGAAACGTGGAAATTGAGTATAATAAATGAGTACTTGTAGAGAGAAATGAATATCGTGTTACGAAAACTCAGTAATTGGTGAGTAAATATTAAGTTTCGGGAAGAATACTGAATATTTCAATACCAAGTACTGAGTATCCAATAAAAAATATCAAGTATTGAGTATTGAATTTCAGGAATGGAGTACCGAAACAACAAACGAAACGAACAACTACCTCATTACAAATGAACTAGGAAAACACAACTGTGCTCACCGTGATTGCAATTAAAAAAAAAAAAAAAAATGAAAAGTAATAAAATAGCTAACCAGTCATAAAATTTCTCTACTTCATCACACATTGATGGAATAGTAATGGTTACTATAATGTTTCTCGCTGTTTCACAGTTGTTACCCGGTGTCATTATAGCGCACACGGATGACCCCAAGATTTTTTGCTATTCTTAACACGCGCGATTATGCCACGATAGCGAAAGTGAAATCGCGAAGAAAATTCAGCGTCGCAATTCTCCTCGATCGAATTCTATCTACGAAACGTTCCACGAAACGGATCGAATCGACTTCGTAATTTTTACGTTCCTTTTTATTTTATTTCAAAGTTTCTACCCAGTGGCTCGTTCGATTTTACGGTTTGTTCGGTACGATTGCCCGTGTGATTAAACAGAATGAATTTTCGCGCAAAGAATCGGTGGAAGGGACAAACGAGGAGAAATCAAACGTCCCGTCAGTTTTTCAGGGCGCAAACAGCCGTTGTGCAATCACGATCGACCAAATTGTGAAAAATCGATCGAGACGATTGCATGCTCGACCGTGATAAAAATGGGTCATCGAGTTCCCTTTCTTTCTTTTTCCGTCCAGTTCTGTTCGAAACTTACTCGATTATTTAACGACGATGATAAATCTCGGTGCGATTCTTGTTTTTATATTTTCAGAGGCTTCTGGAACGTTGCTCGAAGGGGACCCGGGAGTCCCAGAACGAATTTTACGAAATCGTCGCTAAAATTGCGGGCTCGTTCCAGAACGCGTTGCAACGGCCAACAAAACGACGATTGCGTGTCGCGATTAAACGGGATTCGAATGCAAACCGAGGTCTGAAAGCGTAAAAAATAATCGCGGCTTTGGAATAGTTGACCATGCGTTCACTTTTACGTGTAAACGTCGTTTCATTGAACCCCGCTTTCGACAAATGCACGCCAGACTTGTTTCTCTGTGTTGACAAATGCGCCGGATAACAGGGATTTAACGGTCTGTGAAAGGAGATGTCTATTAAGCCGAGATCGATCGAGAGAGATTATCGATCGCTACGTAATTTCGCTCCTATGAAACGTACAGGTGTTGGAAATTACGTATGATCAATGCGTCTTATGGAAGTCTGGTCTGTTATTCTTGTGACACACCGCATGCGTCTTATGCTACTTTGCACTGTTACATTACTGACGCATCATATGATCTCACTAATTAACCAAGGACGGAAGAAAATCTATGTGATTAATACTATTTAAAAACTTTCTACGAATCCGTGAAAGTCTTTTAAGGAACGGGGAACAAAGATGATGGATGAACCCACTTTTCATGAAAATCTGAAGGTGTTTTTAGAACCTAACCACACAGTTCCCTCGGGTTATATTGTAGTAGTTGCCGAAGGAAACATAACGACGTATAATAAACGGACGCGTGCCTGACAGTGGTTCATAAGGCTTTGTAAATTCTAAAGGACAAGTTTTGACTAAAAAGTTAAATTATTCAAAATCATTGCTTGATAGCTCGTAAAAAGTTGAAGAAAAGTACCCTGAGAAAGATTTTAAGAATTTCTTCAAACACGCTCGGTACGAAAACGTCCACCGTTTTAAAACACCTTGATGGAAAGGAATAATTACGGAGGAGAAAGAGAGGGGAGGGGAAGGTAAAGTTAAATTTACACGGGACCTGACCTGTCAAGAATTTTTCCCTGTCACGAATTCTTGAAATTTACGGTGACCGTTAATGGACCTCGTTTCATGGCGTGCACGGGAGCAGGGAAAGGTTTCATCTCGTGAACGAAAAGTTGTTTCTTTCCTCGGGCTGCAATGTCGATGGTAAAAAAGAAAAAAAAAATCGAAATAACAACGCGGTCGTTTCGATAGCGAACGAAAAAGGTGCAACGAACTTGTCCCGATAGCAAATCGTTCGCGATGAAATAACGGTACCGAACCAGTGAAATTTGTCCTAATTCTTTATTTTCGTCGCGATTCGCGAAACACTATCTCTCGATTGCGCGTGCACGATTTGGAACGCTTTAAAATCGTTCTATCAATTCGCTATTAATTTTAATATAATTTTAGTTTGGTACGTTTTTAGTGTAATATTAATTTAGTACAGTATAGCACATTAGTGTTAATATAACTTCTGACGAATTAAATAAAAATATTTACGTGACATTTTCTCGTGAATAATGGGGTTGCATCCCCCATGCAAGGTCCTCCATTTAACATGATTTAACCATTAATTTAATTCGTACACCATGTACACAATTTTATCCTAAAAATCAGGGAATATCAGGTTGTAGATGTTAGATAAGCGTCTCTAAGTACCTGTTTCCAGAATGTACTCGTGCTTTCGGATTAATTAACTTTAATTGAGATTTCAAATTACCTGGTAAATTACATGAAAGTATCAGACACATTTTAATTTCTAACTTCTGACTTTGATATCGATCGCGTGGACGAAGGTAAGAGTGTGAATCGTAAAAAAAAGAAATAAATTTCAACCTATTTGGAAGTATCGATAAAAATTCTCCGTCGTGCTGTTACACAATTTTGTCCGATGATTAACGAATCGAATTTTCAACTTTCACAATGATTCGTTAAATTGTTCGCTCTCTCAATTTGATTCTGTCCGAAAAATATTATCAAAATTATTCCCCGTAGGAAACAATAAAATAATTATTGACGAGCAGGGTGAAAAATAATTGAATCATTAATCATCAGGTGGTTGCTTATTGGAGTTACATTGAAATAAAATTTTGATATTATAATATTATCCAACATTTAAAAAAAATCACTATTTACTCTTTTTTATACAGAAATGATAATTATACTGTAAGATTTTTATTTAAAAAAAAAAAGGAAATAAAAATTGTTAAGTTATTCTGAAAAATATGTTGAATATTTCATTACTTTTCCAGATAAATAATAAAGATGATCCTATGACACTGATTACCAACTGAAAGGATGTCCGTACAAATAACGTCGATTATTTTTTTCATTTAGAAAAGTGTAAAAACAGGGGGAAAAACTTGTATTATATAATTTCTTATGTATTTCATAATAACGAGTATCGTGCTTATTAAGAAACGTAATACACATGGGCTGATATTAATCTTCCAGCTGCGAATGGTGGGTTAATCATGACCCAATTTATTAAGCGTATAAAGAATGTCGTTTTAAGGGATGTTTTCGTTTATTGGAGAAATAATATCTAAGGGAATATTAAAATATTGCAATTTTTTTAGGAATATCTGTTTATATTGGAAAAATTTCAAATATTTGGAACATAAAATGAAAGTGTTTTAATCGAGTTTTAACACTTTCATAATTAACCAAATCGACCCAAATTATTGATACCTCTGGCCTTATATTTTATATTTTAACCAGACACCAAGGAGTATCAAAATGATCAAAAATTTCATTTCCTCGTCGTTCTTATAGTACTTTGTATTAGAGGTTCCTCTGGTATCGGTTTGGTATCGTTTTTCGAAAAAGGACGATCGTGTGTCCGATTGTTACCAATTACGGTACATCCTCCCGAAGGAGACGGTCGTGGACGAGCAAGAAGTCAAGCTGGTGGGAGGCAAAACTCTCTCTCTCTGTTTTGAGCACAGCTGATCATTAAAGCTGCCGTTGGCCAGTCAAACTTTCACGCTCGGTGATATCCGAGCTTCGAGCGTTGAAACACGTCGTTCTTCAAGGTCCGTGAAAATCGATCGATCGATATCGTTCGATTCGATTTTCGTTTCGATCCAGTTCGTGATTAGTGTACGAAGAAAGGACCATCGGATTGTTGGATCTTGGTAGGATTAAGATTCAAGGAAGAGGAGGAGACGAGTGAAAGATCGTTTGATCGGGACGCCTTTGAAATGGCGAAGAGATTCTTTCTCGTCGAAGGAACGTTGAGAGGAACGAGAAAGGAAGGGAACTTTGTTCAGGAGTAGAGAAGAGGAAGAAAGTCGAAGGTGTGCTAAACCGAGGTAAGGAAAAAGTGTTCCGGATCGCGAACCACCTTTTAACAGGGACTCGGATCGAAACGTAAAATACCGGTATTATAATGGTACTGATTGATATTTTTATGAATTTAAAATTTTCCTTTCATTAACGTAATAATATAGAATTCATTTTGATATAAATTAATGTTTTAATCGATCTGAAGTTTCTCTTCCAGTAATTAAAATTGAATCTATAATATAGGATATTATATCAATTTTGGAGTAATTTAATATTTTAATTAAACCTGAATTGCTCCCTCAGTAATTAAAATTGGATTTATTATAGTTTATATAACCTGTTATAATAATATAGAATATTATATTAATTTGTATGTAAATTAATATTTTGATCGATCTAAAGTTTCTCCTCTAGTAATTAAAATTGAATCTATAACAAGTTATACGATCTTGTATCGATTTTGGAGTAACCTGATATTTTAATTAATCTTGAATTACTCTTTCAGTGATTAAAATTGAATCGATAAAAGTTTACGTAATCTGTAGTAATAATATAGAATATTAGAAATATTAATTGTGGAGTGAATTAATATTTTAATTAATCCAGAATTGCTTTCACAATAATTAAGATGAAATTTCTGTAGGAAATTTACAAAAATTTTGCTGCTTTACACTTTAACTCCAAAACTCTGCTTTTTAAGTATGTTACCAGCCAATTTCGAGAACTTGAAACAGACTGACCATTATTTTCACCGTGTCAATTTATAAAACGTGCGAATTAGCATCTCAACGAGATGCTCGACGATTCACAATTTTATAAAAATTATTTTTCAACATTTTATGATGATTCCTTTGTACGTATCTTCAAAATAAAGAACGTTTCACTGTATTTTTAGTTTCTTCGCATGATTACTCTCTGTCTGGAAAGATTGATAGAAGTTTGTCGTTCATTTCAAAGGAGGCTATTAAATCCTCGATATTTTTAACAATTTCGAAGGAATCCATTTATCTTATTCACTTTATCGTTCCAACCACAGTTATTTAATTAACTGGATACGTGTAATTAGACGTTCGATTTCTAACGTTGCCTACATATCTTGGTACAGTCAGGTAATCAATTCGTCAAATGTTTAACTATTCGTCTGAAACCGCACGTTTCGACCTCTATTTTCTTCAATCCTATCACATTTCAATTATCAGTGTAATTTCGTTCGTTCAAACGAAAGAACGTTTCTATCATAATTAGAGCATTAACAACTTTATTAAATGGTCATTTTGAATTTCCTGGCTTAAGGGATACCTTTTAAAGGGGTATCTTTCTTCTGTTCCACCCAATACATGGGGGTACTTATAAAAAAATGCAATTTCGTCATTGAAACCTCTTATTCCACTTTTTAACTTCTTGTTGTTCGAGAAAATGGGTTGTACAGTTTTCTGGATCGGACCAGATTCGGGTATAGAATTCTTCTTTCCTATCCATTTACGTCCAACAATAGACTACTTAAACAAATCTACTTAAATCGTCACATTTAGAACCACGACTGAATGGAAACGATTTCAATGATCGTTGCTAAAAGAGGGACGTCCAAGTGAAATCGACCGATCGAGGATTCATTTTTTTCTTTCCCTCTTTTATTTTTATCTCGACCAAGAAGAAGAAGAAACAGTTAGAGAAAGGGATAAGACGAAAAGAATTGGGATCAACGGAGGCTGATCCTCGAGAGATCGCATTGTCGGGTTAAATGAGTACGAGCGGAGCACTTGAAACTCGCATTATTAGTGAAAGTTTTAGCTGGAATATCGTTGAAGGTTCGATTCGCGTATTCACGTCGTGAAATGTGAAGGGATAAAGGTCGTGGGATTCTACGTTAGGGATCAGTGTCGGGAGTGTCTGACAATAATCTCTGAATAGTGAATATTGTAAATAATACTGGGGAATTTTCAATGAAAGGTGATTGGATGAGAGTGACGGGTGGGTTTAAAGGAAAATAATTGTAGAGCATTAGAATTTAGAATTTTAGGATTTGGAATTTTGGAATTTGGAATTTGGAATCTTAGAAATACAAAATTTTAGAACTTTAGGATTACCCCCTTTCACCACCCAAATCCTAAAAATACCCAACAATCTACCACAAAACCTACCAGATCCCCTATTTTCTACCAATCCATCCATAACGAAAGGTATCCAGAAAACAGGCGACCAAATAAATCACTCCTTACATTTTCAGAAATCACGAAGACAGTCCAAAAAACGACCAACACAAAAATACCGCACAAAATTCCACGGACGTACAACCATTCACAAAAAGGAAACAAAAGAATCTTTAGAAATCATCAATGCTCGCTTTTCAAACGATCATTAGAATGATAATGGATCAGCCTATTTTCCAAGTCGGCTCGGTTTGACGTCCAGACACTGATACTTCGTTTTCAGCCTTTCGAAATCGTGGGTGTCCCTTTTGGACGACCAACGTCAGTGCTTTAAATTAACAAGAAAATAATAAGTGAGGCGCAGGAGGGATAAAAGACGAAGCAAGAAGAGGGAGAATCACGCGTGTCTCGGTTCGACGATGTCACCGTCTTCGACATTCGATAACGACCGCTACCAGCGTTGCTCGAAGATCGGCACACGTGTCTCTGTTATCAGATAGGGAGTATAATTTACGAGAAACGACATTTAAAAAGGGAACCAGTGAAAAGTATCCAGAAAAGATGAACGTTCTAATCGATAGACTGATCGTTTTTCTAATCATCGGTTGGATATGCGGTACCACCATGGGTTACAATGTCTTGCTGGCCACCATGGGTGGTACCAAATCGCACACCGTGCCTTTCGTCGCTTTGGGGACCAGTTTGAAGTCGAGGGGTCACAATGTCACGCTTTTGAGCGCGTTTACTGGACCCGCCGCGAACAACGGACTGCAGGAGTTCGTTCCACCCATCTTCGAGGTAATCGTCATTATTCTGAGATATACTAATTACTGTTTTTACAATTTCCCCCATGGCACGTGTAATTTATCAAAGAATTCTGAAAATTGTATTATACAGGTAAAATAATAATTCTAAATTTTGGGAAACATAACTTTTCAAAGTTCCAAAGTTTCTAAAATTTTTCATTTCGAAAGAACGTCTGTTGTTTTCTAAATTTCTAATTTCCTAATATTATTTCATTCAGAAAATAAAAATATGCTTGAATAATTATTGATTGGATCACGAACAAATATGAGAATATTTTTGTTCCATGAAAAAATGGAGAGTATTTGGAGCATGTTTCGTTATCGACAGGCGTACGTGGGTAATTACACGTCAGAATGGGACCTGGTGGGTGCAAGATTCCGAGATGAAATGCCTATCTCCCCGTGGGATGCAATGCGATATGCCTGGGAGGCTTGCGAGTCCCTTCTTCGCGATGAAGTATCGGTCTCCTCTTTGAGGAAGCCCGAGGGCGATCCTCACGCTCGCTGGGACGTCGTCGTTCTGGACGGAGCCTATCCAGAGTGCCTTCTTGGCATCCTTCACGGGAAAAATGTACCCACGATCATGTTGAACACGGTGATTATTTAATTTCATTCAAAGTTCCATAAACTCCTTTTTTGTAATCTGAATATTTCTCAAAATTTTTACAAACAATTTTGTGTGTGTTTTATGGTCCTTCTGTTCTTTTATTAAAAATTGTAAGTACTAAGTAAAGAGGTAGGAAGTACTATAAAGGTGTAATGAGTAATTATTTTCTATATTACTGTAGTTACGACTTGAAATTTTTTCGAGGAAACGATTTTTTATTTAACTGGAAACGAAAGCTACCTTTCCTTCAGTGAAAGTGAAGAGTCCTAGGTGTCCATTATTGTAACCTAACCCTGGCAGAAGATATTAAATTGTATGCAAATATTCCATATAATATAATTCTATAAAATATCCTCCTAAGTTTGTGTTAGAAATTCGATTTTAAACCCGCGTTCAAAGGTTGTCGATCCGATGGCTGATGGTGTTACGTATCCAGGATCGTAGGTATCTGATTTCAATTAAACTCGCCGCGTTTAATTATCATCAGACGTTTAGCGAACGCAATTACATTCTGTAAATTGATCAGACGATGGTCGAAATCGATACTTTTGTTACAGGTTGCCCTGCACAGCGGTTCAATTAGTCGCCAAGGTAATCCATCACCGTGGTCGGTTACGCCCTATTTCGGCAAATCTTTGACCCAGGATATGAACTTCCTTCAGAGGATCTTGAACGCGGCCTGTCTCGTCACTCTAAGGATAATGCACTGGATCATGGTCACTGGGTACCTTCAACCAGTTCTCAGAAAGTATTTGGGTAAGTTGAAAGAACCCTTCGCTAAAGGATCCTTTACGAAAAGTGCTAAGTCCTCGAATAACCAAAACACTGATCCTATGCCACCCAAGTTACTCGATTGAGCTTATCGATGATATTTCTTATGATCAACGTCCTTTTATAGGCGACCAATTACCCGACGTACGAGACCTGACCAGAGAGATTCCACTGACCTTGCAGAACAGTCATTACAGCGTGGCTGATTCTGTCCCATATTTGGCGAACGTGGTGAACGTCGCCTGTCTTCATTGCAAACCCGCCACTCAACTCAGCCCCGATCTGGAGAACTTTTTGCAACGGGGTAAGTAATAGAAAGTTGTAAACAAAGTTTAATTCGATTCTGTGACCTACAATCCAAAATAATTCCATTTTTCATTCAAATTACTAACAAAATTAATTCGAGAATCCAACTTTGCAAGATCGTCAAATTTTGTGGTAAATCGCAGGTTTCATCTTCGTATCCATGGGTTCGTCGGTGCGCGCTTCAGGGATGCCGGAGGCGCTCCGGCAGATCTTCGTGGCAGCGTTTGCCACCCTTCCCTACAACGTTGTATGGAAGTGGGAAGGTCTGAACATCAAAGATTTACCCCCGAACGTCAGGACGGCCGCGTGGTGGCCGCAACAGGAGCTACTGGGGCACCCAAAGCTACGAGCTTTCGTCTCCCATGGCGGGCTTTTGTCCCTGCACGAGGCGGCTTACCATGGTGCCCCGACGCTCGTTTTGCCCGTGTTCTGCGACCACGATGGAAACGCGGCTCAAGCCGGTAAGTAAAAGCAGGGGGACATTGGATTTTAATTTTGCACCCCTTCATGGGGTGCTCATGACCCAAGACAGCGTCTTTATTTCTCTGAACCCTTTTTATGTATGTTAATTCTTCAAAGGGGATTGTTATCGCGTTACAGAAAAATTGGGCTACGCGATGGTGATGGACCTGGCCCGGATATCAATCGGGAACCTCCGCGAGGGGATCCTCAAGGTGGCCTCCGTGCACAACAATTCATATCGAATAGCTGCTAAAAAAAGGAGCTCGTTGTTGCGAGAATTGCCAATTAGTCCGAGGAAATTGGCCACCTGGTGGGTGGAACACGTCGCCAAACACAAAGGAGCCGAACATTTAAAAAGTTCCGCGAGGTACGTACAATTGTAGGATTTTGTTCGTTACGAACAGCGAAATAAACGTTGTTAAACTGTTCCAGGTATATGAGTGTAGTTCATTATTACTCGGTCGATGTAATAATATTTTACGTGATAACGTTCATACTATTGGTGTACGGGTTGAAAAAGTTGTGTTGGAGGACGTTATTTAAACAAGTTGTCGATAAAAAGAAGATCGACTAGACTGAACTGTGGTGATTTCATTTTAACGAATATTTATTATGTCACATCGTGCAATTTAATAATTACGAATCTACACAAGCTGAAGAATGTACAGACACTGAAGTTATAATAAAAATGTTTTTCCTAAATGTCTGCCTATTTTCGAACACCTCCACTATTAAGTCTTAGAAAATCAAAATATAAATAGAAATTAAATTTCACAAGTGCGAAGGATTAAAATAATAAAATGTGATTTGTTATTTTCATAGCGTATTTTAAATTCCGCGCCGGATTGAAAAGACGATATTGACAAGCGTTAAACATCTAAATCGATAAAGTAGGATTCTGTATTAGTTACTGCACATACGGTAGATCACAAAGCAATCAAGATTATGCATAATATTCACGTTCGTTATGTAAATATTTGCAAAGTGTATGATCTTTGCTGAACGCGTAAAAAGCGCGCGAAAACAACCTCTTGAATATACATACTGCAAAAGTACGTGTTTATCATAATCGCAACTTCATCAACGATTTATAAATATACCAATCTTATTGACAAAAACGATATAAAAATGCACAAGTTTTTTCCAACAAGTTATAAACCTGTTTCCGTATATTAATAACTTAAAAAAAGAGAATCGTACGATCTTGAATGAAACAGAAAGTTCTATGATCGCATGATCGTTCAATTTGAGGCATTTAGAAATCAACTAATCGAAACTTAACCTATTAGCTCAATTCGTCGTTTTAATTCGATTAATTTCAATAACAGAATCAAATGCTCGAAAATGGTTTCAAGTTTAATTAAAGGATTCTGGATTATATTTTTAGTCATTTTATGATGGGTTTTTGTTTACGGATTTTGGCGGGATTTTAATAAATAACGTCTAAATCTGATTGGTTGCTTTCATGCGCATGCTCTATACCGCCAGTTATAAGAAACTATTAACCTAACATTGATACAGATATTTGAATCAATATTAACACTTTAAATTATAAATTCACTACAGATTGAAGAGAAATATGCATTTTCAATGTGTTAGGTGAAATAAGAAATAAATTCTTTGTAATTATAAATGATAATATAAATAAAAGGGTTAACCTAATGTTACGATTATAATCGTCATAAATAATGTCAAACATTATTGTGAATAATAAACTATGGTTATGAATCGTTGCTATCAACAAAACACATAATAAAAATGCAGAAAATTTGAAAAATTGAAGACAAATGGTTATGTTAAGCACTCACCCCAGGATGATGAAACGAGCACTCAGCTTTCGGAGACGTCCTTTGAATCTGCGACGTATCCAACCACGTAAATCAGCTTCCTCTTCAGTATTCCCATTCTTGCAACAGATTTCGAACAATTTTCTTCTTATGGAAATTATTAAGGGCACAAATCACCATGACAACACTCCCACCTCATTTCCTCCCTCGTTGATTCTATCCTTCAAACAGAATGCCCAGTACTTCTCTCTCCCTACGTTCACAAACTGTACCAGCTCGCAACCAATAAAAATTAAACTGAAAGCTTACCCTGTCTCCCACACTCTCGATATCTTCCACCTTCTAAAGGTACGCTTCATTCCTGTCTCTGGAACCATGAATTTTCAGAGTTAGAGAGAGGGAAGGGTTTAAACGCGTCAAGATACGGACCTGTGGTTAGTTAAGGGCTTCGCACGAACGGCGGCGCATAAGTCGAATCCCCGTCAAAGCATGAGGCTGCGCCAGTATTTCCACGACGCGTCTACGTCCGTGACCCATGGCCGAAGTCGGCGCTTGATCATGATCCAATCAGTACCAGCTGACTCGTTCGTCAGTATGTCGGTGTTCGTTTGGTTATTCCGTTTCCGTGGCTCGCATCGTACCGTGGCGACCAATTGAAAACGTACACAAGTATCGATTGCGAATCGGATCGTGTTCGAGAACGCCGGTGTCCGGGAGTTTTCTTGGGTCGTGCGAGAACAGTACCCCGGGTGAAAAGAGAGAAAAAAAAGAAGGAAAAGGAGCCGAGAAGACAGAGGTAAATGCGCTGCTATGCACGCTGGAATGTGCCGCGGTGGTGAGGGTCGTGGTGTTTTGAAAGGACACGTTTACCCACGTGGAACGGTACAGTGCCAGTTTTCTTGGTGACTCGTCCAACGGATAAAAAAGTAAGCAACGAGATTAGACACAGGAAGAAACGACCGGACGAGACGAGACGGGACGACACTTGAGCCAACGACCAAAGTGGAGACAGAAGAAGCGTACGAAAAATAGAGAGAGACGGAGTGAGACAAGACAGGAAAGGGAGCGAAAGGGATGGAGAAATAAAGAGAGAGAGAGATAGAATAAAGACACGCCAAGACACGTCGTAGTTGACTGTTTGATCGCGAAAACACGTGGGGAGCGACGCGGGAGTTCCCCCCTCGATTCGTGAGTTGACGTTACATATACGTTGGGGGTCTGTTTGACCTCGATAATTACCGGGACAAGGATTCGTCATAGAAATATCCCGTATCTTTGGCGATCGATCGCGCGCCAAGGTGCAGGAGAAACCGCTGCTGGAAAACGGCATCCTGTCACACGAATATGCGCAAACGGTAAACGATGCTGCGCACACGAGCGTGTAAGAGTTTTCATATGGGTGGCGGTAGTGCGTGTGCGGTTCGCGGGGTGACCCCTTGCTTCTTTGTCGGTTGACCGGAAAACAAAACGGCCGAGGTCGTCGGGGCCGAAGTCCTCCTCGGCCATGCAAAACGTTGTTGTTACTCGTCCCTCCTCACGGAGAATCGACAAACGCCCCGGCAGAAAACAAGCGTGTGTCTGACGCGACGCTTTTACCCTCTTGTCTGGGCTGCCTCTTGCCGCCGTGACGTAATCCATTCAAGCGTTTACTACGCAATACGGGACGCGAGCTGGCCTCTCTCTTTCTCTTGCGCTCTCCACTTCCTTTCTTTTCTTTTTTTTCTTCTTTCTTTCTTTTCAAGTCCCCGACCATTTGTTCCCTCTCGCTCCCACCCTTTTATCGGTACCAGACCTCAACCCTTGTTTTTCCTCGATCATTCCCATAAATGGCGTCTCTAAGAAAAACAAAGTTTCCTCTGTCGCGTCGTAATTACCGAGTGCTGTGTACTACGTGTGCCTTTTGTCTATCTGGCACGTGTCCCTCGTTTCTTTCGTTCACTTCTGTTTTCATCCGTTTCCTAACGGCGGCGCACCGTGACACTCCTTTTTCGTTCGAGGGAATTCGACGATCGACTCGTACGAAATTTCACGCTGGTGACACCCTTCTTTTCTTCTTTCTAGCAGATCGGAGTTTTCTTTCTTACCAATCGAAGAGAATCGCCGTGACTTTGCGTACGTGCGTGTCTTCACCGCGTGAATGTCGTTTGTCGAATACCTTGTGCGTCGAGTTTTTAACGGGTGTCGTTACCGTAGAAAAATAAAGTCGTGCGAACTCTGTTTAAACGTTAACGCGGTTGTTTCGTAGACTGTGTTCGGTGCGAAGTGTCCGATCGCCCGCTGGAAATGATACAAACTCGAAAAGGGTGTGAATTCAGCTCGGTCGTGTTTTGACAGTGACGTTGAGGGAACGACGCGAAATTTCGAATATCCGGGATTCCATCGTCAAACGCGTATCAACAACCTGTTCGAAGGTGGGATAAGGTAAACAAGCGACGCGTGGTTCGTAATATAGGCGGTGTATGTCGACCGTACAGCCTTCGGGGAGCGGTTTCTTCGATTCTTTCTTTATTTTTGTCATCGTACTACACTCTTGATACTAACTACGCATTAGAAACGAAGGCATCGAATCATCGTGTCTGCCGAACGTGGTCGCGCGCACGTGTACACACACGTACATTAGTGTCCGCCATATCTACGTATAACATTTTATTGGATACTTGCGTGAGTACTTTACTTATTTCCTAACTCAGTTGACGTTTTTAAACTTTAAACTCTTCAAACAAACTGGTAGTATTGGAGTAGCAAGAAGTAGAAGTTTGAAAAAACTGTTTAAGCACAACATAACCTTCAATAATTAATATTCTATTCGTATTAACGTTTAAGTATTTGACATGTATTTACGCAAGTATCTTTATAATTATTATTCATTGAGCATTTCGTAGAATTCTTTTGACGTCAAGTATATAGACGTAGAAATATAACACGATCGTAAATGTCAACATCTTTTCAAACGCCAAAAAAATGGCGGCATCGGCTAATGGCGAAACGCACAGGGCCGTATGTAAATAGTACCTGCAACGTTCCAACAATAATACTAGGATAGTTTATTCCCTACTATTTTTATCAAATATTTCTTGAATAAATCCTAACCTCGTACTGAAAATTAGACAAAGCTCATTAGCTGCCACGGTATATTAACGCGTCGACTGTACGCTCATTGTCCTAAATAATCCCTGAAGCGAAATTTAAAGGAAAAGGACGGAATTTCGTGCGGTGTTAGAACCTCCTCCTTCGTCTATCTTATGAAATCCTAGCCTTGAATAAGTTCCAGTCGAGAAAAAGGAAAGAAAAAAAAACATACCCAAGAATTAGCGTGTTGTTTAGTTTTGCAATAACACGACGTACATACGCGTACATATAATAATTACCGACCTTTCGCGTTCTAGCAAGTCTAACATGGTTTTTTTAACCTCTTTTTTTCCGTTTGTTTTATTAAAACGCAGTGATTTCGGACTATCGGCAAGCCGAGTAATGTGGGACACACGGCAGTGGTGCTCCGGTAGTGATATTGTGTTATCGACGTGTCATCATCGAGCCGCCTCGAAATCCACTACATAACCGGCAATCTACGTCTATCCTATGAGACACGTAAGTATTCTTTCATGTAAACACATTCCTTCTTTGACGCGTTACACGTTCGCATACGCGGGTTGCGTGCTGCGCTGTTAAATCCCTTTGCCTCTGCCACCAAACGTTTCTCTACGTTAGCCTGGCATATAAATCTGCCAAATTTTATTTATGCCTAACTGTCCTTTGAAAATTTCTCTTGGATCTCTATTTAGAAATATAGCCACAGACCAATTGCTCCTACAATTAATAATAGAAGGGTTACGGCAATAGGATAGCAACCTGAATTTTTGTAGTTAGAAATTTTAAATAAAAATTTGTGAAGGGTTAATAAAAGGACCCTAATAATCCTTCTGGAAGTGTTCAACTTTGACTTCGCGGCACTTGTTTCGCGCTATAAACATTGTTTTGTTTCTATGATGACTTTTTTCTTTCTCTCTTTTTTTTAATTCGCACACGTCATCATTTCAACCACGTGCGTCGGTACGAACGGCACACATTGTGCTCACCGTGACATTCGATTAGTGAAGGAAGCGATTGAACGCAAATAAGCGCGCATACGTTGGACTGACGTAAGGGAAACGGTCGTGTGTGGTCAGACACGCTGTAATTGCAATTATTCAGAATACGATTCTCTCATTTTCTTTTTTTCTCTCCAAGTTGACGCTTCACGGTCGTTCGTTATTTGAAATTAACCCATTGATTGTAGCGTGTTACGATCAGAAACCTGATTTTTATTAAAATTAGAGTTGGATTTCGAAATCTTGAATATTATTGGGTGTAAATTGAGTTCGAGTAATTAATTGGCTTTTATTAACAAAACGAACTGTTATTAATACTGACCGAATAAAAAGGTCAATGATTAATTTTGAAGAATTTATCGTATGAATTGTACCAAGCTGTACAAGTAATTATTAATAATCACCAGTAAATACAATTGTTACAATTCATCATTCATAAATTTGTCAAATGTTTCAAAGTATCGAAATACCAATATTCAAAGAAACAATAGAAAGTTTAGAAAATGTTCTGAAGCGAAATTGAAATTGCCGCCATCATTAAGTACGAGGAGGCGTGTGAAAATTTCAATTACCGCCATTCGCGTAAGAAAGGAGAGAAAAAGGTGTTACGTAATGGAAGATAAAAGCGATAAACTCTTTTGTTTGGCAAACGTTGTTCCCGCATTGCTGCTTCGGTCGAGAATCCTCCTGCGCGTCACGTTTTTACAATCGTAAACATAAAAAAGGCGCCAAGCTTCGTTACGTCCGATTGCCTTCATTATCTCGATCGAACGTAATCAGTTTCTCTCGTGTAAAAATACCCGCTTGCTTTTTGTGTGCACCGATAACGATTTTTCGGTAACATTGACACGATCGCGTCGGATAATTAACAACAACAACGACGCGTGGCTCATTTTCTCGTTCATCGTTCGCACGATTTTAATGGCGGGAATTTTCGATTCGTTTAAAAACGGCCCGGGGCGGGCGATGTCGCACGGTGCGCTCGGTAAAACAAGATCAAAGACAATAAGCTCGAAGGTTAATTTCTCGCGTGAAACGCAATAACGGGTCGTAATGCGTTTATGTAACGCGAAACGAGTCAGAAAACAACGACGCAACGATTGCGACGCAGGTGACGAATTCCTTGTTCGAGCCGATTGTGTTATCGTGGCCAACGCGTCATAACGCAGCTTTCCAGTTGAATAATTCCCCGTTTTTCGATCGTTCCTTTCGAGAGAGAATTATTGGACGATTTGTTGGGTCGTAACTCACGCAGTGGACTTGGAATTTCATTCGAGGAACGTTTCCATTGTTCTTCCTGCCAACTCGACGATGATGAGTGTAGCTTGCCAGGAAGAATTTATGATAATTCTTTGGCTGATAAAAATAAAATTTAGAAAATTTTGCATCCTGTCATGTTTCAAAGTGTGACAATGTTTCGGATAATTTCGTGAGCAAGAAAGTAAGTAGAGAAATGTTCAAGTATGGATCTGTTTGGAACAGGAAGTTTATTTTTCGGTTGTTTGAGCTTTTGAGTTTGATTATATCTTAACTTCCGGTGTTTGGAGAACGAATAACTTCTCCAAGATCGATAGAAGTACCGTACTAGTGAAGTCCCGTAGACTCTGATCATGAAGTTCATCATAGTTGTTAAATCTGTCAAAGTAATGATAATTATTGTTTGAAATGCTTCAGATTTTTTAATTATGGTAGGGTCCAATTAAGAACCATTTTGATTTCCAAGCGGTCGTTAAAATAAATCTTCAAATTTCCTAAAAATTGTTGAATAATATTTAAAGTAATAGTAGAAAATTTGGAAATTAGAAATAAAATTATTACCGTCTCCATCGAACGACGGTAATGAACGCGTTAAACGTATGCGCCGAGCGTTTCAGTCGTCCCACCTTGCAAATTCTGAAGTGACAGGTGAAAATTATCATCAAATCACATGTCTTCATTCCTGCGCCAGGAAGAGAAGAAAAAAAGAAGTACAGAATTTCCAAAAGGGGCAATTAGTCGCGTTCTTGCTTAACGACATTGCTGTCGCTCGGTGGTATGCGTGGCCGCCTTATCAGGCCTTCGCTGGCAGTAAACTAATCACCTCGAAAACGAAAGTGGCGCAGTGGAAATATCCATTCGCCGTTGGTGTTCCGCGTCGGTCGCGTGGAAAACTGGAAATTTCTTTATAATTTTCGCGGAAAACGGGAGGGAATATAAAAAGGAAAATGGAAAAAATCACGACGTTCAAGAACCAGTCGAACCACGTCACGGTCAATCATCGTCACCGCGGGAGATTCATCAATTCGATTCGAATTGCTCCAATTCTTCCAACATCAAACGCATCGATAAACAAAAAATGCTCCAGGTTTATAAGATCGTTCTTGTTTTTTGTTCATTTGCTTGATGGTTTCTTTGTGAAAAGTAGGCTGTTTCCGGTGAACGATTTAACCCTTGGAGTATGGAGTGGTGGACCGTTCCATATGGTCCGTGGTGGTTTTGTGAGTGCTGTAATTTTGTAATTCAGGACAATTTTTGTTGCAAGAGTGAGTAGGAATTAGAATTTTAATTTTAAATAATATTCTCATTCTCTATAATTCTATATAATTATTCCAAGTGCCACCTGAATCGAATTCTAAACAATTTGAGTTTCAAATAATTCGTCCTCTGTACAATCCCACCGCGAAATACTACAAATTTCAATTAATTCGACTGCCGTATAATTCCAAGCGCCACCCAGTTCGAGTTCTTCAAATTACTGGAATTATCCGAATCCAATTTGACGCAACGTTGAGCCAGTCCCGCGTCATCTGTCATTAACGTCCACGGTGTCGCGTGAATTTAAACCATCATTCATGACAGTGCGAAATCACCGGCCTTTGACAAAAACTACTCTCGAAATTAGCCACTGTCCGTAGAGTTGAATCGTTAATAGATGCGCGTGAATCAGCTCGAGCTCGTTCGTTAGCCTCCGCATGAATTCGCGCCAAAACAACGTGACTCGTATCTTCTCGTTACGAGACAGAAGAATCTGGTCGTTTCATAAATAAACGCAGCACGGTTCGGCTCTGTTCGTATGGGAAACAACGCGGTGCGCGCCAAGAAGAGAGGAACAACGCGATCCCGTGACACACGGGACAATTTGGATTACCCGCGTAAAACGGACGACGGTGCGTGGGACACTATGCTGGAAGGAAGCTTCCTTGGAAGCGTTTTCTCACGGTCTTCGTGCGTGCTTTCCTTCTTCCGGTGGTCGATCGACCTCAGCCTGGCTGAAAATAGATCGTGGATCGATCCGTCGGGTACACCCTCCTGCTACCTTCCTGTGACCCGCCCCAATACCTTTGGATACGTCAACCTTGACATTTACTGCCACTTTACTACCCTTTGTGCATCCTTCTAGCAATATCTTACGTCATTTAAGCAAAATTACATTTTTTAGATATTTGTCAAATTTAGAACCTTACTTTTCTAAATTTTATAGTATTTCTTGTAAATTATTTTTCAAGAATTTAAATGAAATTAATCATCCCTTTTGTATCAGACTATCACTTTCGATGCTAATTTATAAATTTGTCAGGATTAGGGTGTCCCAAAATTGTCTGCTGAGACGAATATCGCGCGAAAATCTTTAATTTAAGACTAGTATTGATCAAGGAGGATGTCAGGCGTGTTCGAGTTGGGTCCTCGAACAATTTCCAGAGTCATTAACCCCTGGCGCGAGCATTTAACTGGGGCCTCCTATTGTGTGCTCACGAATAATCATTCAAATCAGTATTCCGGTTATGTAGATGCACCGTGAGGCGCGTACTTTTCAAGTTCCTTTTTTTATTCCACGGAATCGACGTGTCTCTCACGCCGAACGAGCCCCAAGGACCTTGGATCGTGTCCGATGGCGGGAAAATTTGTAATTAGGACGATGCGATCTCTATCTTTAACAAATTACTATTTCTTTTTGCAAAAATTATTTCTATTAAACAGTTGGTCTAATTATATCGTTTATTTTATAATTTAACCCCTAATATTGTCATTTTACAATATATTTATAAAAGTTTTAGAGTTTTTTTTTTATTTAATTTGTAATTTTTGTAACAATTTTAATTCTTTGATATTATCGACCAACCCTCGATGTGGGTCCAGTAATTTAACGGTTGATCAACTTGGGTGAAGACATTTAGGGTGTCACGATCGAAACAACCCCCTTCCTTGTTCGTTTTTCTTCTCCCATGCAAATAGAATCGTGGGTCGTTTGAAAGTTTCGAAGTCTTCTGGTTGGTCCCTTGAAAGAAATGGCCGTAAATAAAGGTAGGTGACGCAAGTGGATTGACAGCCATGGGTGGTGACACCCAGTGACGCAACGATGCAATTTTCGGCCGGTCATTTGTCTCTCCACCGCCGCCACAAATGAATCCTCTCTATCTCTCTCTTGTTCGTCATCGTAACATTGTTTATGCACGGCTGAAATGTAATTTATGCTTCTAGAAATAATCCGCTATTATCCGTGGCTTGTCCCCGTTCGAAAATGGTTCGAAAACGGGGGACGATAAATTTATGATTCAATTCCTTCGGGTTCTTCGACTCCTTAAGTATTTGGAATAGTGGTGCTTTGTAAAATCGACCAGATTTGTTATTGCAAATATTAATCATAGCACTAGTTATTACTAGTATTGTAATGGTACTATCATCGGTGTTATTATCACCATTGGCATCACCGATTTAGTATCTTTGATTTTTAATTTGATTAGTAGCATTAGTAATTAGTAAATTAGTAAATTAGTAAATTAGTAAAAAATTAGTAAATTATAAGGGGTTAAAATTGAAAATTTTAAGCAGCGTAACATGGGATAATTTTATAGATTAATTAACTATGAAAAGGTTAAAATATTTTGATCGTGTTTTTAATTGTTTCAATACGTTAAGAATATTTGTTGGGTACAAGGCTCACGATGGCAGAATGCCTTGTGTATCGACGTACGATCGCGGCGCGCCGTAATTACGACTAAACTAATTATATCGTCACGGTGGCAATCGTATTTGCGACTGTGCCGTTCGTGGCCACCGTCGGGGTCAGTATCGTCGTTTTGCGCGGGGCGTTACTTGGAAAAAAAAATATATCCTCGTTCGGTAAAATATCACGGGCGAGCGGGATCGAAAAGCAACCCCCATTGTTCAACCGATCTCATCGCCGACTCTAATTACATTGTAACGCGCCGCTCGTACGAATAATACCGGTTAAATTAATTGGCCGATCGATGCGAAACTCGGCTCGCGAGTATCCGGTTAATTATCACCGAGAATATTTCATGGCTAACCAGTTGAAACTGTTATTTAATGACACGATGATTGTTATCTTTGGTTACGATTATCAACGCGGCGTGATAATTTTCTGCTACGTAATTAGTATTTAATCAACTCGTCCCCTTTCGCACATTTTTATCATTGCATTATTTGATATTGGGAAATTGGCGGGCAGATTCGTGCAAAATTAAATATCGAATGATTCCAATTTGAAATTGTATTAACAAATTTCCTTTTTATTTAATTTTGGACTTTGGTTGTGGGTATGGTGATTTTTTAGTAATTAGTATCAAATTTTAATTATCAAATTTTTCATAATTAATCTATATAAGATTTAAGAATTGTTAAGTCTCCAATCATTTTATTTATTATTACAAAAAATATAACTTTTTAACTTCCTTTAGATAGAATATCCGTGTCTTTTAAGAGCGTAACATAGAAATATGTAATTGTATTAAGGTGTGCTAATTAAAGGGTAACGGCGGTAACACCTGGATAAATTTACAAACGGCCAGTAAAATCGAGCGAAAAGAAGAATAGACGTCGAAAGGAACGTTCCCGATGGATTCTCGTGCCGGAAAGTTTCGGCACGAGGTTACAACGTCATGTCCATCTAATTATGGTCCGCTTTAACGTAACGCTTAGCTCGTGAGTCAGCTGTTGACGTTCTTTCAAACGTTTTGCTAACCTCGACGCCCCTCCTTCCCTATTTTATCTTTTTCCTCGTTTGTTCATACAACATCGAGATTCATCGAGTACCCTAATAAATCCTATTATCTTTCGTTATAAAAATTGCAACATTTTTAGCAATCTCAGACATCAAAGCTGTGCAAATCTCAGAATTAGTTTAAACGACTTCGAGGAAGAGATGAAATAATTAAAAGAAACATTATAAACGATATTTTAAAAAATTCGAGGAAAATTGTGAAAATTCTTAAATAGTTGCAAAACATTCTTAGATAAAGTTTATTTTATATCGAAGGAACAGTTTTTGCGACACATTGCGTTTTATCGTAAGGATAAAGAGAACTGGGCGTGTCGTACACTGTTGATCAGATATCGTTGCTCCGTTGTAAAAACGTAGAAATGTTGTTTGCGCAAAGGTGAGGCAATTGATGTGTAACCTTACTGCGTCTACCCGAGATTTATCAGGAATCGTAGAATTCTGGAATGAATTAATTACACATCAAGGTGACCGGTGTCGTTGCAGCTCGTTCGACTTAGTTTTGAGGTGCCTGTGTGAACGGTATGGAAATACGGATATCAACGCGTAGATTTCGAGACAGTTAAACGTTCAAATATCCTAAACGAGGCGAACAAAGCACCAAGACGTTACAAAAGATTTCCAAATTAAACAATCGAGAATCGAAAGAGTCCTCGTCATCGTAATAGCGAAACAATAGACAAACAATCGCGTAATATCCGTTATCTGCCGATTGAAATCAAGAATTCAGTAACCGGCGATGATTCAGCTTTTGATTGTAGTATCTGATCTCGGCCAGCTCATGGGATTAAGCGAATTTATCGTGTTCAGAGCGGTGGAACGTTAATGTTTCTCCTGCATACATCAACAAAGTGGCGGGGTGAGAAAACAAACAACTTGAATGAATTATTTATTACCCAACAATCTCTTTTGCATCAATAAAACGAGCAGTATCGATATAACCGGATGGAACCGTTAATATATCTCGTTGCATGAAAGAAAGAAAAATAATAATAAAACCGACTTGAAAATTTTATGTTGCATGGAATAATCCTTATGGATACTACGAATTTATAAATCATTTTCAAGGTAGATAATACGTGACGTTTAGAAACGAAAATAAAATCAAACTTAAACCATTCCCTCCAAGACGGTTTATCCGGTTTAATGTTCGAGACATTTCTTGAAGTTTTATGATGAGTTAAGCTGTACCAACACTGTTGCAAATAGATCTATGTGGTTGATAGGTGATGGAGTTAGAAAGTTGCAAACCGTTAGACGGAATAAAGTTGTTAATAAATGGTGTGTCATATATATCAATAAATAAATGGTATGTCCACTGAAAATACAGCTACGAGCGTTCACTGGCTCCGACCAATGCCTGGCATACTTTTCTGATAAGAACAAACACACGAATTCTTAGGCTTGCCAAATCACCTTTACATGTTAATTAACCTTTCCCCTTTGGAGAGCTAAAGAACAGATGCTTCAGTGTAAAAACTATCACAGGAATCTTAAAAGTATAATATTTCTAAATTTCTAAGTCCCTAAAATACAATATTCCTAAATTTTTAAGCTGCAGGAAATATAATAATTTCTACATTTTTAATTCCTCAAAATATTTCTAATTTTTCTAAGTCCCTAAAAGTGCAACATTCCCAAAATTTCTAATTTCTCAAAAATATATATTTTTATCGCCGTTTATTGAGGCAGAAACAAGTTTGCCCAACAACGAGACGAATATGCAATCTTCTATTTGTTCAATCACAATTACCAAAATTTTATGATCCCTGTACTTGTTTTTTTTTTTTTTTTCAATAGACTTTTATCAGACAGTTAAAAGGATCGTGCCTGCTACTTTATTTCGCACACTCGAGGCTACGAGTCGCGCCGGTTCTTCGTTTACTTATTACTTACTCCGGGCTTATAAAGGATCCATCATAACGCGTAACAACACCTGTCGGTTTGCTTGACTTAACAGGTCGTGCAACTTTCTCTCGAAGCGTTCTATTTAGAATGTAACATTGCTGAAAATAATTCTGGCAGTAAACTCAGGGTATGAGGTAACCAATATTTCTGGAGTTACCATACAGCCTATGTAAACTAGCTATCAACCTAGTAGATTCTATTAAAAAGTTTACAAAAATTGTATTTCATATTGTTCTGGTTTTAAAACCAAGAATACTCTTAAATACCTCGCTGATCCGCGAACGATGGTAACTGGGGCAATCGTGACCCAGACCTACAACGGCGCCTCGATTCAAATTAGACTTAGACACTCGCATTACATACATTGAAAATTCTAATTGGACGCTCAGGTTTCATGTGTTGGAAATTTATAGCAGATGCTCGGATTTTACCCTTTCCTTCGAGTGTCTCCTCTGAGGGGACACGAAGGGAATAATTTATTCCTAATACTATATTATTTTATTTACGATAATTTATTGCTTACTTTGTAATTAAGCATTAAAAGAAGAAGAGTTAAAAATTAGAACTGCTACTTTGAATTGTTTGTGATTATTCACATTCGTTTCCGATGACCACAATTTTTCACAGTGATTTATAATTCTTCATGATCTAATATTCAAGCAAGACGAAATTGAACTAAAGTAATTGTAAATTTGACAAGAACAATTTAATCAAAGTCAAGAATTAGGATCACGATTGTGAATGAAGTCAAATCACGACCGTGGTCGTGTTCCTGCGATCATTGCGATAAATCACTGTTAATGATTTTGCACGCCATCTCTGGCAAAGTCGAATACATGGACGATTTATGACCTGAACCACTTGGGACGTGGATGGTTCGCAGACGGCCAGTGGTGACCCGCAAAACAATGTTGCTAGTTTTATTTTTAGTTCAAGCAAAACTGAAAGATCCAGAAATATACCAGTTTATTTATTATTAAAAATGAAATAAAAATTGAATTAAGAAATACCAAAGGCATAAAAATCTATTAAATCTATTGTTGTGGAAATATAAATTGATTTTTATCAAGGTAAAGGATTATTCTGGGTGCTAGTTTCATTTTATTTTCAATTTACTTGTTCCGATGTTGAAACAACACAAACACCCGCTGTTACTTAACATTAATTCAAGAACAAGATACGTGTGGGCTCATCCAATTTTCTTTCAACCGTGCCGCACCTGACTTCCATTACTTCGAGAGCGTTACAAACGACACAATAATAAATAAAGGTTCGCTAATCAATTCTTAGCCGATAGCATCTAAGAGCCGATTAACAGGCTTCGCGTACATAAAGCGTCGAGATAAAAGAGAAACTACGTCAATTGGCCGAGATAGCAGCAAAGTTGTACATAAAAATCAATTTATTCCATCGTCCGGATAAAAGCTTTCGGGAATACTATTTTTTCAGCTTGGTCGCGATGGAAGAAGAGAATCGTGGCTACTTTTTCATTGATACGAGCAAGCTCGCCGTGCTCGTTGTCTCGAATTCCACGACACATAGTGGCCGATAAGAAACGAAGGGGACCCAGGCACGAGCCAATCTTCCGCTTATCAGCTTGTTATCAGGGTCGCGTCAAGTTATGAATGGGCGGAATCTCGCGTCAGCTTGACCGTCCAATTTCACGTCCTTTCGTACACAAGGAGGATTGCGTAAAAATTAATTACTCCCCACGAACGGAACTCGCCTACGTTGTCATTCAATTTATTTTGTTTTTTCGGATAATCTTTCTCCGGATAATATCGCGCGTGTTCGCCGGGAAAGATGACTCAATCTGGGAAAAAGAAACATAATTTTTGAATTATCACCGGCGTTGCACAAACGGTGCTCAACCGGTTACGAAGATCTTTGACTGTTCGTAAACAAGTTATTTTCTTCTGATGGGAATTAAATACAGTGTTCTAAAACGTAATAATCTCAAAACGCCTTTATTTATATTTTTCTAAGGAATAGACGTGTATTTCCTCTACCAATTACAAATTAGTCGCCCTCGGCTACGACTCGGTGGGGATGTACCCTCCCCTGGGGATTTATCTGTCTGGTGACACTGTCACTGTCCCTAATATCTCAAATCGCTAAAATCTGTTAATTATAAAATTTGGCTACGAAGGAAATCGTGGATAAAAGGAATAAAAAGGAATAAAAGTAAAGTAATTCATTTCTTTCGAAATCGCTTCGAGCGCGAAGGGTTAAATTCGCCAGTTCAGTTACAAGCGTATTTTTGTAGTTTAAATAGGACTGCGTGCAAATAGTCTGCCCGGAATAACAGTAAATACCATCGGTGTGCTGTTTATTCGAAAGCATTCGGTGTACTCTTGGAGGCTCGTGCACGTGCTACCGCGAGCGACTTTCTTGTTTGCCCATTGTGCAATTATCGCTTTATCGCCTCTTGTTAATTTTGCTTCGAAACAGAAATACATACGTCCATTTGCACGTGGTTACGTCAACATCCTCTCCCGTCATCGTCTCTCCGTTACGATACAGAACTCCTATCGTTTCGACCACTTTAAACTATCGCTGCATTAGAATAATTGTTTTGAACCACCAGCTTTAAATTAGCATAAGTAATTCGTTTCCCTTTTCGAATCGATCTTACACGAGAATTACATTAAACGAGCAACGGTTCCGACGGATCCAGGCGGAATCATCGTAATGGATGACGTTCGTTAATTAACGCAATTTGTTTCGGGCCACCCCTCTCTCCCCCGCTCGTTTTCTTCGATTAACAATCGCTCGGTTTCCGTTATTGGCGGCCAGTGGAGAAAATTAAGTGGCACTTCGCCACGAAAACGTTCGATAACAATATTTTTCCCCTTCCGTCCCTCTCTGTACGCGTTTTCAAGCCCGAGGATGATATAATTTCCCGCTTTGCGATAATAATTTATGTTTTGGACTTTCTATTATTTCTAATTTCTAATAATGTACTAATGTTATATGAGACGATTTTGAATGGATATTCAAGTGTCACCCATACGTGGGTGACGTGGCAGTCCAAGAGTTAACAATCCCGTTACGACACGTATACTTTAATCAATTGCAAAAGAAATAATACCCCCGCGTTAAAAGGTTGAAAAATAAACTGGTATGAAACGATTTTGATATCACACGTCAGGTTTCTTAATTATAATATCACTTCTGCACAGAGTCTGAAAGGTTAAACGATAAAACAGGTAGAACTATCAACGTAAGAATAATGTCTAAGCAACAAAAATATAAGAATTATCATTTTAACGAGGCTGATATTTAAGTTTAAGTGATAAGAACGGAGAAGGGGAAACAGGTGTGGACATTCGACATTTTGTTGCAACCTTTTGCTCGTAACATTTCCTTGTTGCACTGATAACGGTTGAAAGTTGCTTTTCAGTTCTTTTTTTCCTTGGTTTCTTTACAGGAAACGTAAAAGGTGTCAAGAGAGCAACGTTTGCTCTTAATTTATATTAACTTTCAAAGGGACCAGTGAAAGGATTACTCACTCGGTTGATTTTGATTAATTTAGTCGCGTATCAATTTTGCGCAAGACGAATATAAAGCGAAGCAACGGTGTCTGAGAAAGTTGAAAGCTTTCTCTGCTTATCGGCCCAATTTCGAGTCTTGATGCGGAAAATTATTCCTTCAAAATTGTTATATCGTCATTCAAGTGAGCAAAGTTCTTTGGGACATAATATTTAAAGTAAAAAGACATCAAAGACAAACCTTTTCTCTCTTATTAACGCTAGAACAAGATTTTGGATACGATTCAATCTTGACTTCCTTCCAATGAAGCATAGAAAATTTGAAATTCCTACTTTAGAAGAAAATATTTTAATTACTTGCAATGTCGCCTCAGAGGCACCACTCGAGTCTTTTATCACAATTCATCCCATTTTACAATTCAATTTAAGAACAACTGGTCGAAATATCAAAGTTGAAAAGTCTGCGGGTAAATTAGTTCTAACAGGCAAAGAAAGAAGAGAAACCTAAGTCCAGAACGTTATCACGATCGAGACAAAAGGATGTCGTGCGTGTCTGGCGAACGGTTCGTCGACGTAGCTCCTTAAAGGGTCAAGTGGATCGGTTCAAGTCGACGATCGCAATCTAAAACGTGTCTCGAACAATCGCGCCAGATTCCCAGAATCGAAGCCGACCGACCGTCTAACGTCGCATTTTAACGTTGTTTTGCAGGACGAGAGCCAAAGCCTCGTTGAAGCTATGAGGGCCAAGAAGTTCTTCATCTTCAACAAAAAGCTCTTCTGAATCGTCATCGAGATCCAGCAAGAATTTCGAGGATCGCTTCCCATCCCCCTCAAAAAAAGAAGAATGAGCTTGGACCATCGTGGATGAACGAAAGGGTCAAAGTTGAACCTTCAATCGTCGCGGAGGGAAGGAAAGGGAGGACATCGTGGTCGTGGTCGAAGTCTAATAGAGGTCCTGCTCCGGTCAGCCTCCGAACGACGATCGATTAATCGAGACGGATAGTGAGCGGTGTGCGGTGGCGGAGGCGGTTGACACCGGGCGTCTGCGAGGGGTGGGGTAATTTGGGGAAGGTTTCACGATAGAGCGCGGAGCCTGGTCAATAGGGCATCACAGTGTCGATGAAACAAGGAGATGACGAGGATGAGGCGGTTGCTGCTGATCGTGTTTCTCGGCGTCGCGACGCGGCTGGCCTGCTGCCAGGTAAATGTTTGGCCGAGGACGAATTACCGCAACGACGATGGCATCTCGACCGGATACGAGGCCGAATTCGCGAACAGGAAGCTGGACGACGTTGCTCTGCTCGGGGAGGAGAGACGGGCGCGGGACTGGGCCGAACCAGCCACCCTCGACGATCCGTTTTACGATCGGATCGTTTCGTACAGGAGCAACAGGGCGATCGATGCCTCCAGGTAATTTCAGTCGAAATTAATCGACATTTTTCTTCAATTCTTAGAAATTTAATTACTTCGTATAATTATCACTAGAATTTCTTTCGACACCACGTTGGTGCCACTCAGAAATTTTGGGACAGTCGCCTACATATTATATCACGCTTTTATGAGATTAAATGTATTGTTTTTTAGAGAGAACCAATAATCTGAAATATGGTTACAGATCGACGGAAGCCAATACAAAGATGAGCCAACAGCCGGGCCAATTGTCGAATCTGCCAAAACCTAGCACGAAATCGACGGACGTGGTCCGCGAAAGGGGTCGAAAGTATAAAAATGTGACGATAGGAGACGGTATCTGCCAGAGCATCGACATCAGGAACAGCGTGTGGGCGTTCGGTATCATGAAGGATTGTCACGTCATCGAGGGTTTCCTGCAGATCGTCCTGATCGAGAACAACTCCGAGAAGGACTTTCAGAACATCAGTTTCCCGAAGCTCCGTGAAATCACCGGTTATCTTTTATTGTACCGTGTGAACGGCTTGAAAAGTCTCAGCAATCTGTTCCCGAATCTCGAAGTGATCAGGGGAAACATTTTACTCACCGATTACGCTTTCATGCTGTACGAGATGCAAAGCTTGAAGGAGGTAGGTGTGAATAATTTATAATTAAGTTTGCAAATATTATAAAATTTTCTTATTTTGCTCCAAGTATCATAATTTAATTATTATTGTCCCAGAAGTTGAGTAAGAACCGGAAATGAGGATAGCCGATGAAATTTTGAACAATTTCATTCGCAAACTAATTTTTACATTAAATTTTTATTAAAATTCCAAATGATATGTTTCGTGTATTTTTAATTGAATATGTATCTAAATTTAGCCGTGTTATTGAATTATTGAAAAAGATAAGGTTTCAGAGACAGATATCGAAATTGGTGAAAGGAGTCGATGTTTCAGCGTTCGGTGGAAAAAGATAAACACGATACGGCCGAATAAAATCGCGATGTTTGTAGAGCAAATATTATCGAATGAGAGCCCACAGCTAGTACTCCCTCTTTGAATATAAAAGAAAAAAAGAGGGGAAAAAAAAACTTGCGAAACATTGTGTGTCAAGGGGTGAAAGTGCGGGTGATTCGGTGTTATTCTTGAAAATAAACGCGGATCAGTATTCACTTAGTCGGTAAATATTTGTCTGGTATCCATTTTTTTCTCTCGTTCGTTTATTAATCACGAATCGATCAAAGATAAATATACCATTAATTTTTTCATTATTTCAAACAGATTTTGATTTGTACAAGCATTTCGTTTAAAATCCATGGAGATGATTTCACCCTTTTTTTTTGTGATAAAATAATTATTGGAATTATTTCCCACGTTCTTAGAAGAGTGATGCAGTCCATTCTTACTTCGATGCATCGTTCCAATTGGACACAGCCAGTTGACCCCCCCGGGTCAAGTGACGTTAATTAGTCAATCGAATTAACCAACCGTTCGACCTCTGTCCAGTTCAGTTAGTAAATCGGTGTATCGGTGCTGAATTGTCACCCCGATAGTTTTTTATTAAAAAAATGAAGGTTCATACGTTTGGATTTTAACTTGTCCCGATTCTTAAACAATAACAGGTGCTCGATATTAATAATATTTTGTGTAAAAGTATCTGAAAATTTAGTAAAACGAAAACTTTGTTGTTAATACTAGGTCTACTTCTGGTATACCTTCTTAAAAAACAATATAATTGTGTATTATTAGCTTGAAAATGAACCTAGGAGATATTACACATTGATACGCAACTTGTAACATTTAATATTATACAAGATTTGTAATTTCGTAGTTTTTATATTTCTTTGTGAAACTCGAAACTGGTATTAATGAATTTTCCAAGAAACCTGATATGTGAGCCGTTTATTATGAAAATTGGCAAATTCGAGTTGTTAAGTTTCGATAAACTTTGACAAATATCCTGGAATGTTTTAATATCTTTTTAAAAATTCGAAACTATTCACTTCCATAATAAACGGCTCGTTTGATGTTCTCCGTTTTCTGTTTTGCAGATCGGTTTGAAGAAACTGACGGAAATTTCTAGGGGTAGTGTTCGTATCGAGAAGAATCCGTCTCTTTGTCATACGAACACCTTGAACTGGGACATGATCGTTTCCGTCGGGGAGAATGTCATCAAGGATAACGGGGAGGAGGCCTCTTGTCCTGGTATTATATTTCATCCTCCTTTCTGTCTTCTAATTATTCATATAATTTTTTTCATTTTCATACACGCCAAATTGAATGATCCGCTTTTTTTGTATGGCTTTCACCCAACAATTTTTGTTCTCTTTTTTTTTTTTTTTGAGCTTACACGCTTTTGCTTTTTGGAACCCCTTTTCGTCCCTCATTCATTTGTGCAATTTTATCATTTGCTGTCATAAACAAACGTTTCTCGAACTTTATGCACCTCCATTTTCATTTTCTTCAAAAACTTTGAGACTAAATTTAAAATGTAAAATTTTCTAGAAACTAGACAACAAATTACAGTTCCAGAAACGTTACTGCATTTTCATTCATATTTTTAACAACATTGTAAATAAGAACAATTAATTGGCTTTTGTTTTCTTTATCTCTGTTACAGACATCACTGATGGTTAATATTAAACCCAAATCCACACGTAACGCGTTAAATACAAGTTATATTAAATAAAACAAAAAAATAGGAAACTTGTGCCGGCCCCGCAACAAAGTTTTATCCCGGTGTGAAAATATTTGTAATACACTCGTACACATACACGCACACAAAATTAAAAAAAAAAAAAAACTTGTCTTGCCATGCAGGTGGTCCGATTCCTCGCAACATTGTCGCTCGCATGTCACAAAGCAGTATAAATTTATTTAAACAGTCCTGAAATTGCCGGGCGACTGCGATATTAATCGATCGTTCACCTTTTTTCCAGGGTGTTCCCATTGTCCGGGGGGTTTTTGCTGGACTACACAGCACTGCCAGAGGATCGAGAAGCCCGACTGTCACGAACAGTGTCTCGGCGAGTGTCGAGGACCCACCGAGACCGACTGTTATGTGTGCAAGCATTATCGGCACAAGGGCAAATGCGTGAAAACGTGTCCTTCTCATCTGTGAGTGATATATATCGTTCTCTCGTTTCACACCTCTCTTCAACACTTATTTCATGGGTTTTGTCTTTTTCAGCCAGTCGAATTATGTTGTATCGTATTTAAGGGTGCAAGGTCTAAGATATTTAGAGAATTTTAACCATTTAGATAAGATAATTACTCTATTTAATTTATATTTGGAAGGGAATTTATTTTAATCCAATTTAATTAATAATCTGAATCTTTGTTCGCAGATACGCTTATCTATCGAGACGATGCGTAACGAAGGACGAGTGTGTACGAATGAATCGTTTGCGAAGGATATACTACATTCTGGAGGACGGACAAGCCTGGCGACCATTTAATGGATCCTGCGTGACCCATTGTCCGGACGGGTACGAGGACGCTCTCGACGAAAATAACGTAAGAACCTTTTATGTTCGATTAATTAGCCGTGCTGTTCGTAAACTTGTAATTACACGAAGGAAGCTGAATATTTACCTTCGCGTTTAATTTCCAAGGCCACAGTGAGAGAGAGAGAAAGAGACGTTCATTATCGCAAAACGCTCGGGTGTTAAAATGCTAAACCATCAATTATGGAACGACAAGGTTTTCATAAACGTTCTACTTGCGAACTTTCAAAGTAGCGATAATTAGTAATTGTACGGTAGGATATCTCCTTTTAGTTTCTTTCAAAATGTCTCTCTTTACAAGCTGCAATTTCTTTACAACGATATTCATGATTAAATTTAGAATCACGCGATATGAGTACAAGAAAAATCTAACAGTTTCAGGTTGTAGGGTTTTCTAAGACCTTTTTCCCTTTTTAGCAAATTTATAAGATTAAACTCAATTAAAAATTTCAACAGAAAATCCTAAGAAGACTCAGTTAAAATTATTTCGTAGTACCTCAAGGGAAAAATCTCGCCATACATGCTTTAAAATTCTTAGAAATTCTATCCGGGTGCGATAATTAACCTACTTAGCGATTCTCGACTCTTGAGACGCGCGTTGTGACCTCTTTCCCTTACAGCATATAGGGTCTTGCATTGTCACTTTCACCTAGAGAAAAGTACACTCCCTACCTTTCCCTATTTGCAAGTGTTATTCATTTTTGCGTTACCGTTACCATGATCGATACGAGTTTGTTCTCCAATAATCTGAAGGATAGAAGAACGTAGCTCATTTCCTGGTAACGCGGGATTACCTTGAAATTACAGATGACCACCTGCCGCGCTTGCGAGAACAGCTGCCGAAAGGTCAGCCACGGCGCCCTGATCCGTCACATCTCGGACGCGCAAAGTTTCCGGGGCATTACCGTGGTGAAAGGTGCCCTGGAATTTCAGATTCGAAACGGAAATCCGAACATAATGAACGAGCTGAGCGACGCGTTCGGCCGTATCGAGGAGATCACCGAGTACGTGAAGATCACTCATTCGTTTCCCATCACGTCGTTGGACTTCTTCAAGAAGCTGAAGGTGATTAAGGGCGAGAAGCTAGACATAAACAACGCCAGTCTCTCGGTGCTCGACAATCCGAACCTGTCCAACCTGTTCCCGCCCGGCCAGAAAATTAGGATCGAGAAGGGCCGCCTGTTCTTCCATTACAATCCGAAGCTGTGCTTCTCGAAGATCGTGGAGTTCAGCAAAATGGTGAACATCTCGGACTTCTCGGATCTGGAGGTGCAGCCGGAGTCGAACGGCGAGAAGGTGGCCTGCAATATAGTTAACATCAACATCACGGTCAGAGACTCGGGTCCTGACTACGCGGACCTTGTCTGGGACAGTTACAGGCCGCCAGAGGGGCAACAGTTGCTCAGTTACCTGTTGCACTACATCGAGACGGAGAACAGGAACATATCGTACGAGGCGAATGCCTGCGGCGGCAACAATACCTGGCAGATCGTCGACGTGGACATACCCAGGCTCAGTTCCACCGTGTCCAAGCACATCGTCAACCTGAAGCCGTACACCATGTACGGGGTGTTCGTGAAGACGTTTATCGCGAAGAATTCCAATCATCTGCTGAACCCCGTGGGTCTGTCGGAGATCATCTTCTTCAGGACGAAGAGCACCATACCCTCGCCTCCTGTGAACGTGGCCTCGATGGCTCTGAGCGATACTGAGCTCATGGTCAGATGGGAACCACCCATATACCCCAATGGACCTATTGGGTATTATATGATCTCCAGCGCGGCGATACACGAGGACACCGACCTGATCTCGTCCAGGGACTACTGCAACAACACGCTGGAAGCGGAGATTGAAACTGAAGAGGCGGTGCAGGAGGTGACCATCAAGACGCCCGTGATGAGCCAGACTTCCTGTTGCTCGAAGAACGCCAACAGGAACATCATCACCTCAAAGAAGTTCGAGATCTTCTGCCACCAGAACACGACCATCAGCTACATATCGCCCGGCTGGAAGGACTACTGCGTCGACAACAGCTACAATTCCATGATGGACGATCAGTTCTACCAGCTGGCCAACAATCTGTCCACCCCACGGCCAGAAGAGACGACCAGGCTCGACGCAGACGAGGGCCACGTGGTCGAGACCTCGCTCCTGTACAACGTCAGTGGCCAGAACAATTCGTACGTGATCAAGAATCTGCGCCACTACTCCCGCTACATCATCAGCATAGCCGCGTGCGGGGTGAAGATGAACGAGACGAACATGTGCTCCACGGTCCAGTACACCAACGCCAGGACGAAGAAGCGTGAGCACGCGGACGACGTACTGAACGTGAAGGTCCTGGTGACCAACAACACCATCGTCGAGGTGTCGTGGGACACTGTGAAGGATCCAAATGCAGTCACCGTCTCCTACACCATCGAGTACACGAACCTGGACGTGAAGGACGCGAAGAAGAGCACCGAGTGCGTGCCGCACAGGAGCCGCAGGGACACGTACAACAACTACTTCATCAAGAACCTGAGTCCTGGAAAGTACAGCTTGCGTATGCGGTCCACGTCCTTAGCCGGGGACGGTGCGTTCTCAGACGCGGTGCACTTCTCCATAGGCCTGACTGGCGGTGCTCCAGTGACCTTGATCGCCCTGCTGACCCTGGGTTTCCTCTCCGTGGTGCTGCTGGTGATGTTCCTGTTCCTGAGGAACCACCAGAAGAGGAAGCAGCAGGAACGACTGATAGCCAGCGTGAACCCCGACTACATAGAGACAAAGTACGTGATCGACGAGTGGGAGGTGCCCAGGGAGAGCGTGGAGATCCTTGAAGAGCTTGGCTTAGGTAACTTCGGCATGGTTTATCGTGGAATCTTCGACAAGACAGTCTCCGTGGCCATCAAGACCATCTCGAAGACGGCCAGCCAGCGAGAGAAGAACGAATTCCTGAACGAAGCCTCGGTGATGAAGAACTTCTCCACGCACCACATCATCAAGCTCCTGGGCGTGGTGTCCATAGAGAACCCCCCGTTCGTGATCATGGAGCTGATGGAGAACGGGGACCTGAAGACTTACCTGCGCAGGATTCGAGATACCAACCTGGTGCCCGACGCCTGCAAGATCATGAGGATGGCGGCGGAGATCGCAGACGGCATGGCCTACCTGGAGTCCAAGAAGTACGTCCATCGAGATCTGGCCGCGAGGAACTGCATGGTGTCGAAGGACCTCGTCTGCAAGATTGGCGACTTTGGTATGGCGAGGGATGTCTACGAAACGGACTATTACAAGATTGGCAGAAAGGGACTGCTTCCCATCAGATGGATGGCGCCAGAGAACCTCTCTGACGGTGTGTTCACTTCAGACTCGGACGTGTGGTCCTTCGGCGTGGTCCTCTACGAGATCCTTACCCTCGCTGAGATACCCTATCAAGGTTTCTCCAACGAGGAGGTGCTCAACCACGTATTACACAAGGGGACCCTGAACATACCTCGCAATTGCCCGGAGAACATCCAGAAGATCATGGAGAAGTGCTTCAAGTGGCGGCCCAGCGACCGCCCCACCTTCATGGAGATAGTGTCCGAGTTGGAGCCCTTCCTGGGCCAGGACTTCTACGAGAAGTCTTTCTACCACTCGGTGGAGGGCGTGGAGAGCCGGAACTCGGGTATGAAGAAACCCTACCATCACGCTGCACCCATCAGGTTCCACTGGGGCAACGAAACGGCCAGGTGGGTGAAGGAGTTCGAGGACAACGTGACGTTGCTCGACCAGACGAAGGCAGGCACCAGCCGGGCCCGCATCTTCAAGAACGGGTTCCAGCATTTCGGTAACGTAGCCAATCTGGAGGAGGTACCTCTCGATCGATGAGAGCCGTGTTTCGGCGATCGGTAGCGAAAATTTGTCGGAAGCTCGACTGGGGACCCTCGCGAGTCACAAAAACTTCGTCGACGTACGATGTACAAAACGATACTCAGGGCAATGAATCGCGAAACGGGGGTCCAACGAGGACACGAGACGGACGACGGACCAGGTTCGTACGCGCGTTTTTTCCTTAACGATTTTTCTCTCCTTTGTAGCGAAACGCGTTCGCTGAATCTGTCCTTTGAACGACGCGGATCACACGAGACAGCGAACGCGTTCGGAAATCCTCTGGGGTCTATCTCGGCGCTCGTTGACAAGTAGAACGATGACGAGCAAAGAAAAAAGATAAAGAGATTTTCACCATTCTTCGTGTTCGATGAGAAGAAATAATGCGAGCCTAACCAAAAGCGTCTCGAATGTGAGTCAGTTTTAGAATTTTTCTCAATCTTTTTTTTTTCTTTTTTTTTTCCTATGAAGCATAACCAAAAGCTCTTTAACTCCTCGGCCATGCGAGTCTACGAACTGTTCATTCCTTGGAAGGGTTATCTACTTGTTTTTTTTTGTCGTTTTCTCTTGTTTTGTCCTTTCGTGAGGATGTTCTGTTTCCTAGAGTAGCGGTATCCTTGACTACTATTTTACAGCCACGCGTTTCTGTTTTTTTTTTTTTAATTAACCGTAGCCTCGTAATTAACGCGAAAGAACTGATTAATTATATATATATGATATACATATGTACTTGGTATTGCGTTTATCGTAGATTGTACACAGGACTACAATGAATTCTTTGTTATCATGGACGAAATCGAGATTTCGATGGACTGGATCGATCACTTGCGTTTTGTTCGTTTCTCTTTTTTTCTTTTTTACTGGTGCTGTTCACAACGCACGAGTCGAGTCTTAATTATCGTTACCGTGTTTAATTCTGTGATTAACGCGTTGACGTTGAAAAATAAGTCTTTTAACGCGTCGATTGCCAAGGTGCATTGAAATTTGAATTAAGAAGCCAAAAGTGGGTTTGTTGGCTTGTCAAAATTTCTATTTGTCGAAATTGTTCACGAAATGGTTAAATTTCAAATTCAATGGCAGGAAGATTAATTTTCCGGTGTAAAAAGAATGCAGGTGACTTTTAAGGGAAATGTAATTAATTATTTTTGCTAATTTTCTAACTTTTAAATTTCCTAATTTCTTCATTATTAACCCTGGCAGTCCACGCGTTAATGCCTCGAGTATCCATTTTAATTTCACTCCGACAATCAACGCGTTAATCAAAGCCATTAACGGCTGTTCTCAATCAACGCGTTTCGAAGAGCGCAGAAATTGTAAGCAAACCGACGTTGGACTGAATAACAATGAATTCAATTGTACAAAAAAGAAAAGAAAAAGGTACGATTCTCGTAATCGAACGAGAGGAAACGTTTACAGGTCGTAAGTACTTCCTTCGTCGATCGTTCGATGGAAAACGATCGATTCGAACGTTCCGTTTCGTCGAACTCCATTTTTGCCAAGGGGGGGTTGAAAACTCGACGGACCGGGGGTTCTTGTATACATATCCATCGATATTCTTTCTCTGGAGTTCTGCTCGAGAGACCGTTTAGCAATACCAGACAAAACTTCTCTGTCCTGTACTTTGCAATACTTTTTTAGGATCACGAGTTTTAGATCGTGCATTCGTTTATTTTTTATACCAACGATTTCGTCAACGTTTCTAACGAGGTCTTCAGGGATTCGAAAGTAATTCGGTCCTGGATACGGGACGACAAGGGTGTTTTCTGTCTTCGAAAAAAAATAGCTAAAATCATTGTATACAAAAGTTTCCATTCGTAATAATTATTAATATTTCTGCACCGAAAGAGGGATTCAGTTTTCAATAGTTAATTTTGTAATTATCGAGAAATTTTTCGAAGAAGAATCGCCCAAAATGTCCGAGGTGTACCATGACCCACCCCAGTTACCGCCTACGAATCGATTAATGCGTTTATCGGGCAGCAGGAGTCGGCAAGAATTCGAAAAGGTAACTTGTACGATCTTTTTCAACCACACATACTCACACACATACACATATAAAAAAACACACATACAGCAGAGTTCCTTGTTACATGTATACCGTTCGTACGAGGTGTGACTTGAACACAGTGCATTAGTCTTTAATTACTACGGGTGGTCTGTGGAATTATTCTCGATTCGTGATTGTTAATAATTCGTTGAAAATACGTAGGAGGCAATTGGAAACAAAGGGAACGTTAACATTAAAATACGGTAGATAAGACAGACTATATTTTTCTTACTAAAATATGTCACAAAAAGTCAAATTTATATATATAAAAAAAAAAAAGAAAATAATGCGTTTAATATTAATAACAAAAAAATATACATTTTAGAAAGTATTAAATATAGGCCTTGCTGAAATTTGTTTAGTTGTTCCACAAAATAAAAAATGTTGAATTATTCATTCCTTTGGTTCCAATTACCTTTTTGTAAAATTAACACTTGTTTAACGTACTAATTACTGCACAGGCTAATAGTAATTAAGGGTTAACCATCAGAGACGAAGGATAATTGCTGTGTTAGTTACAGGTAGCTAATAAACACGCCTCGTGTTCAGGTATCTTGTAGATAAAACTTGCAATAAGCATGCCAACAATCTTTTGCAATAAGTACACGTGTATTGTATATTTAAAAAGGTAGACGATAACCAAGCTGTTAGAAGCTTAATTAAGCAGAGTGAATTCTAAGAGACAGACAGAGTGTATATCTCTATTTTATTGTAACGATATATATATATATATATATATATTATATATGTATACATACACATTCGGATATAAGTATTTTTAACGGCGACCGTATTTATTCTTCGATCGATCGGAAACAGGGAGAGCAAGAGGGGTACATTATAATATATTCGCGTACACGTTATACATGACAGACATACACTGTCGGGCAACCACCATAGACTTCTCTAAAAAAATATAGCGATTTGCAGGAGAAAATACCCCATTTCGTTTCCATACTCGAACATTTTTAGCCCCCGAAGGGATGGAATTAAGTGTAGATAATATTTCCATTAGACAATAATTTTCGATCGATAAGAATCGTCGTTTATTTGGAAAATTTTCATCTAGTAATTAATCGAAGTATGTAGATTTTAAAAAAGTATTGGCACATTTTGCCGTTTTGTAATCGTTACATTTTAAGGAAGTGTTATATATCGTATTTTGTATGTACAATCAACCCTCCTGTAACGCGGGTAATTCGTATTAAGAGTTTACTTGGTGACCGTGTTGTAGGAGGAACGTCACAATTTTTGCACCGTATTATATCGAAATTGTGTTTTCAAACGTATCGTATCTGTAAGAGGGTCGAGAGTATTTAGGTTAGTAATTATTTTAAAAGGAGCTGGTTAATTTGATAACGAGGTGAGGTGGACGGGGCTAGGGACTTTCGAGTATGGTACGATCGGTGGATTTTCTTCCTCCCGTGTCGTCGGTTTCCCTAGGGAAGCGTACGATGCTCGACACTGTACACATATATAAAGACGAGTGTTCAACGCTAATCAGCGTTCTCTTAATTGATAAACGAAATGTAAAGATTTTACCAATTTTTATGAACAACATAATAGACAAATTATGTAAATTATTGTATCTGCAATAATTTTCACGCGTTGATTGTCATGGTGAATGATCGAGGATACGGTTGATTAATTTTGGTTTGATTTTTTTTTTCTGATTATTCAATTATAGACAATTTGAAGGGTCATCGATGACCCCCGTGGCAATCAACGCGTCATCTTGATTCGATTAAATACTGTTCCGTTATTTAGATTACTCGGGTAATTAAAATAATGGAATATTATTTGGAAAAAACCGAGAATGAACTGATATTTAATTTTCTCTTAAAGGAAGAGAAATTTTCATGTATATACATGTATATATACGTACACGTACACACACACACACACACTCACACACGTATACATATATATATTTTATTATAAGGGAAAAAACAAATAGTTTCTACGTTTATATATTTAAATTATTACATTTCTCGTATGGTATTTAAATCGTAAACCGCGTCACTTTACCAGATATACTAATCGTTCGTTTACTATTACACCTAGAAGTTCCTTTTAATTTAGCAATATCTCGTTTAATTGAACTGTAATTAAATTGACGGTAATAGTAGTCGAAGAGAAAAAGAAGAAAAGCAGGGATAGAATTGATTCGCGTGATCGTAAGTCTGACCTCTATTATTTTTCTCTCTTTTTTTTTATTTTAATATCTAATTTGCACAACCCTTTGCATTATAATTTTATTGAAAAGAATTTTCTATCACAGAGGGATCAAAAGGTCGTTTGAATTAAAAATTCTAAATTTTAATAAAACTCTAAGGTTCTCAAACAAAGTTTCTTTAAACAATTATAATAATTCCCAAAAAACTGTTCTTTTATTTATTATGACAAGAATTCTTAACGTAACAAGATGGTGGACATAAAGCACCCCTTACACTTTGATTTGTCAGGGGTTAAAAATCGATAATCACATTTAGACTGCAAAGGGTTGGATATCTGTAAGAGGATAAATTCTATAATAAGGTAGGAATAGTTCGTGTGAAAACGGTCACAGATAACAGAGGTATTATAAAGTAATGTATATAAATCGGACGCGTGACGCTCACATCGTCGCGAGATAGCGAATCCACGTACGGATAATCCTTGTTCGTTTAATTATTCGTTCAAAGGGAGACTCTTTCTTTTGTATCGTCGGCGACGAACGAAGGGGATGGATACAACCCCCGACGTTTGAGCCGTTCTCTCAACTAATTCCGTCTTTATCTTCTTGTCCTTCTATGATGCGATTCTACAGTGCGGCGGGGTTTATCGAATTTTGCTGAACCATACAAAAAATTAATTGTTTTTTTGAAGTTACGATTTGTATAGCTGCTAAAAATTCCATTTTTGACCAATTTTATTTTCTGTTTCTGTTATTTAGCTAAACGAAAGAATTGCTGATAATCTAGGCGACGGTTTTCAATGGAAAATTTAATTGTGGGTGACGTAGATATCACCCTTTGGCATTTTTTAATATAATTAATTTTAGTTTCCCAAGATTCAAAAATATTATTTTGAAAGAAAAGATTTATTTAATTTGCTATATTCTAATACAAATATTTTGAAATATTTTAATAAATTACATAAAATAATAAAAATGTTGAGGTTCTGCAAAGATGTTCATTGAACACCACCGATAGCTGAAGAATCGATCGAAATCAAGTCCTGAGATGTTCACCATCGCACACGTTGTAAATAATGTGTAACAATTTAGTGATAATAACGGTGAAAGGAGAAAAAAAAAAGAATTAACGATACAAGCCCGTATAGAACCGTACCTGAACCGATGTTGACCCGATATCGTGCGGCTAATATTCGTAAAAAAAAAAAAATTTTGATAATTAATACGGTTGCGGATGTCGTAGATCAATAAGGGATGTTGACGTTCGATTAGCAACGACGCGTGTACATATAGGGTGTCTGGGAAAATTCGCAGTCGAATGAGAAACGATATTGAAACGGAAAGGGATCGAAGTGTTTTAAAATTCAATATTTAAACTGATATGACCTCTTTTTGTTCAATAATAAAACAGGAATTTGTTTCTTTTTTTAATATATATATATAATAGCAATAAAAGACTGAAAAGTATATTGAAAGTTTGAAGCCTCGATTGTGTAGAACTTTCGTTTTTAAACATTTTATGCAAAATGGCTTATTTCTTATTTGTTTTTTAATATGGATTATTTTTAAAAAATACAATGAGCACTTTTAACCCTCTGTAATTCTTTGCATAAAAATTTACATTGTACAACTTTTAAAGTTTCATGATTTGGACAAGTAATTTACCCTCGGTAACTAATTAATATTATTAAAAAAAAAATCAAAGAATTACAAAATTTGGTGTCACAATTTTTCAGGAAATTTTTAAATAAAGTAGGGAAGGGGGACAGGGACGAGCACTCAGTCCTAATTTAATAAAAAAATATTAACCTTCTTAGAATACTTAATTATTTTTTTTTAATATCAGATACTATAATTGGATACGAAATCAAAATCCTGTTGCTAATCAATCTAAATTACAGAGGGTTAAAAGAAGGGAAAAAGCAGTCTTGAACTCGTCGTTTTTTCGTGTTCGTTTGCTGACGATTCTATCGATCAGTAACAGAGATTTTGGGACACCTAGTTCCGTATTCGAAAGCGCGTGAATTGTTAACGTTAACCTAGTTCGCGTTCCGAGAAAGTTCGTGAGAGTAAATCTTTCGTTCCCATTCTGTCCTGGTGTTCTAAAAGGAAGAGCATCGACCAGTTGTCAGCCTATTAATAAAAAAAAAATAAATAAATAAATAAATAAATAAATGACGAATAATGGTGCAAAAATAAATAAATAAATAAAATAAAATAAAAAAAAAAAGAGAACGAGAGACTGGAAAATATAAATATCCTCGAAATCAAACTATCTACTCTTAAATGGGCATTAAAAAAAAAAAAGAAAAGAAATAAAATTTTATCCGTCACGGGCTTCTATGTCGTTGATGAAATAAACGACTATTTTTTACTCGTTGCAATAAAATAGCGTCTAAATCGTGTGTAAATAAAAAAAAGGGGGGGTGAAGAAAGGAAACATTTTAAAAAAACGTTTTACGAGATGATATAATCGCGGGTACGGAATGAAATTATTAGATTAATTACGTTTTAGAGAAATAAAAGAAATGACAGGAAGTCGATGACGAGATTTGTTCGGGTCAACAGGGATGCGTTTGATCAAAACGATTACCGTTCTATCCGGGCGAAAAATATTCTAGTATTTATTGTTGCCGCCTAGTGCCTGAAGGCAGGAAATCGTTTCGCGTGCGTTTCCGGTTACGCGGGAAAATCCGGAACCCACGTGTTTCCATTTGGGGTAGAAAAAGAGGGAGGGTTCTTTCTTTTTCGTCGATACCAAGCCGATCGGTACCGTAACTAGAACGCATTTCTTTTTTTATTCGTTTCTTAATTAACCATCGAATCAAATATTGCAAAATAATAGTAAAAATTTGTTGGTAATTAAAATTTTTTTTTTGTCAAATAATTTTTGGTTTTATTTGACAGCGAATTGTTAACAGTGGTTTCCAGGAATTTTTTTGCTCGACCAATTAAAAACGAGGAACCATCATTCGTTATTAAAAAGTTTAATAACAAATATTTTCACGTGTTAGCAGTTCTATAATTTCAAACAATTTATTGGTAATAAGAAGCAGCAAGATTTTATCAAACAATCAGATTATTCGAATGGATTAATTAAGAAATAATTGAGCCTTGGATTAATACAGTATTTTTTTTTTACACCCTTAGTTCAATCTCAGTTTGAGGTGATTATTTATTTTGTTCATTCGTACATGGTGCTCGATAGTTGTTCGTTAACATAATTAATGTACGTTCTGATTACGGTACTAAAAACGTGTCCAGGTTGCGTGTACGCGCACAAGAGATAAATAAATAAATAAATGATTAATTGAACGCACGTTTTCGTGCAACAGAATTTTTCAATGGACTGACGACTGAAGACTTAGTTTTAAATTAGATGTATCGCGTATTTTATAATGTAAATAATTAATGCGATGTGCGTGATGCAGGAAACGTCTGTATCTATTTTTTTTTATAAAGAAAAAAGAAAGAAAGTTCGAAGAAACGTTACAGAATAAATTTTTAATTTACGAAAAGTAGTTTATTGCAATAATTAGAATTTTCTTTTAAAGAATTTTAATTCGATTTGATTTTTTTCTAAGATTTACTTAACTTCGAATAATTCATTTTGTTAGTTGATGTTGATTAAAAATAAGTCGAATTTATTTAGAATAGATTTGTAGTTTTTAAAAAACATCGAACAAAGCTTCTTTTTTTTTCTAAATAAAAAATTCAAGTTCGATTAAGTTCAGGGTATAGTTGTTAAGTGTACGTTAATTGGGACCTTTTTCTTTATGTTTTAGTAGTAGCTTTCTTTATTATTCAAGATCATTGAACTCGAACTGTCTGACAGATGGAAATTGAGGTTTCACTCGTAAAATAAGGGCTATAAGAATTGAAATTTACGGAATCATAGCTTCCTGGATCACGCACCTGGTAAGGCTAATTGAATTTGAAGCCCCGACCCTAAAGTAACGTAAACGAAATCACTGATCGATAATGGGAAGCGGTATCATTCATTTCCGGTCGGGAGAGCGTGTATTCTTTATCCTGAATTTAAGATCTTTCAATGTTACCCCTTACACACTTGGATCCAAATTAATGAGAAATTCTTCACTTAACTCGTTGCCTTCCAATTAACAAACATTTAAAATTTCTTATTTATTGCTCCAAATAAATTAAGGATTAATTTTCTTAAATTCCTGATTTTAATATTTAGTAATTCATACAAATATAAATAATATCTAAAATTTTAATTTACACAGTACTGTCAATGGTAATTTGTTTAATTAACCACAAATGTTTCCAATCATGATTTCTAATATATTTCTTACAAATTAAAAATTATTTAAATTATTAATCTTGTTACGAGGCAGCGGGTTAAAACATCATCGAATACCTAAAATACTGAATGGGGGAAATGATTTGGAGAACAGACACGCGTAGTCCTATATTTTCTACACACCTTGTTACCCAATAAGCGTATAAATATAAGTATAAGTAAATTGATCGATCGATCAAAGGTTCTCGTGGTATTATAATTCATCGAAGAAGAAAGAAAAAATAAATGCGTACCAGCGGTGTTATCGATTAAACTGATTGAACGATTCCGACGCGTTTTTCAGAAAAATAGAAAAATAGAGTTACGGGTATTTGCGGTCTTTTCTTTTTCTTTTTTAAATTAATCGTCGCGTGTTTATTTATAAATGTACACACGTATACGTACGTAGCTTAGAATTTAAGGATTTCTTTCGTCGATCGAATAATTTCTGTTTCTTAATTAATTCGTTACGTCGGTCGACCGAGGTTCGTTTAATTAGAGAATAAGTTCATCTTCGATTTATTTAATAGAAGGAAAATTTGAAAAAGAAAGAAGAAATGTCTGAAAACTGAAAATTTCACCGACAGAGATTTCCTCGAGCATCCCCTGTGTGTTGGTTCAACCCTTGCTCTTATAATTTATTTTCTTCGATACAGTAGTCTTGTTATGAATTATAATTTATATTTATGTAGATCGAGTATCGAATCAAACATAAATATTGGGTTATTAAGTATGAAATTGAACAAATTCTTTTGATAAATAAAAAATTATTTATTCTCATTTTTGTCAAGTCAAGGGTAGTTTATTTAAAACTCGAAGTCAAGTTTCATATTTAATCACCTAATAAAATGATTATTTGTTTAAACTTCCTGTATAGAAATTCTCAGTGCTGCAAGATTTGTATAATATTCCAAATATAATTTTCTTCTAGAAATAATAACCGTAGTCGTGCGAATGGACTGAAGATTTCTAACGTTAGGCCGTGTTTTCCATCGTAGCAACGATATTTATTTTGCAACAGGGATTTATAGCCGTTTATTTATTATTTATTACAAAAACGAACGAGAAATGTTACAGTGATTCGTTTTCCACTCATTATTTATTTATGTTTCCATTACCGGTGGTTCTAGCGTTAATTGTTCGTCGATTTCATAGTCTTTCTTTCTGTTTTAATTAACTTTACAATAGCGATGATCTTTGTTAACCCTTAACTGCTACAGTGTGGTCCTTTAACATTGTGCAATTCTCCTAAATATAAATAATCTTTCGAATAATACTGTTAATAATCTCTATAATTTGTCACAGTTTTAATATAGTTAATTATGGTTCAGAGATTGTTGGTACAACAGTGTAGCAATTAAGGGTTGATTTAATTCCTGTATCAACAATTCCTGCCATACCGTGTCTTCCAAGACCACAACGAATTTAATTCTTTAGTATTTATGGACTGTTGTTTATGTGATGTTAACCCTTTCAGACTCTTTGTTTAATTAACAAACGTACAGGGTGATTATTTTTCAAACTATGTTTCAAATCAAACTTTCTTCAAATAAATTATAGTTTGAAAAATAGCAAAAATTGTAAATATGATTAATCTTATGATACAATACATAGGTATCATTGGTTTAGGGTGTCCTGGCACCCCTTGACTTTGACCTGCAGGAGTTTAAGTAAATTTTTAATCCTTTACAGCCCAGTTTTACTGTGTACTATTTTTTTATTGTTTTAAAAATGAGAATACATAAAAATTAATATAAAAAAAGAAAAGAATTGTTGTAATCGGGGCTGGAAAGGGTTGTTGAGTCTGAAGGGGTTAAGAATGGGTAAGAAATAGATGTAACAATAGGTTGCTGTGAAATTTTCAGTTTCTGTTTCTTTTATTCTTGGAAATAGGTGAACAATTGAATGGAAAAATGTTGTATATTTTTGTATCCGTTTGTTTCGCGTTCGAGACCTACACTTCTTAGATTTCTCTTTATTATTTATTTCGAATGTTCGAAGGAAACCACGTCATTCTACACCTAATCATACATACACATATACACACTAATGTACATAATTACATTGCACTAATTTTAGTATTGCCGCTGAGTATTATAACTAGTCACATAAGCCAAAAGTTTGTTACTCTCGCAAAGTTTTCTTTTTTCTCAGTTTTGTAATAAAGGAGGATGAGTAAAAAAATATTCAGTTCGATTTATTGCATTATATCCCTCTACAGGGTGCCCCAGAACTCCTGTAGGAGCCGGAAATGGGGGGTAGCTGAGACTATTCTGAACAACAATTTCCTTTGCAAAAATATCGGATGGAGCTTCGTTTTTGAATTATTTAGCAAAAACACTGACCAATCAGAGCGCGTCTCGGGCGCGCGCTCAGTACCGTCAGTGTAGCGTCGAGCCTAGTCGCTCCAGGACAAGCACCTCGGTAGAACAAGAAGCGTTAAGTCCTGGGATCATCTAATTTGAATAGTAGAAAGATAAAACATTGTATTATTATAAAATAATGAATTTAATATCGTTCAAGCTTTATTTTGCAATTTTTTTAAAGAGAAACTGAGGACGGTACATGGTGTGTTACCGACGAAATTAGCGAAACAGAAAATTGTGTTTTTTCAAAAACCAGGCCACTTTTCGGATAAACTAAAGTTATAGAGACATTTATAACAACAAAATATTTCATGTAATGGTGTTAAAAAGCCAATTTTTAATAAAATAATTTTTACCGACTTTTTATTTTTACCCCTGGCGCCACCTGCGAACAAAGTGCTGAAACTGCTCAAAAATTGACAGGAATCTGCCGTACCTACAATGATTATTTTTTAAGAAAATAATTTTTTGCTGTTTTCGCGTGTTTGAAGCATCTAATCGCTTCTATTTTACACTAATTATCGATTCCAATTGTCCGATTAATCCTAGAAGCCCGAAATATTGAAATATTAAAGATTAAATGTTAGACTTCCGAAACATCGTTCAAAATGGCGGGCTTTTCAAAATGAGTAATGTACTATTTTGATATTTCTTAATTAAATTCCTTATAAAGGTTTATTTATTCAATTCCTACTTGATTATGAGACTAGGAGAACTCGTGTATAATTTCTGATAGTTTAGATCAACGAAAAACCTTCATTTAAGAACTCCAGAAGTGATTTTTGAGCACTTATAATAGTAGCAGAGTATTCCCCCGAGTTCCAATATAAAAATTTCGATTTTTCGAAAAAGGTGTGACTTTTAGGCCTCGCCGACGTTTCTAATGCATTCTTCGAACAAAATTACATAAAAATAATGCCTTTTTATGCTTCTAAACTTCTTAGAAAAGAAATTGAAAAAAATTGCAGTCTGTGGACACCTATTATTTTCATTTTTTTTATTTAAGCTCCCAGCGCACTGCAAAGCCTTTTTTCTTATGTAATTTTGTCTGGGAAACACGATGGAATCGTTCAAAAAACTTGAAAATTGCTCATTTTCAAGAAAATCGCGATTTTTTTTAGTTCGTTAGTTCCACCGCTCCACCGCTAGATGTCTACGAAAAACGACGCCCATGGAACGCTATTATTTTTATTTTTGTTATTAAAGCCGTCAGGGTGCTGCAAACCCATTATTCTTATGTAATTTTGTCTCAGAAACACGATAAAATCGTCCAAAAAGCCCAAAAACCGCTTATTTTCAAGAAAATCGATTCTTTTAATTTCGTTAGTTCCACCGCTCGCCGCTAGATGGCGCCACCAGCGCCATTTTCAAATACCGCATAGAGAAAAGTTTAAAAAAATTAATAAAAACAACCTTAGACATCATTTTCAACTTGTTTAATTAACTTTTTAATAAAGTATGATATTTTTTCTTGTTTATTGCATACATTCCGCAGTCGAAACATTTGAATTATCCATAAAATATCATTCATTGATACATGCACTTCGTTTATCAAATAAATCAATGCTTTCAAAGCAAATAAATCAGCAATAAATTATTCTGCAAGCCTAATAACACATAAATAGTACAATCATAATGATTTTATAACTTAACAATTACAAACATTCAAAGAAAATCAACTTTCCAATACTGTAAACATAAAATTATTATTGTAACAAAATTAAAATAAAATATACTGACCTGTATTTTATTTTTACAATTCTCAACTATGTTTTATTTTGAATTTAATGAGTAATTAAAGCATATACACCTTAGAGAATACAATGTTATCCAAAGGCAATTCTGTAACCAACTCAATAATAGATATTTTTCAATAAAACTTGAAAATGGTATCAAGAAAATTGAAAATGAAGTGTAATAAATATAGCACAGCAATAATTCTCTATAATAAATCGTTTAGATCGAATGTATTAATCAATTCATCGAAAGAATGAACTTTGCGACTGTCAGAAAAGATTAATCAATGCGTCGGTTGCAAAATAACGAAGGACTCGTTGCGAAACCGTGTTCCACGGTATTTTGAATCGAGCAGTTGGGTCAACCCGTTCCACAACGCGTTTCTGTTTATCTTGAGCTCGTTTTTTCCTCGCCTTGTTTTTCCGCCGCCACTTGTTCCGCGTGTGATTAACACCAGGCCAGTTAATTGCTCTAGGATTACGAGCCAAACTGTTCCGGTTAACGAGAAAAAAAAGGAAAGACGGTTCTTGTAAGAACATTATTCGTTTCCGCTCTATCTAATCGACATCTTGCAATTATTTTCCTTATTCAATTATTAGTATTTTATAATTATTCTTATTTGTTTATGGTGTTATAAGTATTTGTAAGTAAATATTTACAATATTAATACTTGTTATTAATAAGTACTTAGTTATAACATTATAAATATTTTTTAAAGGTAGTATTTGTAGTATTTAGCAAATAATTATTTAGTATTACTTAGTGAGCAAATATTTGCTTATAATAATAGTTATTTGCAATGCAAATGTTTGACCTTACAATACCTACAAGATAATAATATAGTGATTATTTATTATCTAAAGAAGATTAAATTTAAACAGATAAGTATTGGATTATTATTGTTAAATTTATTCTCCTTTGTACATATTTGTTTTCAATTTCTATTTTAGATTGGAACAAGAAACGACCAACCTTGTAACTATAATTAAAGATATCAACAATGATTCAATGTACAGTAAGCATATCATCGTTTCTTTTAATTGCGATAATTAATGGGATTTTAGCTTCCAGAACTTGCAACTTATCTACAGAAACCTGTAAGTTTAATTCCTTTATAATTGCTTATGATTATCCTATCATTAATTTGAATACTGATTAATGGTACTAATAATTATTTTATTTCCTTCTTTCTGTTCTTCTAATTCTTATTTCGCGAATAATTATTAATCTTCCAGCCACTTTCCCAAGAAGAATCTTCTTATTTAATATTTTCCTTGACACGATATTGAAATTTAGGGCAATCCCGTATTGGTATACTTCTTTCGCCGATAATCTCGGGATCGAAAAGTCACGAGATCGAGATTTATTGGAACAATTTACGCATTCAACATGGCGATAAAATTTCGCTTTACGAGGATCATACTTCTGGCCATTCGAACGTAGTTTATACAATTACACCAAATAGTCCGAATGGCCGTCAGCAAACAGGAATTTTCGCGGAATTTATACCCAGTTCGAATCTTTCGTTCGTAGAAGAATGTACAAGTAGGTAATCGTGGAGTTTTCTTAACAAATTGCGTTATTTAATCATAAAATCAATTTAAATTTAATAATTATCAAGGAAGCTCCCCCTTTTTAATAATCACTTCAATGTATGTCTTCTTTAGAATATAGGGTGGCATGGCTGGCAGAACAAAACATTAAAATGATAGACTGTTTAAAAACACATCCAACTTGGATGAAAGACAGAAAGCACATTTTGGGCGATTTGAAGATGAGCGAAATTTTTCTTCCTGGCACCCATGATTCCGCGTCTTATGATCAAACTATGAAAACAGATTTAATTTCAAGTTTTGCCATAACGCAGGTAAACGTAATGCTAATTAACTGCCCCGTTTTATTAAAAAAATTGTCAATTTTACGATTAATTGGTGAGTTTTTAGGATACAGATATCCTTGGTCAATTAATACACGGTGCACGATACCTGGACATCAGGGTAGGTCGTTATCCAGCATCAGAAGAAGTTTGGTGGACGAATCATGGACCATTTTATCGTTCGATCAGTCTGAAGACTGTCATCGAACAGGTGAAGAAGTTCCTTGACAGTACCGAAGAGATTGTGATACTCGATATTCGTGAATTTCCTATTGGTAATTTCAACTGGAGCTGTGATGATTCAAATATTTAAATAATTTTTAGTAATTTTGTATCTCAGATCATAGTTTTATTTATTCCACTACCAAAAATACTCTACCAGTACTCGAATATTAATATTTTGCAGCCCTAATTACTAAAAAACCTTATTAATATAGGCTTCCACGGTGTAAAAGACCACAGAGACCTGGTGTTGTATTTGGAAGATGAACTTCGGGATTATTACCTGATCAACTACCACGGATGGAGCACCAAGTTGAACAACATCTGGTCCACAGGGAAAAGGTTGATAATCGGTTATGAAAACTCATGGGTAGTTAATAATTACAATACCATGTGGCCCAGTGTGTTGCATCAATGGGGCAATGTCAGGAGCGTCCAAGATCTGTATAAGTACTTGAGTAAAATTGAAGGCGACAGGTGGAGATCCTTGAAAAGCAATATTTAATAAAATGAAAATTAATTTAATAGAATGAATACTTTCAGAAGGGACATGGGGAGGCCATGGTCAGCGATGGCCGAACTGACTGTAAATCTCAACGACATTCTTTTCAACAGACTTGGTACTCTTCGAGACTTGGCGTACAAGGTAAACTTGAACGTAACAAATTGGTACAGCACCATTTGGCAGTTCAGCGCTAATATCGTGGCTGTGGATTTTCTGAGAGGCACTGACATCGTCGAGGTTGCCATCAAATCGAACGAGAACCGTCATATACACTGTCGGTATTAGTCAATTGTTAATTGCTAGAATAAATAATTGTAAATATTTAATGTACAATCAATAAATATTTTTCTGATATTTTACTATACTTTTAAAACTACATTTACAGTAAAATGTACATTTTTCTTCGTTTACAAAACAAAAATTAATTATGTATATACAATTAAATGTTTTATCAAATGATTCCAACTTTCCATCAGCTTGTGTCTATGTACAGATGTATAGCCTAGATCTTAAAAACTTCTTAAGTGTTTTACAGATTGTTTTTTTAAATGCAAAATTTGTTCATTTGTGTTTGAAAATATTTAAGTACTTCCCACGAGTCATTTCCTTTGCCTCCTCCAGGCCTAACTGGTAGGCTGTATCGTGTAATTTTTTTACTTCAGATATCAAACCATTCATTGATAAGTTGCCCAATTCTGAAATAAAATCATTTTATTTTAAATATAATTGAAGATGTTTTGAAAATGATTTGTCAGCAGAAGCTTACGATGCAATTGGTTGATATCATCAGGTGTAAGGCCTGCAGCCCAGGAAGATGGCTCAGTTTGGGGTGAATTTTGAGCAACAAACTCGTTTACACCTGGAACTTCATTAATGGCTAACATATACAAATATATCAACACTTTTGATTGAAACAAAGTGTGAAATTATGCACCATACACTTACTTTGCTCCGGCCATAGATCCGGTGATGCTCTGTCCAACTTTTCTAAACTCATTAAACTTTCCTCCACGCAAATTAAGTCTGCAAACAGGAAATGTAAACCAACAAAGAAGTATTATTTTAATTAATATTAACAACTTTTTATGCATGCATACCTGGCTGATCTGTAGGTTCCTCAGTAGTCATTATATTCATTGGGTATGTACCTCTTAACCTTTAATCAAAACATATAACATGTAACAAGTTATTGAACTTTTGTCAGAATGTATTGATACTTACTAAACTTCCGAAGATTAAAGATGTTCCTGTAATTGCACTGTTTGTAATTGTTCCGTTAATCCTCTCTTCTGATCAAGCATACGTATATTTTGTTTCTTTAGATTTTCTTGTCGTTCGATATCACGTTCAACACCTAAATGAAGCTGTTGTCTGTAATAAACATGAAAACATTGAAGACCGTTCGAGAACAATATCCCGCGAAATCTAACATCCTGTAACGCGGATCGAATACTGAATTTTTAATAACTCGAAATATTCATCATTACCGAAGCACTTTTATAGAAATAATATACAATTATTGTTTACCTCTTTTGTATATTTTGAAACGCGTATTAATTACATGTAAATAATTTTATAAGTTTGATAGGAAGATCATGTTACACGATGAAGCAAATATGGCGCGTGTAACCTAACTTATAATTAGGAAGAGGAAACTCGAATTACCTGTCATATTCTTGTTTATAATGCACATAACCTATTATACCAATCGACGTTGCACAACACAAAGCGAATGTAACTTTTGATGCCAATGACATTATACGTTATTTTCTAATTTTTTAAGACCTTCCTTCCGCCTTCCACTGTGTAGAATTACTATCGATGAGGCACAGTAGTGCCCTCTCTCGATCTCGATTCTCGATTCGATATATCGAACTGACTCTCGCCGTTTACGAACGTTGGTGTGGTGAAAAGTGAAAAGTGCAAAGTGCCTGTTGCTCGTGGAAAATAAAGAAAAATCAGCCGGAAATCCTGAATAATAATTGCTGTACGTAAGTGTTTATTGTTCTTTATGTTATTTTTATTGATATACATGATTTAATCACCTATGGTATTGTTTAAACACGATTTAATTCTCATGTACTTTTTCGAACCATACTACCGCCATTTGTATTTGAATTTTGCAAAAGATACAGCTTTTTTGTTTCATGTACCTTATGTACAGTTATTAATTAGATAAGAACGATATATTTGTTGATTATGTTATAATTGATGTACAAAGAATTGATTTATATTTGCAAGAACATTATCGACAGTTAGGCTAGTTGAAGTAGAGCTACCATTTTGAACCGCGAGAAAGCACATCGAGTATGTCGAACGTTTGAAAAACTAACCTTAATATTTGATATTGTTAACGTTGCTTCTTTAAGAATTATGATTTTCACAAACATGTAGATTACTTAATCAATTAAAATAAGAATGCATGGAAATTGAAATAAAAAGTATTGTTAAAATTGCAATTTTATATTCTTGTACTATTTGGACGCGATAATTCAATTTCATGGCTATCATAAAATCTCAACAATAAGTAAATACAAATCGGTAGTAAGATAAATAAATATTTACCTATATGTTGTAAACTTTACATAATAATTATATAAAACTTATTTACATTATCATAAATATTACTATTATAAGTGTCTATAGTGTAAATTTGACTGCTGATTAATTATTAACCAACTACCCTCAAAATTAGATCTCCCAAACAGGGAATATATAATTTTTTCATGCTATCAATAAAATTCTTAAACTTCCAATCCCAAAAGGCGTTCCATTGAAAATTAGTTGAAGATCAGCCAAAGATATCCCATTTATGTGTGCTCCATCTTTTCTGGTGACTGTCAGTTGAGAAGGGATGGTAATCCTCACGTGACCACGCAAGCATCTGGAACGTAATTGGGACCGGAAGTAGTGTGATCGCAGGGTAGGACTTGGTAGCAACGTTTCACGGGATATAGGGTCCGTTCTTATCTGCAGAATACAGGCCACGTTTCTCTGCCTTCGTGTTCCACATCTCGTTGGTTATATCGCTTAGTGGATACCGTATGATGATGAATCGTCCCCGATTGCCCTTTTTGCAGGCCCTCGAACAGATTCGATTATTTACACGCTCGAAATTTAAATTGCGTTAGGTTTATAAAATAATGAAAGAAAAATGGAGATAACATTTTACAAATAGCTTGCTTCTGGGTTTGGACTTTACTTGATATTCATTCTTGTATAATCCTTCACAATTTTGAAGAAGTTGTTCCAAGTTGGCTTTCCTCAATGTATTGTTTCCTTTTCTACAAGAAAAATTTATTAAAGGGAAATAAATATGAATCGTACGAAGTTCTAAATATGATTTCTTAACATTATGGAGATGAATTCGAAGTCACGTATCAGTGAAGCGCAGCGAAGCGCACCCAAGTGTCAGCGTTGAAGGGTGGGTCGCGAGGAAAGCGTGAGAGAACGGTTTAGGATATAATTATCGGATTCCTCTGTTGCTGCTGGATACCACTAGGTCCCGTGTATCCTTTAGCGTGAACTTTACTGAACTTATATAATGCATGCGTAAGGAGAATGGACCACCCATGTAGAAGAGGTCTCTCTCTCGACGCGGCCTCGAGTACCCTTAGGACCAAGTACTCCATCGGGCGAAGCGGATGCTTCGACGGCATACCGGGTTGAATATGACACTGCATAGAAAAGACGCAACTTTTTCTATCCGTAGCCTCCTCTTTGATCACTCCAGTCCTTATTCGAACCCTCTGATTCGCTGGATCCTAACCAGAACTTGGATATTGGGTACATTTCAAGACCTGGTGGAGGTAGCCGCTAGAATTGAATTTCAGAAGACAAAATTTGATATTTCAATATTTCATTGAAAATTAAATTTCGTAAAACGAAGTTTAAAATTTGGATACTTGGATAATTCAAGATGACTCTTGCTACTCTCTACAATTTTCTATAGCAATGTTGTTGATTATATTTAAAGAAATTGATGTTGCATTCATTTATTGTTATCCTTATTCCTGAAGAATTAGAAATAAGTCTTTGTTTGCAATATTTAAATGGCATACACTTTCGTCTTTTGGGTTAATATTCTAATCAATATTGATGTTTATTGTGTACTTCCTGGACACATAGTATATCAGACAAATCTGTAGAAAGCTTACCGGAATGACGAGTCGTGATGCTGTTCCTTCTTGAAGAGCAGTAGAGGCCGAAGATTTCAGGTCAGTCCGTCTCGAGAGCATAATGCATCATAGTACGGGAAAGAGTTGTGTAAACGAACTTTCATGAACTTCCGAAAGTAGTCGCTTTTTATTTTTCTTTTTTCCTTTCTTGTTTTTCTCCTATCCTTTTTGCTGTTGGTGTTTTCTACACTTTTTCCTGTTCTGCACCTTGTCACAAATCGTAGGGTTTCGATCAAGGCAAAAATAGAAAAAAAAAGAATATTTCAATGCTGATACGTTCAAGATATTAAGTTTTTAATTTAGAGTCTCAATTTTATTGTTGTTTTCATAGATTCTTAGTTAAAGTAGACTGTCTGTTTTATTCCAACCACGCTTATGTAAATTAATAATTCAGTGCACAGAACTCTTTCTTCACAATCTACTTAAAGGATTATCTACTTAAACGGCTATTTATTCTTCCCTAAACAACTACTCCAGAATGTCTCTAATATTTGTCCAAGTGATTTTTGAACGGCCAAGTACGACTCAGTCGTGATTTTCAAATAAAGTTCGTTCGAAGAATAAGTTAATTCTTTAGGAGAAAAATAATTGTACAAACTTAGCCTAAACCTAAGCAGAAAATAAATTAATTAACCCTTTGGGCTCGAAGCATATTTTATTAGAATTAAGTTTAGGTCAAAGAAAGAAATTTGCATTTTGCGATATTTTAATATAAAAAACTGTTAAATTTTTAAATTTAAAATATGCCCAGAGGCACCTCTTGAGCGCAAAGGGTTAAATTATATAAATTTTCTACTATTTCTTCTGAAATATTTTGATTAAAACGATTCGTGATACACGAACACTTAAGCAAGTTATGTATCGTACGGTGTCAAGAATAGCGAAGAACAATGATCCCGTTGAAAAAGGCCCGGTGTCATTATAACGCGCGTGCACACGGTATTCGTTTCTCTTCATAAATAAAAATAAGACTGAAAATTCTTGAAACCCCGAGCCTGTGTGTGGTCCTGAGAAGGTGTTAATCAGGAGACTCGCTACTGTCTTGCTTCTAACCGGCCCTTCAATTAGTATACATCCTCTACCTTTTCTCCGCGTGGTACAGGAACCTCTTCTTGGCCCGTCCAAATTCACAATCCCCCCTCTGTCTCGGACGGGTCAAAAAGGAAAAAGAAGAAAAAGAAGAGAAGCTGTCGTTCTTGGAACCGCGTTGACCCCCTAACGGTTGAATCGATTTGAACATTTCTCTCCAACCATAATCAACCTTAATTTTTATTCAAAAATAGTTGGCCCCTTCTTACACCATTTCAGTTCTTATCAATTATCAAAATATTGAGTTTGATTAAATTTTATGATCAAGATTATATAATTTAGAGTGTTCGGAGCTTAAGGGTGACAAAATGGAATAAATCAATTTCGTTTAAATTCTTAAGAAATCACGTAAAATATAATATTGTTGACCCCTGTGTTGACTGAAACGTTAAAAATGTTAATTTTGTAATGCAAGGAGTTGGCAATTTGAATTTAAAAAGAAATATCTCGAACGAAGAGGAACTCGTTTCCGAAGCGAACAGCTGATGGTTTCTTAATTGAAAAGCATTAATAGACGGATGTTAATTCGTCGATTTCAATATTCCATCGGTGTTGTTCGTTCGTATTTAGGTATCGGTCAGAAAAACTGCATTCCCGGTGCCGCTTTCGCATGAATATTCGATGAGCAATTTAAGTGAACGCCGCTGACAATTGGCACTCATTGAACAAGTTGTACGCAGAAAATGCGCGTACGTTGCTCATAAATATTAATTAACATCCTCTCCTAGCCGATGCTCGTGCCTCGTACGTACACACCGGCACTCCGTGAACGTTTTAATCCTTCACCTTTCGTGATTTCTCCGACGGCGACCGAGAGAAAAAAAAAGAGGCAAGACGGAATTTCTGTTCGTTTCCGTCTCTGTTTTTGGTAAAACGTGTCAAAATTGTGAAACACGAATGAAGCGACGGGAATTTTTACGATTTTACGTTCTATCGTTTAAACGTATGGTGCAAACCAAATTTTCGTTTATTTTGATCATTATTGTATAAAACTTGAGTTGTAATTAACTTTCGTGCAAATCTTAATTACTCTAAGAATAATATTTCAGTGCAAATTGCATAAACGTTTGTATTAATTTGATTCAGTGATATATTTTTCGATAAAATCATTAAGTATAAAAATGAAAGTGTAATGGCAGTTTATGATCGTGTAAAATAGTTGTTTTCCAGCGTAGTTTTAGTTGGTTGATTAAATAGATTCACTTTAGTCGAGGATACCGAGTCTCGATAGAACCAACGGCAAGGAACACGTGTCTCTTGTTTGAATCTTGTTGACTGTGATAATATTAGCAGGAACGTTGATAATTCTTACGGTAATGGAGACCATGCTGATACAGCCAATATTCTAGAAACAACAGAAACTGTAACCAAGAAGTCTCAAATCAAATACACAAAAGACATCGAATCCCCGATGCTTCGCAACCCTCTTTCCGTCCGAGATTTACCAACTTATTCTAAATAAAATATACAACAATTCTCGAAGCTCTGTAAGCCCCTCCAAAAGTATTTCTTACTCGATGCCAATTACTACGAAATGAAATCTTGATAAAAATATTGAAAGTCCCACGAAACCACCCCTCGGTACAAAACACTCGATAAACTATCGGAGTCTGACAAAAACTCGGTTGTCCTCCATCGCCAATGTGTTTCCGGGGCAAACAGATAGCGAATCGCTTCGACCGGCCACCCCTGGATCGTTTCGCGACAATAAGAGAGCCGGTTTTAAAAAGAGCGCGCTCACACACTTGCACGGTTCGCCTTCCGTCGACGGAACGGAGCTGATATCCGGCGATGTGACAAAAGTTACATCGCGGGCTAATATTTGACGGTCGTTCTGCTCGCGTGCCTTCCCAAAGAAATTCCTAGGTGCAAAGCGAATCCAACGCAAACCGTTTCAATGAACTCGCCTTTTTGTTATACTTTACCACCTGTCGCGTGTGTGCGCAGGGCTGCGCGGGGGCTCCGGGCAAAGGAGAAAAGTAACGGAGACCCGAAAGGAGCGAACGAGAGGGCGAAGATCGATGAACGGAGAAAGACAAACGGGGTGAAAGAGTGGGGGGTGAAAAAACGTAGAAGAAGAAGTAGCAGAAGAGAGAGAGAGAGAGAGAGGTGGTGTTACGTACGTGGAGGGTGACGGTGGAAGGGGTTGAACCGGAGAATGGGTGGCTGGTTAGAGGGTGAACGTAGGAACATGTGGTTCTATTTGTAAAAACAAAGTTTGCGCGGGACAAACACGGCCAGACAGTGGCGGGCCTAGTCGGTCGTCGGCTTCCAGGTAAAAGCACAACAAAGACTCGATCGAGTTCCGTTTTCACTCGCTCTGATTCCTTTTTGCCCGCTTCGCTACCGAACTGGTACTCGTTCGAGGCCGTTGCACCAAGTATGATGCCTGTTGACCGATCTTTTGCGGGACAAAATTCACGGTCCTTCTTGATTAACCCTTTCGTTGCTAACTTCGCGACTCTTCTGTGTACTGTGGGACTAAGACAGAGTTTATTGCTATCTAAGAGTAGATAGTTCATTGCTTGGGATGAGGGGTCTATTTTAGATACAGCACCTATCTAAGGTCCACTAATCCTCCAAAGATCATAGTTATCTGGAGTTCGAGAGTCCTTCGAAGATTGTGCTATCAATCCTTCGGGATCCGAGTTTGTCAGCGTTTATCGAAGGTTCAAAAATCCTTGAAGGATCATTTTTATCTAAAACCAACGAATTCCCAATGAATGTGAACGATTCAAGAATTATTTATTTCCTTTTGTACCAATCGAGTATTATTAAATATTAGAGAGCTGCTTATAAAAATATTTAGAATTACAGCTCGTGAAAAGGGGGTAAAATAAATGATAAGCCTAGTGTGTTAACTATCAACACACGAACGAGTCGTTTAACACGGTGTCAACACTCGTGAAAGCTATCTTTAATTTGAAACTTTGAATTATACTTAGCCAATCATAAACAGCATCAAATATTCAATGTTTATGTTAACAATCAACGAACAGCTGACAAATGTTTTCTTTAAACTATTGCTCTACCGGAATACGAACTAACAAACCGTCGTGTGGCTCCTCTGTTGACAAACCATTCGACAACGCTTACACATCAGGCTACCTTGTTCGTTCATCTTTATATTTCTAGGTTTCAATGCTCCTCCTGTTTGTTCGCGTTGGAATTACAGCAGACTCTTTCTTTCCTGAATTAACCCTTAAACGTATAATTTGGTTATGGTTTCTTATTTAAAAGAAAGGGTAGATTGAACATCTACTAATTCTCAGGGGTGGAAAACACTTAAAATTATAAACTCGAAGAATTTGCTATAATTATAAAATGGCACTAGAATTATTAAGAGATTCCCTGAAGTTTATGATTAATTCTGGCGCAAGACTTGGTCGATTACCGGCTGCGTCTTCGACGAGAGGCAGGGTACTGGGGGGTGTGTGAAAACGAGTAAAAGCGGGAAAAAATAGGAGGACAGAGGGGTAGCTCTCGGTGTTGGAGAACGCGAACATGGAGACGGCGGTGGTGGCGGTTGACGGTGGTCGACGGTGGTTGACGGTGGTGGTGTATGCCGCGACAAATATTTACCTGTCAACACAGAGAGGCTCGCGCTACCATCTCGTTCCATCCCTTCGCCGCAAACGACATGCATATCCAAGCGAACGTTTGATGGCCGGACGAGAGCGAAAGAGACAGACGGCTGCCGAGCGGGACGGTGGGGGCGTCGCGAAGGGAGCCAAACGAATCATAAAAGGGCCCGATTGAGAGACAAAGCGGGACGAGGGGGTGGTAATGACACGCGATAAGAACTGAGAACTTGATTTTCGCGCGATCCATCGATCCTTCGATGATCCTATGTTCATCCCTTCTCCTTGTTGGTTACTGTTTGTAACCAATAGTATCATAGAACGAAAGATTCGACTGGTTTTAATGGAACGACTGTCAGGGTTCGAGTAATCGCTCTTGATTGCTTAAAACTTCGTTCTATCAAAGTTTCATCGAAAAATCGAAACTTTGGCACACTTTCGACGCCAGGAATAAAAATTTCAATCAAGATCGAATTATATTATTATTTGATAGTTGGTATCAGAGATGTATCAGAAGTACTGAGGGAGTGCAAAGGGCCAATTTTGGTTTCCCTCCAAAAGGAGGGCTCTAAATGGGAATGGCCCTTTAATCGGACAATTTTTCCATCGAATTTAGAGTTTGTTGCGGACCTAGGTACACAAGGGTGTCGGGCAAAGCGATCGTAGATCCGGTGCTGGAAAGTGACGCGAGTCAGCCGTAGAGGGTGTGTGCGATGGAAGAAGAGGAAGAGGATGAAGAGTAGGCAGGAGGTAGGTGGAGGAGGCCGGAGGAGAAAACGATGGCCACCTACGATCCCATCCCTCGTTCGTTCATTCACTTACTCACTCTCCTCCCGTTTCTATTCTCTCCTCTCTGTGTGCTTTTAATTTACCGGGCGGCAGGCAAATGTTTGCGCCACTCCCCCTCGATCGTACAAACCCCTCTCTCTTTCGCTCTCGCGCCGCTCGTTCCTGTTCCTCGTTCGCCTCCTACGCCCTCTCGTTCCTCCACGATCAGTCCTGTACATCGTGCAACCCCTTGGCGAGCCACCCCTCGCCGACCCTCTTCCTCACCCTCCCCCGGTACCGCGAATATATTGACCGTTCGAGCTACGGATGCCTCGGATGCGGGGGTGGTTTCAGCGTCGATGGTAATCTAGGTAATACGGCGAGGTCACTTATCGAGGAATCACTCAAACGCTTTGAAAAAAAAAAAAAAAAAGAGAGAGAGAGAGAGGAGCGTAAAGAGCTCCGCTTCCTCTGGTCGCTCGCGGTTTCGTGCACCCTCTTCTACTCCACGTATCGGACAGTTGATTTCGCATGCTTTCAAAGGTGTTTTCGGTTGGGTGCTTCCTCTTTTTTTTCGATCAAGTGACCGTGGTCCTTTCGTTTGGATACCAGAGATTGGTTAAACCGAGAGCATCGATCTGTCCAGGTTTCGGGAACGACGATGGCCTTCAGGGTCTCGAGAGGACGGACTTTGACCGTTTTCGAAGGGTGCTTTAGATTTTTCGGATCTTTCCCTTGTTTTTAGAATGGATTTTGGGGGATGGAGAGTTGTAGTATTTGAAGAATCTAAATTCACAAAATTAACTATTTTCTTTCAATTTTAAACTTCAAATTGATATAGTAACTTTAAATTATTTTGGACATTTCGCGTTTCAAAATTGGTTGTTTTGTTGGCTGCAAGCGGCAATTTTATATTAAAAATATCAGCGAAATGTTTACGGAGCCGTTTTGTTTAAACTTTAAGCGCCGTTTCGCGTCGCGATGTTGCGATAACGGGCAGGCCTTATTTTTATTTCGCAAATTTAGTCCGCGTTCCGACAAATGATATTCGGCCACGGTCGGATATCGCCTGGTGTAAGGGCGCGTGCGCGTGCTTTTCACTTGTGGCTTTTAATAAATGGTATAAAAACGAGATCAAATATTTAAGCGAGGGAAATATTTGAGCGAGTGCCTATTATTACAGGGTAGTCGCGCAGCATAGATATCCGGCCGCAACCCCATGGTGCACACAGCCATTCCGTTTATGTCTGGCAAATATACCAAGTTGTTCGTTTAGATATAAGCTCAGCTATCCGTGTGTCGATTTAAAGCGACACCGGCTAACAACCGGCTGCCTTTCACCGTTTCTCATTCGCACTTTTCCTTTGCTTTCCACCGTCCTTCGCCTTCCTCTTCAATTATCGTCGTATTTGGTAAACAATACAAACTTCCTTCACAATTTTACTACAACATTCGTGGAAAAAAATTTATCTCTATTTGGGTACGTTTAACCAGTAATGTTGCGGTTCAATGTTGGGATGACAGCCGTAGTTAAAGGGTTAATTTTTCTATTTCCAAGAATTCTGATCCGAAATTTGACAAAGTCCCAGGGGCCAAACGTTCGAAATAACGTTTCAGCAAGGCGAGGATAAATTCGGTGAAAAAGCGTGGGCGTTTGAGTTCAGAAAACGGGCCAGGCGGCTCGATGCCGTGGGAAAGTCGAAAGATTCCGTGGCACGAGCAAACCGAATAAATACTCCGTTCGCGAACGCTCTAATTAATGGACAAGGGGTAGGGGAGGGGCCGTGTTTGCGCGTACGGAGAAAATTCGATGCAAATAACGCACGGGGGGAAAGGTAAGGTGGCGTCGTAATTACTCGTCGTCGGCACGCGGCCACCTTTCGACGTACGAGCCTTTGGCCCTCTCGATCCTGCCACGCGACCGGAAGTGTCACCAGGAACCGTCCGAGCACGTGCGCGCCGCGAATAATTAATGAGCCGCGTTAAAAACAAATAACGATACGAGCTGACGCGCTCGAAATTTAACGACGCGTAATAACATCCCCGTTCTGTCACCAATTTTTGGCCCTCGATGAGTCTAAACGGAAGAGGACTAATTCTGAGGTGGACAGCCTTTAATTAACGCTTCCGCGAGTGGCAGTATTTTGTGTCACGACGACTATATCCGTCACGCGTAAAATTTAGCCTCTCCGTTTATTTCGTTTATTGTTGTTAAATGAACGAGTTAATATTAGTAATAAAATCGTTGTTTGTTCTAATATTTCAACAGCGACACTTGTTCTGTCTTTGCTCGATTCTCGGTGTGAAAAATGATCGCGACAGTTGACTGGTTAACGAGACGCGAGAATCGGCATCGTGTATTACCCGGTATCCTCTCTCGTTCCTCGGTAAAACCTTTATTGGGACATAATTTCGGCGAGCACACAAAGGCAACAGTTATTAGAGGGCGGTGAACGGGCGAGTATTTCCGGCGAAGATCTCGAAGCCGGTGTCTCCGTTATCCACGAGAGCCTTCCCTCCCCCTTGTCCCTTCTTTCCTCGCCGGGCAAACATCGCCGGTCGCCTCGTCGCTAATAAACCCGACTTTCGGAGACGTGATTTACACACTGGCGAGAGAGTAGGTACGCCTCGCTACAAATAACGCGGGCCGAGCTTTTACGACCGGCCCCCTATTCAATTTGACAATACGCCGGTCCCCGGAACGAGGTGTGCCGTGCAATTGATAAGAACGATATTAAAATCACGAAGGTGTGTGAATAATTAATTATTTTTATTAATTATTTCGTTTCAAATCGCCGCAGTAGAAATGACCGTGTGTGGTCAGACATAGTGGAACCCTAAGGACCGGGCAGGACCGAGCCTGCATTTGATAGCTATTTTACTTTTGACAAACTTTATGATCTATTTGCACGATTTCTAATATCTAATGGGAACATTTTCAAATCACCCCCATCAGGTATTCAATTACAAGGGAAAAATAGCGGGCAATTACATTGGAATAGTCGATTAGCAGTCAAATGGAGATGAGATAAGTGCGAGAGGAAGAGCGGATCAGAATAAAAGTTGTCTCTTTCTTGCTTTCTTCCCTTCGTTTCGAGTTTCTCCAGCAACGAGGAGAGTAACTCTCTGGTTCCAGGGGAACACGAGCTGGCCACGCTTAATTCCAGCTAATTAATAAACTTTTACCATCTCCGTGTTTGTAGCCTCTCCTCGTTCCCGACCTCCCCCCCTTTACCGGGTTCCTCTCTCCCAGGCAACGTTCGAATTCATCTCCTAACCAGTTCGTCTCAAAGGGTGGCTTTACTGTTCGCGGCCCTTTCCGCCCAACCACCCCCGTCCCATCGTCGTTACTCTGTTCCTCTTTGCGCGTCGAGTTTTCTCCTCGTCCCTCTTAACTTTACCCTTTCGAGAGCGAGTTTAACCGGCTTCAAAGACAGCGTACAATCATCCGCCTTCCGCTAGACGAAGTTCAAAGACCGGATCTTCCGTCGTTTCCCTCCTTTTTTCTCCACCCCCTTCCCTCTTCCACGCTACTCTTTTCGGGGTGTTTCTTTCCGCCTTCTTCCTCGTACGCGCGGAATATTCGTGCCTTTTAATTTCTCCCGCGTTATTTATGCTCTCTAATATACTTCCTTTTTAAAAATATAATACTGCCAGGTATCTGAGTTTCTAAAAATATATATTTGAAATTTTTAAGATTTCTAAGATTTCCTTATTTATCGCTGGAAATAGGAAGAGCGGTGGTTTTATATCGAACACGGGGCAGAGAAATTACGAGGCGAACGGTGAATTTAAAATTAATCGAAACGTTTTCATGCACATTCGTCACGATTAATTAAGCTCGAAATGAAATTCGTCAAAAAGTAATTTCACCGTGTGCCGATGCACGGCGGAGGTAATAATCCCTTCGGCTCTCATTTACCGTCCCACCCTTTACTTTTTTTTCTCTTCCGCGATCAACCGGAATCGAACCGTTATTGTAGCGGAAATTAGGGCGTTAATTATCCGGCGGTGAGCCGTCGAATCAGATTTTCAACGAGAAGGTATATTATTTAGCCGTCGCGAAACGATTAACCCCTTAGCTTAAAATTGTTTTCAAGATACTTATTTCATTCTTTTTATTCCAATTATATTCCATTTATGGAAACTAATATTAGTGATAGTTTAAAGAAAGATTAAAGTATTTTCCAATTAAATCATAAGGCAAGACAGAAAGAGTTAATCGAACCCTCGCGCAAGTGCAGCGTAATTTGTCCGGTAGAATAATCGAAGCATGAGAATCGGTTGGTCGCACGATGTTCTGCTTATTCATATTTAATTCGAGCGACTCGTCAGCGGTGCGTCAAGGGGTGGCGAGCGTGAATCGTAGGGGTTGTTTAGCCAGCGGGCAAACGTGGCCCATTATGCCGCGTTTCCGGCCGACTTGGTCTCCTCATTGTCCGTTCATCATCGTCGATAATTCTCGTAAACTACCCCCGAATCGAAGCCCACCCACCCCCTCGTCGAGCAACTTATACCTATGTTTTAAGTGAAAATTCAATAAATTTTCAATTAGATATAAAAATAATATGCCTACCATATTTTCTGGAAATCTTCCAGGACATTTACTATCGAGTTCGACGACCGTGCAATTTTGTTGGCATAATTGAACGATGGTTCGATGACATTGTAAAAAGACACGCCATTGTAACGGGGGATTTACTCTGCTCAAATTTGCCGAGGGATAACAGGTTTACCTTTTTAATGGGGTTACATTTAAGTGTTTAGCTTGCACGGTATGAGCAGCATGAAAAATATTGAATGAAGTCGTTTGATTATTTTATACGTCGTTTCACTTCGAATTCTTCTAATAACGGGATAGAATGACGGACGAGTGTTGTTTCCCGGTGAAAATTGAGGATATTAGGTGAACATTCGGGCTCTTTACATTTCACTTACTCCGGAAAATTTCTACAGATGGCGCCAGTGAAGTCACTTCATAGACGCCGAATGATAACATGATCAATACAATATAAAGCCCGGTAATATGATACTTTCTTGATCGTTGATTGCACCAATATTATATTACATGCATTTGAAAATTATCATCGAATTTTGTTACGAAATCAGAATTCGCAATACAACCCCTCTATGGGCGACTAGATTACTTTAATATTTAAAATATTTTGCATAAATTTTCATTCTGGGAATAGACTTCAAAAACAACCCCAACACCTTGCAAACCCCAACCTCCTGGATCAAAATGAAAACCGAACAGCTTCCACCATTTTCAAGAAATTCTTTTTATTCGAAATCAGTGCACGAACAATTTTGGAAGAGAGTCAAACCTCCGCCCACGCGAGGGTTGGCCAAGCAATCTTCGATAAGGGTGGCGAGGCACGTCGGCGTAGGACAGCGCGAGGCAGGGTTAAATTCATAAAACGCGTGCACCAGCTAGGTCATCGTGTTTCTCTTTTCTTTTTTTTTGGAGCGGCACGGAAGGGTGAATAACGTCGGGGGGTTATAGTCTCGTCTTTTCCAAACAAGAATTTGCACTCTCTTCGTTACCATGGCCAGGCGTCTCTGCAAACTGCGCGAACGCTACGGGTAAAGTAACGTGGAGTAACGCAACGTATATACACGGGGGGCATAAGAGGAGGAGGAGGAGGAGGAGGGAGGTGGAGGGTGGTATACACCCTACCCAGGCCCGGAGAGTCTCGACCAACCCCGGAAGAGGCTAAGAGAGCTGAAACGAAGAGAGACGGACGGTAACGGAAGACGGGAGCGAGAGGAAGAGATTTGCAGGCCCCGTGGGTTTGTTTGACTTTACTTGCAGCTATGTAATTGAATATTATACCAGGCTGCCTCGTTGGAAGGGTTGAAAACTCTTACGAAAAGGGAAGGGCCGCGCCGGGTACCGGGCTACCCGCTAGGATCCGGATGGCGGACTGGAGAGATAGCCCAGGAAAAGCTCGAAGGGTAACGTAGGGGGTAGGGGGATGCTGTGTTGGAGTGGTCCATAAGAGGAACCAGAAAATTAACTGAAAATCTCACGAAATCGCAAAGGACCTTTCTCGTGGCTGTGGGCCAGCCACGACCAGGAAAGAGAAGGGATGTTTACCCTTTATTATACTCGCGCATCCCCTTCCATGGCTACGTTCAACAGACCGCATTCAACCGTCCCTCTCTCCTCTCGTTCCACATCTGGAAGAGTATCAAGCTTCTTTCCGTCCCCCGTGCTTGGTTTTTCCCTCTTCTAGAAAATCTTACTGCAAATTTCAGCTTTTCCAACGGGATTCCTCGCGTACCCCCCACCCCCTGTTACATCTACGTTGATGGACGGGGGCTGGGAGATCGACGGTGATTCGATTTGTCGTTGTTTGCCTTGATATCTTCGACAACAGGTTCGTTTGTTTAACGCGCGATTACGGCGTTCAATCGTTGTGCAAAGTCTTTTGATAGCCGTTCTCCATCGTTTAATTCGTCAGCTTCTGTTTTATGGGCGCCGCGAAGTTTTTGCAGATTATTGGACTGAATTCGTTTAAATTCCTGTGCAATCAATTCTTTTTTCGCCCTCTTTCTGGCCAAAGTAACGGTTGAACTTGAAATATAATTTCGAAGCTTCACGAGTTAGAATTTTATAAAAAATACCATCCAAAAGGAATATTATTGAAACTGTTGATAGTGTAGCAATATTAACAAGAAACTTAGCTTAAAAAATTTTCATCCCCCTAATAATAAAAATTCCAAGTCGATTGTCATTTTACGGAATAAACGCGTCGAGAAGGATCGAAGTTAAGGGTTGAAACGTCCTCGAGAAGCAAGAAAATTTGATTTTTAAAAGATGACGTTGGGAATAGCCGGCACGATTAGCGGAGCGGATTGGCGCGTGCAGCAAGGATGGGTCCCGAGTTCCGTAAGAAACAACAGGAGCAAACCAGACAGAGGCCAGCTACAACGACGAAGAGGAGCAACAGAGGAGCAGAGGGCTGAAGAGCGAGACAGGGATAGAACATGCCGCAGGATGGTTGGTATACAGTAGCGCGTATAGTCCGCTGGTCGATGGTGCGGCCCGTAACGCCCAGCTACTGCGCAACCAATGCGCGAGTCCACCATGTTTAATGCTGCGAATTCGCTCACCCTCCGAGCTGCTTCTCTCCCCCGACTCCTCCACCCCCTCTTGCCCATCATGCTGGTACCGACCCTAAGCTCCGTCCTGCTCGTCCTCCTATCCCCTCCGTTCAGCCCTTTCGCCCTTCCCTCCACGGTTCCAGGCTTCCTTTCGTTGCTCTTTCGTCCTCTCCTCTTCAACCCCTTTGCTCTCATCTTGGGTCGCATCTAGGTGATCCACTTGCGACTACATAAGCGACGACAAATTCTCCTGTACTACTGAAACCACATTCCACCCCCTATTCCATGGTGGTTGCGGTAGCTTTTTTCTCGTCTTCAACCTTCTTCCACGAAAAAATGCTTCTTGGACCTTCCATTTATTTTTGGAACAATTTGTGTCATCGAGGACTGAACAATTTTTTAAGGGGATGATGAGGTGTAACCCAGGGGTGAAACTTTAAGACACACAGGGAAGATTAAGTCTTCCAATTAAAATTTCTAATTAAAATATAAAAAATTGAATATTGTTTAATAATATTATACGATTTATTATACACCGTTGATGATAAGGGTTGAAAAAGAAGAGCTTCGCTGGAAACGCGGATTCAAAGTGCCCTGAAGAGCCCCGTTATGAGGGAGGGAGGGTGGGTGCAGAGGGGTTAGGCAACTGCAACCAGCGGATGTTATAACGCTGCATAATGATCACCGATGTATTTAGGTATGGCTAGGTCGGGCTATTGACAGAAGGTAGGTTGATGGTGCCGCGTTTGTCGGTACCGCGAGGAGGGTAGCAAGGAACGGCGGAGAAGAGAGAGGAGGGGGTGGTTTGGCCGATGGCAGACACAGAGATAGGGTCGTGGGTGTTGAAGGGGGTGGATCGAGGGGTGGGCTAGTACGGAGAAGCACTAGTAACGAGTATTTGCAGGCCGGCTCGATGCATAGTTAATGATTTGTCAACCAAACCCCCTACTGGACCATGCCGAACCTGACTAGGCCATACATTATAACCGACCAGATACCGGGTGAGCCACGGAAACACGTGCACACACGTCACTTCCGTTTCCCAGGCTGACTTCGTCTGACGACCAGTGTCATATTTATTCCTCTGCTTGTTTCTGTACGATTCCATTGTGCGTTTCTAAAAGGAAGAATAGGGTGCAAGGTTTCATTTTTTATCGCGCACGGGGTGGGGTCCGATAGTGTAAAAGAATTTGTTCACCACTTATTAATAACTTTAACTCGATTTATAATTACTTTATTAATCTGTTCGATGAAATATAAATACACTCAATAAAAGGTGAAATATTTTACTTTTATTTTATGATAATTCCCCGGGCACAGGGTTGCGTTAAATTAAATTGTCAGCACGGTAAGGGGGTTAAACTCGTACGGTTAATAATTTATCGAACGTTCAATAATATATTTAAAGCAATTTTGTATCGTATTTGAGGACCGGTTTGTTTCCTTCTGTTTTTTTTTTTAATTCGTTATGAAAACGTTAAATTCCAACAAACGGATCGAAAATGGTTATTAAATCACAAAGTTATCAATTATAAGTCCTCGCGAAACAAAAATAATTTTCCCCCGTTCGACGGGCTTAAAAACTGGACAATGTTGTCAATGAAAATAACGGAGCTCAGTTAATATTCTGTTAAATTTGTATTCGAAACGATCGGTTTCGATTCAACGCGATACGCAACATCCCGTAATAATACGTACACACACACACACACATACACACGTATATATTTACAAACATATTTTTATTTTAAATAAATTTCATTCGCATTGCATTTTGGAATTTTTCACTTGGCAAGAGAGTAATGCAAACAACCGTTTTAATTATTCCAGTAATGTGCAGTTTAATTTTCGGATTGTGCTGCTTACGTGTCTTGAAATATTTGCGTTCAAACGTTCTACCTCCATTTCGAATTCACGTTAATCCGTAATTTTCCTCTGAAGTTCAACAACGTTCTTCCTTTTTCATCGAAAAGCCCCGGATTAATGTAATCCCGTGTAAAACGGACCGTTTATTTTAAAGTTTCCAAACACCATTAACATTGTTACCTTCGGTTTCTTTTTACCTGCAAGAGAAAACAGAAGATTGTTCTTTAATACGATAAGACGTTTTCGAATCGTTTATATAAAATTAATTGTAGACTCTATTCAAATCCATTTTTAGAAGTATTATTTTGTCGGGGATCCACGACTGACCCAGGGTTAAATACATTTTCAATCGATTGGTAGGTTCATGGTTTTCCATGTGTGGCCGTAGGATGATTAGGAACAAGGGCAAGGTAAACATCCCTAACAACCGGTTAATGGTTGACCACATTATTGAAAAGGACTTGCGGTTTCTTTCTAAGGACAACGACCACCCCGTAGGATATTAGGAAGGGATTGTGGTTTACGACCACGCTTGGTTCACACGGAACACCATAAAAAAGCTTTTACGGCGCGTCTCCGTGTACATTGTGCACGATGAAAAGTTTTCATGCTTTTCAAACAGACAATTATACATGCTATCGTTTCCTTAACTCTGTTTAATCGAGAGACGATATTTCTAAATTATTACTTTGCAATTTGGTCAAATTTATTTTAGAACTTGCAACTGTTCATTTCAAGAATCCTAAGACTTTCTGGAAGAATTCTTCACCCTCGCTGCTTTGATTAACACAGATCCAGGGGTCTCACACCCCCAGCCTTGTCGCTAACTTCTTGGAAATAAACCAATAACAATTTTTAAAAAATAATACAATCGACGTTGCAAATAAATAATTCTATGGAAGAAAAGACATTTTACAGATTCGTCGGCGAAGAATTAAAATTAGCTTCGGTGTTTGCCTGTTTGTTAAGTATCTCGGCAGACAGTTTGCCGTAGGACGGTTTCCATGCAAATCCCTCGAGCAATCGGTCGTTTACACGGCTCGAAATAATCTCTTCGCGTTGTTAATAAATAAAAAAGGCCGGGCCGGTCGCGTGCGTGCAGCCCGGGAACGTGGCCGTGTATAATGTTCGAGCGACGATTCCGTTAAGGTGCATCAACACCTCGAAACGTTCCGGTGTATGTCATTAATTAAATGGAAGAGTCGATGGAGTGGTGCGCGGTGGTTGGAGGCTGTAGACAATCTCCAAATATTTGCGAGGCCAAATATCTTACCTAAACATCGGAGTGACACGGTAGTTTCTAACCATCACTCTCATCTCCGCGTATAACTGCTTTCTGAAACGTCAAACCTAACAACGAGAGATAACAGTGAACTCGCTTACCGTTCCCTCGATATTTCAACCCCCTATTCGATAATAAATCAAAGCAAAGCTTGTGAAACAAATTATCGTTAAATTTCGAAATTTTTGTGTCCATCGAATCAGAAATATTTTTTTCTGGGACTTGAAAATTATTATTAACCTTGTACAGGGTTGACGTTAAAGTATAAATTCGAAGGAAATTTGTGCGGATAACGGTAATCGATTGGGTGGGTTCTCGTGCCACCTATAGGAACCCCGTCGCGACGGTGGTATGTACCATGGTGTTACATAATTGTTTGCCTCGCAGCATGGGGCAGGCACGCCCCACCTGGCGCTTGCTTCTCCCATTCAATTCGATGGCCCATAAGACCATCGCCCAAAGGAGCTCGCCATAACTTTGCCCGTAATTTGTCACGATTACCAGGAGATTACCTGGTGTCGCTGACAGCCTTTTGGCTACCGTTCTCGCCAGCGGGTCCCGGCTCTGCTCCTCCCCTTCGTCCGAGTTCCTGTTCATCCTTCTTCGTCTTCGATTAAAAGGGACACACACCGTCATCATTCATCGAACGGTTCCGGTGTCTCTGTGATATTTCGCACGTTGGCTCACCGGAAGTCTGGCGTGATTTATAGGCAATATTGGAAATTAATAAAATAAAAAAAGTTCTTGAATTTATAGTAGTCCAAAATTATAATTCCAAAATATTACAAATCTTAGAATGTAATAATAATTTAATAACCAACCCCCGTTCGTCAGCAAAGTTCCAGGCCACCCGGTATAAATTTCCCAATTTATAAATAAAAGCTCAGCGACGGTGAAAAAAAAAGAGAGAAGAAAAAAGAGGAAAAGGTACACAGAGGTCCTCTTCATTGAGATATTCAGGGGCTGGATCGATCGAGGCTAATCTCGATGCTACAGAGTTTGGCGGCAGACCACGGAATTTTTGCATAGCATTCCCTGGCGTTAGGGGTTGGAAAGGCGTCGAGACGCTTCGCGTCGTTTGCCGAGCATACACCGCGATTCGATTCACTCCTCGCTCGCCTCCTCTGTCTTTTGCGTGTGTCTTCTTACGTGTGCACTTATATACATCTCGCGCGGACCCCGCGTTGAAAACCGGGGGCGACGGAGAGAAAAGGGGTGCAAAAAAGAAAAGAAAAGAAAAGAAGAGAGAAAGGGGTGCAGAAAATTGTGGCACGGATAGAGACGGAGGGAGGGAAGAGGGGAAAGAGCAAGAGGCAAACGATAGGGCATGCGTGTGCGAGCGCTATCTTCGCCTGTGTGCACGATGTCAATATTATACGACAAACACACTTAAATAGGCTTAAAATACTAACATTCAGCTCGTTCCACGCCGCTCTATGAACTCCGCGAGCGACTTTATGGAAAGTGTGTTTAGCCATATCGTTACGCGGCAAATTCGCCCGATTCCTCCAGGCTGCACGAAAATCTGTCGCCTTTTTTCCCCTCCTGTTCCCTTTTTATCACTTAGCTATAAAATTCTTGTAATTAATCGAACGACTGCTCTAGGACCACTAATATTTTCAGTACATTTACTCTTGAGCTGAAAATAAAATAGAAAAATGAACGAAGATAGACTATTTTAAGTCCCAGTCTTCGGGTCGTAGAACCACCCCTTGTATGATTGCAATAAATGTTCCACCCAGCGCCTTAAACTTAAAATTATCCCAAGATTCATTCTTTTTTCGAACGAGCATCGACGATTTCTCATAGAATCGGCAGCAGGATACGTGGTCCGAAGGGAATCGAGGAAGAAAAGGGAGAAATATATGGAAGATTGTGCGAATTGTAGAACGTGGTGCCGTGGGGCATGTGGAACGCAACATTGAACTTGTAAAGAGCTAACGAGATCAATGTTGAGGTTCAGAACTGGTGACTGGCTGTTTGCTGATTGGCTTAAATCAGCGTTAAGCCGATCCAATCCAATCCAATCCGTGCTCCAAGGCAGGCGGTCCCTTTTACTTCCCTTTTCGGCAGGGTCGAAAACTTTAGGGGTGAAACGTTCGAACGGGCCGATACACGTGAAACCCACCGGCCGATCTTAAGGCTGATTGTGAGATATCTCTTCGCGATAGGATTAGAAACCGTGTTCTCTGTGACCCATATGTGGCCACCGTGTTTCGAGGCTGAAAGATTGAAAATTCACCCTGTACTTGATATGTAAGGGTTAATTTTGAAACTGAACTGAATATTAATTTGGGTTAAGAGTCACTCAAAATTAGGGGTAGAAAATTGCAAACATTGTAAGTTAAACTGAAAAGTACTTGAAAATTAGGGGTAACAAATTTTGAGTTAAATTGAAACTTAGGGGTAGTAAACGTTGACAACTGCAAATATCATCAGTAAACATTTAAAGTCCCTTAAATTAGTGATATGGAAGCTTCCCTAATTGAATAAATCATAAATATTACAAAATTACTTGCAAATATTAGGGCCTTGGAATAAATAAGCAAAAATTGGAGGACGAATTATCATTTTTGGAAAATCTTTCAAAAATCGGGTACGTCCTTTCGACAGGTTCGGAAACGAACAATTTCTCACAATCGATCATCGATTCTTCATCATAGAAGACGCAACACACTCCGCCCTTCATCGTGAAACGTTGCTTTCTATTCGATCCTCGTTTAGACTTGCAAAAAATAAAAAGGAATAAATAAAAAGAAAACCAGGTTGGGTCAGCAAGGAGCCAGTGCAGGATCCATTGAACGGCACGTCAAAAGAATTCAGGAAAAAGGCACAACACGAATTTCACGGCGATTCTGTGGGGTACAATGAGACCCCGGATCCGGACATTTTGACTTTTGTCCGCTCTTTAACCATCGAGACTTCCTTTTGCTGTCGCCTTTGCCTCTTCAATTCCACCGGACGTTTGCTGCTCCGGATTCACCGAGCCCTTTTCCCGTCTATTCAGAAATTCTGCTCGAAGATGGACCGCCAGCCTCCCCTTTTGTTCGTCCCCCGAAGAATACCACCCATTATAGATTCATTCGTCGTCGATTATGCATGATTCCGTCGTAATTAGATCTTTCAACCATCATTTAAAAACTTTCCACTTCGTATTTATTATTATATTAACGTTTTGAAAGGAAACTTTGAACAATTAGCTTGAGTATTATTCAAAAATTGGGGGTGGTAGATTTTAAATTAAAAATATTGTAATTAAGTAGTTAAAACGATCCAGGTCGAGGGTTGCCTGAGAATTAGGGTCAGCAGACAAAATTTCCGTCAAAATACACCCTTAAATTATAAAAATGAAATTTATATTATTTCACGGTCAGTGAAGGTGGCCACGATCGAAAGCATCCCTATAGAGTCTTTCCCAGCCAATTTGTCGGGGTTGTCTATTTCTCAGGCATCGATGAATACTGCGACACCGCCCTGCACGCCCCCAGGAAACGCCATTCAGACTACGTAACGTCCCTGCAGACCTTTGATTACGTACATAATGTGGCCCGTTTATTGCTGGGGCGTGGAACACGAAGGGATGTGTACCCTCGAATGATGTATGACACCTTCGACCCAGAAATGTGTCTGTTTACGGTGATTTCAATTTACCGTCGATTCATCGATCCCTTTTCTTCCTTCTCCCCCCTTCGAAAACGATTTTTCATTCGCGTTTAACCGGGGCAATAATTAATCGCGTAATTGGACGGGCGGAGATAAATTCACCCCCTAATTTAACGTCGGAACTACTTTTTAACGTTAACCATTAAAATTTAATTATTATGGCTTAGAAATTGAAAAAAAAGAGGAAAATTTTTAATCATTTTTATTTATTTTCGATCTAGACTTTGTCCACGAGGATAAATAAATAATGAAAACGTATTTCTTGGACGTTCGAGCCGAAAATAACAATTTTTCGATCGTTTCGAATGGAAACATCGAAAATATGTCTCCGATTTTTATTAATTGCTCGTGTTTCAACATCAAATGATCGCCAACAGGAAAAACAACAAAGGATTTCGACGACGGGCAAGATTATAGCTTGTTGAAACGCGAGCTTTCGCGTCCCAGATTTTTTTTCCATGTTTTTCACGAAAGAGTATTTTTTCATTTTTCCATTCGATGGCATTACACTCGTCGAGCTCTACGTGTTTACGTACATATTGTAAACCTTAATTAAAGTTGCCTGGTAATACTAGGCGAAATCGATTATTTGACTTTTTTTCACAAGGGTGGTCAAACATAAGCTGTGTTTAGTATTAAACACCCCTTTCATCGTGAAATGCACTTTAGCAAAAATTTATGAAGCCTTTATGCCGTTTGCAAAATTATAAAATTTAATAACAAATATGGCAATTTGTATTTGAGCAAATTATTTTCTCATTGAATTTTCAAAGCTGGTATCGTTGTTTCCTTAAAAATTCTGTCGAACGTAATTGACACGGACACACAGGACACTCCAGGTCGCGTCCGGAATACAAGATCGACGGCAACAAGTATCTCAGCCGTGAGAATAAGACGGCGACGGATTTCCATTGACGTTGTAAGGCGCGTGTCAAGTCGTGGCGAAAAAGGGCGACGGATCGCAGTGGCGCAAGCGCTTAAAACAACATTTTAAGCGGGCAAACATGCATAGAATATGATAACAAAAGGCGTGACCGGAGCGGAACACATGTCCAAACATTAGGCAACAATGTCCTACCAGTTCGGAATCCGAACTTCCCCCCATAGCCGGCGTAACCATTCCGTCCTTGTTCGCCGCACGACAGAAACGGTAAATTGTTTGCAATACGTTACACGGCCATTCAATGCGACGATACGCCCTGGTAAACTCTGCTTAAATGCCGTACGATGGCCAAGGAATGGCCCGGATGAATGACCCGGTGACCGGTGCCAGGACCTATCTTTTCTACGATGTCACAATGCACCCATCGGTCGTAACATCGTCTCACCCTGTGCATCCTTTGCTCCTCGAGCACCCAAAATGTTGCTTTCGTAACGTTTGCACCGTTTGGACCTTTGGACGTTCTTCAAGGTTTAAAATCGAAGGCCAAAGCAGTTAATAATTATTCAGACTATTATTAGGAAAATTAGAAGGAAAATTAGAAACTTTCACTAATATTTCACTAATAATATTAGTTTAATTGCAGAATAGGGTCTTGGGGGTGGTAGATGTTGATCAGTTCCATCCAAAGTTCTACTTTTCTCAGTATCTCCTTTACTAACTTTGTAATATCAAAGTATCATGTTGGTAAGGACTTATTGATTTTAAGAATTCATAAAAAAGTCATCAGATTCTCATTTGTCCGTGAATAATTCGTGGAACCGTGAAACTGGTATGCAGGTCCTCGGAATGTTTGCAAGATCTGTTGAATTTTCACACGTGTACGTTTCTGACACTAGAAATTTGGGAATTATGCAGAACAGGGGCCACTTCAATACTTCAGCAACGACTTTGTTAATTAATTTTTGGAACCTGATACTCTTCGGTACTGCGATTACCAACCAAGTCGAAGTCCTTCGTTTACTTTTTATTGTAAAATAAGCCAGCAACCTGAGGACCGTGTAACCAGGGGGTACCTCCGAATGAAAACCTGGAGCAATCTTCGGAATGATCAAGGATCGCGTGCCACTTGGTCGTCGGGGCCGTTGAAACGAGAAGATAAATATGAAATTAAAAGAGAGGACACCGGGGGGATGATGAAGGAGCAAGAAAAACGAAAGGTTCCCCGGGATCTTTGCTACCCCCTACCCGCTCCCCGGGTCCATCTTTCTCCACCGTCGGCGGGTCTTCGCAAACTCCCTCCACAGGCCGAAATTCACCGCGGCGGGAAGTCGTTAGGCGTTTTCTGACGCGAGATAAAATTCTGGGAAGCACGTTGAAACGACTCTCTACTCCGGGGCCTGGGTATTGTTTTAACGTGTTTGAGTCAAATATTGACGCAAGTTGGGCTCGCAAGCCAGCCTGGAACGAAACGGAACGGAAGAGACGAGAATGGCGTCGACAGGGGAGGAGGAGGGCGTTCGCGAGAAAGACAGAGGAGGACGATAAAGGGGGATAAAGGGTGAGAGCGTAAGAAAGAGACGCGAACGACCCACATAACATCCACGAGAGAGCAGGTTCGTCTCGTGGTAACGAAGGAGCAGGAAGCGAAAAAGGTAACGAGAAAGAGACGTACCGTTCCTATTTTATTTCCATTCGGTTCGTTCGGCTGTGTATCATTCTTAACGTTACACGTAATTGATCCTTTCCTCGTTAGCGATCAAACCGCGAATAATCAACCCCTTAACCTACAGCTAAAAATGCTTGCACTTAATAAACCTTTACTGCGTTAACTGTAATCGCAATTAAACTTAAAATTAAGGTGTAAGCAAAATTTGAAGAGGGTGATTGTAAAAAGTACCAAAATAATTATGAACAGTAGATAAAACTATACTACACTTATTAAATAAGGAATTGTCACAAATAAAAAGGATTCGAATAAAAACGAGGTGTAGAACATAAAGGAACACCGGGATGGTTCACGGAAACGATCGGGCTACCAAGAAAATGGGACTCGAAGTCGGATACGAAGATTTAACACTTGGTTACGAGCAAGTCGGTTGCATTCCGTGTTTCACGTACGGCTTGCCTCTGTTTGCACGCGGAACACGAGGTAATAACTCGAAAACTTCTATCCGTGCTTGCCTCAAAGGGTTCGCTACGTGTTCGCTCAGCTTTCGAAAGAAAACGGAAGCGGTTTTCCTGTCTTGCGCTCTTCAAATTAGAGGACCGATTCTTTTACCGGTGAACGATGAAACGTTTCTCCGTCATCAAAGAACCGTCGAATCGTTTGATGTTTGGATGTTACATTCATGGAGAATTTGAAGACAGTGTTTTTTAGGACGATGGGACCAGGTATTTGGAGTTTGCGTAAGAGAGTCTTAATTAATTTAGCTACGTTAAACAATTTAATTTCATATAATTTAAAACAATTAAACAAAAGCTCTTCATCCACGAATCCTAATTGTTTAGACTGTAAAATTCCCCAAGGAATTTTTAAGGGACATTTCCCCTAATTTTAATTTCGACTCGATTCGTCTCAGGGTCGATAACGAAGCGGATCATCGTGTCCGCAAGTACGAATAACAAGTCTCGCGAAAAAAAAAGGGAGCATGTACACGCGTGTATACACGCGGCAGCATCATAAGTCTCTCCGTTTAAAGGCGTGATCCGAAAGACAAACAGATGCACCGACAAACCCCCCACCCTGCGCCACCCTGTTGGCCCCCCTTTTTTTTCCATTGAAAATTCATCGCACAGGCAAGAGCGAGGCCGGTACTTAGACCCTTTGCTTGGTGTCGCCCCATCGTGAATCAAACCACCAGCGAGAGAGATCCTTTCTTTCTCCCTCCCCGCACGCCCTTTCCCTATCGTCCCTTCTTCTCGTTTTTTCCAATAGGGAGTTACGCACGGCCTGTGCCTACTCGCCCCGGGGTTATGAGATTTTATGAGAGAACCAAAAGCGGTTTACGCGCGTACGATTTCCTTCGATCTGATCCACTGCGACTCGATACCATGCTGAGACCGACACTTTTGTTTGGAACATTTTTCATTGGAAATTTTCGTCAGAATATCACAGCTGATGTGATTTCGTACCTCGAAGCGGTGGATATCCACGGAATAACAAAAATCCTGACAGAGGGGGGAGCGGGTAGGGGTGTCGGAAAGGAGCTATAAAAGAAACGAGCGACGAGGAGACAGGGCCCGGGCAAGAGAGAGCGAAATAACACAGCTCTTCTCGGCTTGTCCTTCAAAAGACTCGGAATATTGTCCTGCAGTGCAAACAGTCCCAGACACATTCTGCGTTCCATTTTGCCCCGAGGCGGCTTCAAGACGATTTCTGCTCGCCTCCTCTTCCTCGTCCACGCTTTCGCCTTACCGCAGGTTGGACCGTGTTTGCCCGCAGGCAAATGTGTTTCCTTAGGCTGTCCGAAATGTTTGGACGAAGGCGGCGCACGTTCGCGCGACGAGCACTCGACGATTCGATGACTATCGAGAGCCGTGCGTTCTCGATAAAAAGGTACAAGGAATCTGGAGGCCTTCGAAGGATTCCTGCCTCCTGGAGGATCAGGATTATCCAAAAACCCTTGAAATTTAGCAAAGTCTTAACCCCAACCTTAATCAATAATCTGGCGGTAATCGATGAACCACCCTTAACGATCTAAATGGGAGATGATCGCGTCGCAGGGCCATCGACTTATATCGAGCCGTCGTCCGATTGGGTCATCCTCTCTGTATTCCGATCAAAGCCCTCGGGGCGACGGAGCAGACGCTGCAGGTCGCATCGTGAATTCGCTCGCGCACACAACACGCGGCGCATCGTCGTGCCGCGTACATACCTGCAGGGAATAGATTAAGCTTGTGTCGTCGCATTGTCGTAGGGACACATGTAGGCTCTAAGTAGGTTGTGTACGTGTGTACGTGTGTGTGTTGAGTTCGCAAACATGTCTGTAGCGTTGTCAGGCGGGCAGGAAATTACGTCCGCCTTTAGCCGCTCTCTATATTACACCACCCTATGGCTGGCGCGCCCGTTCCCTCGCAATACACGCACGACGGGACAACCGGCAGACACACGTACACACAGGATCATGGGCATCCTTATATTCTGAGGCTTATACGCGGTTGGGTTGGATTGGCGCGCGCGCGGCCACCATGGATCCTGCTGGAGGACGAGGAGGAGGAGGCTTCGTACGTAGTACCCTACCTGGGCCAAGAGATACGTGTGTACACAAGCGCTGTGTGTACCAGCGCGGTATGGTACATACCTAGGGCTAACAATAATGCGACTAGTTGCAAATGGGATGGATACCCATACCTGCCAACGTGACAACGTGTAAGATGGCACCGGAATCGCCCTAGGACCGTGTCCTCTCTTATGAGAACGTCTTTCGTAGATTATGAATATGTTTCGTCGTAGTTTAGGAAAATTAAGAAAGTCGTTTTTAATTGCTTTTCGTTGCTGATGGCACATATAGGTACTTAAGGGTCCTTTTTATATCGTGGTTAAAAGATTTTGGACTTGTAAATAATTCTAAAGATTACTTGATTAATTACTAATTATTTTGTTAATTAATAACTGTTACCAAATGCTAGATATTGTTAATACTGTTTGGTATTAAAAATTTTTTAATTAACAAGTGTAACTTCCACTTTTTTCCTCCAAAGTGGATAATTATTGCATTATTAATCAAGGAATTTGCATCAACTCTCAAATGTCAATCTATCCCAGCATCTCGTACCGTCGGTACATTTTTAACAGAACAATTTAGAGTTAAGTAGAGTAATAACATTTAAAACAATCATATGATAAGGTATATATTACACTTGATAATATTTAAGCGTTGCAGCAGGTTTCAATCGATCGATTTACTTTCAGTGAGTGACAGCGATAAGACACTAATATTATCACATCATGTAACCCTCTTGCAAATATTATCATAGAACACACAGTTAACTTTTAGAGGCTTCTAATAGCATCAATTAACGTTAAAGTAATTATTCCACAAGTACAGACTAACAATACGACAATCTTGGATTTTTCGACCCAACAATTTTAATGAAATTAAATATAAAATTTAATCTACACGTTAGGTAAAATGTACGTTTTAAACAATTTTTCGACGAATTTTTCGGATCGATCGTAAAATATTTTTATTATTTTTCAAAGAATTGATTCGGATCAGAGACGGTTCTATTGTATCGCAGCGAAGTAAATATGAAGAGGAATATATCCAAAAACGATCTAAACGATCGGCTCGGGGCCAGATTATTCTCTCGACGGGAATTTCGCGAGCAACGTCGCTTTTTTTTTCACGTGTGTGTGTGTGTGTGTTTTTTTTTTCTCTCGCCGGTAATAACAGCAGGAATAAAAGAGCAGCGGCGGCGGAACGCATAAACGCGTAAAAAACCGAGCGAAAGGTAAAGTTTGAAAGGCAAATTTATACACGCTTTTTGCTTTTGATCTTATCAATGATTACGTAGCGTCGATTTTGAAAAAAATGTTCACCATCGCGCTGTTCCGTTCGCTTTTCGATCGAACGCCTATACAACCGATTCAATCCGAACCCACCCCCAACCCCCTTCCATTTTCGTGTGTTTTACTTTCCCCCGTGACGTTTATTCAACCCCCGTATCGCTCCAACTTCCGGTTAAACGATTGAAATTTTCATGCGGCTAAGACTCGGCGCAACACCGTGGATTTTTCGATTCCAGGAAACGAAATCAAGATGATTTTCCCGGGAAATGTTTTTAATGGTCCTCTCGGTCAGAAAAATATCCAGAATAAAATATAAAATGAACTTTGGAGAGCGATTTTAACTTTGAGGGTGGAAAAACATCGAAACTGTTATATTTGTTTAAAAATACTTTGAGTTTGGAGTAAAACTAGTGGCGATTTTAAATCTCTGGGTAGTTATTTAATACTTTGTTGGGTGGTTTATGTTCCAGAGAAGATAACCCAAGTTGTTGGTAATTAGAAATTCTCACGTTAGATATTTGAAATTATCACTGAAATATTGCAAAAATAATAGATAAGATTTATTTAAAATGAAATTATTTTTTACCCTCCCTTTGTAGAAAATTTTTATAAAAATTTGGAGCAGAATCATGTTCATGTATCGAGTTTAAATTGTTCAAAGGATATTTTAATAAATGAAACAGCGTTTGAATTTTGAAATCGATACGGTAACTGAATTTGAAGCAAAACATGATTGTAACAGTCTTCCCAGGATACTTGTGTTTATAGTACAATGTTTTGATTGCAAGGTAACCGACTTGTGCATCGGGAATTGGAATGCGAAGGGGCGAGGCCAGTCTCGGTCGCGATGTCGCGAAATAAACAGTGTCCGTGTGAGTGCTCCTCTGCAAATTGGAACAGCGGCCATTCCGGGACCCGGTGCCATCTTCCTGAGTCTTCGTCAAGGTAAGTTCATTAAATGTTTAATAATTATTATGCGTTACTTGATCCTTGGATGGTGGATCATGGATAGGGCTAACGATTTAAACGAAATTTTGGATGTATGACGCTAATTCGATCATTCCTGACCCAGCTTCGTCGTTCGAGCATAGTTTATTAAATCCATCCTTCTTAAATAAGTAATCAGTACCTGGTAATTATTGTTAATAACGAATCGTTCGAACTTTAAACGGTTCCTCGACTTTGCCGAGGGCGAAAACGGAGATTTTCAAACAAGTCGGAAAAGCACAGATCGTTTCTTACCGAAAGTCGAATCGTTCATTGGCCGTAGCTTCAGGGTTCTTGTCCAAATACTGAGTCACTGTGACAACAGTGGATCACCACTACCATCCTCATCTACGTCATCATGGTTGAACGGGGTCGAAGGCTCAGCTGATTGCCTCGTATTACTCGGGGGATGAAGGCTTGTTTATTAATACCTTGAAGATGCAACTTGTTCCCACGCGTTATCATCCAAATTCCTACCCCCCTTGTTCACCATCTTGCCAAAATGATCAGAAGTTGAAAACATCCCTTAACATTATTAACTAGAGGGTTTTGATTCCAAATTTTATTCCATTTCTTTGTCTGTAGAATCCACGAGTTTCCAATCTTTGTACTTTCGTGACACCCTGGCCTTTTAATTATTTAAATAATACGAATGCACAAACCACTAATTTTACCCTAAAATTGCAATTTGCTGGAATCGTACTTTCACGATGAGAGAAAATCCACCCCTGTAACCCGAACAAAAATTCTCCTGGCAAAAGTTTCTTCGCCTCGTTGTTATCTTTGCGAAGGTACTCGAAGAGACGCGTAAGAGCAAAAAATTAAGACGCATTCTTCGAGACCGAAGCGAAAACAATGTCGAGTGTTTGTTTGAATCGTGGCGTAGAGGGGGTGTACACGGGGGAGGTCGAGCTTTGCATCGCATTAGCGTCTATATTATTGTAAGCCGAGGCTCGTGGGGTGGTGTCACAGAATTCGTGGAACACCCCCTCCTTTTTAATCCGTCCATGCTCAAAATTGCACATTAGCAACATTTCACTACGAAATTCCTGTCATTAATTTCTATTTATTTCGAATCATTACCTACAGTGATATGAACAAATATTTATTCTTTTAACCATCTATTGGACTTATGGTATTAATAATTATCTATAAAAGTATTAACAAATATTTACATTTTTAACCACCTAGTTATTCAATTTATTTATTTACTTAAAATAAAAGCTTATGGTGTTAATATTTGCCTAAAGTGATAAAAAGATTTATTTATTCAACCGTCTTACACAGAATCGAAGGCGCTGTCTTGAAAATAATACATTTTTTATTTCTGATAATTGACGGCTTAATAACGTTGCTGCACCCCCTCGCCCCTTTCGTCGAATATTTACACAAATCCCGAGGTAATGATAAAACTGCGCCTCCATCGCGGCGTTGCAACCTGTTAATCTGTCGACGTATGCAAAATCGAATATAAATATGTTTATAGACGCGCGCGTTATGTTTGTATTTTTCACGAGATTAATAATCGACGACCGGGACGAAATATAATATCGAAATTAAGTCACCGTCACGTTGTTTTACGTACCGTAATTTTTGCGTTCACGCTGAAAAGCATGAATTTGTTTAATGTGTTTGTTGTATGAATTTTCAGTACCGAACAAACATTTGGCTTCATATTATCTGATCGTTGATTCCGGTTTATTTTCCTGGATGTTTAAAGCCTTTTGTTGTTTTTCTGTTCCCTTTTATTCCCTATCGTAAATCGATGGTAGATTTTCGAAATTGTTTATGGAATTTCATATCCGTTCTATGTATAAATTAATAGATGAACTATGTTTATCGGCGCAGTGGAAAAACTTGAAACTTTTAATCTCTTTGACTTTATATTGCCGGTTCAGAATTATACGCTTTCATTTATTTTTTAGTTATTTAACATTTCAACTTTACTATTATTCACAGTGGGTACAGACGTGTGTGGTCAGACACACTAAAATTCCAATTATTAAGGCTTCTATCGATTAATTTTCAAATGTACCCAATCAAATCGCTAGTTTGCACTGCCAGCCTAATCCTAGCAATATCAACGCGTTTTACTTAGGAATCGAACCCCATCCATTATTAAAATTCTTAACACCACTAAAATATTATAAAAATCACACAAATGGATGTTCACGTCACTATATTGTTCGAATATACAAGCCACCGTTCGCAAAGGGTTGAAATCGATCGAGGGGTTTGAAAAAAAAAAAAAAAAAGAAGGGCACGGATCAAACGTGTGCCGGTCACTATGACCCATCGATCGAGCATTACGTTTTTCCTGGTCGGATGTAAATGCAGGCAATATCGCGATGTTGGCGCCAATGGTGAACGCTCGAGTGACTGGTGCTGATTGATGTTGCCGTGTTTGGTCAGAGGGTTGTTTCTCCGCTCCGCAGCAGCCCCCCAACGGACCCAATAAGCACCTCGCGTACACACGCGTTTCACTCCCCCCACCCACCCCTCCTCTCGTCACCCTTGGTCCACCTACGCCTAACCTAGTCGAAGGAAGTGGAGGAGGCATTGTTTACACGAGCCTGCAGCCCGTCTGTCGCGATACTCTCTTCCATTCCGTCCCACCGGTTCCCTCGGGAGAAACTCTGCCTTTAAACCACCCCTTTTCCCCATCCCTACCTTGTACACACCCTACGCGATTTATCGTACTCCAATTTCGCTCGCCCGTAAATCCAGAACCGTTTCTTGCGCTCGGATCCTTTCGAAAAATTGCCACTTCCGTTATTTGTTATCAGACCGACGATTATGTTGGTCAGCCTCCTTTTAGTTCAAGATCGTTCGAAGTCTGGTGAGATAATTGTTAAATTAGAATGAAATTTGAAATTGGATTTTGATCAAAGAATAAAGGATAGAGGCGACATTCGAAATAGGGAGTGCAAGGGGTTAATACTGAGAATATTAAATAAATTAACGGCTAGATACAAGATACAGAGGATACTTTAAAGATAAAATGCATAGCTTGTAGAATTCTGCATCTCGTCAAAAAAAAAAGGTGGTCCAATTACTTTGATATTTTAACGAAAGGAAAACTTTGAAACGTTCCCGTTACAATGAACAGAAAAACGATCGCTTAGTAACATTTCCCTTCGATATTCACATGTACGCGAGTGTGTACACTTTGTTATCACGTGGAGTTTAACCTGTTATTCCGTGGAGAGGTTGTTTTGGCTGTCAACAGCGGAGGTCCTTTTTGAGAGTGCCTTAAAGGGCTCGTTAAATCACCACGGACATTTTCGCCTTTTACCTGCAAATTTTGCGGGCACCTCCTGTCAGCCGAGTTTCCTCAAATATTGAAATTGGCTGCGGTTCCCGATGCGAGTCGCATTCTTCGAGGGCTGGCCCCCGTAGAATTCAGCGTGGAAAAGATGAAGAGGCGGGCATTCGTTTCGACCTCGTTTGCTCGCCTTTTCCCCGAGATTCCGTGTTGCACCTGTGCACAAGGGAACTTCATTTACCCTTCCTCCCCCCCCCTCCTGTTGAATGGAAAATAGATTGGCGCTTCGTAACGTTGCGACGGTATCGTTTAAGAGGGGTTTTGCTTGTCAAAGAAAAATATTGGACGCTTCGGAACGTGTATCCTATAAAATACTCGTTGTATGGTAATTCGAAGATGATACGTATCCAATACCTTCTGTCCGCGAGGCACAATCGAGGGCTAGTGACATTTTTGAAGAAAATTACTATTTCATTCTGACCGATTCGATAACCCCAGCGTTAATTAACAATCTGAACTAATTAAGACTTGATCCACCCCTTCAAAAGAATCTCCAAAAGTATAGAATCTCTCTGATAAAGTTGTACATTCCCTCCCCCGTGGAAGAGTCATCAGAACGATTCGGATGAAAATGGTCGGCGCGATAAACGTTTTAAAATGGCGAGATTCGTCGGTGTTGTTAGTTGGGAATTCATTAAAAGCGCGCTGGTAATGGGGCAACGATGACGTTGTTCGCATGCCTGCAACGAACGGGGGATGTTTTAAAACAGGTACCGGGCCGGATTGGGGGAAAAAGCTTGCGCGCGCGAGAGAGAGAAAGGGACAAGGGGAGGTGGGGAGAGGATGAGAACGGTCGCTGTCGTAATTCTGTCGCATTACCATTTAGATTAGTTAGATTTGCAGGTAAACAGCACGCGGCCGATCGCAAAACACAAACATACGCTTCGCTCCGCTCGGCGTTCAGCTCGCGAGCGCGCTCGTCAACCCTTCCCTCCCCTCCCATCCTCGTTGCAGTCGGTTGACATTTTAATTTCATCGCGATAATTACTTTCAAACGGATGGCTTTTTAAGTAGATTAAAATATTCCTGGGCCGCGAACACGTCCGCATTCGTATAATTAATGCATTTTCAGCGACTGCCAGAGAGGAACGCGCCACCGTTCTGGTTTTAACGCGACGCCAACCGCCCCCCCCCCCCCCCCCTCGAACCCCCTGTCTCCGTTCACGGACCAATTTTAACTCGATTTTGTCGTACGTATCTGTGCACCCTGAATTTTATTTCTCCGACGACGTAGAGGGGTAAAATTTCACCCCCACAAAGGTTAAGACTTTTCTCTGAAAAAATAAAAAAGTACAGGGCTAATCTTTCATCATCTTTCATCTTTTTACTAAAAAACTTCCGCAAATATGTTGGCCGAGCGTAGCGGCACAGTTCGCTTTACCAATTAACCGGGATCGGGTTCAAAAGAATCCGTGAAAAACAAACCGATGGACCCCGGTTGAACTTGGAGGGTGGCGAAGGCTGGACAACGCTTCAACCTCCCCCTCCCTCTTTCACCACCCCCTGTTGGTTCGTAGTCGGGGGATGATGCTCGACGGTCGTGTGAAGGAAGAGACAACGAGAGAAAGAGGGAAGTGAGAGAATACCGGTCTAGAGGTGGGGGAGGGTGGGGGTGTCGAGGGTGGGTGGGCGAGATGACAAGGAGACCCGGAGAAAGAGAAAGAGAGACACGGATCAAGGATAGTCTTTGCCAAATACCAATATTTGCGACCGCCCTGTTGGTACCTCTGCTCGACTCGACCTGACCCGACTTAACTCAACCGATCCAGCCGCAACTCGACTCCTCTGCCGTCCCCCCTCCCTCCCCGTTTACCCCCTTCTTCTCGTTGACTATCCTCCAGATCGCGACAAGTTTTATTCTTTGATAGAAAAAGGGAAATCGCGTCGATACGTTCGTTAGCGACGACGATTCATGGTGTATCGTGAATTTGATACGGTTCGATGGCGTACGAAAAATCTCTGCGAATGTGAAAAATATTACGTTTTAACCCCTTTTGGGGTCCTCTTGACAATTTTTATTTTATTTACTTTATAGTAAATTAAGTCCTTCAAATTTCTTCGAACTTCGAAATAAAAATCCCGAACCCGGTTATCCCGATAGACCTAGTCAGCAATCCCCCCGTGGCATGATCAATCGTTGGACGGTTTTGTCATTCGTAGAAGCCAGATTGATTTCGACGGATGGTAACGTAGCCCCATTGGCTTTTCGCCCGAGGCCCAGGGTCGACGGTGCAGAGGGTGAGAGAGAGAGAGAGGAGGGTATATATCGGCGCGTGTCGCGACAGTCGGTGGTGTCGGCACAGACCGGGTCGCGTTCGATGCAATAAATAATAATTAGGCGCTAATTAGCGGCGGCCATGTTGGCCGCCGGCAGTTGTACCGGGGGTGGTGGTGGGTGTACAGGACGAGGGGAGGGGGGGTGGAAAGCGATGCCAGGCTAGGAAAGGGAGTGACGGAGGGCGGTTTAATCACGTCACACACGAACCTGCCGCCACGGTTGCGTTGGCCTCTGTCGCCGATTCTCTGTCGCGCACACACGTGCCGACGTATCATCATCGTCATCCACGCACACACACGTACCGCACAGATATGTATTGGAGCACCGCTGCATGTCCCGGACATGTTGACGATGTAGGGGCTAGCCTGTGCGGTCGTACGATAATACAACGAGCACGAGGGTGGATGGCGGTAACGACAGGGGGTGGGAACGGGGGGGTGCCGTGGACGTTGGATGCTGGATGCTGGATGGTGGATGCCGGCCGTGGGATGGCGGTGCACGAGGTGGTCGATTTCACGCGGTCGATCGCTGAACCCGCAGCTCCACCCCCGTATGCTCGCGCTTTTGCCCATTCAAAGAACCGACCGACGTTTCGACGCTCTCTGTGTTTCGCGTTTGCCGAAACCGAGATACCACTTCTGTCCTTCTCTCTCTCTCTCTTTTTTTTTTCTATCCCAAAGGTCGTGCGATTCCCTTGTTAACCCCCCTTCGCGTCCGCGGACTCGTAAACTGATTTTTATTCGATTCCGGAAAAGATCCTCAATGGTCCAAGATAGTTCGTGCGTTTGCGATGGTATTTTAAATATTTGTTAAATTATTCTTTTAATTAGTCAGGTTTGATACAAGATAATTTTGACTAGTAGGTATTCTATTACTTAGGGATGGGTTAATATTCTTTACCCCTTAGACATTGGACTGAAGTAATTTAGGTAATTTTTAAATTTTATTATTGAAATGTTATTGCATAATATATGAATCTCTGTAAATTAAATTTTATATAAATCTATATAAAATTTTGGAGAAAACGCGGGAAATATATCATTGGAGAAAAGTCAAGAACGAATGAAAACGTGAAAATATAAAGAATCGTTGGTATAGATTTATAGGCTTCGATGTAAAATAAATCAATTGTTTTCCGAGGAAATATGATTTACGTTTGATATGAATGAACCTAACAGGAAGGCTATATCCGTCGGATCGAACGGTCGAACGATGTTTTTGCAAACGATCGTGAAACAATCGGCTCGCTGTTTCCGGTTTCGGGCGTCGTTGGATTTTCACACGGAAAAACACGGTTCCCGGTTCAGCAAGACAAACGTGCTCTAATATTTACTTCGTAAAACTGTAAAAATGACCAGTCGAAACGCGTTACGTTACATACATGTTAAAAATCCGTCTGTTATACGCCGGGACGCGATGCTCGTACGGCAAACACGGTGCCCTGCACCTATCGACATGCAAATAATTGCAATACCTATATATTTGTCATCTTTCAAAAACACATCTTAGCCTATTTTTTCTATTATCCGAAATTGTTTATCGTTCGACGCGACGATTTCTATGAAATATATCAAAATTCCCTGGTTGTGATTTATAGCAGAAAAAAGTTTGGTGTTTGATAAATATTTAAACTCCATAAATATTAGATTTGTAGTATTCCTGAAATATAATTTTTTAAATTAGGCAACTAATATTCTCTAAATGTTATATTTAATTGTTTGAAACATACCTCGTCAGGATAAATAAATGACAGATTTCACAAAAGGCCAAAGACAGAAGACTTTCGACCTCTTTTTTGCTAACAGCATTTATTTGAAAAGATATTGAAACACCATAGTGCTTTTATCAAATTAAATATTTTTCATCTACTGTTTCCGACATCGGGAAACAATAGTTCCCTTCTTTGTTTCGTTCCTCGTTTTGGCCCGCCATTCTTCGTACTTTCAGGACCCCGGTTATCAGCGGCGGTTATTAAAAGATATTTGAAAAGAATTCTCACGACGTCCACGATTGCTTGAACCGTAACCGGCGGGGTCTTTCGTGCTGGTGTTTGCTCAACCAGGAACGCTATCGCATTCTTATACCGGAAAATCTACCAAGATAGCCTTCTTCTTGCTCTTGCGACGTCCTATCTTCATCCTTAAACACTCTTCACACGTACATAAATGCATAATTAGGCGTTCAGTTTTATTAGCCGCTTCGTTTCGTTCAATTAAATTCACAAACAGCAGGAACAACATAAATCAATCCTGATCCGCCATCTTGTAACATTTACACCTTTCAACAATTTAATTAGGTAGGTTATTCGTTCGATAATTACCTATGAAAAAAATTTCCCAAATTTTTCTTTTAATTCTTTTTTAACCCTGAGATAGTCAAAAAATTGTTGTAAGATAAAGGGTTAAATGAAATGTTAAGTTCAATTACAGTCTATTTCCCATTTCATTTTCTAAATTATAAATTATAAAAATTATAGTTTAAAAGGAATAAATATTGTGCCTTAGGATCGTATTGTCGTCGTTTCTTTAAACTCGTGTTAGAGAAGGGTGCTGAACGGCCAATTTTGGGTCGGGCAAAAATGGCGCAAGATACCACGACAAACTTGGTCTGTTTTCATTGCAATTTTCTGTGGACTCGGCTTAAAGGCGGTAAGAAGGAAGGAAGGAAGGTGATTCGGTGTGTCAGGACTGCGATACAGGCTAGGTACACAGAGAAAGCAGCACGGTGCAAAGCAAACGTGCGACTACTAAGGCTAATCTCAGAAATGATAACACGCTGATAACATCCAGATGTCAGACGTTGCTTTGCCACAAGAAACGCGTTGTTACGACATTCACGTTTCTCTGGTTTCACGTCGAAAACGTAGAGACCAAGGGACGATGGGTCCTCTGGTACCTGTTCCTGCGAGGAAACACCCGTTTCGAAATTACAAACGTTTCAATTTACAGTTTTCTATTTCAGTAATCGTATCAAATTTTCTTTTCTCTCATTCTATGTGATATTACAAGATTTGTAATTTTAGAGTTAATTTTACAGATTAGAATTTATTTTCTGAGATTTGAATTTTGAAATTAAATTACATTGAAATAGTTATAACTCCAATAATTGAACGTTGTTACGTGATCCTGTAGTTGTAGAATTTTGGAAATTAACGAGGCACGATTAAAAGTCGAAACGAATCGAGCAATTTCAAGAATAGAGGTAGGACCTTGGTCCTGGGCAATATATCAAGCCTGACGCCAATAGAAAAGACCGTCCTCACATAACAATAAACCGCCTAATTAGTTCGACACGAGACGATACGAGGTCGGTCATTGTTGAACAACCCTCGACGCGACACTTAGCCCTGGCTCGACCCCCGTGACACGTATAGAATCGTTTTAGCTAGACGATTATCGTACGTTCACGATCGACCACCTCTTTTATACGACCCTTTTGTTTGTTTTCTTCAGCTATTTTGCCCGATAAAACTGTAGAAAATTGACCCGATATATCTATGTGCTTTCATAGGACAATCGTGATCCAGAACTAGCATAGGCACGATATTTTCATTAAAAATGTATGTAATGATAGGAAATATCATTTTTGGAGTAATAACAAAAAATATAATATTTAGAGTCAAGGGCAATAATATTAAAGATAGTAGTGGAAATATTAATACTTAAGGTTGGGTGTAATATTATTTAAAATGTCGAATTTAATTGCTAAGGGTTAATTAGTATTAGGTGAGTGCACCTTTCGCGTATTTCAACTTTAAACCAAGGAATATCATAGAAACAAGTAGATAACATCTACAAACACGAATATTAAAAATAAAAACGTACAGGAAACGTGTCACCGGTAATAGTCGTCGATTCGTGAGAACCGGAAACGATTCCTCCGGGTCTCGCGAGGCGACACGTGTCGAGAGGTACAAGTGGGTGTCTGTTCTGTTAAAAAAAAAAAAAAAAATCGTTTGTATCTCGGAATCAAAAGGTGAAACACCTGCGACACGCGTACGATAGTTAGAAAGTTTGGTCCCCCGTGAAGAAGCTAAAGAAAAACTTCTCTAAATAGTGGCTGATTGGAGGACAATAAAATTCTTGGATACGTTCGAGTGAAAAGAAGATGGTCGAACTTCTTCTTCGCTAATTCGAATATATTTCGGAGGGGGACAATGCGACGGACTTTATTCAAATTTTTCGTCCCCGTTCTTCAGGAATTTGAACCCAGCGTCTGTTGTATTTTCATGGTGAACCGTGAATATTTTATGACGCATGGTGAATATCTTATCGTGTCTCTGATGAAAAATAATGCCTGGGAAAATTATTGCTAGAAGAGTTTGCTGCTTTTGGCTTACATCTTGGGGTTGCTCGTTGAAGGGTGGTTGAGGGGTTAATTTGGATCCAGAGCTTCTTATGGGAAATTTTTATGTATTGAAAAATTAATATTTTAATGTTTAGAAGTTGGAAAATTAATATTTAAGGTAACCTTCACAAATCCGAAAATTAGTACCCAAACGTTCACAAATCATGCAATTGTTAGTCCAGTTTCGTGAAAAGCAATAAAATATCCCCCCGTTCGTGTTCCCACGAAAAGTTTGTTACTTATCGGACAATATCCCCAATTGGCGACAAAACGTGTGATTAGCATTGAATTAAACGGTCGACAAATTGCTCCGAACCGGACATATGGTGGTCATCCGCAATCTTTCGACCACTTTGTCGTCCTTTTGAACATCGCCCCTAAACAGGAAAAGCCAGCTTTGCCGTCGATCTGTTACGCGATGCATTATTGGTTCTGCTCGTTGTTATTTGACAACGGGGGTGGGATTTCACAGCAACCAAGGGTGGAAATTGAAATAATAATTGGTCGACTGATACGTTTCGAATAAAATACATTTATATCCTTCTCTTAAAATAATAATTACAAAATTGTTATATTGGAAGTTAAATTGGTGAATTAAAACTTGATGTGTAACAATTTTCCATCAATTTCGAATTAATAATCGCTCTCGCTAAAATACGACAAATTAAGCAAAATATTTCAAATCGTCGCAAATTTGATTGCCAATCTACTGTACAAACAATTTCCCAAAATCCAAGCTTTCAAATTTTATTATAATTAATTTGTAATTAAAATTATGACGAATACCAACAGAAAATATGAACATCCTGATTTTCACCATTCAGAAAATTTACAAAATGTAATATAAAGACTTTTAAAAAATATATTAAATAAACAAAACGATCCAGATTACGCAGTTTTGTTATCAATAACACTCGTGGGAACGCAAAGTGCAAGCTCCAAAAAAAAAAAATTTCGTTTCGCTAACAGGTGTCCGCACCTCGAACGATTTATCCGCTCGATTCTAAGCGATTTTCATCGCGCACATCCGGGTATTGCGCGATGAAAACTCGCCGGAAAATCGTCGGTCAGCCTTCCAGGTTGAAGAAAGCCTGGAAATATAGTAGCCATGTCTAATCGGCGAACGGTCAGCGAATGTTTCGGATGGTTCCCAAGGGTGGTTCGGTTATTTGGATCGTTCGACCTCGAAGATTAAGGATCCAGAAATCGGTCGCTACGTTTGAAGCAGTTTCGCCTAACAGGATCTGAGGATCCTCATAGCGGAAGGTGGATTTCATGGGAAAAGGTTTGGTTCGCAGGTGTTTCATTAAACAACAACATAGCGATTTTTATAAGAAACAGGAATTAATTTAAGGAGACTAAAGGCATAGTTGTCTAATTTTTAAGACCTTTATTAAACATTAACTTTGACTTTTTTTTATATTTCTATGGTTTTTCAAAGGGTTAATAATTTAATTACTAATAGACTTAATTTTTTATAAACTACAAATTTTCGATTTTTTTTTACAAAGTCTAACTTCTTATAAGAGAAAAATTGGCAATTTTTGTTCTGTGTTTAAATTAAACTAAACATTATATAAATTATATATTGATAATAAAACGTTTTGAATAGTGAAAGGATCAAAAAAACATACTTTATTAAAACACATTTTCGAGGTACATTGGAAGGATACAATATACAAACTCAGGTAAACGATCAAAAACAGATGGCATTCAGAAAAATTTAAATCTTCTTGACTTTCGACAGAGGCTCGTCGTTTATGTTCCTTCTATTTGGCACCCAGTTTTTCGGAAGCTTTGGCTGAGGCACCGTTCGATTCTGCTTGTTGCTGTTTTTATCCTTCGAACGAGTGTTCACTTTCGGCTTCGTCTTTTTGCTACCCTTGCTATTCTTCCGGTTCCTCCTGACTCGCGCCTTCCTCGTCACAGTCTCGCGTTTCAGGGAGTTGGTGTTCGCGTTGTTAGGGTCGAATCTATAAATTAATTTGTCTTCTACGATCACATAAAAATTTTACAATTATTTTACAATTATTTCTTCGCATAAACGCATATTAAAAAATGTCAAATTTCCAATACCAAGGATAAATCTCTCCATAAATTAACTTCGTCGTATTTAATATAAACAATATTAAATCTTAGAGAGATTATAGATCAAGAAATGTTCACTTTTTGACAATTTTTATTCCTCTTTGTTCATTTCTTGTCCATTAGTGCATAGATTTGTCAACTTTTAAGTCCTCGAACGAATTAATAGAACGGACGTTCACCTAAATTTGTTGCGTTTCTTGGCGAGGATGCCAAAATCGACTCCTCGACGAAGAGCCACGGCCACCTGTCTTCGAAGCCCCTTCCCGGCCATGATGTTGTGTTTATTGCTGATCTGCTCGATGATCTCCTTCTCGGAGTAGCCATCCTGCGGCTGTTCGGTCCTCAGCAACTCGTAAACGAGAATCGACTTGCGTACCATCTCGTTCCAATTCCTCCTGTTTCATAAAACCGGACGATCAGCCGCAGAGTTCGACGAATTAACACATTTGACACAGGAATTGCGTGCTGACGGTCCTCTCGGTAGCCTGAACTTAGCTAAAATACACCCATTAGCTACATTCTGGTATCAGACGTACACCCATATTCGCTTGATACGCAATCTTTTGTTTTTCAGTCGATTTTCCGTTGGTTTTCATCAGAAATCAATTTTCCTGAAAATTGTTTGTCGTTTTTTAGGATTTTGCGAAGGGGTGGCTTTCGGGGGATGAAAGTTTGCTTAAAAATTGTAATTTTGACATTTATTTTGAGAAGTAATTCTTTAATCTTCCCCCTTTTTACAAAATTAATATGTTTGCGGTCGTTTTTCGACCCTTTGAGATAAAATTTGTGGGAAGGTGTTGAGTTTAATTGGGCATCGAATGGTTTGTTGAATAATTTAACGAATCGAAGGGAAGAAATTGAAAATCACAGAACGAAAGGTAGGAAAATGAAGTGGGAACTATGGGTGGGCTAGAAAAGGTTTAATTTGCGCGTTTTGAACACGTTGGTTAGCCCTTTACCCCGCGCCAGGGGATGCAATAAACGCGGCCGAACGCAAATACTAGTGCAAGCAAACACCGGTGTTCCAGGTTTGTAAAAAGTAAACGTGATTTCAAAATACAATTTCTGCCGGATTCGACGTTTTATTAGCTTGCCAGCTGTTTTGCCCTTAATTCGGACATGCTGGATTAAAATATGTACAGGAATAGTAAAAACAAATTAATGGAAACTATTTTCAGAAATACTTGCCGTTAATTAAAGTTCAAAATAAATCAAACTCGTTACCAGTCCTTGAATTGTTACTGGTACGAGATGAAAATCAAAGAGGGTTAATATTAGATTGGAAGAATCGCACCTGAGGTCGTCCATTTCCTGTCTTCGATTCGGGAAGCAGGATTCCGTGGTACAACCGGGAAGCAGCTCGATATTTGCCAAGAGGGACGACGCGGTTGCTGGAGGGTTTTAGAAGGAGCGGGTGACTGGGTGGCTTTGAGGATACTTGCCGATGACGGGGGGTGCCGCGCGGGGTTTGACGGGGTGCTTAGAAAGAGGGAACACGGCTGGATGGTCAGGCGACTCTGATTTCCGTCGGGAATTTCGTCGTATCCGGCGTAACCAGGCGAAGCCGCCTTTAATCATTCGATTGCCAACGCTTAGAGTCCTCGCTCGGCCATAGCTCGATATCTCTAACCGTGCGCCATATTTACCCAGCATCCGTTCCACCGGACGTTCCTCGAACGTCCACGGGTAAATTAATTTGCCGTTTTTCTTGTCGCCGGGCACTCGAACCAACCGGAAATCTTCGAGCAGACAGATTGGTGCTTTTGGATTTCAGACTCAATTAATCGTTTGTAATCATTAATACATTCGATAATGAGGAAATTAAGCGTACCTCGTTTTAAATGACGAAAATTTATTAAAAAGCTCCACTGTAAAAATAAATAATTGGTTAAGATTAGTCAATTGCGAAAGATTTTAGTAAAAGATTCCAAGGAATCGCCTTAATTCCTTATCTTGCGTGGGATGGACCACGTGGGTCATCGGTTTCCCGGCTTTCCTCGGGCTGCTTTTTTCCAATTGTACCAGCCCCAAGCCAGCATCGGTCCTCGAAGTCAGGGCAAGTGGATTATTGACGGCACGAAACAATGGCAGTAGCTTTGTTCCGTTCACTACCGACGTTAATATGTTCGATGCAAGTAGGGCCTGTCCGTCCGTCAGTTTTGTGCATCGAGTGCTTCATGGCTAAGCCGACACGAGTGCTCTTCCGGATCCTGAGTCAAGCACCGTACGGTACATCTGGCTGTCTGATCGGTGTTTATTAAAAAATCATACGGAATCGTATCCATCCATCCATCCTAGTCACCGAGTTCAGCTTATTTCAACTTCGTCGAACTTGACCTCCATCGTTGCCCAGGGTTGATGATCGATTCTTTAGTTCTTCGGGTATTTTAATTAATCGTTAAGATTGATGTATCAGAATTGTGATTCAGAGGGATAGTTTGAAAAGACGTCGAAGTAGCGATTACATTTCGAGGTTGTCCCGTAACCGTCGTAACGAAGGACCGGAGAAAGGATGGTCGTGGAATTAATTCAACTCGACCATCTTTTTCCCCCCTTGTGTGCGATGCTCGAGAGAGCAACTGGCTGCCTCTTTGAAGGAGGGCCAATAAGATCGTCCTGGGAACCTCCTTCTTCCCTGTCCTCGGGGATAAGACGAGCACTCGGACGAACTAAACTATGAGGATCTTCCTTTTCGACGAACAAACTGCTTCGTCATGAACCGCGACGGAACTCGAACGGCTAATTTTTTCTTAATATCTGATGCGTTTCTATCGGCTGTCTTTCCTTTTTTACCGGTGTACAGCTGGGTCTTTAATGAACTCCGTGTCGTGAACTTACCAAAGGGTGTTCGTAAAGTAGAATTAAAGTGGAAGGATGTAAAGAGGAGTAGGACAGGTTGGAATTATTGTTTTTAGAATGTGTATAGTTAATGCTTTAGATCTGGATGGAATAATTTTATTTTTTGAGTAGAAATTTGGAAATTTTATTGTGGAAAAGTATAATAAAGATGGAAGATTTTGAAATAGCAAGACAGGAAGTGGCAGGAGGGCCTGAAGTTCGGGTTGGGTCTCGCGCCACTGGGAATAGCAAGGTTTTGCTATGGTAAATTTTGCCATGGAGTCCGTGATCCAACGTGCAAACATCCCTGTGGGCAAGAGCTTCGATTTGGTATCCGCCGCCAGTAACTACCGTGCAACCCTCGAGATTCAAAAGTGGTGCTCACCATAGGAACCGAGATTTCATGTTGTTCCATGACTTAATCGTTTTTCATCCCTCTTTTGTACCTTACGATATTTCATTAGAGACAGAATTTTAATATATTTGGGATAAATATACAGGTAATAATGATAGTGATAAAATCCAGAAAGTATTTGCACCTAGGTGTAATAAAATTAAACAAATAACGCTTAGACAGTGAAAATTTGTATTTTAGTTTAGATACTTCTCTATTCTAAATTTTTCAATTTTGTACTAATATATAGTGTAGTATTTTGAACAACCAGACGAAGAATAAAAAATAAATTATGAAACGAAACGTTTGATAGGTAGAATTTCGAATATCACTCTTGGCGTACGTTTGAGCACCGTCGAGCAGGAAACCCTCTCTACGGGGGTGGAACAACGAGGATGGGGTTTGACAGTAGCTGGTGGCTCGGAGGGATTCAATATAATCGCGCAATAAAATTCACTTACAAGCTATGGCCATCCCTCTTCACCGTTCGAAAGCGGCGCCTCTTTCACCCTCTACCCGCTCGCCACCCCCTACAATTCGTTTCTCGCTCGTCCCAAAAGCGAACCTTTATCCCGCTCGAAGCATTCGAGGGAGCACCGCGAAGTATTATCGTTCAGCTTTCGACAGAAAGCTCCCTCGAACAGTTCTTTCTTCTCGTTTTTTTTTTCCTCCCCCTTTTCCCTTTCATTTTCTTCCACACATCTTTTTACTATGGATTCTCTTTCTATCCAGCGTTGACTGAACCTTGATTGTTGTATCATTTTATTTCCAATGATAAATTAATTATTATTACATATATATTACAAGAGGGTTGATTACGAGTATATTTGAAACCCCTATTATTAAAATATTTAAATTTCACAGAATTTAATCAAATTTTCAACTTGAGAGATGCATTTTTGAGGCAACCGCTTTCGATCTCAGGCGCGAATCGGCTGCGTGAGCGCGCAGGCAAGAGGGTTAGAAAGCGCGCGGGTAAAAACAGGCCGACAGCTGAGTGTACATAGGAGGCCGTGTCGGCTTTCTTTCTTTCCGTTCGCCTCTCTTTCGTATATACGTCTACGTTTCAAAATTCTACCCCATCGAGCCCCGGCCGCGCACGCTCCTCTTCGCATCCCCGACAACACGCGAGCCGAGCTCTGCACCTCGGGACCTATGCAAACAGCACGCTATTCATTGGCCAACGTACTCTCGTATATCGGTGGTAGGCGACGTCGGCCTGAGCGGAATCGAGCGTAACCGACGCGTATCTCTATGATTTAATGAATACCGTTTACTCTACCCTTCGCTCGGTCTTACCCTATGATTAATGTCACTGTTCCTCTTCTTTTATTTATTCTTTTTGCCTTCTTCCTTCATATTATTTTATTTATCCCTGGAAAATTAAATGCGCGAGCAACGTGGCTTTGAAACGGTAGATGTATCTCGTTTTTTCACAATTATTCCGAATTCGAAGACAATATCGCGAATTCACGCTCGACGAAGCGTTTTCATCCCCCGTTTTCGTTGCTTCTTCTTGCGATCGTAACGCGCGCTCCCACGGGACTCGTTCCATCTTCCACGCGAACCGACGGGAAAGGGATCTCACGTGGATTTGTTTGAACTCGTGTCTCCATTGTTCTTGGACGCGATCATTTATGGATCCCGTACGAGTCGGACTATTAATCTTTTCATCGTCGAATTAAAACACCGATCATCGTGTCTTGCGAGCATCCACTATATTTTGCAATCATCGATTAAAGCAAATATAATGAAATTACTGGTACCTTGTAACTTTTCACGATAATAATTATCGAAAATCGTATCGTTACGAGTTGTTGCGCGATGTCGAAAGAATACGAGCACATAATGCAACGTTTATTTATATATTTGTAATAATCTCCGCCGTAACGCGTTTATTTGCCTGGATATTAATTAAACGAGCCAGAAAATCGATAGCGTAATCCTTGTTTTCGGTGGAAATTTTGTTTAAAACATTACTCGTTTGATATTTTTAAACGTATACAAATGCGGGGGTTAATTTGCAACGGTGTTAATTTATTGCACGATTCGCGAACAAGGGAAAAAACCGGGAACACGACTCATTTACAGCTCTTGAAAGCAAGCAAACACGAAGAACTGGCGTCGATCTCGTTTCGATAAACCGAATCGATCAAAAACGTCGTTCAATTATTCTTCATCACGTACGGCAGAGCTGACGAAAATATCCGACGGACGTAAAGCAATTTGGTTTGGAATCATTCCAAGGGAAAAAATTCTACCCGCTTGATAATAATTTTAATTAAAATCACTCGACCTTTTTAGGTTCGGCTGGTAGAGAATTTTCAATTAAAAATTCCTATTTCAATTACTTTTATCAGGATTAGGGTTTCTTTTTATTTAAAAAATGGAGGCAAGGGTAAAATAAAGTAGAAGGGTTTAAATATTAATTATCTATCACCTCTTACTGTTAGAGCTTGCAATTTTTATAAATATTTATAGAAGAGATAAATTTCTGCTTATTTTGCAAAAGCTACCCCCTTATCGCTAGACTATTGGTTACACACGATTTTATTCCTTACTTAGCAGAAACTGGCACCATAATTTTGCAAAATTATTGCTTGCGGTTATGTCTATAATTATCCAATGTTTGAAGGGAATATTTCAAAGATCGTGCGATCCTTTTGTAAGGCACTTTGTTACACGGATCGGAATCACAGTTATACGCCGTAAGATAGCACGATTCACTGTAAGGATACACGTGTCTATGTACTTAAACGGCAGGATGTAACACATACATACAGTGGCGGGATAGCAAGGATGAAAGGCGGAGCCAACCGCAGCCAACCAGCGGCTAGGATTTCCATTTTAGCTCGTCTCGCAGGACTAAAACCGTGTCTGGTTGCGGCTCGTGGAAATCCTGCAGCTACCATTTATCCATCGCTCGTGCATTATGCCACCTATTTATTTCGAAAAATCGTTGTCCATCAAGGAAACACCGTAAACACTCGTTTATCCGATTATAGTGTCGTATATTAACGAAAGGATTCATTTAATATCAAAGTAATTACGTTTTACGACCTTGCGTGAATATAATCAAATTTTGTGATTAAAATCTTGGAACATCGTGCGATTATTTTGTATCAGACGGGCTATAGTCTTCGAACGAATGTTCCCTATAGTTGTTACGAGTTTGTACAACGGTACGTAATCCAAAGGTGGGGATTACTTGGGTGAGAATCGAAGCAAGTTGGTACGTTTATCTGAGAAGCTTATTTCCCTGGTCGAGTAACCGGCGTCCCGTGTATCTTGTCTGATTCCTAACTTCGAGCACACCGGAAGTGCCGGTGTATGTTTGCACTCAGCTTACAATCGAAGAAGGTATTGATCAAAAATCAGAAAATTATCTGTTGCAATATGAAAATTTTGACAAAAGCTAATGAGGGCAAATTATGTACCAGATTTCCGTAAGGTCGGCGACGCACGGTTCCCAGTAGGTTAATTCACGTCATCAGAGTCCCCAAATAAAATTTGTAACAATTTTTCGGGATGATTAGTCGTTTGGTTTTTGGCATAATATTTGCCGTGTTACTGGCTGGGATACACGATATCGTGGCAACTAAATATTTACTAGAAAATGAACCGGTAATCAGCGGTCGTATAATTATCGGGATAAATGATACTAGTGTACTTGTTTGATGTTTGAAATGGATACGCGATGACAAGCAGTTTGGCTGAATCAAACACGTTTTATTGATTCGCCAAGTGATATCTGCTTCTCGGCTATGCTCGGTAAGCTTCTCTAACGGGTGTGTAATTACGACCTATCCGGAACCTATTGACAATCCCAATTCGACCGTTTAATGACGAATGATCGATCCTTCCTCCTTCCTCATATTTTTCCTCGGCACAATGCATGCCTAACACATGCTATAACAAATCTACATAGAATAAAGAAGAATTTTATTTTTAAATTCAAAATTTGAAAAGGAACACGACATTTTAAAAATAGCGTTTCCATACAACACCCCTTTATTGGCCATAAAATACAAGGGTTTTCTTATGGGGCGCGCTCGTTCTCGCAAATCGAAAATCGTGATATAAGAAGAAAAAAGAACAAAAAAATTGTGACAAACGACGAAGTGATAGTGTAGGAAAGCACGTGAGATTGATTGGGAGGGGTTGTTTGATCGATTTTCCGCCCGTTGGCCTCGTCTCGATTTTTTGATCTCGTGAAAGCCACTTTTCTCGCTGGCGCGTCGTGTTTCACGGCGCTGGAATAATGCGTGTATGATCGTCGCGGCGCCGAACGAAGCGGCGGAATATTTGAAACGAGCCACCGCCGACCCAACCCACCCAACCCCCCTTGTCGACCCGCCACCACCATCGACGCTCCTCCATTGCTGGACAAATATGCCTCGAGTCAACATTCGCGATACCGAATACAGATACGCTTCGTCTGATTGTGTTCGTTGCCGGACGAGGATGACCGAGACGGGGGAGGGCGGGGGGTGGCGCGAGGACGGGAAAAAGAGAGCAAAAGAGGGTTGAATGTGCACGCGGTTTCACGATGTTCTTGCATAACGCGCGACACCTTTGCCCGCGAGGATAAACCGGGGATGAGATCCTTTTTTTTTTTTAAGAAAGGATAAGGGATGGTGAGTGATATATTTGGAATTATTTGGAATTCAATTGGACTGAGCACAGTTCTTATTAAATATAATCTGTTAGTTAATAAATTAATTCTTAAGGGTATAATATCACTTTTAAGGCACCAGGTTGAATAAATAAAAATGTATGCAGGTGGGTGATAAAGTAAATACGAAGGGGTTGAATTGATCCTTCCACTTGCCAGCTCGCCTAAATAACAAATTTTCTTAATTGCGAAGGGTAGTTTTATCGAACCTCAGAGCGATAATCATAATTAGGTGATCCACGTCGATCAAATCGAACCTTCACGCAGCGATCTCGATGGTGCGCGGTTAACCCCCTAATCCACCCTCTGTTTCGTCGATGCTCGAAACAAAACCGAACCGAGATAATAAAAAAAAAAGGAACCCCAATGAAAGCAATCGGGCAGATTGTTTCAGGGAGGAGACGGTAGGGGTTGGCAGGGGTGGTTCGATCTTTGCGAGCATGGCCCTGTCCAAGTGGCCCCAGGGGGTGGTTTACCAGGTCCCGGACGTAGAACCGACTAGCCACGATATATATATATATATATATATACATACATATATATATATATATATATTCGACGAGCAAATCAGAGCCGGTAATCCTGAGCGACAGGGAGGCTTAGCACCCCTCCTGGAAATGGTAGAGGCGAGGGTGGCCAAGATGGGGTGGGAGAGGAACCGCTTGGTGTTCCCGTTAAACGTTCACCCCAACATCGACGATCTTGCATTGTGCACGCCCGTACGAACGATTATGGGCGAACAACACTGGCCCGTTTACAACCCCCGGCGTCGATCCTTGGCATCGGTAACCCCGTTGCGATCAAGGGTCGCGAATAATGCCGGTTAAACGCTACATATTGCTCAGCTCGGACGGAATTTACCCGGGGATTTGAATAACGATTTGTCGCCCGGCTCCTTCAACCTCCACTACCCCTCTCGCCCACTGTTTTTCCACGATGAAGGGGTGGAACGAGGGTAACTATCGCGGGTCGTTATTGGGTCCATGTAACGCTTGTTTTGCACTGGATTTTCCGCGGATATGGTTTGGATTAGAGTCAATACACCCTTAATTAATTAAGATTTAATAATTATTGTTTGAGGAGTAATACAATGTTGAAGTCATTCTGTGTGTAGGATTTATTCAGAAATATTTGTATAATTTATTTAGGAATATCCGAATTTTTATTAAACCCCTCATTTTTACAAAATCCCATGAAACTTGTGAAAAAAGAAAGAAGATACTCGATTCTGAAAATCCAAAAAGAAAAAAAAATACCAGACTGACGTTCATCCCTCTTCACGTTACATGTAACGTCGTTCCAAAATAACGTTTTCATACGTGCAGAGGGCCGACGAGAGGGGGAGGGGGTATGGATAGTGAGAAATTGTATCAATAGGGAACACTCGAATTCTGATGTAAAACCGCAGCTTGCGGTGACACCGAAATTACTCGAAGGACCGCTCGAGGATACGGTGACGCGTGTTGTGAACGATCGTAAAACGCGTGAAGCACGAAAAGGAAAGCAAGGATCCCCCCACGTGGCCGGTCGAGGGTCCTCGATGTCATCGCTACAGAGACGTTACTTTCGTTTCTCGATCGGTCGGACACGTTTTTCGATATATCCTGTCGAGATTCGAGTGCTCCCGCCGCTTTTATGTACGATACACCGGCGCACCCCCCGAGGGACAGACTCGTTTGCAAAAATCTTCGCGCGATTCAATTAGTTTGCCCTTCGATTACTTCAATCATTAAACCCGTGTTTTAATATTTTCGCTGAGGTAAACGGGTGAATGGCTTAGCATCTTCTATGGAAATTTGCTTCTGTGGGAATTAGTATTCTTATGGAAATTAGTGTTCCTGTAGAAATCATTATTCCTATCGCAACTAGTATCCCCGTGGAAAGTAATATTTGATAAAAATACCGATACACTATATTTTGCAAACCAACCTCTCGACAATTTATTAAAAAACGAAGCAAAGTACGAAAATCAATAAAATTCTTTTTCCATTAGAAAGACTTGAACCGCACAAAAAAAAAAACAAGAAGGAAAGAATCGAGAAAGAAAGTTGCATTAAAGTTAGAAGGTCGTGTTCAGAGTGTTCTTGTTCTCCGTTATATAAGGGACGCAGAGGGGTGGTTGGTAACGGAAGCAGGATCGCCGGAAGCGGCAGGGAAGCGACATTAAAGAAAATTAAACGTAAAAGCCCGGGTGCCGGCGACCGACCCAGAAATTGAGTTCCTTCGCCTTTGGCGGGCCGAGTCCACCGGGATCTAATTATCAGTTTCGGAACTTTCGAAATTAATAAAACTCCGTCCCTTCTCTCACCCTCTCACCCCCTCTTTCCCCTCCTGCGTCCTCGACGCCCTTGCTTGGTCCCTCTTGTTATATTGCTCTTCGAAGTCTCGAAGAACCGACCTCTTTGAGACTGAATGGGGTGGAAAAGGGAAGATCAGTAGAGGGGGGGCAGGGATGGGGTCGTCGTTTCGAAGTCTTCTGAGACTACGGGAGGGAAGGAGGGACGGATTCGGAATTTACTAGTCTAATGCGACCGAAAGTCTTACCCCTCGAGACTCGCTGGGAAACTTTTCAGGCTATGCTCGCATTCGACGTTCCCAAAGTCTCCTGCCACCCCCCCCTTTTTTCCTCTTTTAGTTATTTCCTCTTCGCTAACCCTCTTTCTCGGGCGCGCTTCCTTGTATCTCTCTTTTACGAACCTTGTGTAAGATTTTATTATTCCACCTCCCCCCAAATTCAATTAGAAGTACAAAATAGAATAATAATTCGACGCGGTTTTGCAATATTTTTGTTAATATCGTAAAGAAATATAGAAATAGTTCCGGGTCGTCGAAGTGAGAGGGTTAAGGGTTGAAAACGATCGGATGGTCGGGTAACGCGCGAACGGAGGAAAGGGTTGAACAGGATGGTTAAAGGGTGTCGAAAAGCCGACGGCATTAGCGTCGTTCTCTCGCGGAACTCTCGTTGTCGGGGATGATTTCCGGGCCGCGACTTCGTGAGTGGTCTCCTAACTCGTCCCGTTCCTTTGTTTTCGAGGAGCCAGCGATAATTCCGCCATGAATTTTAATTCGATCCAAGCTCGAAGCGTTCATGAATTTTCATTCGCCTCTTCTCGGCCCCTCTGCCTCCGCCCCCCTCCTCGTGCAGGTTTCTTCTGTCTCGTTTTCGGACCCCGATGATCGTGCACGAGGGGGAAAAAAGGTAAAGGAGGGATTTTAGTGGGTTTTTTAATTTTTTAACGTCCTAGATCTTAGCAGGATGTGTTCTTTTTTCATTTTTCAATATTTTATTGCGATGGGTGAAGAGAATTCATTTTTATTTGGAAATGGGGGTAATTTTGGTGCTGCCAAAATTATTAGATTAAATTAATAATTAGGTTCACAAATTGTCTAAAAATGTACGTAAAATTACTAGAAGCAATTGATAATTATTTGAAACTTCATACTTGATATATTTTAATAATTTTTCATTTTCTTTTGTCACTGCAGAGGGTAAATATTATCAAGGGGTGCTACTTTGCGTAGAAATAATACGTGTTTCTAGAGATTCGTTACTTCAATGGGAACAAACTTAATTTCGACAGAAATTAATTATGAAAAGTCTATTTTATATTACGTTTGAATTATTTCGATATTTTTACGGAAAATATCAGAGCAAAAAAAAAAAGAATAATCGGAAATTTAATTTGCATCCGTTTTAATTGAAATTAATATTCTGAAACTTGATATAATGATCAAACATTGAAATTTAAATGAACCGGAGGTTGAATTTTCCAACAGACGTGTTTAATGATTAATTAAATCACACGGAGCGAAACTGAACAAACAGAAAAGAATCGAGGAATTCGTCGTTAAACAGGAATCAAATTATCCAAAAGTCAAAGAATTAAACTTTCTTCTTTTTTATTATACCATAGTTTAATAAAACAAAACTTAGTTCACCATTTAAAAATCTTCTAGCATTCTATAATTATCTCTAGGTTTTTAAGACTGTTTTAATAATTTTCTAAAATAATTTCTGGAGACTTACAAATTTTTTAATTCTATTATTCTTCTTCTCAGAAATAATGACAATATTAACCCCTTGCTCAATTTTAAGTTTAATTACAATTATAATTTACACAGTAAAGGTTCATCAAATATAAATATAATTAGTTGCAATATAAATATCTATCTCCAAATGACACACCTGCCAAAAAAATCATAAGTTAAGGTGTTAATGTTCATCAAAGATCAAAGAATATCTAAAATTACAAAAAACCCAACCACGAAGAAAACCGAAGAAAATCATCAGGCTCGAATAAAATAATAAAGTTGTAGCCACGTAAAAGCATCGCCTTCGTCTTCAGCTTCTTCTTTATACATTTTTCTTCCTCTTCTTCTGTTCATTTTTGTTTCCGCGTCGGACACGACGTACGATTTTACTTCCATTCGAGGTGGTTCGCTGCGCGAGGTAGTTCTCTACTTGTTAGCACTTAATTAACTAACACCGGCTCGACCAGTCGACGACGAGCAGACGAGAAATTCCTTCTTTCTTCGATCCATCGACCGACACGGCTATATCGTCTCGCTCTGTTCCTCTCCGAGGGAAACGTCGACGCCTCTGCGAGGAACCGTCCGTACATCACGAACGGGCATTAATAAAAGAGCCCACCTTCGGCCTCGATTTTCCAGGAATCCTTCTCTCTGTAATATTAATGAAATATTAATGTAGCCGCCTCCTTTCGTAACGCGAAAACACACCGATGACCCAATGGGCAAAGATCAACGGACCTGTCCTCGTCCATCGTCGCGGATGACACCCATTCCGCGTTTCGTTAAAGCGATGGGTGATGAATTTTGTTTCAGCGATTTCTTATACGATTGGTGGAAAATTTATACGCTTTAACTTGAATTGAAACTGACAAATATTTCAAACGAATTATTGCTTTAATACTGAACGACCTTCGGGACGTGTCTTCATCAATGCATCGATATAAGTTACATAAGTAGGCGACACGAGATTTTGCTCGTGGGTTGAGGACATTGAGCAACTAGTCGATGCTGAAGAAAGGAAGAAAATGAACAGTCGAGTACTTGTTCTTCGATTTCGAATTTCAAAAGAGCCTCTGAAGTGTGTTATACCTTCCTCGTATCTGTTCCGCCTCTTTCTATAATTCTGTTTCATTGAAAGGTGTATTGTATTATTATTCGTCAATTTAATTTAATATAAATATACAAAGAAAGGGAAAACAAATTTCTTGAAGAAATATTTCAAAATTTGGTACTTGAACGATTCGATAATGTCACGAATCGAAGTTATCGGTGGATCAGTGTTCGCAAGCATCTATTGTCTCGTCTTACACGATTAAAAGGCGTTGTCCGACAAGAAAGGGTATCGGAGGGCGGCGGTGGTGAGCAAGCCGATTTTAGCAAACGCTCGTGAAACGCTTTGTATTAGCCCTGCACATATAGACACGCTCATTCCGCGCGACAGAAGTTTGATGACAAAATATTTGTCGTTCAAACAGCGGCCGGGTCCTGGAGGTCCCCCACGTTACGCGTTCCGCGACGCGATTCCGCCGCGAATCTCTTCATCATCGACGCGAGCTGAATTAAGTGGCCCGCTACCGAATTCCTCGACCCACCTCAACGTCCAGCTGTTGCTCCACTTCGTCTTCCACTTCTTCGACGAACAATTAACTTCTTCAAGGATACTGACTTATTGATAACTTTCTTATTTATTATCAAATAGTTTGTTGTCTTCAGTTTTTCTTATTTATTGTTGCTGTTGAACCTGAAGAGGATAACAATGGCACTGCGATATTACTAAATATTACCATAAACACAGTAAACAATTTACGAATACAAATAATACCTAAAAATATAAACGAAATTGGTGACTTGAATAAAATAATGTAAGTGCAGAGGTGTCCAATGTGTCAGGCACGTGTCACGATGAACAAATGAACGGTGCACACTGGTAACCACCTTGGTACCGTGTGTTAACCAGGCTAACCAAGATAATCACTCATTACGAGCGTTTAGCGTGGACGAGGACCGAGGCGTAAAAGTCGTCGTCGTCGCCCTATTCGATCCTGCTAACCTGCGCATAATTCGCACAGTAAACACGGCTACCTTCGTTCTGGTTAGACGACGATCTATTTCTTATATTTTAGCGAACGACGCTAAGAAATCGCTTCTTGAGCCCGTTCAGAAACGGTTCTCGGAAACCGTTCTGATTGTTCAGCAAACATCTAGTAATTTCTAGTAACTCACAAAACCTGTACGAACCGTGCCAATTTTAACGCAAGTTTCAAATCGCAAATCTTGTGTAACGTTATATACGGCTTCATTTTTAAATCAAATAAATTCTTAATTTAGTTAATTTATTAATTAATTTGGAACGATACTTGTCTTTCGAAGCTTTTAATCTAATACAATTTATTTTTTATTGTTTCAGAAATTGACTCGAGCCCGCTGCTGGATTCTTCGAGGACTCCTTCGTTCGATCAACCATCGGTGAGTTTCTTTTCTTCTTTAATTCGTTATTCTTAACCCTTTGCGCTCGGGAATATAATTTCAATTCTCGCTTAAAATCGAAAACAAGAAAAAAAGTTGTTAATGCACGCGAAAAGAAGAGTAGCTGTTTTTGTCGAATTAGAGTTCCAGCACCAAGGATTTAACATTTCTTCGCGCGCGATCGGAGATGCGAGAATAATTATCTTAATTAATGGTCGTTAGCACCCGATGATTTTTATCGTTGAATCGACGACGTGGTATCCGCAAATACGCGTCGAGCGGCGATTTTATTAAGTTATCGCTAATAATTATTATGACTCGAACTAATATTTGCGAGGATATTTCAGTCCGGCGGGAAAACGCACGGTGAAAGGGGTGGCAGAAGGGGTACGGATTAAAAATCCACTGGATTTTCGTTGACTTAAATCAAACGAGGAGAATTTATTTACCGGCACGGTTATAAATCACGAACGCAATCATTTCATTGTTCGACGGGCTCTGCTTCATCGAACCGTAATTGATGTACGAAAACGATCATTATTATTTGAACACGATTTTCCATAAATAATGATAATTCCTTCGATATACTGTCCAATTCTTAAACCTTTAAACTTGGAAATATTGGTCAGATTATTTATTATATAAGCAACTCAAAATTACTTAAATTACTCTTCGTGTCCCCTCAGAAAGGACGATCGAATGGAATACTGTTAGGATTCTTATAACACGGTTTTCGTGTAAGGTAAAGGTACCAGTACTTCACCAATTAAAAACATACTAACGAATTTTATTGAGAAATGAAGCAACACTTTCAGAAGTCGATCACTTTTATCACCTTGATGTCACCCATACATGGGTGACACTTGAATTTCCATTAGAACTTCCGGAAGCCTTTCAATACTATGGGTTATTGGCCTCAGATTAACCCTATAGATAAATAAAAATTAATTAAAGCCAAGTTATCAGTGCTTCTTTTGACAAATTCAGTCTAAAACTATTTTTATCCAAACCACAACTTGATTTCTTTGATCAAATAATACTTTCAAGCACACTTTCTTCTTTAAATAATTAAATATTTAAAATTAGTTGATAAATTCCTAAGTCTGCAGGTTACACCTGTTCCAAAAGGTTTAAAAACCTTACCTTTCATTTCCTTCCGAAAGCAGTGAACCACAAGGTACCGTTACCTTAACGCGGCAATAAATCGCGTTATAGGAGGATTTCCTGCGATCCTCATTAACCGTGAAAACCCGTAAAAATCGCCTTAATTATCCCGTTTCGAAAGCGGTCCACAAAAGGTTCCCCGACGGATGCACCGTCGGCTAACTCGCCGGAACACGCGCGATTCGTCGCGGCGAGCAAAGTATGCAGCCGCGTGCGTATTCGCATATGGCCGCGGAAGGTCGAGCGTGACGTGGTCTCCACTCCCGGCTGCGCAAATATTGATCGAGGTGTCGCCGTGACGAAAAATTCCACCGAACGGGAATACAATGTCCCCGACAACGCGAAAGATGGCGCAAAACCGGAGGCTGAAACGTCTCTCGTACGACCCTCGCCGCGGGTTAAAGAACCCGCGCGCCGCGCTTTTTTTTATTTTTTACGCCCGATGCGCTCCGCTGTAACGCGGTTGCCACGCACGTGACGCGATTCGATGATCCCCAGCTACCCTCGTCTACCACGAACCTCTGCTTTCAACCCTTGGACGATTCATAAAACTAGAGGCAATGAAAATTGAATTTTTATATCTTATTTTTGGAAATTATATGGGTATTGAGTTTGCTAGGAACACCATTGACCCAGAAATTATCTGTCTTTGCAGTTTTTCATTTCTAAATGTAGGGTTGGAATCAGTACACTGTATATATTTCAAATTTGATAAGTCTTGACTATATAAATAGAGGGGGTGTTAGTGCAAGGGGTTAATTTTCACCGTTTCTTTTCTGAATTTTTCTTAACTTTTATCAAGGGATATAGTGTTTTTGGTCTTGGAATTGTATAGAATTCTTGTATAGAATTCGAGGATCCGTATAGAATCCCGTTGATGACAATTTATCGTTTTCGAACAAATTCCGAGCATTGCGACAAATCTGTCAATATATTCGCCAAACAGAGTACGATGATCGAATTGTTTGGCCTACTCACTATATACGACGGAATTTTATCGAGTTTTCAATAGGAGTCCCCTTGAATATGCTTGAAACCAGCGCCGTCAATTTATAACGTATGTACAAACGATTAATTCGATATGCCTCGCCGGGGAATATCGATACAAAGTTGTTCCGATATTCTATGCTCTGGCTCGGATTATGTTCAATTAAATTTGTCGAACCGTACGTATAATACTTATTTTGATATCATTTACAAATTTGATCGAGCCGCTTGAAATTAATTCTCCACGAAACGTGATAATAATTATTTTATTAATCCTTGAACACCAAGAACAGATAATCTTAATTTCGTTATTTTTGATATTTTGAAATTGCTATTTTATAGTAAGAGAAAAAAACCTTGAAACACGAACACGGCTGATTATGTCGAGGCTCTTAGCGGATATCAAATTCACACAAGGGTGGGTCAACCGATCGATCGATCTTCCGGAAGCATGGAAGTATCGATAAACAGATAATTGATCGAGAACGTAATATTCGATAATGGATTGTAATTCGATATATTACGTTGGACGTCAAACATCGACCAAGGGATTGAATCGACGATGTTTATGGAGATTTAATTCTGTAAAATTAGAGACATTAATATTAACGTGTTTTGCTATTACATTAGCTGGATAACATAATACATTTTTTAATTAATTATCTGCATTCTCAAAAATAAAAATTTATGGGTTACCATTTCCATTTCTTAAACTTGACAAAATTAGATTCCAATTAAAAAAATTCTGATAGATTAATAATCTCACCCAATACGATTCCAATAAATTACGACCACAGACCAAGAATCCTTCTGGGTCACCACAGACCCGTACCACCCAAAAGACACCAGAACCCAAAAGTGGCCTTTAATCCACCCCTGAGAACCTCGACCGCACACGGGTTAAGTCCCAAGTACCGAAGAATTAATTAGAAATTATTTCTCAGACCCGTATCAATGAACCGATCGAACCGCATCGAAATCTCGAAACCGCAAAGGGGAAGGTGGGGGTTCTACCCCCTTGAGCCGCAAAAGCGGGGCGCGTGTCCCTCTTTTTTTTTGTCGAAGGAGCATGAAGTAGAGCGATAGAGGGTTCGTTCGGCGTCCAGCTGTGGCCCCATGGTGTCTGGTGTTGGGTACGGAGTTTACCACGGGGGTGGTTTGACGTGTGCTTACCCCATGCCGCGCGCTTACCACCTGTTCCATCGGGTCGCGTCTCCTGGAAAGGGGATTTGCCGGTCCGTTCGATTAACCATGCACGAGATAAAACAATGGACAAGTGGTTTCTGCTCGTTGCGGGGGGGCTCCCAAAGAAAGTTAAGTGGAAGGATTTCAGAGGGGGTGGAAAGATTCGCAGACTTCTTTGTTGGTTGTTCCTGTGTTGCGGGGTGAATTATAGTTGGCAAAACGAACCGTATTTATTCATTAATCCCGATTGTTTACGGCCCCTTCTTACAAGAATCTTCAAATCTCGTTCGCGCAAATTAAACAGAAAGAAACGGAATCAGCTACCGGATATTGTATTCCTGCAAGTGTATATATAATCCTCACGGTATTTATACATTCCTTCGATGTATATTTTGTACATATTTACACTCGACCCGTTGGTATTTGCACGAAATGGTTATACAGGGAGGATCTTTAAATATTAAAAGAATATTTGCCCGGGCAAATCATCAACAATCCAGGGCCAAGAGGAGGGGAAAACGGATCGAAAGAAGGAATAATAACGACGCGGCATGATCTTTATTACGCCTAATCGTTGCGTCGATGATTGCTGAATAAATGGCCACGATATTTTGAATCAACAGGGAACGGCTACAAGCGAAAGCTGGCTGGAAGCACAAGCAAATATATACAATGTATACAACGATAAATGTCTGTCTGTGTTCAACACGGGCGCCGCTTAAAGTGTCACCGTGGCTGGAAATGTGTACACATTATTGTTGTCGTATCCAACACCTTCCTAAAGTATGTATTCTATGTCGATTCACCACGAAAATCGTCAATTTTTATCCGCGATCGTTAACCGTTCGTCTAACCAATAAAACACATCAATTTTGATCCATCTGCCTCCTAATAAATTGCAATGCCTCCGAATAATTTACAAGTTATTTGTAAGATACCCTGTATAAAGGGATACCGTACAAACCTTACAGATACCTTGGAAATTAAGCCATTTCAACCTGGCTTGAAACACTGGTACCAAAACTCTTCAAGTTCAGACGTCTAGGATATGTAACCTATACATTAATGGTACAAAGTAATAGAAAAATTTCATCAAGAAAGGTCCTAGAAGTACCTGTAAACAGGAACACCTTAGTATCGGTACATCTCGCCATAGGGCAAAGCGATTAATCGCCAAAGATGGCGAACGCTGTAAGATCACAGAGTCTTGCTGTATCCAGTTACATATATCTATACATGTATCAATGATTATGACCCAGGCACGAGAACGAAGCGACTCCTAGTTGACAGAACAAACAGGTGACGGTTCGAGCGATCGTAAGACTGGTAAACATATACGCGCTGGCCCGCCGCAGCGCGTTACCAAGCAAACAGACAGCATCAAAACGCATTAGCCGATTCTGATAATTCCGATTTACGATGCGCTTATGGCCGCTAATTGTCTGATTTATCGACGATGCGTCGCGCTAATGCGATTAACACGTGTCACCCGGAGACCGGGGATTCGTTGTCGTCGTCGTCGAAAGTCGCGTTTCGTCTCGATCCGTCATCGATCGATTTATTTCCAACTTCGATTTTCAAAAATAATGTTTTCGATATTTCGAAGTAGAAATCAGAGGAGGATAGGTGACGCTAGGGTAATTAATAGCTCGATCGGACAATACAGCGAGTCAGACGGTGTTGCAGGGGGTTGAAAAGGGGAAAGAAGGGTGAACTTAACGTTGACCAGGCGGAAGTTCGTTAATAATTTGGCCCCGGCTCCGTTTTCCTCGCAGCCAAGTCTTTTTGAAGCGGGGCCCAGACCCGACGGAAGGCTCAAGCTCTCCGGTTGCCGAAGAGGAGGCGGAAGAGAAGGGGGTTCGTTCGGTTGCAAGCAGCGCATGCCACGGGGGTTCAAGTCTGTTTGCTCATGAAATATGCAGGCATGCGCCCTCCGTGACTGCTCGAAAGCGCTGAAACTTGCGTGTAGCAAGGCCGTGCCACGGGATTTCCTGACCCCCTGTACGTTTACCCGGCGACAACCCCTTCTAATCGATCATCGATCGATCGAAATAACCGGCTACAACAATCAGAACGTTCGATGCTGGTCTCAGAATTGGTAACACGAACCGTGATTGATAATGCAAAACTCCTAATTAAATAATTCAAATGAATTTAAATAATTAAATAAATTGGTGAAACGTCAAGGGTGAGAAGTTTATTATTTATTATAAAAAGTAGCCAAAAGGCATTTGATTTAAAAATTGTTCGGTAAACAGACGGCTTATGATTCGAAAATGTCAAGGAACTTTTCACGTAGCTTTCCGCGAGAAATGGTAGACGCAAAAATCGGTTTTGTTTGAGTTGGGATGTTTTTCAATCGGGAACGGTAACATTATCGTGTCTGAATCGGACCATCGGTGGATGCCCGATAATGTTCACGGCGTGTATATTTGCTATTGTCTCGTTCCACGTACGATGCCGTTTTTTCCAGCCACGGGATCTGTCTGCGTGCGGTGTTTGCTCTTTTCGCGGGAAAAATAAGATGTTTTTACGTTACACGATGATTCCGCGTGCAGGAAGAGCAAACACCATCGATAGAACAGTCCGACGATTTTGCATATAAATGAAATATTACCTGAAACATGAGCACGTGCTTGTGCAATCGTTTTGATTTTTAATGCAAAATCTACTTTCTGGTGCAAAAATTGCCAGATTATTCAACATTTTATTCAAAGGATAGAGGGTGGGTTTTTAAAAGATTAAAATATCCCAATATTCAAATCATTAGAATTATTAGAATTAGGTAATTAAATTATTCAGATATTGAAATATTAGTAGAATACCGGTAAAATTTGAATTTGCAACTTAAGGAACTCGAATACTCGAATCCAGCCGCTCTCCGGTCACCCAAATGTTCGAACATCGAATCTCAGCGCCCAAGACACCCAATCACCCTACCGCCACTTCAGCCCCCTTGATCAGGCTGGGAGGGAATTAATTTCAATTAGATTATCGGTAACGGAGAAACAAAATCACGGCATAGTGTCTCGCCCTGGCAACAATACCGTATCACTGCTCTCTCAGCTCTCTCTATCGAGCCGCAACAATGCGAACAATGATCGGTCGCGTGGCGAGGCTGCCGGTTTTAATATCGCCGCGATAAAGGAGCCGGCGATGTTTTACAAACAGCACCCCGCCACGTGGCGCCCACCCCCTCTGTCAAAACATTCGGTACCCGGGGCACCGCCGAAACGGGGGCATCGTTCTTTTTTTCCCGGGGTTAACCTGTCCCCCACCCTTCCCCCTCTTTTTCTCCCCGGATATCGCACGTGATATCACGGGCCATGTGAACACCGTGGATCCCCGGCAAACTCTCGGACACGACGGACGTATCAATTCGTCGTTTGACGCTTTCGAAATCGATCGTTCCTCGGATTGTAAGACAGATTCGCGGTCGTTTTAACCCCTTGCCGTACTTTGACGATTGGCAACAATAAATATTTGCCTGTGGAAGAAATGATATGGCAAGGGGTTAATCGAAGGAAGGTTTAAGGTTATATAGTAACACGGTTTGGTTGATGATTTTTATTCTAGGGGGGTGAGGAGGTGTGATTAGTGGCTAATTAGAAATTTGTTAAAAAAACCCAGATTTGAGATTGGTTACTCTTCCTTCAAGGGGTTGAGACTTGACGTCCACGTGCAGGTTAGATTTCTCAAGAGAGAAGCATCACGGTTTCCCACGGGCAAGCAAGCATCTATTTAAAAAGCAATCGCCTTTGATCGTCGGAGAAGTTAATCGCGACGAGTTACTAACCGATGTAAACCACCTTTCGATGATACTTCTAAGTCCATCGACGTTGAATCAATTCCCTGAAGCGATACACTCATCCCCCGCGTGCCACATACAGTCCCCATAATTTCCCATGCTGTTCTGGCCTCGTCTTCCGAAGGGTATCCTTCTAGAAACGATCGATCGTGAATCATACCATCCTCGAGTACCAGTATTCCGTATCTTTCCCGACGAGATTAAATGCTAATTCGAGATTTTCGAGAACTTGGAGTTACAATTCAAAGCGATTACCCTTATACTCTTCTTCGGTAAATATTAAAGAATTTTTAATATTCTTATCGGATTTTCAAGTTCAGTAATTTCTTGAGGTAAAATTTGTTAAAAATGAAACCACTGTCTAACAAAGTTTTTTGAAAGGCTTCGATTAAAATGGTAAACGTGTTGAAAGCGTGATACTGGACAGGGTGGCCGAATAAAACGGCTTTTTATACGCGATCGTTATCGCCGGCTTGATTTCCGACGCGGGTTAATTGCGATAACCGGTAACGCGGTTGGACGCCGTGGAGGGCGACGGGGGAGATCGGCAACATATGCTCTACTCTTCGGGGTTAAATAATCCTAGGCCCGTGACTCGTAGGATACACACGTCGACCTGACGAGCTTCCGTGCTGCTCGTCGGCTCGTAAAAACGCTTGACACGCTACGGCCGTGTTACGCGAGCCATATGGCTTCACGATTCACGATTCGCGACCTGGTGATTCGTAACGAGACAGGTGCCACTAGATCAGTTCACGATGTCGATTATATTGTAACAATAGGTAAGAGGAGGAAGGAAACACCGTTTCTTTTGGAACGCGTTAATAGACTCGTTAGTAAATCTACTTAAGTAGTCAAGACTTTGTTATGTTACTAGGTGGAACAGATAGTGGAATAGACTAGCATAAAATATTTAGTTATGCTAAGTTAATATTGTATTGTTCAGAGATTTAGTACTCTACTCAGTGTTAGCTAAATTAAGATACTGCTGAAGCAGGTGTTAGATTACACCTGAAGCTAAACGCTACTATTAACTACTACCAAATGATTAGCACTGTCGTCTAGTGTTATATTATTTTGTGTTACCATTGCCTACTACTGAATTACTATTGCTATTATTACTAACTATTAAATTAGTACCACTACCATTAGCAGCTACTAACTAAGAATCCTCCCTCTTCGTTAAACAATTCCCTAGAAAATTGACTGGACTCGAAAATCTTGCGAAAACGATGTTTCAAAAGGAGAACACGTATGTGTGGAAGGAATTAGGCGAGTGTCAGGGTGAAACAACCGGGAGGGTTGACACTGAGACTGAAAAAGTCAGCGTCGCGCAAACGTACTACCCTTTTTTTTTTACACCGGCACACCACTCGACCACCTCCGCAGGACATTGCGATGCCAAACAAGGACACCCCTCCCCTCCCTCCTCCTCCCTCCCTCTGGTTGAATACGCAGTTTCGAAGGAAGTCAACCCCTGTCGCCAAGCTTAACACGGTTTCCTCGAAGATTAAACGGATTTTTCCCTCGCCTTGACCGAGAAACGCGAATTCAACTTTACTTTTGTCATTTTTTTCTTTCTCTTTTTTTCTTCTTCTTCTTCTTCTTCTTTCGAAATCGTCGAATAAAGATATTGCCCCACTTCCTCTCGGTTATTTTTAATCGCATTCTTTCGCCAGTTAGGGGGAAAGTTTCAATTCGGTCCGATGCCTTGGCTGATCGGACACGGTCCTCATCTCCTTCGGGTGTACGTCGTAAAAAAATGTATTATCCGGCCAAGGAATCGATCGGCGGGGCCGTGTAATTGGCTGACCTTTGGCGATCTCGTGACCTTTGCTCGTCGTGAAGAATTAGAAGGAACAGATCGTTCGATTCGTGTGAAATGAAAGTTCTCGTTTTTGACATGCTTTCGAAAGTATCGCCCCGTTATTTTGTTCATCGATATGAAAATCTCAGATGTTCATAAAAACGAGAAATATTAGTACCTTTATTTATAATTCTGTTCCTTAACCGTGGCTCGAAATTATAAATAAAAAATTTTTATTCTTAACTTGACAATAATTTTTATTCTCATTTGTTAAATAAAACAAATATACCAATTATTTTGTACGATTCTGAGTGTTTTTCTTGATTATTAGGTGTACGTAATTATTATTCCCTTTGGAGTAGTTTCGAAAAGAAAAATAAAGGTAGGCGATTTTGAAATATTTTCATTTTACCTGGACGGTTCCTTCTCTTTTTTCAATCAAAATTCGATCCAATTTACCGGTCACATAGTTGTGATTCTTTTCACGAGCGAATGGACCGGCTGTTTCAAATCGCGGAACATACTGCAAAATGAACGATTTGTCCCGCACCAGAACAATGACGGCACGTTCGAAACAGTACAATTTCGATGCCGACAAAAGGTATCCAATAGCTCTGTCGAATCAGATCGAGGCGTCTTCCTTTCGTTCGTATCTCCTCGAATGAATTTTTCGAATCAATTATAATTACTTAAATCTGTTACTGTGAATAGTAATATGTATTAATAATTAGTATCCACACCTCAGGATATAACTTTGATTAATTAATTTTAATAGTGGTGTGAAGTGATAGTTATTAAATAGTACTATGGATATTATTATAGATTGCTGTACTAATTATTATTCATTAATATTGCTAGGTATTATAGATTAATATAAGTAGTATAATAATACAGTAATTTGTAATTACCACATATTACTATGAATATTATTACATGGTAATCATGGTTACAATAACACAGTAATAATAATTAAACAACAATACCCAAATTAAGAAACCCAAATATGTATCTTTAGAAAAAAATAATCTTCCAATGAATGATAAAAGTAGTTTGTTTCACGATATAATGGAAAATTAAGGAAGCGAATCAGCAGCAGAAAGAATTCAATTCTAGCGAGATAATCGAGTGAAAGGTGGGAGGGGATGGGTATGATAAAAAGAACGTTGAACGAAGGGGTTCGAGAAAGAGGGGGTGGTTGGCTTCTTCTTCGTTAATTTAAGAATTTGCCTCGTTAGCCAAATCATATCCACCTCGTTGGTCCTGGCAGCAGTTGATGCAATTAATTAAGCGATTTTCGTCGGTGTTGGCTGCTTGCTGAAATCCGATTAGAAGCGACAGGGAGAACAGGTTGCTTTGGTAGACGTCGTTTTTTCCGGATATCGATGCCATTTAACGACACGATTAGTCGATTCCCGGCCAGGATACTTTTAAATTGATTAACTTCCGTCGGTTCGTTTGGCAAAAGCATCCTGTTAACACCTTCACTACCATAACAGTCACTGGCATCTCAAATTTTCTATAATCGAATAATTATTGAAAAGAAGGGATAAAACAAACCATGAATTATTTTTTAAAATATAATAGTAATTAATTTTTTGTTTGGGAACATTGTCAGTGTATCACAAGTTTGGAAAAAATGTTGCACGACATCTTTATCCAATCGCGTCCCCATTTACTTCAGGCAATTTCTGTGTCGTGTGATTTTTTTTCCAAGAAAACCGCTTATCAGAGCATGTTAGCTGCTCCCCTTATCTTCTCGCGCGAATTCTTCGGATCCTTGCGATCGTTTACTCGCCTCTCGTAAAAATCTCACTTAAAATCTTTGAAACTAATTTTCTGCTTCATTTGGACGATCGATACCGCGCTCAAACGTTCCCATGCCATCCACGACGCCCATAAGCGTTCAATTAATTTTGGCAGGTATCGAATAATTAATTTGACAATTAAATTCGAATCTTACAATTTTGTTTATTAAAATTCAACAAAGGACAAGTTTCAATTACATTCCCTTGCGACGGAGTAATTTTAATTAAAAAATTTAATATCAATACTTTGTGATAATTGGTAATTACAATTTCTTCAATTTTGATAATCGATTAATTATAAATTAAATTAGAAGTAGTTCATTCATTCTGTTTATTAAATAATATACACCGTTACAAATCTCCTCTCGCAAATATTAAATTATAGTTCGATGCTTCTTTGAGATAAAACAAAAGAATAATAATCATTTTTCATATCAAACCGAAATCCTTCAAAATCATTGAAGAGCCTCGTCCGCAACGATCATATTCTTCGTCTGGGCACCGATACATCACATGAAAAAATTGAAGAAGAAAAAAACGAACGATGGAAAAAAAAAAGTTGTGCATGTGTGTGTCTGTGTATGTACACTTTATCGGGTATGTAAACAGTGTTCCTCGAGAGAAAATTATGGCGGACGGGAGCACGGTTCTCGTTCGGTCGGGCCTTAAACAGAGTTGTAAATTAATGCAACAACCGAGCGAACGAGCTTGCTGCCCGGTGCTATTAATCACGAGGAACTTAATTACAGTCACGCGCTGCCGCGTCGTTCTTTCTTCTCTTTCGCGATACCGACTCGCAGAAAAATCGTGAGAATAACTTAACAATGCTGTGAAAACTGATTTTTACAAAACAGGATAATTGAACTGATATTAATTCTTGAATAGTAGTTTATGAGTTTCTACAAATATTGTACTTCCTTTTTTAATATTTTTAATTAAATTATTCCAAACAAACTATAAAAAAATATATTCCTTTCAAGTCTAATACAAATTGATTCCTAAAGGATCGAGTTGATTCAGTAAAATTCACGGAGGAAATCTCTGAAACGCTAGGATATTTAACAATCGGTTTTAAGCGATCTGATCAGCAACGACGGTGAAAACCGTAATAAAATTCTACTTGTCCCTGGATTCCACGTACAAACAGCGAACGCACACGCGTGCGTGCACTCGTTTCTCTAAATGTGCCAGCCTTTACTGGCGATATCTATCCAACCTCCAGGTTCATATCCCACCCCATAAATACATTGGCTGATAACGGCGGACTAACGTTCCGTCGACGATAAGATACACGACGAGGAGGAACGTTCGTGCGAGGTTTCGCATCGAAAAAAAAAGAAGAGAAATAATGAAAGAAATAAAACGCGCAGGGAGCAACCTTAACAAATTCGGGATCAGATTTATTGAAAATATTCTATTTATGGAATAATCTTGCAAAGGGTATACATGATTAGAGATTGCGAGTAACTACAGCAGAAAGTTTGAATAAAATTCTGAATTAAATTACGAAGTGCCTTGTGAACGGCTTGAAAAGTCGTAAAAATATTAATCATTCTCCCTAATTTTGTACGGTCCTTCGGATTCGTTGACCTTCTCCGCCTCGATTCACCTGTTCCCCCTCCCTCCCCGGCGCCTCGTCTCCGAATCGACTAATGGAAAAAAGAAGTGGAACGAAATAACGACGGATCGATCTATTCAAACAGTCGAGATCGAATTCGTCAATGTTGGACGCGTCCACAACGAACGACGTCGAGTTTGCACAAGTGTTCGATGTCTCGTTAATTGGCCCCGCGCTACCGTCAGCTACGATCCGGATGCTAATAAATATGGTTTCGTCACCTTTTCCGCCAACGACGAACCGTTGTTCGCTTTCGAATCGAAAAACTGTATTGGATAAACACGACGGCCGGGGTGGGAGGGGTGGTGGAAGTCCTAAAAAATATCGATGATTACGAGGTATATCGAGAAACTACGAAAAATACGAATAAATATTGAAGGTACCGGGAATGCATATTGGAAAGCAAGGGACGTATGAAGCGTACGAAAAATACAGGGTACATGAAAGTGTAAACAATCGTATGGAAAAATGGTGAAAAAATACGGGGACCCATGGGGATATCTTAGATTCCTGGGAAATATGAAGTTGTGGGAATAATTGGAAATATCGAAAAGCGGAGGGAAATATTAGTGGTTCGTATTGGAAATATTTTTTAATAAATTGTTACTTTGTACTACTTGTTTCCAAGAGTACCGTCTATTAAATAAATAAAATTGAAACGAGTACAGAATATTTTAGCACTGATATTTTATTTCGATTTCGATTTCCTGATATTGCTTTTCCAATATACAAAAATTGTAGGTTCAGAAGTTTGAGTCATTGTGATTTGAGAGCAAATTGAAAATCTGAAATGAATCGTAGCCGTGGCAAGACAAGAGGAAGATGGCGATTATCTTTATTTAAAGGGTGACCTTACGTTTCCAACAAACAGCAATCCGATTAGATAGAAGCCCCTGCATAATCGTTTTATATCCACGAAGATAATGCCTTCAGTGCATGTACATTTGTGTGTTTTACATATTTGTTTAAACACAAAGTGGTGTGTTGGAATTTTGAAAAGATCAACATCTACAATAACAAAACCTATCTGTGGCTAAAAGATTACTTGATATTAAAATGAAACCTAATTATACCTTTCGATAATAAAAATACATTTTTGCCGTATGCTATAACAAATATCCAAAGTATAAACTGGTATTGATGATCCAAGTATGAACAGCTGGTATTTTCAAACATTTACAAGATTTGATTTAATTGTATCAACTGCGTGTGGTCTTAATTTCGAGAATAAATATTTAGGAAACACAGAAATACGACAGAAGGTTTTGCAAAAGATAAAAAAAAAGAAAAGGAAGAGTTTTACAACATATTAAGTGTACGATTAAATATTGAACGTTTGAGACCAAGTTTAAACTGTCAATAAGGAAGGTGTATTGATATCAATATTGAAAGTGGGGATAAACAATTTGAAGATTTTTCTGAAAATCTGTGTACCTTTCGAATCGACTAAAAAAAATAATAAGAAAATTCTAAACTTCTTATTTTAACACAGTGTCTAGATTTCGTATACGTTCAATTAATTATCCGAACAAAAATGTATTAAATGTCTAATCTTAGAATTTTTGGGTGGGTATTTTATTCTGTAAGGGGAATTCTAGGGTCGGGGGTGTTTTTTTTATAGCTTCTAGAATTAATATTCTACTATTTAAATATTTTAGAGTATCCCAAGTTTATATATTTATCAATAAAATAAAGTTACCAATGCATGGCCATCAAAAATTAAAACTGCTTAAAAATTCCACCGATCCATCAAAAATCGAGTAATTCAAAAATAAAAAAAATACAATAATACTCCAATAATTTAACAATAAATGGATTCAAAAATGAAAATACCCCATTGCAAAGATATTCCAACTGATGAAAAATTGAAATGATCCAAAAGAAGAGAAAAAGTAGCGAGAGGTGATTGGATAAACAGGAAGGGAAACACGAATGAAGGATTCGTGTTGGTCCATTTGGAGGATCGTCACCGGAATCGTCGTCGTCGTTGTCGAAGCGGGCCGACGCTCTACGATCGGCCAAAATATTTAACCTACGATTAACCGCTCCTCTCGTACACAAAATGATTCAAGAATCAAATACCAAGAGTCAACCGTGGGGTAGACTGAGTACATATTGTACCCGAACGCTATCGCCTGCCGTCCTACGTTGGATACGGATACGCGCGTTCCACGCTTCTGTGTGTGGATTCTCGCGCGCGCCTAACGACGCTATAATAGTGCACACACACACACACACACACACACACACCATGCCGAGAGGAATTGCCAGTGAAATAGAATGAAGAGAAGAAAAAAATCGAGGATGTTCAACAATAGAAGAATTGTTCCAAATTGAATAAGAAAGTAAGAAAAATGAAGTGGAAGATGTTGAAGAATACATGAAGAATACAAATAAGTTCAAACAAATAAATTAAAAACTTTGTAAAATGTCGAGGGTTAACATGACCTTTTTACAACATTTAACGTGCAATAGTTTGTTCATTAAACGAGGACCGTTTCGCGAGGCAATAAATACCCAAACACAGAAAAATAAAGATATTAAGGACTGTTAATTAAAAAATTCCACGGGGCTCCAATTAAGGGCCAAACATAACCGCAGCCTCGAACGCCGAAACTGTACATGTTCGCTAAAAAACAAAGAAGAAAAAAAACGCAGAAATCAAGAAAATGGAGGACGAAAAATAGTCGGCGATGAAGAGGGCTCGCGAATGGCGGTTGTGCACTTCCTTCCCCGGCGTTCGTACGTGATTCCATATGTACGCCTACGTGTTTCGCGCACGTGTGGAAAACCGTATTGCACTCGTGTCCCTGTGTGTGTACGGACATTTATAAACCGGGTGTGCGAGCGTATGCGTGTCAGTGCACAGGCGTCGGAGCAAGAGAACGGGTAAAAGGAGAGGGATAAAGAGCGATGACAGAGATGCTGCTGACATTGCTTGAACATATTTGAGTTGCTCCGCTCATGACCAAATATTTATTTATTTGCTCGGTAATACACATTTGTATTAACCGCGTAGCACGATTCAAGGCACGTTCATTCAGATTTCTCTCGTAAATTTTGCCCCGACCCCGTTGCCTGCACGACTAATTAGCGACCCACCGCCCCCCTCCCCCCCTGGCTCCCCAAAATCCTGAAAACATACCCCTCTCCGTCCATCGCTCGCTTATTAACCCTAAAAATCACGGTTCGGGAACTTAGCGTTGATAATTTCAAGTTTCAACCCCTTCGCTATGGTTAGCCACCATTTTCCTATATCATTGTATGTTTGTGCAAACAATTTTTGTAATCAACCCCTTGTTTCGTGGTTTGTTGGTCTTAATTAAAATAGAGGAGGATTTTACGATTGAGAATCGTTGGTTGGGTTATATTTTAATTAGAATTAAATTTAAGATTGGAATTGTTGAGTATAGTTGGCAAGTTTGTGATATTTAAATTGTGCGATACTTAAAGTATTTTATATATAAGTACCTCAATATTTAACCTAGTAGGTACTTCAATGTCTAAGTGCCTGAATAGCACTTGAATTTTTAAATAGCTAAATATTCAAATATTGAAACATCCAAGTACATAAATACCCAAATACCTGAAAGAATAATTTCCTTTGGACAATCGCCATCTCAAAATATAAACTCTTTGCGTCAGCCGACTATATTCGCCTTGAAATTAAAAACTGTAACTACCGTACCTTAAATAATTGCAATTGCACCATGTCTGACCATACACGGCCACTTTCACTTGCGCCACCGAACCTATCAAACCCGAACCATAAAATCGAATTTACTTTACAATACTTCGATCGAAAATTTTTCGTTCAATGAATTCCAGCGAATTTAGTCGGCAATCTAATGGCGGAGAATCTTTCCAATCGAAAAACGATAGAGTTCAATTTGATTTCGTTCGAGACGAAGACGGAATCGATTCGTTTTGTATCGTCGTTGTTTTTTCGTCGTCGTTCGAAACAAAAAAAAAAGTGAGCAGCCACGGTGTGACGGCTATCTTCGCAGGTGTTATTTCATTCTGTGAATATATATATATAAAAAAAAAGGAAGAAAAACGAAAAAAAGAGGCAGATATACGGTCAGATAGGTGGATTACCCAACTACCACGGCGAGAATCGAACACGCACGGTTTGTTTGCTTGTCGTTAGCATGAACATACTTTTCGGTGTAACTCGCGTTCCCTGTCGAAACGCGGATCGATAAGTGTTTCGTTAAATTGGGACGAATTTACAGGAACCGGGAACGTTTTATTGGGCAAACGGCAGCAGTCGAAAAGCTAACCCCTGGATGGGTTAATCGTGATACGGTCTTACGAAGGAAGGCTTTAATTAAAAATAAGAATATTAGAAGAATAGTTAATAGTTACCATGGTTCAATACTCAATAGCTCTCTATGTATTAATAATATTAATGATTACTAATCACTAAATTAAATACTCGACGTATTTAACTTGATTAAAATTTCACCTAGGTATAATGCTCGTATCAGCAATGTTACTAATTAGTAATTTAATATAATCCAGATCACATACAAGTTTAACACATAGTACCTAAATAGATATTTAATCATACAAAATTCAAAAGTGATACAATTTCAAATTAAATTATAATTGTCAAAGGCACCGTTCGAGGGTTAAATCAAATTAATCTGAAAAGAAAAAGGAAACGAGAGGAGACAGTATCGTTTCGAGTAACGTTCGTTTCAAAAGAAAAACCCTCGTCGGCCAAATATTATCGTTCTCGATCTGCGCGTTCTGAAAACGATCGCGATCCGATGGCAGTCACGTAACACCGGTTATTATCGTCGTGCAATGTAGGTCGATCGCAAACAGAACCGGTTAGTTCTTTTTCCATCGATTAATTATCGGCGAAAACTATTCCCCCGGTATCCAGACGGTTACGTTCCCCATGAGCTTTGTCTTCGTTTTTATCTGAAAGGGGTCGAAGACCCATTATCAGCCGTCGTGGAATTGCAGGTAAATACGATAGCCAACGGTATTGATCCCGGGGATCTAACACCGTGAACAACTCGTAATTATTCGAGTCGAACATTTATGGAACGGGTATTGTTAAATGACTCGTCCTCAACCAAAGATTTTATATCCTTATAGGAATAGTAGTAGTTCCTGATAGGAATTCTAGGACTAAGGGTTGTAATCGACAAACCTAGAGCGATATCCAACAGTTAGCAACTTTCTGAGTCAAGGAAATTAAATGCCGGTGACCTTTGGCACTGGTCCTTTGACTCAGGAACGAAAGGGTGAACCCTGCCCAGTCCACATTTCATTTTCCTTAAATATCCAAATCGCTGTTTTCATAAATAATTCAATCCTTTGTTCTTTTATTTACTGGGCTGGCCGCATCCCTCATCTCCCCTGCGCACGCCGCTTATAAACAGGCATCGAGTATTTGCCGAGGAATAGAAAATTGACTCGTGGGTGCGCAAATTCAACGCTTCGAGAGGGGGTTGGGCAGGAGAAGGAGGAGGAGGAGGTGGTTGCAAGAATTTCGACGCCTTCCAGTCGTCGAGTGTACTCTCTCGGATAGAGAAGCAAAGGGGGTTGGGTGGGGTGGGGGGTTGAAATCACGTTTCCGGAACGGCGGGTAGACGCGTTCGACGATTTCCGAATGTTTCCCCGGAAATTCTTGCCTCGCTTGCCGGGATTCGACACGCTTCCGTTGGTTTGTACATACCGCCCCTTTGTCCGTCGGAGGGGGGGCAGGAAGCGGATTCGCACGCATCCACCATCCCTCGGTAGCGTGCTCGTTTTCGCGTCTGATCGACGCGAACGAAAGCTACTCTTTGCACCTCTTTATTTCTGCTTCCCTTCGTCTCGTTACGTTCGCTGAATTCCACCCTGGCCCTACAGGGGGGTTGTGATTTTCCCTTTTCATGCTTCCTTTGATTGATTACCCGAACAGACTGTTCAGGTTTTTAAATTGCGGGATTAAAGGCTTTTTATTTTCGATAATTGCTGATGAGCACTTTTATTGGGGTGGTTTTGAAACAAATCTAGGGAAGGGTCCTCTTTCTCATCCCTTTCGAAAATCGAAATTCGTTTCTCGCAGAGAAATGAAAAGGGAAGCAAGGAAGAAAGATGCTTTAAAAAAAAAAAAAAGATTCGCCGAGGGAGAGGAAGAGGTGAGTTAAGGCATCGGCATTGATTGGTTTGTTTGCGAAGAACACACAAACCAATACACGAGAAGTCGACTCGAAACGAGAGAGAGAGAACGAGGGAGGGGGGTAGTTGAGGGGGGTAGGAACATGCCGACGGAACGCAGCGTGCTAATATTGGCGCGGAAATTACGTAAAACAAAGGAAGCGTGCCGGAACTCCGTGTCTCTCGACAAATCGGTCAATCGATCTTCACCCTTCGTTCGGAGAAAGTTACCGATCAGAAATCGAACCTATCGTTACCTCGCGAAACGTGCCTCGATTATTTCGATCGTGAAGAAGAAAATATTTTGTTATCCAGGACGTTTTCGAAAAAATTGACTATAGATACAGTGGTAAAGTAAAGTAGAATATAAAATTTGTCAAAAATAAAATTACCATCAAATAGAATTTTTAATAATTGCAACGTGGCCTAAAGTTACCCTTCGGGGATTATCTTCTATCGTGACTTCCGTTTGGATGAAACAAATGAATTTCCCACAAAATTACAGTTGTAATTAAAGAAAAATCTTCAGAACGTTTCGAAACTTGAAATTTGACGAAACAATGCAGGAGACGGGCTTTGTGCCCCGGCCACGAGGTACTCGGAGTCACTCAAACTCGTATCTTTTACAGAAATGGTCCCAAAGATGAACCCTTCCTTTCTGGAAAGCCGAGGCACGCCGCAAAGGAAGAAAACGGAGGACAGAGAAAACACAAGGAGGTCCAAAAAAGCGGCGGCACTCGAGGCGGTCGGTTCGAGGAAAAAGGACGACGGGGAAAGCGGTGGCGGAAGTCGAGGAAGAGAGAGGGAGAGTGCTTCTATCCGGGGCCCTTTCGACGAAATCCTGAGCGTGCCGCTTGTTTGTCGAACGGCCAGGCTCAAACACGTGACCCCGCGGTACCTGAGACCGCGAACGTTTACCATTTACCTGAAGAAAAAACCCGCTGCTTTCACTGGAAACCCGCAGTCAGGCAAGTACATCCTTTCGTTCTACTCGGGAACAACAAAAAACGGGAATCGTTGGATAATTGTTATTCTTCTTTTTCATTATCTAGAAAATCAAGGATCGCCATCGTGGACTTATCTGTAACAAGCGGTGAAGACCAACATCGCATCCGGGCTTTGCACACATTTCATTTGTAAGTAATAAATTATTTGCAATTATTGCAGTGCTTTGGTAGTTGAATTTTGCATTCAAATTTTATACTTTACTCCTTTTTTGTTTTATAAATGGAACTTTTTGGGATTTCAAGATTGTGGGAAAGTATGTTAAATAAATAAACTATATATTCCTTCTATTTAACATTTATTTAAACTTTCCAATCCATACAAGTTGTAAATATATTGAAAATATGTCAGTTTTGTCCAATTATTAAATTAAAATTCGCGCTAAGTTCGTAATTTATATCTTTAATAATAATAAAAAGTAGTATATAATAATTTTTAAGTAATAATAAATAATAATACTAAAGTGGTGTTACAAGGTTGCCTGAACTGCATGATGAAGTGTATCTCCGATTTAGTCCTGCAACAGGTACAAAATTTATTATCAATTAAATGGATAAAACAATCATATTGTTTAGAGAATCCCATAATGTTTAAGATTATACCAAAATTTGGCCAAACAAAAAATCGCGCTATACTTCTCTCGATTACTCTTACAAATCTGCAAAGTTTAAAAAAAAATAGGAATTATATTATGAATATTGAAAATAACAAAATATACAATTTATTATTATCATTATGTCTCCTCGCGTCTGATTATACATATCTAGTTTCGCTGTGCAAGTTAAGATATAAATGGAGAACAAGGTGCGCATTATTTCTGGCACACAGAAACGGAGACAAAGATGACGGGCGCCAGGTTACAGTCGATTTATCGTTATGCAAACAATCGTTATCATCATGCGAACTCGGCTTTATATCGTCGAGTCGCGACTATTCCGCTAGAAATTTTTAAATGAACCCGCGCCAAAAGTAGACCGTTGCCCTTCTCACCTCTCATTCTACCCCGATCAAACTAACGAACAAGAATAATAAAGAATTTTATAATTAATACGTGACGTTATCTCAGGACCCTACCTTTTTATTAAATGTAAATTGATATAAATATTTATTGCACCTGGTGTTATGAATCACAGTTTACTTAGGGTACGAGAACTTTTGTTCAAGGGTTATTTACAGAGGAATTTTACAGAGATCGTTTTGAAAAGAGATCATTTTTCTAAAAATCGACGGTAGTTCGTCGAGACGCTGTCAAACCCATCGAGATTTATGGCTCGAATCCTGAACATCGCGTTCCTGATAAGATTTATTCTTCGACGAGCGTCGAGGAATCTTTTGTAGGCGTAGAAGAAAGACGTATCTTGATCTCTGTTAAGATTTCTGATACTCTTTCCTTAAATAACACACCTTAATTCTTTCGCGATCACGCATTTCATAGAACTTGCAATTTTTAATGTTAATAATCGAAATTTAAGTTCAATATTCAATCGAAGAGAGAAAATTGTAAATACATTTAAGAAAATGTAGTAATCAATTCTGTTTAAAATGAATTTTTCTTATTTAAATAACAAAACAATTATTATTCTTAACAATTTAAATATAAAGGGTGAATTAAAAATATTAATTATATTAGAATATATTTTTAATTGTGTTTAATGTCATCTTACCGGAAGTGTGTCGGCAAACGTGGCCATGAAAAGAGCAAGGATTAGCAACGATAGGGCCCCGTTAATAGACCTGTTTGCACGTCATGGAAAATCCATGTGTCCGGACCGTGAAACAGGGGGGGAGTGGGTGGCTTACGATAAATTCGGGGCAACCGTACAGCAGAGGGTGTCGAACGAGGATCCGGCTTAAGGATAGCAGCGTTTAACGCGAAGCGCCAGGAAACAACCCCTGTGGCGCGACACCCGTCAATAAAACACCCCATGAAATGCTAACTATACGCGTTGTGGCCTGCACCCCTCGTGCCACGCACTTACACCCCCTCCCGATTCTTTCTATGGGGGCCTGTCTGTGTCTCGTTGTCGCTGATCGATATACAAGTATATCCTCTTACGACAAATTTTCTATGTTCCTGGTCACATTTCTTAAAATATGGTACTCGAAAAGTACCAATTTTCTAAGTTTCTAAAAGTATAATACTCCAGCGTTTTCACCTTCAAGTTTCATTTAACACGTTCCCTATACAGCACGGTAACGGATCAACCATGTTACGGAACGATCGACTGTGAAACTGTCCGTGATTTTTCGTACACGAGGTCCACGTGGCTTCCGGTACAGCCGACCATTAAACAGAGTACAACCGGAACTGTGCGTTCCATCGTGTTTGATCGACGCGTTTCGATAAATAAATAATACCTTTGTATAACGAGGATCGATACACGGTCCGTGAATATGGATTTTGGGGAACGGGAACGATGTACCGATACCCCCCTTCTTTTTTTTTAATTCGAGCTGGAATATTAATTGATTCACGTACTACAGTTTAGTATTTTTTCTTATTCTTTATTACAAAATATCTGATTCAAAGAATCGACTAGGTTTCTTTTTATTTAATTCTCAATCGGCCCTGGCACTTTGGTTCGACAATTAAATGATTTCGAGCCAACGAACCGCAGGAAAGATCAACCCCTCCCGAAGGGAACACCTACCCCAAGGTTTATAAACACGGCGTCGACAATTACAACAAAGACTTATTTTCGGGACGCGTCGACGATTCCGAAACCGGAGACACAGTTGTGCCGACCGGGTGCGTTTCGTGGCTGATCGCGGATGAGTCGTGGAAAGAAGGGGTGCAAGGTACGTGTAAAAGGGGATCCCGGAGGATTGGCCGGGGAATTAGCAGGAATATAGCAGCATTTAGCAGAGTGAACGCACAGAATCCATCGAATCGAATGCGACCACCGCCTACCCCTCTTGTTTGTCGAACGCGCATATACATACGGGACATTTTTCCACGCGAGCAATGATCTCGTTATTTGTTTCCGGTCGTAAGGGATGCAACCTCCCCTTCTGCGCGGTTCGTTTTCATGAACCGAAGTAGATTTATTGAGTTGTTGCAAAACGCGAAGAACAACAAGGTATGGACTGGTTGATCCGCCGTTTTATATTAAAGACATTGATGGGGCATTCAGGAAACTATAATTTACAAATTGGTATATCACAAGATCATAGAAGACTCTAAATAATAAACAATTAGACCTACTGTCCCAAATCTGTGATCTGCGAACTTTTGCGAAAGCAAGTTTCGACGACTGCTAATCGTCTTGTCCGCGAAAGGGTTAATCGGATTCGTGTATTTAATGACGATCGCATCGACCACGACGCTGTACCGGAAGTCTGTCCACGGTCGAGCCGGCGACAGCCACGAAATCACCACCGATTTTGCTTGGCTCGATAATTTATGCGCGCCAAAGTAAACACGGAATCACCGTCGCGTTTTCGACCGGTTAAAATAATTCCCCCGTTCGCCGGGTGATTATTTAGAGCTCGGCCCGGGCCAGGAATTCGGCAATCGAGTCCTGCCGGCAACGGGGACGATCGTTAAAAACATCGTTCTGTTTACATTTAATAAACGAATCGCCGTCTGTTCCACGGCTTTTAATCGGCCTCGTTAACGGTAATTATTCCTAATCAATCGGACGCTCGAATCGTTTCAATTCGTCGCTGCAGCGCGGGCCCGCAGCACGATCCCGTTCGAAAACCGCTTTTTCGTTCTCGTTTTTATTCGATACCGATCGTTTCGATTATTTATTTAACCCTGCTGGAAAGGGATAAAGAAATTGTATTGTTTTTAATTGATTAGGAGGGAGGAATATTATTTATTTATTTATAAATCTCTACATTCGTAGTTATTATTTGTATTTGCCAACCCTTTGGGGTCGATTAGGTTCAATATTCCACAGTGTAGATAATTGAAAAATGACTGGGAGTTGCTGAGAAGTCATATTAACCCTTGCACCCCGTATTTCTAATGGCAGCTTATATAGTCGAGATATATAGATACCGAAATCAATTATTAATTGCTGCCTTCACGACATTCGACCGTGAGGGGTTGAAAAGTGCTCCAATTGGATGGAGTAAAATTTGCAATTATCGTTGGGAGAAAAATGACCCGGCGAATCGACCTTAAAACAATCAGAATCCTGGAGGGCGCGTTATCATGGTAAAACCGAGTCCACTCAGGATCCTGTACAGGGTGAAATCTATTATCGTCCAAGTAACCACCGTGTCAGAACCCCTTGATGGATGACCGGTGATTAATTATATAATGTCCTCCGCGTCGTCGATATCCCTCCGCAACCCCCGCCAGCCCCCTCTGGTCGGATGGTAAACACAACCAGAAACGATCCTCTCTTTCGACGTTGTCTCCGTTTCTGGTCAAGAAGCATCGCGAATCGTTCGAATCGACGTATTAATTTTCTAAAGTGGATAACACGAGGTAAAAGAGGGGGGGATGGTGGTGGGTATCGATCGAGAATCCTCGTTAATTTCGATAATGGATACCACGAGAGGGATTTTTCGCAATTTCCTCCCTACTTACCGTGACTGGAAATGTTTGATCGTTGAACGATAACAGGAAGGGGAGGGGCACGGATCTTGCATTCGTTTTACAATCGCTTTATCGGACGTTTAATGAAATCGGGGGCGGTTCTGAATTTCTGATACATCGGTGGTGTAAGTTCTTAAGAAACTACCAAAGTTCAATTTACATTTGTTTTTAACCCTTTGACTGCCACGGCACCCAAATATGACAGCTTCGAAATTATAAAATATTTATTCAGAGTACGAACAGATATCCTGACTGTTACGAAGCTATCTAAATTCTTCCATTGAGAGTCGAATCGATCGCGTTTGCCACGAGCTCATTGTGATCCGTTGTAGCGACCATCGGCGTAATGATTGCTGACCATGGTCATCCCATGGTTATCCTCGCATAAATCCATGCGTTATACCGGTGGGCACGTTCCACCGCAGCATCGCCATTTGTGTATTAGTTCCATTTTGTGCAACATCGTTTCGTCTGTCCAGTGTCTGATACCTCAAATCACTCTCAAAATTGGAAAATTGGAAAATTCCATGGAAATTTTCAATTACATTAACATTAAATTTAAGAAGTCTCTAATTGAAAAATTAGAAAAATCATGTTCTGAATATTAACAATATCCAAGGTTTATTTTATCTTTCCTTCTATTAATTATTATGATTAAGCTACTGATAAATTAAGGACACAGAGTGTAGGTTCTTCCCTTTGCAATTCAACCAAGACATTTTTCTATAATCGAAGGGAAGGATAACAAGATCCTCGAGATCTTTTGTTTGCGCATTTCCTTGCACGACCAAAGGACGATCGATCGCAATTTGCCAGTTTAACCTGATTGCCTCGAGTAACCATTTCCGTAATTGCAGTGGACCACGGTCATCTCTTGATCATTGTCTCGTAAATCCACACTACGCGTTGTACGGCACGTTGCTCGCGTGCGTGACGATCGAATCTCTGACCATGGGACCAGTTACCATGATTCAGATGCCATTTTGCCAGATGCTCGATCGATGAATTACCATTGCTTGTCGATCATAAAACCAAGTACCCTGAAGTAGAGACTATCAATTGAGCGCTACTAAACAACATTTTAAAATCCAAATTATTAACTGGTTTACTTTTATTCTTATCCCATATTCTATTAGCCTTAAAAAAAAAAGGGAAAGGTAGTCGAACACCTCGGATAGGTACACGCGGGGCCAATATTTGCCGTAACCGTGGAACGTAACAAGCGCGAGCTTTGCGAATCAGGTGTGCGATTTGCAAAACCGGCCGCAACGGGGTCCGCTGTTATCAGCGGAAAGGGGGGGAGCCCGGCCCTTGGCAAAAGGGCGGCTTCTGTCGCGATCATTCGTTCAGATTTGCCGATAACAAACAGCCGAATCGCGAAACAAAGTCGGCCACGCGTTGTGTGTCGCACCTTGGCCAAACAAGCCGCGGCCTGTACCGCCCTTTGATCCTCGCCCATCGTCCGCCGTCCTCCCCCCCTCCCTCCCGTGCGACGAAAAGGACGATTTAAAACAATCGACCGATCGTTTAATCGCATTATCGGAACAACAGCGGATAATTAGGCTGGGGGCCGATGAGAGGATCAGCCGCGAGAATGAACACATGTGCGGTCGCCTTTGATCCGTCACACCTGATTTCATTGCACCCCCTCTCCCTCCCTTTGGACGAATTTTTGAGACCTGCACCCCTGATAAAAGAGTGGATTACATCGATATCCGATGGAGAGAATTATGCACCGGTTCGAACGGAGAAAGATGATTATTTTGGGGGTTGTGATGGCAGGGGGTGGTTTTGGGATTAAGGGACAGAGGATGTTTGTATTTATTTTTATTTTCAGCTGATTTTTAGTGTTTTATTTTAGGCACCAACAATACTGCTAGTATTTTTAAATATATTATTTCAAAGCATTCGAAGCATTCACGAATGATACGATTTTTTAAATAAACGTCAATACAGACATGAATCGATTGATGAGTTGATTAGCACGATATTGTAATTAAATGATAAAGCGTCGAGCAACACCCTACAACAGACGTTAAACGAGTCCAATAAGGTTCTAATACCCGTGAAACCCCCCGTAGGCTTCCTAAGCTAAAACCACCCCACGGTTACACCCCTACGATACGGTTACTGTCGAGTTTACCCTTTGCACTTCATTATTATTGAATAAAGCTAAACGCCTCGCACTGTGAACCGCGAATAATTGCCGTGGACGTGTCAAGCCCATTCGTCGTCAATTTAATAATATTTAATTATGATTGCAATTAAAATTCCAAATATACTTAAATTCTTTCCTTGAAGAAAAAAGTAAAATAAAACTTTTGACCTTACATAATTTTTAAAAACAACTCTAATCGATTCTGCAATCACAATATAATTTTGCAAACGGAATTCTTTAGAGGGAATTTTAAATATTGCAAATTGATTGAAATCTCTAACTAAAGTTCGAAAATCGTTGCACAACCCGGCAGAATAAATTATGAAAGAGAAACGGAAACGATCGTTGTGCAAGAAGGGAAGCTTCCTCGTTACACCTGAGAACGATCGTGGACGGGACTTCCGGCTGGAATTCATTTCGACGAGAGGCTCGAGGAACGCGTAACCCCTGTCTCAGGGGGTGTTTTAATATTTCATAGGCTGGTGCCCCTCGTCGTTCACCGAAACGACGTCTTTGCGACGCGGATTCCGGTGGTTTTTTTATATACACCTGAAAATGAAGATAAAAAAACAACCGAGGGATGAATAATTCCTCGAGAAAAGGAATTGTAAAGATTGAATAAGAAATACAAAGTTCCAAATTTTAATTATCAGATTCAATTTTTACACAAAATTATGCACAAGATAGTAAGTTAAAAATTGAAGTGGAACCAGACGTGTGTGATCAGACACACTTAAATTCTAATTATCATGAATTCTATCGATCAATTTTCAAATTTAACCACTCAGATTAATAATTTGCAATACTATTCTAATATCAACGATACCACTTGTTACCCTTTTCTTTAATTAGTGGCGATTAACATTAAATCACCAACTACCTCCAGTACAAATGCGCTCCAGTACCAAGCCGCGCTAAAACATAGGTCAGTTATCAAATAGCTCGAAACTACCAACCGCTTGCTTAACGATCCCAGCCGGTGATCAATTATTACCCACCTCTTTGCCCCTCGAAAAAAGGAAACGAACGAAAGAAAGAAAGAAAGAAGACGTTCCATCGAATCTCGACCCAGTCCCGATTTCGATCGCCTGCTTGCCCGCTAGCCCAGTGAACGTTCGAGCCTTCCTCGAGGGATGGTCGCCGATGCACACCACCCCCTCTCTTGCACCCCCGTTGATTTCCCGGCGACGGGACGAGGAGACAACTGCCGGCAGACGTCTCGATGAAAAGAGCGAAACACGGCGAGGAACGGAAGAGGAGAGGGAGAGGGTTGGGTGCCCGGCGGCGGTGGTCGAGCGAGGAAAGCGTTGCCATCGCTACGCCTGGGTATCGGCTTTGCCTTCTGGTTGGCCCGCGCCCGCGCTCATCGCCCACGAGACTTCGCGGGGTGCAGAAACGCGGCTTGGACGAGGTATTGACGCGCCTTCGTCCGACCGGGGGACCGGAGGGATGGAGGAGGGGGAGGGAGTACCGTGGGTCCGTTTGATCGGACAGAGAGGAACCGCGTCGAATGTACCGTGGATCGAAGTGAGACAGCGTTGTTACCCGTTTTGGAGAGGGAGCACGAACGAAAGGGTGAAGGGAGTAGGAGTAACAAAGAATGTGTGTGTGTGTGAGTGGGGGGGGGGGGGAAGGAGGAGGGAGACACGGAGAGGAGCTAGAACGCAGGCTCGTTCAACATGGCCGACAGTTCGTACCCCCACGCTGATAAACGTGCTCATATTCGCTGATAGCCGCTCCCACACGCGTCAGCAGTCGCGTTTTTCCCTCCTCTTCGCCTGTTCTCTATGCTACCACGATCACTTTCTATATATATATATACGTGTGTATATGTGTGCGAGGTGGATGGGCTCGTGTGGGTTCCACTACTTGTTCCTTTGCCTCGTGAAACGGAGCTTTCGAGTTTCTTCGAGAGATTCTTCCTTGCTCTGTGGCGCTTTGGTTTCTCGATTCGCTTTTACAGGGGATGCTTTGTCCCGGCTAGTTACGCTAAGGGTTGCTGTTTCATTGGAGACGGTTCTGGGAATTACGAGAGGGTGCCATTTTTCGGCTCTCTTGTAGGATGTATCTTGACTTTGTTGTTGCAGCTAGTCAAATTTTTTAATGGTACTTTGGACAATGAGGGTTGCTTGGCTTTGTAAGCTGCTCTTTGCAAAATTTAAATCGATAATGGACGGGGATGAAATTGGTCCTTTGTAACTAGAGACTTTTTATTTTATATTACAAGATCTATGCCTTTGGCAACATATGAGCTGATTAAGAATCATTCTGGTTAATAATTGATGTCCCACCCCTTACTGAGCCACAGGGGAATATTTTGCTCGGTTACTCTACAATTTATTTATTATAGTTAAATTATATATCTTGATCCGTAATTGAATCTTTCTCGCTGGATTTTTGTCCCTTTTCAGAAAGGCACTTTGGAGAAGCCCTTCTTTCGCCTCATTTCACTTGGCGCAACGTATTCCAGGAAAGTAACGCGTTATTCCGATTCTCGAGAGGGACTCGGTAGGAAGACGCTCGAGCACACTCGTGCCAAGGTATAACGCCATAGTGGCGTATGGGGAAATTACCAGGAGATTCTTAAAACGTTAGATTATAAGAGTTGGGTAACGATAATCAAACACAGAGGCGAAATCGAATCCCGTTCTCCCCCGGGATCACAACTCTACCTCGCCATTTTGGTACCATAGTTATCAAGAAATAAGAAATTATTATACCATCAATTATAGTAAATATTAAAGTAAAATGTTCAATTTCGATTCTGTTCACGATATTCCAAAAATGATTAATTAAATTACAATTAGAGGCTGCCTCTGTAAATCCAGTGCCCCAATTTGATATTTTGAATTATAAAAGTAATCTCGATAGACGTTCGTGCCGGGGAATCAATTAAAATCGGTACGTCTTCGCGCGAGATTGTGTATGGGGAGACGCAATTAGGCTCTCCAGGGAACTCGATGAGAAATTTCAATTTCCGTCGAACAGATTCCCGGCAGGGGAGGAGGGGGTGTATCCGTGTCTGAGACAGAGAAAGTATCCCGGGTGTGATTTTATTAACGTACGGTGGACACCCATTAAGGGACGGATTACATTCTAATTAACAAGGAGTTTGTCCTGCGGCCGTGGCCCCTAATCCGTTTACGAAAATTTCAATTTCTCGGCCGCACCTAAGTAAACCGGGCCGTCCCCCTCCGCCCCGTCGAAGGTGGTGGCTGGCTGGCTGCTGCTTTGGGCGCCGGCCGCGAAATTCGTCGGACACACGTGTACAAAGTGCAAACCGCCGACAGACTTTGCCTTTCGTCGACGAACGGTTATCGAGATATCGCGGGTAATCCTTGAAGAAATTACACGGGAACGCGGGACACCCGACGGCTCGCAAACATCCTTCGTCGACCATTTTGTTCAACAAAGATTCGAAAATTTAACCGTTCGCAGCCGAGTCGGTCCCGTTCGACATCAAGAATTTCTTCGTTCCTTTATTCGTTTAAATTGCGTTATTAAATTAATTAATTGAAAAGTGTAGAGCAAAATCTGTTTATACACCGGCCTTATTTTCAGAAATGTTGAGCGAAACAATTCAATAATTTCTTCCAATAACTTAGCAATCAATAACTGTAAATATTTATTCGATTGGAAATGATCGTTTAACTTTTAATATATTAATCACATCGGAAAAATTTCACCATAATAATGCGATGAAACAGATGCAAACAAATTAAGTAAAAAATAATTCTGGTAACATTTTTAACAAAGTTTATCCGCGATGGACCCGGTCGTTACCATTTACGGGGTTAAAAAGCTTTATTAACGCGCGGTGTTTCTTTGTATGTTAAAAATGTACCAAAAAAAATAAAACACAGAGGAAAAAAAAATGAGAGCATAGGCTAGAAATATGTTTCAAATTAATTTTCAAGCGAAGAGTCCGGCAGATAGAGATAAGTAACCTCGGCTCAAATATTTGTCCCATCCGCGGCCGAGTGTTGGTTAATTGTAGTAACGTTAATTAAAAGGGGCGGTTGCTGGTATTATGTCACGCGTGAAACAGAATGGAATAACATTTGCCTACTTTAAATCCTCGCGTGGAAAAAATACACCGGAACCTGCCCTCCCTCCCACCCTCCTGGTCGCGGTTTTTTTTATCGATTCGTTGTCATTGTTCGTGGAAAATCCTTTTGTCTTTGCGGCGCAAAATTAACGCGTTCCCGCCGGCTTTTTCAACCGTTTCAATACGATTAATTCTGCCCTGATTAACGCCTTGTTTAATCGTTGCTTTCGACCAGAATAACATTAAATTTCAGCCAATTAAGACACATTTTTGGGAAAATTGTCTGTTTTTTATCTTCCTCGAAGTGACGAATAGTATTAAAATGGTATTTTATTTTTCTCTTAAATGTAATAAAATAAGACAAAGGAAACAATGCAAAGGTGATCGATATTAATTTAAAAACAATAATACCTTCGCAGAATAACGAAAAGGCGAAATGTACTTTCGATTATCAATTAGAAGTAGATTAATTTGACGATAACAGAGAGAACTGTTTTTCGAGCCGTTGTTCAAATAAAAATGAAAAAAGGAGTGAAATTAAAATAAATTTCAATCGATCTCCGAGGTATTAACAAATAAACCCCGAAATACCCGTACATATATTGTTCTTTTTAATTATCTTTGCATGAAACAATGAGGGATGAATAAACGAGGCCGGGCTCGGTTGCGATCCAGTTATAAAATTAAATTGAAAATTATACAGGTGGACCCGGTTACCCGTGGAACGATGCCGTGAAATATATCAAAATTTGTTTGCAGTTTTTATCATGTTTGCCGTGCAACGAATTATATCGTATTTCCATAAAGCCATTACACTCCATTAAAATGAAATTCGCATCGCGACGCTAATCGATCGTTCGGTACGCGTAAACTTTTTGTTATTACGAGTTTATTGTTCCGCCATCCGGCTGGAATAATGCATATATTATTATTTTTAATACACCCTCCGTTTCGTATTTATCCCGCCCATTAATTATCCCATCGAATGATGGGATTGTTGAACAACAATCGTTTGCATTTCAAACTTAACCATTTAAATTACCTACATAATTATTCGAAAATTAACAGCGACCAAAACTCTTCTACAACTTTTTAAACATTTTCAAAAATTATATAATTTTCGTCCATAATCCAGATCGTAATAAAAAAAAATCTGAGTGAAATAACTTTCTGATTAAAACACGATAAGGATATACAACGTCGAAACGGATTATATGAAATTGTCATCGTGGGAACACGTCACGGAAACTACACATTGATAATGGACGTTACTCAGAACGTGAACATTCGCGCAGCTTTCATTTATGCGAGAGTTAACCGTACAAGAAAAATCGGGATCGGCATGTTGCACTTAAGAGGCGGCGTTAAGTTGATATCACTTATCAGATATTATTCAATCGCGTATTAAGCATCGGGTTTATCTGGTACCATTTTGTATTTCTCGAGAAAGGAGTGTTAAATTAAAAAAAATATCCCTCAAACAGAAATTGACCGCTGCATTTCACAACAATTTTTACATAGCAAACATTTCTCGAAAATGTTCGAGATAACAATTTGTATAACAAAAATTCTAATTATTGTGGAGTTTGTGGAATTAAGCAGACGAGCCATTCTTTCCCTTTCGTTCGTTTAATTATTTGCAAAACGTGTGAAAGTCTGATTCGCATTGTATCTCGAAGCAAATCGTGTGTTAACGAAACGGTAACACGTGAGGGTGTTGTCACGCGACAAATATAAGCAGAAAAAATAAAAAAAAAAAACAAAGAACGAAGGGGAGGGGGAAGATAAGAATGTATCGCCGAACGATTTTGCCAAATATTTGTGGTCAATAAGAGAATCGAGCCCAACGTTAATACCCTGTTTCGTTCTTTTTTCTTTTCCTTCTTCTTCCTCTTTCTGTCCCCGTGTTTGCGTTTTATTAACGACTCGTTGAAAAACTATTTGCAACGAATACAGGGAGAATTTGTAGCAAAGGTGTTCTAATTGTAACCAGAGATACGTACACAGCCCCTGCCTTGGCTCAAATATTTGCCCGGGCCGTGACGATGTCGGTTAATTATGACGACGTTAATTAAAAGAGATACTGCAACAAATTCGATAAAGTTATTCACACTGACACCGCCTGGCCCGTTGTTTCGTCCCGCCAGTATGTTGCTTTTTAAACTTCACTCTGTCGCGATCTGGGGTGGTTTGGGATGTTGTATTTGTTCATTTTATAACATTTGTAATTTTGTGATACCCAGTCCCTGTTGTAGTTCACAATTTTGCTATATTTGTGATTTGCTATATTTTTGTAACTTGTAATTTTGCCACACTTAATCCTACCACTTACACTTATTGCCACAGCTGTACTTACGTACAGTCATAGTTCACAATGTTAAAAAACACCGTACCACCACTTTGGATCGTCACAAAAATTCAACTTGTGATTGCAATCGTGCAACGATGTATCTACGTTCTAATCACGTGAATTATAAGTGTGCAACTTCCAATCACGTGTGCTACAATTTCTACGTGCAGTAATTACTCGATCGAGCGAGGTGTAATCATATGAGTTCCAATCGCTGATTAGAATTGTAATCGCGAAGGGATGATAAGTCCCTGAACTGTGATTTCACGAAGATTATAACATACTCAGGCAACTTGACAATGTTGAACTAATTGAAGCAATAATTGTTACAATCTAACAATTTTCAGTTCAAACTTCAAGCTTTATAATAATTTTTCAATAATAAGTTTAAAGATTCTAATTTAATTCTTAGACAATAATTGCAATCTTTCGTGAATCACGAATGATAGAATGATAAAAAATAAGATGTTTGATGTAATGTTAATGCAGAAGAGTATCGTTGCGATGCTTAGAGTCGACAGTTTCTCCGGTCACACATCTTGTCGCCGATTCTGTACGAACCTTGACTCCTCGCCTTTGCTGGCGACGTGAAATTCACGCTTGCGCAACCATAAATTAACGAAGCTGCAAATTAGCCTGACTAACACCGCGTGCACATGTACGCCCGTGCAAATATCTGCATACAGACGGCGCAATGCAGCCGTACCTCTACACGCGACCCGTGAAATGGGATATCGATATCAAAAGGATCAACCCAACTACGTGTGTCTACTATACCCTTGTCATCGATTAGAATTATCCAGGAATTATCATAAATTCGCTACAACTGTTGTACCCGTGAAATGGCTAACTGATATTATAAATAGATAACAATTGAACTGCAGATTTTTTAATTTAAACAAATTCTGTACATAGCTCAGTCTACAGAGTTCTTAAATATACAGTGCCTTTGAAAAATAAATTCTAAATATTTATTATTTAAAATCTGTGACTGCTGTATGTATTATAGGCTACTAATTGTAAAAATTAGGAATTTTAGGATTTACTTTAATTTTAGCTACCTACTGTAATTAATATCCATTCAAAATCTATATCTACTACAACCCACTGAGCATTATACGTAGTACAAACATGAAGATGACAATAATAAAGCCAAGCATATATTCAGTCATACCAAACCCTTCGAAACGCGGGCGCGCCATCGCCATCTTCGGTAACCGTACACCCCCGAGGACACCCTGAGGATCTGTGTCCCTTTTATCCAGCGTCGAAGCCTTCCGTTTTAATATCCTCGAATTAACGAGTCCGCTTATCGTCGTGTCCCGAGCTCGCCGCTGATAAAACCCGTCGATGAAGCGTTAAATTCCATGCGAGAGGGGGAGAGTCTTCTCTGCCCTTCGTATCCGCGTTCGCAGCCCTCGCGCCGAGTTTCCACGCGGTGGAGAGGTTTACAAGCGGAGGAGAGCGTTCGTACACGCACACACACGATCCGCGTTCGGCTTTTCTCCTCTCTCGTCGATATCGTCCTCCCCGCCCCTCGAACCCAACCCTCATCCCTTCCCTGTCCCCCACCCTGGCAAACTTTACTCGTCTCCCCCTCCACGAAGTACCTACAAATCCCCCTCCAACGTACTGCACGTTTCACTACTCGCTCGATCTTCCCCCCTCCATTTTCTTTTTCCCTCCTTCTCGTTACCCCCTCCGCGACTCTCTCGTGTCTCCTTCACTCCACCTTTCGATCTCTCTGTTCAACGATTTTCCACCGATCGGACCGTCCTTCTCCTCGGCTTCTTCGTCGTTCTTTATTCTTCTCCGTTCTTTTTTTTTTGTCTTACCTTCTTGTGCTCGTTTTTCCACCTCCTCGTCCCCCTACCCGTTTCTTATGGTGGCCGTAACTTTCCCTCCTCGTCGCGCGAACGTTTTCCCTCCTATCCGTGCCCTCAGTGGTTCTCCGTTCAGCTTCGAGCGGCGAGGAGCGTCTCTTTCGCGCTCGAAGGGTGTCGTTCTTCCTCCAGCCGTCTTGTAGGGAGGTGTACGGACCGTGAGAGGGTGTATCGAACCGGCATGGGTGTACTGGGTGTACCGTGCGATCGGGATCGATGGTACGTTCTTTGAGAATCTGTTGGAAATCCCATGGACTTTTGATAGGGGTGTCTTTGGGTGTAATAATTATCATATTATTAAAATTTGTGCCAACCAAATTACCCCATAACCAAAGAATCTTAGCAAATTTCCACTTGGATATTATAAAAGTAAAAATATCAGTTCGTACATCAGGGTAGCAATTAATTAAATTTGTGAAAAAGCTGAAGATTCCAAAATGAAAAAATTCTGAAACTTCCAAGCGAACCTAAACCTTTGATAGTCAAAGGGTTAACGAAGGGTCTCGACTGCAAAACGTCGAAGATAGAAGCTGCACGGTACACCCTGTATACGGAAGAAGGGGCGCGTGTGCGCGCGAGATGAACGCGCGCGGGCGCATGTGTACAATCAAACATTGTTCATGATTTAGTCAAATATTGGCGAGATACACAGGTTTGTAGTACCTCTCAATGTATATCTGTCTGTGTATCATGCCGAATAATCCGCGGGAGATTGCACCTCGATTGTCCACCCGTTAACTAAGACTCGTTACGGTATCCGAGAACTCCGGTAACACCAGCTCCACCGGGATTTCCCGTATTTCTATATTTGTTAATCGCTCGCTACCATTGTGGGCTATGTTAACACGCGATATCGTGTTTTCAATACGATATCTGTCACACTTACACCACGCTCTTTAATTATTAAGATCGATCTTTTCCCCGGGAGTGATTCATCGATTATCTAAAAAATGAACTAAATATATCATGGTTTTCTTGTAAGTAAATAATAAACCTGCTAAAATGAGATCACAGTGTAATATGTATATGCATCTAATACTTCTTCTTTTATTTTTAGTTTAAGTATTATAGTGTCTGACCACACACGACCACTTCCACTGCGGCACCCAACGTGTTAATACTACGTAAGATTCTTCACCTATTCGATTACAGTAAATTAATAGCACCAATTAATTATTGTATATTTTTTGTTAATTTATACAATCTTATATAACTAGACTAGATCATAATAACAATTACAAATAAAAGTAATTGACCAGAAACTTTGATCATACAAAGTATAAAATTCTGATCAGATGACAAGGTTACAGTCGCGTTAGCAATATTTTGATTAGTATTTTTTTATTGTCCCTGTGATTGTTGTCAGTACACCATAAGGGGTCGATTTAAGAGCAATAAAAGCGAGATAGGTGTAATGGGAACTTATAATGCGATGACGTAAAAGGGGCAGATAAGATAATAAAAGCACCAGGGCCGTAAATTCGAACAACAGTGTCTGACAGAGAAAAATCGATACGCTAGAAAAGAATTTCAACTCCTATCTTTATCATAAATGATCAATTTTTATTAACGAAATTTTATATCTATTTTGTGTTTCAAATAAAACTCAGAAAACTCCAAAGGGTTAAAAGTTATTTTATACTAAATAAAATATTTATGTTTCAGATGATCTTGGTTGCTCTTGATACACCCCTGAGAACAAAATTGATCGAGCTTCGAGACTGTCATCGACGATGCTGTGCTTTAAGGTAGAACAGGGGTTGTTCAGTCGCTTGGATAAAATTTTTACACGACGAGGTTCGTCGATCGAATCCGTAATTAATGAGCGGCTATCGATTGCATACACAGATTAGGACGTTCACACGAGCTACCAAAGAGGGGGTGGAGATCGTCCAATAAAAAAGAAAACGGTCGTCGAGTCAATGAGAACAGGCAACGAGTGCTCGTGCAAACGTAGCCGAATGAAAGTCAAATATTATCACACGAATTTGTTAATACTCTTAGCCAAGAAAAAACGTGCATTCTCTTCCTTTTTCTCTCTTTTGGAAGAGAAAAGAGCAGGTGGAGTTTGATCGAGGGTAATAAATGACGAACAAAATAAAACATTTAGGAATTGAGATAATTGGTATTAAATTTTTTAGTTTATTTTTAGTTTTCTAATTTTCCACTACAACTTATATTTAATAATTTTGTTTTATTTTCGTTTTTCAATTATTCCACTATTACCAGAGACATTATTTTATTATTACTTCTTCGATTTTCACAATAACGATTAAAATTTAATGTCTTTACTCCATTGTCATTTTACGAATATTCCACTATTACCACAGCAACAATTAAATTTCATTGTTCCGCCAGGAACAAAATTATTGCCACTTTACTTGAAATACCCGAGAAATTGCAAGAATTAACGTCGCGAGGCTTGCATCATCGCCCAAGAGAGCGATTTGCGTTTGATTTTTTTTTTTCTCCTCTTAAGAAATAAAGCGTTGAATATCTTCTGGTACGTGTTTTCCTTATTATTGCCGTCGGGGGGATTTTTACTGCAAACATTTCAGTAACCTGTCAACGCAATTCCTCTTTCCACCTGTGATCAAGATCGAAAGCAGATCTACACAATTTCTAATATTCTGTTCCCCTTTTCTACAACATTTAAAGCTTCGAGCAAGAAATAAATTAATTTCTAAGAAATTTATTAATTTATCTGACCAATATTAATATTTCTAATTAGGTAAACGAACAAATTTTTCATTTCAATCAAATGTCTAGCTAATAATTGATCCATGGGATTAAAATTTCAATAATTCCCAAAACTTAGCGGTTCATGGTTAATTGCAAAGAAAGATAAGGCAACTATCGTTCATCGATTCTCGAATAAAATTATTCTTATCGACTTATGTATATCTGTCGGTGTATCAATTTCGAGTACAACTTTGGAAACACTTAAATAGGTCAATAAATAAGAAACTTTTACTGTTCAACATTCATGCGATGATGTTTTTAAACACTTTCCAAACAATATGTTGCCAGAAATGATCGGGTAATCTAATCGAGATCTCGAATACAGAACGAATGCACTTATATTGTGATTGATTTTGATGAGTACATCGATAATAATTGTTTATTCGATTCTTATTGCGTTTGTATCACAAACGTCAAAGGAAAAACGTACTTATGGAAGTTAATACCGTGTTTCATTGAAATTTCACAAAATATACAAAATTTAATTATAGTATAATTAATAACATTCCAACTTCTATTATTTACTCAACCCAGAATCAATTAATATTTTTATAATAATTAAAAATTATTAAATACTGAATTTTAATTGAAACATTTAACCAGAAATTTATATTAATTCAATGTGTTAATAGGAGATTCCAAGACTCTTTATTTTGTCATTTTTAAATCAAAATTCTGATCAATATTTTCGAATCAAAAATTAATTAAACCTTCACCAGACAAAGTACTGCCTCTCTTAATTAAGATCTTTCGTTGTCCAAGATTTTATGAAATAAAATTTAAGCAAATCTGAACTTCCTTTAAAATACTTCAAAATGTTAATTAGGAAAATAGAATTAAAGAGGGTAGAACGCTAAAACACAAATACGAAAAACTTAGCCGATACGAGGTGCGTTTGTATGTATACACGTGCTACCGAAATTTTATCTTATTTTCGATCGTTCCACTCGTCCAAAGCGTTTTATCGTATCTGAAATCGCACGATTACAATATAAAAGTTGATCGGTGTCGTCAGAATAGTAACGTCTCAACTATAATATTCGCTGATAACAGATTGACCCTGAAACTTCTTTCGTTTCACTAAAAGATTGATTGAGCATTGAATTTTTATTCCACCGAGGAGCAAAATTTTTATTCAATTTTGAGACTCGTCGATTGTCTAAGATTTTGCATAAATTAGCAACGATATTGGAAAGTTGTTAATGGAAGTGCACACACGATTTTCCATGAATTGATTAGAAAATTGCGAAGAATCCACAGATGATCGAAAGACACGGGGAAACAGGAAAAAGAATAACTTTCTCTCGTAAACTTTGAGTTTCCCGTTTGCTCTGCAAACAAAATTCTCAGATAAAATTGCTCAATAGATATCCCACTCTTTTTGCGTTCCTTTTTCGTGTAATTACAGAGTTTCTACGCGATTTTACTCGGTTTCAGTAGTACGAACCGCGATATGGCGTACGTTCTACTACCTTCTCTCTTCCTTGCCATCATTTTTTGTATTTTCTATAATTGCCGTAATTGCAATCGCACTTAGAGTTAATTTGTACTGACAGCACGAGTTGGATTTGCAATACTTGAACTGCAGGGTGCGTCACGAGTCTGATAATAACCTTCTTCTTTTAAATTCAAATAAATAAATAGAATACTAGTCTAAAAAATCGTAAAATTTTCAATATTAGAACGCTTGTGTTATTAAAAAACCGTGGAATTTTGATAGAGACGCACGAAAATACGGGGGAAAGAAAGTGGAAAACATGAAATCAGAAGAATCGTGGATTTTTCGTAGAAATACGTGGATTTATTGAAACATTTACATCCTCGTTTGCTCGCGTCGTTTCCCCTCCCCCGTCTCCGGCCTAATTATCGCAAAACGGACGGAGACATCCTCAATTATTTTTCTTCTTCTCTTTCACTCGCTCACTCGCTCTCTTACATTTCTATTTCGTGTGTTTTGTATCTCGTGTCCGAGTGTGTGTGTGTGTGTGTGTGTGTTGATTTTTTCTTCTTCTCTTCGTGCATGTACATCCAGCCACGGATTGATCAATCGCTTCGAAACGAGGGTTCACCGAAGCGACGGGACAAAAGTAGAGGAATCGTTGAAAAGGGGGGATGGCCGGGGGATAGACGCAAGTTTTCGAAGCCCGGTCGAAATCTTCGAGGATCTCCGATGGACAGAAAAAAACGAAGAAAAGCGTAAGTCCTTCGTCGCCCCTCGTCCATAAAAATGAACCATTTTTAACGTTTCCAATTGTAGCCTTGATTTTTTTTAGTCCTTTCGAGCATTAATATCTGGACATTTTTATCGGGATGGCGAGTTTAATATTTTAGTACTTTCGTGGGCAGTCGAATATTGATATTCAAACATTTTTATTCCGATGGCTTTGACGTATTAAAATTTCAATCGAAACTTTGATATTTAAACATTTCCATCGTGATTAGTGGTATCTGGATTTTTACAAATGCTTAAGTATTATAATTTTGATTGATTTCGATTTGAACACCTTGACGACGGACTAACTATTGGGAATACAGTCAATCTTGCAGATAAATCATTTTTTATACGGTACCAGGTATTTTGTCATAGAAAAATAACCTGTGGTACCATACGAAAAATAATTTAAAAGCTATCTATCAAAATTTTATCTACTGGAAGCCTATTAATTCCTGAAACCCAATTAAAATAAACTTTTCATCATTTCACTGTCGAAATAATAAAAGTTAATACGCTTTGACAAAAATTAAACTAAAAATAAGGGTTACTCTTCCAAATTCTATTTTATTATTTCAGAGTGGTAGTAAAAATGAACCCCTCAACCCCTTTCTCTCAGTAACCTTTGACTTTAATTACACAAAGAATAAAATCGAATTACTTGCAATATTAAAACTCACTAAGGTTTAATAATTCCTGATCATTCCCAAAAGGGCACCGTCGTGAAGGTGTTGAGTCTATAAAACAAGGGGCGAATCGACGCGTCGTTTCTTGTCAAAATTGTCGTCTCGCGAGAAAAAAAAAAGAAATCACGATGTTGCACAGTCGCTCCCCGTCCTCGTCTCCTCTATATTTACAGGGCGTTTCGTGGAGGGGCGTGTTTCAAAAGCAACCCCCCGGTGTACCAGGGAAGGGGGGTGGTGTAAGTCGAGGATATTACTGGGTCGTCCTCGACGGTTCAGCTGTTTAGGGGGGATGCTTTTGAAACGCGCTGTACAATACTCTCTCGTCCCATTATTTTACACTCGCTTACCGATCATTCGTCGTTCATTCATTCATTGCATATATATATATATAATATGTATATACCTAACATAGGGTATCGTTAGACTCCATTTATTTATATATTTATATATTTATATTTATATATATATATATTTATATATATATATATATATAGCTCTCTGTAACATATATAATATTGTACATCGTACACGTTGTGCGGCTATCTACACGTATCATACAAAAGAAAAGGAATAAAAGAAAAAAACACTGGACGTGTCCTGCTTTCTCGAACGCTTCTCGATAAAATCCTTCACGATTTTTTTTTTCTCGTGTATGTGTGTCTTTTTTTTTATGTTAAAGTGTGTACGTGGGTTCGAATAATAATGTACATATACAATGTGAACGCGCACCTCTACACGGGGATACACAGGCGTAGTTCGCGAGCCTACGTTCATTATTTTTTTTTTTTCTTTAATTTAGACTTATTCTCACGGGTTATCACATTTTTTGTGATGGCGACAGCCATCGCGAGACAGGCCTGGCCTTCCTTCAAGTCCTCGATCGATCGATCTTAAACGTTTCGAGCTTCTGAACTAAACATTGTGATTTATCCAAAATTCTTGGTTTCTGAATTAATAGAGCTGCTATAGACTCTCGAATGTCAGATTTCGGGTAAATTTTGCTAAAATTTATAATTCCCAGAACTTTCCGATGAGAGGTTTTAAAATTACAAATGCAATTGGCATAATTTTGATTCGTGGGTCGAACAGAGCCACCCTAATCCCTCAGCCAAGTTTCAAATTGCAAATAGATTATTACACCCCTAATTTGAGGGAAAAGTAGAGCAGCTCTGGCCTTTTAACTTCAAATAAATTTTTAAGACGTCTTCATTGACTCTTGTTAATTTCGAAAGGTTGATAATTGTCTTTTTTTACCATTTTATTCACAATCGAAGCCACTTTTTACCCAAACTATCTCGAGCTAGAAATTACACGCACGTTTCATCGAGTCACTTTTCAAGAACAGATAATCTAGTATCAATCTAGTATCTACGATTCGATAAACGATCGTCTAACGATCATCGATCCTGCTCCTTATCTCGAAGCCCTATCAATGAATAAAATACAATCGTAATTGTTAAAAAGAACGTTAAAAAATGAACCACGACCTTGAAATAGAGCCGCATTTCGGGGGAACGTACCCTTCCGAGTTATGTCACTTTCGAAACGCATCCGACGTTCGTCAAGTTAATAAATTAAAACGCGAAACGGGAAGGACTGTTGATTTACAGTTTAACACGACCGTCGGCAAAGGACTGCGCTCAGGTTACACGAGGAGTCGGAGAAGAAAAATATTTTCTCTTTTCATGGAATATTTGCGATCGTGCCGTGTGTGTGCTTTACGGTCGTAAATTTTTCGATCGTTTCCCAACGCGCTTCGCTCCGAATGATTGCATCATTGAAACGTGAACGATCAGTCTTTTGCTTATCTTGACGAGAACAACACAACGTACTAAAAATAAAAAAAAAACGAGAAACGAGCACGGGGGAGAAGCTGCGAGATGATAAAAGAAATGAAGAAAGCCCGACACGATCGAGAGCGAAAATAACGAGGAATGCCGGATCAATTGTAAAATGAGATTTTGATAAAAAAGAGACGAGTGATGATATAAAAATCTTGAAAAATATCGCGTCAAGCAGAGATTCGAAGATTTCGAGTATGAACAAAGTTATTCCCTCGCGGAATGATTTGTATAAATAAAGATGGATAGAAAGTGAGCGTTCGATTGTGTTTTCATCAACCTTTCAAAGTACAATTATTTTTCGAATTTATTGCACGATTACTGTTCCTGACCCATTGGGTCGAAGGAGACCCACAAAATGAAGTGCATTAAACCAACAAGCATTTGCTTTTAAATTTATTGTAGCGTTGTTATCAAGAAGAATGTACTTCTGGGAGATAACAACTTTTTAATTTAAAATAAACCTTCGATTCTTTTTGCAATCAAGCCTCGAATGGTGGATGTAGAATTATTTTGATGTATTAATAAAATTGAAAGATATTTGTAAAAGTTTCCACAGAATATTAACACCTTGACTGCCACGTCACGAGTTTCCATTGGAAACCATCGTCCATATTATTAGGTTGAAATTTTAATACTGTGGAAATAGAATATAAAATTTGTCATAAATAAAATTACTATCAAGTGGCAGTTAAAGCATTAAAAATATCTAAACTATCTGGTACGTCTAAAACAAAATAAATTATTCAGAATTCAATAACGGACCAAAATGACCCTGCATCCACTCTCAAGTGTTAATCAGACGATTATTAACCCTTTGACGCGTGCAAATACCTAGAATATTTAAAGATGTGAAATTTAAGAAACCAATATTGCAGATTCGTGCCAAGAAGAGTCCACCAAAGAACAGAATTCATTTTTCGTGGAAAAGAAAGCTTGAAGAAAGGAACCGGAAGGACCTGGCCTGCGAGGTATGCCACGCAACGGAGAATCGCCTGGTGCGTCGTTGTCGCGTATCACAGAAAACCTTATATGCGTAATCGAGGAGGTCTCGAGGGAATCGCGAAACCGGAAGTGATCGCGCGCCCAAGCGTCGGACGATATTTCTTCCTTTCGTTTACATTTTTACACCGCAGATCCGTGGATCGTGTGGCAAAGCCTACCATTATTCGAATATTTATTTGACGACTCGGAACGAAATTGTTCGGAAACAACAAAATATTGTCAGTTCGATTGAAAAATTGTTGAATTCGAATAATGCTGGACTCTGTTGTTGTGTATGTATGCCGACTGGCAATAATGAGTCACGCCGATCAAGTGGCGCTTGATCGATGTCTCGATAAATAGATTTTTTGGCCACGTACAGGTCGATCGAAACGATCCCAAGCGAATCGGTGCCAATGCGATGTCGATCGCCCGTTATTGAACGTTATTCGATTGCGACGATTAATAAAAAGAAGAAATTTTCCTTTTCAAATCTCACAGACTTGCAGTTCAAAGAAAACTGAAGTAGAACATCGATAATTCTTAATTGCGATACTTCCACGTTAATCTTGTTTGTTATCAGTAGTTAAAATACACTACAGCTCAAAAGTATTTGATCACTTGTGTCGTATTTATGTTCAATGAAGCAAAAAGTCGAGTAAAACGTAATACCGTCGATCGTTTCTAATCTTTATCAAATCTGGACATTTTTTAATTACAATACATGAAATTTTTTTGCTTGAAATTGAATTACTTAAGAAAATCGACATTTCTTCTGTGAAATTAAAGTTGTGATAATTGACAAAAGACGAGAGATTAGAATTTCTAATATTTTACACGAAAAATATAAGATTTTACTCTACACCTGGAAATATTATACTTTTTACTAAAAATTGAGGACAGAGATACTCTTTTCGAACCCTAGAAGCTTTGAAGTATTACGTTTCGAAATCTCGAAATAATTTTACAAGCTTATCTGTGACAGTCTTCCCATTTTATGTAAATACTTTTGATCGATAGCGTGTATCGAGATTCTACCACATCCGATTCGATTCAAACGCGTCGTTCAACACGAGAAATATCGTTAACGCGGACGGTGTTAATTGTAGAAAGTCGCAGTTTCCCCCGCGTAGCTGGAAAGTCGAAACGAGTAAAACTAGAAATCTATCGAAGAACAGGATCGACATCGCACGACTGGAACGCAGTGTCCAAAGCGTTCTCGAGAGGAAAGCTCGTCTCCTCGATAAGAAAAGCATAAAACTGTACAGAAACGCTGCCAACGATGGTACGCGTCCACGCGAGGCCGAAAATCGCGCGAGCAACAATCGATCGAGAGTCACCCTCGTCGCGATACTACGCTCGCGGAAGATGCTCTCGACGGTTGCCCGTGTGTACACGCACCTCGAGCAATAAAAAAAAAAACAACAATTAATTCGTCTCGTCCGTCGGGCCCCGTCGAGACACCCCTTTAACACCCGCACCCCCCGCATCACAAAATCCCCTAATCAACAAACGATTCGACACTGGCGACCGTCCAGTCGCGTGCTCGTACCTCGACCCATATCGTCTTCCTGTCGGAGAACCGGCTCAGACGACGTCCTCCTCGTCGTCCTCGTCCTCCTCCTCGTCGTAGTCCTCTTCGTGGTCGACGGGCCAGCAGGCGTCGGCCTCGTTCTCCTCGCAGCGTCGTCTGCGTCGCTGCTGGCTCGACGAGGACCTCAACGGCGTCAAGGACACGGCCGATTGCGTCGAGGACGCGGACAAAGAGGTGGACGAGGCGGTGGTCGCCGACGGATGATTATGATGATGATGATGGTGATGATGATGGGCAGGAAGAACGAGGTTGGCCGTGGTCTCGTGGTTGTTGACGACTGCGGTGGCGGCGTAGGCCGCGGCAGCAGCGACTCAGGCCAGGGCGTAGGGGTGTGTGGCGTGGTGTCACAATCCTGGCGCGGCCGTGGCGACGGAGGGCGGCGGTGGCGCGCTGCTGCTGGCCACGCTAGTCGCGTGATGATACAGCGGGCTCTGGTAATACTCCTGGTGATGGTGGTTGGTCATGTTGTGCATGGGACCGGCTGCGTTCGAGCCCGTGTGCATACCGTTGTGATGGTGATGGCTGGGCGGCGCTGAATGCGCGTGCGGATGATGCGGCGAGCCGAAGTTCGCGTAACTCTGATGCAGCTGCTCGTACATCTTCATCTCGGGCGGTTTCGTGTCTTGGGCGCCCGGTGAGGTGCCCGCCGTGGCGCCTGGCAGTAACCTGGTGATGCTGAACGGATGGCTGGCGGCCGTGTAAGGCGGTTCCTGCTTCAAGCTTCCGGTCATGCCGTGGTGCAGCGCGGCAGGGTCGGAGATTAGGTGAGGATGAAGGCTACGGCTGACCATGGCGGTGAGCTCGTCGTGGGCTGCGCCCAGATCGGGTCCCAACAGGCCGCCTATGTCGGTGGTGTCGCTCTTCAGGGCGGCGTGATGCTGATGCAGACTCGCCGCGTGATGATGATGATGAGAGGACACCAACGAATGAAGATCCTTGTCGTCTTGTTGTTGGCCTCCGTGGTGCAACGACGACGGAGTTTTCTTACCTGTGTGAGCCAGGTCGTGGGAGTTGGGACTGTTGTGTCCGGCGGCGGCGGCTGCTGCCGCGGCTGCAGCGGCTGCTGCACCGCCGTGATGTTGCTGATGCTGCTGATGCTTGTTGTTCTGTCTGGTGAGCTCCTTCTTCTCGTCCTTGAACCTCTTCTGCCGGCGCAGATAGCAGCCGTTCTCGAACATGTTGCCGCTGTCGGGGTGCAGCGTCCAGAACGAGCCCTTGCCAGGCTTGTCCGGCGTCCGTGGCACTTTCACGAAACAATCGTTGAAGCTGAGCGAGTGCCTGATGGAGTTTTGCCAGCGTTGCTGGTTCTGCCGGTAAAAGGGGAACAGGTCCATGATGAACTGGTAGATCTCGGACAGCGTCAGCATCTTCGTGGGAGCGTTCTGAATGGCCATAGTGATCAGGCTGATGTAGGAATAGGGTGGTTTCGTGCTGGTGTAACTTCTGCGGTAAGATTTGTCCGTTCTGGCGCGTTGGAGTGCAGAATTCGGAGAGTCGGGCTCCGTCAACGAGAGAGGATCCCTGGCGACGCCGGCACCGCCGCCGGGAGTCAGAGGAGCGTATCCGACGGCGCTCATACACGCGCCACCGCCGCCCATCGAGGCGCTCCCGTAACTTCCCATGCCACCGCCGCCCATGGACGCCATCCCCATGGCAGAACTCATGGTGCTCATGTTGAAACCACCGGCGCTCTGGGGACTGCAACTGGGACCGACTCCTACGCCCATCGACATGCCCATCGGCACGCAGCCCATCGAGTTGATCGTGCTGTACGACGGCGCCATGCTGCCCATCGTGGACATCGTAGCGCTGGTCATCGCGCCGCCTAGGCTACCAGCGTCGCTGTACAGCTTCTGCGACTGGAGCATGGTCATAGAGCTGACCGGTGCCGGGGTGGCGGGCTGCTGTCTGCTTGTCAAACGGGAATCATGAAAGCCGCGGTACCAGGGCTGCTGGTAATGCGATGCTCCCTTAATCTTCTCCCCGTGGACGGGAATCCTATCACCTTTCTTTCACACTCGGTCCACGAAACGCGCACCTCTTTCGTTGGCGAGCCTCTGCGCTCAGCGGCGGTCCTTCGAGCGGAAAAATATTCACCGTTCAAAAACAATTTCACTTTCCTCGAAACAACCAGGGTCGTTCGCAACACGTTCCTGGGATCGGACACAAGCCACTGAATCCTTTTCTCGCTGCCACCAAAGCTCCTCGGTATCACTGTTCAAAACAACGGGCACACGAACGGACGGTTGTTTCGACAACACGGCGCGGCCAGTATACGCGAGCGGAATCGAGAAACGCGCGGCTGGCTGGTCGCGCGGCCAGCACAGGCTGAACACACAAGAGCAACGATCGTGGTTGTTTGAGCGGGGCCTGTTTGAGCCACCTCACCTCCACTCTCCCTCATTCACCAGTCAGGTCTCTCTGTCTCTCTGTGTGCCGTGTGGATGGAGGCCGGTTAGCGAGTGTACTCCGCTACTCTTGAGTCTCCCGATCTTGTTCAAACACGTCCCACTCCGGCCAGCGTGTGCCGCGCCTGTTTCACCCTCGTCGTCCAATCGGGCCTCGTGCGCCTCCACCGTTTCCCTTGGTCGACCAATCGCAGGCGGGCGTTCGGTCACAAATGTGTCCCCCTCGTATCCCGTGAATCGTTGGCGCGATAATGCGAGCGGACGGAGCGGACAGGCTGGCCGCTTTTGGGAAGACCGGGACGAGGGCGCAGCTGCGGGAAGCGCCGCTTGCGCAATATCCCGCAGGACGCCAGGCAACGACGCCCGACAAACCCGCGTCCCGACGGCCGCGTCGCCTTCGCTCTCTCATGTCATGTCAACTGTCTGTCTGCCACGCATTTGACACCTATCGGCGCGCGTCACGCGTCGCTCCAAACGCTGATTTTCATCCTTCGCGATCCATTTTCTCTCTTCCTTCAAATTCTCTCTTTTTCTGTTCTTCTTTTTATACGTATTATTTTTCCTTCGACATTTCTTTGCGTCTCGTTACGAGCCACCACGATTACTCCGTCTTCTTTTTTTTTCTCTATTCTGTCTGGCTCGCGCGCGCGCGAGTTCGCGTCTCTCGTCGCTTCCGGTTCGCTCGTGGCTCCAGTTCGAGTTCGAGTTGGCCCGGTCCGCGGGCATCGCGATCGCGAGGACACGAAGAAGAGTCTGAACGTTGGGAAACGAAGAGGCTAGATCGAGGTGCAACCACAGGTTCGTGCATTCTTTGTGAACCTTTTGCGAAATTTGTACCTAAGGGGCCAGACTAACCCTTACTTGTTTGCTCAAATTTACCTGTATCAAGTTTTCGATAAAAAAATATTCAATCCTACAAGGTAGGAAACGTATGACTGGCTCTAAGGTACAGAAATATTTTTTTCAATTTTCCCTTCATTTTTGGTGACTTCATTTTTAATCATAAGACCTTCGGTTTAAAGTGTCTCGAGAACGAATGTTTAAATAAATTTGCGTCGTAGATAATATAATTTTACTTTTGTCCTCCGGTTACGATGATTCAGACGTTATTTAAAGAAATCGAGGTGTTTGGACAGATGCGGCACACGCGATCGGATTAATTAACGATTTGTTGCTCGTTATCGATTTTGATTTATTAGCCGGCGATAGCAGGCAGGAATCTTCGATTTTGCAAATAATCCACGGAACACATTCGATGACATTTCGCTCTCGTAATTTTTGTTTTTATTTTATTCCCGCGTTACAACGATTGTTTGTATCGAAAACAAATTAACGCGTGGGTTAATGAAACCCGCCCGCCTCCCCCCGCGATTGTCTCTCGCCGATCGATCGGAACGAAAACGGAAAATTGTCGTGGGCGGTTAAGGTCGGGCAAATTTAGAATTTCGATCGATTCGATCGGGGAACGCTCCGACGAATCTGATAGACAAATATTATAATGTTTGAGGACAAGTTTGTTGTTGATAATTTAAACAAATTTAACGACATAAATAGTCGAGGCTTTTTATTGTACGTCGAAACGAGCCACATGCACGAGCACAGTGTTTTTGTTACCTGTGTTAAAGTTAGATAAACTCAAACAAATCCGATAACGCTTAATTGTAACTACAAATATACGCGAACAATATTTATCTATAACCTGTAACATCGATAACTCTAAACATCAACGTAAATTCACTAATATTTACGATCGAATTAAAGCTCGCGTATCGTTTCATTGATACCCGTGTAAATCGAAAGGCTACAAACGCACTTGAATAATTAAAATCGATAACTCCCTCTCAATGAACACGGGCCTGCCTATTATTTACTTGTTTATTTTTCTTCTTTTGCTTTTTCGACACGCGAAAAATCCTTTCGATGCTTGATCACGCGGTTTAAAAAAAATAATAAAGGACTCGTAATACAGGAGCGCTCGGACAGGAATAAAGGAAGCGCGTCTTTAATATTCTTGTATGAAATTGTAATCGAGGAATATTTTAATAATTAATTTAGAAAGTAATTTTAACCTAATTTCTTGATATTATTTTAAAAAATTGCGATTGGAATAATCCACATTTTATACAAAATAAATGTTTCTTTCCTTTTTAGAAATAAAGTTTTTGTTACAACATTTCTGAACGATTTTTCAAGAAAGCTGTCACCCGATTTTTGCAATTAAATTTCTCGCTCAAACTGGCACCGTGTCGTTCGATCAGCGTCGATTAATCGTTTATCGCGTCTCGAATAATTAACTGTCCATGGCCCATGAATATTAAACGCGCGTAATAAAAACGAGATCGGATTTTCGGCAGATAATTCGGTTAGCTTAACTCGATCCCGTCGCCCGATTCTCCGTCGCTCTTTTCAAAGCTGTGCAAGTCGCCGCTTGTTTCATTTTTCTTAAGCCTCTGAGCAACAAATTTGTTTATCAAACATATCTTCTTCAATCCTTAGGATATTACACCTAATTTACGATTTTGAATATTTTTTTAACCCCCTTATTACGACTCAGATCAGAGAAATTAATATCCAACGTATTCTAAAAAATTGTCAGTGATAATTGTAATTAAAATTTTGAAACGAACAGATTTAGTATTCCAGTGATAAAGAATTTGAAATAATGATGACTCCCCCCAACAGGGATAAATTAAATTTAAAGACAAAACATCAAAAATAAAAACAGCAAAGGTGTGTCTGTGTGTGAAATACGAAAAAGTTAGTGGTACGAAGTGATCGTGGCAATTATTTATTTTCTCACCAAAGTGCAAAATCATCGATTTAGTAATTTTATCGAAGAAAAGAAAAAGAACCTAGCGACGGAACGAAACATACGTTTCCTGTGTTGTAAATCGACAAAATTAACCTTCGAAACCTTCGATTTTGGACAGAATCGAGGAAATCGGTGTAGTATCCTTAGAAACGAATATCAGCCAGGCCCTGGCCCCTCGTAATTCGGCTCTAATGCAACTGATAAGAGATAATTCGTGATAACGAGTGCGTGCATCGATCGGAACGTGACGCTCGAAACCGTGCTTGAATTTTCAACGATGCTCGAAGAAAAAATAAAACGATGCCTCGAATATTTGCCTTGCACGCTCTCGAAACAAATATCGCTCTTAATTTGAAATAAAAATTGAATATTAGCCATAATTCTGATTTCTGTAACTGAAAATTATTAATTGGTGATTTAATCGCGAAGCCTCGCTTGTGGTACATCAACTTAAAGCTTAAAGTCCCACAAAAATGCCTGTGCGAATGCCTCATCGATATTCTTGACGCAGAATGGCTAATCACCAATCGAAAGCAAACACTGATCAATTCGTGAACCTCTAAAATCTGGCAATATTTTATGACACAAAAGTATCCCGAAATATCACTTATGGTACATCATTTTAAAGCTTAAAGTCTAAGAAAAATAACTACATAGGTGCCCCGTTAATATTCTTAATCCAAAATAATTGATTAGCAATCGTGGCTCGTAATGACTAATTTAGAGATTTGTGATGTCTAACGCCATTTCTTGACATAAAAGTATCAAGAAATGTCACTTATGGCACTTCGATTTGAAGATTAAACCTTGACAAAGGTGTCCACATAAACACTTCGTTAATATTTTCAACACAAAATGGCTGATTAGTTAAACAGCTGCTCGGCAAATCTCCGTTTACAGTCACTTTAGTGCCGCTTATTATCCACAACGGCCATAAGAGTGGACTCTAACCCCCTACGAGGCCGTCGTTTGTTTTCGTTCTTGCGGTTGCTCGATCGTGAAACACCATAGGATTATCTCCACGGGACGTTGTTTCTTTCGTGGTCGAACGAATCCGGGATTTTCCTTCGGCTCTTTTCTCTTTTTTTATTGCCCTCATTTCCATCCACCAAGACGGCGCAACGCCTCCGTCCAATGGGGTGGAACGTGACACAATCGTTCTTTGTCGTTTTATTTCCTAAGCAGACACTCCGTAGGGGATGATCGGAGTAATCTATCATTATACTTTTTAAAATACAACATCGAGGCTTCCGTCGTGCAAATCCGTAAGCATCCGACAAAATTATTTGCAATCAGCTGGGAGGGGTAGGAAACCCCTGAACGACGGAGCCAATGACACAAATTTAATCAATTTTAACGAAACCCTCTGTGGGGAAACACAACTAATTTATTTTTCTTCAAATATAATTTGAAAAAAAGGATTAAGGGGTGCTACTGCGATCTGAACTCCGTCGAAAAATCCAAGAAGAAAAGGCATCGTCGGGGGAATAGAAAGCAAAAAAGAATGAAAAAGAAAGAAACTGAAAGTGGTAAAGTATGGCGACGGTGTGATGGGCCGACGAATCGAAGGCATACAACTCGATGATTCAAGCGTTTAGAGTCGGCTAATACTTTACTCGAGAGATTCGTAAACACACACATGTACAACGGGGAGGCCCATTCACGAACAGGCGGCGTGTTACAACGTTAGATCCCGAGCACCCACCTGTACACCGGGTCTTTATCGAGCCACCAATTGTTTGCGGAATGAAAATATTGTCCCTGTAAACAAGTGGGCTAGCTACATTGTGCCAAGCGCGCCGGTTCTTCGTTACAACAAATCATTCCCTCCCTCCTGCCTCTAGCACCCACCTCCCCCTTGATCCACGTTTCAAGCACAAGTGCGCAATCGAGTGCTGTTTGTTTCGATTAGTAGCGATCCTTAATCTACGATTAAATAACGATTTGCTATTTGACCTAGATTACACGTATCGCGACCGCGATCGATCGTATCGAATCTTCTTTTTCGATCAACCTCCTCCTCCTCCTCCTTCTTCTTCTTCTTCTGTTCATCCCTTTCTTCAGATTTGTTGATTCGGTATTAAGAATTGTGTGGAGACTTTGATTAATTGATCTCTTTCTGTATTGGAAGGGGTTATAATTTATATTTAATCCTCTGAACTCGAAGTATTTTTTAAATATGATTAGGACTAGGTTTCTTTTCCAGCGAACCTTCGAAAATTTGAGGGGGATGGAGACTTAGAATATTTCCTTGCAAACAGTTTGAATTAGAAGTTGAATTAAATAGTCCTCCTAATTTCAGTTCAATTATCCTAATGATAAACGAATGAAAATTCAACCCTTAAGTATCTTTGATGCCACCCATCGTTTCAATAATTCAACACGTTTCGAAAGTGCTGTTTTCTTTTCAAAATTCGCCGACCCAAAGGGGTGTTTGGCTTGGTTTGAAGCAGCCGAGTCAAGAGCCCCGGAGTCGATAAAAGTGTTTTGTCATTTTTATAAGAAGAGAGGGACAGGACGAGGGTACGAGTGGTGGAAGGACGAGGATGAAGCTACAGGTTCCGAAGGATGGCCCTACCTGGTTCCACGTGGGTGGTCCATTCCTCTTTCTTCTGATTACCAGCTGTCGAGAAAACGGGAAATTCGTGGCAATTTTCACGATCACCCTTATAATTTTATTCGAAGCCTTCAAAGATGAAGAATTATCCAAATTATTTTTCTAATATGTCAAATATTTTGGCAAATAAATTTTTGCTGGGTGAGCAAAACCTTCCAAAGACACCCGCCACCCCTGGGCGACCGAACCTGAACGCAACCCCCTAGGAAAAAATCATCGAAATCCGAGCCGAGTGTCCGACCTAGAAAAATATTTCGCCAAGTCGTGAAGGACACACGTCGAACTGGAATACCTGTCACGCGATTACCATCGGGGGTTTGTTGTTTCAAGGCTTTACGAACAACAAACCCCGTCGGTCCAAAAGGATCAAGAAGTCAATGTTTCGCGAGGATCGACCCAAATCACGGAAAATCAGGTGCATCCGTGGTCGGGTCACGTCCGAAAAACACTGACCCGCCCACTTAGGTGCCCGTCCCGAAAAAATGAAAACAGAGAGCTGAAGGGTTGTGTCTCGCGTGCCATGGCATAAATTGTCTCGTTAGATGCAAAAACTACCCAGAGGACGCATGGATCTTTTTCCACGAATTATGAAAATTAAATCACTAGTAATAAGTTAGAATTCTATTAACCCTCTGCACTTGCAAATTTTCTTCTAACTATTTATTAGTAACTCGAAAGTACTTAATTAGAAAATATTGAGAATCGCGTAGGTAAGATAATTATTCTATTTAAATTATATTTGGAGGGAAACTTAGGACATTTTTTTCATGTCCCCTCAGAGGGAAAGGGTTAATATTGTGTTGGCATTAGTACGATATTACTAATATTTCAATATTACTCTAAAATAAACATAATAAGGGAACGAAATTCGAATATAAATTGAGAAATTGCCGCTCCTTGTGTAATTTAATCGTAGAGGATAGTTGATCCTCGAGAACGTGCAACGAGTCTATTATTTTTGGTTCGAGCGGATCCGAAGCGGGGTGGTTCGGGCGCTCCTCGTTGGAAGATAGGCCGACGGACGATTCGAGGGCTGCAAATCTGGGAAAAGCACGGCGAGGCACGCACAGCACGTGACTGATTCTAGGGTTCGGTCTGCACCTCGTCAGGAACGATAAAGCACACGCTTTCGATGCTCGCCGGATCGTTTTTTAAGCGACTCAATTTTCGACCTCGGCCTGCATCCGTTTACCCCCGATACGCTTAATCGTATTTTCGATAAACACACCGCGGAGCGTCAATTATCCGAACCGGTGGTTGCGATCGTTTCAAAAATAAATTAATATAAGTATTCGTGCATATTTAATTAGCAGAATTATATAATTTTCTGAAAATCACGAAACCTGGGGCTTGAATTATATTTTGACAGAATTTAAAATAAGAAACAGATTATTAAATTATTTGGAAATCAGCTGAGATTTTGAGGGAATTTTCGAAGGAATTTTCAGGGTTTTCCCCAAGCTGGGAAAATTGGTTTTGACCCGATTATACCGGTACTTAATACGGTTCGCGCGTTCCCTTTCGTTCTCTTCTCTCGCGCAGATGTTGTGACAGCGATTTACAAAAGTCACGGGCCAAGATTTACACGAGCTTAACACCGTTCGGCCATTCGGTTTGCCATTCGTCAATCACGCGAGAATGACTTAAACAATCAGGACAATATTGTGCTACCACCCCCAAATACGTTCCTTTGTATGTATTTTCTCGACGAATTTGCGAGATCTGCATAATTATTAGGACCAATTACAACCCTGGTTCGAGTTATTTCTATCGAGAGCTCCGAGGAATAATAATTTAAGAATTAATTACAATTCTGCAGAATAAAGGGCGATTCGCGTCCAAAATCCAAGGGTATAAGAAAGGGGGAAGGTGGGATCCAACTTCCGGGAATATAAATAGCTGAAAGCGCGGGCAAAGCTGTTCGATCGCGGAGTCTTGAATCGGCTCGCGTCGTTTGTTTGTCAATAGTGGCAAATCGGTAAATATTTGCAAGTAATAACCGAGCCGCTTGCAGGATCAATAGAACACAATTGGCCGCGACGTCTCGCAGACATCGAATCGTTTGCGTAAACTTTTTAGCAGGTAAATGGTGTGCTCGACGATTCGTACACGTTTGGTATCGTTGCCATTTGTGTCCGTTCTGTTTTATCAATTTTCTTTAATAATTTTAATTGAAATTAAAATCTGCAAGTTAAACATTTTACAATCTGGATCATTTGTTGTGAAGTGAATCCCCCTAGGCCACGTGTTTTCGAGTGTCACCCCATGAATCAGCAATAACAACCAGAAAAATGAAAAACAAGAACATTACTAGACCCTTGGATGTCTAGGAGACAAAGGAGCCTCGTAAATTGTAAGTGACTCAAAGGGTCAAAGGTAATGACCATCAGATTCGATGGTTTTCTTTACGATCTTATTTACCAGACACGATGACCGATTAGTCATCAGGAGCTAAGGCCCAAAATGATACTGACGAGGCAAGCAGTATTATCTAAAACTATCTTGTTTGGTGTCAAAGTATCACAGCGTGAAAAACATATTAGTCAGAAGAAATGGAAATTTTTCGTTAAGGATTCGTCATTTGAAGCTATTGAGCTATTTCAAGTGTGATCAAAATTACTGTATAAATATTCCATTAGGATTTTTAATATATATGGCATCTCCAAATTTATTTTTGGAACACCTTGTGAGGTGTCAATTTTGACAATCAATAAATTAAAAAAAAAAATAAAAATCCATGATCAATATTGAAAGAAAGACCAAGAAGACAACCTTCTACCTGTGCAAAGACCAGGATCCTTTGCATATTTTCACCCCTTAGGAGCTTCTTCGAGAGCCCCCCGGAAAAATTGCAAGAATCTTCGTCAAACAGGGCCATAAAAAAACGGAATATCGTGGGTGCCGTTTTATTGTTCGTCGACTGTGATTGCGTCACAGCGTCCCTTTATTGCCTGGACCCGCTCGACCGTTTTTCCACCCCCGTTGGGACGTTGGGCGTCTTTGAAGGGTCCCGATGGCGCAAAGCGCCGCCGTCGTAAATCGATTATCGTTTTACTGCTTGGATTTTCGGTGTGCCCCGTTCGCACGTCCCTCCGTTTCTCCGATTCCACCCTGCGAAAACACCTTCCCTCTACCTGGACGCAGGTACTTTACTTACCGGGCCCGTTTATGGCACGCTCTCGTGAAACCTATCGTACGCTTAATGCCGCGATTACCTGCAGGCTGTCGTGGCCGGCTCACGATCGCAAGCGTAATTTCGCATTACGTCCACGGTATTACCCGGTAATTCTTGCGGCCACCACCACCACCGCCGCCCCCGCCGTGCTCGGTCAGGGTAAATAACCCTGCGGCCTTTGATCGATAATGCGTGCGGTGTACGTGCTGACGAGCAGCTCGATCGAACCGGACGATAAGAAACGAGAAGCTTTTTTGGAAAATTTTTACTTCACGAAAGATAGTGGGATTCTTTCCATGGAAGGTGATTTTGATGGTTTTGAGGATTTTTTTTTAAATCGAGAAATCTACAAATTACATATTCCAAAACCAGAAGAAGGCAAAAATAACCAGGACAAAGTACTTCCCCTTAATATTTTAATTACAACGCAATTATAAATTTAATTGCAATTATAGTTTATGTAATCAAGGCTTGCCAAGTATGGGGATGTAAAATATTTTAAGGGGTTAATAAAACATTTAAAAAAGAAACTACTAAAATACGCAAGGACAACCCTATCGCGGCACGTTTTCGATGTCCACGGCCGGTTCTCAACGATCGATGAACACGTGAGTAAAAAAAAAAAAGAAAGAAAGAAAAGATGGCAGGTGGTGGATGAGCCGGGTTGATCAAACGGCTCGAATTGGCAGCGATTTCTCGACCACTGCCATCCACCCCTTGCCACGAGTCAATTTTAATAATATCACCCTCTTGGCCAGCGATGACTCGCACGATTTTCCGACGGCTTTCAATTATCCGCGAGCAGAAGTCTCACGGGTCCGCAACACCCCCGCGGAATATCGATCCCTCGACCCCGTGGCCGGAAGTGGCCCTGGGCGGAACACGAGGAATTAACGTTACGTTGGTTCATCGTTGCACCTTTCGATAAAAAGAATTCTATGTACAGAGGTGCATTCCAACGATGTATCTTAATTTTTATATTTTCAAGGTTTTGTTTTATACTGAAAATTTGCGGGGTGTTACACCCTTAAAGACTCTGATGTGAATTATTTTTATATCAAATTTCGATATTAAAAAGGGAATAATCCTAATTTTTTAAAAATTCTAGTAACATTAGGAGGGGTTGCAAACATCAAATTATATTTCTATTCTTTTAAATAAGAAGTGGAGCTGATCCATCGATTTTCATACGATTAATCTGATCGTATTCAAATATTTTTCTGATTCAAATCACTCATGAAACTGTACACAGATTATCGTGTTCTCGAAACAAACGCCTCCCTCGAAAACGATTACCAAAGACAATATCATTATCAAACAGCAAGAGAGTAAACGAGATAAGCAGAAACGATGGGTACGTCGTACAAGTATTCTGTAATGGAGAAATATCGAGGATTTTCGATATTCTCCAGCGTGTAAAGGACTATCCTGCGTACAAAAGCAGCACGCGAGGAATCGATTGTGCAAACAAGACGCAACCCTCGCGCTACGCTCGTCGATCTTTTCGTTGAAAAAAATGTTCGTTTTTTTCGTTAAAATAGTAGAAAAGAGGTCTGTTATTTAAAATATAAAAGTATTGTGAAATAACAAATATTTAAATTAATAAATAGGGAAATTTGAGAGAATCAAAGAATTCTTAAATAATAAAATTAAGTTCCATTTTGGAATTTAATTTATTACAAAAATAAATTTACCTATAATTCTCAACCTTGAATTTGCAAGGAATTCTTGATTTTGAATTGGAATAAAAATTAAACGTGTTAATACCATTTTTCCATCGATAGGTGCTTATCTAAAGCACGACAAAGTTTCGTGTAACAAAAGATGACAGAAAACTGCGATGCTCCCAAATGGAACGGCAACAGATAGTAGATTTCACGGTTCTCGTCGCGAAATAGGATCGAAACGATGTTTTGCTATCATCGTCACTATCATCGAGCCTTTTACTGTTTCAGGAGGATCTTCGTGGGAGGCTGCACAGCCAGGACAAACATCCATACGCAAGAATAACATCTTTCGCTAATCACAACACTTGGAGCAGCCTGTACAACAGACGAGGTGGCGACGATAGAAAAACATCGTGTCGGTCGTTGAGGTCTCTTGGAAAAATGACGTAGCCCTTTCCCCGGTTAATGAAGTGGTTTCGCGTAAAAATTCACATTACACCCTGAAGATATTGGTGTAAGACACAAACCGTGTCTTTTCATTTGTTTCCTTTCAACTACTTTGACGATTCTAATCAACATTTGCTGAATACTTATAAATATTTCAAATAAAATTACCTAATTTATAGGTAAGTAATTTACTACACTTATCCCAAGCCTGCTTAATTGATTAATCGATTAAAGATCGGTTCAGAATCAACACACCCCATCGTGTATACTTCGTTTTATTAAAATCTCAGGATTACATGATGTAACTTATCGATTTAAACAGAAAAATAAATGTCAGTATTCTATACCATTTATGATAATTCAGCTCGAACCTCTGAACATAATTAAAAATCGTAAAAGGACACTTTAAAATTGCTATCGACAGCTGCGTCCGGTTTGATTCGATAGAAAAATAGCATTGAAAAACCTTGCGATCTCGATGGCACTTCCGCATCAGTTGATTAACCCTTAATTACCACGGTTCGTGATTAAAAATAGAAATACACGTGACAAGACAGTAACGATACTAACCCTGTGCCTTTTTTCTCCATGTAAAAAAAAAATAATAAACATTGGATGACTATTTTTGAGTAGGTTTGAGACAGGGTCTAATTTGACCCCCTATGGCGCTTAAGGGTTAAATAGGGTATACTCACGGTGCGTTAAAATACATGGTGAAGGACTTACACTAACGTAAGTACTTTTATATAAGTATTACAGTCGTTAATTATGTTCGGTAATAATTAATTTACAAAAGAAAAGGAATTTTGAATATTAATTAGAAATTTCTAATATATCTAAGAATAAGAATATTTCTAATGTTAATTAGATTAATTGTTTAATCCTCGAACTTTTCTGATGCATAAAAATCTTTTTTATCGTAATTTTATTCGTATACCGTAGGTGAAGATTCACCGAATTTCAATATTCGAGGATTAAATGATTTATTTTTCTTTTGGAAATTAGTAGTACGAATCGTTCATAAAATCCTTAGAAAACTACAAGAGCTACTTTTGTTTGATACAGTAAAACCTTCTTACGAAAATAGAACAAGCTATTATTATTGCAATTCGAGCGACAACGAGCTTCAGATTTCCTCAAAATTATTAACAATTATTAATTACCCAAGAAATAGAATTTTAAAAGAAAAAGAATATATTTTAGAAATTGTATTTTCTTCAATTTTGGACCATCCTGTACACTCGTTATCACTTTTAATGAATTATATATATTTACAATGTCTTGTGTAGATTTTGATCAATTTACTCCAAATAATCAGACAATCACTGATTTGAAGCAATTAAAAAAATTAATTCAATCAAAATTTTGATTCGATTCCAGTTCTTTGATTTTCAAATGGAAGCTTCGCTTATGGAATAGAGAAGATTTATTGTCAATTAAAATTTAACGTTTCGTTCAGTGATTATTTAATTACATCGAGTGTACAGAATTTTGCATTGTTGCATTTGGCTGCTCGCAAACGACAGATCGTATCATTGCCTGTATAGTGTGTCGAAAAATAGTCAGCTGGGTTAGTCGTAAACTATTAGGGCACGAAAGTATTATCGTATAGTTTATGAAAATACTGCCTTTTATATGGAGTTCCTAAGATACACTTCTGAACCTTAGACTATTACATATGTGCATAGTGAAGTACAAAATGAGTCGTTCAATCTAATCACCTTAATTATTTTTGTCGTTTGTAAAAACACAAGAAAAGTTTTATAAAATAAAACCTTAATACACAAAATATTCCCAAAAATTCCGCCACATAAAAAAATACACAGTTCCAATTAAAATCACTATATTAATAATCCCGAAACCATTGAAAATTCATAAAAAAGAATGAACACTGTCACATAATGTGACATAATATTTATCACTAAACTTCGTATCTTTACAAATACCAAAGGCAATCAAGGTACTCAAATCAAATGATTCATCTTGTATGCTATAATACAATCAGTGAATCACCCATTTGTTTATTTTTCTTTGCTTTCTTTTTCTTTTTGAACAGTTAAAAAAAAAGAATTGTCTTATTCTTTCAACTATCTCTGTATACATCGTAGCAGCATGATATTGTTGAACCGTTAAGATAAAAGTATTCTAAACAAACTAACGTTAGTCCCGCGCGAACAAATACGTGAATCACTGTGATATTATGTTTTTATAATATATTATTTGATAACGCGGAGAGTAGAAATCTGTAGTACACGATAGTACAATGCTAAGTATCTAATCTAAAAACGAAACGTTAGTTGTTGTTTACACGAGATACGCTAATTAATTGTTAGATCAATATTTTCGAAATCGGTAGAAATTCGATTGCAAATACGATAATCGATTAATCCTTTCGTCGCGATAAGAAGATACGCGATTCCCTTTCACCCGTTTCAAATAAAACACGCACACACTCGTTCATGATTCAAAGTAAAAAATCATTTTACCTTCAATTGTTTGAGAATGATATTTTTAATTATGTACACGTCACGTCGTAGAATGAGGAAAAATCATTTATAGGGGATGATTTTTTTAGAACTACCAAAGGGTTGAATGTTCTGATTCATTTATTGGAACTTTGTATCTTAATTTGCTTTTGGAAATTAATTGTTTATACAATGTGTATTATTTATAATTTTATGACTTTTCATCGTTGCACGACGTGTCCACTCTGTTTCATAAAAAAATATATCTTTGCACAGCTAAAGTGCAATCAAAGCGAAGTCTAATTATTCCTCTACGAAAAATTACACGATCTCTGTAAGATTTTACAAAATAAAAATCGTGATAAGAACAATTCCTACTTAGCTATATTTCAGTACGAAAATATACGAAATTTTGCAAATTGTCTGATTCTCGTTCCTTAAAATCCAAATTTCAGAATTCTATACTGTCTTGTCTTTTCAATCCATCTTGAATTTAAATAAATTAACGAGATTGAATTAATGAACGAAATTTTAACAACATTTAAAAAACAATCCCGTTGATTAAAATAGTATTTGATCAAACTTCATTGAAAACGAAAGAATACCTCCCCCACCCCCTCCTTCATCAAATTATTAATTACAATTTTCCATACTTTGCACACTGTTAATTGTGACAGAAGCAAACATCAAGGTATGTTAATGATTGCTTAAAATTAGTTTTTAAGCCAGGCACTGATATTGCTAATGTTTATTGCTAATCAATGAAAAAAATATAATTCAACAATTTTTGCACCTGCATAATCCTTCGTGATCCTTTAGAGATCTAAAGACTGTTCATTTTAAACATTAATTTTTCAAGGTAATCCTATTTCTTGAATATGTTACTATTATTAACAATTTAAAATTAAAAGATCTTACATTATTTTATCGTTAAATGTGTAAATTTTGATATTTTAAGATCACAAAGGATTAAGGGATGCACAACAACTCAACAACAGGAAAAAATTCGTTCAACGAATTTGAAAAATTGAACAGGCACGATAAAAAATCTTGAGGAACCGTATTTCCAAAAAACTGGGACGAATGAACGATCACAGGTGAGATTTTGCAACCCTTGCAACCCCTTACACGATACTCACTGAAATTTGTGTAACAAGAAAAATATGGGGGTAAAAGAAGAGGAACGATTGCAATTGTGCAAGGGTTGGAAAAATACTTATCTAATCCCTAGAACACAAACCTTTTTACCCTTAAGTACCAGCATTCAACCCTGTTTCGAAAGTTTGTATTAGAAAATATTCATTTTATCGACAATTGTTTTAGGCAAGAAATTTGTTTACTTCTTTTTATACTATAGGAAGGATTATTAAATTCTAGTGTCATGGACCTAAAAAGAAGTAATTACTTATATAATTAGTCCAAATTCTTCTTCGAATTCAAACTTGAAAATTAATGATAATTGTTTATTCTACACCCCACATTTTGCAATTCTATAAGAAATCACTTATAAGCTAATTTAATGGGTTAATTAACCACCCTGAAGAACACTGAAAGTTAACAGTTCTTAAACAATCCAAATCTATGTTTTAACCGAAGATTGCTGAATGTTCGAAAGGAATTTGCCAAATGCAAAAAATCGAAATTTCCATACCCCACTTTAAAAAGTCCAAACAGGGTCGAGAAAATTTGCCATCTACCATCATCGAACAATCAAACCCCTCTTCAACGATTTATCGAACACTCGTAATTCTACGTTGAATGCTCAAAACACTTAGCCTAAAAATCAGCAAAAGCTCCAAAAAATTCGCCAACTATTCAAAACCGATCTTTCAAAGATCTCAAAATGTTATACGCGACTTGTGAGTGCTTTAATACCTAATTCAAGAAACAATGACAGTGTTCTATCGCCGTCAAACGGGCTAAATACTTCGTTAGATTCATTCAAACACGCTTAGACTGCTCTGGACATCTCCAAGCTAGATTTATCTTTAGGATCGTTCAAACACTCTCATCATTCAATCTTGAACCTTCATCATCGTGCTTCATCCTCGCCAAACAGGGCCAAACTTCGTTTAAAGTCTCTCAAACTCCAGTACACTCTTCCAAACACTCCCTTATTTAACCGAAGGATGAATGATGAGTCCTGGAACTTTGCTAGACGGTCCAAATCTTTCTTCAGGATCATTCAGACACTCTGAAACTGCTCCAAACATCTTCCAATTCAATTTACCCCCTTGCCTTATGATTTCTTTAGGGCAAGTGCGTCGCTCAGAGCTGAATATTCATCGTTTCCTTGATTATAATTAGAATTATGCATAAAATTGTACCAAATTGTTAAGTTTGAAGCGAAGAGTCACAAACGTGGCACGGTATAAGGCAAGGGGTTAGCCCTTAAATGCACAGTGTTACTATTTCCAACAAATGTTAATTTCTTCAAAATGCTCAAAATGCTCATTCCATGCATTCAAGAATTAAGAACACTGCCCCCCTCAGTAAGAAGTGTCCTATCCACCATTTCTTCATCTTCTAAGGAACTTTTAATTTATAAAACGATCCAATTCGATTACTTCTCTTGGACCTTTCGAAACGTTAGCTAGGACACTCGGTTTGAGGAGGTTCTGGAACTTCCAAATCCTGAGGAGCATTCGTTCTAAAGATCAGTGACCGGTCCGGACAGTTTGACACCGTTCTCGATCAGCGGCGATCGATCGGCTACCCTGTTAGGCGTCCCGTCCTCCTCGTCCACGTTACCGTCATCCTCTTCGTCCTCGCGTCTGACCTCCCCGTCCTCTTCGTCCTCCTCGTCCGGTTCCTCGTCGCCGGATGTGGAGGTCGACGAGTTTCTCGCCCTCCGTCTCGCCAACGCCGCTCCGCCAGGCCCCCGGTCCTCGGCATCGATCATCTTACTACGAAGTATGTCCAGCAGCATCTCCAGTCTGACAAATGGACGAGAGTTCGTTTCGTCAGGTAAGAATGCCGTGTTAATCGGCCCAAACGAATCTCTGCAATGCTCTCTTTACAAGCGGCAAAAGCAACAACGTCAGCTGAAAGCCATGCTGCCAGCTAAAAGAAACAAGAAAGAAACAAGGCGGTTTTCCATTTCCCCGCGCACCATGGGGGGTGTGTGGATTTGTCGTGTGCGGTTGGTGAACAGCGAAGCGAGGGGGGTGAATACGCGGCTTCTGTTTTTCTACACGAATGGAAGGGTGCTGGTGCTCTGATTGGAGGTCAGGTGAGAGACACTGCGACCTGGACGGTGAAGATCTTCTTTTTTCAAAATATCGTCTTCAAGGTTGATACGTTAAAAAATATACTTTGTATTTATCCTTCAATAATAAATTTTTTACAAGAAGACTAAATATTGGAACATTAATAATTTTTTAATATCTTTAATTATTTACGCGTCCAAGTCGCTGTATTTTCTTGTTGAAATTGAAACTGTTTAAATCATGGACCAATTAATCTTTACTAATTATATTTTGCGTAAAGATTACAATCGTCGAATCATTTGTAATTTGCACGCAGAGTATATGAATTTTCTTTGGATCTTTTGTATTTGAATAATTGCTCGAACGACTGCGTACAAATTTCTCGATGAAGGATGAAGACAGGAGATTTGAATGATCGAGGGGGAAATATTAAGTTGCTTGTGCTTAAAACGATACAAAAATAGTAAAAAATACAACGACGATATATAATGGTACACTGATTCGTTCGATTCATGAGAATGGGGTGGATTGTTGTAAAAAACATCGCTCGAAAATGAAAAACGAAGAGCAGAAATTTTCAACTGGCTCATATCGTGTTAATTTACAAGAAATCTAATTAATTAAAAAATTATTAAAAGTGACAAAATCGAATTTATTACAGCTTGTTATTCATTTTTGCTTGTGTCTTTCTTGTTCAATCATGTTAACAATTGCTGTGAATATTGAATTAATTAAAAATTAAGCCAGTTGAAAAATCCAACGATTCAAACCACAAACAATCGCACACGGACTCGATAAAACAACATTATACACTGTACACGATGATAACAACTAAAACCATGCTATTATACAAGCTGCAAAGCCATGCCAACGATAAATGGGGATACAATTTACATTCAAATGTCCATACTGTAATAAAAATGAATGAAAAATTGAAAAAAAAAAAAAGCTGCATACGGTGAGAAGTGCTTCACGATTGCTCGAACAAGAAACGAATTCGCTCGTTTCAAAAAATCAACGATCGTTTTATCGTAAGAATTTTATTTCTCATTCTCCTTTCGAACTCGTTACCGTTGAAAATACAAAAAATGCAATTATAAAAAATATACAATGCAAATGCTCTTCTCGTAATTTTCAACACAAAAAGCGACTATGAAAAAAAAAAAAGAGAGAGAGAGAGAAAATGAGACTTGGTTCACGCTGACAGACTTGTAACTTGATTAATGTAAAATACAATTGTAAAGATTGAAGTACACGATCTTAAGATTATTAAAGTACAACATTTCTTTGAATTAAAAAAGAAGAGAGAGAGAAAAGAGAGATTCAATTTTCATTGTCGTCAATTTGGGTCATTTAAGTATAAATTGTTTGTCACTTCGTAAATCGAGAACACGCTCGTCAAATGTTATATCATTTATCTATCTATGTTAATTGCTTAAAATTCTCGCATAATTTCAGCCAAAAAAGCTTCGTACAAAATATTCCTATATACAAGCAATTACTTAACACCTTACCGACCAGAACTCGATTGATGAGCGATCGTTCACTGAAAATCAATTGATAACATTTTTATAATTACTTTTTACAATTTCTTTTTCTTTTTTATTCTTGAATCATTCGTTTCAACCTACAGGGGTGGATAAGGTGTTAATCAAGGGGCACACGCCAAAGAAACCATGAGGCAAGGGGGGTTAAGGACACTTCCATGTTATACTTTCTGTAATAAATTCTCTTCGAATTAGTCGAGTTTCTAATCTAAAGATTTGACTGGCACTCCAGCACTTGAATTATTCAATGGCATTCGAACATTTGAATATCTCAGATCCTAATTTTATGGTATTCGAATATCCGATACCTTGCAATTCGAATTTTTCGAATCTCAAATCCTGCTTCTATCAATAATCGACTATTAAAATCCTCGACTGACCAAATTACTGAATTCTACCAACATCCGACTATCCAAACGTTCGAGACACTTCAAAATCCAAATTTGACCAACATCCAAATATTCGAATCCCCGTAACAGCGCTATATCACTACCACGGCAACTCTAATCGCTCTTCGAGCAAAGGCAAAGCTACAGCCAAGATGTTTAACGAGGCACTAACGACAAACCATCAGCAGGAACCAAGACGAAGGGTTATCTCGATCGTTTTCCAGGCAATTGTTCAAAACAAAAATAAAAAAAAAAAATGTCAAAAAAGAACAGGCTACTCAAGGATAGAGTGAACGATAGACCTACGTGCTTATTCGACATTGTACATAGTAGTAGCCTCTAGCAAGCCCTTGAAGCCCCCATATTTTTCTTTTATCGTATTCAGACGGCACGCATACGTCCGCCATCGGTAGGCATAATGGTTGCGGGGCCCCGCGCGTACGTTCAGCCTAAATGTAGGCAGTGGTGTAGGTAGCGCGTGAGGGTGCTGTCAGGACTCTGGAGGTCAGGATTCCCGTCGAGCAGAGATCTTTCGGCACGAAGGGGGAGCCACCACCGACAACGGCCACTTCCGGGATCTCGGTGATGGCTCGACACGTGTCCTCGTCATCGAGACGAGCCTCGTCCTCGCTCACCGTTCTCCTCGACGCGTTCTCGTTCACCGTCTCCGAGGAAGCTGGCTTGTCCGCCTCGCTGAACGACCTCTTCGTCGCTCCGTTGCCCTTCTTCTTCCTGGACTTCTTCGAGCCACCTCTCTGCCCACCTCTAGATTGTACCTCCTCCTCTTTCCTCGATCCTTTAACAACCCTTTTCTCCATCGACTTAACGTCCGGTTCCACGACGGGCTCTATCCCTTCGTCGATGATCTCAGACTCCTCTTTGATCTCCTCTTTCTGATCCATCTCAAGATCGTCCTCCTTCTTGGTATCCGTAGGCAGGTCTGAGTTGGTGTAACTGGAGGTCTCCTCGAAGACGATCTCCTCGGGATCGTTGATAGACGACTGGATGCTCGAGCCGCGGTTCTCCTCGTCCATCGTCCAGGTAGTCGTCGGCGATGGACTGCAATCGACGGGCCTGTACGCGGCCGGCTTCTCGGAGACGAAGTGGTGAGCCAGGTCCGCGGTTCGCGCACGCAGCATGGCGAAGTGTTGATGGACAGAGGAGGAAGCGGAGGACGACGGGACCAGGCTACAGGTGTCGGAGAGAGCGGTACGCACGGGGGTGCTGGTTACGTAGGGCGAGTCGAAAGTAGCGACAGGGGTGAGCGGTGTTGCGTTTACGCACTTTGCCACGTGATTCTCGGCCAGGCTCTTGGACGCCCGCGCCTCCTGAAGCTCCCGTCGAAGGGCCAGCGTCTCTTCCTCGAAGGCTGCGATCTCGCGGCCTTCGTTGCTAAGTGCCAATACAAGTCCACCAGTTTATATACAATTCGTCACCACGCCAAACCGTGTATTCGTCGTCTGGACGGTGGTTCCCGGCATGCGGATGTTCTCGAGGAGGGTGGAACGCGCGGGAGGCGAGCCTCCGGGGTGTGTGTGGTTAACCGTTTGAGTGCCAAGCGGTGATCTCGCGCTTCTTCTGTTTTAGGACGATCGCAGCGCGTCTTAGGTGAATTAAGATAAAATTCGAGTAACGTTACACTTTGGAGGTGTACACGTCAAAAGTAAGTGCTATCAGTGGCACTCAAACGGTTAAGGATGAGTCGTGGCCGACGTAGAAGGGTTATTGCGAAGTTTTGATGAAGAGAAGGTTGCTGAAGGATTCGAGTTCGTTGGTCTTCGAGATCTGAACGGTGTTGCGGACTTATCGGGACTAGGTGGGACTTCAGGGCGACGGGGTTAGAGAAGTAATGCGATTTTTAGTGGAAAAGAGATTACGAGATCGCAAGGTACATGGTACAGAGGCTAACTTCAGAGCGACAGATCAAGGACGAGTGTGAAAAGAAGATTGTTACGATGTTCTAAATTCTAATTTCTGCGAGGATTTGTTGGAGACTGATCGAGGACTGGATTAAAAATTGTATTTTGATTGAATGAAGAGAAGGAACTTGGTTGTTGCAAGATTCTAAATTCTAAATTGTTGCAAGGCTCTGTTGCGGTTACGATTAACCCATTAACACCCAAAGTTGATTACACTTTTCTATAGGTTTTGTGTTTTATTCTTCCTTGACCACCTATTTACTTTGAATAAACAATTATTGTATTAATATTTATCACCTATCTGTGTCTGAGAATTAATGGGTTAAAAGAAGAAGGTTTGAAGATAAGAAGATTGTTGCAAGGCTTTGGTGCTGTTATGATTAAAGTAGATTGTTGCGAGGCTTTGGTAAATTTTAGTTAAAAAAAGAGGTCCTATTTATTATTTAACCCGTCAAATAATAAATTATTAAAGTATATAATCTTATACGGTATAAAAGTTTGTCTTCAAATAAAACTTGTAACATAAGTTTTGCTAAATGACTGGACATTGATAAAAAAATAATAAAGAATATATACACAAGGTTATCAATTAACATAGTAAATTTCCAAATATGATACTACACACAGAGGGAGAACAAAGTGGGAGAAACAGAGGGAAAGAAAGTAGAAGAATAATGATAAGAAAACAATACTACAAGATTATTAATTAACAATATTAACATACTTATACAATCTTTCCTTCGTTCAAGAAAATCACGATATCAATTATTCTTAATCGAAAAATGTATTAAAAAAGAATTCACCCGTAAAATTATTGTATAATCATTTAATAATAATTTCATCAAATTACGTGAACTCTACTGTGTTCATAGTGCAACTCGTGAACTACAAAACGTGTACTTCACAAAAAAAAGAAGGTACTCAAATCCGTCCCACAAATGTTCAATGATAAATAAATTATAAACGGGTACTCACTTTGCGTTCAGTCTCAAAGTGGCCACTTCCTCTTCCAATTTCGAGATACGCCTTTCGCTCTCCTCCTTCTCCTCTATCAGTTTCAAAATTTGATTCTGAAATCAATAAAAATCATACCAAATTAATTAATTTCTTTTTTAAAAAATCTAGAAAAAATTATTACAAATATCTTGTACGATTAATTTCTAATAATTTTGTAGGTTTTCAGTGAAACTTTGACGTAAATAATTTTTTTAAGTACAATAAAATATTTTTACCAAATAATTTATCGAAGGTTTTTAATGAAACATTGAAATTTGGGATGAACGAAATAATTTTTCTTTTTTAAATGTGAAGATCGGAAGAAATTTTGCTCCGAGACGAGCGAGTTTCTCTCCCGTCGGAAGAGAACGAGGATAAAGATAACAGATAAGGGAGACAATAATATCCCAGGCGAAGATAAGATGGCACGGCTCGTTTCGAAAGAAATCAAACAATTTACATAGTAACCTGCAATTTTTCACGAGATAACGTTTTACAACGTACCGCTCTTTGGTTACACGATCCCGCGCCGTTTACGAGGCTCCGAGTTAGCCAACACAGGCTTTAATTTATCAGTGATTCCTCTCCGCTTAGCAAATGAATTATTTCTTTTCGTCGAGGAAAGAATCTTTCGATTAAATTATCAAACTTTGTACTATAGTTTCTCACCCCCTGCATCTCCAGGACCAAAAGTCCCAAAGGAATAAATTAAAAATGTGATTAAAATGGACCGAATTTCAAGAAATGCTTGAATACCATCCACTTCAGTAATATTTATTACATTCAATATTATTTATTTAAAAATAAATTCAAGTGTCACCCACATGTCACCCCCCTCGCCTTATTAACAAAAGACCCCGCTCATCCTATAACGTCGTGCCACCCCTTGGGCCAGATACGGCACGAGAGCGTCCTCATCTTTCCTCTGATCGTCGAATCGCGAAACAGGGTAACGACACGAATCGCTCGTCGCGACGGCCACTTGGAAACGCATCGAGTGGCCTCCGCTCGTCGCCGACACCCGAGCGGACGAGCGGCCAGAAAATTTACATGCACGAAAGTGGAAGGTCCCGAAGGTTCAATTACGAGATTGCCAACGCGCGGGCGAAAGAGAGAAGAAGGGACGGCCGAAGCGTAGAGAAGCGACGGCCATCGCTTCGGCTGATGAGGCTAATGGATGGTTGAAACCCGAGAAGACGGGAGAAAGAGGCCAAGGGAGAGGCCGTGACAGCCGCTAAGTGCCTCATCCTTCACCCTTCCTCGTCCCTCTCTGCTCCACCTCCCCCCACCCTTTTAGAACGCTCGCCCCCGTCTAGCCCTCTCTCCCTCCTCCGCTGGATAGCACCCCCATGTGAAACCTAATCATTTTTACCGCGTCACGGATATTTCGTATTACGTCTACATTAGGTTCTCCGGTATCAGCCGGCTTTATCGAGCACCCAGACCAATTAGGGGATGAAGTCATTTTTTCTTTTTTTTTTCGAAGATTCGATCCTCCCCCAAACTGAAAAAGGAATTAAATTGTCAATGAATAATTCGAATAAAGATTCTAAGATTGTAAAGAGCTGCTTTGAGGATTATCTCATGGAGTATGCTCGCTGGGACATGAATATGAATGAGATTTAGATATTCCTTTCCAACAAACAGGAAAGAAAGCAATTAACACGGTCAATTGAAAATTCCTTCTATAAAGTAAAATAAAATACTACAAAAGTTCCATCAGCGATTTAAAACACCCAATTAATTATTTATATTTCTAATACATCACGGAGGTATTGATCCTCAGCGGACCATGAAGAGAGAAGCTAACATTTGAAATAACAAATGAATTGTAATCGACCCAGCTTTCTCGTGAAACATTAACGTAGAGAATTACCTTACAAACGAAACTTTCACATACTCCTAGCGTATAAATATCCCGACAATGGAAACATCCGCTGCGAACTCGATCGATGAAAATTCGCGTGCAGACGATAATCGAGAGGGAGGGAAATTGTGGAGGAAAGAAAGAAAGAGAGGAAAAAAAGGTGAGACGAGGGGAGGGACCGAAGATCACCTGGCCGTCCTAATCAAACAGAATGCTACGCAAACAATATGTCCATGACCGTGTCGTGGAAATGCCGAAAGCGTCGGCCGGAGCGGCACATTATTGTAGCCTAACTGCAAAGTCGAGAGAAAGAGAGGATATCCCCTGGCTCTCTAACCGCTTTGTTTTCCATTCCCACGTTTTCTATCTTCTCTTCCTTCCCGATACTTGCTGCTCCTTTTTAACGAACCTCTACGCACCCTTAATCAAGAATTATCGCGAATTCTCGCTTCTTCCATGAACTATGATTATTAGTAGATGATACAAACAGCGATTACGAAGATATGAGTCATTCAGTGACTAATCTAGAGGATATAAAGTTTCAAAGATTACGTACGTTCAAGTTGGCTACCTCCAGTGACCTCTGGTTCAATTTCTCCTCCACTATGGACTTCACTTTCGACACCAATCCTTCCTCGCACGTTTTGTTGGCTTGCCTGATCTCTCGGATGAAATCTGTTACGATTGAAATGTAATTTTTTATACACGAATAAAATCTAAATCCAGTGCCATAAATATTTACCTGATAACATTCCTGGCTGATAATCTGAAGAGCCATTGTATTTACACTGTGCCAGCTTGGCTTTCATGCTGCCTAATTCAGACTTTGTCTCGTTTAGCTCTTTGAACAACTGGCTGTTGCTCTTTTTCAATTCAGTCATCTGAAAAGGATATAATTGTCATTCAAATGTTTAGAATATAAATTGAATTATGTCAAAAAATGCACACCTGTTCAATGAGCGACAGAACCAGTTTATTGCTGCGTCCAATGGTTGTAATAGAGCTTCCACTGTCAATGCTGTCAGGATCTTCGCTCTGGGCAGGAGTTTCTGCAGACCCAAGACCAGGATCCGAGTACCTCCTGTGTTCAGAATTCAATTCATCCCCATTGATGCCATTGTTTTTGTTAGCAGTGGGTGGGAGGCTCGCGTAGTCCCCATTTTGATAGGTAACAGGTATGGGAGAGGCCAGGCCGTTCTCTTGCAGACTCGTGTAACCATTCGCCATGGAATTCATGCTCATGTTCATCGGGTGATTTTGGTTGCAATGCCTCCTGGGTCTGTTGGGTACCGTCCTGATGCCGGAGAATGGCACTGGTTGATACAACCTATACATTGGAGGCAGTGAAACGGGTTCCATGGTGTAGGTCATTGGCATCTGTGCATAACCACACATGCTGGGATCAGACGCCGTTGTGAACAGACGTTGTCCATTGCTGGGAAAGTTGTGCTGCATATTGGACTGCCACAGCATGTGCTGGTGCTCCATGCCAGGTACAATGTCATTGTTTTGACTGTTCTGAACACTGTTCATCCAGGAATTGAACATGCTATTCCTCTTGCTGGACCGTTTCTTGCTCTTCTTGGAATGACTGGTGACATCCTCGCGATACCCTGACTTCGATGCGTCCAATCTGACAGAAATGTACCGTTATCGAATAAATGCATTGCAATAAATTGGAGAAATCGTGTTACATGCCGTGTCTCACCTTTTATCCATTCTTGCAGACGATTCACACCGTGTCAGAGGTTAATCGCGAATCAACACCCGAGGCATACGCGACATGGGGATTTCACGGGACCTTGTTCCGTAACGAGCGTGTTGAAATACTGACGTTTCGATACGCACGAACTTGAAACCAGGTAACTAACGTTACAGCATGAATCCTAGCGATAGCACAGACGAGATATGACCAGGATAGACCTGTCCTCCTATGGGAATTCGTGTAACACGATCTGAAATACCGACGTCGCTTAAAAACCTCGCTTACGCCGGTGATTCCGCGCCTAAAAACGGTAATTCGAAAAACTACGTCGAGAAAAATAATCGGATGGTAGGCGCGGAAAATCTTTCACATCGTTGAAGAAGAATGAATTCAGCGAGATAAAAATATCACTTGTGCGCTATTTTTATAGGATTTTTAATTTTATATCATTGCGCGCTGTGAAAACAATACCGTTAACGCTATCTAACTGCAAATAGTGGAACTAATAAGAGCGAAAACTGCTTCCTCTTGCAAAATAAAAGACTTTTTATGATTTATTTTATTACAAACGATGCAAATCATTTAATAATATCATAGATCACTGAAAACTTTAAAATTGACAATTAGAAAGATTGCATTTTGAATCTTGTTACGTTAGTCAATAATTTTTACTAAAGTTTCAAGTCAAACTTAATACTGGGTTATATTATAAAATAATGATAATTACTTTATTATTTCGCCATGAATTGTTTCATTGATCTACGTGAGAATATTTAAAAATGTTAAAAGTTTAACTCACCTGCAAATTCGTATTCGAATACCGCCTGTAAAAAACGCTTCACGCACGCGCCATAGTATCTTTTTCCAAGTTCTCAAGTGACGTGGCCTCAATGACGGCACAAGTCGTGCTCGTACGGTGAAACTTTCGTCGTATTAATCAAATTATAAAACAATGTCGTGATTATGAGAAGTTGATAGCGAAGTTTATTTGAGAATATTTCCAACTCGTAACCGAGAATTCACAACAATCATACGTTCGTTTACGTAGGTACGTTTAACCTAGTATCACCAGTCATACCTTCACACTTGTCACATATTTGAAAACTGTACGTTTCAGTCGCGTACGATTATCAATAATCGTCGTGTAATTTTCTCTGATTACAGCAACATGACCACTTATGAGGAGTTCATTCAGCAAAATGAAGACCGTGATGGAGTACGTTTCACTTGGAATGTTTGGCCCTCATCACGCATTGATGCCACAAGACTTGTAGTACCATTGGGTACTCTTTACCAACCCATCAAGGAGAGACCAGATCTTCCACCGATACAGTATGATCCTGTTCTTTGTACAAGGTCTACTTGCAGGGCAATTTTAAATCCATTGTGCCAAGTAGACTACCGTGCTAAGTTATGGGTGTGCAACCTTTGCTTTCAGAGGAATCCTGTAAGGCAATCATTTTTATTGCAAATTTAAACCTGCTGAGTTTAGTATGATAAACTTATTCTTTGAAATTTAACATTTTCAGTTTCCTCCACAATATGCTGCTATTTCAGAGCAACATCAACCAGCTGAACTAATTCCAATGTTTTCAACAATTGAATACACTATAATGGTAAATACACATAATATAAAATGAAATGTTTTAATATTCTACTACATCTTCAATTTTATTATTTTTATACAGAGAGCACAATGTTTACCACCCATTTTCTTACTGGTTGTGGACACCTGCATGGATGAGGAGGAACTGGGTTCTCTCAAAGACTCCTTACAAATGTCCCTTTCCTTACTTCCACCCAATGCCCTCATTGGCCTCATTACATTCGGAAGGATGGTCCATGTCCACGAACTGGGCTGCGAAGGATGTAGTACAAGTTACGTTTTCCGTGGTACCAAGGACTTGCAACCAAAGCAAGTTCAAGACATGCTAGGTATAGGTCGACCCATACCCGGGCAAAACCCAAACCAGCAAAGAGGACCCGGTGGACAGCCATTACCGCCCGCTAATCGCTTCCTGCAACCGGTCCATAAGTGTGATATGAGTCTAACGGACCTTCTGGGCGAACTCCAATGCGATCCTTGGCCTGTAGGTCCAGGAAAGCGTCCATTGCGATCCACCGGTGTGGCGTTGGCCGTTGCCACTGGCCTCTTGGAAGCCAGCTACGCCAATACCGGAGCTAGGTAATAACCCTGTTTTATAATTGTAATTACACACTCTAAAGGATCTTCATTTGCAGGATAATGCTGTTCGTTGGCGGACCCTGTTCCCAAGGACCCGGTCAGGTAGTGACGGACGACCTGAGGCAGCCCATTAGGTCGCATCACGACATCCAAAAAGACAACGCCAAGCACATGAAGAAGGCGACCAAGCACTACGATTCCCTCGCTTCGCGGGCCGCGACCAACGGGCACATAATAGACATCTACTCCTGCGCCCTCGACCAGACTGGCTTGCTAGAAATGAGGCAATGCTGCAATTCCACTGGCGGCCACATGGTCATGGGCGACTCCTTTAATTCCTCTTTATTCAAACAAACGTTCCAACGAGTATTCGCTAAGGATAACAAGGGAGACTTGAAAATGGCATTTAACGCGACGTTAGAGGTTAAGACGTCTCGGGAGATCAAGGTCTCCGGAGCGATCGGGCCCTGCGTGTCTCTGGGCGTGAAGGGAGCCAGCGTCGGAGAACAGGAAGTAGGCCTGGGTGGCACGTGTCAGTGGAAATTCTGCTCCCTCACCCCTTCCACCACCACAGCGTTGTTCTTCGAGGTCGTGAACCAACATACTGCGCCAATTCCTCAGGGTGGAAGAGGATGCATTCAGTTTATCACACAGTATCAGCACAGTAGCGGGCAAAGAAGAATCAGAGTCACCACGATTGCAAGAAAGTATGTGACCTGTATATTAAATTAATAGACATTAATTCTGAACTTGAAAATTATGTTTCTGGTCACAGTTGGGCAGACGCATCGACGTCCCTACACCACATAAGCGCAGGATTCGACCAGGAGGCGGCTGCTGTCCTCATGTCGCGCCTGGCGGTCTTCAGAGCAGAGAGCGACGACGGACCGGATGTTCTAAGATGGGTCGACCGTATGCTCATCAGACTAGTCAGTATTCTTAATTAAACGCGCCATTTATTCAAGAACAATGCTAACTTTGAACATATTACAGTGTCAGAAGTTTGGGGAGTACGCAAAGGACGATCCAAACAGTTTCAGACTCGCGGAGAACTTCTCGTTGTATCCTCAGTTCATGTACCATTTACGTAGATCACAATTTCTTCAAGTATTCAATAATTCCCCCGATGAGACTAGTTTTTATAGGTAAGCTGTTTCACCCTTGTCACTTAGCAATTATTGTTAACCTAATTGTCAATTTACAGGCACATGCTAATGCGTGAAGATTTAACAAATTCCCTGATAATGGTCCAACCGATCTTGTACAGTTACGGGTTCAGTGGTCCTCCTGAACCAGTTTTATTGGACACTTCGTCCATCCAACCTGACAGGATTTTACTCATGGATACATTCTTCCAGATACTTATATTCCACGGAGAGGTAACATATTTATTTCATGGATAGTAAATGATAGAATTGCAACGATTGTTTGTTGCTTGCAGACCATTGCCCAGTGGCGCCAACTGAAGTACCAGGACCTGCCAGAATACGAAAACTTCCGACAGTTGTTGGCGGCGCCCGTCGACGACGCCGCTGAAATATTATCCGGAAGGTTTCCTGCGCCCCGGTACATCGATACCGAGCAGGGCGGTTCACAGGCGAGGTTTTTGCTAAGTAAAGTGAATCCGAGTCAGACTCATAATAATATGTACGCCTATGGAGCGGTAAGTAAATTATTATTATTGTTCTTTAATGAGATACAATTCCATTATACAACTGCTCGTGACAATCGTCGGTTAAAGTTCCCTTACATTTGATTTAATATTCATTCTCGACAACGTAAGAGCAAATCAATCATGCGTAACTAATATTTTTTTATGTCACCGTGATCCTGCAACCAGGGGATGCCGATACCCAGTGGGGTGTGTTTTCCATTCATTTGATAATTTTCTTTTTTATATATTTAAATATATATTTGCTTTCATCGCTTCGGATAATTTGTGGGGTAAAATGGTACAGTTGATATCTCTTGTGTAACGTTACGATAAAATATGTATTTTCTTCGTCTTTTAACAGTATTTAAAGTATCTCTAACGGAGAGGTTACAGGAACATACAAGTATTTGGGACGTCCTAACCTATCTTACGTTAACACAGTTTCACGTTTAATGCAAGCATAAATTATTCTACACGTTGTAACATTTTTTCGAATACTGTTGTCACAATTCACTGGTGGTTGGCATCAAGGCATTTTTTGGTCGTCAAATACGCTTTTACAAATTAACTCTTTATTTCGCCGGTTGTGGGACAAGATTTCTCAGCTTTTGTGTTGCTTACACATCGATTGTTGACTTAAACGTCTAATTGATACCTGTTTCGATTTAGGAGAGCGGAGCACCTGTCCTGACTGATGATGTCAGTCTACAAGTATTCATGGAGCATCTGAAAAAGTTGGCTGTATCGTCCACAGCTTAAATTGCAACGACACGAGTTGTCGCCTTGTCGTTTTGTATATGCAAAATTCGGTACTCTGTGATGAGGTATTGGTAGTTGCAGTTTGTTTATAAGGATAAAATAGACATACCGCGAATTAATACATATATATATATATACAAATTATTACACTATCATAACAAAAATATATAATTAATTCAACATAATTCTTTAATTATTTTTGTCTGAAGACCAGATATATAATTTGTGTACAAACAAAATACAAAATATCTTACATATTTTAGACGTATTGGATTCCAATTTTGATTTTTAATGCATCATCCGTAGCATAACTTATTTTTCAGTGATATAAGCAGACCTTGTCACCCTTTTTTGGAAGATTGTAAACATTGTAATAAGTCGTGTAACGAATTAAACATTGTAAAGAGTAGGTTGTCAAAATCTGTAATATCTACGAAATTTATACATTATTAAACATAAAAATGATATACGAGTGTACAAGTATTTTTTTTCTGTTTTTTTTTTCTTTTTTATTAATTAATTCATAGATATTTTCGTAAAGTTTCTAAATAAAATAAAATATGATTCACCTTTCAATACATATCGATATAAATGTTCACACGTTTCCCTTCCTATGCAAAATAAACGAGATTATCTGTGAACAAATTAATGATTACATTTCATATAATCATTTTCGATATAATTTAATACATTTGTCCAACTCATCAGCAAATTGTGCATCAGTAAAGAGAGCAATTAAATGAACTAACTAAGAAACCTTATGGACATTTTTTGTTCAACATCTGTCCGTTCCAGAGCTTTGCAGAACTCTTCAAACGATATCATAGCATCACCATTTTCATCAGCCTCCACTATGGTTCTTTCTGCAATGCTAGTCAACTGCTCTTCGCTAAAGTAAATATGTACATTTATACTTTACATATTAATTAATGAAACTAATGTAATAATACAAGTAATTTTCTTACCTAATATTTGCACCAACCATCATATGCAGTATAGCCAAAAGTTCATCTTTTGATATTAAATCATCATTATCCAAATCATACATTTTAAAAGCAACTAAAAATAACAAATATATTATTTATAGTGTTTGATGAAGTTCTGAATTAGATGATAGAGTACCAGCAACTTACATCTTAGTTTTTCTAGTCTAGAGTTCAATCTATTAGGGCTATTCTTTTTAATGGGTCTAAAGTGAGCCAGCACTTGCATAAACTGTAGGAAATTGACTCTATCATTGCCACTTTCTTCGAAGAAAGCATTCACAATCCTGTCACCCAGGGGGTTTATGGCTAGCTCTGGAATTCTAAGGAAGTCCTCTCTGCTAAGGGTTCCACAGTCCCCCCGATCAAGACTTGTGAAACGACTGTACAAGCGTTCAATCTGGTTTGGAGTAACTGTAATTGCATTAAAATTCTAGTTATTAAACAGAATACTCTTGTTACATTGGTAACTGTGAATAAAATTTGGAAATTGTACTTTGTTATTGAAACACTTACATCCAGTGGCTTCTTGGATTTGCGCAATTTCCTCTTCGCGTAAAAGTAAGCTAGATCTGTTACCCATGTTTTTATTTTAATATAACACTTGAGAAATTTTACAATACACTGAATTTCGATAACAAATAATTTTAACCTAACATAAGTTCACTAATCCATATTTACTATTTTCGAATAAAGCACAGTGGATCTTCCAGACAGGTGACAGCTTAATCATGTGTCAAAGGTAACTGATAAAACGGAAACTTACGGCTGATATACAATGGATAATAAAGAACCTTCGATAGATTTATGTAATATTTTAAATTAGTGTGAAATAAAGAACATTCTTATTTGCAAAGTTCTTGTACCTAATTCTGCTCATTAATTATTAATATCATGCTGGAAAGAACTATCTAGAACCTCTAAAGTTAAAAGATTTTCACCACTGTATTCCCTATCGCTTTCATTACATATTTTGGGATATACAGGGTGTCCCAGAACTCCTGTAGGAGCCGTAAATGGAGGATAGCTGAGACTATTCTGAACAACAATTTTCTTTGCAAAAATATCGGATGGGGCTTCGTTTTGGAATTATTAAGCAAAAACACTGATCAATCAGAGCGCGTCTCGGGCGCGCGCTCAGTACTGTCAGTGTAGCGTCGAGCCTAGTCGCCCCGGGACAAGCGCCTCGGTAGAACAAGAAGCGTTAAGTCCTGGGATCATCTAATTTGAATAGTAGAAAGATAAAACATTGTATTATTATAAAATAATGAATTTAATATCGTTCAAGCTTTATTTTTCAATTGTTTTAAAGAGCAACTGAGGACGGTACATTGTCGAGGAAACTTTATCCAATAGAAGAGATAGGTACGAATTTTGAAATAAAAATTTTGTAATTATAGTGTAGAGGTATTCACCAGTTAGAACACCTAAATGATTAGGGTTTTTAATGCTAATTTTAAGAAAATTTGTGTATTACAGGAGACTGCATCGAAATTGCAGTGAAATTAATATCGAAATGGCACAAACCCTCGAACACGTCAAGCATTAACAGAATAAGAAATGGAAGGATATAACTTGTAATTACCATTAGGAATTATAATTGACCATAATTAATTGAAATTTGTTGAGATTAAAATACTGAAACAAATGTTAAATATACCATTTTTATAGCACTGTTATATTAAGAGAAATATATACTCCCCGTTGTATTTTCTTCATTTTGCAAGAACTAAATGATAAAAAATACTTAAATTGTTTATATTTAATGATTTTTTTCATTAAAATCGTTGTATTTTGCATAAATAATTAAAAATTAAAAAATATTTTTAAATTTTTACCTCTAGCGCCATCTCTTCGAAAAGTGCTGAAACTGCTCAAAAATTGACAGGAATCTGCCGTACCTACAATGATTATTTTTTAAGAAAATAATTTTTTGCTGTTTTCGCGTGTTTGAAGCATCTAATCGCTTCTATTTTACACTAATTATCGATTCCAATTGTCCGATTAATCCTAGAAGCCCAAAATATTGAAATATTAAAGATTAAATCGCACATTGAGAGAGTGAGAGGTGAGATTGGCGGACTAGTGTTCACTCTCTCGCACATTGTGGGAGTGAGAGGTCCGAGCATCTAGTCTCTCACTCTCTCTACGCCAAACTCGCGCCTGCGCACAACACCAATGTGCGAGAGAGTGAACACTAGTCCGCCAATCTCACCTCTCACTCTCTCAATGTGCAATTTAATCTTTAATATTTCAATATTTCGGGCTTCTAGGATTAATCGGACAATTGGAATCGATAATTAGTGTAAAATAGAAGCGATTAGATGCTTCAAACACGCGAAAACAGCAAAAAATTATTTTCTTAAAAAATAATCATTGTAGGTACGGCAGATTCCTGTCAATTTTTGGGCAGTTTCAGCACTTTTCGAAGAGATGGCGCTAGAGGTAAAAAATATAAATATTTTAAAAATTGTAAAAATAATAAAAAATAGAGCTTGTACGGTGACAAATTGATACTTTTATGATAATATAAAGTTTCCCCTTCCTTTAGTTCAAATTTGGTGATCCTAGAACATCATTTAATTATATAAATCGATATAAACCTGCGCTTGATTACGAGACTCGAAGACTACATTTCAGAGCCTTTATTTATTATTTTCTTGCTTTATCGCGATTGTTAATTAATTAGAAACGTTCATGGTACTAAAAAGCTGCATTTATTCAATAAACTACATGATTCATACATTCAGCTTTACAATAGTTATTATATTATTTGTAACTAACGTTTACAATTGTAATTTTGCGAGATCGCTGTGGAGGGAGTGGGAGGTCCGATCGGCGGCCGAGTATTGCTCTCTCGCTCGTACAGTGACGCGGAGAGAGTGAGAGGTAAGATGCTCATTATACTCCTCTCTCTCGCATTTACATTGATGCAGGGGAAGTGAGAGGTCCGATCGTCAGACGAGTTTTCTCTCCCTCTTACGCATTAGCGTACTGCGTTGGCTTGGTGCGAGTGAGAGGGGTGACGCTCTCGCGGAGTCTTTTAGTCGTTGCGTTACAATAATTAATAGTATGAGTTATTCGAGGTTCAGACTATTGTAGATCGGTTTTTCGTGTTCGAAAATGTAAAATTCGATACCAAATTAGCCAGTGCTTCTACGTTTTCTATTATTCATTAATGGTCGGGTAGTTACGTTCATCCCTTTTGTGTGAGGTTATGACTAAGTCCCTGAAATTTTATGTACAAGCTGTCTTAGTTTAATGATACATAACTAGATAAATACAATTTTGCAAACTCGAGATTCTTGGTTTCTGAGTCTAGTTTCATTTTACCAATAAACAATAGGAAGGATTTAACTACTGAGAGTAAACATAATCCATCGAATTCAAATCTCATTGAAAATGATCACTTTTGTCCTATCGTATGTAAGTATATAGTATTATAATTTTATTCAAGTAGTTAATAATAATGTATTTTGCTGTGTTGCAGATTAGAAGATGTATTTGTTATACATTTCTACGCCACATAAGCTGCACATTAACATCATTAAATCAACGGGAAACTTCCTGGCAGATTCTCAGATATCAGTTTTCTGTCATTTTTGGAATTGGACACTACTAAAATTTCAAGAAATGGCACGAAGAATACTTCCTGTCACATCATGTTCTCCTACTACAAATCTGCAAACTTGAGATCCTTGGATTCTGAGTCTAATTTCATTTTACCAATAAACAATGGAAAGGATTTATCTACGGAGAGTAAACTGTTCTTCAATAGTTATACTGAATATATAAGTACATATTTAATTGTAGAATGTATTTATTTTATAAGAATATTGTAATTCGCTTAAGCTATATCTTAAATAATTATAAAAATATGTTGTATGTAAAAATACTGATATGCAAGTTTTACAATTTGTAATTATAAGTGCGTTAAAGTTAAGAATCTAATATTTAAGTAAGTTTTACAGTTAGTAGTTATAAGTGCGTTAGAATTAACAATGTAACATTTATGTAGCATGTATAATTGAAAGAATTTTCAATAAACATAGAATTAAACTAAAGCAATTGTTTATTCATTTATATATCTAACTTCCCTTATCCAATCCTTAAAAAATTTCACTTAAAAAGGGAGACTCCTAAAAATTTCCCACTCCTAAAATCAGAATCTTGACATAAGAAGTTTGTATCAGGAGAATATGATGTGCCAGGAGGTATTCTTCGTGCCACTTCCCAGAATTTTAGTGACGTCGAATTCCAGGAATTTCCGGGAACTTGGACTCAGAAACCAAGGATTTAATTAATAATCGGAACTTAGATACCTGTTGCATCAATTCTATAACAAATCCGATTATAAATTTAAGTTGTATTGATAGTGTGCAAAATTACAATTGTAAACGTTAGTTGTAAATAATTTAATAACTATTCTGAAGCTCAATGTATAATAAATCATTTAGTTTATTGAATAAATGCAGATTTTCAAAAATAACCCAGAACTTGTTTATTTATTTAAATAAACCTCTCTTGATATCCTTATCCCATAAATAATTTCAGAAAATAATGAAAATTAACAATAGCAAATCGAAGACTATAAAATTTAAATTCACAGAATTTCGGATCCCGAAATTGTATCAGGAGAACATGATGTGCCAGGAGGTATTCTTCGTGCCACTTCCCAGAATTTTAGTGACGTCGAATTCCAGGAATTTCCGGGAACTTGGACTCAGAAACCAAGGATTTAATTAATAATCGGAACTTAGATACCTGTTGCATCAATTCTATAACAAATCCGATTATAAATTTAAGTTGTATAGATAGTGTGCAAAATTACAATTGTAAACGTTAGTTGTAAATAATTTAATAACTATTCTGAAGCTCAATGTATAATAAATCATTTAGTTTATTGAATAAATGCAGATTTTCAAAAACAACCCAGAACTCGTTTATTTATTTAAATAAACCTCTCTTGATATCCTTATCCCATAAATAATTTCAGAAAATAATGAAAATTAACAATAGCAAATCGAAGACTATAAAATTTAAATTCACAGAATTTCGGATCCCGAAATTGTATCAGGAGAACATGATGTGCCAGGAGGTATTCTTCGTGCCACTTCCCAGAATTTTAGTGACGTCGAATTCCAGGAATTTCCGGGAACTTGGACTCAGAAACCAAGGATTTAATTAATAATCGGAACTTAGATACCTGTTGCATCAATTCTACAACAAATCCGATTATAAATTTAAGTTGTATAGATAGTGTGCAAAATTACAATTGTAAACGTTAGTTGTAAATAATTTAATAACTATTCTGAAGCTCAATGTATAATAAATCATTTAGTTTATTGAATAAATGCAGATTTTCAAAAATAACCCAGAACTCGTTTATTTATTTAAATAAACCTCTCTTGATATCCTTATCCCATAAATAATTTCAGAAAATAATGAAAATTAACAATAGCAAATCGAAGACTATAAAATTTAAATTTACAGAATTTCGGATCCCGAAATTGTATCAGGAGAACATGATGTGCCAGGAGGTATTCTTCGTGCCACTTCCCAGAATTTTAGTGACGTCGAATTCCAGGAATTTCCGGGAACTTGGACTCAGAAACCAAGGATTTAATTAATAATCGGAACTTAGATACCTGTTGCATCAATTCTATAACAAATCCGATTATAAATTTAAGTTGTATAGATAGTGTGCAAAATTACAATTGTAAACGTTAGTTGTAAATAATTTAATAACTATTCTGAAGCTCAATGTATAATAAATCATTTAGTTTATTGAATAAATGCAGATTTTCAAAAATAACCCAGAATTCGTTTATTTATTTAAATAAACCTCTCTTGATATCCTTATCCCATAAATAATTTCAGAAAATAATGAAAATTAACAATAGCAAATCGAAGACTATAAAATTTAAATTCACAGAATTTCGGATCCCGAAATTGTATCAGGAGAACATGATGTGCCAGGAGGTATTCTTCGTGCCACTTCCCAGAATTTTAGTGACGTCGAATTCCAGGAATTTCCGGGAACTTGGACTCAGAAACCAAGGATTTAATTAATAATCGGAACTTAGATACCTGTTGCATCAATTCTATAACAAATCCGATTATAAATTTAAGTTGTATAGATAGTGTGCAAAATTACAATTGTAAACGTTAGTTGTAAATAATTTAATAACTATTCTGAAGCTCAATGTATAATAAATCATTTAGTTTATTGAATAAATGCAGATTTTCAAAAATAACCCAGAACTCGTTTATTTATTTAAATAAACCTCTCTTGATATCCTTATCCCATAAATAATTTCAGAAAATAATGAAAATTAACAATAGCAAATCGAAGACTATAAAATTTAAATTCACAGAATTTCGGATCCCGAAATTGTATCAGGAGAACATGATGTGCCAGGAGGTATTCTTCGTGCCACTTCCCAGAATTTTAGTGACGTCGAATTCCAGGAATTTCCGGGAACTTGGACTCAGAAACCAAGGATTTAATTAATAATCGGAACTTAGATACCTGTTGCATCAATTCTATAACAAATCCGATTATAAATTTAAGTTGTATAGATAGTGTGCAAAATTACAATTGTAAACGTTAGTTGTAAATAATTTAATAACTATTCTGAAGCTCAATGTATAATAAATCATTTAGTTTATTGAATAAATGCAGATTTTCAAAAATAACCCAGAATTCGTTTATTTATTTAAATAAACCTCTCTTGATATCCTTATCCCATAAATAATTTCAGAAAATAATGAAAATTAACAATAGCAAATCGAAGACTATAAAATTTAAATTCACAGAATTTCGGATCCCGAAATTGTATCAGGAGAACATGATGTGCCAGGAGGTATTCTTCGTGCCACTTCCCAGAATTTTAGTGACGTCGAATTCCAGGAATTTCCGGGAACTTGGACTCAGAAACCAAGGATTTAATTAATAATCGGAACTTAGATACCTGTTGCATCAATTCTATAACAAATCCGATTATAAATTTAAGTTGTATAGATAGTGTGCAAAATTACAATTGTAAACGTTAGTTGTAAATAATTTAATAACTATTCTGAAGCTCAATGTATAATAAATCATTTAGTTTATTGAATAAATGCAGATTTTCAAAAATAACCCAGAACTCGTTTATTTATTTAAATAAACCTCTCTTGATATCCTTATCCCATAAATAATTTCAGAAAATAATGAAAATTAACAATAGCAAATCGAAGACTATAAAATTTAAATTCACAGAATTTCGGATCCCGAAATTGTATCAGGAGAACATGATGTGCCAGGAGGTATTCTTCGTGCCACTTCCCAGAATTTTAGTGACGTCGAATTCCAGGAATTTCCGGGAACTTGGACTCAGAAACCAAGGATTTAATTAATAATCGGAACTTAGATACCTGTTGCATCAATTCTATAACAAATCCGATTATAAATTTAAGTTGTATAGATAGTGTGCAAAATTACAATTGTAAACGTTAGTTGTAAATAATTTAATAACTATTCTGAAGCTCAATGTATAATAAATCATTTAGTTTATTGAATAAATGCAGATTTTCAAAAATAACCCAGAACTCGTTTATTTATTTAAATAAACCTCTCTTGATATCCTTATCCCATAAATAATTTCAGAAAATAATGAAAATTAACAATAGCAAATCGAAGACTATAAAATTTAAATTCACAGAATTTCGGATCCCGAAATTGTATCAGGAGAACATGATGTGCCAGGAGGTATTCTTCGTGCCACTTCCCAGAATTTTAGTGACGTCGAATTCCAGGAATTTCCGGGAACTTGGACTCAGAAACCAAGGATTTAATTAATAATCGGAACTTAGATACCTGTTGCATCAATTCTATAACAAATCCGATTATAAATTTAAGTTGTATAGATAGTGTGCAAAATTACAATTGTAAACGTTAGTTGTAAATAATTTAATAACTATTCTGAAGCTCAATGTATAATAAATCATTTAGTTTATTGAATAAATGCAGATTTTCAAAAATAACCCAGAACTCGTTTATTTATTTAAATAAACCTCTCTTGATATCCTTATCCCATAAATAATTTCAGAAAATAATGAAAATTAACAATAGCAAATCGAAGACTATAAAATTTAAATTCACAGAATTTCGGATCCCGAAATTGTATCAGGAGAACATGATGTGCCAGGAGGTATTCTTCGTGCCACTTCCCAGAATTTTAGTGACGTCGAATTCCAGGAATTTCCGGGAACTTGGACTCAGAAACCAAGGATTTAATTAATAATCGGAACTTAGATACCTGTTGCATCAATTCTATAACAAATCCGATTATAAATTTAAGTTGTATAGATAGTGTGCAAAATTACAATTGTAAACGTTAGTTGTAAATAATTTAATAACTATTCTGAAGCTCAATGTATAATAAATCATTTAGTTTATTGAATAAATGCAGATTTTCAAAAATAACCCAGAACTCGTTTATTTATTTAAATAAACCTCTCTTGATATCCTTATCCCATAAATAATTTCAGAAAATAATGAAAATTAACAATAGCAAATCGAAGACTATAAAATTTAAATTCACAGAATTTCGGATCCCGAAATTGTATCAGGAGAACATGATGTGCCAGGAGGTATTCTTCGTGCCACTTCCCAGAATTTTAGTGACGTCGAATTCCAGGAATTTCCGGGAACTTGGACTCAGAAACCAAGGATTTAATTAATAATCGGAACTTAGATACCTGTTGCATCAATTCTATAACAAATCCGATTATAAATTTAAGTTGTATAGATAGTGTGCAAAATTACAATTGTAAACGTTAGTTGTAAATAATTTAATAACTATTCTGAAGCTCAATGTATAATAAATCATTTAGTTTATTGAATAAATGCAGATTTTCAAAAATAACCCAGAACTCGTTTATTTATTTAAATAAACCTCTCTTGATATCCTTATCCCATAAATAATTTCAGAAAATAATGAAAATTAACAATAGCAAATCGAAGACTATAAAATTTAAATTCACAGAATTTCGGATCCCGAAATTGTATCAGGAGAACATGATGTGCCAGGAGGTATTCTTCGTGCCACTTCCCAGAATTTTAGTGACGTCGAATTCCAGGAATTTCCGGGAACTTGGACTCAGAAACCAAGGATTTAATTAATAATCGGAACTTAGATACCTGTTGCATCAATTCTATAACAAATCCGATTATAAATTTAAGTTGTATAGATAGTGTGCAAAATTACAATTGTAAACGTTAGTTGTAAATAATTTAATAACTATTCTGAAGCTCAATGTATAATAAATCATTTAGTTTATTGAATAAATGCAGATTTTCAAAAATAACCCAGAACTCGTTTATTTATTTAAATAAACCTCTCTTGATATCCTTATCCCATAAATAATTTCAGAAAATAATGAAAATTAACAATAGCAAATCGAAGACTATAAAATTTAAATTCACAGAATTTCGGATCCCGAAATTGTATCAGGAGAACATGATGTGCCAGGAGGTATTCTTCGTGCCACTTCCCAGAATTTTAGTGACGTCGAATTCCAGGAATTTCCGGGAACTTGGACTCAGAAACCAAGGATTTAATTAATAATCGGAACTTAGATACCTGTTGCATCAATTCTATAACAAATCCGATTATAAATTTAAGTTGTATAGATAGTGTGCAAAATTACAATTGTAAACGTTAGTTGTAAATAATTTAATAACTATTCTGAAGCTCAATGTATAATAAATCATTTAGTTTATTGAATAAATGCAGATTTTCAAAAATAACCCAGAACTCGTTTATTTATTTAAATAAACCTCTCTTGATATCCTTATCCCATAAATAATTTCAGAAAATAATGAAAATTAACAATAGCAAATCGAAGACTATAAAATTTAAATTCACAGAATTTCGGATCCCGAAATTGTATCAGGAGAACATGATGTGCCAGGAGGTATTCTTCGTGCCACTTCCCAGAATTTTAGTGACGTCGAATTCCAGGAATTTCCGGGAACTTGGACTCAGAAACCAAGGATTTAATTAATAATCGGAACTTAGATACCTGTTGCATCAATTCTATAACAAATCCGATTATAAATTTAAGTTGTATAGATAGTGTGCAAAATTACAATTGTAAACGTTAGTTGTAAATAATTTAATAACTATTCTGAAGCTCAATGTATAATAAATCATTTAGTTTATTGAATAAATGCAGATTTTCAAAAATAACCCAGAACTCGTTTATTTATTTAAATAAACCTCTCTTGATATCCTTATCCCATAAATAATTTCAGAAAATAATGAAAATTAACAATAGCAAATCGAAGACTATAAAATTTAAATTCACAGAATTTCGGATCCCGAAATTGTATCAGGAGAACATGATGTGCCAGGAGTTATTCTTCGTGCCACTTCCCAGAATTTTAGTGACGTCGAAATTCCAGGAATTCCTGGAAACCGTTTGTACCGAATTTTGTTCTTCTCTGTATCAAACCGATATTTTTCGTTTCTTTTTCTACTTTTGTATTTCGAAACTTCTGTTTAATGTTTTTCTACATTATTTCTTGCTTTTTATGTGAAATTTTGTAAGGGCTGGATAAGGGAGTTAGGTTTATAAATGAATAAACAATTGCTTTAGTTTAACTCTATGTTTATTGAAAATTCTTTCAATTATACATGTTACATAAATGTTACATTGTTAATTCTAACGCACTTATAACTACTAACTGTAAAACTTACTAAAATATTACATTCTTAACATTAATGCACTTATAATTACAAATTGTAAAATTTACTTAAATATTACATTCACAATTCTAACGCACTTATAACTACTAACTGTAAAACTTACTTAAATATTACATTCTTAACTTTAATGCACTTATAATTACAAATTGTAAAATTTGCTTAAATATTACATTCACAATTCTAACGCACTTATAACTACTAACTGTAAAACTTACTTAAATATTACATTCTTAACTTTAATGCACTTATAATTACAAATTGTAAAATTTGCTTAAATATTACATTCACAATTCTAACGCACTTATAACTACTAACTGTAAAACTTACTTAAATATTACATTCTTAACTTTAACGCACTTATAATTACAAATTGTAAAATTTGCTTAAATATTACATTCTTAATTTTAATGCACTTATAATTACAAATTGTAAAATTTGCTTAAATATTACATTCACAATTCTAACGCACTTATAACTACTAACTGTAAAACTTACTTAAATATTAGATTCTTAACTTTAACGCACTTATAATTACAAATTGTAAAACTTGCATATCAGTATTTTTACATACAACATATTTTTATAATTATTTAAGATATAGCTTAAGCGAATTACAATATTCTTATAAAATAAATACATTCTACAATTAAATATGTACTTATATATTCAGTATAACTATTGAAGAACAGTTTACTCTCTGCAGATAAATCCTTTCCATTGTTTATTGGTAAAATGAAATTAGACTCATTGTCAGAAACCAAGGATCTCAAGTTTGCAGATTTGTATTAGGAGAACATGATGTGACAGGAAGTATTCTTCGTGCCATTTCTTGAAATTTTAGTAGTGTCCAATTCCAAAAATTACGGAACACTGATATCTGAGAATCTGCCAGGAAGTTTCCCATTGATTTAATGATGTTAATGTACAGCTTATGTGGCGTAGAAATGTATAACAAATACATCTTCTAATCTGCAACACAGCAAAATACATTATTATTAACTACTTGAATAAAATTATAATACTTTATACTTACATACGATATAACAAAATTGATCATTTTCAATCAGGTTTGAATTTGATAGTTTATGTTTACTCTCAGTAGATAAATCCTTCCCATCGTTTATTGGTAAAATGAAACTAGACTCAGAAACCAAGGATCTCGAGTTTGCAAAATTGTATTTATCTAGTTATGTATCATTAAACTAAGGCAGCTTGTACATAAAATTACAGGGACTTCGTCATAACCTCACACAAAAGGGATGAACGTAAATACCCGACCATTAATGAATAATAGAAAACGTAGAAGCACTGGCTAATTTGGTATCGAATTTTACATTTTCGAACACGAAAAACCGATCTACAATAGTCTGAACCTCGAATAACTCATACTATTAATTACTGCAACGCAACAATTAAAGGACTCCGCGAGAGCGTCACACCAAGCAACGCAGTATGCTAATGCGTAAGAGGGAGAGAACACTAGTCCGCCAATCTCACCTCTCACTCTCTCAATGTGCGAGTGAGAGCACCGAGGATCTAGTCTCTCACTCCCTCTACGCCAAACTCGCGCCTGCGCACAACACCAATGTGCGAGAGAGTGAACACTAGTCCGCCATTCGGACCTCTCACTCCCACAATGTGCGAGAGAGTGAACACTAGTCCGCCAATCTCACCTCTCACTCTCTCAATGTACGAGTGAGAGCACCGAGGATCTAGTCTCTCACTCCCTCTACGCCAAACTCGCGCCTGCGCACAACACCAATGTGCGAGAGAGTGAACACTAGTCCGCCGATCTCACCTCTCACTCCCTCAATGTGCGAGAGAGTGAACACTAGTCCGCGTGTCGGACCTCTCACTCCCTCAATGTGCGAGGGAGAGAACACTAGTCCGCGTGTCGGACCTCTCACTCCCTCAATGTGCGAGGGAGAGAACACTAGTCCGCGTATCGGACCTCTCACTCCCTCAATGTGCGAGGAAGAGAACACTAGTCCGCGTGTCGGACCTCTCACTCCTTCCGCGTCAATAGTTCTACGAGCTGATGGACCGCGGAACTATTGTCATTTCCAACATGGCGGCTCTGTTTTCGGCAATAGTTCTGCGAGCTAATGGACCGCGGAACTATTGTCATTTTCAACATGACGCAGCTGTTGTCCATCTCGTATAAAAATGAGAAAAATGTTATTTTCACAATTATTGAGAAATTATTGATACATAAAGATAAAAGTCATGTCTAAAAACACCGTCTACATTTTGGTATCGAATTTTACATTTTCGAACACGAAAAACCGATCTACAATAGTCTGAACCTCGAATAACTCATACTATTAATTATTGTAACGCAACGATTAAAAGACTCCGCGAGAGCGTCACCCCTCTCACTCGCACCAAGCCAACGCAGTACGCTAATGCGTAAGAGGGAGAGAAAACTCGTCTGACGATCGGACCTCTCACTTCCCCTGCATCAATGTAAATGCGAGAGGGAGGAGTATAATGAGCATCTTACCTCTCACTCTCTCCGCGTCACTGTACGAGCGAGAGAGCAATACTCGGCCGCCAATCGGACCTCCCACTCCATCCACAGCAATCTCGCAAAATTACAATTGTAAACGTTAGTTATAAATAATATAATAACTATTGTAAAGCTGAATGTATGAATCATGTAGTTTATTGTGGGAGTGAGAGGTCCGAGCATCTAGTCTCTCACTCTCTCTACGCCAAACTCGCGCCTGCGCACAACACCAATGTGCGAGAGAGTGAACACTAGTCCGCCAATCTCACCTCTCACTCTCTCAATGTGCGATTTAATCTTTAATATTTCAATATTTCGGGCTTCTAGGATTAATCGGACAATTGGAATCGATAATTAGTGTAAAATAGAAGCGATTAGATGCTTCAAACACGCGAAAACAGCAAAAAATTATTTTCTTAAAAAATAATCATTGTAGGTACGGCAGATTCCTGTCAATTTTTGGGCAGTTTCAGCACTTTTCGAAGAGATGGCGCTAGAGGTAAAAAATATAAATATTTTAAAAATTGTAAAAATAATAAAAAATAGAGCTTGTACGGTGACAAATTGATACTTTTATGATAATATAAAGTTTCCCCTTCCTTTAGTTCAAATTTGGTGATCCTAGAACATCATTTAAGTATATAAATCGATATAAACCTGCGCTTGATTACGAGACTCGAAGACTACATTTCAGAGGCTTTATTTATTATTTTCTTGCTTTATCGCGATTGTTAACTAATTAGAAACGTTCATGGTACGTTCATGGAGATCACTAGTAGCATTTTTCTTATAGAATTTTGAACGTAGAACACGATGCAGGTGCCAGTAAACTTAAAAAGTGGCTCATTTTTTGAAAAAACGCGATTTTCTGTTTCGTTAATTCCGCAGCTCGCCACTAGATGACGCCATTAGTAACGTTTTTGAAGCGTACCACATAAAATTAAAAAAATAATTAAAAATAATGCTTGTATTGTATTAAAATGATTATTTTATAATAATATAATGTTTCCTCTTGCTCCTATTCAAATTAGGCACTCAAGAGAAGTGTAGATTGATAAAAATCTACAATTAATAAGGCTGTCCCTTCTTTGAAGGATTATAGGTTTTTAAGTATTCATTATAAAACTGAAAATACTGCAGAATGCTTTGATTTGAATTTACAAGTATATTGCTGTTGGATAAATAATTTATATAATGCAATGTTTTATTTATTGAATTTGAATGATTTCGAGTTCGCGCTGCTACAGTTCGATTGCAACGTCAGTGGTTAGGAAGTGACGTGCTTACAGCACAGTGTCCACGTAGCGCTTCAACTTCTGACGAGCGCAGTTTTTCGTACGTCAAATAACACTTTGTGAAACGTCCTCCGATCGTACGCAACGTGAGTACCGTATTATTGTGAATATTCCTTCCAATTTCTACCAGTGAAACTAAAAGAAAACCGTATTAACAAAATAATCAACGTTCGTTGTAACCTACAATTTATTTTCTGTTATTTCGGTTTAAAATTAAACTTGTATATAGGTTAACAATACAACATATAATTTGTATACCGTGTTGTAACTGTGATAATATGTAATTTTGCACACTACCCGTGCAAACTATTACATCGATTCTGTTCAAAATTGCGTATAATTACATATGAAACATTATAAATGTTGATTTCAGTTTCACGAGCGCAATGGACCAAGTGAAAAAGCTTACAGAACCCGGACGTCAATTTGCAAAAGACAGTATTCGTCTCATCAAAAGATGTACAAAACCTGACAGAAAGGGTAATTATTCAATGAATTTGAATAGCACATAATTGTATAACTTTTAACTTATTGTATGATGTTTTTTAGAATTTCAGAAAATCGCTATTGCCACAGCAATAGGTTTCTGTATAATGGGTTTCATAGGATTCTTTGTTAAATTAATCCATATTCCAATTAATAACATCATTGTGTAAGTATCCTAAATCCATATGCAATTTATAATTATTCTTGTTTCTATACTTATTTGATTGTTTATATTTTTCAGGGGTTCATAAGACCATGTTGAATAGGTACAAATGAAATTTAATAAGATTATTCCCCTTGTTCTCCATCAATACATCCTTATTTATAAGATAAAAGTTATGTGTTCTATTTTTAATTGATTGCGATTGAGGTATGTGAATCTGTGTGCATAATATTAATAACAAATTTTATAATAAAATGTGTGTGTAATATGTACTTGTCCCTTTCATTTCAAGCCTTATTCGATCAAGAACAACAAGTAAATATTAGTTATTGAAGGCACTTTTATTTAAAGAATAAAATTTTCCCTTAGGTTACAAACGATAAAATTTTGTCAGCCATTTTTCTACTTTTGATTCAATGCATTTCTCCTAGGGGAAAAATAGCTGTCGCATGGACATCCATGGCCAGGTACTCAGTAATAAAAGACGATAGTACGATTTTGTTACAACGAATAAAATCTTATATACTGTTTGCTACGTTTTTCCTTGTTAAAGTTATTTTGCACTTATCCTCTAGAAAGACTTTTTTAATACATTTTTCGCTAATAAAGTAACGAACCTAAAAGCCAGATACCATAAAATGACTGTATCTGGTGATTTTAATTAATGGCAGTATATATTGGATAGCAAACGTAATTATATCAAACTACACTTTACTTTGTTTTTAATAAAAACAATTCAATTTTTCTCTGTGATTTTTGATCGTTCAAAATGGTTCTCATTAAAAAGAAAAACAAAAAAATGCAATACTTTCAAACAGTCTGCAGATTAGTGATAAAAAAAATGAAGAAGATCGAATCAGTGATCGCTCAATATAACTGCGTGTGATAGATCCAATACTTAAGATTGTTTAGTACGTCGATAACATTAAATTTCACCGTGTACGGATTTGTTTCCTCTCGATATCTCAACAATAGAAAAAGATTCGTATATAAATATAAACTCTCGATAAGTCTGATATACTATTTCATGAACGTTGCATTAGTAAATAGACATCGATGATATACATATATATATATATACGCTTAACATGTGTATTAAACTATTAAATACTCTCTTCAGGCAACTTAATAAAATTTATATAAAAAAAAAAGCATATATATATATATATAGCACCACACGTGGGGTAATTGACGCACGTGTTGATATTCGTTCTACGAGTTGTTTTTTAAAAATAAAAAGAAACAAACATCCCCGTTAAATGGACGCTCATAATCTCGTGAAGAAGAACAAGAGGAAGACTTTGTCTCACTTCCCTAGAAGTGCAAGAAAAATCTTCTCCTTCGTTAGATCAACTGGCGGTAACATTCCGTAGATGAAGAAGCACTTTTTTTAGTCCTTGGACTCGAAGGCGTGTTTTCGCTATTATAAATTGTATCGCATTCGGCTAAGTATTAAACTAGCTTCTGTAAATTGCAAAAAAAAAACAACGCTTAAGCGTAGCCCGAGGTGCGCTCGCAAATCTTAATTGTTCTTTATAAAATTGTAACTCTTTCTGATTTTGATGCTTCTGATGGTTCTTTGGCATTGCTCTGCGTAACCAAATTTATCCCTAATCGTATAAGAATTGACAAAATAATTTCGTTTAACGCAAACGCACCAGGGGAGGGTAACTACCCACAAAGTTGAGGTATGTCGTTCGGTTGTTGTCATTAATCGTCATGTATGTACTTGTACGTGTTTGTTTAATTGTTAACAGTGGAACTAGCGACGAGAATGAAACAAACAAAGGAGGAAAGGTGTACTTGTCCTGATCTTGATAAATTTTGCTATTTAACACTTTGATAATGAAATATTAGAATATTAAAAATTATAGATAATTAAATTTGTAGTAGCCACAATATAGCGATCAAAGTGTTATCCTGCACCGTAGTTCCAGCGTTAATGGCGCGTGTACGTGTACGTGTGCGTGTCTGCGAGTGTAAATACATAACATATATCCGTAGAAAATATGCACATTTATAATATTTAAATATCGTTCGATTATTCGTATAATTATAAGTATCCTTTGAACGCGTTTCATAACCGCGCCGCGATGTCAGAAGACTTACGAGTTACATACTTGGTTTCTCACTTGGTGAACCGAGAAGCGTGTGTGAAAAATCAAGTGACGGCAAACTGCAAGAGACTGTCTCGATTCTCTCATAAAATAACCGTAACCGTATTTGCGACGCTCGATCGAATAACAAATTTCAACCCAAACACTTACATACTATGTTCGTTCAACATAAATAAAAGTAAATAACATGGAGAAGCCAATGTTCACCAATTTTCGGTACCTCGAGCGCCGCAAAGACGATTGGCTCCGCCTTACATTAATCAATTACAATTAATTATACCTTAGAATGTCACAGTACTTATGTTCAAGGAATTGGTTACTTATTCTCAAGAAGGGTTACTTTCAAGGAATGTCTTCAAGCGTTCAACGTCGAACGTTTTCGAGTATAAAGGATCGTGTTAAAAAAAGAAGAAGATGAAGGGCATAGAAGAAGAAACGGGAGCGCACGATAATCAACTTACGAGCTAGGAGACTTGACAGAGGAAGGAAGTGTCCAGGAAGTCCGGTTTATCGGCGGCGACAAATGGGGATCACAATTCGCGTTATTCTCGTGTCTTCTTGGAATGCATACGAGCGTCGAACGATGTTTGACCATCGACAAATATCATGCCTGGCAGTTTCTGCGGCCGGTAAACCGGACGTCCTTGGGGAATCGCGAGGGCAGGCGGTTCGAGGTCGATAAAGCTACGTTAAACCGTGCAACCGGTGTCCGTGGTGGGCACGTAGGGGCTCTCCTGTCGATAGAAGTCGCCCTCGTACTCCTCCACCTTCACAGGATACTCCGTCACACAGTTCTGAGGCTGATTCAAAGCCGGTGGTGGTTGCACGAAGTTCTCCTGATAACTGGGCAACTGCAACGGCTCCGCGTACTGCTGGTAGGTGTCGTTGCCGGTCTGCTTCAGACAGGTAGGCCTGTGGAAGCTCAGCATGTCCACCAGCCTGCGCCTCTGCGTCTCCAGCTCCTGGATCTGAGACTTCAGGTCGTGATTCTGCGTCTCCAGGATCTCTGACTCCTTCACTAGGATCACGGTCTTCTCGCGTTTCTTTAGCCTGCACTTCGTGGCCGCGATCTTGTTCCGCTCGCGTCTTCTCCGGCGCCTCTCCTCGTCCTCAGGCGTCAGCTGCAAGAAGCGTGGATTCTTTGATGGTTGCTCGATGGATGAGTACCAGAATAATGCCTGACGGTTAACAGAATCGTTGTCGAGGAATGTATTCGCAAATTAATTAGAGAATTGTTTGGGGTCGTAGATAAATTGTTATCGATCGCATAATTTGGGGTAGATTGTATAGTTACATTTGAAGTTACGGAATTATTGTATCTGCTCTAATTAGATTTGGACTGAAGGGGTACCAGAGGGCTGGGGAAGCTCGTGAAATCGATGGGACGGTGACTTACAGCTGAAATCGACCGACATCACAACCGCTTTATCGTTTTAACGAGAACAGTATGTGACTTGATTTCTTACTCCACTGCGGTTGTTGTTGTTCCCGGCCTCGTCCTCTTCCTCGTCGTCGGCGCTGCCGTCCTCCTTCTTCGTCTTCTTCTTGGTGTCATCACCGCTACCGTTCGCTCGTCTCTTTGTTTGTAGCGTCAACTTCAACCCTGTAATATTCACCCTTAATTAATTACAAGAAAAAAATTTGAACGAAATTGAACATGATAATAAAAATATGGCTCTGGGTACAGATTACATTGCTACGTTTGTTACATTGTTTCGTATAACACTTGATACGATTATTTATCTAAGATTCGTTATCGGTAATCGCTGCAGTATACACGGCGGATTAAATAAAGTGCTACAAGGTGGTTTCTTGGAAGTCATAGTGGACTTCGTTTAGTTTTTTCATTCTTAATTACTACGACTAGAAGTATAAGTATTTCTCAGTTTTTATTCTGTAAAAAGATACTGAATAATGTATGCAAGTATTTATTTTTAAAAACTATAGGTTTTATTTTGACGCAGTCGAATTTGGTTCCCAGCAATCATTAACACTTCTTCGAATTACTAATTTAAACTGAGATTTTAGTGCTTGTTGTTATTCGAATTTTATAAATATCAGGAAATCATCTAAATTTGGGAATCTGAAGATTGGAAGAAACAGAAAACCAAATTTCAAAGTTGTTCGCTGTGGTCGTAATTCTTGACCTTGACTGAATCATTTTTTACAATATACTTCAATATAGAGTGCATAAAAACATCTGTATGCACGTTACGCAAATTGAAAATTATATTACGTTTTTTGCATGTGACGTAAATTCATGTTGTTTGATATTAATATTAAAAAGATATCTAATTCAATTCTCTGTAATTCAATTCAAATCACTAAACAGAATTGAAATAGTACTCGTAGCACTTCGCTTGGTTCATTTCAATTTCAATATCAAAATTTTGAATCGAAAATAAGAATAAAAAAGGACAGGGATCCGTTTAGCACCAAGGTGCAGCTTCGAAGAAGCAGTTATATAACAGTTATGGCAGTACCATTGCAAAATTGTACCATCACCCGGTTCAGTCTCGTCTCGTTTATATCCCGTCCTAGTTTTACTTCCTTCGTATCATTTGTTCATCTTCTGACATCTTCGATAATAAATATCCGATCCCCGTAGGCGTGAAGATACAACAGTGAATATTTATTACCTCCCATTTACGTTTTTCATTCCCCCCCCTCGAGCAACAGTTATAACAATAAAATTTGTTAATGGCATAGCAAAGTCTCTTAATTCGTAAAATGCAAATTCCTAAGAAATACAGGGTGTCCTGTAATTAATGGTACAATCTGCAAGGGTTACTATCACCCTGAAGTGAAACAAAGTTTAAGGAGCTAAGAGGTTATAGCTGAAAAGTGAATGGGTCAGGAGAGTAGGTATTTAGGGAACCAGAGACGAGGGGAGGGTAATCGTCCTTGGTCAGATCGGGAGGATTCAATAAAAAAAAATGGTAGGAAAGGCGAAGGAGGATTCCCGATAGGATATTTATCAAGGTCACCACCGGACGGATGGGTACCTTCTTTAATGAGCTGACTACAGGTGTGCTGAACGCTCGGCGGGCTCGGCTCACCGCTGCTAGTCGAGTCCGTACGATCCCTGCTCTTCTCGTTCGTGTAACCCTCGAACGGATTGGTCATGGCGATTAGGGAGTTTACGATTTCCGGTGTCCTTGGCGTGACCTCGGCCGCCGCGACACCGAGAAGACCCGCGGCAGCCGTCGGGCTAGGATTCACGTTCACATTCAGGTTGTACATGGTCGGTTATTACCATTTAACCTGGAACAAGAACAGAAGGCGGATGATATGGAGCCGGCCAAGAACGGAGATAAGTTATTAGTCCCTTTTCCGATACGGTGACACGGTTTTTAATTGCAACAATCGCGTGCAACGATGTCTCGATAATTGCATCAATATGGAGGTGGAAGTACGTACAGGGTGAGTCTCGTAACATGGTATCCTGGGGGACATATGGTGTTTTAGGGTTTAATTTTTTTAATGGAATGTTACGAGACTCACCCTGTATAACCAAGGCCTTCTATTTTTTATTATGCTATTATACTACTTTTTACTGATATTGAAAAGTAGTAATAGTAATTGGCACATTGACAACTTCCGGTAAGTTAAATATTTCAACAAATGAGATATCGATTATTCTTACAATAATAACATGGACAACAAACAACCTTTAAATTAAAAAACAAATGATTGTTGCTATCTCATTCTTCGTTTAATGCCAAATAAGACTTTCTTAATCTCCACACACAACAAAAACAATTAAGATTGTTAAGTTAGACAAATCATCCTGTATATTAATCTTAATTCTTTTTCGTTAAACATTTTCCTCTTTTATAAAAAAAAAAGAATATTGTGGGGGTCATCTTACCATCATTAATGACTCGACTCGTTGAACAATGATTTTCTCGCGGAACAAAAGAGAACCGCAATAAAAACATTTCTCAAGCTCGTTAAAAATCTCTATGTCGATTAACATAGAGCAGGGAAAAACAGAAATTAAGTGTTTCTTTTTTTAATTTTCGATTTTGTTGCCCGTTTCCTTTCCCAGCTTTTATCTTGAATCGAAAACAGGGACGCGGTATCGTAGGTTTTGTGGCTAGTGTTCTATATTCACAATCATCCGGGGAATTTCGATTATTCTCCTTTCTTTTCCTGATAATGCACACATCCTTGACTGCGGTTCTTCCCATGTACGATACTAATTGCAGCTGATCAAAGTACGTTTCGAAGTTTCATTTAAAAAGTCCCCTTTTCATCAAATACTTTAAAAGAACCAACCACAATAAAATAAGAGAGTTTAATTTATTATTTTTAGGAGATCGATGGAATTTTTTCCGCTCGTTTCAAATTTACGAAGTAACGTTTACAAAATCGACATCTTTATCGATTTCTCCGTTTACCAAACAATAAGATCCTCTGATACACTATTGAATGGTCTTCCCGCCGATTCTCATAACAAATCAAGCTCAAAGAGCGTAAGAAACTCTTCTGAATTTTGCTTTCGTAAACAAAAACGTAATTCGTCGATGCACCGTGGAACGATCGATCTCTTTTCTTTTCTCAATTTCTAGATCGTCACGACGATATTTCAAAGCGCGTGCAATTTATCGCGGATTCGATCTATAAATAAAATCGAAATTCGTAAAATGGGGTGCGATACTATTTTCAACATCTTTACGGACAGTATCGATGTTTTCTGAAAACTTTCTCAAATTTACGATTCGAAGGAACGAAGATTCTTTAAATTTGACCTTTCCAAATATTTCAACATTTAAATTTGAAAATTTGTACCTGAAATTCTAAATTTTATTTCTCTCGGGAAGCAATTATTTAACCAATAATGTTCTAATTATTGCATCTTGGAATAATAAAATTTGAAGAATCTTTTAAACAACTTGAAAATTTTATTTTGTGTACACATTTTGGTTAAAATTTTGGCAAGAAACGACCAGGATATAGTACGGCAAGAAATGAGCAAAATTCTTCCGAGAAGCCAACAATAACACATGAATTTTGATGATTTGTTTCTTTCAACAGAACAAAGTCTAAAGTTCGATGAATTTCGTCGGAACCGAGGCAAATAATTAGCAGATCTCTCCTTCGATTTGTACGCGATGTTTAACTAGACGATATTTCCTATTTGCGGAATGGTAACCTCGCTACGTTCTCCTGATTGTGCATTCTTCTTTTTCCGGGGAACGAGAAGAATATTGATACAGCCTTGAAACGAGCGGCTATTGAGCTCGGATCAATCCGAGAACAAAGAGGAATTCAGACGGAATCGCGGGTAAAACGGTTGATAAAGCTGAACCGGAAGCCGAACGATGGCTATCGATGCCGTCGACTGTAACCAGCTTTCAAACGATTATCAAAAATGTTGCAACGCGCTCAATAACGTCCGCTTTGATATACTTGAACGTGAACGTGGTTTAAATGATCAGCAATTTCGAGCTGACAAATCGTTCGATAAGTGTTATCGGTAACGAAAGGACTCGGTAAAAAACTTCGAATTATCACTCAATCGTGTTTCAAACACTCTTTTTTCTGTCGATCTGCGATTATACGGTTTGAGACATTTTTATTGTAACGTGGTGTGTGATGGAGTAATTTGAGTGATTTACAAGTGATATTTAGTTTTCGAGTTGACACTGTTTGAAATTATTGAAATTTGGGGTTATACGAATTCGGAATTATTGAAAGTCAGAATTATCAAAACTCGCAACTATTTAAATTCCAAAGTATCCAAATTCGAAACCATCCAAACCGGAAATTACCCAGATTCTATGCCAGCCAAATGAAAAATCCTCTAAATTCGAATATTTGAATCGGTACGACTCTTTTTCCCGTGCACGTTTGTCCGGACGCTACAGACGTCCATCTTCCGGTAACCTTTTCCGCCAGGAGGCTTACGTAAGCCGCGATCGTTGAATGAAGATCGCAAAAATAACGAGGCAGCTTATGATCCTATCCAGGACGCGCAAAAATCCATCAGACGAGGCGGAACCAACACACTTTGCAGAGGTGAGGAGAAGCATGAGGAGGAGGGGGAGAAGCGAGACGCTAAAAGCTTGTCAATTCTCGTCAAAAATACATTTTTGACGGGTCTGTGCGCGAGTTCGAGCACGTTCTTCGGCGTGTCCTCTAAAAAAGAAACGGCTTCGTCCTCCGTGCTAGAGTCGGGGGCCCCTGGGTTTGTTTTCTGACCGTCGAATTCTTCGCTCTCCAGTTGCCCAACCTCCTCTCACAAAGAAAGGACTCCAACTAGACGTGGAGAAATAATCCACTTCTTTTGCATAACTATCGATAACGGTGCTTCGTGTAATTAATCATCAAATTATCAATGACACCTTCGTAATTGATCTTAACTTTATTATTATATTTTTTGACACTGCATAAGTTGAAGTTAATTAAATATAACTTAATATAATTTAAATATAATAATTATTCCCAACACTATATTAATAAAAGTAAAGAATTGTATTTGAATTAAAATAATTGAAGTTTTTTATTATCAAGTATTAGAGTTTCGTATATAGGGTTGGAAGAATTTAATTAATTATTTCACGAATGTCTGTGAAAATAATTTGGAGCTCTGTGTTTGTAAGAGGGACTTTTTTTGTGAGAGAGCCAGTACGATGCACGAGTGCGAGAGAGAGCTGAATTTCGTAAGAATTTGATCGTTCCATATTCGGAGCCTAATGCCCTTGCAACTCCTCCTTCGTAGCCTTCTATGGTTCCTCTCCTTCTCCTCTCGATGTTTCTCGTTATGTGACTCCTCCGCCATTTCTTTTCAGCGGATCTGCCTTCAACAGGCGGCCATAAAAAAACAGACTTCCTCGGACCGGATCTTTCTGGCCGCGAGTTCGGGTCAGAGACGACCCGGGCTCTCCTCCGCGCCACAGGCATACCCACTGACCTATATGCCGTGGAGGAAGATGGCTCTCAGGCGCTGCCAGCGACGAGTTCAATGCGAGCTCGAGTTTGAACAAATTTCAGTTTGATGGGTGGACCCAAATCTTTTTGTCCAATGGGTGCATTGCTCATTAAGTTAAGGATAGGACACTACTTAAATGGTAATATTAGCACAGACTTTCGATCTACGTTTTCTCTAATATTACACTTGGACAAAAGTACGTTTAGGAAATCTGAAAGTTTACCGAGGAGTTAATAAATGTCTGATTATTGTTTTAGCCTAGAACACTGCTGAAATAATAAAAGTGGCAGAGTATAGTAAAGTAAATTATTTAATAGTAATTTGGAATACCAAAGATAAAATAATACTACCTAAAATACTAATAGTGAAATAATATTTATTTGACAATAAAGTTACCTAATAGCAATCTAGAATACTTGACAGTAAAATAATATTTGCCTAGTAATAAAGTAAAATAATATTTTCCTTCAGTATTATAATTCCAAGAGCAAAATTAAGAACAAATTAAGGAAAATTATTTTGAGAAGAAGATGAAATTTGTAGCAAATTCTTGTCGTTTTCTGCGGCACATTTAGTCACGCTGATTAAACGGAAAGACGATAGAGAGGAAAGCGAATCGAGGCCACGAAGCGGAAGGAAGAAGAATGCTTAGATTTTAAAATTGTGCTACGAAAATAGCCTGATATATAAAATCACCAAACAAAATGGTCGATTATCAATTTAGCATAAAAATCGTATATTTAAAGAATTATCCTTTTTCTTTCAAACATTCGAACGAAATATTAATGGTTCAAAATTTACAGAATCAACATTGATATAAATATTTGAACCTATTTAAGAAAGAATCCATTCCCAACGATTTATCGCAAATGCTCGACGAGATTTCAAAATAATCGCGGGTTAAACAGGACACGAAAGACTTGAAATTTATCTCAAAGTAAAAACAAAAAACGAATTATAGAAAGATTTGTTTCCTCAAAGATCCTCGCCAAATTTTCAATAACAATTTTACAAAAAATAAGAAAAAGTTGTTTTAAAATTCCAAATTGATCCATGGATCATTCTCCGATAGACATTAATAATGGGACTACTTAAAAAATTTCAAATTTCTTTTTATCCTATACAAAGTTCACCTTATATTTTGATTTTTATTAATTCAAGGACTATATTTAGTATTTTCAGGAACGTAAACTTCAAAAAAATGGTACTTCGCCTAAATTTACATTTTTCGGTGTGATAGAATGCTAGAATCGATGGCTGGTAGGAAACTGTTGGTCGATGCAACAGATTGAAATAATAATCGGAGAAAATCGGGTTTGTTTGAATGGGAACAGGTGTCCGATCGAAGCCGTCGCCTGTGCACGTTGTTAAATCGTATAAATAGAAACCGTTTGATTTTGATGTATGCCACGAAACGCTTTGGTATTCGGCTGATCTCTCGTTGAAAGATCCACGAAACAAAGCGTATTTAACCGAGGGAAAAAATGAATTTCGCCCTGATCTCGAATTCGCCTTTGAAAATGGAAACTGTGACCGATCGCGAGCTTTGAGCAATTTAAAACCAATTTTCAAACTAAGACACTTTGGGTGTAATTTTCGAAAGCAAAGTAAATTAATTTTTCACTAAAAGTATTAATCCAATAAAAAATATTTTTTAAATTTGATTACTTCACTTTAATTCTTTTTTTCAAGGATGGGGGTTGAAATAAAAACGTTTCTATGATTCGAAGAAAAAAATGAATTTGGAAGAGTCCCGAATTCAATGTAACTCTTTCGGTCCGCCCACGCTCTGCCAGTTGACAGCCATTGACCATGGGGGACCAAATACCGTAAACATCCTTGATACCCGTGTAATCTCGGCTCCAAAAATCACGGTTCCCTTTGTCGCTCGGTGTTCGGTTACCTTAAACGCGAACGTGAGCCCTCTCGAAAGCAACAAAGGGTCCACTGTGGCCGGCTCAATGTTGCTTTTATCCGGCGATAAAGTTGATAAAGTTACCATCGAAGAAATCTAATTTGACCCTTTATCGAACTGCTTTGCAAATATACAACTCATTGAAATTCTTCGAGCTACAATTAATGCACTGCTGCGTTGTAATTCGTATTCCCAATAAATTAAGAAGAAATCAATTTTCATAACGTTTCTGTGTCTTGAAACGTCGCGAAACTTATGTAATGATCCGGTGGCAATGTATCAATTTAATCCTTGGTAAACAAACGTATTTACTATTTGTTTTTTGACAGAGAACGATCGTTCGGGAAATTTTTAGCGTCCGGGCTCGAAAGCCATGGAATATAAATCCTCGATAATCCTCGCGCGTCAGTCTCGAACGTGATTTATTTTTCTTCGCGAGCTCGAATAAATGATTGAAAAATAAAGGAGCGACAGGGTCCTGGCTTGAAATATAAATTGTCGACGGATTAATGGAAAACGGTGGATGAACAACTATCGAACGAAAAGAAACGAAAAAGTTGTTTAACAAAAAATGGAAATAAGTTGAAGGTGCACTGATAAAAAGGAGAGGAAAAAATTCGTGAAAGCGTGCAAGAAATATCGTACGAAGCGCGTATGCAAATGTTACACCGGTTTCGTACCGTGTCGCATCGCTTTCTTTCTCTTTTTCTCTTCGATTATTCCATATTTGCAACGATTATCTACAAGTCACGGGAGACAAACAGTAAGATTCTCTTTCTTTTTTTAAATAATAATGAAGCGAGAACGATACACTTTCGGTTCGACGCAGTTATTGATTAAGACTCGTGGAGTTTCTCTTTCGATCTCTTATTTCTTCTTTAATTTATAACCTTTTTAGCATCCGCGTAACCTTGTTTCCTTTTAATCGAACTGGTTTCCCTCGGCTTATCAGACGATTTCATTCGTACGTTCTCGTTTTCGGATTCTTGCGATTTCCTCGCGTACTTCGAGTCCTTTGAAGTGCTTTTAAATTCTCTCAGACTATTTATGATCCTTCGAGATGCTCCGAGATTCTCTGGGATTGTTTGGAATATTTTCAGACGGTTCAATATGCTTCAGGATACTTTGAAAGGACTTTCGAGCTACTTTGAGGTGTTTTCAAACTATTTCAAACCTTGTAGATTACTCTGAGATGGTTTGGGATATTTCAAGTTAGTTTGAGCTACTTGAAGGCTACTCGAAGCTGCTCCGAGGTGCTTTTAAATTATTTGAAACGTTCTTTTAGAATTCTGTGATAAATTTGAATATTTGCAACGATTTTGAGCTACTCTTTCAAATTCCAAACGTTATGTAACACTCTGGGGCGGTTTGGTACATTTGATCTATTTCGAGCCACTACGAAAATCGTCCACGGAGGTCCTTTCAACTGTTCGCCTCAAAAGACTCTTTAACATTCTTTGGGACGGTTCCGAAATATTCCGAACTATTTCCACGATCCTTAAGTACGTGCAAAGCATCGAAGTGTGGCATCGTAAAATGCATCGTGCGTCAAACACGGGGTCATAAATACACCCGGCGCAACGATACAAACGAAGTTTGGCCCCCTTTTCCGCAAAAGCGACCGGGGCCTCGCCGAAAATTCGTGAACGTGCTCGCCGGTTTCCTCTTTCGCGCGGACCAGCTGGCAATTAATCCATCCTCGGGATCCTCGACTTGCTTCTCGTTTCCTCCCCCTCCTCCGAGAGCCATGTGCCAATGGTTCTCACCCTAAATCCTGTCGTCCGTGACGGGACGTTTCTCGGAGGGGAAGGGGGGAGCCACGATGAACCAAACAGGAACAAGACAGGCAAAAGAAACAGAGAAGAGAGAGAACGTGTACGACGATTTGGAGGATGTCAGCCAAGGACGAGACGAGGCTGCAGGGAACCTCGTGGATTTTCCTGATGCTTTCAGCCACTTTGAGGTCTTATGAGGTGCTTTAGGTAGCTTTGAATTGTTAAAATGCTTCGAGACACCTTGAGGTAGTTCCAAATATTATTTGAGGCACGTAGAGTGTTTCAAATTACTTTGGAAATATTCTGAGATGCCTCAAATATCTTTGAAACACCACAGAACGCTTTGAGGCAGGATTTAAAGTACTGTTGGAACCTTTTGGGGCACTTTGGGGCCTCAAGACACTTCAAGCCACCTCCACACGCCTCAAACCACTTACGAGCACCTTCGATCCGCTCCGAGCCAACGAAATCGTCGCGCTACGAGTCCGTTACATCAATTTTCAAGGAAAAAAATAAAAAATAAAAGTGAAAAATTCGTCGCGATAACGAATGCGTTTTGCAATATTACGTAATTACCCCTGCTCGTTTTTCTCGGTCCGATGTTACGGCCGGCATAAAAGAAGTCTTATGGTGTGTACAAGGAGAGTTTCACAAGTAAAAGAGAGAGAGAGAGAGAGAGGGAGATCGTTGTACGAAGAGAGCAAGAGAGCTTGCGCAACCGGTGCCCATCTGGCCAGAAAGCTTTTATCGTGCTTTTTCGGTACGGTCGTCGACATAAGCGTGGGCGGCCTAATTCCTACGGCTGTCGTTTCTGCAACGTACGCGTCCGATCGCCAATAGTCAGAAACAGACCTTCCTTTCCTCTCCGTTCGTGAAACTCCTACGAAAAACTTCGCCAAGCAATTTTACGACTACGCGACACGTTGGAAGGCACTTTGGGACAAAGAAACAGGTAACGCACCGATAACGCGGTATCTAAAGACATCAAAACCGAGAAAAGAATTAAGTATCCGGAATCGTAACGATAAATAATTAAACACCTTTTGAACAATATCGATTTTACGTAAAAATAAAGTCTTGTGAAACGTCTTCGATCCTCGAAAGGTGGCGGACCAAAACCGTGTTGTACGGGAGTTACCTGTACGTGGGTGGCGGAGACTATTTTCGGCAATGGGTCTAATCAGTTTCGAAGTGGTTCGAAGGTTCCCAAAGCGTCTCGGAATGTTTGTTAAAAAATGTATAAAGTGTTAGATTCCTTTGTTGATAAATTACTGAGTGTTGGATGTTGGGGTGATCCAGGGATGCGATCCAGGTGAGTGAGGGATCCAAGAGGTCATACGCTGAGACAGAGTTTTGGCGATATCCAAACTATTCTGAACTAAATGATCTGTTAATGTAGACCGATATCCAACAAAACGATCAGGAGATCGAGGCACGGGATCGAAAAGAGAATCGAAGATCAAGAGATGAAAAAGAGAATCGAAGATCGATACAGTTCACGGAAACACGGGAATCTAATTCCGTCCTTATCACGTCGCGGCATTTAATTAAAACAACACACAGGTACCCGATATCTAATCGTCTACTCTACATACCTGGATAGGCTAGCGAACGTAAACGATGCAAATGAGATGCAGAAGGTTCACCCACAATGTTGTTGAAACCACGGCCGAGTTTCAACGATATTCCAGAACGATTTACAAAAATTGCCTGCGAAGCAATCTACCGCAATTAAAGCGGTATAATTGTTGTTTTTCCTCGGCACAAAGTTGATTTAAAAAAAATACGCGCTCGGTGGAAGATCAATCGCGTTTATCAGCCGCCAGCCTTCTTATCTGTTCGAGAACAATTTTTTATTTCATTCGAACGCTAATCTTGCAAGAATGCATTTAAGAAGCACTCAAGTTGCGCAATAGGGATTCTTTAAAACGTAAAATGTTTCGCGAACAGCTGATATTTCAACGAGGAGTCTCTTGCATTCGCGCAAAGACCGAACCCTCTTGACGTAACGCTGAATCGATCATCATAACAGATGATCCCTTCATGGTATCATCAAACACCGAGTGAGTGGTCGTCTGTTACCGATCACAATGTGTCCCACTGTCCTCTGCTCAGAATTTCTAAACATTTCGATTCTTTGATGCTTGACTAGTTCATTTATTATTTATACAAATCCTTAGACTCTCAGATGCTCGTCCCCTTATTTAGAGTCGTCGAAAGTGCAACGCTTATGCAGTTTTGTGATCATCTGCATATTTAATATTCCTGAATTTTTAATAAATTTCTGTAACAGTTGTTCTACTTTTTCTATAGTTACAGATGCTTTTACCGAAATTAATTTTTTAATAGATATCTCTTATTAATTTTTCTTTTTATTATCTATTAACACTTTCATGTTATTAGGAATTTATTCAGTCACCGAATTAGGAATATTTGTAATAGAAGAAAAAGTATTCCACGTTCCAGTACATGTCTCTTATTTCCAATTTAAAAATAACTGAACATTACATGTTGGTCAGCCAGACTTTCGAAAGAATTGAAAAAACTGTTAACCCACTTCTCGAAGTACCTAGTGTATTATTCAAACGTTTGTTACGCCGAATGTTGCTCGCGCCATTAACGAGCCAGATTGGCTGCGAAGGGTTAATAATCGATTTATTAACGGATCGAATGGCGTTCATTACCGAAAAGTCCTGGCATTTCCTACGCGCACGTTTTGTCCCCGCACTATGTTTGGCGTTCGCCAACAAAATTTATGCTTCCTGTCCGCCGGTAACGCGACCACACGCTCGTGTAATTTACATACCGAGCCGGCTTGTGTTGAGCTTTGTCTACGAACTTCCACGAGATTGCCTCCAGCGAGTCCTGGATGAAAGAGGAAATCACCTAAACGAGTTTACGTCTCGCAGTCGCTCGCGCACGAGACCGTACGGAAACTCGTAAATATTGCATGCGATTCGAGCAAGTTGAATGATAGATATCGATCGGGAAAATGTTATACAACCCTGTTGGAATTTTATCTATCGGTAAAAGAAAATTAATATCAATGTCGATAAGAAATTACTGTAGTTGGCTGCCTTTAATTGGGAAATTATCATAGCTGGAAATTGTTATTTATGAGAAGTGATCGATTTCGTATTGTGGAGTAAGAAATAAGCATAATTTAGAGCTGATAATTGGGAAATTATTATAACTGAGAATTAGCAAGTGGGCAAGTATTGTAATTGGAAAATTATCAAATTACCATAGTTGGGTGCTGACAACTGGGAAATTATAGTTAGGAGCTTAGAATTGGAAAATTATCATAACTGGGAGCTATCAATTAAAAACCCATCATACTTGGAACCTATCGACTAGAAAATTACTATATTTAGGTGGTGACAGCTGGAAAATTACTATTCTTAGGTGCTGACAACTGGAAAATGATTACAGCTGGGAATTAACAACTGGAAAATTATAATTGGAAGCTTAGAACCAGAAAATTATCATAACTGGAGGCTGTCGATTAAAAAACCACCATATTTGGAAACTATCGACCAGACAATTACAGTGGTTAGGTACTGACAATTGGAAAATTCAGAAATTAATCAATCGACATTAAGAAATTAGAAAATATTGATCAACCTACTGCCAAAATTTGTACACATCCTGTTGCACGAAGGATACGCAAACTACTGAAAACAACTCTCAGCGAAAGCAACTGTGTCCGTTTCGACTGTAGTCTTTCGAAGAAACAGTTACAAGGGGAACAATTAATGGAGATTGATGTCTTCTGTACCCGCATGGTGTTCTCCCTTCTTGGGGAATCGTTATCTTGGCATACGGGCGCGAATTTGTATCCTGAGAAACCATGAGAACTACTAAAATGCGCGTACATTCTTCAACATTAATATTTATAAATGTTGATGAGCCCACAAAGATAAATTAAATACCACACCTTATAATAATTAAAATTTCAATGTTTCCATAATAAAATACAAAATTAAATTGAACAATTAAGGCAAATAGAAGTGCTTAAGAGGGTTTTTAATTAAATTAAAATACTGATCAGCTTTTTTGCTTCGTAATTATTTTTTTCATTTGTTAATTTTTGAATATTTCAATTTTAAAAAGATTTAGCCCCGTAGATTTTTAAGTTACTGTGTCTCTCGACAATTTCCTTCTTTCGAAGCACTTGAGGATGATTCTTGAAGAACTCTGGAGTTCTTCCACTGATGTGTATCGGGATTTGAGGCTCCTCAAGAGGCCGGTGTATATCTTACGATCTGGTATGAACAATCTGGAAGCCTCGTGTTACTCAGAATCGAGAGTTATTAATGTTTATTCCACCTCGATTCACTGTTCGCCATTAATTTTATCACAAAGTCGATCGCCGACTCGCTGTAAACTAACATCTAGAAATAATTTTCATAAATCTGAGTAAAAATTTCGTTTTCCTAAACAATATCCCATCAAAATTCAATTTCTTATCAAATTGATAAAGATTTGTTAAAAAATTAAATATAATGTTTGAAAAATGAATTTCTTCTTTATTGTATTCAAATTTTCCTCTTTGCAAATGATCGTGGATTGAGAATAATTGAAATTATTCTAATTATAATCGATGAAGGATTATCGTTTAGCAGGAAAAATTGGAATGGCTGGCAGAAACGAGGTAAGGATAACGATGCACAATATTATGCTGGCAATTTATAGCGAACAAGCAGAAGCAGCAGCAGCAACAAATCTGTGTCACTTTAGAGATCAAAGCGAAGTCGAAGCGGATTGCTTCTTTAAATTGCTTCTGCAATGCTCACAGAATTGGACGACAGTTGTAAATAATGCCCGCGATACAAAGCTAATCACAATTCCAGCCTGAATTTACTCGCACGAAACGGAAATTTGTGCGTTGCTTGCCTCCTCCGCGAGATATGGACCCTTGTTTTTGAACAATTTAATCCCCTGGGAAAATTAATGGGACCATCTACTTTCTTAACTACGTCGATGTTATAACATAGTCCACGGAGTTTATTATTAATTACACAAAATAAAATATGAAGATTAATTTGATTCTATTTCAAAATTTATACAATTTTAATATCGACATTTTTTAAATAAAAAAATTAAGGAATTTAAGAATTAAATAAAAAAATGGGGACAATTCTGTCACCTGGGAACCTCATAAATCAATTAATTAAGTAATACACATGATCATAAATCCAGAATAAATGATTACGTATATTAATCTTCCCAGATTACCAAATAACTGCACACTGTGTGCTGAATATTAATCACGACCAGGGGCCTCGTATGATAATTGAAAATGAAATTAATACACACAGGAGCTACAAGATACCATTAATAATTGAAAAGATATCGAAAAGAATTTTGAAATTATTCAAATCGAAGAAACATTGAAAAAAAGAAATGCTCAGATAAGAAATAAAAAATGAATCAACACAGCCGAGTTACAAAGTTACCTCGATAATTAAATCTTCCATCGAAAGATAAAAGAAACATGAAAAAGGTATTAAAATAATATGATTAATGAGTCGGAATAAATCGGTGGCTAATTTATGCAAATCCTTGCTAAGAAAATTAACAGACCACCAATCGGACGTTATAATCGTCGAAGATTAAATTGTACTCCTCGCCGGGTATAATTACCCGTTCAATTAATCCAACGGCATCATTGATCAAACCGGCGAAAGCGATAAAAACGCATGATTAATTAAAAAACGCATCGAGGGCAAACATTAAGCGATACGTGTTTAACGTACATCGAGGAATAAATTGAACGTTAATTTATTCCGGATCCTTGCGTTTAAAAATCATCATTATGCTAATCGCAGCTGCGTCGCGCAATTGTCGAGTGAGAAAATGCTACCCTTTCGAGCTCGCGTGAATTATTATTTTTAAAAGCAACAATTACATTACCGCGACACGCGGTGCTTAAATCACCGTGATAATTTCATTTCCATACTTTTTAACGTTGAGTGCTCGCTGATATTTCATATTTGGCCTTGTGCTATTACGATACCGGGTGTAAATGCTTCGAGAAGCCTTCGTTTAAAAAAGGTGCGCGTATCTTGCGGAAAATTATGAATTCTGTAACAATGTTGCGGATTATCGAACGTTACAGGGAGAACAGTTTAATTTGAAATGTGGAGGCTTGGGAAATTTTTTATTTTTGGTAGTTTTATATGGCAATTTGTATTTTAAGTAATTAATTTTAATTTGAAAGCTGGAAAATTAATATTTTCAAAGTGGAAACTTGTAAAATTAATGTTGCAATTTATAATGTTTCACATTTGTATCTAATTTTAATTTGAAATATGGATCCCTGTAAAGTTGACAGATTTAATATCTAATATTTCAAATTTAAATACCAATTTTTATCTCACAAGTAATCACCTTTCCTTAAAAAATGTCTTAAAACGAAAGAAAGACAGAAAGTGGTGTCGCATTAATCTTGATCCATTTGACCAACAATAATTCTTTGTTGTTCCCGCGCAAATTCATCCTATCTCAATTTCTGTACGACGCGGATTAGCATTTTAAATTCAATCGGTACATTGACGCCCTTGAACAATAATGGCCTCCCCCACCGTGTGTATATGTATTTTTTTTTTTTTTTTTATTTCTCCCTCCCGTCCACCTCTCACTCTTTCACCGTGACAACTTGCAAATCCAGTTATATCATCTCTCGACTTTGTAATCAGCTGTGCGCAAGAAGGTGGCTCTCTCGTTTCACTTCTCGTGCGTGTACGTTACGGTGCGTGTATGCATAAGCTTCTCCCGAGCTCGAGCTCGCCGATAAATCATCGGAGCGAGCTTTTATCCGCGCCACGATTTTCCCTTGACCGCGGTAAATTCAATTAACACGTTGAATCGCATGGGGGTCATTAGCGAGCGACGTTACAACTTTCATATAATAGAGTAATTAAAAGAATAAACGAGAATTTAGATTACTCGAAACCTTGAAGCTACGATTTCAATTACTGATGATAAATGTTTGATGAGCTTCGATTGAAATGTGAAACTTATGGAAGTCGAAGTTTTAAGCTTGGACATTAAAATTTTTAATATTTGGAGCTTGGAAGCTGCAATTTCCAATATCTTAAACATATAAACCTTACGGTTTGCAAGTTTAGACTTCCCACTATTACAAAATAAATACCCTAATTGTAATCAATTAGAAAATCGATGCAAGTCGAAGAAAAGCAACGATGTCATAAGTTTTCAAACGCAAGGCTCGATGAAAGCGAGATAAACAAGGCAATTGCACAGAATAAAAGGTATTCGTCTAGTTGCAATATTTGACGGCCTTCAGGATTATAGAAATGCGCACGCTAACTGACACACGTGCAGATCCTGTATGGGCGAGTTTCGAAGCCGTGGACGATCTTAGAAATTAAATGTCAGTAAGGTCACGGTCGTGAAGGAGCGAGGAATCTCTATCGACCTATCGCCGATAATTACTAGAAACTGTCGCGATAATACGCGTCAATCTCTTCCAAAATGTTTTCCTCCTTCATACAAAAATTTGTAAGAATTTGAAAATAAATTAAAGTGGAATGTTTGCAAAAAATGATCAAAAACGTGTAACTATAAATATTTGCTGTGTTGAAGAATAAAATTGTTATTATAAAAGTCTACGTTCGAAATAAAAAGGCGGGTATCGTCGAACGTTCGCGAAAACAGAAATAACAAATAGAGAGATAGCAATGTACGAAAAGGTATGCCGATGTTACGTTGTCCAACCTTGCAACTAATTATCACACCCAACAGACTGCACCTTGAGAAGATTGGCACGTTTGCATAGTGAATGCAAAGATAAGATTATTGTTGTATAATGGTTATCAGCCGCGGAGGAAGTTTACAAATGAAAGTAAACATTTAAGCCTCGCGGTTTCGCGTTCACGAATCTATCTCCTTTGTATACTCGCGGGACTTGTAACTAGATCTTACAATGATCAAAATTTGTTACAATTTTTTTGTATATACCTTGCCCGATCCAAAATATATCGAATCAAAGTTAATTATATTTTACAATATTAAGTAACTTTGTTATACACAAATATTATGTAACTAATTATTTATATAAGAAGATTGTGTGTGTGATGATCGACAGAGAATAAATTATAAGCACTTCTTTTGTATTAAAATATTATCATTTTTTCTATTTTAGTTTAGAATTTTAATAATATCGTATTTGGAAATATTAGTGAAGTTGTAAATGATCATAATTGGAAACTATCATAGTTGCAAATTATCATAATTAAATAATATTAGTTCAAAATAATATTAGGGAATTTCCATAGTTAGGGACTATCATAACTGACTAAAATTATCAGAGTCTGAAACTACCGCTAAAAATCAATCTGAATTAATAATAAATATTTAATTAAACGTAGAGCGTTGCACTTAACACAATCATTCCTCCTCGTATATTCGAATGCATTCATTATTCAAGATTTGATTTGCAGATACGTTCTCTAAATCTAAATCAATTCATATTCATATTCAGCCGCGAACTATAGAATCGATAGATCGTATCGTTAAAGTTCGCGTTCGATATCTACATTCGAGATTTACTATGGTGGACAAAATGACCGCGGTAACGAAATATCGTATTCCCTTTTCTTTTTTTCGCCCACAAATCATTTCGAAGGAGAAAAAAAGAAATGCAATTGAACGACTGTTACGTTCCCTCGTGAAAAGTTTATTTTTCCACGGATAAATATGTTCCCTTACGAGCACATATTTCTAGCAAACACTAAGTCCGTTCATAATAAACGTACTCCACGTTTGAGCCGGCGTAATATGAGGTTTTATGATTATGGTTATTTGTGATCCTACTTAACTCCACTTTACATGCCAATATAAATATTATACTTTCGTTCGTGTACAACGTACACGCGGAAAAATTAACACCACGTACGAGTATTATGCTAGAACTAAGTATTAAAAAAGAAATAGAACACAATTGACAATAATAAAACGCATTTGAAAAGCACAAGTGTTTAGTTTTAAATGTTTAGTTTAAGCAAAGTATTGTGCAATCAAGAGCATTGGTACCGTGTGAGGATGGCTATATAGTCTTTTACTAGATCCGTAATAATGTTGCCAATGTTCCGTTTTTGCTATATTTAAGGTTCCCTGCTTGTACGTGACACTGATCGTACATTATTACGGATGTATCCTCAGGTGTCAAGTTGTCAAAAAATGTAACAATATGAATTTCTCGCGAATTTCGTTACAACTTCGCTGCACCTCTTTTATCGCGTGAACATGGTTACCGATGCTCGATCTTATGGCTAACTTCGTATTTATGAAAAGATTCGATACACGAACGATAGCGGGACTTTTCGTGCTACGTTCGTCAAATCGTACACGAAATAAATGAAAATTGTTACGGAAATAACGAAATGTGATTAGCATCCTGTCGATAGATAAAGAAGGAATAATAAAAATATGGCGAAAATCGAGGGACGAACGCGCTTTACAATGCGAAGTAAAAGTCGCATTCAACGTATTCTTCTCTCGATTCTTGCCGTATTAATGTAACATGTTCGTAATAAAGCTCCACTCTGTAGTCGCACGACCTTGAATAACCGCAAACTCGATTTTCGCGATGTTCGATAATAGAAATCGTAATCGATAACTTTGACATCCGTTTTCACGATGAATCTACCGATAATATTTCGAAAGCGTACGTATTTTTCTCCAAAGAAACGATCCGACATAATACGTTACGAGGAATCGATAAAGAAGTGTCATAATATTTGCTCGAGAGCCGTTGACAATTTAATCTACGAAAAGGACTCTAATGAAACTTTCCTGTCGTAACCCCGATACCCCTTAATAAACCCTCGAACTATATTACCAGAATAGCCGTACGCGAGTCGACCTACAAAGAGCTTTATCACGTGCAGAGAAGACGGTTGTTTTTGGTGCGTGTACGGGGGTCCTACCTTTTCAGTTGCGAACAACAACACAGCGTGTCCCGATACGCCCCACACCGTCCTTCTCCGTCGGCTGCCGGCGCACGACTGTGGATAATTCGCGGTTGCGACCGGCCTAGATATATACGAGTTATTTTTAGCGACTGTCGTCACTGGGAACGGCCGTGATTGGCCCGCGATGGCGTGATCGTCGCTCCCCATTGGTCGATCTCGCGAATACGCCGCGAGTACTAGTGCAGGCCTGGCTTACGACTGGGCGCGACTCGCGGGCACGACATTTGTTGACATGAAACTGTCAGAGAATACGCGCTCCCTTAATGTTGCCGGCATTTGAGCTGTGTTCGATACTTTCCATCCCTTTCCCTCGCTTTCGATATCACACACGTGTAAACGAATGCCACCACATACTCCTTTCCGACCCTAACTCTGATCCTAATACGTTTTTTTATTCGAACAAAAAATTGGAAACTTTTTGCATTTTAATTAAGAACTCGACGGGTAATTGAATACGAATCGAGAAATTCAACTTTACTAATTGGAGCAAGGTTCGTTCTTATGAACGAACAATCGTACGCGAACCAGGGTGGGTGGGTGGAATTTATGGAGAATAGAAGCGATGGTAATGAACGATTATTAAACGCGGTACGCGCTATTAATTTGCTCGAAGCTTTCGAAAAACCTTGAAGGCGGGTGGCGTGCCTCTCTTCGGCTCTATGAAATCATAGATTTCCCGGCAATGTTATTATGCGAAAATTACGCTCTAAAATTAGTCACAGTCCATTACCGTGTGCGTACCGCACGTACGAAGACAGAAAGAAAAAAGAACCGTTTCGAAGTGTGACTTTTTCGATACGTATCTAACTATTAGCGTTTGCGATGATGATATTATGCTAAGTGAATTGAATAATCGTAATGCACAATGCGCCGTTTACGTGTCCACTCATCGATTGCTTCTACGACGTAGAATCGTAGATCGTACACTCTTAGTCACATGTCACATCATAGATTCATCTTTGATCAATTACTTCTGTGCTTCAACGAAGACATGCCGTGGAAATATTTCTTTTTACGGGAAGTTCAGGTAAAAGTCGCGACTCAGGTGGTTAACGATCAATACCATCTGTACTTTCGATTGTCATACACGGCGAACCGGGTCAAAATGACATTCTTATTCAAACATGTGAAGCATTTAATCGTATCTTGCATAGGAATCTGCGTTAAAATCTACTTTCAAATTGCACGGATCCAATCAACGAGTATGGTAGCGACGTCTATCGATATGCGTACGAATCATTTAATCATGGCGACTCCCATGATTTGAAATGACGTTCAAGAACAGTTTCAAATATTACAAAAGTCGAAATCCATCTCCAGACTTGAAGGATGTAATCGATTTAAATGATCCCAATTGTACCAGAGTATGTAATAAATTGTAACATTCATACATATTTCATGGATGAAAAATGTTGGTACTTTATAGGTTACTGATTTTAGAGGAAAATTGAAGAATATAGATTCTGAACACAAATTGGGATTAAAGCTGGTCAAAGACTGGAAGGTGTATGAATTTTTAGATATTCCAGGCCTTATTTGTATAAAAAATCCATTTACCAGCTGTGGACAACGGTATTGGATTATACAATGTTTAAAACATTACTCCAGAAAACCTTGTATAATAAATTTGGATGCACACAATGTTTTAAAGGAAAATGAAACTTGGTGGGATGTATGTTTTAGGTAAGATATGGTATATCTATGTAAATCAAATTATTTGTAATAAATTTATCATATCATTATAGGCAATCTAACAGAGATACAAAATTATTATCAAAATTACGATGGGCAACATTGGGATACCATCACAATTGGGATACAAAGCTATATTCTGAAACAAATAAATCAGAAGTGCCTACTGAATTGTCATTACTGATTTCAGTTTTGGCACAGACTTTAGGTTTTATGAATTTTAAAGCTGAGGCTGCAATAATTAATTATTATAGAATGAACTCTACCTTAAGTGGCCATACTGATCACTCTGAAGTCAATATGGAAGCACCTTTATTTTCTATAAGCTTAGGTCAAACTGCAATATTTTTAATTGGAGGACTTACAGAAGATGATGCAGCTAATGCCATGTATTTGGAAAGTGGAGATGTAGTAATAATGTCTGGAAATTCCCGTTTAAGGTATCATGGAATACCAAAAATTTTACCAGCCACTATCACACCATGGGATGAAAAAGCAAATGACAACAGTCAATATTGTACATATGATGAAGATGACTGGAACAAAGCAAAAGCTTATATTTCAGAAGCTAGAATAAATATGAATGTAAGACAAGTATTGAAACCTGGACAGTTAACTTTGTCATAAGTGATTGGACAAAGTTGGCTTGTATAATTTTATTAAAAATACTTATATCAATTACATTGTTAGAATATACTTATCTTCTCTTTATGTATGCTGTCAATTCACATTAGCTATAGAAGTTGCAGTACAAAAAATATAGAATATTTTCATCTTATTGAATGTCTCATAATTAATATCAAATAATCTGTTTACTAATACTAATTGATGATAGATTTAAATATCATTTTCCAAAATGTCTTCAGTTACAAGTTGGCTTGCAAAATTGTTTTGAAACATATTTAAAAAGGTTATAAAGTCCCATGCAATTGTTGTCATCTTTAATAAGAAATCGTGTGAATATGATATCCATTTCTCTTTAATTTCATTAATTGTTGCATATTTATCTTCATAGCTAGTAAAAGTTGTACAAGGTTCCTGGGCCCTTACACTCATATATGGTCTAAGCAAAATATTGGTGGCATCATGAACTGCCTTATTTAAAATAAAGTTTTTAGAGATATCTGAGGTATTAATCATTTTCGTTTTTAATTAATGGCAGCGTATCAAAAATGAAATATGTGTGTCTGCAACAAATTTTTCTGTCAGTTTTTAACTTTGGTATTGTTAAATATATACAAACCTATGTTTAAAAGCAGTTAATGTTCATCCTTTTGACGATGTCTTCGTAAGCTTTCCTTATTATTCCCGGCTGCCAACAACTTCTACGCACGGTATGCGGATTGACAGCGGATACTTCTATTCTGAATGTACTCTTCGTTTCGTCATCAGTAATGCAAAAACAACGGCCTTCTTTTATCACTCGCTGTGTAAAACAATTTTTCATTTCTTGAAATGAATTGGAAGATTTCTGTTCTTGTGCCATTGAATATTATTCAAATGTCGCTATTAATTTTCGTTATTTCATTTTTCTAATATTCTAGTGTATTTGAAATCATAATTTTTTAAATTTCATAATTCCCGAGTATTTCCTTACGAAATAAGTGGTGTTAATATCGGTATATTTAATTGTTCAATTGTTCTATGTACCTGGTGAAAAATATAAGAAACAGTACAAAATCCTAAATTCTTAAATATACATAATTGTTTTATAGATTTGTATTGCGATTAAACAATAGATAATATTCAAAAATGTAGCGTTAAAGAACCGAGTGTTTCTGCATTTTTAAACTTGCGCGCTTTTTTGTATGTACTGTGCGTTATGTTGAGACTTCCGGTCCCGCGAGTCAGCTGATCAATCTCATTCCTGTCTGCTTGATAGTTCATAGCTATGTCTGGAAAAGATAAACTTGCAATTTTTCCCTCTCGGGGGTGAGTATTTTACCAATAAATTGTTCAGGGTTGTTTCGTTTATTGTCAAACTTTATCTGTCATTTATTTTATAAATGTTACAAGTTTCGTCAGGTCCTACGAGATTCTCAACAAATGGGTGTAACCCTTTCTTAACTTGTTTTCAGCGTTTAAACTACACTGTGAAATATATTATTTAATTATCAACGCATTATTACACGTTTATAGATTTTGATTATATATTGTTTAATTATCATATGAAAATATCAAGTTTATATATTCTTCATTAAATTAATTTTATGTGACAATTACCTACAACTTTTTTTGTACCAAAATGGAAGATAAAATTATCAACGAAGTGATGAGGAATTTTAAATTATCTGTCTTTTTACAGTGCACAAATGTTAATGAAATCCCGTTTACAAGGGGCACAGAAAGGTCATGGCTTGTTAAAGAAGAAGGCAGATGCATTGCAAATGCGATTCAGATTGATTTTGGGTAAAATCATTGAGGTATAACAATTGATTGTATGTCTATGAACGATTTATCCATTTGCTATAATGTTTTTATTTTGTTTAGACCAAAACCCTCATGGGAGAGGTGATGAAAGAGGCAGCATTTTCATTAGCTGAAGCTAAATTTGCCACCGGAGAGTTCAATCAAGTAGTTCTCCAGGATGTGACAAAGGCACAAATTAAAATTCGTTCTAAGAAGGACAATGTTGCTGGTGTTAATCTTCCAGTGTTCGAATCTTACCAAGATGGCACAGATACTTACGAATTAGCAGGTTTGGCAAGAGGTGGTCAGCAGTTGTCAAAACTGAAAAAGAATTATCAGAGAGCAGTGAAGTTGTTAGTAGAGCTAGCATCACTGCAAACAAGTTTTGTAACTTTGGATGAGGTTATTAAGATCACAAATCGCCGTGTGAATGCCATTGAGCACGTTATCATTCCAAGAATTGAAAGAACTCTTGCTTATATTATATCAGAACTGGATGAACTGGAAAGAGAAGAGTTCTATCGATTAAAGAAGATTCAAGATAAAAAGAAGCAAGCTAAAGCTAAGGTACTATTCCAAAAATTGGTCTATTTATTACATAGTTTAATATTCATACAATGTTTTAATTATTTTTCAGATGGACATAATCAGAGCAGAAATGAAAGCTGCAGGCAGAGATGTAGAGGCAGCAAATATGCTTGATGAAGGTGATGATGACCTTTTATTCTAAACCTAAATGCTGTAAATAATTTGTTTCCACACTCTGAAGTATTAAAGAAAAGTATGTTTTGATTCTGAACGAATGTGTAAAGCGCGAATCTAAAGAAGTATGACGAAAACGTTCAGTTCTTTCATAAAGATCCTCAGACAATATATATGTTCTCAAAATCTGAAAGATTTATGTCAACAGAGTAATGATTGTTATAATATTACTAACATTTTTTAAATTACATTACTGATATGAAAAATGTTAATAATACTTATAAACGGTTTAAGATTTGCTGAAATTGTATCATGTATAAATGCACTGAAAGTACTTGTATTGTTACCCTGTTAATAAGGATATCATTCGGCGCGATTAATTGGCGCGTAAATGTAACGTGGTTGGCAGGTTATAGAATCAAATATCTAGTAAGAATTTACGAATAATAAACATGTACATACATATGTATATTTACTCTAATGATTATATTCTTCTTTATCCAACAACATTACATTCCCTTATCTTTAAAAGATATTGCTTTATGGTGTCTGTGCGTTACTATCAACCCAATAATAAACGTATCCTCATTTTAGTGGTATATTCTACCCTTAATACACAAGGTCAGAAATCAGACATATTGAACGAATCTCCAAGTCCCTGTCGATAGCTACAGACACCATTAGGGCACGTATCGCGCATCCCGCGATAGAAATAATTAAGAAGAATACATAATCATTGTATCTAGTAAATTCTTTGAACTGGGTCAATCAATATATGAACCTTTTCCCATATGAGTCCACTTCTCCCTACTGAAGGGTGGTGTGCGCGCGTGGAAAATCCTTTCAGTGCGCGGAAAATTCGTGCGGTGACCATCCCAAAGATGTCGTCTGATCATTTAACGGTTGCCGAAGTTCCAGAAAATCGCTTCGACGACGCGATCCATCATTTGAAATGGAATTTCTTCTCCGACGAGCCGTTGAACCACGCGGTCGGGCTGTGCGAGAAAGGGGAGAGCCAGTTCGAGCTGGAGAGACACTGCCAGCTCACTTTGAAACAGGGATACTCGAGGATGTTGGTGGATCAAAATGGAACGGTAAGTTCAAAGAAAACAAAACTTCTCCCCTTCTTTTTTTATCAATAGAAAAACGATTACTTGATCCATTTCAATTTGATAATTTACCTTGTGTTTTGTCGACGAGAGAGTATTTATTTATGCACGGACTTTGAAGATTAAGTTCATTGTCGGTCATAAGAACTGTCCCATCAGATAGCTGGTATGGCATTGAATGGTATCCTGAAGAAAGGAGAACGGGAAGAGGCTGAGCGTCGACTCGCTGAGTTGAACGACGAGAAATTCAAAACGATCTTCGGTCTTCTGTACAAAGTCAACGAGAAGGTCGATCTGTTCGCCAAATACAATGTCGAGGAGCTGTTCGAGTGCCGGATCCTCAGCGTCGACGAGAACTTCCGTGGAAGAGGTTTGGCGAACGTTCTGATGGCGGATAGTATAGAAACGGCAAGAAATGCCGGTTTCAAGGTATAACGTTGATAACAATTAAGAACAATGTTTTAAACAAATGTTTAACCGTTAATTATACGTGTTAAAGCATGCGTTTAAGTTCCGTCAAGACTATTTCGATTGTTTATCATCCCCTATGTGTTAGGGCGTAGACGGAGGCTTATTCTAATTACACGACACACCCTGAAACTTTAATTATCATTTGCCAATATATGTGTGTACTCAAAATGATGTGTTTTTAGCCAAGAAAATAATTCTTCGACCATCTAGCACGACCTGTTTCGGAGGAACGTGACGGAAGTTCAAGTTTCGTTTTTGTTTCAGCATGTTCTTCGATTAATATGCATGGGATGATTTTCGTTTGTCAAGGTGTAATTGCAATTGCACTCGTTACCCTCTCGAGAGGTGTTTTTGCACGCAGTGTACTTCGAATTGTATGTAAATGTCTAAATGTAGAAACAAAAGTGTCTATCGAATATTGTACTCAAATTGTTGGCGTATTTTGCAGGTATTCAAGGCCGACGCGACGGGAATGTTTTCGCAGAAAGTATGCTTGAAGCATGGTTTTCAGGTGGAAGCTGAAATCCCGTACTCAGAACTGGACGAATCGATCAGACCGGCTCCACCCCATCAAGCTTTGAAGCTGATGGTGAAAGTATTGAATTAAGATAGGGATTTAAGGTTGAGAATTTCTCGGTTAAACAAAAAAAAAAAGAATTTTACGAATGAACAGTAGTGTAAAACTATGTGTATCGTTGTGTGACAATAACATGTGTATGTTTGTCTTAAAGACACATTTACAAAACGTTGTATCTATAGAAGGGCGGGCCGCGTGTTTCCCTTAGAAAGTATTACGAATTCGAAGCATCGGTCGTCGCCCATTATCTGTGTTCCAACTAATGTATCGTTATCGAGGCAAAGTTAAAAAATCATTCGAGTTAACAAAAGCAAGAAATTTGTTAATTCAAACTTTCAAAGCTGCTCTGGTTTACATGATAAATGATGCATAACACATAAAAGAGAAATTACGTCTTCGTGAATGTATATCGTAAGGGAATATTAACGTATATCGTTCGACAATAGACATGTGATGGAAAATAAAAAATAATCGTGTGTCAAATGGTTATACATTGACATTTGTTGATTCTTGCATAGATTCTACAGTTTTGCTGATGGTAAATTGAAAGTATGACGGTATACACGCATGGTACACAATTCTTTCACGTTTTCGATTGTGTGCGTGTTTTTTTATAGCAGTCAGAAAAGCGCAGGGACACGGATCGTTTCTTGGTCCGTGTATAACGATATATCTATCGAAAACGATGAACAAAGCTCACGGTTACAGGAATTACTCGGTAATGGGTCCACACGAGTATAAAAGTTACAAGAAATATTATTTTTGTTGGTGTCACATATTATGAAAATATATTGCAACTTATTTTGTAAAACTATCCATCAAAATAAATATTACAATTTATAATGATCAAAGCCTCATGAACATATCCTTCTTTAACATCTAGGAATATACTGAACTCGGATTTTAATCAAATAAGTACAATTTTATTTGAACAATAAATGTACAAATATGCAACACAATAAGCATACCTGACAATTACTTGCTGATGAAAATCATATAATTTACAAAGGAATGCAGTCTTGCAACAATATTTATAGAGACCTAGAAGTTAACTTGAGGTCTGAAATGTTTCTGCAATTTGTTTGCCTTAAACTGCAATTGTGTGGAGTATTTAGCCTGTATCCTTTGCATGTATCTGATATCCCTAGCTTTCTTTATAACAGCCTCTTTCTGTGTTTCTGTCCATCCAAGTGCCTTATACTGTGATAATACTTTGCGCAATTTCTTGCTTTTTGAGATTGCAAGCACTCTGTTTGGATTCAAGTTCTGTTTATAATATCTCAGCAGAGACCGGTGACCAATAACATTGCCAGATGGTAATACTAGCTGGAAATCACTATCATCTAATTCTGGTATCTCAATTTCTGCATTCGGATCAGCAATGTCTGCATCAGGGTAACTTGAGGAGTAATCATAAAATTCTGAGTATTCTACAAGTGCATCTCCCTCATGCAACATTTTACAATGACCTTTATCGATCATATGTGCTCTAGCAGCTTCAGCACTTTGAAAATTCCTTCCTGTTAATTGATTAAATAATTTGAATCACTTGTTACTTATTAAGCAAACATAAAAGAATCAGTTTGAATATACTTACCAGAATCATTACACCAAATGCACATGTATCCTGCAACAATTTTGTCTCCAAGATATGTAAGCAAGCCTTTAATATCTGTGCAATATTCAGGATCTGGTATGAAAAATGAATGTGCAATAGTCATGTGTTTCAAATTGCGTATCAATGTTCTACTGTGGTGATTACAGAACAAGCAATTGTTGTTCTTTACTGGATTTTCAGTATCTTCAATCCATTCATCAGAATCTACAGACTCAACATCAGAATCTATCTCCATATCTTTAATTGATTGTTTGCTAGTGCTACTAGAACTTTCTCCATTTGTATCTTTGCTAAATATAGATTCAGATGGGAAACCAGCAGTTGTGTCTCCTGTTTCATTTACAGCTTCAGAAACAATATTTTGTTTTGCACACTTTTCTTTGTGTTTCTTTGATAGCAAATGATTTTCATATTGATTTCTTGTATTGAAACTTTTTCTACATGTCTTACAACTCATCAATTCTTCTTCTCTCTGCTGGTCATCCTTAGTCCTCTGTGCAATTACTCTTTTCTGGAATTCTTCTACAGTGACAGGAGGTAGTTCTGCCACTTTTCTTTTCAAATTATATCTATGCCAATCTGATTTGTAATGCTGTCTTTGAATCTCTAAATCCTTAAATGCTACACGGCATGTGATGCAAGTAAATGGAGAAGTCATTTTCCACAATAAGTTTCAATATATCACAATTATAAATTAGTAGTCAAGGATAAGCAAGTTTTTATTCAACTGACAAAACATTTAATGCTAAAATTCGTTATATTACGACAACATTTATCATGATCTATTTATCACAAAATAAGCGAATATAAATTATATCACATCGCCAATGTTACTACCAATATTTAATATAAATTAATGTATTTAACGAGAACCGTAGCATGACTCACGTAAGGAACTGACTTTTTCACGTGAAGGTTATGTTCAACGAATCACATTGCATTGATTTATAGGTTAGGTTACTGATTATATAGATAGTGTAATTCTACTATACTCATCATAACTGTTAATATTGCAATATAATATTTAACAAAAAATAGTATAGTATGTGCTGTTACATTGGTAAAATGTAACAACTTTTTAACAAATTAACATTCAATTTTTTTTACGGCAATTTTATGCACCATAAAATTACCATATTCAAATGATCAATTTGTAAAATATTTGTAAAAGCATCTATTTGTTATAAATCAATCAATTATATAATTGTAATTAATGATTTATAGAAAAATATTAAAAATATCTGTTAATTGCTATAAGTGTAGCATTAATTCATCTTATAATAATTAATGTTACAGAGTATTGTTTTATAGCATCTTTAAACATAAACTATAAATCTTTGATTAGATAAGACAACAGCGCTGCTATCGCTTTCACAAGTAATTTAAATCAGAATAATGTAAGAGTAAGCAAACAAGTTTTTCCTGATTGCATGTATCTCTTGTATAAATTTTTATACGGCCATGATAATATTTCAGTGACGAGTATTAATAAAATTCTTATCATGGTCGTCGAGGAACCGCAAAAATTGTATTGCATCATTGTCAGTGATACCGTCCAGTCATGTGACAATTTTTCGCAAAAAAAGACCACTCGGGAAAGATAGGGGCGCCGCTATCATCGCAGGGAGTCGCAAGTCATGTTTACGGCCCTGGTTCCTTCATGCGTTTGCAGTTGTATTCAGGCAGTAGCCGTCTCAGAAGCCGGAACGTTTCGTGTGCACGTCGCAAGCTGAAAACGTTACGTACAGCACGTAGAGCCGAAGAATTCTCGAGTAAACAGTAAATTCGACGACAGGGAAACAACTTGTCATCGATTTGAGGAAGATAAAGCATCGGCACGGTGTCAAATCGAACGCGATCAACCGATTTCAGGATCGACGTTTGTAGGACGACATCCGTAGAAAGACGTAACAACGAGACACTGGGGTGCACCCGACAGGGCGATCCATCTGTCTCGATACACCCACGAACACCCGTTCAATTTTCACGCTAGAAGGCGGCCGTCCAGCAGGGCGATACCATTTTATATGACTTTTCTTCGACGTCAAGGTGAGTGGAACCAGGGCATGGTAGCGACGGCGACGTCCTATCTGGTATCATTTGGTTGCTTCCGACGCTAATTTTAGCGACCAGCCATTTTGGACACGAGAACATACACGATCCACGAGCAGCTCATTTCTCCACGGAAATGAACGTTTTCCACAACTTTTTAAGCATTTACGTTCTTTCATCGGTACGTTATATTTTCCTTTCTCTTTTCCTTGTTAACCTTACTTCGTCATTTCTATTTTCGCGACATAACGATGGATCGATTATTACTTTTCGAATTATTGAACGAATCGAGAACGGGCTGGTTTGTCGGTCGAGTGAGATTGCGATAACGCTCATGTAATGTAATGTTTCGATGAATCATGCTTTTTTCTTTTCGATGTTTATGGAAAATAAGTGAAACAATGCTATAAAATGTCGAAACTATCGTGTCGGGATAACGTTTGATTCAATGATGTAAAATAGGAATTCAAAGGAACACGTAACGTGGATTTAAAATTTCGTTTCAAAGTCTTTATTCCCGTGTAAAAATGCAGCGTCATCTATCAATTGCTAATTATAACAAATCGATCGTACGATGGAGGAAAAGTCAGTTTTTTAAATCTATCGATCAATTCGAGGCATGCATTTAAATTTCGATATAAGATTCGTATTGTTCCTTATCAAAACTCTATTATCCATATTTCGTATGTTTATCATAATCGATCATAGTTTTGCCCGATATAAAAATATATACTGCTCTTTTCTTTTACGGATCGAACCAATGGAGCGTGGATCAAGTGTTTCTTAAAATAGAACAGAAATGTTAATCGCGAATAAATTTCACAGATTGCGTTGTAAATGTTAATTGATTAAATATTTATCTTATTTCCATGTCACATTATATTTATATTGTTCACGAGCGTTATTTTAGGAACATTGTTGCTTTTGTAATTAACGATATCCTTGAACAGTTAAATCAGTCGGTTAACATATGTTAAACGTACCTATTACGTATTGATTTCTTTTTCAAATTGTTCGCGTTATCTGGCAAGTGGTAATTACTCGCAATCGCGATCAATGAAACTTTCTATTTTCATTTTTCGCGGGCTAACCGGAAGTACTACGTGATTATTTGCAAGATTCCGATTGCGCGTTTCAATCGCCGCTCGATTTGAATAAAATTTGAATTCATAAGAAATCGTACAAGTGCAAACTCATTTGTACGAAATGAATACGAAATGTAAATCATTTTTCTTTCCGTCTATTCACTGTCAATCTCGTTAAACGAATTATTTAATACGATTCGATCGCGTCGAACGTTTTGTGTATTTATTTTTGTTTTTACAAACAATCGTTATCAGAACGTACGTAGAGGCGTTTCGAAATCGAATTGAAACGCAGAGAAATTGGTTTGGCGCAAGATCGCGAAAGGTTAACTCTTAATTCGAAGTGTGTAGCTTTCTCGTGTTCATACGACATACATATTTACGTTTCGATCCATTGACCCGGTCCGGAGTTGAAGCCATTTAACAAACAACAATTTAACCTTACTTTCACGTAAATATTTTATCTCACAAGTTACCAAGTTCTTAATCATCAAACAATTTTGTAGATTCAATTTTTATTAATTAGAAATATATCTTAAATGTTAAAAGAAGTACGTCAGCGACTATTGACGCCACTGTGGCGTCAATTTGATACGGGAACAAATATTCTCAGAAACGTCGAAGTTGAATAAATCAAATTTTAAGAAATATCTACAGGATCGACAAATTAATCTTCGTTTTTAGCATAAAACTATCATTTTTAAGTGTTCGAGGCGGGACACGTGTTAGTGCGTTGCGGTTGGGGTCCAGTATCGTCGAGAAGACGAGACAGCACGGTTTCGAAACAGATTCTTCAAACGGTCTCGTGTAATCCGACCTTTCGCTCCCTTCGCGTACACTCTTCTTATTTTTTCCATTTATCGTGTGGCTTAAGATGGCCCGCTCTCTGACCCTTAAGCATGCACAAGCAACGGGCCTCGATAGCGATGCAAAATAATACATCTTAATCGTCCGGTGTTCAGCGATTCTCAAACGTTTCCCCGCCGTTAGATCGTCAATCGTAATCTAATTACGGAGATCCGCGGTTTCGTAACACGGCAACAACCGCGTCGAGTTGAAACCGATACCGCGAAACAAATAAACAAGGGGTGGACGAATAAACTGTATTAAAACGAAACGAATAATCAATTCATTTGGATGGAATCGAATATTCTGGGTACAAAAAAGGGGAAAGGTACGACCTTGCCATTAGGGTGGAAAAAAATAATGCACGCCGCGTTTGGCGCACCGGAAGTTTCGTGTGAACGTACAGATTAGCATACAGCTATGTTTCGTTGCGTCAGTTTCGGGGATGCTCGAAATTGCAACCGCATGGATCGATAATTGTTTCCAGACCAGCTCGTACATTTCGTTATACCAACGTCACTCTTATCGATCCTGTTTCCTTTTTCTAAATTTCAATTTTGTTGGAACACGACCGACCAAAATGATACTCATTGTTTGAAATTTCTATTGTCGGTCAACGAAACGCTTCGCGGGCACGCGTGCTGCACTCGAAAAGGAGTGCAGCAACATTTGCATAAACAGTCGCATGCAGCGTTATTATCGGGCTGGATCTGTCTCGGCTACAATATGTCTTTTTAGTGACGCATCGCGGACGATCTAGCCTTGCCCGAAACACGTATCAACACGCCATAAAAGATCGATCCCGGGCAGAAAATGCATAATGCATACGGTTCGTGTCCAGTGTTCGCGGTAATAAGCCCCCTAAAATGCATAAACGTGATCCGCTGCGCGCGAACCGGTGATATATTTTCATCGTGCCACTGACATTAAACTTGACTCGGTAATAATAATGGTTCTTTACAGATAACGCGAACTCTATTACCTCGTGCACTCCCCCTGTTTTTCGACTGACGAAAATTCGAAGTTGAATGGTGGGAAACAGGGAAATTTAATACTCGGAAAATGGGGAATTTAATATTTGGAAAGGTTGGAAATTCGATACCTGGGACACAGGGAAAGTTGGAAATTCGACACTTGGAAAATTGGGAAATTGAAAAATTCTATGTCCAGGAAATCAGAAAATTGAAAACTGGAAAGTTCTAAGGGATCAGACACTGGAAAATTGGAAGCTCTATATATCCTTCAAACCAAATAATTGCCGCGTACATACAGGGAGGGTAGATTCAAACGGCACCGTACAAACTGTATACTTTTCCGTGATAAATGTGATTTAGATCGCAAGCGAAGAGCTGGAATAAACGGGCTATTTATTCAACGGTGTACAATGCGTTTCCCGTATTGCGAATGTTGACAAGGACGCAATTGGACGGTTGACAGAGCGCATTAGTCCTGATCAGACAGCTCCTTCAGATCAATACTAGAAACAACTATTGTACGCAAGAGGGTGTTTCTATCAGTACTTCTACGCAAGATACTAAAATTCAATACCCTCCACTTGTTATTTATTAAGCCCACTATGATCAACCGCTGTCTCAATCAATATTTCACGAACCGCTTACCTGACCCATTTTCTTGATACGAAATCGTGGAAACTTTTATTTCAATCCGTGGTTCACTTGATAAAATACCCAGATTATTTTTCCAGTTTGTGAAAAAAGTACACACAATGCGTTGAATTTATTAAGAAAACACGAAAGGTATGCCGTGGCTCGCCTGATATTTTGCCCCGTTAAAAAAATAGAATAATTATATGCAAGCATAGAAATATCGAATTCTCGCCTTTTCAGGGTCGATCCACTTAAGATTACGATCTCAGCTTCTCACGTTGAACAATTCACTTTCTGATAAACAATTGACCGTGATCAACGCTCACGGTAATTAACATTTCCCCCGACACGGAAGAAGATACACCGTGTACGCGGTAATTAAACCCGGCTGGAGATCCGCCGTCGCACAACCGCGATACAAATTCCACGTGTTGTGGTACATTATACTCCAATCGAGCCATTCCATTTATCATTCCGCACAGAAACAAGATCGCACCATTCAACCGTCCTTGCTGTAAAATCTAATCTAACATCAGGTCTAAATCGTCGGAGAAAAACCGTGATATCTGACGATCTAATCGATTCTTCGTCTGCTTCGATCAGAAACATCCTTTTAACCCTTTCACAGTGTTAAGGTTCGGTTATTATCCTTAATTTCCACCGCCGTGGAGGTTTTAGTTGGCGACGCTATCCACCACCCTTCCCCCAGGGGCTGCTGCTAAGTTATTGTTGAAATATTGTTAACAATGACTCGATCGAATGTCCTATGGTCGTTAACTGGAAACAAGGTGTGCATTGATCCCCAGAATCTGACCTAATCTCCCTCCACCGTTCTCCAACCTGATAAAACGATTGTGTCATCGTTCATTGCGGCCTACTCAATCTTCCGATGCTTAACGAGAGTAGCGTACTACGTGGTTCAATCTTTCGTGTGACAGGAAATTCCGGTTACTCGGGGGTTTGGAAGGTTTAATTCGCGGGGAATTGGGAAATTGGAAAAATCGATACTCGGGAAATTAGTTCCACGAAACATCGGTCGCCAAAAGGAAAGACTACTCCGGGGACCAGTGCGATTACTCCACTGTTCCTTATTTGAATCGTTAGCTTGTACAGACACAACTTTCGTGTACCATCTGTCTTGACTTAACCCACACCAGATCTATCTCCCAGGGACAAGGGTGGAAGAATTGAAGATATGAAGTTTTCCACAAAATACCTAAACCTAACTGAAAGTGGCGACAAGCGTGCTTCTCGAACCATGGTTACAGGCAATAAACTCTTCACGCATTTTGTTGTTGCATTTATGCGAGAAAAATGGGAAGAGAGGGTACTTATAGGTGACTAATCGTGGAAACAGGATGAACCTGAGGACGACTGTTTGTTCGTGGAAGATATAGGAGGTAGGGGATGACTATTGGCACGACTAGGCCATCAGGTTCTACAGCCTGAGGCATTCTACATCGAACCCGACTTAACCTTAATCCACCGTCCCAATCCGCACCTGGTGAAGCTCCCAGCCGGTCCAGAGGTTGGTCCTCGAAGAGCGTCAGCAGCCAGGAGTCGGCGTGCACGCTCGTCCTCGTGGCGGAGGTACCGTCGAAATCTGACCTTGCCTGAAGTCCGTGGTGCGGCAGCCGTGTCAGAAATTCCACGTCGACGTCGGTTACGTCCGGATCGGGCCGTGTTCCGATCAATATACGGCGTATCCTCGCGCGGTAGGACGCTTGCGCGAGCGGCGAGCCGCGGGGTAGGCCGATCCGGGACTCGCGAGCACGCACGAACCGAGAGGAGACCTCCAGTTACGGCAGCCGGTAGAGTGTCGCTCCTCGTCCACTGGCGTATCCGTTTCGCTGTAAAACTCCGTCCGTGTCCGTAACGTGCGAGTGAGTCGAGTGACACCGAAGGCCGCGTTCGTTCGTCGAGAAACGAGACGTTTCTTCAGTCGACGAGGGTAGAAAAACCGGAGGAACCGCGGACGGATTCTCTTCCTCGATCCAATCGCCCGGGCGAGAGTCTCGAGGAAGACGTAGGGACACGAAAGAGCATCGCCAGCCGCAGACACGGTCGCAAATCACGACTTATGCGTCTGTACCGAGCAGGTAAAAGATCCTTCGATAGGACACTCCTGTCCTGGCCACAGGATCTGCCCTGGTTCGAATTCTTGACACCCTTGGTGCAAATTTTATCAAATTTAAACGTCTGTTACTTTGGGAGGCTTAATCCTTGGAGCCTTAGAATTAGAATATTCTTAATGTCTTGCATATCTTCTAATTAATATTCTGGTTATCAGTGATAATTGCCGTCTCTATCGATAGGTTACCCTATCGATTTCCTTATTTTCGAATTGTGCAATTGTACCAATTTCGATTACACAATCGTTCGAGCGTGTTATCGACGGATCAGAGGGTGGATTTCGTTCGGTGTACTAGGTGTTCCGTTTCTTCTTTGGTGTCTCATCCTCTTGAGAGCGTAACGATCATTGACGTGGCCTGTTTGCGCATTGTGTGACACAGTGCAGTGCCATCGTGTGCACCGGCACCCTGCTTCTTCAATCGAAACACGTTGTGTCACAGTTCTGTGCTCGCGAGGGTGGCGATCAGCGACCGTTTTGTCTCGGTAATCTTTTTCCCTCTAATCACTTTAAGAGATCAGAATTGAATCGTCAGTTTTTTGCTGCATAGTGCTCGAAATATCTCGAGGGTTCCAGGGGTTATTGGCTACAGGTAGTATAGAAATCGAAGAATCGATGCGTGGAAATCGAGAATACGCGTACTATAGCGATTGTTCGACGCCGGTGCACTGTTTCGATCCGAAATGCAATTCTAATATTTCATGGTTTCTTTGGAACGCACTATATTGGGGTTGCCTTTCATTTCCCCCTTTTTTTTTTTAAATAAAATATTTTCTATTTACCATAGCATTGCTCCGATATTCCAATATGTAAATTTTTAGGTCAAAATTAAATGGAAGTTACGAATTGCAATTTTTCTGACATTTATTGACTTTTATCAAAAGTAATTAAAGAGTATGTTAATCAAGGAAATACTTTTGTATTTCGAATTTTTATCAGGGTGCTCGTTAATTAATAAGCCTGGGGAATAAATAATTGCCAGCAGGGTGTGGATCGAAGAAAGTGGATGAATATTGCATCCCTTTCAAGCTCGTGAATTAAAATTAATTCTGACTTCTGTTTGTTTAAAATTGCACAAACATTATCTCAAAATTTAATTTCACTTAATTGTCGGTGACTGCGTCGTTTGCTTATTAAATAAACAACGATTTCACGGTACCGGGTAGACCATCGATGACCCACGTATAATTGTACGATAATTAGGGTTTCAGACTTCAGGCAAACATAATTGTGCCTCGGTGTGTGTTTCATATTTTGAAGTGGAACGTTTTAAAATAGTCTGCCGATGTGTGACAAAGTTTCAGCTTTAAAATAACTTTGTCCTCCGTGGGTCAGCATCGATAAACTAGAAAATTACCCACTGCTATTCTAATGTTGTCCTCCGTGGGTCACTGGTGGCTCACGCAAATTAACATATTTCACCTTTGTGAACCATATGTCACCTTTTCTTTTTAAAACCCTTCGAGATCCTCCGTGTTCCGCGTTCAATCAAATAATTCATACGCTCCGTTGGAAAACTAGTTCTTCTTTCTGTCGCGTCATTAGCACGGAAAAAAGAAATTCAATTAAGTCGTGGCGTTCGATAACGTCGTTAATTACACTGTTCTCTTTTTTCTCCCTAAGTTCCTCGTTTAGCCGTGGTGTGTGCGTGCGTGTGCGTGTGCGTCAGGGTGCCACGGGAACGTCGCACGGAATCCGAGCGATGCCGATTCACCGTGTACCACGTGAAAATTCTCTTTCTATCGGATCGATTGATTAATCGGCACGGTATATCGCGGCATAGAATTCTATCCCGTCATTTTACACCCGCGTGCCAGACGTTCGAACGTTTCGTGCGCGTGAGAACGCGAATAACTTTTAATCCGTTAATTACCGGGGGTCGTAAATGTTGGGCCGTCCAAAGGTTAACCTCAGAATTTTCTTTCAAACGATTTATAAATCATTTTTTCTGAATTGCTAATTAAACGCTTCTATTTTATTTTGCAATCATATAACGCGTGTCACAAAATTATCAACTTTTGTTTGCAATTGGTATATAGGTGGAAATGGAGTACAGAATATTGACGTTAACAATCGATCACAGTCGTAAGTATCAGATTATTATTAATTGAGACGTTTTCCCACCCCTTTTTGCAAAGTTCATTGACCAGATCGGATCAATTATTTCTCCTGGCATGTATTACCGGTGTAACTGTACGAACTTTTCTTCTGAAATTATTTCCCAGTGGATTTTCCACGGGAATCGTTCGTCCCTCGATCGTGATTGCTGTTTATCGGAGCAATTTACTCGATTCAGTCGCCTTCAGTGATCGCGGCACGAACCGGCATTGCGCGAGCGTATCGCTCGGAAGCGGATTATGCCTGTGTTTTTACATAATAGGATTTCGTCGTCCTATCGAAACCCCGCCCAGGTCGATAAAATCTTCATGAAATATGCCTCGATATTTCTTTCGGCCGACAATATCTCAAACACGTAACAACGAAACGATGATAAGTATGCTCGATATCATTATTCGTTTCTTTTTTTAAATTTCGAAGCAAATCGTTCATTTTTACGATTCTGAGTTAAAAATATAATAAACATTGAATTATTTCTTAAAAGGGTCGAGCTTGAACGCCATCTTGGTCCTTGGAGGTTGAAACACACGGGTTTCTTGGGATTTATTTTCCTTTAATCGAAAGGCAAAGCGAGCTGTTTTTCTCACGTGTATATTTGATGTATCAATTCGCAGAAACGTATGGGTATCGGGTCTGTTTGCTTGCACACGATACAGGCAGACCGGAAGTGTGGTCATAACACAGCGAAGCGCCATGTCTGGCTTCGCGTTGGGAATTAACGTGATGATATTACGGCTAATACGCGGTAGCAATTGTTATCGCATCGGTTTCTTGTTTCCCGATCAACGGGTGCCCGTGTCAACGTGGATTATCGAATGTCAGAGGAAGTTAAGGGAATCGTTTAATCCGCCGTACCCCGCCATTTTTCTTAAACACTATTCTTCAATGTACCGACAGGAAATATATTTATCAGTGAAAATAAAGTTTTAGGAAATTTTGCAATTTTATATTTTTAGAAGCTTGCAAACCTTTTCCGCGCACGTGATTGCCACTTGCCTTTCAATTAAAATTTGTCATCGAGGGTCTTCCCCCGGCAAAATTAAGGCACTAATGAAGCAGGGAGAAAACTCCACCCTCATGTCTTCAGAAAGGCGTTACCTTCCTTCTTTATCACGATAAATAAACCGAAAAATATTAAATATAACATTTGCAAACAATTTGCATGTTTTATCGACGGAGAAAAATCCACGGCCGATTCGATCCACTTCCTCATCCTCGCCATCTTATCGTCACTTGTCCCCCGTTTCATTTGTTCCGTTCCTTCGATGGACGATGCTCAGTAAAAGATTCTCGTTGCATCGTTTCCGGTGTTGAATACCTCGAACCCCGTCTTTCCCCCGGCAGGCAAGTCCTCGCGCGACTTTCGCTATCATGATTTTCGCATGGTCAACCTCTTCCAAACACCGGCTGGATGATCGTTAAACGAACCGAGATAAATGAGACCAAGCAACGAGCTAAATTTTCATGAATCCCGCGACACGATCCACGAGCAAACAGGCAAAAACGAGACACCTATACTGAAATAATGACCGATCTGCATGATTGTATCCAAGAACCCTGGTAAAAAAAAAACAGTCATCATCAACCCACCGATGGTCCCGTTCTGCGAACGTTTTTAGCAGGTCCTACCGAAAAAAAGCATTTCGAATCAACCGACTGGACGTAACGGGCTACGAAAAAAAATAAAAAAATAAACAAAAAAAAAAAGAAATCATTTATATTAAATGTATCTACAATTTCTGTTTGAGATGATTCGGCTGACTAAACATAGGTTTGTTAATTGTGCTTACTTAGACATTTTGCAATCGTTTCAACAAATGATTTAGGGAAGATCTGTACGTTTAAACTGTGGGCTATTGGCAGTACATGCGACCTATTTTAGTTTATTTTAAATGGTTAGGGTTTATGGTTAAGATTTAAATAATTGATAAGAAAGATAGTAAATGGAGGTTTTTGTCTGATTACAGGAACATCCAGGATATCATCCAGAGGGAAAGGATCGGTGTACAGCAAAGGCGGCGGTAGTAGGACATTGTCCAAGCGACATTTAAACGGCAACATCATCACCTTAGCTCGGTGTAATCGTTCGTTACGAGCAACCTGTGAGCTAACCACACCAACCTGGTACCCAGGCTTTCTTAGTGGCACAAGCGACGGACAGGCAGCGTGTATGATCATTGAAGACTATCCCCCTCTGCCCACCAAACCGAGGCAATATCTGCATCAAGATACCACCCAACGATTTCTAAACCATCTGGTCCTGCCTAAGCACAGGACCTCAAAATTTTCCAGGTTAATATCTGTCCGTTTGTTCTTCCTTCATATGCGATGATCTGAGATCAGAATAGATAATTAATAGGATATTTTGTTCAGTAATAGGCATCGGAAGCTACAGCCGTTCAGAGAAACGTGACTGGCGTCAGTGGATAGTGCGGCACACCTTACCGCATACAACGAAAATCACCCTGACTCGACACGTAACGAGCTACCATCGGGTAGCCATTGCCTGGCAACGTCGCTGCACAGCAATCAAACTGCCGCTGGGAAACGTGAAAAGTAGATCGAGAAGGACGAGGACGAAGACGTTACCTACTTGAACACCATAGGGTACACAGGGAAGCGGCAGGGAAAATTAGACCACACGTGCACAAAATCAGAGAGTACGAAAGCGTATCTTTCACGCGCACGATTCGCTGCAACTCGTTCACAACGTCTCGTCGTAGGTTGTTGTCGCTTGGGACGGATATTAAGTTAGCTAGGAGCAAGAGACGGAAACACCAGTCACCATGGGGAGCGTGAACGTTAACCGTAACGTCAGCGATGCGTTCTATCGCTACAAAATGCCGCGGATCCAAGCCAAGGTCGAGGGCAAGGGTAACGGCATCAAGACCGTGATCGTCAACATGGTCGACGTGGCGAAAGCCATTGGACGACCCGCCACCTACCCGACCAAGTACTTTGGCTGCGAGCTAGGCGCCCAGACCCAGTTCGATTTCAAAAACGAAAGATTCATCGTGAACGGCTCACACGACGCCACCAAATTGCAAGATCTCCTCGACGGATTCATTCGAAAATACGTCCTCTGCCCGGCCTGCGATAACCCCGAGACGGAGCTGATGGTCAGCGCCAAGAAGGGGACCATCTCGCAGGGGTGCAAGGCCTGCGGTTACCACGGACTTCTCGAAAGCAATCACAAACTGAACACCTACATCCTGAAGAATCCGCCGAGCTTGAATCCCGCTGTGCAAGGCAGCTCCCTGACCGAGGGCAAACGCGGGAAACGTTCGAAACGCGCCAACGGTGAGACCAACAACACCACTACTACCACCACAGCAACCGCGAACGGCGATCGATCTGGTTCCCCGGAGAACGACACCAGCACCACCGACATCGTGGTCGAGGCTCCTGAGAAGATGGCTAGCGAGGACGGCGACGACGACAATTGGGCGGTCGACGTGTCGGAGGAGGCGGTCAGGGCCCGTCTGCAGGACTTGACCGACGGGGCTAAGGGGATGACCATCAGCGACGATCTCGATAAGACTGAAAAGGAGAGGATGGACATGTTCTACAAGCTGGTTAAATGCCGTCGCGACGCCGGCCAATTGGACAACCACAAAGAGCTGATCACGGAGGCCGAGCGTCTGGAGATCAAGACCAAGGCCCCGTTGATATTGGCCGAGCTGCTCTTCGATCAGAACATCGCCGCCCAGGCGAAAAAGTATCGGGTACTTCTGCTGCGTTTCACCCACGACGACATCAAGGCGCAGAAATATTTGATCAGAGGAATCGAGCAAGTGATAGCCCTGCATAAAGATGCTCTGATGCCTAAGGTACCTGGCATCTTAAAGGTAAGACGAATCAACCTTGCAGCAGTTTGTAATCAACTGCTTTTATATTGATGAATTGTTTCTGATCGCAGCTCTTCTACGATGTTGATATTTTGGAAGAAAAAGCTTTGTTCGAATGGTCGAACAAGGTAACTAAAAAGTATGTATCGAAAGATTTGTCTCAAGAAATTCACGATAAAGCTGCACCGTTCCTAACTTGGCTGAAAGAAGCAGAAGAAGAAGATTCCGAATCTGAAGAAGAAGACGATGATCTAGAGGTAAATCTTCGTTCTAAAATGTAGGTTGTGTCGTCTTTATAGTTAATTAATTTATGCATTTTTTTGTGTAGATTGAATACGATGACAGAGCTAAACAATCGCTAAAACCACAACAGCCACCGCCTGCGCAGAAGAAGCCTGCTGTAGTTAATGAAGACTCGGATGATGAGGATGATTTTGATATCGATGCCATTTAAAATGAAAACAAAAAGATGAAAGACGCTCAGTAGTCGGACATTGGAAGAATGTGTCTGATAAACGATGATTAACGATCATTTTTCACACGATACAAAGAGTCGCAATGCAATCTCTTATTAATAATATAGCATTTCGTTAATTTTAGGCCAAGAAGTGAATTACAATGCCGCCATTATTACATGTATGAGAAATTTTAACTGTTTCCGAGTTAGCAATATTTATCTGTACGGTAATATTTTAATTGTTTTTAATAAGGCGATTACGAATTACCTATATCATTATTCCTAATTATTAATTGAGATTTTTAAAACAAATCGAAGATTCTAATACTTCGAAAACGTATCTCTTTTAGAAGAAGAAAAAAAAGAAACGAAAGATATTCATAGTTCTCAACTGTTATTGAGAAGTTGGCCTGCTAAAAGCGTTCTCTATTGTATCTATTTACTATTCAAATAATAATTATTCAAATAAATATGGTTTACCGCAAAACACAGTGTTTTCCATTCCCATTGTTATTCATTTCGGTAGCTACATGTAATAAATGTTACAAAGTCGCTAAATAAATTCATATTTTGTCAAATTCCTGGAATGAGAATAAGAAAAAAAAAGGCGCGTTGAAATTTGAAACTTCGCATCATAAGGCCAATCTTTATCGACACAGAAGAATGTGATAGAAATACAGGGTGTCCCAGAACTCCTGTAGGAGCCGGAAATGGAGGGTAGCTGAGACTATTCTGAACAACAATTTCCTTTGCAAAAATATCGGATGGGGCTTCGTTTTTGAATTATTTAGCAAAAACACTGACTAATCAGAGCGCGTCTCGGGCGCGCGCTCAGTACCGTCAGTGTAGCGTCGAGCCTAGTCGTCCCGGGACAAGCGCCTCGGTAGAACAAGAAGTGTTAAGTCCTGGGATCATCTAATTTGAATAGTAGAAAGATAAAACATTGTATTATTATAAAATAATGAATTTAATATCGTTCAAGCTTTATTTTTCAATTGTTTTTAAGAGAAACTGAGGACGGTACATGGTGTGTTACCGACGAAATTAGCGAAACAGAAAATTGTGTTTTTTCAAAAACCAGGCCACTTTTCGGATAAACTAAAGTTATAGAGACATTTATAACAACAAAATATTTCATGTAATGGTGTTAAAAAGCCAATTTTTAATAAAATAATTTTTACCGACTTTTTATTTTACCCCTGGCGCCACCTGCGAACAAAGTGCTGAAACTGCTCAAAAATTGACAGGAATCTGCCGTACCTACAATGATTATTTTTTAAGAAAATAATTTTTTGCTGTTTTCGCGTGTTTGAAGCATCTAATCGCTTCTATTTTACACTAATTATCGATTCCAATTGTCCGATTAATCCTAGAAGCCCGAAATATTGAAATATTAAAGATTAAATGTTAGACTTCCGAAACATCGTTAAAAATGGCGGGCTTTTCAAAATGAGTAATGTACTATTTTGATATTTCTTAATTAAATTCCTTATAAAGGTTTATTAATTAAACTTCTGCTGTAATTATTAAACTAGAAGAACTGGTGTATAATTTCTGATAGTTTAGATAAACGAAAAACCTTCATTTAAGAACCACAGAAGTAATTTTTGAGCACTTATAATAGTAGCAGAGTATTCCCCAAAGTTATTAATTTTTTACAGCTTAAAAAACATCTTAAATTAATAAAATGCTGTACACAATCGTACTGAAAGCATTGAAAATGATAAAATTAGAACGATATCCATGTTAATAGCTTTGAATCGTTTATTATACAACTTGAAAATAATGCAATAATGAAAAACACTGTCCAATCTAAGCGCGCCTATAACACGGGTTCAGGAGCGTGTAGCTTTGAGTCGTGACGTTTACGATAGGTAGCGTTAAACATAAGTAATATTGAAAATTAAAATTCAAAACATAATAATGAATTTAAACATAACTGGTGGGTAATAATCGTTTCATAAAAACGAACCTTAAAGAAAATTCCGGTAACTGGCGCTACAATCGAGACGGAGTCGCTACAGTCGCGTTTTTACGATCGGCTGACGGCCGTTTTTAACATTACGAGGACTTTGTTACCATTTACTGATCCCCAGTAACACATTTTTCGTTTGTGCTCGATTTCACGAAAGTCCACGGTATCGCGACAGTGAGAACCACGCTCGGTGTTCATTTGCACGATCGTCCAAACCGTGAAATATGTGGTTATTGTACTTTTATTAATTTTCACGGTTATCGCCATCTTAGTCTGTCATCAAACCTTTTTCGAACTGAAACTTTGGTGTTTCTTATCTTGCATTTGACCTATTCGATTCTGTCGCGAAGATCGTTTGCAGTGAATTCGCAATCGTGATCGGTGAGTGAAATTCGTTTCATTTATTTAGCGCTATCGCTAGTAATAATCCATAGTACAAACACCGTTGTTCAATGCATCGGAAGATATTTTATGATCAGAATTTGTAAATCGTATTTATTCGTTATAAAAAAGATTCTCTTAAAGGTTCGTCTTCGATATCGAGGCATCCTGCACTTCTTCGGGGAAGTGGGATGGTACACTGAAAAGTGGAGGATTCCTGCATGGACCGTTCACAAGAGTAAGTTCAGTCATCACATCTTTCCGAATGATTCATTTTTCATTTTGAACGCGTACTAACTCAAAACGCATTTGTTCCAATTGCCACGCCTTTAGCAACCAACTATTAACCGGAAGTAAATTATCTTAATTCGTTTCCTTAAGATTTTGCGGAACCATGACAGAAAACCAGTGACCATGACGATGATTGTGATGATAATTATCTGTCTATTCTAGTGCATTTAGAAAGGAACGCGTATCGTCAAGTTTTCACTAATTTGCTAATGGAATGCTCTCTATAATTATTCAACTAAATAAAAAAAAAAATGATTTCATCGTTCCTCGGATATTATGTACTTCATACACATCGTTACATAAATGTATACAGATAAGCGAAGGTTAACCACATATGTCAGATAAGTGAAGTATATAGTTCATTCAAAGACAACATATTGTTTTTAAAAAACTTCGTATCTTTTATTTCCACGTATCGATATTTTCATGCATTTCTTTCATTTTTCTAGTTCATTTGCGTACGTTCGTTGTGAAAAACGTAAGTAACCCTTTATCGTAGACACGATATTCTTAACCTCCATTGGATCACAAAGTCGCAAAACGAAGTGCAACAAAGCCACGGTTGTTTATCGAGTTTATTTAAAGAATCGGCATCGTAAAGCGCCTAACCGACCGGTGGGACGGTGATCTATAAACTGTTACCACAATTTTACTATATATAAACGAAACATGAAACGAATATGTGATTGTTATACGATATGAATCTTTAATCAGCGTTTTCAACGTGCAGGCACAAATATGGACCTTCAATTGTTTCATGTAGCCGAGCCATTTGCGACTAACAATTTCGTTACATTTGCACGCGCTGTCACTGACCTCTTTCCACTTTCGAAAATCGAGTTCTGTGTTGGTACGTTCTTTTCAAATATAATTTAGAAAATATCATACAAATTGTGACGATCATTTTTTTCAGCGTTGCTACGAATACGATCGTATTGAACGTTCGTTCAGTGTGTTTGCACATGCAGTGTTTGTTCTATTGTTTTCAACTGTAAAGAATTATCGTTTCTCTGGAATTTTATTTCATGGTAAAGCGTTTGACCCGCATTACATCGAAGCACACGATAGATTTGAGAAAGCAATTTTGTACCGTGTTGTACGGCGTACATACACAAGTGCAGTTCTCTACGAATGGGCGCACATGGTACAGCGCTTCCAACGTTCTGTCGTCATGCCGTGAGTCATCGGCTACCAGTCTCTATTCCCCCTTGAAGAGAAAGATTGCGAAAACGGTCTATGCACGCTTTTCGCCGTGGCGGGATTCCTCAAACGCTCCGCAGAGTTTCAGACGAATTAATTATCTCTTCGAAGTTCGTACACCGACACGTTAGTATTAACATCATCTTATCCTCCTTGGTTAAAATCTCCTATCATTCTTTTTTATTTTCCAAGATTAATGCAAGATTAAAATATTGACATTTTTCTCAAATATTTTAAAATGTTAGGATAATCGAGCTAAGGAGGCTGAAGTGTTCCTTTGTACTAAAGGAGACGTATCAGTTACAAGGTGTGGGACGACAGCATCCCCTCGTCAGTCTTCGAGGAGGGAAATCATAAAAGGCAGATACACAGACACGCGTCCCTGATCATCGAGCCAAGTGTCATGCACGCGTCACCCTCTTCTTAGGAGCTTCATTCATCGCACCCTTACGCACCCTCTGGTTATTCCCACTGACCGACTGGCGTTTATTTGCGTGTGAGGGTTGAAACGCGTGCCACGAGACAGCCCTACGCGAAAACGCATCATTCATTCCGTTGTACCTGGCGTGGACTACCGGTAACAACCGTGTACACGTATTTCGTGCGGTATAGAGGCCTTGATGAAAATCGTGAGGCATGCGCAGTCCCCGCAACCCCCTTCGGCTCTTTGCCTGCATAGGGGATGCGAAGCCAAACGTTGGCCCTCAGTGAAGAATTAAACGTGATTCCGCGAGGTGCCCCTCTTTAATCACGCAACGTTTGTAGTGTACATATGTATAGATTATATTTTTATACGTTAATTACCGGATAAATGTCTTTTTTACGGGAAACTCGATCGACTGAAAGTGACAATACGGCCGCTGCTGTCCGCGACGAAACGATAACCAGATCGATATAGTAGAAAGAGGGAGAGAGAGAGCGTTAACATTTTTTTTGATACGGATTAGGTAGGTTCAACAGAGTCCAACATTACCGATGGGTAGAACAGATATGTCAAAAACGCTGAACGCTTATAGAATGTGAGTAGCTTCCCCTACTTACGACTCCTCCAACCCATTTTGATCGTTATCTCTCATTTTTTTTTCTCTTCTTTTTTAATACAACGTTTGAACATTCCTGTATCGTTTTTACGTAAACATACCAAGCTCTGATTGCCGTGCACTTTCATTAGAAACTGCACCCACGGTTCGTTTTTTCCATATTCTCTGATTTCAGCGTAACGGTTGAATAAGAAAACGGTGCACGCAGGGATACGAATGCATATTCAAACGAAAATCCTTTTGTGTGCACGGTTACCTTGAATCTTCAAGTACCGCAGTGCGTAGTTTCTTAACAAAAGAAAAGAAGCGTATCATTCTTGTGTCTTCTATCAGCTGCGAAACACTTTCACTGCTGATATTCCACAATGCGGCTCCCTATGTGAAATCGATGCGTCTAAAAACTTTCGCAGCCTTCACGTTCCTTCATTAGCCATGTCTGAAGCTAGATTCATCTGAATAATTATTCTTCTTCGTCGAAATCGACTTACAGGGAAGCGTCTCAAGCATAAAACAGTCCCGAATCGGGACGTCGTTTCGGTTGTAATCGCGAGGTCAAGGCTCCTTTGGAAGGACGATTGCACGAGGTCAAGGTTTACAGGCGCAGAACCCTGAAATCCTGACCCCCCTAGACAGCGTCGAGACTCTTCTTCCCGCATAATTCCACGAACGAAGTGTTTTCGTTGCCGCGTATCGATTATCCTGTGGCGCCGCGCATTTTTCGCCTTTTTTTTCTTCCTATTCTAGAATTTTCACCGTCATCCGTACACCTATATACATTCTGTCACATAAAGGAGCACGCCATGGTGCTTACGCTTGCGCGGAACTATCGAGCCATTGATTTCGCCGTGTTCAACGCGGTGCTGACATGGAGTGAATTCCTCCTTGAAACCAATTTGTTTGCGAGCGATTTCTCTGTATCTTTACAATAATTTTCTCTGTAGTGGATGAACGTTTCTTCGATCGAACTAAATCGTCAACGTGCGGGAAAACCTTTGTTTTCTTTGTGAAAATTCCATCTCGTAAACTCTGTCGTATCAGGAGAGCGGCGCAGCGTTTGCGCTTGCGTGTACCCGCTGTACCATTGATTTCTGTGGATCTAACGCGGCCCTGACATGGGGTAAGTTTCTGTTCGAATTAATTTCACAATCATTTTGTTCCAAGCGTCACGAGAAGGTTTCCTGGACCACCACGAATCATTGTATGTTTATGTAAAAACAAGAATCGACCCGAAACCGTAAATCATATCGCGTACGGATGCCGGATATGTTCCGCTTGTCTCGACTGAAATACTTCGCGATGCCTATTTTTGATTACGGTTAATTATTGGCGCGTAAAGTCGTTCCGAATACTGCTTACCTCAATTTTACCATTTTTTTTCCTTATTTTCTTTACGCCATTTACCTTGGAGGTGATAGTAGGCTATGCAAACGCGTAGTCGCGATGTGTGAGGATTTCGTTCGCTGGTTTTTGACAGGGTCGCGACGTAGAAGCTATTTTTGAGGTTCTGTACTCGCAACACAGTTATTTACTTTTTCGTACGATGAGTTTAGAGTCTGTAAGTTTCGTTTCGTTCTCGATTCTCCCAAGGGGGACCTTAGATGGTCCTCAGGGTCTTATCCTGATCGAAGAGAAGGCGCCAAGGGCGCAGGTAGAGTGGTGGTGATGTCCAAGGGGACTTGCTGATTGAATTGGTTTGGCGGAGCTGCCAAACCGCGAACCCACGAGATTTACAACCTCAGAATATAAGAATTAAGGGTCGTTTTTGATTCGTATTATAATTGAACTTCTCTATTTCCAGCAAGAAAATAGAAAACATTGGTAGAATGACGGCCATGACACAGGAAGAAATTGTGGCTGGTGCCAGGACTGTTGCCCAAGGATTGGAAGCCCTTCGTGTGGAACATGGAGGGCTGCTGCAAGGACTGCAGTCCCAGGACGCACCAGCTGCAAGGGACAAAGTCAGTTTGTTATCGAAGAACATCGAGATGATAGAACTGGGTCTGGGCGAGGCTCACGTCATGATGGCTCTCGCCAGCCACCTGCAAATGGTAGAGGCTGAGAAACAGAAGCTTAGAACCCAGGTCAGAAGGTTGTGTCAAGAGAACGCCTGGCTGAGGGATGAACTGGCTGGAACACAGCAAAAGTTGCAAGCCAGTGAGCAAGCAGTATGTAATTGAAGTTCACGTGCTGTTGTAATATTTGATAAACCAATGCACGAGATGCTAACATTTATCGTTCCTGCAGGTAGCTCAATTAGAAGTAGATAACAAACAATTGGAATTTATGGGTAGCATGAGACAGTACGATCCAAACCCATCCGCTGAGGATGAAAACGCTAAAGACAAACCTAAGGATGATCCTGTAGTTGAACTGTTCCCCGATGACGATGCAGACGACCGAAATAGTAAGTGTATGTTCATTTTTCGTTTCTATTATCAAGCATTTCTTTTAGATGCTTGAGCTTTTCTCGAGTCTGTGGGAACGCAGGAATTTTACCAAGACCATTTTTACCGAAACTTCTCGTCGTTCCATTAAAGTCTTACGATACAGCCGAAGAATGCGGCAGTAAGATTTCACGTTCGCACGGGCTTGAGGCCAGCGATAAGAACCGTTGTTTTCAATGCTTGCCGTTCTCGTTGCAGCGATATCGCCGACACCACCGTCGCAATTTGCACAACAGGTAAACGCCGGCTACGAGATACCGGCGCGTTTACGCACGTTGCACAATTTGGTTATACAATACGCGAGTCAAGGTCGTTACGAGGTGGCGGTGCCGCTCTGCAAGCAGGCGTTGCAGGATCTGGAGAAGACGTCTGGCCACGATCATCCGGACGTAGCCACGATGCTGAACATCCTCGCGCTGGTGTACAGGGATCAGAACAAGTACAAGGAGGCAGCGAATCTGCTGAACGACGCTCTGAACATCCGTGAGAAGACCCTGGGCGAGAACCATCCGGCAGTCGCCGCAACCCTGAACAACCTGGCCGTGTTGTACGGGAAACGGGGCAAATACAAGGAGGCCGAGCCGTTGTGCAAACGCGCTCTTGACATTCGAGAGAAGGTCCTCGGCCGCGATCATCCGGACGTTGCGAAACAGCTGAACAATCTCGCGTTGCTCTGCCAGAACCAGGGTAAATACGAAGAAGTGGAACGTTACTATCTGCGAGCGCTCGAGATCTACGAGGCCAAGCTGGGACCGGATGATCCTAATGTGGCGAAGACGAAGAACAATCTCGCGTCTTGTTATTTGAAGCAAGGGAAATACAAGGACGCGGAGGTGTTGTACAAACAAGTACTGACCAGAGCGCACGAGAAAGAATTCGGTGCTATTTGTGGCGATAACAAACCAATTTGGCAGGTGAAGATGATAGGTCGTTAAGCGTGGAACTTGACAAATGGTTATCAGTATCTACAAATTTGAAGTATATAATATGACTGTATACTCGATTGAAAATAAATAAATTTTATGTCCTATTTGTCAAGTTTCATACTTAATGACACGGTACTATTGTCTCTGGGGAACGATACGTTTGTAGTTGGTTCCAAAGTGTATTATATGATGGGACGTTATTGGTTTCAGGTTGCGGAAGAAAGGGAAGAGAATAAGCATAGAAACAAAGAAAATACCCAGTATGGGGAATACGGGGGTTGGCATAAAGTCGCCAAAGTGGATTCGCCTACGGTCACGACTACTTTAAAAAATCTTGGTGCGTTGTATCGAAGACAAGGAAAGTATGAGGCCGCGGACACACTCGAGGATTGTGCTATGAGGTCACGGAGAGACGTAAGTTCAGTTATCAGATCTTTAATGTTGGGTTAGATTAATGTTATTAAGCTGTGTAACCTAATGTTATTAACCGTTTGAGTGCGATATTGCGCCTCCTTTCGTTTCGTGTCGAAGAATGGCATCGCTCTAGGCTGCGAAACCGCCAGTCGCGATACTTTCGGCTTCTGTCGATGCGTGACTTTATAGTTATCGTACAGTCTTAGGTAAATTAAGATAAAATTGGAATAGTATTACACTTTGGAGGTGTACACGTTAAGAATAAGTGCTATGGCGTAGCTTGGCAATTAGGAAACAGCAAAACTTAAAAATTAACTCTTCCAAATCTTAACGCGGTCAATGTGTTAATTAACAATCTAAAAACTCTTCGAAAAGTTGAGAGTCTTCCAATTGACAGACAAATTTACAATACAGTCAAAGGATTTCGAAGCATTTGTTACTCAAATTATTTTGTTTCTTTGAAACAGACATTGGAGTTCGTGAAGCAGGGAAAGGTCGCGCAGATTTTAGGGGACGAGAAGGGCTCGATGAGACGCGACTCGCGTTCCAGCCTGGCGAACAGCGAGCACGAGCAACACGAAGAGGTAAGTCGGGCGTCGTTGAAATCTTTATTCAAAGATTATTAGTCGCACTGCATGTTGTAGCACACGATTAGCCGTCTACTATCCTTTTCTTCTTTCTTTTTGTTCTTTTTTCGTTGTCCGGCCCGTTCTGACGAATATTGGCGATACAACACACAATCACAGGGCTCGCTGCCGCTGGTACAAAGGGCGCTACATGAAGGACAGTCTGGCCACCACGACGCTAGTCCTAACAAACCCGGTTTTAAAAACAAGATCTTTCAAGCTTTCGGGATTCACTCTTCCACGTAGGATTATTCGTCTGCTAGCATTGTCGTTCGATTAATAATGCTCGAGTATCACACATACATACACATACACATAGAGACACAAAATCTCGCTGATACGTGTGTGTGTTAACGTTAGGAGGAGAAGTAACGATGTTTGGAACGAACATTTAGGTATTTGTTTGAAATCTTTCATAACGGTGTAACCCGAATTGCTGAGGAACGTCGCGTGCGATAAAATGTCCCCGAACGATTCCTTCTTTTAAGTGCAAGCATTTATAGGGATTGTATAGTTGGATATAGGAGTGGGCCTTCGCCGATTATTAATTTTTTTTTTTTCTTTATTTCCGGGCATTCGACATAGTCTCCGACGAGAGCACATGAACTGCACATTTTTGGAAAATTTACAAGTATTTCGATGACCATTCGTTGCTACTTCCATTTTTGGACGAGTATTGCGTAGAAACAAGCCTTTACGAATCACTTCCACTTGTAAGCTGTGATAATAACGCTCCTTTAATTAATTTCCCTTTTGTTTCTTTTTAAGAATAATAACAAAAACGAAGATACGTTTGTATTTTTAACAAATTTCATCCGAATTTGGAGGTGCTTTCTACGAAGCATTTTATTTCTCACTTTTGCATTATTTATCTGTAATTTAAACTAATCGAAACTTTTTACGCTTGTATTATACACGATCATATTAAAGAGCAGTTTAGTAATAAAGAACGCTTCCAGAGATAGTTATTTTCTTAAACGAAAATTGTAGAGTTGTTTCACGTGTTATTATTGGCTGACCGAAAGATGGAACCTAATTGTTCGAGAAAGAAATCTGTCACTTTCGTGAGCCAAAATACGGTGAAACCACGCACACGAAACATATTTACAAGTAGTCAATTAATAGCAGCAGCTTTGCTTAACTATATGTATAGTTCAAGTATAGATTTGCAAAGATGACGATCTCGAAGTCCGATCCGATGTGCAGAGAAATTTAATAACGCTGTAACGTTCGATACAACCCTCTGTGCGAGAGGTTGTTCGTATAAATAATAATTCTTGTATAGTCTGTCCTGATTTTTTAACAAAATGTACGGCCCTCTTCTAGCTTCTGATGACTCGTTAATTTACATTTTAACTTACATGGTTTTTTAAACATTAGGGTTACATTGATTGTGTCCTACTTTCTTATTTTCTTAATTACGGTGTGAGGTGTCTCGAAAGTTTTCCCTTCAAAGTATTATGTAATTTTTAAGAAATGGATGCAACTCGTGCAATTCGCTACGTTATATATTTATACACGCGCATAATATATATATATTATATTCTTAAACAAATTCTCATTTGTGTGACAAATGAAAAGCTGTGTTGCGGATCTATTTAAACAGATCTCAAGAGCGTAAGAAGGGCGATTCTTTTTTCTATGTCATTCGGGGCACCTTGTATCCCTTTCTTTTTCTTTTCCATCTTTTATATACAATTGAAATTCCCATTTAGACAGAGTATAATTATTGTACGTTATAATGTTTAAAAAATTACGATTGGTAACTGTGAACTGGATTATTTATACGATAAGTAGTGCCTTGAGACTTTAACGAGCGAACAAATAAATTATTTTCTAACTGTACGTGACTCTGGTTGTTATTCGAATGTCGTTGATACACCGGGTGACATAGCGTAGGGCGTTCAGCAATTTTTATCTTCTCTTTTTTCATTTATCACTGTCAAACAGACGCGGTGTATAACACAAGGTTTGCATCAAATTAATTTTCCTCGCACGCATTTGTGTCCTTTTTAACCACCAATTGTTTATACCAAGTCGTTTTTTCGATATCTGCGTTGTCGTTTTGTTTCGCTTTGATTTGAGTACTCTGCGGGCCGGGACTTAGAATAAAGGATGTCACCGGATGTACGATCTCGGCTGGACAACAAAACGGGACAGAAATGACCGATTTCTGGAGCAGGTGCGTATTCGTAGATTTGTAGAACATTTTATTTTTTATCCCTCCCCCCCCCCAATGTTTTTTATGTTTAACGCACAGAGGAATTTTGTTTATTTAATTTTTGTTTCTTTTTTTTTTATTACCACCATCTCGTATACATTGATCTGACCTTACTCTTCACCCTCTGTTTTTTTTTTTTTGTTCTTAGAACATTGCCAAGGTGCAAACCTTTTCTTTTCGTGTAGTGCAGGAAATATCATTCGAATTATCCAATTAATTACTGCTCTCTTGTGAATTGTGGCTAACGTCTCTAACATGTAACTTTGTACATACAATTGCGAGCAGTAATTATTTCAAGTCAAATTTTTGCCTGCCATAAGATGGACAAAGTTAATATTCATGTTTTATTTTTCAGCTTCTGTAACATTTATCAGCGCTTCGACAGCGATCCTGCGCCCCCTCGAGGGGTCGCAAGATCGCTGGTTACTTCGGAAGGATCTCTAGAAAGTGTTCTCCTTCTGTTTCAGGACAAGAAGTATTTCGTTCGTACGCAATAAAGGATACCATGTAAGAGACATAGACGCGGAACGACAATGTTTGGATGATCAGAGGGCTCTGCATTGTTTGCGCGTAAAACATTGTCTGACGTCCGGTTCTGTTGTTGGATCGTTATTACCGTGTGTACAGGCACATTCCAGCTGCTTTTCTTCTCGATCAGGGCAATATATCGTTAACAAAGCGCCTCACGTTTCAACGCGGGAAACCTGAAACCGAGAATTTGGAAACGAGATGAAGGAGGGTTCGCGAGGAACGCGTGTGTGTACCCGAAATCAAAATCCAAGCGAGTCTGTCGAAGACAAAGAGAGGATGAATAATCACGATGCGAGTTAACGTTGACCTAAAAATATCAGGATTGTAATCGAATCATTGAACGAGTTTCTTCAAACACAGGCGTCCATTTTGCATACACATACATATCTTCTTTTGTTCGTTGAGCATACACCCGCAGTTCAAACGGCGCGACACGACACGTGTAATCATTCCATGAGCTGTAGCTTTCTTGATCGAGATGTTACTTGAAGAGGTGGGGAAAGAATGAGGAACGATTTACAATTATAAAAAATGAAAACCATAGGGAACGTTTGTATGTCGCTTTAGCAAACTTAAATGTACTCTTACACACCAATGCATGTTAGGATTACGCGAAATTATCATTCGTCATACCCCCAAGGAATAAGAAAAGTGTAACCGCGGTAGAGAATCGCGCCTCTCCCTTTTTTCATTCTTTGTCCCGTTCTTGGAGTCGAATAAAAAGTACAGAAATGACACGCGGTGTTAGCGGAAAAAGAGCCCGGCGACGTTCATTTTCTTTGTCCTATTTATAATCGTACGCTCGAAGGGAGAAACCACTTATAATATTATACTTGCGTACTCGCAATATTTAATTTATTCTCTGTGCGTTCGTTTCGTCGCAATTAAGATATTATTAGCGCAAGCATGACGGATATTTGTATTATAGTTGTCGCGGTATTTAAATTATTGTTTCGTCCTTGCGAGATTTTATTCGTTTCTCCTTTTTTTTTTTGTTTTTAACTATCCAAACCTTTAAAAAGGAGGTATGCCTTGACGCGTTGATTGTCACGTTGTACTCAATTAGAAATATTCTTGTTAGTATTCAGAAGTAATAATCTAAAAGTTCCAAAGACCTAGAAAATGTATACCACGGCGTTTTGATTAAGTAATTAATTTGCTTTGAAGGTGTTTCGATCTTCAGCGTGGCAGTCAACGCGTTAAGGCCGAGGATCATTGTAACCGGCTGTGAATGCGAACTATTTCAAGCCAGTCCGAAAATTGTGTTTGATCTTCGAGAACAGCTACGACGACACAGAATGATGATCGTTTGAATTAGTCGAGTCCTTTCGCGTAGATCTGAGTTTTCGTTGCAAAATTGTATCTTCCAACGTTTCGTGCAAAGAGTCATTATAACGTGAACACAATTTGTTGTGTAACCAATGAATAGAACTTCGCAAACAAGCATGGAAATTATTATCGTGAATCGCTAGAAATTGCAACTAATAATTACTGTTATTATTCAGGATCTATAGTTGCTTCTATATTACATGTTTTATTAATTAGAAGCAACTGTAAGTATATACTGTTTGGCACGATAGCCTTCCCTAAGGAAGATGGCGTCGTGAGAGGAGTGGTACCGTCATTCTTCTTGAATGGTTAGTCACGGTAGTTAATTTACTAGTGGTAAATTGATCGAACCACTTTAAAGTAATTACTGAACCGAATACTCGCCATGTATAATGTAATCTAGATCTAACCTAGATTTAATTACGTAGTGAGACGAATGGTGGGACTTCCTCTGCATCGCTATTTTCTTTAAGAAAGGTTAGCGTGTTTAGAAAATAGCAGAGACTCAACATTTTGCATCAGTGCTTAACAACGAATATAAGAAATTCAATAAAAATAGTCCAATTATTATAAATCTTGTTACATTGAGAAAAGCTAAAAGAGTTAATTATTCTTCTCAAGTTCTATTCGCATGCAAATGAATAAATTAACAAAGAGTTAAAAATAAGTGATTTTTCAACAAAAGTCAATAATGCGAGTTACATTGGACTGGCCTAGTTCAAAAGATTTCATGATTACACCGGAAGTATCGGTGTACAATTACCATTTCACGGTCGTAGCGATAACACGATAGTTCGTTTTCATTTTCCTGTAAATTATATTTAAGCGGCTATTCGTTTCTCATCGACGCTTCATCGTTTAATCCTGCGTTCATTCATATCCTTCTACTTTCTCTAGATATCATAGATATTCTCGTTTCTTCATTTGTTTCTTTTAAATGATCATATTGTCATTTTTGATTTTGCGTGTGCTCTCATTATCTTGAAAGAAGAGAAACGTGCATTTACATAATTACGCATATTCTGCGCCTGAGAGCTTGAAGGCCTAGAAAATACCAGCTTTTGTTTCGCTCGAGCCCAGAAATACACACACGCTCAACTTCTATTTGCTTTTCTGTAATACCCTAGTTTATTATTCTGTAAAATATTGTAAGATCACCTGTATAAGTTGAATCATCACGAGAGAGTTTATTTTTCTTTTTTTTCTTATGAAATTTGCACAACACATTCATCGTAGTCCCTTTTTTCTATTAATTAAATTGGGTGAAAGAAATATTTATTGAAAGATGTATGGCGAGCACGTTGCTGCTTGCCATTGACAGTGGTGCAACTGAAAAAATGCAAATTAAACAAGATTCTTAAAATTACATTGTTGAAAGTACTAAGCATAGGTTTTATTAATTATAATATATAATTATTGCAGTTTTTGGTTTTATATGATAAAAATAGGAACACAGTGTAGATAAAACTTGAAATTTTTTAAGTTGCATTATTACCAATGCCAAGCAGTGATATGTCTTTTAATTAGTTGTTTTCTTTTTCTTTTAGTTTTTATTCTGGAAATATCTGTAACCACTGATTGAGCTGCGACAAAAGACCCTTGTAATTTTTATATATTTATTCTAGCTAGTTATTCTCTTTTCTTTCTACTATTTATATTAATTAACAAAAAAAGTAGTAAAGAGACCTTTGCAATGTAGGAAATTTTTGATTAGTTATTAGCTGTTCTTATTAGCTTGTTACTTTCTTTGCAATTGTGTTAAAAGCAGTGTTTTTTAATGGATGATCGTCGATGATCTACTATTTTATACTTGATCTAAATAGATGTGATACAGTATTTAGGATTAAGACATTTTAGTGTCCGTCGAAGGTAGTTGTTTGCTTTAAACCCTGCAGGGCAACAGAACTTTTGAGGTATCGCAGCTCTCAGGTGCAAGTACTGTTATTTTAAATAATATGTAAGTTTTGATTTATAATAAATATTTCCACTTGGTAAGACTTGGTTCGTACGCTCCTTCGCGTGGAGGACTCCCAAAATATAATAAATTATGCTTGGCCCTTGTTGTTTCTTCGATTTCAATTAAAATTAATCAATTATCTTTCGTAGAACGTTTAATTTCACAATTTTATAATTGATTTGTAATAAATATTTTTCATCAGGCAAGGTTTTTGTCCTCCTTGGCTTTAATTAAAACGTTGCTGACACACTTCCATCCAAAATCCTTAGTTACTTTTGTAAGAATTTTGTAGAATTTTGTAGTTTATAGAATTATTAGAATATTGTTTTCCAGAAAATCAGTTTTGTTTGGATCACGCGCATTTGCCAGAGTTCACCCACCTTGCTGTTTGTGGCAACACCATAAGCTGATAAGATTGGTCCCATTGTTCGTATCATCAGGAGAAAGAGAAAAATCATTGCTATAATTATCAACAGTGTGCATCGATGACGTGTCTTGATTGCCAGACGGCACAAATGCGCACTTTTATAATATTAAAAAAAAAAAGAAAATGTGATATCATTGAGAAAAATATAATCGTGTCTGATAGAGAATTATTTCAAATCCTTATTTTATTCTGTCCTTTTGAAACGAAGGTGTTTGCTCTCATTCTTAAATTCAGTCGAAGGATCCTCCAAAACAGACAGGGTGTCCTAAAAGAAATACATTTTAGACAATTATAATATTTATTAATATATCAGAATTTTTTAAATGTAGAATATTGAATAAAAATAAAGGCAAACAACTTTGTTTGAAAAATACCGAATAAAATAATGATTAAAAACAAAACTTTGATCCAAGTCCAATCAAAAGTAATACTTTTGTATAATCAAGTCCACGAAATCACGACGAAGATAAAAAAAAAACAAAAGAAAAGGAAAATTTACGAAATTCTTTTTATTTAACATTGTGTTGTTATTTGTCATTCACTTCGAATTATAGAAAAGTTTTTATTGAGCATAGTGTTACACGTTACAATAGTAATAATAATAATCATTAATAAAGATGAGAGATTAATGATAATCAATGATATTTACCTTCTTCTTTCTTTTTTATATAACAAATTTACGCTTACGAATAGACAGAGATAGTAAAAAAAAAAGGAAGAAAAAGAGAGAAACAAGAAAAGAAACGTCTCCTCTTGATTTGTATTCGGCTTTGACTAGCATAATTAGAAGCATATTAACGTGTTCACGATTAATTCGTAATCAATAAAGAGGGAAGGATGGGTATCGAAAGCACGTTCAAAGGGTAATGGGGGATGAGGTGGTAATGATTACCAGATAATTACAATTATTTAAAAAAAAACAAAACACAAATGAAAAGAATTATAAACGCCTCGTAAAATAAATTAGGTACGATATTATAAAGGAGAAATGTACATTTATGAATCGCTATAATTAATTATTATTGTTACACGTATTCGAGGGCTACACATACGTCGTGTTTCTTCAGACCAATAATTATAAAAAAAAATAAAAAAAGAAACGATGCGAGGCTGATTTGTACGAGTTTGTTCTTTTTTTTTTTTTATATCGGTAATAAAATATTCGCTCCAAGTCTTCCGCGACCCTTTTCTTCTCTTTCTTCGCGTCCGCTTTCAGAAACGAAAAATAGAACAAAATGATTGAAAAGAGGGAGGGGAGGAGAACGAGAATTGAGGGGGATCGAAATTCGTTTCTGAGAGACAGGTTGCACAGCCTTCGTGAATCGGTGAGCAAATCAGCCTGGCAGATTCTTTCGTGGAGAAAGAATTAAGATGGAGAGAGAATTAATGAAGAACAGAAGGGAAGAAGCGACACGCGCGATCAAAAATTCGACAAGATAGTAAAATATGTGTACAACTTCCCAATAAATATGCGACGTTCGTCTAAAAAGTACAGAAGAATTGCTTATCCATTAATCCGCCAACGACTCGTTGAGAAAGTACTTAAAATAGAGTCTAAACTAGCCTTTCGTGCTCCTAAGTCTAATTTAATTTGTATCAAGGAAACCCCTATGGTTCTTCTCGTCGTTTCCCTTTGTTATTTTAAATTGGTTACAATTTTAGGCTTGAGCTACCTGCACAGCAAGCGTTTCAATGTCTCTGTTCTCTCCTAGGTGTGGATGATCCATTTCTTGAATGAAATTCGCCTCAAGATAAACTTCTTCTCTTTGAGTTTCCAATGGATCACATAGATTGTATTAGGAATAAATTTTGCTACCCCTAGTAGCTACCCCTTGTAGGGGTCTAAGGGTTGAAATATAAAATATAGTAAAAGAGGATATTCTTCAGTTAAATTTTAAAACGCTACCAGTAGAAAATCAAATCTTGCATTGCACTGAAACTTAAGAGTTGAATTTCATTCATAAAAGGGAACCATCCACGCCAATCCCAGAGACACTTAAAACTCCTCTTAAATAGGGGCTTCGTCCCGTAAAAAACGTACAATGATCTCTCGTAAATCCGGATTCGGGTACGAAGAGCGTCTACGATTACATCAAAGACCTTTCCACCGTCGCAGACAATCTTCGTTTCGAATCTTAACGCTCAACGAAACTCGATCAGTGGCTTCTTTATTGCAGAGCTTTACGAAATATCGAATACTGAGTAAATACATGATCCGTTCTTCTTTTAACATCGACGTCGAAGAAAGAAACGAATAAAATGAAAAGTTCGTTCGAGCTTCGATTCTCATTCTTTTTATCTTCAACGCTGCGACGACCGTTGACGTCACAGTGGAGTCAATTTGTCAATTTGAATGTTATCGACCGATTATTTAATTAATTATTTAATACCTTTACTTAGTTACTTCTTACAAGGTTAGTGAATATTTTTTAATCACGTACAATAAAAAATTGCTCTTGGAAATTAATCTCGAAGATAGGCGGTCGTCGCAGCGTTATCTAGCACCTGCTCGCGGGAGCAAATTAAATCCGATCGAATGTTAATCGCCTGATTGATTGTTGTATCGTCGTTCTATCAGCTCGACCATCTTCAGCCGCGTCCGAAAATAAACGCTTCCTATAACGCCTCGATTATTACACATTGCACTGTCGCATTGCACTTATACAATTATTCTGTTCCTCGAGCGAGTTCGCACCGCTTACGCGCGTCTCCAAGAATCTCCTAGGACGAAAATAATGATGACAACCAATGCGTTGACCCGTTGAACGTATATACACGTCCTTGACGAGCGGCTGCTCGAACAAGTACAAAGAACGTGCGTATACGTCCTTGGAAAATGGACGCAAAAATAATTCCAATTTATGAGCGAAAGGGTTGATTAATTAATCCTTTGCACTCCAAAACTTGTTTCAGATTATTTACCAGCGGCTCAGGAATACTTAATTACAGAGAATATTAGGAATAATTATTGTATTTAAATTATATTTGGAGGACAATTTAGAGAAAGAAAAATAAATTAGTTGTCCTCAGGGGACAACGGAGTGCAAAGGGTTAAAAGAATGAAGAGCGACCAAGTGGTTAAAAATAAAATGATGATCGACGATGATCTTGGATGCCAGATATGTGAGGATGATTTATATTTGGAAATTGTCATGATTCAAAGAAATGCTTAACGATTAAGCTTTGGTCGCTTTGTATAAATGCTCGGATTGTCCCCGACACGATTCGTTATTCTTCTTCTTCGTCTTACTCCCAGCTGGCAGTGTTTCTACGAGCTAATTGACGAACATTTTTGTGCTCGAGATTGGTGTATCGGAATTCTTCATAGCTACTTTCGAGATAAAACGAGTGAGACTTGGATAGGAAACCGGGTTGTGCAGCAACGAGACCAACTATCAGAATGAGAGAGAATAACACGGTGTATCGTGATCGTTAGTTTCGTCACTTTACGACGTGGATAGATCCTAAACTCTGGTCCTCTTTCGTCAGGGATACTTTTAAGAGCTGGTCTTCGGCCAGGCTATCTTCGCGTCGATTCGCTTGTAAGCGAAAAGGCAGTGAGAGAGCTCCTGCGGACACTCGTGGTCGCCCAATAAGGTTTCTGAAATGAAAACAGATAAATCCAACTTACAATCCTCTGAATCTTGCTTCTTCTATTTCTGTTAGTTAATTAATTCGTTCCATATACGGGGTGAATTTTTCTCACCCTGTATACAATATATCTTTAGCTTAGCTTCTGAAAGAAATGGTTATTTCAAGGTTAAAAATGTTAATAACTAGAACTAGACGTCTCAGCTCGACTGGGTTAGACATTTTGAATGATGGCAGGGGTTATTCACCTTCTCCTTGGACTAGTTTGAACAGACCATAGTCCTGAGGATTGGTGCACCTTATTTTATGCGCGAGGATGCGACATATCTCTCTGGTGTTCATGTTCGGTCGCACAGGCAGCGTTCTGGTGTTCAGGGATCCGTGAAGTTCATCTGGTACTAAGATCCGTAGTACGGACGAACAGTCTGGTGTTCCACAACCCTGAAATTTCAAAAATCAATCCCTCTTAATCAAATTTAACATGCCACCAGTGTTACTTAATATTTAGGATAGCGTCGTAGGTGGTTTAAGTGCCATTTTGCAATACTTTGATGTCACCAAATGATGCTATATTTTATACTTTAAGATTTGATACCAAGATTAGGGGTGCAACTGTTTATAAATATAATTTCTTCAAGTAAATTAAGGTTCACTTCTTCAACAAAGGTTTGTGTCGTAAATTTATAATAAGAAGAAACAAATTCGACTATAAAAGGGTTAAAAAAGTTTCTGTTTGTGGTGCTTCAGGTGACACGACCCTCAAAGGCGCTTACATTTAACGTGGACATCGTTCCCTGGCTGGACTTGAACGTCTTCAGGACATGAACGGCGCTGGACAACGTCGTCAAATAATATCCCCCCTCGCCCGTCAGCAGAGAGGGATGAAGCAACCCCCACATGTACTCGGCCTCCACTTCGGCGTCCACCACCTTTCCGCGCACCAACACCCAAACTAGAAGAGGTAGAAGGTCATCCGCACCCAGGGTCACGTGTCGGCCGGAATTCGCATGTTTTACCTGAAGAATTATTATTTTTATCATTGAATAACACATTAGAGAGTTCGACGAGTAAATCAATATATTTTTACACTTTTTGGAAGCTTCAAAATTAAAAATAACCCTTGTAACTGGACTTACGGAATTGAAGATGGCTGAAATGGCCGCCAGGAGATTCTCTAGTTTGTCCAGGGGCGAGTCTGCCTTCTGAAGACGATCGATGTACTTCAGGATCCGCTCCAGACTCGATTCCGACGGTGGGATGATCTTTGGCTGCAAACAGTATTTCTGATATCTTAGCTTTTGAGTATTCTACGCTGTGATTTGATAATCAGTGATATTCACAATCAAATTCGATGTTAGACACTTCGGGGACAGTATTAGCTTCTTGCACTTCAGTGTGAGTTTCGGGCCTTTCAATAGCTTTAAGAGTTTACAATAATGTTGTTACGTAGCCTCGTGATAGCTTATTTTTGAAATGTTTACGAATAAAGTTATTGCATTCCTTCTTCAACTCAATTATTTCTTATCACACAATTCCTTTGCCAACTTTTGCAACTTTGTATAATAAAAATTGGTACAAATGATTAGAAAAATTTAAAAAATTCTAACGGAGGGGGTAATTAACAAATAACTACTAACTCGAACGCCAAGGTCCTGAACCTGTTTCCCCTGGGCGTGCTGTATGCTCTCCGCGAGGGTCTGCAGGGACCCGGTGGTGGCGTAGTGCTCGACGAACAGTCTGTAAACGTGTTCCCTGAGGGGTCTCACCACGAGACCCATCATCACACCCTCCAGGATCGCGTCCAGGTTGAGAAACTCGTTCGGTTTCAGTTTCAGTCTCTCCTTCTCCACCTCCTTCTCGAACTCCCTCTCGCCGTGCTTCACCAGGTAGTTCTTCATCCCCGACATGAACTGTCGCATGTTCCTCATCACCACGTGTGGGCTGGCCTCCTTGCCCTCCTTCGTGCACTGGATGAAGTTGTCGATGTTCTGGGAGAAGGTGGTCGTCTTGTCAGCGGCCAATTGCAGGGCGTACGACCTTATCGTCGCGCCTGTGCCGCAATTGTCCCGGTTCCTCAGCGCCTGTAACCTTGGAGGAGCTGTAACGAAGAGGAACGATTGTTTAAAAAGGGTTGCATGGTAAAATATATTTCTTAATTTAGTTCAATTAAATAATTTCTGAATCCCTTCGATGCTTGTTTTAGTATATATTTAATAATTTTGTTAAGAAACGAAGAAAACTGTGGCCAAGGTATTTCAATTAAGACAGATCCTTAAAAGGTGATAATGCATTTTAATTTACACTATTTTGGTAAATAATCATCGTCACAATGAGTTATCTTATCAACATTGCCCTACACTAATGGTACACGTTTTGAAATGAGAGAAGAATGTTAAAAACAATTGCAAATAAACGTTATCTGTACACGTGCTTATGAAGACAGAGTAATTTGATCTTCCTTCATTATCATTCGTTCGATAACTTCTTCCGTGGAAATAGACTTTCCATTATGTAAATAAAGAGACTTCACTTTCGAATCATCAATGAACAACGGTTTCCTGTTACTCATTGACAATTTCTAGTTTATCAATTCTTAGAAGTTATTTAAAAAAACAGATCAGTTTTTATTAATTATACAAAATTATCGAAAGATTGTTTTTGTCTGTGCAAAACTGTTTAATAATCGGGGCTTACACTTGAGGATTTCAATACTGTTTTGTAGCTTCCTGCAAAAGCACCGGAACCACCTTCCAATCTTCCGGAAGATCCCTCGGGTTCTCACGGAGAAACTTTTATTCTCGGGAGTTTCCATTGAACAGTTAATCATTTTGCTCGAAATTTCAATAATTCTTAATCCAACTATCAATTAAATCAGCCGCAAGCTGTAATACTGTTCGCAATTCGCAATATTTAATCTGTCAATTCACAGCAACTCAACGATTCTCATATCTGCTCCAAAATCAATGACAAGGCTCGTTGACATTTTCAGGATCCACATCCGGCGGACGCCGCGTGTTTTCCTTCCACGAAATCCAGATCATTCTTTAATCGTAAAGATCGTCGTCCGTTCTTATCTTCCGCTCTAATCCTCGTCCTCGAGGGAACGTCCTTATCGTTCGGCCACCGAATTCCGCGTACAATTTATCGGCGATGCTGAGCCAACACCGGACCGCGGTCTCCTTCGAGACTTCTATTCCACTTATCTCGGCGACCGTGGAATCGTACAAAGAAGATACCTTTTCGTCGAGCTTTCTTTCTTCAACGGCGCCGAGAAGCATCCACGATCATTTTGCGTTTCGTTTCTATTATTAGAAGTTCAACCGTGAATCATTGATGTTGTTACATCGAACGAGAATTGATAACGTTACGATTAGCGGTGTTTCAGGGTTGCCGATTGCGCTTGCGATCTTCGAGGACGAGGCTCGACTGAGATTCAGCTAGAATAATTTAAAGTGTCGTTTCGTTTACCCTTTGTTTTTGAAATTCCTCCGCTTCGTAATTGACAGCAAACGCGACTGGGATTATCGTCAAACGCAGAGCTTCTTCCATGAATAATTTATAAAAACGTCTGTTGCAGGCTTCTCCGCTACACACAAGAGCAAAGTTCGAAAGATTTTTGAAATTTCGTAACGAGGTCTTCAAGAAATCACTGCTCACTCAATCACTGCTGCACTCAGACATTTTCTATCCTCCGCAAGATCTTGAAGAAATCAACTCGAAGCACTTCAGCCTCCGTCGTTGAAATCTTGGACGTTCGCGGTCGAGCCGAGGTCCGACGACGGAGTATCGTTTTTCGAAGCGTCGAGGGGACACGAGTGGATCATCAGAGCCTCGATGAGGCTTCGACGGCCGACCGTCTGACACTAGACAATCGGACAAACGCGTTATCGCGAAAGGTAAAGCTATCTTGTCGTTCGGTGCACTTCGCAGTATCGTGCAGGGGCGAATGTCCTCGATTGCGAACGATTTCGCCGGCGAAGGTAGAAGGTCCGGGGCCTCTGTCCCCTCCCCTCGTGCCAGGTCATTGAGCCAGGGGAGGGTGCCGCCGTTCAACAGTCAGTTGGCGATTTCTCAATCCACGCGGGAAAAATATATTCTGTTTCCACAATATTTTATCTTTGTCATTTGGGAAGTTGACAGTATTCTTAATGTGGGTGACGTGGCAGTCAAAGTGTTGAAATTACAAAAAATACTGTATTTTTGCGAAGATTCGTCAAAATTGGTGATTGACACTTTGGTATAGTCCCTTGTTAGACTTTTCTGGGTTTACAGGGTGGTGCCCCCCTGTTACCATATGCAATTAACTATAATATTTAAGAATGTGAAATTTGAGTCTTATTTATTTTATAACATGGCAAATTAACGAGAAAAATGCTTCGAGTGCAAAGGGTTAATCTGCGTCTTTAGCCTCCGGTGGTGATCTCATCGCAAACACGAACAAAAGCGATTGTATCGGTCCGATGCTGCGGCTGAAGGCCTTGCGAACTTCGCAGACGGTCCAGATGGTATTACGTATTCGCCAGAGCATTCCGGAAGAGGGAGGAACTTCCTTCAACTTGTTTGCGACTTGTTATTAACTTAAATGCCCCTGAGTTTCCACGTGGATCGCGTTGCAACGAACGTTTCCACGTTATTAAAAGAACAATTTTTACTTCACCCCTTTCGGGGCTTGGCGGAGAAAATTCTTCTTTTTTCCCTTCGGGGAGGTGATACATCTTCCGGGAGGACGTTGCTCGAAGAATGTTTCTTGGCATATTTCTTGACAACGGACCGGGGGGAAGAATTGGAGGAGATTTTTGTGCTATCATTTCTTGTCCAAGAGTTGGAATTTATCTTGGGGGAAGGGGGATGAATTTCATCAGACAAATTCTATGAAGGGAATGAAGATTCCACTGTACATACTTTTTTAATTTATGAAAAATAAAATATATCAATTTGAAATACTTATGCCAGAATTAGTGATTATTCTCAATTACTAGTTTCTAATTTATCGAATTTTTTCTAGAAAAATAATGGACACGCAGGTGATATAAAAGTTGAAGTGAAAAGCGACGAGCAATTGTTTGCCCCTTGTTCCCAGATAATACAAAGAATTTCTAGCAGCATCGAGAAACAGATAACTTTGCAGCAGACGTGCACGTGGACAGCCTGTGAGATGTTAATGTCGTTGAAACCGATGCACATTTATTGCACGATCGTAATCTCTTTTAAAGACCATGATTAAACACATCTCAACGTATTGCTAATTGAATACATTACCTTATCCACGAGAATGTTTCATTTAATTATTAGCTCAATGGAAAATATCAGAATTTCAATAAAAATAAAAAAATTTATGTAGAAGTGTTAATTATTTAAATGGACAAAATGAATTTTTCTAAAAAAGTGATAGAAAATTAAATGATCCAGGTTCCCAAAGAATTTTTCATTCATTTAGGGGTAACTTTCCATTCGCATGCACCGTGAGAAAGGGTTCCGGCCATATCTTTACAAGTTCTGGTAAAGTTCCATCGATGGATCCAGCCAACCCATAAAGCGAACCTATAATGGCCAGCTTTGCCAACAAATTGGAATAGTTGACGAGGTGATCGCGGTTTGAATACCAAATTCGTTTGTTACTGCAACACGAGGTCATCCCCTATCAATTCTCAACGAGTTTCCTGTTGTTCCAGAGGGTTGTTTAGTAGCAACTCAACCCTTTACGACAATTTGAATACTTTAGTAGAGAATCGGGTGTTTCATATGGGTAGTTTTCAATTTTAATTCAAATTCTTCAAATTCTAATTGTAACATTTTTAATTCTCCTAAAATAAGATAGAATTCATTGGTAGAGTTAAGGGTGAGATAAAAATAATGATTAAAAATTGTTACATTTGGAGGAAAATTTCCACCCCGTCTTTATAATTTCGTATAATTGGATTTTTTCACCGTCGATAGTCGGTCGACGATACAATGACAGGAGCGACCCTCGCGGACAATTAACCGGGAAATCCCACAAGTTACCTGGGGCATAAATTTCACGGAAACGCGTGGAGGCAGGTCAGAGTTTTACTTAACCTTCTTCAAAGTTTATTGCACCCCCGTTACAACCCCGTGGAGAATGTTGCCCAAGCGAGACATTGTTTTCAGGGAATTTTCAAACAGCCCAAGAGATTCGCAGTGGAAAATTTTTGAAGGACGAGCATGATGAAGAGACAAAAGAAATTAATCTGACAGGGAGAAGATGAAGTTGGAAATAAAATTAAAAATGTAATTTATAAAATGTTACAAATTAAAAAATACACTTTGGTCCATCATCCAAAGGTTAATTATTAATACTTTGAATCAATTATGATCCAAGGCCAGGAAAAATACAATAATATTTTAATATGTTAAGATATTGTTCTAATAAACAATCAAATGAATTTGTCATTAAATTATGTGCTAATCATGAATGCATTAATTTCACAAATGTTTCAGACCTGATAATCTAACACCTGGACTAGTTCATTAGCATAATGCTAAACAGATCATTGCAAAGCAATGGTTTAATCAGAATTGTTTGATAATGGGGTCAGACAATCTTTATAATAATATTATTTTTGTGTGCCATTGATTAATATTCAGATTTTTTTTTAATTTCTTCGATTTTTAAAGGACGTAATATTATGTCAAGGGTTGGTGTTAATAAGGGGTTGGGGCAAGAACCATGACCGTGTTTGTTGAAACTCTTAATAAAATAAAATTTGCAAAAGAAGTTTTATTATTGGGCCAATATTACTTTGTTAACTATGTCGTTACATTATTTTTGATTGAAAACTTACACAGAAGGGGATCGAGGCGTTCCTTGAAGCTCCTGTTCCTCTTCATCCTCTCCACGTCGCTTTCGTCCGTCTCCAGGGGTGTTTCCCATTCGGAAGAATCGTAAGCTTGGTCTTTCCTGGTCTCTCCTGTTTCCTCCCTGTCGTTTCTTTTCTCCACATTGTCATACGAGGAGTTCCTGTCGCTGTAAAGCGACTCCGACGTGTCCGGTGGCTTTAACAGCTCTGGGTACCTGTTCAACAACAAAACAGAACAAAATCTTTTATATATCGCATGGCAAATAATTAATACAACACTTGTTACGATAGAGAACAATATATAGATGATATTTTGCAATTAATCTTAATATTTTTATTACTGTAACGTGTTTTTATTTTATATAATTTGAATTTTCGCGCGCTTTTTCAGTAAACCTGGCGCCATCTCAGGAAAAAGTGCTGAAACTTCTTATGAATTATCGACCGAGCAAGGCGAAACTACTGTAGGGGGCAGCACCTGTACAATTTTTTATTTTTTCGCTTATATGGCATATTTATATGTTTCTTTAGCATTATTATGCATTATTTATTAATCCTACGTATTTTGTTTTGTATTATTTTGGTTAATTTTGAAAATTTTTCATTTCTACTAAACCCTTATCTCAATTACCGACACAATGCAGGTAGCATTTTTGGATAGTACAATTTTTACGTTTTTTGGCGTTTTTATTAACTTTAATGCATTAAATACATTTCAAACATCGATTGAAATGTCTTCTGAGCCTCATTAAGTCGAAAACTTCAAGCATTGGTGAGAAATAGGAAAAAATTTAATTCCGTTAGTTCCGGCTTTTGGCCGCGAGATGGCTATAGCGTTTCAGTGTCCATAAACAGCTATTTTTTTTATTTTCTATATTAACGCTTTTTACGAACCGTAATGACATTTTTATAATTCTATTAGGCTCATAGAATGTTTTAATTACCCCAGCAAGGCTTAAAACTTCTTAATTTTGGAGAAAATCGCAATTTTCTATTTCGTTAGTTGCGCCTTCCACCGCTAGATGGCGCTGATAGTGCTGTTTTCAAAGCGCGCATTAATATTTAATTTAAAAATGCGCTAAATAAATAAATAAAGTAAAATTCTTTTACTCTCTTATTCTTTGCATTATAAAGAATTAAAAACGATTATTTATATGCCCAGAATATGCTTGAAAAGTTATAATAAACCCGCGAATATAAAAGAATATTACAACGATCATATCACGTTTGATTTATATATAATTAATTAGGCTTTATGTTTCTTTAATCTGTAAAAGATATATAAATAATTAACTTAGATATAATAGAATAGGTTCCTGATTTTAATACCTGAATGGCAGTTTGAACAACCCCTTGATAGTTTTGTATTTTAAAGTTCAAAGTTATGGAGTTTTCAGGGACTGATTATTAATTTATTTAATCGGATGATTAATTATAAAAACATACCGTTGGAGGATGATACTCTGAACGGTCAAAGTGTTCCCAACAACGTCCCTGTCGCACTCCTCGTCCGGAAACTTCCTGGCCACGTTGTCACCCTCGTAATCAGCATCACAGTCGTAGTCCGGATCGCAGTCGTCCGCTTCGTTGCCTAAATAAACAATTAAAATTCTTTTTACACCTCAAAATCAAATATTGATTGATGTTCAATAAATATAATAGCCCTCAGTACTCTTATTTTGCAAATTTATTGGTCCCAGAGACCCTGATAAAGGACATACCGATGAACTCCCAGCTGGAGTCGACAGCCCAGGAGGTGTCGTTGAACACCTTAGTCCTGATCTTTGGTGGTTGCACCGGTTTGGCGCGGGGTATTTTCTTCACCTCTTTGGTGCTGAGTCGTTTGGCCAGGTTGTCCACAGAGGAGGAGATCAGAGGTGTCTTGTCCTCGGTCTCCTCCGTCTCCTCCCAGTCGATCGGATGTAGTTGGTTAGGATTACCGGTGACCGGGGTCTGCAGCCAACCTGGCTCGCTGTGTCTGTATTTGTTCGTCGCCGGATTGTTCCTGGGTCGTCTTCTGGGTATGATAGCCGCGCTCTGGGCGATCGCGTCGGCTGGCTCCGCGTAGAACGGGCTACCCTGCTTTGATTCCGGTGTCAATGGGCTGTTGCTCTCCGATTTAGCCAGCATCAGGCCCAGTTTGTTCCTGGGGGGTGTTACCGTGCTTGGACTGTTCAAGGAATTCGCACTGCCTGCAGAAACGAGACACGGTTTCCATTTAGAAGAGGAATTCTAAAGCTTGGACTATTCTTGAAAGCTATTCCATAGCCTGGGGTAGAAGGTTGCAATAGGACTATTAGTTATTAATAATTAAGTGTAGGTGAAGTAGGGATAGCCTCAACCATAGCACCCTTAGGGTGACAAAGGATCCCAAGTTATATTTGTAAAAGCCCAGACTATGTTAAAGTAAACTTAGTACTCCAGCACCCTAAGTACTCACAAACTCGTGATAATAGATCAGGTCTCCTTCCCATCCCCGTCTCTTCCGGCGAGCCGTTGCTCTGTTCCACGGTCTTTGGCTCCTGGACAGGCTTGAAGCTGCTAAACTCGGGGCTGGTAATCTCCTTATAGCTGAGCTTCTCGTTGCCGATCGACTTGTCGTTCCTGACGATCATCCTGTCGTTTCTGACGATCAGCTGCTGCTCGTTCGTGTTCAATCGATCGTTGAAGTTCCTCTCGGCCGGATTCACAGTTCTATCCTGAACCATCAGCCGGTCGTTCGAGTTCCTCAGCCGTTCCTGAGGATTGTTCGTAGTCGGCCCGTCGTTCCTGGCCAGCTTGTCGTTCGGCGACCAGGTGGACTGGTTCGATTGGTCGGTCGTGTTCCAGATGTCCTCGTAGTCTGAAATCTTGTCGCCGGGCGAGCTACGATAGTACGACTCGAGTATGTCCGATTCCTGGTAGTGTTGCGAGTTCTTCCGGGCCTCCCTGTCCCGTCTTCGCTTCGACTTGCTGGTGCTCGACGGGGTGGTCGGCGAGAGCACGTTTGGCGTCTTGGACCCAGCGTTTGGGACTAGCTTCGACATGGGGGAGAGAACCGGGGTCGTTGGCGACAGGGGGGACTTCACAGAGAAGTTCGAGGTCAAGGACTTGTTCGAGGTAGCGCTTTGGGGACTCAGCAGCGACGTATTCGGGTCCGATGGTGTGTTCTGCTGTAATCAGAGATAAAGGATATTTAATTAATTCAATTAGGACACTTTGTACTAAACGGTATTTGCATTGCTAAGACTCTTAGACTAGGACTTGGCCTCCATCGTCATTCCCCCAGACTATTTCGTCCAAAAATTTAAGATTCCTATTCTATTTATACACCCAAAGCTCCCAGCCGCGATCAGACTTTCTACATTCCAGGCCACAACCGGATACGGCGATTCCAGCGCCAACAATGTCCCCGTTGTCCATCCAGGCTCCGGACCACCTGTCCGGCCAGCCTTCCTATCGCCCACTCGCGACTCACCTGCGAGCTACTGACGTCATTCGCCTGATTCACGTTGAACGTCACCGTGGTGGTCACCATGAAGTTATTCTGGGTCTGTCCGAAGCCGGGCTTGGCCCATCTGGGAGGCGGGGGCGGCGGCGTTTTCACGTTCTGCCCGACCGAGTGGTTCTCCGCGATGATGTTCCTGATCTCGGGCAACACGGGCGACGTGGTGCACGAGAGGTTGTTGAACGTGGACACGTTCTGATGGAAGTTGGTCGACGAGGCGCTGACGGAGGAGAATCTGGTCCTGGACAGCTCGACGATCGTGGATTTCGACGTCTCGGCGGTGTTCCTCGACTCGAAGGCGATCCTGGTGTCCTGGACGGGGCTGAGGACGTTGCTCTCCACGTTGTGCACTACGGGGGACGGGCAACGCACGCTCTGTACCAGGTTGGGGGAGATCAGCTTCTGCGAGAGCTTGTCGTTGGGCGAGATCTTCTCTTTCTTCAGGTCCAACGGTTCGTTGAATGTCGTCAGGTTGAGAGTGTTGGGCGGCGTCGGACGTGGCTGTCGGGGCAGCGACGACGCGAACGTCGTGACGACCGTCGTCGGCGACGAGCTGCCTGCGAAACGAAAATACGAGGGGGTGGTGAGCGATTATTTTCGGCTCGGCTTCGAAAGAAGTTCTCGGTACCGATGCCAGACGATGATGGATGGACTCTTTCGGCGCCTCGTACGATTTTAGAAATTATTGCGACGAAGGCTCGCCGAAAGTTGACATTATACCTTCTCGTTTCTTTTAGAATTTAAACGAAGACTATCTTTCTTTCGATTTTTATAATTAGAAGTTGCTGAAGAGCACTCACGTGTGTCGTGCGATGATATGGGTGCGAGATTCAACACGATGCTCTCCGTCGTTGGGGTATGAAGGTTGTTGTTGTTGTTGTTGAGATTGTTGTTGCCTGTAACAAAAGGGATCGTTTTATCTAGGGTTAAGGCGCGTGAAAAAAGAGTCGTTTGATGAAGAACGTATAGCAGTGAAAGAGTCGGATTGACTCTGAGTGTTAATAGCTGTCAGTTTGACGAGCTTACCACCGCGAAAACTGCTCAAACTGGACGTGTTACTGCTGCTGCTCTCCGGAGGTTTCGGGTTCGCCATCGGGTATCTCCAGAATTCCTGACCCAGAAGAGCCAGGGAGGAGAGCTGCTGCCTATTCTTGGCCTCACGCATCGCCCTTGGCAGTGTCAATTGAACTGGCAATTCGTCGCTGTTCGGTCAAATGAAAACAAACTATGATTTGCTCATCATCGTATAAAATACAGCATCAATGTTGACGATAATAATTTCAAATATCCAATAATTAAAGCATTAGTAACATTATTTCCAAAATTTTTAATTGCCACAGGTAACTTTTATAAATTTTTAAATTATAAAATTAACCCCTGCAAAGGGTGAAGCTACAATATTTTAAACTCTTTCTAAAAGTACTTGAAAAACTACTAATCTACTACCGTCTATTATCAGAATTAGTTATTTCCGTTTTAGTAACCAGTAAAATGTTACGTCAATTAAGAAACCAGCTAGGAGTAAATAGGAAATCATATTTCACACGTTCAGGCTGATTGTGTCAGCTGTGATTTTTCTGCCGCACGGTTGTTAAATAAAATATAAGATGCAAAGCAGCTTGGAGCAGGTTATCGAGACGCGATACGAGTTAAGAAACGTTCATGAATCATTAATCGGGCCCCGTTAAACGGAAAACCGTATGGTTTATAGATTGGATTATCGTGAAAAACCGGGCTTTAATAGCGAGTCCGCGCTTTCCATCGTCGCCTAAATTATCCGCCGGGGCGTCGGGGATATTACGCCTCGACTTTCACCTCGCGCTCCGGCCCGCGTTTATATCGTCCAACGTCACTTCCGTCACGGCAAAGTTTGATAAATTAAGCTACAGAGTAAGTTCAGCTCCATCTTCGTGACACCTGCTCGTGGCGTTAAGTAACGTCCGCTTAATTATCGCCGCGTTCGTTCTCGATTATTCTCGAGGATAACGTTATCCATCACACTCGATCCGACGAATCGTTTAAATTGTGAAAAATTGGACCGAGACTCGAGTTTCTCGTTTCGAGAACTTAGAATATTTCTTTTTTGATATCAAAGTCATTTAGGTACGTTTATTAATTAAAGGGAAACGAGAGTTGAGAAAATTCGGAACTTTTGATAATTAGTCATAATTATTAATGGTAGTGTACTTAGTGAAAGATTGAAAATGGGGATATTGTAAATTTGGTAAAAATTAAATTTCTGTATCCCTAATTAAAAATATTTGAAATTATTTGCAATGCCACAAATTTAAATATCTCTAAAAAATCTTAGAATGTTCACATAAATTAGTCGCGATTATTAGTAACAATTAATGCTGATTAGTACCACTTAACGGAATTTAAAATTGATAAATACACCGAAGAATATCTCCCACTGACTCACACAATTCTTCTCTTATCGTGTTCGAAGAAACACGACGATACCATGTTATCTCTCTCGATTTAGAAATAAAAACGCTACGACGGAACGTTCAATTTCCTATGCATCTTATACCCACGCTCTAATAACGATTTATGATCTTGTGTCATTAAACTAATAAAATATAATTACGTTACACGTGTATATTATAAATATGAATAAACGTACGAGCAATATAGCGTCCACTTACCAACACTGGGAATAGTGGGCGATTAACGAGGGGATGTTGTCGAACCTGTTCTCGCTGGTCTCCAAGCTCAACTTCCCCTTGTTGGCTTGGATCAGGTAGTGCTCGATGTAAGGCCCTTTTCCTGGTGGCAGTCGTACGGAAAGGGCCATCGTGTCGCTCTGGCTCGATTGTCGCACCACGAAGTTCTGTTACACAAAAATAATATCGTCAGATAACTCATTGAAGGATTAAGTCGATATAAAAGTAATTGAAATTAGTATCTTTATTAAAAACTTAGCAGTAAAGTAAAATACTTTGGCAAAAAATGAATTATTAAGAGTTTTAAATATCTTCACCAAAACAAAGGGGATCCATAAAACGATCTAACAAAAATAAATCCGAAATACTCCTTAATCGAATGAAAAATGCGACCCATCAAGGCGTGAAGGGTTAAAAATAAAAGATCGTCGTCTTTGCTGGCATGGATCCAACTTCGTTCTCGAACTGTTCAACAAGTCCAGAGAATTTCATCACCGTGTATCATTCATCGACTGTTTCTCGATACAACCATCCCTTTACCCCCCCTCTCAAACGAACGCACAACGCACAGTTTCGTGCAATCATGAAGAGGAGGGGTGTCTCGTCTATGGAGAAGTAATTGCGAGCGACATTGTTTTTCGGCTCGTGCAATTTGCCAGACGGGGGATGGGAGGGGGGGGGGGGGGACGATTAACAAAGCTGGAAAACAATGAAGCGACGAGAAAACAATGCCACCACAATGGCACGGCTCGTTCGCAGCCGTTCTCTTGCTGATTACACTGCTTCGAGCCTAACCACCCCTCCTCCAACCCCCTTGCGCTTTTCCCTCGCCTCCGGGAAAAAATACAGTATCCTCGAACAAAAACGTGAAAGTATCTTCAGACCGGGATGCTTTGTTTTGCATTTTCTGCAGAAATTGTTGCAGTTTTTTTCTCTTTTTTTTTTTTTTAGGAGAAAGAGGGTGAATTTAATTTGAACTGTTTCGGGCGTCTGAGATTAATTGAATTTAATTAAAGTGCGCCCGTGGGCGTTCGTAGTAGTTGTCGAGGATAACAAAATTTAATCTCTTTTGTTTTTTGGGAGAGCAATTTGGAGTTCTGTGTTTATTTTTTAGTAGAGTTTTAATTACTTTTATTTCGAGGAGCGTACTGTGATTATTAGGTTAACAATTCTTGTTAATTAAGATTATAGTCTATTATTTATTTGAAAAAGTTGCTTCACGGCTCACAGCAGAGGCTCACGACATTCGACCATTTTCTAAATTGATTAAATCAAAGCCTGCTCGAGTGTACCTTGATCAATCTTGCCCCTCGTTAAAAGAGATACTTGACCCGATCTCGATTCGCTGTTTTCCTGGTTGCGATTCGATCTTGTACCATCGTCATTACTCCATCTTGTCACGGTCTTTAATTTTTCATAAGCCTTTATCACGGTCTTGATCTCAATTTCGAGAGTTCCTCGTTCGATTTCGATAAAGTCCCGTCGATTCTTGACCCTGCTACCGTACAGGCTTTATCTACTTCAAAAGGAAGACCTGATTCCATCTTGATACAATTCTAAAGAGGATCTTGACCCTGTTCTTTTTTTTTTTTAGCAAGAGCCACTCTTCCACTATCGATCTTGGCTCTGAGAGATACTCATCCCATTTTGACACGTTCCTCCAGTAATTCGAACAATACTCGTCTACACATTTCATGGAAAAATTGCTTGAAAAATGAAGTCTATAAAATCTATCAATTTTATGTGATTGTAAGATAAATAATTACTATATTTAATCTTAACTATTTGCGTTTTAAATTAAGTAATAATTTTGGTAATTAATTAAATTGAATAAGAAATTTTTCCTCTTTTAATATTGTATTATATAAATTAAGTATTATTCGAATTAGTAACCCTCTGCCGTGTTTATGATAATTTTAGCATCCCCCTGTGACAAGATTCGAACAATATTGACCCAACACTTCACTTTATATTCATCTTCGTTTGCCAGCATCTTCATCAGGATGTAATTAGTTTGTTGAGGTCAATTAGCTTGATTAACCCGCCCCGTTGAAAATGCTAAATACCTACTTACATCCCTTCGCTTATTTTCATTAGGGACAACCCAATTTTGAAAAAGGGGATATTTTCATTTTTTCGAAGAAATTCAATTTCTTGAAATTTTATCTTGAAATCAAATGTAATTTAAATAAAATATCCACGAACCACCCTTCCCAAATTGCATCCCTAAATTCGAAAGCCCCACTTCGTATACGAGGACACTTCGTCTCCAAGATATCAACCCTTGTGTTATCCACTGAAAGGCAATTTCTCGACGACTTTCTGGCCATGTGCATAAAGTGGTGCGTTTAGGACGCAGCCAGGGGCAATTAGCCTCCGGGTTACGCCATCACGGGCGTGCAATCTTGTCCACGGATGGCCGGCAGATCGAGCGTGGCCAAGGTATCCGCGAAACCATCGACCATTTGGCAAGCTTCGAGCCCGGCTTAATATGCGGTAAATGCAAACGGCGTACGGTGTCCCGACGAAATACGCCTGCCTAAGCTTCTGGCGGCATTCCAAGCCGCGATCTAGCTGGAAATACGCATAACAAGTGGCATTGTTAGCCTGGTAAAAGTCCGCCTTCTCTAACCAACGCTAGTCAACCGTCCTCTTTTTTCCACCCCGTTGTTAACGTGGGACGTACATTTGTCGCGTAAATCGTGGGCAAACGATCATTCTTTTTCGAATTCCGAAAACTAGAAATTTCATTTTTCATTTCAGTGACCAAAATGACCCAATATTTATTCACTCGAGGTGCAATCACCCCTGTCACGAAACCGACACGACTAACACGGTTCCGAAGCGATTTCCTGTAACCCAAGTGGCATTCTTTCGGGTCAGATAGGTCCATGGGCGGAAGGTGTTCGAAAATTTTCCAGAAGGCTAGCCATTCGATCCCTCTATCATCCGGGTTTGCAATTTTCTTACGCCTAATCGATCCGTTCGAGTGCACTCACCCCTTCCTCTTTGCCTTGCAACAAGTGGAAAGCACCGGCTCTTTGAATGCCGGGAAGGAACCAGATCGGATGAGATCGTATGAGCCTCTCGATCAGAGTGATGTCGCAGGCGACCTCGCTGCCAGAATCTTCCGTGGTGCCCGAAGATCCACCCGAGGTGGCCGAACCTTCCGAGGATAGCGACTCCTCGCTCTGAAACCAGAAAAACCATTTATCACTCTCAGCGTTCGCTTGTTCCACCGTTCCTTTTTGTGTCTCTATTGATTTCAGATAAGGGTGGAATTCGAACCTGAAACTACGACTGTATGTTGAAACAAATAAAAGAAAATATACCTTCCTGATTTCGTACAATTAATATTAAATTCTTCAAGGTTCAAAGAAAGTGCCTTTTTTTAACGATGTAAAATGTGTGTTTGTAGTGGAACTAAAAAAGAGAAAGGATTAGGGGCGAGGAGGAAATAAACGACGGTCTGGAATTGGCTGCAAATTGAGATAACCAGCGAACCCGAAACCGGCCACTCGGTTATAATGCTGCATTAGAGTGTATTGTATGACGATCGAGCAGGATTTACCACCACCACCCCCTACCACCGCGGAATTACGGCTTAAGGGCGCGAAATTTCCATATTCGTTGTGCGACTGTAAATCGTGGCGATTTTGTCTACTCGTTGCGGCACGTTGGCCAGAATTGGCCGACGAACGGCTTAGCGGCAACAAAAAGGAACCAGAGGGGGTGCTCGAGATTAAGCAATGGATTGGAATTAACGCGGCTAACAGGGTTGGCTACGTTCTGGTCAAATTATACGAAACGTTTCCCTTTCGAGGATTCACGGTTTACCTGGAACAGGGGTGGTTCATGTATTTTTAAATAAAAACGAAACAAACGGCTTAAAATCCTTGTACATTGCATTTTTTATTTATTCTGGGCCTTTTGGTTCACTAGAAAGTATTAGTACCTTTTTTGTAGTATTTGAAAGTTAAATACTCAAATTCTTTAATTAAATTTTTGCAAATATCTAAGTTTCGTAATTAAAGCTTTGCGAATACCTAAATTTGCTAATAAAAATTTTTGCAAGTACCCAACTTTGATAATTAAAGTCCCACAATTTACCACCTCTAACGATTGTCAATCTTAAGCACCAGAACCTACCAATTTAAAATAATTTCCTCAGGAATACAAAACTGCAAGATCCATTAATCCCACAAATCGCATGCTCATCAGCGTTAATTGCAATCTTCACAATTAAGCTGTCGTTGATTACACGAGACACGTCCCAATTCTTCTTTTCAACGCGTCTGCCATCCGGCTGACGAAGCTGTTCCAATTCCGAGCGGAGATAATCGTGAAACGATTAACAGCAAAATCGTCACCGGAAACGCTTCGCGTTTTACATGCGTCCGTTCCCGACTGACGAGGCATTCACCGTTGATCGATGCTGATCGATTGAATCCGTTTCTTTCGGTCCGTCTTTTTTTTCGCCGGCTATTTTCCATGATTCATCAGTAGTCAGTGAAAAAAGTACCCTTTCACACTTTTTACCGGGGACATTCAAGGGGATCGTGGGATTATTTGGAGGCCGAAAGCTGGGACACCCTTAATCGATACTCGATTTGATTTATTTCCTTTGCACGGGTCCGCCTATTATCGTTTATTGATTGCCCCCGGCTAACTACAGGATGGTTCTAAAAACTTGTACCAATGGAAAATAAAAATTCTTCCTTTTATTGATTTGACAATAAAACTCGTGCTTCACAAATTATTCTTCAAAAATTAAATTCCAAGTAAGGCAAGTTCCACTTAAATTAATTTCGTACTATATTTCTAATAATTGTTTATATTCTATGGTACCTAATGTATATTTTAATCAATTTATATTTGACTGAGAATTGGAATATCAGTATTTAACTGTTGCAAACTTTTTCTGTATCTGTATACTTCTTTGGGGGGTGAACATGGGTACGATTTTGGGGGGGCTGGGGGTTGAAGAGAATTTGTAAAAGGGGTTCGTCGCGTGCCAGAGTTTCGAGTGTAATTTAATTTGAAATGCAGACTGACACACAACGGCGTTTCGGGTTAAACGGATTAAACGAGGACGTGCAACGCGTGCCGAACACCCTTGCAACTAATTGCGAATCCCTTAATTGCTCGCCGCGGAAAGTATTCTGTTAGGGTTGCGATTTTCCGATGATTTCAATGTTTCGAACAGTCTCGATGTAAAAAGGGGAAGGAGAAAGAAATCGAATTGAATTTGATCGAGAAACAATCTAAATAATATCAATATTATAATTAAGTTTCAATATTATATCAGGGGTGTGCAAAGATTTTGACGCTAACGAAAATTTCTGAAATTATATTATATTATATTTCTAATATATCGCGGTGTAGAAATATTAATTAATATTAATGAAGATGATAGAAATATCTTGGAAGTTATGCTGACTCAGTAACGAAAATTCGTAGAACAGAAGTTTTTGTTGTTTCATCGGGGTTGATTAGCGATGCGGATGATTCGACTCACCTGTACATGATGTAGCTGCGTAAGCTGATGATGCTGAAGCGGATTTGGCGGAGGCGTGCTAGGCGAGCTGACAACCTGAACGGTTCCATGTTGTTGGAGATACGGTTCCAGGAAGACGTCGCTCCTGTAACACAGAATACAGAGCGTTCGGTTTAGCCACGTTTCCTTAATTAACCGTTCCAGTAGACACGTTAAGTAATGTGACTTCTGAACAAGTCAATTAAGACCTTTGGTTAATCCATTAATCCTTAGACGTTGAATATATAATTATACAACTTTGAATATTAAATCATGGGCAATTTCATTGATAATTAATCTTCAATTTGCAATGTTAGAAATTTAAAAAATCTTAGCCCACCCCAAAATAAATTCTTTATGAATTCAAATACAACAAAACAACCACCAGGTCTACAGATATATCAATTTAATCCACCGAAGGAACTGAAACTGCTGCTTTGTAGCAAAAGTACAGCGTTCAATGGCGGCAATCCCCGTTTCTTTTTCGTCCAGGCAAACTCGGGATCCTTCCGTTTCATTTGCCGTGAAAGCGAAACGCAACGAGTCGACGGAAGAAGAAGAGGCTCGCACAGAAGTGGTTCCAGGCATCCGATTCGGTGGTTGCGAAGCCGTCGGGGAAGCTTCTCGTTACCTACGCCCCGTTTCAGACGACTCTTGTACAGGTAATCGCTTAGAAGCTCGCAGATAAATCTCCCGTGGCGTACTGAAGCATCTACTCCGAGTCGAGGGTACAATATGAGCTTTGTAAGCGGAGAACTTCGGGTTCGCTGACGTAATTTCCGCCGAATAAACAGGAAGAAACCGCGAGACTCGTAACAGAAACTCGCTTAATTGATCCTTCTATCGGGAGAAATAGGAGATTTGATATACGACGCTGATGTATGAATTCTAGAATTTTGGGGAATTTTTGGATTAATAAAATGATAACCGTGACACTGATTCCAGAATAAATTTTAATTTTACGAAGTAAATGACCGTTTATTATTATCGTACACTGTGTTATTCGACAGCAGATGTCAAAGGCTATATTTAAAGTGACAATAAAGGTTCAGACGTCTTAAACTGTTCGAATTTTAATGAAAGCTCGAAGAAGTTGGTTAACAAGCATCCGCAAGAACGAGATGTCGTGGAATCGCGAAAATTAACGTTGACTTAACGATGCCCCGAGTATCCGCTAATTATACCGATAATCCGTACTCGTGTAAAGCGATTCGAGGCCCATCCAAACGATGCTGTACTTAATTAATGCTCTCATTAGAGTCCCAAAAGTCTCCCTAATGACCTCTTTTTACGAGCACGCCTCGAATATTCTCGCGTTCCGAACCTCCATTCTCTTTCTCTTCCTTTTTTTTTATCCCTTTCTTCAATTTGTTTATCACTTGGCCTCGTAACGATGCCGATGACCTCGAACAACGAACCTCGAAACCCCACTGATTCCTACAATTGTTCCTCAGATAAAATAAATACAATGTCTGATATTTTTTTTTAATTTCTCCCCCTCCCCCAATTGAAATTTGACACAAGTATTTGTTTTATAAGCTACTATAGTTGGGGGCATTTTTGACGCCTATCTGGCTACGCCCTTTATCAAAGGGCGCTGTCAAAGGTCCAGCAGATTGTCCACAACAAAGCTAAATTTCTGAGTAAATTAAATTTCCCCAGTTTCAGGGTTCCCCATAAATAGACCCAATTATTGCCCGTTCTGAGAGAAGATATAAGACACATTAAACGTGTCAGATAAATGCATCGGAATTCAAAGAATAATTGCCAGGATGGAGCGTCCCGTTTCAGCCTGAAAGCATCAAATGGTATTATTTCGAGCAAACTTTGTCGCAGTCCCCCGCTTTGAATATCGGAACAGAGGGGCGTTGACGTATGCAAAGTTGTTGACTGCCAACCACCCCCGGGCCACCCTTCTATGCCCTGGACTTTATTGTCCTCTGCGTTTGACAGTTGAACGGACCTTGTCCCGACTCTCAGGACCGTACACGAGACTCTGGTACCATCCTACAAAATTAAAGGAATTTTCATCGAGAACATTTTGTTCCCCCCCAGACGAATTACGAATTTTAATGTTTTTTGAATAAAATGTGTGGAATTGTAATTAGAAAGAGACGATATTGATAAATGGGTTCTGTTTCTATTTTTGCGAATATCAGAGACGACTTATTACGTCGCGACGTATCGATCGTAGCTGGATGCCATTGACTAATTTCGCGGCGCGGATTAATTGATTGCTCGAAGAGTTTTCGGCCGCACGCGGCGTGGCGGCTCGTTTCCGCTCGTGGCACCGGTGTATCGATTTAATTAGACGGGAAACATGCGCCGAAAACAGCGTGCCGAATGCGAAACCCTCGAAAATTGAGGGGCATTTGAGAGTTCCGTGACCTTTGACCCGTGTCATTCACAGCCAATTGACCGAATTGCGATTCGTTAATATCCAGAATTATATCTGTTACAAGTTTCATTATTAAAGAATAAATCTTAATTATTGGATTAAACAATCTTCTATCTTAAGGGCTGTTGACGTCATTCTGTATTTCTTTCACGCCCCTTAAGAAAGAAACAACCCTTAAACAAGCCACAAACGAGTGTCCCAGGACAATTACCCCTTATTTCAATCATCGCCCTTGTTATTTCACAAAAATAGTAAAAAAAAGATAACATGGTTCAAGAAAGTGCAAGAACGAGACTGTGCTCTTCGATGAGCAACCCTTTGGAGCCACTCGGAGACAGGGGTGGGTGGGTGGTGGGCGTGCAAGACGAGTGTCGTTGGTGAAATTGCGAGAGCAACCGGTCGAAAATAACAAAGGGCCAGCAAAGCGGAAGTTACGTTCCTGATTCGACCGGAACACGGTGGTGCGTAGGTCGTCTGCAAGGATCGGACGGGGGTTGCCATGACGACTGAAGGTTCTCAACACGTGGTCCAGCGACGATCTCGTCAAGGGTGAAAAAAGGGATTTTTACGTATTAACGAGGAGGACCCCGTGCATCGTGTGCCCTGCAACGGGAAGACGAGACACACGCGAACACCGTGTTTCCTCCTCGTCCTTCGAGTGGGTCTCAAAGGAGCCAGTCGTTGAGTACCAGGGGCGTCTCAAAGGAAACGAGCCACCAGGAAGCAGCACTTCGCCCTCCTTTCTTCCAGCGAGTTTTATCGTCTCGGGACGTTAATTCGCGAGCCTGGCTAATTGTGGCGAGATTCGAGCTGGGGGGTGGTCGAGGGCTGATGTCACTCGCAATCTTCAACCAAGGATGTTATAACATTCCTGAATTATTGCTTTCGACCCCTTGCTGCATGATTTTTTCAAGGGGTGCACTAGTTAATAATAATCCCTGATTGTATTAATTACAATTTTAAATTAGATTGAAATTAGAACTCCATTTCTTTATTCCAAAGTTTCAAAATTTCAGAAAAATTATTGAATTAAAGGGTATTTCTTTTCAGAAACGTGGAAACTTTGGGTAACAGAGGGTCGTCGCAATATGTGGTATGAGATTTTTTTAATATTAGGTGATGTATCAGTTTAATTCGATTAGTCTGGTGGCTGATATTGAACCGTAGCCAACGAGGGCTGGTATTCTTGCAAAACCTTGAACTGCAGCCAATGAGGGCGATTTGAGACAGTCGAATGCTCAGCAGAAATCTTTTCCTTCCCTTTCAATATTATCAAGAAAAGAACAATTTGAAGCTCTCATCCCCCAATTTCAGATCAATTATTTCCAATATTTGAATTAAAGTATATTCGATAACACTCTGTATATCAAAATAATAATAAAATACCTAATTATTATTAGGGATAAGAACTCTCCAAGTTCAAACTAAAATTGAACGTCTTAGTGTATTTTGAAGAATTAAATAGAAATTACAAATGAAAATTAATTCCTTTCCTCGCAAGTTTCGTTAATTAGAACGGGGTTAAAGTGCAAGGGTAACGAACCAAGCGCTGCAGTCTCGGAAGGTGCATTTCCTGTTGAGAAAGTTCAAAGAAACTCGCAGCGTCAAAAAGAATCCTTCAGCGCACCCTCTTCTCTCAACCCCCGCGACTTGTGAATTTTCACGGCGCCCTTAAATCTTCGTTTTTACACCTACCTTTTTGTTTAAAATATTCTGTGAATTGAAAATAAAATGCAACGAGCATTCGGTCGATTTCGAAACGAAATATGCAAATGGACGGGGAACTTATTCAGCCGCTAATTGGTGCAATTAAACGGAGTTTTTTTTCAACATGAGAAAATATGTCCGACACCGTGTAGAATATTTTTCCGGTCAACGATCATCGTAATCGACATTTCTAATTCCCTTTTCCTCTCACATCGAGCATGAAACCGTTTCTCGTGACTCAACTCTATTAGACGATGCTTTCTCGCCACTTCGCCTGTCAATGGAAAGTATGCGCTCAATTATTTCAGCTTAATTAATTGTTGGCCTCGCTGCCGTGAAGGAAACAGTATTTTTAAACGAACGTTTCAATTTCGTCTCACATTCCTGCGGGATAGTTCAAGGAGAAAATATTTCGATACTTCTTAGATTTTATTTAAAGCGATTAAAAATAGCAATCCGATAATTAATAACTTTGTTACTAATTAAACATTCCACAGTTAATAAGTTTGATTAACAAAAACCCAATTCATTTATTTAATAGAAAATATTGCTATTCCATGCCTAACATTATAATTAATAAAGCTAACAAAATATCGTGGCAGTAGAGCACAGAATATATAGAAAATACAATTTTCAACAGCCGCGGCAATTAACCGCGCATTATTATTGATGAAAATTTCTTCTTCCGCCCTGTTTCCTCTTCTGTGCGCGCAGGATTCAGCGCTCGTGCAATTTCTCGGCTAAAAATTGCACTTTCTCTTCGATTCGACGCGTTTAGAATATTATGTGTTACGAGGTATAATCGAATCGTTTCATTAATTTCGACTCGACGCATCGGTGCAATTTGAAACAAGCCCACGGGGCTGGTACGTTTCTTTTTTCTTGTTCACTTTCTCCCGCGTTTCCACAGCAGCGGGGATTTTGCATGAAAATCGACGTGTTCCCGCGTTGTTTCTGTCTCTCGTTCGGTTGCAACACGTCGCTTTTCCGCGTACCATGTCCGATGCTCGGATAACATTCATAGGCAGATTGCAACAACGCGAGTGCCGCGGAGAAGCGGGCAAGGTTAATTATAAAATTTTTCTTTCTCTCTTTGCGCGAGAATTGCGTACGAACTTTTAATCAAACACACGCTCGTTTGAATATTCATTACTGGAACGGGCTAGTTGTTTTTTGCACGATTCGTGGAAATGTATGCTAACGATGTTCCAGTTAATTTTAATAAGTGTTCCTTCGAAACTGTAATTAATATTGCGGGGGGATTTTTGATATGCAATTTAACTGTCTAAAGGAGAACATGGTATTTTATTATTTTTGCTTTTATTCGGAATTTTGTGATAATAATTTAACATCCATAACTTTTTCAACCACCTAATGCACCATCCCCAAAACTTTATCGAAACACGTTCTTCCGCAAACAGAAGCACATCTTCCCGATTTTCCCCCATAAATAGTTCCATAAATTCAGTTTGGATCCACTTCCCGAAAAAATTCCCCCTACGGAAGGAAAAAAGTAGCAAGAATCGCCATAATTCCTGAACGAGGAAAAGTTTCTGTTAGTTGAACTTCGCAACCGAGTTATCAGCGTTTTGCGAGTCGCGTGTCTCATCGGCGAAGATTAAATCGACCGGAAGTGGCGTCCTCCTTCGAGATCCCAGACTCGGCGGAAGTCATTTTCTTACCGATTCGATTAATTTCATCGTGGTACGAGCGAAACTCGATCCAATTTCGTAAAAAAGAGAACAGGGTCGTAGATTCGATTGTTTCCCTCGCCGTTGAGATCGCACGAGAGATTTTCTGGAAAATTGCGAACGTTTCCATTGTTTTCCCGCTGGCGATGGCCGCGAGAGCAGTTTCAGGATATAATCAGTACGATAATTGACATAGAAGAATAAAAATTCTGCGATTTTGAAAAGAAGGTGGGAAGCAAGAATCCCAGTTAGCAATGTCGCATTCTTGACACGGATGAATGTCTAATGCCCTGTTAGTGGACAGATAAACGTCAACACCGTCAAGAAGGAAGAGGAAGAAGAGCAGGAAACAAGAGGGATAAAGTGGAGTCGAAAGAGGAAGAAAAAAGGTGTGCCAAAGACAGGCAAAGGGCGACCAGCGTGCATCAGCCTATCCAATTTCTCGTTGGAAACCGAAGCCAAAGAGCGACTCTTGGGTTACACGATGGGAGCAGCAAAGTGGTCTTAAGTTACTTCGTGTAACACGCGACACTTTGCTAGCTAAGTATCTCCACGCTCTGTTTCGGTTCTTGTACCTGTCTCACTGATGTCACCAGCTATATTGTTCTCTACCTTAGACTACAGAAAATCGCGTTTACGGTGGTCCATGGGGTCCCGTGTACTCTTCAAGGTGTTTTGGACAAACATTTCAAACCAAAGTAGCGATTCAAAGTGTATCTTCGAGATAAGATTTTTTATCGAGGTAATGACACTCTTGGATTTTAATTATTTGAGGCACCCCTCGCTGGTAACCACCATTTATTGAAGATTATTCTTAATTTAGATTCTGATTACTTACTATTACAATATTATCTCGCTCAAAACAAATAGTTACTAAAGTTTATAACTTTTAAATTATAACTTTCAGAGTAAAGTTACTCTGAAGTTTCATTAAAGATCGTTCCACGAAAGGTATATTTTATCGTTCACAGAGGAAAATATATACGGATCTCCGTGTGTTTGGCAAACAGGACGGTCGGCTCGCTAGGGACACAACATTCGACGAAGGATATATTCCATTTCTGCAAATTGCTCGGTTCAGGCTCGCCCTGCCAAATACGGTAATTAAAGGGTACATAATTGCAGAACGGTGGAATGGACGGTGATCAAAGGTGAATCGTACGCCCTTTTCTGTCCGTCCAACGTCACCGCTCATATTGGGCTTCCGTGTAAAGCATTCCACGGTGAATCCCGCACGAGGGCTCACGGAAATTGCCATTATGCCACCCGGTTTCCTGTCTGCCACCCCCTTCCCGCACGAAAATTCTGACAAATTCTCCACCTATCCCTGCGACAAAACGACCAATTCCATAGTTCTTTCTCTTTTATTTCTATCGGTATAAATGAACAGAGCGATCCCTTTTCATTTCTGTGTTCATTTTGTACAATGGCGAGAACAAACGAGGGAGGATTTCGTTACAAATTCGCTGCTTTTGATTTTCGTTGTTGGAAGCAGGTGAAACGATTCATTTATTATTTTTAATTCGAGGGAATTTTTTTGTCGGTGGTTTACAGTACATGTAATCTATGGTTTTCCACTCAAATCATTGTTTGTACTGTAAGAAATATTTAAACAAATAAATGGGGGCACGAGGCGCGACAGGAAGGCGACGTCAAAGCCAGGTCCCAAGGGCCCTTGACCACCCCTCCCCCTTCCATATGGCGAGAGTACTGTCCCAGGTGAACAAAGGGCCAAGAACTTTCCAGCATTCTTTACTGACCCCTTCAAGCAAAACGCCAAAACGTCACCCAGTTTCCACTTCTATTTTTGAACCAACAGCAGAATAAAAATAGTGTTACTTTTGGTGGTTAAGGGGTTGGGACACCAAAATCCCCGCTCGCAACAGCCCAAACGCAAACAATCCCCCCTCGATCGAGCCCCTGGCCATCCCAGTCGTCTCTTTGTTCCCTGGCAACAACGGGATCGCGATGTAACGATCGAAATTAAGCGATTCCAGCGGTTGTTCGTTGCACAAACGCCGCTTTGTACTTGACCCGTTATCAAAGCTAGCCAGCAACGCCTGCTGGTCCTCGGCTTCGAGGGCAGGACTTCGTGGTCGCCGTCGAAGGATTCAAAGGACTCGATAGTCATCGTAGAACGAGGGTATCTGGCCAAAACCCTTCGTAGTTTCGGCTACCATCCGATTCTGAAGGGTGGCCTCGAGATGGATATTGTTATCCTTTCGACAGGATGTTTCTTGAGGCTTTGATGGCGCATTTCGTGGAATTTTAAACTTTGAGATTGGTAACAGAATTCATTGTTTTAAAAATGGTACACTAGGACTTTAATGGTGATTAAATTGTGTCACTTTAAATAAATAAATAGATTGTCAAAAATCCTTCGAATATATTACAAAGAGTGTGTTAGTAATGAAATTAGAATTGATTGGAGAGTAATTATCAAAAATCATGATCAGTTCCATAATTCTTCGAGATTTGAAATAAAACACGGAAAGAAACGCCCAAGAATTTCTAACAAAACACGACACAAAGGAATGAAATTTGACCAGGCCTATGAATAATAAGCTTTAGAAATCACTATATCTAATCATGAACGAGCTCGTTTCACTTAGAGAGCCTAAGAGGCAAAAGCCCGTGAATAATTGGCACACAAATCATTCTGTTTTATCGTAAACGAGCTCGTGCCACTTATCTTCTCACCCACGCTCAAAAAAAAAGAAAAGAAAAGAAAAATGATGTTAACATCCTCGACGCACGCTTCCAACCGATTAGAATACCAAAGTAGACAATCAGACGATTTTAATGTACACTGGGGAGCAACGATTTATCCAGTTCCCAACAAAATCTCGCGTGGTGCGGGTAACAATAAACAATGGCCAGCCAGGAGTGATGGGGGGGGGTTGGATTAACGCCACTTACGACCCCGTCGAGTCCACAGGGGTCGTACCACGAGAGCGCACGTGCGCGCACGTTTCGATATGGGAAACAGTCCGTTCGGAAAAATTGGGGAGAAAAAGAGGCCCTCTGAAGGGTTCATAAATCATTCCTGGGAAAAATTAAGTTAACACTTTCGGTGACCATTTGTTCACTTTTTATAAAATTAAAGCCCCAATTTTCATTAATTGTACAGGATTTTTGTGATCGGTTCGTGCAGCGGGAGGAACGTTTTGCGGCAGAAAGCTGGAGTAAATCGAGGAAACCGCGCGAAATACGATCCGCCGCTTTCGGTTTAATATTACGGGACAAGAAAGCGAGAGGATCGTTTAATCCAACGACTACGATCGCGTGGGCTTTCCCTTTTGTTTCTCATGTCTGCTTGATTGTCTAGAAATTATGACATAGAACGATTTCAAGAAGAGAACGCAACGCTATCATCGATCGTTCAATAATCGATTCAATGATACTCGAGCCGTATACAGAGTGGGCAGGAAATCGTAGTACAACTAAACAAGGGGTGATTGTACGTTCAAAACATGGGAGAAAATACAATACTTTTAATGTACCCCAGGAAATAATATTTAAGATAAATATAGAAAATTGAACAATGGTTTGAGCTAATTATTAATCCAAGGTTCTTTCACTTGGATTCTTATTTTCATCAAAGGAGCCACGAACATCCCCATATAATTGGGATCGACGAGGGTCAGGATCTTTCTAGTCTCTGCCTAAAAAAAGGGAGGGAAAAAAAAAAGATATAAATGAATCTCGTTCGGGGCCTATTCGCGGGGGCCCCCAAGCGGATTACCGCTAAGAGGCTTACATAAGAGTAAAACCGAAGGGCTTCGCGTGGTCGGCCACTTTGCTATCATATTTCATATTAACCGCTGATTAAAATCGATTTTCCTGCGGTGACAAGCGATGATTCACGATCGATCGATCCGAGGAGGATTTCCGTTCAACCCTTATCGTGCCTCGCAGCCAGGCTATTTTAAACTCTCGACAAATTTCAGACACCCATCGATTGTTATTACGTCGCTTTTAACGATGCCAATAAACGTTTGAGGGAAATTTCAATTTTGCGACATCAGTGAAGGGTTGAATCTCCCTATTCTTCTAATAAAAAGTAATAAAAATTTGACAAACTCGATTAAAACGTCCTCTTTCATTCGATATGGTACAATCGGATGTGTACCTTTCGATTTCTCAGAAAATTAATTGACAGCCGTCGCTGAAAGCCGGAAGTCGAGGACTTACACGTGAAAGGATAAGTGGGACGCGGCAGCGAATCAAATAATTCAGCAAACTTCGATCAAATTAATTCTATCAAACAGCAGTTTCGAACTTTACGTAAAATTGTTTGAAATTTTCGAAAAATTTTAACCATCGATTGCAGCGGAGGCATTTTTTAGAGAAAGTTCAAATAAATAATTGGTCGCGAATGAGGGTACGTTTTTAATTGTGACGCAGCATCAGGGAAAATTTCCATTTCCAGCACCAGGCCCATGGTGGTAGCTTGCGTCGGGATCAATAAACGCAGGTGCAGGGAATGGCAACTGCAACTGAGCGCGATCCGAGTGCAATGTCCATCGATTAATAATTAAACAGACGGTTTCGTGGTCGCAATGGTATCCTGTTCTTAACAACACGTTCGTTGCGAAATCGTGATTACTAATGGACGATAACGATCGTTTCGAAACTCAATTTTTAATTAAGGCAAGACTGATACAAAAAGAATCAATCATTGACTGAATTTCTTTTTACTATCTCAGATATTTCGTAATTAATCTTCCCGTGTGATAATTAAATATTCCAAAGATAACAGATGCGCATAAATTGCGTTATCTAATTGGAAAGCGAGGAAATAGGAAAATATTACAGAACCAAATCTATCATGCAATTATACGATTATCTTGCTAATTGAGATTAAGAACTTCATTAGAATAAAAAGGAAAACTGACGTTCTAGTTATGCTACAAGCTCGCTCGAAACTCAAACAACATTCAATTCGCTATTTTCAGAAATAAAATTGTAATGTAGACCATGCATAAAAATGCTAAGTAGTTTGCTCCACGTTGTTGTGATTGTCTTTCGCGGATGAAAGTTTTTCTTTAACCCTTTCGTTGCATGTAGTTCAAGGAACATGTATATACCACGTTAAATATCAATTGTTCTAAGATGAACTGATGAACTCGAATTCAAATTAAAAATTAAAAATAAAAAGAATTCTAAAATTATATAAAATTATTGCCATCGTCCAAGGATTACTCGAATTTTGGGACATAATCGACCCACTTTTGTCATCAAAGGGGTGACAATTGATTATCAACAAGGTGCGTATATACACGATTCGTGACGAAAGGGTTAATAAAAGAATTTTCATGCGAAAGGTTTACCTTTTCACGCCGATCTCCGCGTAACGGCCCCTGGCCGCGCGGGTGGCCACGCTCCTTCCGCTTCCAGGATTCGTGTACAGCGTCAATATGTCGCTGTTAATGTTGTTCAGAATCGGCGGCAGCATTATTGCGATCCTGTTTCCGGTCGATCCTTGCCCTCTGTCCACGCACGGCAAAGCATCGCACAAAATCTCTTCGTGTTTCTTCTTCGAATTCGATCCGCGCTCGATCGAGTTCTGACAAGAGGGACACGAAAACGTGACTTTTTAGCCTCACTTCCGGTGCAGCGAAACTTCTCGACTATTCTGACGGGGTTCCGGGGATTTTTGATACCATCGACGGAAAGTTCTTGGTCGTTGAAACTTCAAATCCTACCTTTTTTCTTTAACCACTCCCTTTTCATCCTAAATTATCCCAATTTTCTATATTTTTCAAATTAATTTTAAAATATCGACAAGTATCATTAAGCTAATTAAAGTAATTTTAAAACAATTTTTCTATGAAATTTACTTGTATTTTAAATATTAAGAATTCAAGTTCGAAATAATTTGTATTTAATTTAATAACTGATAGAAAGAATTGTCTTTGGAACTTTGTGTTTGGGATTTAGAGATAGATCGTTTTATTGATACAATTAAGCTTCTATACTATACTACTGCGTTTCTAATCTAATTCTAAGGTTATCGTGTAACTAGATTCAATTCTACGACTACTGGTACTTGTAAAAAGAAGAATCTCGGTGTTCTACACGTGGTTCGATTAACAAATACGAGAAAACGTGACCACTAATTGTAAGTGATTAGAATTACGTGAAATTAATAATTGGATAAAGATTACCGTGTTACCATTTCATAGATGAATCCTTCATCCCTTAACTTCCTCAGGGATATGATACTGTGTTCTTTTTTCATTTGTTCCATTCAAATAAAATATAAAGTAGCTTATAATTATATTTCTTCAATTTAAAAACCAATAACTTTATTACATAAATGGCAAAATTTGTATAAAAGGTATTTCACCCCAGAAAGTTTCCAAGTAATTCGATAAAATAAAATGTCCCTGAAGATGTTAACAATTTTCGGGTATTTATAAACAATTTGAACGTTTCGATATTCCGAACGAAATCGAACGAGGATAAAATCAATATTGCGTCGGTCGGATAAAAAAGTGTATCGAATCGACAGCGAAGGCAACGAAAGGAGGTTTTCGGGTGCAATAAAAGCGTAAAATCGTTCCCCGAACGTGACCATGGTGTACTAATACAAGCCAAGCCAAAGAATTATCGCCGTGTCGTAAATGACTTAACGGCGTGATAATTTATTACCGGCGTTTCACACCTCGCCAGCCGAGGGGAAAAAAAGGCCGAGGGATATGAACAGAAATTACCGTGAAACGCTGCAACAAATTTGGGGAAGAAGATAATTGAAACAAAACGAAACAATCCCGCGAAACGTTCATCGCTAATTGTTTTCCTCTTCTTCCCTCTAGTAACTGACGATTATTCAAATAAACGATAAATTAATGGAATAAAATGAAGAAAGCAAGGATGGTTTCTTGTAAAATTTAAAATTCTTTAGAAGAATATATAAAATTTAAGAATGGAGCCCTAAGTAACCACCGACTGGAAATGCGGTTTTAATAATGGATCCGATTCAACGGACTTTCACAGGAAACCGAGTCGGATGGGCTGTGTTTAAATTCGAAAGTGTCCTTGAGGGTCCATCAGACCCTATCAAATAGACGTTCCTTGGTAAAGGAGAAAAAAACTCCCTAGTTTGGTTTCTTTGGTCCTCAAACATAACGGGCAGCTCCTGTGATCGAAGTTCTGGGAACGGATGGACATAAAAGGAACCGGACTAATAGTCCAGATAACCCTCGTTATTGTGATACTATGGTGTTAAAAAAAGAGGGAACGCCCTCAATGGTGGACCGAAGAAAAATTTCCACGGTGGATAGAATTACTTTTAATACACAGCCAGTACAAATTAGTATTTTAATATAGTCACTGTTTAATAATTAAAATTTTATAATGCCTAAGATTAGTATTTCAAGTTAAAAAATTATAAATTGTTACAAATACTAAGAATTTCAATCCCCTATGGTACCAAATTATTATTGCTAATATTTAATAATTTTCTGACACACCTAAATCTAATTAAATTAAATTTATAGCAACAACCACCGATCGTCCCAACAGTTAATTAATATTATCGTCCACAATTGTCAAGATTTCCAATTCCCTATCAAACTCTTTCAGTGCATCGCCGTCTCGCCACAAATCTTCCCCCTTTATTAGGGCCGGCACTCGACGAGGATTCAACAAGGAATTATGTATCGTAATAAATGGATGGACAACGAGGAGAGGCGTTCCGAGTATTCTTTGAAACGAAGGGAAATGAACAGGAGAGAGAGAGAGAGAGAGAGAAAAAAAGGAGAGAATTGTATACATATATTGAAACGAGAGAAACGGAGGGTTTCCAAAGCTCAGTAATGGCGTGCAGTTTGAAGGTTGGCGCCATCGTGAATACGATGCTCGGAATAAACGAATGTCCTCGTCACTGCGGACTGAATTGAATTATCAAGGAATAAAGGACAGCATTGTTGCGACCTGTCCGACCGAACGAGAGAAAGACTTCACGGAAAAGACCAAACAACTTCCGTCATTTTTGTTCGGGGACAGAAGAGCTACTTCAAGGTGTATAACAAAAAAAGAAAAAAAGAAAGAGGGACAACGGATGGAGAACTTGAAAATTCAACGATCGCCAGTTTATATTCCAGTTTAAGCGATACACCCTCCTTCAGGTATCATTATACCGCGTTTGTTCCTTTACGGTATTGTTATTAACAAACGGCACTGAAGTATCGTAGTTGGCAGCTGATTGGTTTATTTCTTTCCTTGATTTTTAATTGTTTTTACTGGAAATTAAAATTTGCAAAATTCCAGTGAAAAGAAATTTTAAATTACAGGGAAGTCAATTAAAAGGCTTTAATTAGCGTCAATTAACACCCACTTGTCCCAGTGTAACGAAATATTTAAAATTGCAACTCTGTGCGTTTAATAATTAAATGCAATTTTGCAAAGTGTTATTACTTACAGAATGTGGTATTTTATTAAAACATAAATGCATCATTTGTGTGAAATGCAACCAAACCCAACCATTAATTAATTACTCAAAATGATCAATGACCACAATTACCGTACCTACGTTTCGCATTTAATTACACAGATAACCACAGAATGATTAATCAAACAGTTTAATCTGAATCATTCCTGATTTCCAAGTCATCAACTACAGATAAATTTTCAAATTATCTTTGCAATCTTTAATTAAAAATCGAACGGGGGTGGGTCACTGTGGCTCCCATAATTAAAAGAAGGACTAAGAAGAACAGGTAGATGCCTATTGAAAATCAGGTAACTCTATCCTGCGATAAATAAATTGCAACTAAGGACAAGGGGGGAGGAAGGGGGGTAGGTTTCAGCCTTTTAGCGGCTGCGGTTTACGCCGGATCGGTCGCGAAACAACGTGTCACGTTCGCGGCTTAATTGCGATCGATCATCGAATCAGCCGACCGCGTACAAACTCGTGCCCCGTTCCCGCTATTTAATATTGAATGCGACAGACACTCGCCGCGATCGGGAGGAAACCGATACACCCCCGTGGAAATCATCAGGGGGGTGGTTCAACGATATCGTGTACCCGACGGTAAACACTAAACGATACACGAAACGTTTCCGATACAAGGGTCGAAAACGAGTCGTTCCGATAAATCATTGCACATTTCGTTGCAATTTAGGGGTGGTATTATGGAATAGTTTGCAAAACGATGAATAGATTTAATCAAGTATTCTGTTGGGGGTTGATTCGACCCCGTCAAAATTAAATCTGTCGAAGACGTCTTCGAGATCGAGCGGAAGTGAGTGTTCGATTTTCAGGAAATTTAAGAAAGAGAGCCTTTCCTGAGTTTCGTTTTTAGAAGAAGGCGATAAGGCAGAGTGTAATTAATTTAGATTTTACTTTTCTCGTAAGAATAATCAAAATTGAAATAATATTAAAATAAATTTGTACACGATTTTTTTATCTTTCTTATTTTATTCAGATTCCAGGATGATACCATTCGTCCAAGAAAGAAAGAAAAATCGATCTGATCCTCGGAAAGTAATTTCTAACGAAATTCCCTGTGCCTGTTTATCTTCGCAGAGGCCGAGCGATGGAAATTCTGGCCACGTTCGCGATCAGTCTTGATCGTGGCCGAAAAAAAAAGTAATTTGCAAGCGTTTCGACGAATTTTCTCTTTTTTTTCTCTCTTCGCCGTGGTTCCATTATCTGTCGAGTTTCTGATAAAACATGACGCGAAAATATTAAGCCGATTACGTGGAATGACGCGACAACAATTTCAGAGAAAGTCTTATTTCATTCCGTGTAATAATATTTTCGAATTACGCTGATGGATTCATGGCCGGGGACAAAAAAAAAAGAGAACCGTGTCCTACTTTACTTCCTTGGTTATTGGAGGAAAGGAATTTCTATTCGAATTTCTAATCCAGTTCCTATTTCCAGAAGTTTTGTTTCATTCGGTGGCAGATTTTCTCAGCATTTTCAAGATTTTTCGCAATTAAATAAGAAAAATAGGGCAAAATTAACTATCCACCTGGTTGAGAGGGTAGTTAACGCTTTACTTTATAAAATATCCATCTCGATGTTTTTAAATTGAAAAAAGGAACGTCGGACAAAAGCCCTACCGCCCACCATGGAAGCTGGAACGTAAACATGAAAATTGCAACGAAGGGCAAAAATCCTACAATATCCTCGAAGAGAACCCAACACTTTTACCCCGTCTTTTTACGATAAAAATATAACAAACTTCGCCGAGCATGAAAAAGCAACCCTTCATCGGAAGACAACACCTTTTCCAGCGACTCATCGAGGAATCTTTCAAACAGAATCTCTCTTCTGGTTTTTTCGCGAAGAGGAACGTGGTTGCAAGTGACTGGGCTGTTTTCGGTAGAACTGATTCATTCGTTCGGTCGATTCGAGGAAAAATCGAGGCTCGTGCAAGACACCCACGGCTGTACGCGCTGCTCGTCGCTTCTCGTTTCGTGTTTTGCCGACGGGCCGCGCGAAACGAGGAATATCGGGTAAAAAAAGAAACGGAAAGCCGGCTCGATCGAATATATGAAAATATCCGATGACGAAAGCCGGGAAGAAAATAAACGTCGCTCTGGAAATAAATATCATCCCCCGGGGAACATCGAGTTCTAGAAAATAATGATTTTTCAATCATTCCATTGCCCTTTTGTGAAGTTTATTTTTTAGAATAACATGTTTAGAATATTTACAGTTTTGAAAATAAACAATATTCAAGGAATTATGATTTTCCAATGATTAGATATTTCAGAGGTAGGAAAAATTGAATTTATTTAAAATTATTGTGTTCCTAAGTTAATCGATTATTGTATATTGATTTTTTAAAAATAATATAGGAAAAAATAAACCTTGCTCAGGGTTTGTCTGCTCTGGAGATAATTAATGTCCTTCGAACAAGACAGTATCAATTTTTTTATCCATTATCCATGAATTGTAGAGAAATTTATTCTCTATCAGCCCCCTTAAACTCAAATTATTTTTAATTGTAAGTGCTAGTAATTTTTTACAAGCTTCAATTAAAAAAAAAAATGAAGACTTGGTCTAACTTATAAAATAATTTAAAAAAGTGATATTAGAAGAACTGTTACCAACCATATGGTAATACTGTGCTGAAAAAGGATGAAATATGTTCATGAAGTTGTACAAAAAATTCGATTCATTGAACTGATACAGTTAATTGGCTCCGAGAAACCGAACAGCTGTTATCTGTTGTTATCACAGCAGTTTCATTAAAAGATTCATACCCAGGCAAGGTTTCTCGGGCGTGTATGTAATTTTCTAAGAACTCGCCTCGGATGATTGACGAATCGAACGATAATGAATGAATAATTGCGTTTCGTACAGATGCGAAAACTCACCTTCTTATTTTGTTCAGTAATTTCCTAACATAATTCATCACAATCGTTTAAGAGTAGTATCAGTTTCACAGAAATCAATGTCTGCAGATGGACTTTAATTAACATCTTAACGATTATTCCGCAAAATATGCTCATATTGATTTGACACCATCCATCTTATCACAAACCATCACAGATGTTGCTCGAATTTTTTCTCACCATCTAATATCACAAAGTTAGATAATTATTATCAACACTGCACTCGGTAATTTAATCGATTCTGTAAAATCGTTTGAAAAGAATTTAGTTCAATGTTCAATATAAATATTCCTAAATTAAACTTTTATCAAATTTCATTTAAACCTCTATTAAAAGTCTACTTTCTCGACACAGAATTTTCCAAATAATTATTTAATATTCCACAGAGATTATTAATAGCTGCTTGAAAATTGAATCAACACCAACACAAGATCTATCATTTTCGCACTCCAAATTAAACATTCTCAAAGAACCTTGTCAAATTTCACTAGTTACGGATTAATATCCTTGACTGAGGTAACTCGCGAAGAAAAATCACTCCGACACGTTCGACGGTGAACTGACCGAGGAGCACAATACACGAGCCGTTGATAAATAAACGGCAAACAAACGAGTATCGCGCGAACAACGAATAATCATAAGCGTTGATTGAGCGACCAATCAACTGCAAACGACGACGATGTTCACGAGCATTGATCCCGAGGAACTGTGCACCACCCACGACGACGACGACGACGACGACGACGACGACGACGACGACGTTGAACCACCGTCTCCTTATCGTTATCACCCCGCGACGATAAGTGACGTGTGGCTACGTCATCGATAAAAAATCCACCAACTGGACGGAACCGTCGAGACCTTTGCATCATTCGCGAAAACAATCCGTGCACAGGATGTAGGAGGTTCTATTCTTCGTACAAACATTTTTGAAGTTATTTTTGTTCAAAAATACTTGTATTCTGGAATTTAAAGGTTTAATACCGAACCTTCTATCAATACTTAAGAGACAGGGATGTTTTAATCGAACCTGATTCAATTTATACGAGGATATTGACACTGTGGTGGTCGAATATTTCACAGAATTTTATGTGTCTAGTTTTAGGATTAAAGAACATCAAATTTTTTATGGGCAAAAAGAGGACGTTTTGATTATTATGAGATTAACACTTTGACGATCGTGTACAATATAATCACAACAATTTAATTCAACTTATCTATACCTTGCGTAATTAATGTAACGCGAGGCTGATTATTAATAACCAACGCGACGGTGAAATCGTTAAACGATAACGGAAAGAATAATTCTGATTAACGGTAACATTATGCTAATAATACGAGGCATCGAGTGAACAGATTAAACTGAAAAATTAAACAATGCTATCTTTAGTAAGCGATACGATAATCTGCCGTGCCACGTCCGTTTCCACTGCAGTGGTTATCGTGTTAACAGGTTGACCGCCACAGTAGAAACAGCCATATCTGGTAAGACATTCTACAGTGCAGATTATTTAACACGTTCAGGATTCTGTCGATTAATTTTCAAGTTTAACCATTCGAACTACTATCTTGCATTATTACCCTAATATTAACAGCATCCAAGGTTTATTTCACCTTTTCTTTCATTAATTATTTAATTATACCAAATTCAAGGCAGTCAACGTGTCAAAGATTATTGAAAAATTTATTTCTTAATATTAATTGTCAAAGAATTTAATTAGTTACAAGAATATGTTTTCCAATTTACCTCGAGCAATTTTAATTAAACAAAATTCTATTTGCTTTATGTTAAAGGAACGAGCTTCGAATAATTCCGTTGTCTACTGCAGAAATTCTTCGAGGAAATAACTCTTCTGTTCTATTTCAAAGAAATTGTTTAAAGGAGAAGTGATTCTGTCGTCTGTGTTTTATTGTCTACCGGAGAATGTTCTTCTTAATTGCAGAAATACTTGAGAACAGAGTGGTTCTATTTCAAGGAAATTCTCTGTACCTGTGCACGGCACAGAACGGAAATAATGGGAAAAATTAACATTGTAATTGATTCGATCAAGGTGTTGTATTGGAATAAATGGGATATCTATCTGGATCAGAATTTATTATCGATTGTAGACCGTAGAAGATAAGCAAAGATAATTTTGAACATCGAACATCAGGAATGCACCTGAATCGTATGACACTTCTAATTTTGAAATAAAATGTTTTCTAATGAATTCTAATCAATATCATTTTTATTGAAAATATACAATTTTCTGAAAATTAGCAATGCAATTTCAAGTTTGGGAATCTATGAGATTTATAACAAAATACGTAATGATATTTCTAGTAATGTATTGGAGTCATAAAAAGTACTTAGAAATATCTAGTAATGTACTGTAATCACAAAAAGTGCCTAGTAATAACATTTAGTACCATACTGGAATATCTAGCAACAAAAATTCCTAAATTTCGAGAAAGACCAGAATCGAACTTTCTCAATGGAGACAATTCTCATCATCTTCACTCCAAGGAATACCCAACCCTTCAATGTTCATTTTCAACATCCTGCAATATTCGATCGAGGAATACTTCCTCGACTATGAGCTCTCGCAACAAGTCGTTCGATAAGAAGCACACGGTTAACAAGCATTCCCTTATCAATGCACGCTGACAATGTCACCGTACGTTGCAGGGCTTATCAGCCACCCGTGTACAGGCAACTCAAGAAAATCAGATAACGTCGAACCGACATTATTCTCGATTCATCGAGGTATCAACGACCCAAGAAAATTCTTTCCCATCGAATCAACGAAATCCCTCGGACCCCGTCCTAATCTTTTCTTCATAAGATGATTCCCTTGTTAGTAGACTCCAATAAGAAGCGTCCCCCTAAGACACCTCTGATATACGATGTCGTTTATCATATTTTAATGGGAACTCGAAAGGTTGAAATAAAAATATTTAGAGAAGGCTGGTACCAAGAAGGAAATAATTGAACAATTGTATAAGAATTATTTTAGAAATGATACTTTGTATGAATTAATTGACAGTGAAAGGAGGCTGCAATTGAAATTTAATTTCCAACTATCTCCCATTTACATTTTTGAAATTTCTAAGCTTTCAAATTTTCTGTAATTATATTAAATCGGAAGAAAATGTAACTGTATTAAAAGTGCCAACAGGGGTGACCATCACACCCCCTTAAAACCCACTGTAATTATAAAATTGCGTTAAAAATTTAAATGCCATTTGCACTTCTTTTGGAGTCTACTGACAGGATCACCCTGCACATAAGGGGGGGTCATTTTTGGTGATTCTTACCAAGAACTGTGCCTCGGTACTCGATCGTTCTTATTAACGAGCTCGCGACGCTGTCGCGACACCATCCTCCCCTCGCCTCGATCCTCCACGGGGAAATAAGAGAAAAAAAAGGAGAAAAAGATACTCTCGATGACGTCACTGGTTCTTCCTCTCTCCGACCGGAACCGGCTTTCGATCGATACCGGTGCAACAAACAACGCACGCGAACTTTCACTTCCGGCGTTCGAACGAGCGCCGTTCCTTCGAATTTCACAGGTTAAACGGTGACTCTCTCACAGATATCGTGACACTGGCAAGCGTGTTGATGCCGCTACGTAAAGAACGAATTCACACACGCGTGATTCACTGAGGAGAAGGAAAAAAGAACCACCACCGGCGGTAGGCGCCGTGACGCCAGTCGGCGTCGCCACGACACGCACAATCGCGTACAGGGACGCAACTGACTGTTCGTAGACACGAGACCACCTCTTTACCGGCTGCTCTTCGTTTTGTCAGAGGGTGGGGGGGAAAAAGTCAGGGGAACTAGGCGCATGCGCTGTAATGCTATTTCATCTTCTAACCTTTCTAATGGCACACGTAGGGGCGCCAACTCGGATGGACCGAATTAACCCCTTGCACCGGGAGCATTTTTTCACACGATACGACGTGGCGTATTCTTACGCCGATGTCTGTTTAGCACTTTCTAATCTTTATATTCAAAGATTTTGTTACGATGAAGGGACAGGGCAAAAGAGGGAGGACAGTCAACTGAACGAAGACAAAGCGATAATGCAAGGATTAGATATAATCTATTTAAATAATTAAATTTCCAATCGAGTGAAAGGGTTAATTTTCCTTAATCGACGCGCGTTATAGAAAGTTAAAGGATATTGAATAGAATTTCGATGATGAACCGTTGGATCGGAACGGTTCGCGCGAGCGGCACGATTAAATCTGATTAATCGTCGTTCCTGTTCAACTCGACGCTCCGCTAGATCAATCTCATTAGTCGAGGACCAAACAAACAAGGAAGCGCATTGATGGCACGCTCGAGTCTCATCAACGTCTAGCGACGAGACACTCTCGCGAGCAAACACGCAATAAACTTTTTTTTTCCACCCTCCACAGGAGAACGACCCAAGTTTCTATCCCCCTCCTCCTCACGTATCGTTCTTGCTCGAGTCGCGAGACCCTCCCCCTTCTCGCGCGGGTCATTCCTGCTCTTTACCCGGGTCGCGATCACTTTTTCCGAACGGTACCGTCTGAGGGTGAGCCATGCCTCTTCGTCGCGGACGAAATCCTCGCAACCAGCCACAAATCTTTCCCGGCGCTTTTTTCTCCCTTCGTCCCCCCTCCTCAGACGCGTTGTCCCTTTACAGCCCCTCGTTTAATCCACTGCGCACACCCTCTTTCTTCGGTTCCCTTTTTTTTCTCCTTCTCCTTCTGTATCGTTCAAGTTTGGCACAAAAATATTCAGGGATTTCATTTAAACTTCGCGGTGTTGCAGAAAGCATCAGAAATAATAATTGCGAGAAATTATGGCGTGCATTTACATAAAGCGGGGGAGGGATTTATGATCGAAGTTTTTGCGCCCCGATTGGGCGGTGAGATATGTTTTTAATTTCCAAACTTTCTAAAATATTGTGTTTCTTCTTTTAATTTTTATTAAGAGACCATTTCCAAAATATTTATAGTGGTAATTAAGAATTGATAATTGGTAGGTTAATACTTTAGAAATTTGACAATTTGTGATTGTAATTTGTATCGTTCGTACAATTTTAAATTCTGGCAATTTTAATTAGCGGATAATTAACAAAATACCAATACCCCACGAGTGACACCACACCCTTGTTAAGAGGATGATCTTTGAACATCACAAACAAAACAATATCATTCGAAAGGAACTCAACCGTGTACCGTACAAAGCGTTTTACTGGAAACGTCATAAAACACTGTTCACCCTTCTTGTTGTACGAGGCACGTTTTAAGTATCATTCAACCCTTCGGGCCAAACCTTGCGCAACCCTTACGCGAGCAAGAAAACCGAGCAATAAAGTGCCCGTCAAACACAAGGTCCGGCTACGTTTCTCGGGAAACAATACCACCCCCTTTCCATCCCCTGTGATCAACACGTTCCTCTATGGCGTTCGAACACATAAAGGTTCGAGATTGTAATCGTAAAAATCGTCTGGAAACAAGAAAGAATCGATGGTTTAAGGTCCATTTATACCGTAACGTATCGACGTTGTTACGTAGAATTTACTACCCCCCTGGCGTTATTACTTTCCCCATCGATTTTTTAACAGAAGTCGTATTCTACTTACAAATAAATATTGTTCAAATAAAATAATATTGAGAGCAACACTTAAATATTATTATTTAAGTTATAATATTTCTAGCCACAGTCAAAAACAATAGCAACCCTCATGTTACAACGATTTTTAAATATTGTATCATGCACCCCGCGCACGGAAAGAGGTGCAGGGAAAGGGAAAGACAAGGGCTCAGGTGTTCAGAGCGCGGAATTTTCCTTGCAACTTCTTCCGGAATTTTACGAGGGTCGGGGGGGTAGTCCGGGGTTCATCGTGCGCGTATATTCCGTGGATTATGGCAAGGAAGTCTGACCAAGTCATATATCCTTTGCTCTCCGGGAGATAAAAATCCTGAGACGGTTCTCCTTTTACCGGGGGAAAACTTGGCTTCCAGGGATCGTTCCAAAGCCCTGGACGCTTGATTCCTCCCTGGACTTTCGTCCGGCGGCGAATGTTTGTTCAAAAATGTACGGACAAGTGAATTACGCGAGTCGGAGAGGGGAAATTTGAATCAATTCTTCCAATTTAAAGTTTCCGTACGATTATTCGTTTCCGGGAAGTTTCCGGGACGCTTCGTTTAAGAAACATTGTAGGTTCGATGTTATTTTATTTTATAAAATGTATTATTTTTACAATTCCTTTTAAGAAAAGTTACAGAAATGTTTCGTCCCCAAAAATTTAATAACATTACAATGTTCAATTTTCGAGAATTTCATTATTCGAAATCTTCAAATTCCCAGAACAGCTCCCGAACCTCCAATTTCGAAAATTGCAAGGACTGTTCTTTTCTCGGATAACGCTTGGACCCTTGGGTGCTCGGCTGTTCCATATTCAAAGAATCAATAATCGTACCATTCGGATTCCCAAGAATTCCAGCATTCGGAGGAACGAGAGGTTCCCCGGCGAAACTTTTCCAGGAGCGTAGGGTTTTTCCCAATCGCGACGAGCCCCGGTTTTTCCGCTCGACGGCGCGCGATTGTCCCCGAGGGGCGCGTCGCAAAGGGTTCACCCGGAGAATTATTATAACGCGAGTCGTTGAGTAATCACCCTCCCGTTGGACGGTCGAATATGCAAAACGTGCAGCAGTTTTCTAAACAATCCGAAAAATTCCGGGTTACAATTGGTGGCAGACATTTTGCTAATGAATTATGCGTTCGACCCTGGACTGAGAATTAGGGGCTGAGCTCCGGGGATGAAAACGTGAATTGAGATTAATTTATAGGGTCGATGAATGAATGTCCGTTTGGGGATGATTTTACTGGTTAATTTTAATTGTTACGAATGAATACTGCTTAGCGTGTCTTATTCATTTATTTATTGTTATTTATTGCTCTGCTGACTTGAATTATGGGTCTTTCGAAGAGAAGCTTTTGTCAGATTTATGTGGTATCGATTTTGTTTTTAATCAATTCAGAGATTTATTGCTGTTATTTTGAGTGACACTTTTGTTATTAAAATTGCAATCATTCAAGATACAATCCTTCATTTTTTAAATTAAATTTACCACTTGTTATTGAATGTAATAAAAAGTTGATGAAATTGATAAAAAAGCAATTTAATTAGAAAACTTGAAGTACACTTGTTTGCAGTGAAAGATCAACGCCCTTAAAGGTCTACGAATTGCTCCTCTCCGTTCATTGAATCAAAATAAGTGAAATGTACCATTGTATAAATGCATGCCGCATGAAATGAATATTTTTGCATCCGCAATATCGAGCATTGTTCCCCGGTTTTGCATAGAAATTCGCCAGAAGATAATAAACCGTGCGGTCACAAAGCGAAGCGTTAAATGAACAAAATCAATATTTCAACCGAATCAGAATTAATTAATTCAACGACCAAGAATCTTAAAACGTATCAACATAAGAATTGTAAATTTCTAAAAAGTAATGTTGTTACTTTATCATTTATTTGAAAATAACGGCGTATAAATGTTGCGAACATCGCGGTACACCTGCGTTCGACTTTCGACCGGGTAAAAACCGAAAAGCAGAGGCAAAAAAAAGGAACACACGAAACAATTTGCACCTTGTAATCGTGGTAACGGTGCAAGTAATTAGCGTGCCTCCTCACACAGAGAAGGAAACGTTCCGTTGCGATACGAAACGGACATTTACAACCAGTTTGCCTGTAATCCAACAATTACGAATTTCCTTCGTGCACCATTGATTCGGTTTTTCTTCGTTTTTCCCCGAGTACCGCAAAATCACGACACGAAACACGCTCGCGAGGAAATTACCTTCTCTTTGCAACGATTATCACGTGCAACATTGCGGTACATCTCAGTTCCGAGGAAATTCATTTTCAACGACCGGGAGAGTTGTGACAAATATTGTTTTTCATCTGAAAATTCGAGTTCTCCAATGTAGATAAATACTAACCCCTTGACATATTATTTTTTTACAGGTTAGAATTATCAGGTAATTTCACCGATATCCTCAATTCCCAAGCGGGGGCAAAATCGCGAACGAACGTAACCGGAAGCCAATCACCCGAGACTCATCGAGGACGAGCTTTTCCTGATAAATCGGTCTCGTGTTCGCGACAATTGGCCTGGCCAGACGACTTTCGTCTAACGGCGTTCTATCGTCTCGCATCCGGCGAACAATTTGTTGCCTGCCAACCCGGGCCATTTTCCATCCTACCGAACCCCCCTTATCCGTCATATCTGAAGCTTCGTCTCTGTCAAATTCCGAGCCTGACTACCCAGACGCATCTCCGACGGAAAAAAACAACGAAGAAGAGACGGGGGAAAAAGGAGACACCGATGTTGTTCCCTGGAAATCACATCACGTACGCGGTATACCCCTTTCTTTGATTACTTTTTAAATGGGGTGCTCTGGCTCGATATTAAAAATTGTTCGGGGGTTTTTGACATTTTTGATAGTGGTTGATTTAAAATTAATGGTTTGGATAATAATAATACTGTGACACAAAATACAAAGTAAAACTTCAAATTCCACAAAAATCGCAAGATAAAATCGAAGAAATCAAGTCTGGATCAGAAAATTGAAGTCTATTCGACAAGATTTCCTTTCCCCGACGGAAAATTCCCGTTGAAACACATACACATCAGACGTTGAACCTGTGTGCGTGAAAGTGGTTCCTGTAAGCAGCAGCGTGCTGTGTTTCTGGAATAATTTAATTAGTAGCGTGTACGAAGTGAAGTGCCAGGTCTTATCCCGTGAGCTTAATGGCAACCTCTTCTCCCTGTGTCGGTGTTCGGTTCCCGAGGGACGTATCTTTTCCCGGGAACCGTTCCCCCTCTTCCCTACACCCGGCGGGGAATCCCTGGCGAGCATCGCGAAAACCGGGACGCGTCTTAGCCGCCGTTTAATGAATTAATTAAGCATTATTTCGCTTAACTGTCGGCCCTCATCATTATTCGACGACCTTCTGTGCGTTTCATCGTAATTCTAGTTTTCTTTAGACGAGAAAGGTTAAAAAACGTAAGATCACGGTTTTAATTAAATATATTGAACCTTTGAATTTTTCAAATACCTCAGTAATTATTAATCGAGAAATGAGAAAGTAAGGTGTTAAAAATCAGATTAAAGCGTTACTCGAAGACACGTTACGAGACCCACCCTGTATCACAGCAGGGGTTAAAAATGGCTCGAGACGAGCCTAGATCAGAAGGAAACATGGAAATTGATATTCAAAGAAGGATCAAACAGAGAAATGCTTAAAAAGGAGCCTCGCTCAAAGCAAATTGCACGTCGTCGCGTCGTCAAACAAAAATCACCTGTCTACCCTCCCTTTCACCCCGTATAAATTCTTCTCCTAATGTCGACCTCTCGTTCGTCTCTGTTTCTACGAGAGGGCGGGGTCTCGCCCTCGTCGTTTCCGTCGATTCTACAACGACCGACAGGAACTTTTATATCGCCGCAAATTGCTCCGGGGGCCAGTTTCTCCCGTTGCTCGATGTCGTCGAACGGTTACTTTTTAATTAAAAGTTTCGCCTTTAAAATCAACCCCCTCGCCCGACCCCATGCAACGTGCGTGCGCGTTTGTTGTCTCGAAATCGAGACGGGACAATTGAAAGTCGAAAACAACGCTGCTCTTCGGGGGTGTAAAGCCTTCGTTTTGTTACTCTTCAACAAATTTATGGGGACATAAACCTTGAGGGTGAAATTGGGTTGATAGTGGTGATAAGTGTAGGGGGGTAGAGAAGCGAGGGATTTGCGAGGATGTTTTTAGGGAGTTAGAAGCTTGGAAATATTTTATTTTTAAGGAGACAACAATTTAGAAATGTTGTATTTTTAAAAAGTTAGAAACTTGGGAATTAAAACATTGTGAAATATTATATTTGTTAGGAGCCTGGGCGCTTGGGAATATAGTATTTTAGAAATTTGGATATTTGGAAATTTCGAATTTTAGAAATTTAGAAATCTAGGAATTACCCTTTCCACAATAAAAAGGTTAATCAGCCCACATACCACACACATCGAATTCCTTTTTTTTTAAATCAGACTCGAATCGACCCAAGTATACCTGAAGCAACCAGCTCACGATTAATGATCTCTTTGTCCGGCAAACTAATCGCAGTCGCGTGTATACGGGTGTCCCAGCACGAGTATCGAGATTCCTTCGGGACAAAGACCGTCCCGTTCGATTGTTCATCAACGTTGATGCAGTCCAGGCCGCTCTTCAATGACATCTATCTCTGGCATGCGGATAAATCAACGAAACGAGGTCGAAAAAGCCTAATAAATCTTTCTTAACCTTCAATAAAAATATCATCACCTATACTGCTTTATTAGCAACGAAAAATCTAAAATTCTGGTATTTAAACAAAGCCCTCAAAATATGAAATTAAAAATTCTGAGATATTTCTACAACCTCGAAGAGAATATCATGAGCAATGTTTGTTTCTAAATTATAACTAAAATAATGCTAATTGTCGAATACCTCCTACATTGATTTGTATTTGCAGATTTCATTTTTAACTCCGGCTGCTTAAAAAAGTCATAAAAAGGATCCAAGGTTTAAGTTTTTAGTACTGTTGGACGCGACGTATAAGAGACGGAAACTATTGGCGAGGGAGCAGAAAAAAGGGGGACAGGAAAAAGACGAAGACGAAGAAGAAAAAGAGCAAGTTGAAGCAGAGTTGCAAGAGGATCCTCTCGAACCGGCAAGAAAGGTCTCCTCTTCCTTTTACGACGAGAGTAGGCTCAACGACACGGGGCCATTAGCATATTCTTCATTTTCGCCATCCCCATCCCCGGTTTCTTGCGATCTTATTTCGTGCCACGGGTCCTGCTCCTTCCTTTTCCAGCGAACCGTTGGCCATTTTTGGCCGGGAATCGATGGCCATCCGCTTCGGTCCCCTTTTAAATCCGGACATCGACTTCGCGACACAAACTTTTCACGAATTCAAATATTCTTAAATATTATATTTTTACGAACTTGGAGACTTGGGATAAGATTTATTAGAATTATATTAAATTGAAGGCGAAATAATTTCTCCGTTCTCGCATTTTGTCGGGCGCCGCGTGAACGACCCATAAAATTCACGTTTAAAAACGTACCGGTTAACCGCGCGTACGTCGCAGCCGTGGGTGCAAAGGGTGAAGCATCGCAATCTGCGTTTCCAGAGGCTGACCGAGCCAGACACCCTGGACGCGCCATTAGCGTAAACTGGCCGGTGTCGAGGCGATGCGATGGAGCACAGGGCCGGTCCACTAATTGCGTTCACGAAACCGCGAACGGGCAAGAACAGCCCGCGAGAACGATCGTTTGTCAGCGGCAAATAGAACGGTTCATCTCGTCCTGGCTCTAACGAGGTCTCGTTATTGCACCCACCGTACGAGAGTGCCCTCGTGGCACACGTTCCCCGATCTTTCGTACACCGAGCTTCCCGATAGCGGAGGATCGGCTAATTAAAAGCGGACCACTGGGCTGGTCGACCCTGGCCTTCTAAGGGGAAACCAATAAAAGAGGATTCTTCCTTCTTTCCTCCCTGTTTTTTTCGTTTATTTTCTTCCTTCTCTTCCTCGGCGAGAGAACGCGATCGATCCTGAACGACGCCGGATGTCCGACATCCGGGGACAATTTATACCGTCGATAAATTCCTGGCCTCTTTCATTAGTGGCCCACCGGAGGCTCGCGACATCGAACCAACGAGATTTACAGCGAGCTGGAAATTATTTTGCGATATGGGAATCGATATTTTACTCCCTTCCATGGATTTTTGGGTCCTGGTCTGGTCAGTTTGGTGGGTGCCAAGAATTTGTGGCTCTGACATTTAATTTGTTATTTACAACTTTAGAAACTTTGACGATTAGGAAATTTAAACCTAAAACTGGGAAAACCCACAATTTTGCAAAAAGTAATTTCTTTCCACAACCAAAGGATTCGATCGAAAGAAAGTTTCCAGGATACGTAAAGGCAACTTCAGGATCAAGTTCCGTCGTTTCGAGGATCGTGTACGAAATTACATTCGTATGCATCCAGTTTCCATGCCGAAACTACGCTCCATTTTCGGCTGGCGGACACGATTTATCAGCGGCGAATGAAATTCTCGATCTCCATAACCGTGAACTTCCGCCCGGCTCTATTCAATTGAAATTCAAGCCGATCAATTTCGTCCCGATCCGTGTATCGATGTACACCGTACGAATACATTATCGCTATCGGGGAGCAACATCTGTGAACGGTGACAGCCCGGCTCGAATCGAGCCAGCCCTGTGAACGGGAATGAATCTTCTTCTTAGGAGAAAGTTATAAAAAGACAGAGAAGAAAGTGGGTTACGATGCTTCGTATCATCGGGCGTGCTTGGTCCATCCCAAAAGTTTACAAAATTATTTCGTCTCATTTTTTTTAACACCGAAATTAAGTTTCTCGCTTTAATCTTTATTGAATGAGATATGATTTATTTAACATATTGTTAGTGTTATTATTCATAATTTTATTAGTGGGTGGTCAAAATTTGAATAACCTCTTATATTTTAACCAAGCACTACACAGCGAAGAGATAGAATATAAATAATTTGTTCAGAAAATTGATAAACTTGCATTTCGTCTCGGTGCAAATTGATTGAAATTCATCACGAACCCTTTTCTTTTCTCACCCCCTTACCGGGGCTCCTTGGAAAACCGACACGGCGTCAATTGACAATTACGGTTCATAATTAATACGAACTTCTGACGGTGCCATCACGGTAATTGGAGGAATGGCGCGGGGGTGAATTTAATTTTCACCGATTAATTTCGAGGACAGTCGAGAGCTGGGCGTAAGAACCGAGAAGATTGGGGGACGGTCCAGGGGGGGTTGGTTCTCCTGATTCTTCTCGCGATCCCACGAGTTTCTACGACTTCACGAAAATTCGGCATTCAGATATCCGTTCGTTGCATATTTAAGCTTTGAATCGAAGTCACTGGCCCTTATTCGAGGGATGGGTGTTATTAAATTCGTGGCGAAACGAAAGGGTGAGGATTCCGTAGAAACTCTAAATTGCACCCCATAAAACTGTCTAACTTCTTGTAAAAATAATCTAATATTCCATGAAACCTTTACATAGCCATTTTCTTTGAAGTTTAAGCTTTAAATTGATGTACCATCAAACCAATATTTCTAATAAAAATCGCACCAAATCCATCATCGACTCACCTGAAGATGTGCTGATTGGTGGACTGCAGCAGGATGGTGGTGTACTTGGTGATCAGCATGGTTCCTCTTCGCCAGGACACCCTCTATCCACTGGAACTTGTCCGCGCGGTTCACGGAACGGTCGTGTAACGCGAAACTTCGCACTCGTTTCGCATAAATCGCGCTCAAGAAAATCGAGCAAAGTCGCGAGCGGAGCGGAGAGGCGCGTAGATGCCGAGGAAATTCTTCCGGTTATATTTAGCGGCCATGCTTCCAGCGGGCACAAAGCGATCCGTGCACATCCTTTCTTCTTTTCGTGCAAAATCCTTCGCGCCGCTGGCTTCGACTACCGAACAATTTGTTTATAATAATCGCCGTCGATGTTGATCGGTAACCAAGTTGTTAGACAGCTTCGTCTTTCGAAAAACGACCTGTCGATGTTACAACCGGCTCGATTCTATCGTTCTTGCTCGGCGATTGTGATGGCAGCAGCTTTGCTTACCGATCTCGATTCTGATTGATCTATTAAGCAACTTGTACCGGATGTTCAGCTTCACTGGACCGACTGATATCGATACCGAAGGTTGCATGCCTTCGATGTTTTTGTTGCAAGTGTCATGCTTTCTTCTCTTCGTGTTTCAATCGACGTTTATTAGAAGATCAATTATCCATTACTTCCAATAACCATCACAGCACGTCAGTGTGCCTTCGGTCAGGATTTTTCAATGGTTCTGTTGTTCATAGATAAAATTATTGATAGATCGGTGGATCTAACTTCATCCCCTCGTATTTTATTAATTTGCAATTAATACTATGTCTTCCAATTTGTTAAATTAAGGACTCTGGTTAATTTCAGGAGCTACCTAATTCTGTCACTTTATATTTATGAATCTCAGTTCGACAATTGTTTCGTGAATCACTTGTAATTAATAATTCAACGATGCACCTTCAAATTTCTCATCATTCCATATTCCTACACAAAATTCCTAGCTACCACGTAATATTCTTCACGATTTCATTGAAAATTTCATCTACAAATCGCTTCGTCAACGTCACGACGCGTCCAACGTCACGACGCGTCCAACGTCACAATTTCGTCTCTCGACGACGTTCGAGGCGCGCGAGCCAGGTGTACGAGCGTCCTGTCCGCTCGTCGCGGCTCGAGGACGAGCGTCAAGGTTTCGCAGCGTGTCGCCCTGACGTGCTCGACCGACAACGACAGGTGCAACTCGATCGTCGGCTCTCTTTCTTCGTTCGATCGTCCGCGAACGGTCACCCCGGCGCCGTTTCTATTATTACGAAACCCTCCTCAGCATCTGCTCCTTTGCCAAAAATCCCCTTGACGCCGGTCAGGAAAGCGCGGCGTGTTTTGTTTTCGTTTAGCCCCGCCGGATCCTCTGTGATCTTGGAGCCGAACCAGAGATGAACGCCCTGGCGACCTTGTTGGCTATTCTCGCGCACCTCCGATCACCTTTTAGCGAAATTCCTCGAACAAGGACCCTCTTCGATTTTTATAAATCGATCCGGATCCGATCGCGACGAGGATATTGGGCAATTAAAAGGAAATCTTCGGATCGTTTCAGCTGTCGAGGCCACGTCGATCGATAAATCGAGGAATTAAAGCAGTCATAATCGCATCGTTTATACACGATACTTCCGGTTGCGCGGATGACTCACAGCCGTATCGGACAGTTGGAAGTGTAACGTCTTCTGCGCCGTTCCAGGCCTCGATTCGAGGCGAGGACGGTTTGATCAACTCGTTGAACGAATCAAGGAATCACGAGGCCGGTAATATTCTCATTTACGCTCGATGATTTTTATTGACGGAACGAGAGATACGTTCGTTAAAAATCGAGAAGCGTTTCAGTCAGGGACACTCGTAAGGAATTTTATAGCACTCGACCGAAGCTCTGAATAAGTCTGAATCGTTGGTGAAGATTGAGTCACGAACTTTGAGTACTTGTTGCACGAGTCATGGTATCACAATTGATATCGCACCGTCACGATCAGTTTAAAATAAAAAGTAACAAGTCTTTCAATTATATAACTAATTAATATTAGTATCCACCATTAATCCTAGTCTAAAAATGATGAAATGTTGCATTAATTAAATCCATAAATTCTTCTAAAAATCACAAGTCTCAAAAACTATATAAACAAAATAGTCACAGATCCTTTGTCACCGAAGATCCACAAAGGATCTCGATCAAAGAAGCGATCGAAAAAGCACGGACGATCTCGATTCAGAAATCACACGCGTTGCTCGAGGTTGCGCCATCGATGGAAACAGTTTATCGAGGAAATATGAGGAACAATCGAAACCGCAGCAGTCAGGTGGCGAGCTAAGCGGGCTGGAATCGTCGTCGACGAGTATGGTGGCCGGAGTGCGCGTCAACTCGCTCGGAAGCGATCCGTTCAATAAGCATTCCTCGCTTAATCGGTGTCAACCGAAGGACAGCCACGATAAACAGTGTTTTAAACAAGCCCCGGTACGTCAGCATCTGGAAGCAACGAGGAGCGCATCACGATCCGACCTCGATCGAGAATCGTCGACGTTCGGCAACGATGAATTTATATCGCTGGATGCGGCGAAGAGGGACGAAACTTCGAGGAGGAGTCCGATCACGAAGCAATTCCGTTATCGATCTCGAGGGATCGCGTGGCCCGTTCTCCCTCTTGTTCACCTCGAAGGTGGAGCTTTTGTCGAGAGCTCGTGATTTTCGCGAGAACTCGCGTCCAGGTAACCGCTCGGCTCACCCTCCTCGCCCCCTGCGCCTAGAATTGATTTCATGCTCGATCGCGCTCGAGTCTGGGTCATCCACGGTAACTTTCGAACTCGCTGCAGCCACGGGAACAAGCGGGATCGTCGAAACGGGCATTCTAAGTGATTCCTGATTCCTTGCTCGACCTTATCCCTTGGCGTCACCCCCGGGTGCCTCGAGCCTGCCACGTGTCATCCGAGGGTACGTCTTGTAATCCTTTACGAGTGGTTTTGCTTAGATCCTTCTGGAGGTGGCAGTCTTTACACGAGAATAAGTGTCCATGGATTTTTTAACTAATATTATTTTTCCAGGAGTTGGCTAATTTTGTCATATGGCATCTTCAATCTTGCAATTATTAAGGAATAGTTTTGTCGCGTTTGATGCAAACTCGAAGAAAAATAAGTGCCCAAGGATTCCTTAATTAACGTTATTTTTCTAGGAGTAGGTTAACTTTGCCATATGCCGTTTGCAATCTTGCAATCATTGTGAAAAGATTTTATCGCGTTAAGATTATTTGGAGAGGATTTCTTGTCAATTGAAAGAAAAATGAGCGTCCAAGGGCAGGTTAATTTTGCCATATGCCGTTTGCAATTTTGCAATTATTAAGAAACAGTTTTGTCGCGTCAGGATTTGTTGTAAATCCAAAGAAAAATGTGTCCAAGGATTCCTCAACAAAAATTATTGTTCTTGGAATAAGTTAATTTTGTTTTAATTTTCATCAACAGACATCATCGTCCAGACTTCTTTAGACCTGTTATTATGCTAGAAGCTTTCTTCAGGAATACCAATTCGCAATTGGGAAAAAAGTGTCGACGATAGATACTGGTTCAAAGACGCACGTATCTTCCCAGTCTTCACACTTTCACGTTTCACAATTGGCAAGCCTCTATATTAAGCGGCTGGCTGACACAGACCTCTCACGTCATCGATAACAATTACACTTCCTCTTTGAGACAACTCCGAAGGAACACGAAGAATATTCACAGCTTGTTTAACACGTCCTTCGAGCGTTCGTATTAGGCCCACCGTGCTCGCAGGATCACCGCTGGACAAAAAAGATAATTGCACTTCCTCCTTCGATTACCTCCTCTCGGACCACCTCGAAACATCCTCGAATAATAAAGAAATTTTCCATCCGATGATTTTCGAAGGTCAAATGTGCACCGAGGGGACTATAAAAAATCCTCGATGATCGATGAGAACGATCCTCGAATTATCTCACAGCGCACGTACGCGCGAGCGTTCGTCGGGTAAAAAAAATCCCCACGACATCGAAAAGGTTCTCACATCACCGTTACACAGAGTCAATTACCTTCGAAAAGGACACTGCCCTACAACGTCCACAGGTAGACGCGATCCGTAGCCCGCGATCCCACACTCCTTCTGCAGAGAATCATCGTTACTCCATCGGGATCGAGGTATCGGGGATGGCCGTTAAATACGGCCAATTATCGTCCATCGATCATCGTCCGAGAGACACCCTGTCCGCTGGCAAGGTGGACGCGTTCGGATAGCCGGTCACTCGGTTAACCTTGACCCAGGTCGAGGATCCGTTCCTCGATGAAAAAGAAACTATCGAACGATCGATTATTCCAGCGAGAGGTCGCGATTTATTTATAGACACCACACACGGCCCAGACAAAGAGATTCGAGTGTGCTGCCTGGTTGCCGGTCGCGAATGGACTGGCTGTTGCACGTTCCTTTAAACACTATAGTCGCGGCTGCAACGAGCGGACTTTAGGCGCGCCTATAGTCCGCCACGGAGTATCTGCCGGCTAAAGGTACGTTCCCAATCGACGACATCAAAGATCAACGAAATTCGAATAATACTTGGACCGAACGCTCTTCGATTCAACGATAGCGAATCGAGACTTCTTCGGGGTCTCGAAAACTTCGAAATCGTCGACGATTTGAATCGTAGACGTGAAAACGTGCCTTAACGCCAAACAGTTTCGAGAACGACTCGCGGCGAGTAGATTGCACTCACACGAAGTGGTCCGGGATCGTGTGCAGAAAAAGGGGGACCGCACTCGCGAGTGCACACACGCGTAACAGGCCCTCGAACTGGCCGTGGCACGTAGACGCGGCGGGGAAACAACGTGGGACGAGGGACCCGTTCCAGCGGGTGGGGGGATGATCATTTTCGTGGGCCGCGCCTTGAGAAAAGGTGCAACCGACTGTGCCCAGGACTCGGACCCCTCTTTTTATGCAGGAAGATTCGATTCTGGACTGTCACGTCCACGTGTTTTTACCCCTTCACGGTCGAACGTCCATCCTGGACCCGGGGGTTTTATGGTATTCCGGTGCCACGATTGGAAATGTTATTTTTGCGGGATTTTGTGATGGTGGATAAAGAGCGATGGGATTTTTTTTAAATATGTCCGTAGGTTGACTTTTTGTTCATTGGGAATATTATTTCTGTGAGTTGTTTGGATTGTTATGGATTTTTGGTTTTGTACAATTTTTAGTACCTGTGACTTTTTTTATATTTTGAATTCGAAGAAGTTAAATTTCCTAGCAACCCCTTCGTAAAAGAGTTCTAACACAAACATTTCAAAGCGTTTTGCAAGTACATAAATCAACGTGCACTCTCGCAAATTTTTCCACAGCCTCCGTCCATCTTCCTTGTGCGTGAAGGAAAGGACACGTTTGTCCTGAAAAATCTGCGGTACACATGTCCAAGAAGTTCCCGGGATGTTCCTTGTCTGAGCATTGTTCAAGCTTCGTCGTTCGAGACGCAGATTTATGGCTTTACAGCCTACTTCCGGAAAAGTGTGACTGGTCTTTAACCTTTCGGCTCGAACAATCGGTACGAAACGGGACAATCGTTGAAAAATTAAAAACTGAAAGGACGCAAGAGGGGGGGATCTACCCTTCGATCGCAAAAAATTTCATCGACGAAACAAAGGGACAATGCGCGAAGGACACGCATGGTCGATGATTTCACGCGCGACGGCTTCGAATGAGGGACGATCCACGGTTATTTAATAGATAATGGGTGAAAAGAAAGGGAAAAGGGGTATCGAGCGGTCACCGCCGAATCTGCCCGCGTTAATGCGCCTATCTGCTTCGTGCAGACCCATTCATGGTCGACGAATTTATTTTCGAGGATGAATTTTCGAGCGAACGGTTCGCCATCGATGTTTCACGCCTCGGAATTCTCGCGCAACCCTTTGATGCATTGACGGTACCCTTTGGTTACGCGTGAGTAATTATAAATGTAATTAACTGTACGGTTGGGTGCTTTACTAATATTTCTATCAGTGTTTCTTTAAAGAATTAAAACATTTAATAATAAATACTTTAAGATCCCAAACTAATTGCAAGAAATAATGCTTTTTTTAACAACAGAAGGGGCTAAGTCATATTTTCCTTATCCATCGATCTCCCCGTAACAGGGACAAATTTTAATGGTTATCTTGTTTCTTCAGGAAGTCCGGGCGGTCCTCGTTTTTTCGACTTCCTGTCCCTGGACCTCTTCAAAGAGTGTCCAGTGGCTTTTGAATCGTTCATAGAAACTCTGTCCATGGGTCGTTCTGGCTCATCGATAAGGGAATCCCCCTTCGCCCGAGGGGAAATCCAATTAGGAGGAGAAGCTTCGTCTTGAATAAACGTTTCGAGGCTCGTTTATGAACCGCAGTAATGCCTGTAAGCCTCGATAAGACGTCTGGCTTTCAGCATGAAATCATTGTCCCCGATGCCCGATAATGAATCCATAACGCCATTTTCCGTCCTCGTACTCTCCCCCTCCTCTCCTCACGCCACGGACAAGAAAATGTCTGGCATCGACGTTTCACACCCTTGGGGCGTTCCTTCGAGAACGGATAAAAATCCTTCGATACTTCACGCTAACCTTCATTTGAATTTTATCTTCGAAAATTGAAGAAATTTCAAGCTTTCTACTGTTAAAATATTAAATTAAAGTAATTTGAATTTTAAAATAAAAACTGAGGAGATTGCAAACTCGTAATAATTATTTTTGTGGCGTTAAAATATTTTTGAAAGCGGATCAGTCGACCGAAGTCGTCATTCAGGGGATTAAAGAAACGAACGAGGCGTCTAGGAACGCGACAACGCGACAGATATCCGTGGATCTTTTTCTAGGACGACGAAGAGGACACCGGACAACCTTTCAGCGAGGCCAGCGAAACGGAAAGTCGCCAGGCTCGATTGTTTTCAGCTGGACGGCCGTATACATACATAGGTGGAACAGGATCCGGTGTAAAAATCCACCGGAGGAGGACGAAGCGGAGACGAGATGGAAGGCGCAACCTTCGCGAGGAAACCGGGCATCCGTTCCTCGAGGTTTAGCGACGAAGGTCGAGAGCGTAACTGCACGGCCGGTTTCCACAAATAGCCGTCCCACTGTGACTTCTTTGTCCGCTAATCGGACCCAGAAAGCAATTAGAAGTCGCCCATGACCGTTCGATGCCACCCCCCCTGTCCTTTTTTCTCTTCTTCCGTTTCCTTTCGTACCACTTTGCAAAAACTATTCGTCAGGCGCGGCCGTAGGCTATCAATCAACACCCTGATTACCATAATTAACATGTTCTCTACTGTTCTAAAATGATAAAATAGGTATCGTAACTATACAATTTAAAATTAATTAAAATTTGGAAGAGTAATCAGCATTTTCAAGATTACTAAATTTCTAAGCTTCTAAGTTTACAAAAATATAATACTCCAAAATGACTAATATTATGTTCCCAAGATTTTGATTTTGCATTAAAAAAAAGGTGTCAGCTTAGAAGATACTAAATCTAATTTACTATTTCTTCTAATCTTCCGATTTTTAACAGCGAAATAATATTGTCACGTTAGTGAATTTGAATTATTGTAAAATGAATCTGAATGCGTACTATTATGAATCATTGAAAGGTCGAAAAAGGGACGAGGGATGCACGGATTGGCTAATAAGAGGTCGCGCCCGATTAATCCCTCATTTCTTTCTATTTTTATTATTCTTTTTTTTCCTCCTCTTTCGAGGATCGAAAGCCCTGTGATTACGCGCCCCACGATATTACAACGGTCGATCTACCCTCCATAAATTCGATGGGATCCCACACCGTGCCATTATGAGCCGGGAGAGACCTTTTTCTCCCTCTCGCGGCGAAACGGGACGAACAAGGGAGGAACAGGGAAAAAGGAAAAAGGAAGAGGTTTATTGCGAGATCCGGTCCTCGAACAGCATTAAACCGCTCGCTGCGAAATTCTCGTATAAACAATGGAAAAAACGTGTACCGTCGTGCTACGGGAGCCGTGTAAATATAGGAAAATGGTGCACCACTGTTACACTGCTGGTACAGGAAAAAGAACACACGCGAAAGGGTTGAAGATTGGAAGGGGGCGAAAGGAGGGGCCGAATGAGCTGTCTGGTACATCCTCGACGATCGAAAATTGAAATATTACAAATATTTTAAAATTTATTGCAAAGCTGTAAGAATAATTTAAAATAGCTACGTTGTTTTTATGTATTCAAAAGGTTGAAGTCTCTTCGTTACATTTTCTAAGGGACTCGTTGTTTCATGCGGCTCACGAGGAGATTCAAACGAAACAGGATCGCTTCAGGCTCATTAGCCTCTAATTAGTTAATATGAGTGAGCTCTTTGAGTCACGTACTGATTAGGAGATTCGCAATCAAAAGCAACCTCGGTATGAAACCGCGGAAAATTCAATTAACTTGATTCGATGATGTTGGATCATAGTGTATTCGATTATTTCTTCGTACGCTTTTTAAAACAGAATCAGGAGCCGAGGTAAATAAATTGTATCGTTGCAAATGGACTTGGATCACAAAAATATAATATTCCAAAGTGTCTAAATTCGTATAAATACATTTCTAAGAATGGTATTTCGAAGAATCTAAGTTTCCGAAAATAAAACAATTAATTTATCCTATTTTCCACACCGCAATTGATTTATTTTCCATTTTCACGACTGAAGAAAGTAATACGCGGTGGCAATTTTACGGTGGTCCGCGTAATAAAGTTTCTGAACAATCATCGAATCGATTCGTTTCACTGTGTGTAAGACCGGAAACTGGCGTGAAGGAGACAGCCGCCGCCAACCCCCCCCCCCCCTCTCACGGTGCGGGTTAAAAGAGAGGTACCAGTGGCTCCTCCACGGACGATAAAAGACGATAAATATCGCGGCCAATGACGTCTCTTTGCGGGGACTTCGATGTCTTCCATTTGCTGCGCTCGTAAAATTAATTGTCCGTCCTGTTCCCGTCGCGAAGCTTTCATTAGCCGACCGTTTAAACCCGGCGAAGAAAGCCCTCGGCTGCGATTCCGCGGATCAGATAGGGGGCTAATGGGAGCTTGAATTCAGAGATCGTTCGCCATTGAACACGGGAATGGCGGGGACAGAACTATGCTGCTGCGAGTTTTATTGCTGATAAAAAATATGCTCAACGGGGTCCATCTTGAATTTTCCTCGAAACGTTCCAGAAGAATTATCTGCTTGCGGGATGAGATGGGTTTATTCACTTTTTAATGGGGGTATGATGGGTGCACGTTAAGGAGGGTCCAAGTGAAAATGAAAAGTGACAGAATTAAAGTGAAATTGTCCCTACAGTCCATCGAGGGTTAAACGATTAGTTAGTTAATTAGAAATATTGTCCAAATTTTTAAGATTCTGATTTTGCGTTAACAAAGAAAGGAACCGTAAAATATTAATCTTCTTCGATTGTCAGTGAATCACCAAACAGAAGACATCCATATCCGAAAAGTTGCATGAATCTTGTACGATATAAGGGGTGGGATAAAAAAGAAGGCGAAGATGGCGCTTACCCGTCGATTTATGGAGATTCTACATCATGCCTCGTGCCATGGATAATCCCGTAGCGTTCTTCGAGGTGGAACGCAATTTTTCCCAGGAGGATTCTGATGAGAAAGAGACACACAGGAGATCCTCCTGCTTTCTGCTTTGTAAATAATTCAGTTCGCATTAAGGTGTTTCCTAACCTCGCCGAGGGGGGAGAAAATCGGTACGGGGTTGCGAGGGGGAGAGGTTAGAGTTATGTTCATCGTGCTAATTCTTGGCGTGAACGCTCGTAAAACGTTCATCTTTCGCGCAGTTTTATGCTTAGATGGCCGACGTTCATGAGTTTCTAGAAGGTATGAGAAAAAGTGGCAGGCTCGTGGGTAAAAAGTGCCAGGCCTGATGTAGCCGAATAACATATTTATTGTAATTTGAAATATATTTCTAAGTTTCTAAATTTCTAAAAACATATTTACTTTTTATTCATAAAATAAAATATTTCCAGCCAGGGGGAAAGAATAAACCAGGCACAGAGCGTGGACTCGAACGTAGCACCCTCGACAATCGCCAGCGAGCGCACAATCGTATTCTTCTTCAAGAATCCACCCCCTCAAACGCATCTTCAGTCATGAAAGAAATTCGCCGCAGTTCGCCACAGAACTCGAGGTGCATCGAAACAAAAACACGCACAGGTAGGAAAAAAAGAAAGAAAGAAGGGGGATGGAAAGTTATTCAAACGTTCATCCCGGGGAGAGATTTTAATCAAACCGGGAAACAGAGCAACGTCTCGCTGCCGAAAGGGGTAGATCTTCTCGTGTCTTCGCCCCTTTTTCTCCCCCTCTCTTTTCCCGTTTTCTTCCTTTTTTCTTGCACAAAGCAAAGGGAGCATCAGCGACCTGCCTTCCCGGCGACAATGCTCCAGGCCGGCGTCATTGTCCTGGCGTTATGAGGTGAAAAATGAAAGATAACGATTTCGCGGTGTCTTCCTGGGCGATAGCGTTTTTCCCCGACCGCGTTCCCCTCGTGTTTCGCGCACCCCCTTCGTTCCCTGACTACCAGGAATCCTAGGCAGCCAGGGCTCGAAGGTCCTCGTAAATTCAAAGGGCGACATTTTTTTTCTGTATTAAGCCCGTCTGCAAGGCGAAAAATCGCGGCACAAAGGGGGAGGCTGCGAAGGGTCGCGGGGTTGTTCCTTTTGCAAATCGACAGAGATGAAAAATATCATTTTTATGGAGTGTGTAGCATTGGTAGAGGACCATTGTGAATACCCTGCCACCCCTTTTTAATAAATCATGAATATTACAATTAAAGATGAAACCTTCAATTATCAATTGAATTTAAAAAGTATAAGGACAAACCATCCCCTATCTTTAGATACCAGAAAGCCATAAAACTGGGGGTTACTTCGAGCCGGCAAAGATTGAATTTCTCAAGAATGGAAAATCATCCCTGGATCCATCTCGAGAAGCATTTTAACGCAGTTCCTCGGAGTCTTTCCCGCTCAATTTACAGCATTTACAAAAGCCGTGGCTCGCGCGAGGAAAATCGATGCTGGACCGTGACAATGCGAGAGGGTTGTTCCCGCGCGGCAAGAGGGCTCTTCCATTTTTATCCTCTTCTTCTCTCGGCCGTCGCGCACGCCGCGTGAAGTGCGTGTCTTTGTCACCCGGTCACAATAGAGCCACGGCCCGGGGGGTAGTTGCAACCCCCGTCGAGGACGCCCCGCAACGAACGACCGACTCTCGGCCATCGTCCGAAGTTGGCGATATTGTATCGAGGCTGGTCGATAACGGCGCGATCGAGGCAGTTTTCGATAACGGGACATCCTGCCAGTGGCAGATAACGCGCGACACGATTGGGGGACCCGGGGGTCTGTCGCTGCCAGCCTCGATTTCGTGTTTTCTGACCGATCGTTCATTTTTGACTTCGAGAAATAATTATCTTGGCTTAATTGTATATTGCAATGGGGCCCACTGATCGCCCTATACAGAATTGTCTAGATACGACATTGCGCTCCAGATTGCATTTTCTTTAAAAATTAGTATCACAGCGACCCTTAATAATTGTATACCGGGTGTCCCAGACAGTACAACCGTGGAGGGGCTGATACAATTTGCCATTTATGCCCCAGCAAAATAATTAAAAGTAAATCTTGTAATTACTAATTTCCAAGGTTCACAGAATTATTTTGTAAAAGTAACGCGTTATTTTAATTCCACGACTCGTCGAGCAGGGCGGGGATGAAAATTTATTATTCGCGGCCGCGAATCGGCATCAGATTTCACGTAAATCCCGTTAATGATCGTCCCGTCGGGTAACCGAGCTTGGTCTGTTCATAAATTCATTTTTTCAAACGCGGCGAACCGTCGGTGATTATAAAAATCGCACGTTTTAAGGATGCTTTATGGATCGTTGAACCGGCGAGTGTCGCGACCGGTAACGGGACCGATATCGAGCGATTTTAACGAGCACGCATGCATCGCGATCCTCGAGTATCGTTTCTGGAAAAAAACTCTGATCGTCGTAACGGCTCGTCGACCAGAACGGCACGCCTTTATTCCTTGTACTTATTTTTTTTTTTTTAACCGTCTCGATTACAGGGGAAAATGAGATCGCAGCGGTGACGCTGCGCGGGACTTGAAACCGGAAGTTGTTACGAAATTGGGAGTAAAATTCAAATTTAGCAGACGAGTGATATTCTTGTAATATTTGTTAATTACGGAAGTTTGTTTCCTTCGATTCAGAAGGAAGTTGCAAAAGGATAAATAATTCTTTGGAGGATATTGCAAATTATTAATTATTAATTTCCCTTGATAGAAATTTCGCGATATTGCACTTCGAGTTCCGCGAAGAAATTAATTTTCCTCGAACTCTGCGTTATTGAAATTTAGCAGTAATGCTTTTACCAGATTCCTGGAATAATTAAAATCGTAAATAGTCGAAATTGTTGGCTAAATTGAAGGAGAGATTTTCGCATACAACCTTTGGAGAATTTTAAGCCGTTCTCGAAGCTCCATTACTTTAATCCACGAAGGAATTTCGTCCGTTAAAATTCCAAAAAGTATTCAATCAAGAATATTTAACCCAGTGAAGAAACTATTTAACAAACAGCCCTTTGATTCGTAAATTAATAAACTATTTCAACATTCAACGGAAACAATGGAAGAAAATAAATAGCCCGTTAATTCCTAAATTTATAAAATCATCAACAACACATCATCGCACATGCGGATAGCAAACAAAACATGTGATTCACCTCTTCTTCTTGTAATCAAACAATCCGAGCACCACGTCGCAGAGGACCAGCATGATGAATCCTCCCGTTGGAGCGAATCAGCGTTAACCGATCGATCACGCTAACCGGACGATGTATCCAGGAGGAGAGGTAGGCTGTTCCAGCGACGAGGATTCCAGAAACGAGACATACCCGTGGGGTAAGGAGGAATCGAACGGGCGACACGCGACTCGACAATGCAACTGCGAGTACACTGCACTCGGCCACTCGTGGTCTAACATTAGCGCAAAAACAGAAATAGACGATAATTTTCAAATCGGGAGGAGGAGAGACGCGAAACAGACGGTGGCCGCTGGATGACGGCCAAGACGGAACGTCCGCGGATCCAGAACCGAGGGAGGTTGATGGTTCTAAAGGAACGATGTTGCTCTGTGAACTTCGATTGCCTTCGAAAAGAAGCTGGCAACGGTGTTAATATAACTTGAAGGATAAAGGTGGTTTCGGGAATCGGGGATCTTTGTTGAGGCTGTGTTTGGATGCCTCCGGATGGTCGGCGACGGACGGTACTTGGGCTGTGAACTCTTATTTTAACGAACTTGGAAATTTGCTTCGACAGCTTATGTATTTGGGGACCCTGAGATTTTAGACCCTAGAAATCTTAATTTTTCTATTGTCAAATTAGCAATCAGCAGGGCTTTCGACCCTGGGACTTAAGATTCCCAAATTAGCAACGCGAGAACATTTCCCTACAAATACCAAGAACTTCTCATCAACTAATTAATTAAAATTGACAATGGTCACCCAGGGAGACTATCAATATTAATTAACTTATGGACTTGAGAACGACAAAAGTGATGATAAGTGATAAAATTGACTCGTAAGGTGGAAAAAAAAGGGGCACTGTAAGGTTCCTTTAAATGCTCGAGACGACGCGCTCTCGCAGACCACTGGGTTTCCCATTTAACTTAATATTCCATTCGGATACGAGGCTCGACTTCTTATCTCGACGTTCCCTTTTTCTTACCTCGCCATTTATTGTACCCGGGGACGAAGTTTCAGCCGGATAGCCTGTTTTAATCCGACGGCTCTTAAAGAATTCCTTTAATCTCATACTAGGCTTCCTGATTTGTTTAAGAACCAACCCTGCTAATTAATCGCGAGAATTCAGTAGCCCCCTTTTGAATACTCAATTGTATTCAATTCTTTGTTTCAAATTATCAAAGCTTTGGAACAAATTTTTGGACAAATTTATCATTTGAGATATTTAAAGAATTAGACATTTTGTGTCAAAGTAACTGGTGCTAGCTTTTTTATTTTAAGTATTAATTCAAATACTTTTAATTATTATGAAAACGTGCTGGAATATACTTTAATCCATCTTCATTTACTTTCCTGTTTTATTTACGACTCGAAGCTATATGTACATAAAATAAACACTGTCTCTAAATAAAAATGAAAAAAAAAAGAATATACAAATGCATGAATATTAAAAAAGAACCGGAATTTCTCAAATATTTCCATAGATAACTCTTTCATGCGGCTGAAAATCGCCGAGGGGGAGAGAAAAATGTCCGTTCCAGCGACAGGACACGTCGCAGGCTCCCGTTATCCTGTCCACCAGCGGGGAATTAGTATTCGTTTGCATAGTGTGTCGCGTGAACGCACGAATGAACGCGATCGTGCACCAACGAGTCGCCTCTGACGATCGTGTCCCGAATGAATGCCCGTCGAGTTTCCCTCCAAAACGGGCCAAAAACTTCCCCTCCTCGAATATCGAAGCGACCAGAGACAACAGTTACGACCAGAAAATCATTTTTACAACTTTCAAGATATATTTAAAAATATTCTCTTACACTAAATTGAAAAATATGTAATTATTGATTAATTTGAAAGAGTTTTGTTCTTTACGAATGCTGGCTAACGAGTTGCTAATTAGTTCGAGTGCGCTCGTTATAATTAAGATGCTCGAGAGAGCAGCTTTTGTCTTAGCCACGTGGAGAGTGTAACCTGGCCGAGTTATCGGGCGTAAGATTACAAGAAGATTTGTTTAATTTTCCATAAGTTTTAGGGGGGGGGGGGGGTCTACACTCTCATCTGTATATTCCTAAATACTAATTCTATCAATCATCGAAAAACGCTTCTATCAACCGTTTCCACCAAAATTGAAGTTTAAAGTCCTTTTACTACGAGCTGCACCTCGAATCATCCCCAAGAGCCGTTCAAATCGAATCGAAAGGAACTTCTGACACTTTCAGGAACTCCTCGAACGGATGCTCGATCAGGAAATCGTTATCCCGGCCGGGATTTCACCTGTGACATAATATATTCGAGGTCGTTCCCAACGAATCGGTTCCGTTATCTCGCAGGCGTCGATCCTAATTTGTAAATTCGTAATTTGCACCGAAATCACCTGGGCTCCGGTCGAAACACCTGATGCCATCATCCCCGAAATATTCCCCTTTGTGCCAGACGGCGGAGAGAAAAAATGCCCCCACCCCTTTCGAACAGGCGTGAAATTTTTCGACAATTTCGAACCGATGGGAATAAATTGGTCCAATTTGTCAGCGTTCGGCCCCCGTCCTCATCCGACTCGTATCGTTGGCTCCATTTTATCGGAAAAACGATTCGATTTTATCAACTGTCCATCTCAATTTCCTGATTTCCACAAATGATAATCAATTTGATGGAAAAGAGCATTGAATAAAACTGATTGCCTTGTGAAAGTTAACTTCTAAAATATTCATTTATTTAATTTTATCGAAAATTGAGCAATCGTTAGTGGATAATACCACAGTATCAATTGACAAATTTATTGTTTCAGGTATTTAAAAAACTGGACATTTTGTGTTAAAAATACTTTTGTAAAATTTTGTAAAATTGTTAGGCATTCAAATTAGAATCTCTGTCGGGAGCTTCCTGCAGCAAGAGCGGAATTAGGGTGTCTTTTTTAGCGAGATCCCTTCTTCTTCTCCTTGGCGGACCAGGAGCAACGTGATTTTTTGGTTCGTTAGACCCTTTGGTGGCGGGGTGCGAGTAAACTCGATTTACTTTCGGTGAATTTCATTTCTCGCCTGCTAGCCTCTTCCAATCTATCCATCCTTGCACGACGATCCTCTCTTTAACCCTTTTATCCTGCCCGATTCTGTTCAGGCCCCGTAATCTTTTCCAGTCCGAATTTTCCGTTTGCAAATATAAACGATAAACCGCAGTAAACTTAAAAAATATTTAAAATCAAAGGAACGAATAAAGAAATGTTAATGGCGGATTTTCTTTTTGAATTTGGAGGTGAAAGAAATGGAATTTGATATGTGATTTATGCGATTCGATGGATTGGAGATTTGTGGGTCCAGCCGGAGTTTGCAGTCGCGAAACGGGTCGTGTGAGAGCAGCTTAAAGGGAAATGGTTCGTTTCCTGTTGGCCAAGTCTGCGTGCATAATTCAAGGGTGGACCGGTATCGATTGAGTCGCCTCGGTTCATAGGGCAGAGGGGGGGGGGCAAAGAAGATTCGTAGGGAAAACGGAGGAAAGAAAGGAAAAAGGAAGGAGAACGTTTGAAAGATTCATCGGTGTCCTGTGAACGAACTCCGCTCGAAAGTTTCTCTTGGGAAAGGAGGACGCGGGGGAGGCTGGGAAATTAGCGAAACATCGGGGTAAACAGCGAACGATGTCCCCTGATACGAACTTACGAGGAACTTACCGATGTTCCAGGAAGTTTCTTGGCATTTGAAATCTTTACAATTTGGTGACACAATTTTGATTAATATAAACGAAATAATTTATATAATTATTTTCAACAAAAGTACCATTCTTCCCACATCCTGTATTTTTGATATCATAATTCAGGAACCGGCGAAGAAAAAAGATCGTACGAAAAGAATCGTTCTGATTACACGCGAACCGTGCTCGTTCCCTTCCAAAGTGAACCGAAGCGTAACGATAACGCCGATAATTCATCTTTTCACGTGGTCGAATCGCGCCACCTCTGCCATTTTCCTCGATTTTATCCTTCCGTGCTGTTAGAGGAGAAGAAAGCCACCAACCAGGAATTCCTTTTTTCTCCTTTTTTTTCCCCTCTATTCTTTCTTTGCACACGTACACATCGGAGCGATTTTACGCCGCGACGCGTGTCTCCGCGCCATAAACGCGTCGGGGACGAACGAGAAGGGAGAAGAAAATTGCCGAGCGCCCCGAAGGTGGCAAAGTAAAAGGGCCACAGAACGAGATCGACCCCTCCGGATTAGCTGGACCAAGCATTCCGCTAATCGGGTTCGAACTTTCACCGCAACCATCCCTCCCCTCCCGCCCACCCGCCCCTTGACAAAAGCGTGATCATTCTAATAACGTTTTCTGTCCGACGCCGAACGATCTATACCAGTGCCTCTCAACCATTTGCACGACCAACCAATCCTGATATCCCTTCTGTCAAAATGACGACAATCTTCGATTATCGAAGGGTGCATTTTGTGAGGTGGCAAAGATTTCAACTTAACTTCACACCCTCATAATTTGTATAAATATTATTTGTTGAATATATTCAATATTTTGTGTTATGCCCAACCTCCATATCGCACACATAGTAGAACTGCTCCACTCACCCCCTTACAAGTACCCCATTTAACCGTTTAAAGTCCCAAACGACAAAAACCTCGACTGGATAACGACGAAAGGATCGAGGAAAAGCTGGCAGCCCAGGTAACGAGAGCAGAGGAGATTAAAGTAAATTTGTACGTTCATCGATCATCCTCGCGAGTTACAGCCGATGTAGCCATCGACGTTCGAGCGATTCTCTATGAACTGTACTCGGTTCCCGTCTTGGTCTTTCAGCGACGCTCGACGAGGCTAACGAAGCGAAAAGATTAATGGAGCGTCGCCGGACAGATAAATGACGAAAGAGAGCGTCGCCGCGAACGTTAGCGAGATCCACGGGAGCCGGGACCGCAAATTATCGCCCTCATATCGGGCCGCAATACCAACGAGATTCACTTTCGAGACACCGAGGGGCAGGGATGCATTAATGGCCACGGAATGGTCGGTACACCGCCATAAATTCCATCGAAACTTCTCCCCCCTCCTCGGTCCCTTACACGATCTACCTGATCCGAGGTTCGAGGCTCGGACCATGGGCCAGATTCCGTTTTGGGATCCCATTGAACAGAAATTCTCTTCAGAATTGAAGGTAATCGTTTCTGGAGCAATTTCAGACCGTTCCAGGGGGATCGGTCCAGGTTCACTTTATGAACTTGTATTTTTAGCGGTTATCGTTTATTTCCAGACGTAACTGAAAATCTTAGTTTTGAGTTGGATTGTATCTTTCCTAGGGGAAGGGGGACTCGCTGCGCCCATGTACATGAGGAGGGTTGTGTGGGTGGGTAACTTTTTAATAAATAGTCCTGGTTGATATCAACATTTAGTGATTCATTGAGTTCGCAGTGGTTTATCGTCGGTCTCCATTATACGTGGTATTCCAGGGATTATTCGCTGTTCCCTGTCGCGTATTCGCAACATCTGACATCTTTGTGCCATTCGTGCGTGAAATGATACACCTGGCGTTGACATGCACCGGAAATTAACCAATTGTCAAATTCCTGGTGATACCAGGGGCCAGACGTCTCGTGTCCCAAAGTCTTGTGTGTTTGGTATAATCGTTGACAATTGTACTATCCTACTGACTTCAATTTAGTATGAAAATTAATTAATCTTTCACTACTATAATATTACAGAATTATATTGTAAAATAATTCAAAATATATAATTAAAATTTCAGCGACAACTTAATCCCAAGTTTAATTTCACGACGGAAAAATGTAAAAAGTTCATAAAAACACCCCCTAGACCAAAAACAGAATCCACTCCCGAGGGTAAGAAATAAAATCGAAGAAAAATCTCGCTGGGAACAGGGTGAAATCTATTATCGGCAGAATTAGCGGCGCCTGGGAGCACGTATTTCGACGACACACCCTTTGTCTATGGCTAACGATACCAAGGGGGAAGGGGGAGACGGTGCGGGGGATGGTCGGATAAGGGTTGCGCGTAACCGTGTACCGTGGCTCCCCTCGCCAAACATCAGACTCGCGTTAGTCGTCAGAAATCAGGGGGATATCCGGTGGCAGCCGGAGAAACCAACCCAGGGGAATCCCTATGCTGCTCGCTCTCACTGTCTATCAAACCTTTCTCTTCCTGCTCTCTCCTGTATCGAGTTTCCTCGATAATTCGATCGGTGCACGTTCCGTGTCTGACTCGGCTCCCATCCAGCTTCGATCGCTGGATTCTGTTTCTTCCCGCGGGAGGAGAAAATTCTCTCCGGATAGACCAGTTTCAACTACGTGACAATCTTTTCTCACTCGTACAAAAATGATAGAAACCGGCTTCATTTTTGAACAATATTTGAGTTGTTCGGTGCAAAATGAATAATAAACAAAACACATCATTTGCCCTAGGGCTTAACTTCCTTAATTAAAAATTGAACGAAAAACAATCCGATTTCGCGCAAATACGGGAACAGAGATTGCAATTAATCCAGGATATTTTCGCGAATCGTGGCCAGGGTCCCGATAAATCAACCCGTTCGGTACACACGGGTTTCGCGGGCGTGTTACCCCCGACTGCCACCTGACACCAAACCTGCAACCACCGGCCACGATGATTAACGACGCACCGAGCAATTATCAAGATCGAACGCGATCGTTATCGATCAGAGAGCGGGTAAACGAAGGACACCCGGTCGAAAGGGAGAGAAACACACGCGAGAGATGCTGATGGTATTGGCGATGGGCCTGGGGGATACACGGCGTGTATCCAATTTATGCTCTACATCGATTACGATGCCCTACGTAGCGGCCGCCGACACGGATGATTATCTTAATGATTATGTAGACAACCCGCGCACCGACGTTCGCGTTAACGAGACCCAAAGGAAAAAAGGGATCAGGAATTATAAATAAGAAGGAATCTAGCTGGTCCCATCGATTAGTGCCATTTTTCGTTTTAAGAGCAAGAACGCGAATGACACTTGTTTTATTGTACATGGTGGTCCTCGAATAATTAAAGTACGAATTAGAAAATTGAAAAATGAAACTCTTGTTGCTTATAGGAACAGAGGTGAATGACCTTATGATACGAAAGAAGAAAGACCACCTGTACTCCTCGTTTCTCGTTATCCAACACCGAACTACCCCCTTGTACCTCGGAGAACCGGAGGAAAGGCTACGTTTGGATTGATTCGATTAAAGTTCGATTGATTCACCATTACAACGCATTCTGTCCAACCTGTCTCTGTTTACGAGCGATCGAGATGGATCGCTGGTCGTAAACACGGTTTTTACCAACATCAGCGCGAGCATCAACCTTTACCGGGACGCGTTTAACGATTTCGTCTCGACTTCGACGCGAATCTAATACGACCGAGGGCTCCTCGTCAAATACCATTAATTCGTTTTATTTCTCTTGCTGCGTGCGCGTTGATTCCGTTTCGATCGGTTGGTCAATCAAGGAAAATTCGAGTTTGATACGTCGGAAGACTCATTCAATGACGCGTCAAAATCGTAATTAATCTTCTAATGATGGAGCTGGATCTTTGCCGATCCAGAATTTAATTTGACACGATATGAAGCAAGTTTGTTTAAATTACAAAGTTTGGTATTCCAAGGAATATAAAATGCAATAAGTAAAAAGTTTTGTTGGTGAGCTGATAAATTTCTGTATTAGAAACAAGGTGAATGAATTTATCACGGTACGAGCAATATCTGGAGAACTTCCGGAACTTTCACCGAAACGACCAGATGGGTATCTTGATAGATTATACAAGTTGCTTATGAATGGCTAGAGACTTTTGAAGTTGCCACGGAATCGAGAACAAAGAGGGAGACCACCCCCTTAGATTACTCGGGGATAATGCCAGGAATCTTCCACTGTATTTTCTGTGATTAATGAGAGTGTATATGTGTGTGCTTAAGGATCCAGAAGAACCGGAAGATGACAAAGTACGGCTCGATATCATGAAACGTTCTTTTTTACCTAAGTTCTGGGAATATTTACAATTCTTTTTTGAGAAATGGAGGGTTGCAATTAGCAAGTTTTAAATTTAAGCTTTGGAAATTATTACAATTTCCATTTTTGAGAAATGGAAGGTTAAAATTACTATTTCCCCCAACTTCAAGAATTTTAATTCCTTTGTACAGGAAGTGGAAGATTAAAACTACCTTCCAGGAATTTTGATAAATAATTCATTTCCTCTTAGAACTAAAGGGTTGAAATTACCATTCATTCCACCTAAGCTTACAAAATTTACATAATTTCCGTTTATTGAAGAACGAACCTCCGGTTCAACAATTTAGGGCACCGAGAAAATGTGATTAGGTCACGTCAGATGTTATTGCCTACAAACCCTCAATCTGTACCCGCAAAAACCGTCATGTAAATTAATAAACGGTCTTCGACATCAAAGTTTCGCGTTCCAGAGACTCGGCTCGTCCGTCTTTCCTCTAATTCGAATAGTTTCGTGGCAAAGATTTCCGCGAACCGATGCCTGGGACATCAATCTTCATCTCGACCTCGTTTCTGCAGCTTCGTGGAAACAACGAGGAATTAAGAGACAAAGGGGGCCAAGAAAGAAATTGTTCTTGAATCTTTCTATTCTTTTTTTAAACGTCCAATGCTTGAACATTGAAAAAAAAAGGGGGAAAGGTATGAAATTGGTATTTTCACTAACAAATGAGCCAATTTGCAACATGTGTCTGGGATCAGCAACATAATATTATGCGCAATAGCTTTCAGTTGCCAGCTGTCTGTCGTTTCTTGCCACCGTTACCGTACTTGCAATCTGGATGCTCCTGTAATATCCTACGGGCACACTGTGAATGTGCCTCTTGTCTTTACTGTATTCTAAATCATCCTGACAAGAGCAGACAGATTGGTCCAGATTGAACAGTGATTAAGTAGAAAAAATTATAGTTCTCATGGTAGAAACCAGAACTCTGAAATTCTATACTCCTAAAATTCTAAAATTCTAAAAACCATGACTCCCCAAAATATATAACATTCGATAATTTGCAAATACCACAGAAATAAAGTTTACGTATTTTAAACTGAACGATTTAAAAACCTGTCGTTCTTTTAATCCTCCTGCAAGAAAATATTTCAATTTACCATTGCCTCACGAAGAATTCAAAATCACGATATAAATCGTGGCCATGCAATAACGCTGAAAGTTAGCTGGAACGTTTAATCCGACGTAAAGATAGTTACAACGTTGTGTCCCATATACCATCGCGAATATTGTAGACGAAGTATCCCATAGATCACGAAGGAAGCCCTTACGATATGGAAATTATTCGGCGTGCACGTGGCCCGGAGGTGTTGGCAAGATTTCCGTCATAAATTACGGGAATTCGTGATTTAATCGTGGTCACGCGAAAGGGTTGCTCTCGACAATATCACCCCGTTCCAATATCTACGATCCGTGAACTATGACCACCAAATTCTACCTTGACAGCGCGAGAATCGATATTAAACAGCAATTGTTTCTAATATTTTTATTTTATTAACATTAACCCTTTTCAAAAGCTCAATGAAAGAGAAGAATTACAAACGTTTCCAATATAAATTTTACATTTTAATGTAAAGAGTTAATAAACTGTGAATATTGCAAAATAACAATTCGAGTGTTTCAATTTGAAAATTAATTGTGTCGAGCAACCAAAATCAAATTTCTTCCCCCAAACACCCCCTTTCGCGGTAACACAAAATACATTAATTTCAAAGTCAACTATTCTGAATTTCTGAAAATGAATGCTCGATGACATTCTCCTCGCGAGAATAGCCAGGAGGCGTGTGCCGGGTTCTCTATCGAATCGATCGACTCCAATAACCCTGCTCTTGACCTCGAGCAGAAGACGGAGCCGAAGAAGAAGAGGAGGAAAAATAATAATAAAAGAGTCACTCACCGTTCGTAGGAATTCGGGGTCGTGCAGAGCTCGCTCAGCATGCAGTCCAAATCGGTCGCCAGGGAATTAAGCAGCTGAAAGAGAGAAGCGAAAAGGGGTTAGTCTCTCCTCGCTGGCGCGCCTCGTCTCGCAGCGGGTACATCAATCGCCTTTTACTCTTTAATGAATACGCACGGTGCCGGCTGCGCGATCGTTGTTGTGTGTATTTTTAATGAAAACTCGAGCACCGGTCGGAAACGCGTTCGCGAGAATCCGAGGGATGTTGGGGCGCGTCGAGCCTCTCGCTTTCGGGCCGGAGAGGAACGCGAAGGGCAGTGGAACGGTTTTTCGGCGTACACGCCGCCAATTGGAGCGGACCCGAATGAATTAGTACGAGTTGCAACGAGTCGAAGTTAATTGGAGCGAGTTGGACGTGAGTTGATGTAAATTGGGGTGCGTTGCTGAGGATTAGAGCGAGCTTCGAGAGGTTCGCGCGAGTTAACGCGGAGTAACGCGAGTTGGGATTTGATTGGAAAGTCAATTAGAAGGGAATAACACAGGAATTGAGAGCGACTTGAAATAACACAAATTACACCAAGTCCATTCAAGTTACCGCGAATTGCAAAGTGCTGGAATGAATTAACACGAACGAATGGAAGCGATCTAAAGCTCGTTCCATCGCGTTAAACCCAGTTGACGCGAGTTCAAACGAACGTATTTCCTTTTCCCCATCAAGTTCACGCAATCTGGAGCAAATTCGCACAAACTGGAGCAAGTTGAACGCGATTAAATGCAACCAGGACAAACTAAATGAAGAATAATTACGAAGTCGTGCATCGAATTATTACAGAGTATCTAAAAAGATGATAAAGTAAGAAGTAACAACGTAAACACGAACGTAAAAGTATTAATTATTATGCAATGGAACGCAGCGTGCTCGTAAACCGGAAATCATTGCCGTTTGATTACAGAGTTACTGGATGAATTGCGAGGTTGATAATAAACGGTTTAGTCGAGGAATGATTTTTACCCCCAGAGGTTTCGACACAACACGGTTCGATGTATCGGGAAAAGAAAGGAGGTTTCCATGAATGTATTAGTCGCCATGGGTCGTTTGTACCCATACAAGGCACGTATTTGCATTGCATCATGAAATCGGAGCCCGGAAAATTAGAAGGTTTCCATCCGGAGGCACTTTCGCAAAGTCAATATTGAACGTGGAGAAGACATTCGATAAAGTCCCGTCGCGCAACGAGGTACACACGGGGTGAAAGCACGGGGTGCAATCTCTTCCTTGCGATATACAACTTTGACGTAAAAAAATCATTCCTATTTTAATAATACACAGGGGGGGGGGGTACAAACAGCGAGGGGTGGAATAATTTATCTTTATATCTGCTGTGTTTTGGAAAATTTTTATAAATTATTGGATACTTCATTAAAACTGTTCATTTCTGTCTACTATAATTATTACTTTTTCATTCATTTTGTCAAATATTGCTCATTAAAATGAATAATTACGTGTAATTACTGTGCAGTACAAATATTTATGTTTGAAAAATGATTTGCAAACAGTTTGGAAGCAACATCAAACGTGTCGCGTTGATGGCAAAAAAAAGTAAAATATTGAAAAGCGCACGGGCATTAATAAAACGAAAACGAACCCCGTTGAAGTTCCATCGTACCATTTCGCCCTCCGTTCCCCAATCTCACTCCCTCATAATCACGACAATTTACGAGCATCACAATTTTCGTTTATGAAAAAAGTACAGCACACTTGAAGGGGTTATTATGTTCGTCGGTAAAGCCCGGTCGAGAGAGGATCCTTTTTTTTTCTAATAAACTAACTTTCCCTTCTCATTTCCGCCCTTATAGCGTTTCGTATCGCGGTGCTCGTCCGCATGAACGCGTCTCCAAAGTTCATCCAGTGTTTTTACACACAATTGTGAAATAGTCGAAGACGGATAACGCGAATCAGCTTGATTCGTGAAGACACGTACTCCCGAGTCACGTTTCCTTAAATTAGTTCAATTACAGCCTGTTGAAACAGGTTCGAACGAGTTACAACCAACCACGACAGGTGGAGAACAGTTAGTTTCCATTAATTAGCAACAATTTGATAATCAATGTTTCAACATTTTCTGTATAATCTGTGATTTATACAAATTAATAAATTTATAAACAGTAAAATTTTTCGTGTATGCTGGTATTTCGCGAAAATGACACAACAGGCACGGAATATCGTGATGAACCGTCTCGAGTGCAATTTAAATATCATCAAAACCCCCACGATGTGGCGAACTCGTGCACGACCTTAAAGGGTCATCGTGAGAATGTAATTGCAATTCACCCCCCTCTGTTACCCACGCAATCTGTCGATACGAGTATCGAGTCCCCTCTTCTGACACGGGTAGCCTCGCCCCCGCAAAATCTCAGACTGTTTTCTGAAATTTTCATACACATCCGTCCCCCCTCGCAAGACAGGACGATTGACAGATAACAGGATGCGTCGTTGTCTGGACGAAGGATATGGTTTCCTTCGGTGTCCCTGTCTGATTCTGTCAATTTATTGGATGTTGTTTGGACGTGAAAAGTTTGAACAGGAAACACGATCGTATTTTATTTTAATTTTAATTTATATGTGTGGATGTATGTGGCAAGATAATATTAATTTATTTTGCAATTATTGGTAATTAGTTGATCTGTGTTAAGAATCTTAATGAAAGAGTTATGTAGTCAATTTAAAATTACTGCATATTGTTTATTAAAAGTGATGAACATGAAAATGTTTTCGACCTCTGAAACAACATACATGCAGGTAAAGCAACCCATGCTTCCGTTCCGTGGATATTTGGCTTATAAACGGTTCCTCGGGTGTACTCGACGTGAGTCATGGGGGCAACCAAGCATGGAACCCCATGGAATATAGAACCACGGATAGATATTCCGGCTGTCGAAGCTTTGCACTCAAAGCCGATGGAAATCGATGGATTCGTTAAAGCAACGCAACCGGGAAACCCTTCGCCTTTCTTTTTCAGTGAAAAGCCGATGGAACCCGTATAAAATTTGTTAATTACACTCGCAAGAATACCATGCCCACAGGAAATATTTGAAAATTTTCCATGGCTTGGTATTAAATTGCAATCCGCATGAGGACAGGGTGTTTGTGTTATTAAAATTTTATTGGAATTGGAATGAAATTAGAACAAATGTAATTAGAATAATATTAAAATTTTGAATTCTGAACCAGAACTTAAAAAAACTTCGATCTACCCTTAAATGAAAGTAAAATAATAAATAATTACCACGTCCAAAGGATCTTCAACTAAAAATTCCGATCCAAGAGCAATTATTCTCGGGTTTATTCAACGTGGCATAAAACCTGGCCCAGAATCAAAGTTCGCAGGTCATCCGCGAGCAGTTCGAAAAAGAGAAGCCCAAAAAAGCTTCCCACGACCGTGACACGTTTGAATTTCTAACAAACTCAATCTCACGCCACAAAGACTGTCACAATATTGACAAGAAAGAAGATAGAAACGGTGTCACAGCCTATTTTCATCTATCTTCAAGGATAAGGCCGAGTTTTTCCTGCCCCGGGGGCGACCATGGCCGAGTTAACTGCTCCTTTCTTCTACGCCTTCAATTCCCATGAAAAATGCAGGGATGATTTTCAGGACCCTGCGTCCCTGACCAAAATCGCGATTCGAACATCGAGTCCAGCTTTCTTTTTGCATTTTTCAACCGTATGATCCTCGTTTCAGATAACACCGACCCGCGCACCCTTCTGAATGACAATGTACAGGAAGGATAAAAGGGTGTCGTTGTTGCTTATGCATTCATCATCCTTTGACTTTTCCACAGTTTCCTTATTTTATCATTCAAATTTCATGCGGAAGCATTGATGGAACCTTGATTTTCGTATTTTTTGAAATTAGTAATCTTCAAGTCCAAATTATCCATTTCACTTTAAACAGTATTAGGAGAAATGATATTTCTAAATTTCTAAAAATATATTCCCAAGATCCAAAATTCTTAAAATTAAATTAATCTGACGTCAAATCTTGACTCGAACTGAAATTATATCAAATAATTACATCCTTCGACTCTAATTAAATAAAACCATGGCTCGAAAGTTACAATAATTTACATACGACGAACTGTCCCCCGAGGGGTGGTGAGGGATTGAACAACCAGTTACCATTCCCCCTCCCTCCATCCCTCTATGAAAGTTCAAGAAGAAGAGCAAACGCGACACGCTCGAATTAAAATGGTCCGTTGAAACTCATTCCCCGAATTAAACGGATTAGATCCAATCAACAGACAGTAGCCGTTCTCGTAGCCGCTGTGCAACACGTTGTCGCCGCGTTTAATTCAATTCCCGGACCTTTGTTTAATTAAATCTATCGGTCAGAGAAGAAATAATCGTGGGCCAGTCTCTACAACCGAGGTGTTTGAATTTTTCAAGGGTGATCGCCACCCTTGTTTGATTTGGTCGAGGATTTTCGCGAAATTGCCAGCGATACTTTCAGAAGAGAATCCTGAAGAAAGGGATTTAATAATTCTACACCTCTTGAATTAAAAATTATTGAATTTTTATATTCTAAATCAGTCTTTAACTAAATAATTTTCCAACCCCATAGAACCTTAATTCCATTCTATTACACCTTGTTCCCTTACATATTTACAACCACTACCCTGGATAAAAGTAAATAAAAGAAACCCAGATGAATTAAATAAAAGAAGCCCAAGCAAGCCTCTACTGTAACAGTACAGTAATTTTATTCCACATCGAACGGTCTATATTTCGGCTACGTTTAATAAAACAGAAGTCACCCTCGGCCACGCGAGTCGAACAACGTCGAGATCATAGCTCGAGATAGTCGACAATGTACGTTTCATGTATCGTTCAATGGTCTGTTAGCTCGCACAACGCATACATACAAGGATCGCCTCGTACTTTATTCCGCCATACGTTGCCCGCCATGGCGAACACGTGGGACAAAAGAATTCGGCAACCCCCGTGCGATGGGTGTCCCAGAGGATCCCCGTAACTTTGCCGAGGGTACGTCAATGGTACATACCGAATGTCGTGCGACAGTGTGACGTTACGTGGTCAATTAATACGCGATCGATCAAGAGGGAATTTTTCATTTGAAGGTAACTTGAAATTTTAGGCATTTTTAATTATTGCGATTGGTGATTATGGGATTTTTTTGGTAATTAATGCTGCACGAAGTGGAATTTAGCGGGAATGGAAATTTCGAGTTGTGGAATTTAATAAGTAGAGAAATTTCATACTTGGGAATTTAGAATTAGAAATTTTCTGGATATGGAAACGTCGAAAATGGGAATTTAGCAAGTATAGAAATATCAAGGGAACTTTTCACATGTATTTGTTTTCCTTCTTTCAGCACCGATGGCCGAACAAAAGGAACCCCACGTCATTTGGACGAAGCAAGTATAATTTTTACAAAGGTCCACCTGCGTTACCGAAACTATATGTACACACGGTGTGCAACGACAGCTGCATTCGATCGTGAATGTTACGTGTTCCCTATGGCGGGCATTTATTTACCAGGCCACTGTGTACCCACGAACAGACGACACCAGGGATGATAAGACAAGTATATACATACATACATATACATGTAGGTGCATACGTATCTTTATGCACCAGTCAGCAATAGAGAGGAGGCAGATGTGGGAAAAGAAAGGATCAGGTCTGTGCACACGTATCCGATGCTAAATAAAAGCTTTTGTTTCTGAAACAATCATCCCCATTTTTTTTCAACTCTTTTGTAATCTTTCTAATTGAAATTTATATTATTAAGGTTCGTGAATAAACTACAATGATTTTAATTTCTCAAAGAGTCTGGACAAATTTTGTAATATTTATCAAAACCTGTACTGTCAAAGTTTTAGAATTTTGTTTAAGGTGTTATCAGTGACTTTTTAATAGTGAATATTGGATAATTGAAATACTATCAATTTAAAATTGAAGAAATTTGGGGTTTAATTCATTTCGATAAAATCAAGAGTTATACAGGCAACAAGTGATGAAACTGATGAATCAATATCGAAGATACAATATCGACAGATTCGATTTTTCCCACCGGAATTGGCTGGTTTTCTCTTGTTCGAGTATTTTCGAATCGACATGGGAATCAATTAATCCTGCTCGGGGTTATTCCCGTCCGGAAAGGAATTAATTGCTCGACTATCGGTTGAAATACGAAGGGAGAAAAATTGTTGACACGCTGATATTTGCTCGTCGGATGAAATAAACTAAATTTTATTTCTACGTTCTATAATCACTGCTGTTATTCTACAATTATTCCAACCACTAAGTTCAATATTTGGAAAATTATAATTCAATACTCACCTATAATTAAAAATCCAAAGGGGGGTTGAACAGGTGGCAAAGAAAAAATAAAAATTCACAGAAAAATATCGCGAACGCGTAACTTTGGTTATCAATGGGTTGAACACAACTTCATACCATCGCAGACAGGTGACTGAACTGAACTTTAACACGAATGTGCAGCCACGTTACACATTCTGTGTACTTGCCGCCTAGGAATCGATACGAACGTACCACCGACCCATCGCTGAATTTCCATAGCAACATCTGATCCAAACAAAAATCATTTCACACCGTTTTTTTTCTAACTAGAATCTTAGTAAAATATGTGCTGTTGATTGTGAAAATTTAAAAAACATACAATTTCCCAATTACTTTGTATTACATTTATTACTTAGTGAATTTTTAGAATTTTGATTTGCACCACCTTCATAATTATTAATAAAATTCACAAAAATTGCATCTTGCACAAATATCAAATTTTCTTTTGTAATTCACAATAATTTAAAAAATGAAAATTTGCAACATTCACAATTGAAAGTCAAACTGACTTCAATTTTCTAAACTATGAAGACTTGTTTAACGATAAAAATCTGTCCAGTAAGAAAATTATGTTATATCTTTCCCTGACTAGAACCTAAACCCATTATCCGAGCTTTCCAACAAAACCCATTGTTAAGAATAAACTCGAGCACAAAAAAAAGTGGAAAACGAAAGAAACTGAATTGCCAGCAAAACGCAATTTCTTCGGGTCTTTTCAGAGAAAATTCGCGATACTCGAGTCGGAGGAGGACCGACCACCCCCAGGAATCTTCTTAAAAGGGGTTTCCACCCTCTTCCACGCAACCGACTCATTCCCTCGACAAAAAAAAAAAAGAAAAAATACATATATAATCCTGTTGAACGTACATTCCGGTGCGTTCGACATTTAGCACCGTTTCCACCGTTCCAAATAATTTAGCATCGTTTTAACTTGATTGAACGAAGGATTTATCGCGGTGGTTCCTTTCCTCAGCCCCCTTCGTGGCTCTCCTTCTTTTTTTTTCTTTTTTCCACGCCGATGAACCGTGGCGATGCAATAGGTGTTCATTCGCTTGAGAAACTTTCACGCTCGCCTTTTTTTTTTTTAATCGCGTTCTTTTTTCTTTCTCGCTTTTCCTTTCGGAAGACTTACCTCGGCGAGTTCGAATCGATCTGTCGAGGAACTAACCCGGTTCGTTGACATATTGAACGACGAGGCAGGGATAGACAGTTTCTTTTTTTAAATTTTCGATCTTTCTTTTGCCGGGTTTATTATTAGGGCGACTGTATTCGATGTGGCCTAGTAATCCTTTAGTGTCCCCATTTAGCTGTTCGTAAATTTTAACTTGAGTAGATGGAATTTTTATTCCAATTTGTACTAATTAAGCTACTTGTAAACTTTAATTTCAATGCTTTTCACCCCAAGAAATAATTATAAGACTTCCCAAAAATAAATTGGAATATTTCAAATTTTGTGACAGTCTTGTAGCACACTATTTCTTTAAAAAATGCTATATAAGAAGGGACTAGCGACAATGAATAGAGTAAACGACGAAAGGACATCATCGATTCAACTCGCAAGGAGCGTTTCAATCGAGCAATTCTTCGTGGCTAACTTGAAGCAAAGCCCGCGAGGATTCGAGTTAATTGCACCCGAAGATCAACCACGACAAAGTAAACCCATGGGGATCGAAAGTGTATCGACAGTTGCCTGACAGGAAACTTTCTAGACACTGGAACCGGTGTCCGTGAAGATGGCCTTCGATTGGTGGGCTCGTTTGATGTGCAACGGGTGTACAGAAAGCGTTGTTCGACCCTTTGTATACCGAGCTTTTTAATCATCAAATGGTCTCATTCTTTGTGTCCCCGATCCTTACGTTTGCTGGTATTTGGGAAAAAGTTTGTTTCAGCATCGGGGAAGGATATTCGCGAACGTCTGGCTAGAAAGTTTCGCAACATGAATCGAAATATCGCTTTCTGGGGATAAAAGTGTATTAATATTTGAATTAAAATATTTAACACTACAGGAAAGTAAGTCAGCGTGTGTTAGCAAGTGAGTTTATGTGACTGTCTTAAAAACCCCATAGATTTAACACCTGGGTATTACCATACTTAACGTGTGTCTCACTAAACCCTGAGGCAATCCATGTAAAAATATTCCAAAAACTCATACAAGACATTTCCTATGCCAACAAATCACTCCCCATGAGTCTAAATCAAAATATTTCTGTATAAAGGAAAAACAAATGACTTTTCAATGCACCATGAGCAACATTTTGAATGATAGGATAAACGAGTTAGAGGTATGACGAAGCGCTAGAACCATGAACGCGATGGTGCCACGTTTCGCTTCTTCGTTCCCGTATCCCGTGCGTTCCTTATCTCCAATGGCGTTAATTGCAACAAATTGCTTCTGGACACCGTGTAGGGGCACACGTAATGGAAAAGTATGGTGTCTCTCAAGGACGTGGCTGTTGGCTTCCGCTCGGAGGATCGGACCGGTATGCAAATGAAGCTTAAGCTCCTGTCCGCTGCTTCTCTGGAAGCGTGCAAGCGGATCGATCGCCGGTGCAGTTGTTATTAATTGAATTAATCATCGGATTAAACGTCCCCTTTGACGACGAGAATACCCGTTTCTGGCCTCCTCCTCTCTCTCTCTCTCTCCGTGTCAACCGTTCAATTTCACCACCGGCAAAATTGAATATCGCGAAAGGACTCGATCTGGACGCAGGATCGACTCCTTATCCGCGACGGGATCTTTAATCGCGGACAGTTTTGTCATCTTCATGAGACACCGTTTAAGGACTCGCTGATTCGAGATATATTAGGGCTGGGGAGAAAATGATACTACCCCCTTGCCCCATAATGATTGTAATAAAATATTCTAATTTCTTTTATTTATTTAAGAAAAACCTAAATTACCCCTAAGTAATGTAAATAGAATTGGACAGTTTCCATTAGACAAATCTTCAGCAATATTAAATACTGTAGACAATGTCCTGCGATTAGCTGGGAATATAAAAATACGTGGTTTGAATGAAAATATCCTGAAGGAGGCCGACACTTCCGTGAAAAATAGTCCTTCCCCGTGACGATCTCTGAATATTCTAACGAGCATTAACTCGCATGGCTTATGCGTTTCCGTGGGGACAGAAGAGCCATCTGTTCTTATCCTGGTTCACGGCTTTTAAGCGTTTTTAAGCCGCCCTCCGGGAACGTAATAGTTCCCCCCCGTGCATAAGGGGTGGAAAGACGCGGGAATGGACTTCGTGCTCTCGCATAATCGCCCAGACACGCCATGGCCCATTCAAATTTCAGTTAATTGCCCTGCTTTTGGACACGATTCTCATCATCGTCCATTATTCGTCCTTGAGGACAGGATGTCGCTCGTAATGTATCAATTTTGCTCCTCCATGCAATAATTGAAGTATCTTTGAAATTTTTTCAAATTTAATTAGTTTAAAATTCTCAAAGTTTCATTGGAAAAGAAATCTATCCAACAACCAAGGACCGAAGTATACTAATCGTAAAAATCGAAATTTTTCATTTCTCCAAGTCCCTATTACAATAGCACAAAAATAAGAAACTACAGGAGCGTACAGCGAAAATTAAGCGATCCACAGAAGATAAACTCGTTCGGTTCGGTTTCTTCAAAGCCCCATTCATCACGTACCGTTCGAAAATTATGCTTGCCTTGTGCATACATCAACTTCATCCTCGACGTCGTCTTACGCCGTTTGAATAATCGTCCGGGCATAAAAGAACAGCGAAACTAAACGGATCGTCGAACGTGCGCGTTCAACGTTTCCATCCCCCGTTTCGAAAACGGGGAAGGGAACCTGTATCCTTCGCTCCCGCGAAAGGGGATGAAATTTTCGGCTATCCATCACATTTCGAAAATCGTCGTTGGCCGACGGGGCCGGAAATGAAAAGGAAACATCGCGAACATTAATTCCACGACGGGCGAGATATCGTTCCGGTGCATGACAAAATTTGCATTAAACGGGATTCCGCCGACTTTGCGCGTTTCTCTTTCCCCGCCCCACCCCCTCCGACCCTTCAGCGATACTTCACTTTTCTTTTTTCGCCCCTTTGCATACCTTTCCGACCATCCTACGGATATATATTTCCTCGTCGTTTATAAAATTCTCAGCCACCCTGCTCGGTTCAATATCGGACGAAAAAAGGCTGACGAGAAGCGAGACGTCTCTTTTTTTTTTCAGAAAGAAATAATGCTTCGTTCACGAAAAACGGGCGAAAATGATCGTCTGATACGACAGAGGAAATGGGGTGGTTCGATCCTTTTTTGGAGCAGTGTGTCGTTATTAAATTGCTATTAACGTATTAGCTGCTATTTTTCTCTTGAGATAAATATTAATAATTGTTATAAATATTTGTCAAATACCGAGTCATAAGCCAACCCCTTGCCAAATAATTTTTTCCACGGGTGCTAAACATTTATTTTTGCAATGTTCAAACATTTCTGCCTGCGCGTGGACAGAAAATTGCCACGTGACAAACTTGGAAGACTGCAATAAACAAGATCGTGCGAATTGGATCAGAGCATGATTTCCCCGAAACTTTTCCCAATTTCCCCCCCCCCCCCCTTCTTTTCTTGACAAACGATATCCGCAATTGCTGGCACCCTAAGAACGCTTCATCGGCGTTTCCCTGGACGAGAGACACAGACGCGTTTGAATACACATCGGCGCCGCCAAAAAGCACGTCGTTGTTGTTGTCGCGACAACACGACCGTCCAGAGAGAGAGTCGGGCCACCCTTTGATAAGGATAAGGGGTTGCGCGTGTCGTATCAGAAGTTATTTGGACAACGATAATCGACACGGAGAGCCTTCCAGATTACTACGCGCAATGACAACAATGACAACGACGTGGGTCTGTCACAGGGATGTGCTTTACGAGGATTGATATTGATAGGGTTGATGTCTTTCGAGCTTGGTTATGAAGAAAATTTTGTTTATGGTGGTGGGTTGCTTTGCTAATAAGGGGTGTAGAGAAAGTTGGGCCAAATAATAAATTTATAACTAATTCCTTTTGGAAATAAAATCTTTCACGACGTGATTCTATTCGCGATCGACGTTTTAAATTAAAATTACAAATTCATAAATTGTCAAATAAAAATGTAAAAAATAAGTGTAATAAAATACGAATTTGACTTACCAGAAGGTAGCTGGATGCATTGCTGCTGATGGACTCCCTTTTCTTTGGAGGTCCACAGTCCCTTTGTATCAGTGAGGTCATCTTCTTGTCATATTAGTCATCAGAGGGTTTGAAGCACCGCGATCACGCACGAAAACGCGGATAATTAATTGAAACCGGCCGGAAAACTTCAATTAATTAACACAAGCGTACACTTGATCACCGAGGCACAACACGGAACCGTCACGCACCATAAAAACTCGTATCTGTAACAAAGTTGAAAAGCAAAATTATGTAGATAAATAACCTAAGTTCGGTAATCTAGATTAGGTAACCTAATTACTAATTCACTATTTCTTCAATAAAAAGACAAAAGAAGTTATTAACTTCCTTTTGTCCTTCAAATTCTTTTCCTCCTAATGGAAACCAAAACGAAATATCATTTAGGGGAAGCATTGTCAGATTGAATGAAAGAAGGAAGGAAAGTATACTTTGTTTTAATGGCACGGTTTCAGCCTGATTCTCCACGAAAATGAAATTTTCCACGCTCACGTGAACTACCCCCGGAGCACCGGTACAAGATTTATCGTGTTTACCTTTATCCGTAGCCACTCGATGCTCCTTGACTGAGCTTTTCGGTCTCTAAATTCAATTCACCGGTCCACGGATAGATCGGGACACGAGGGGGACACGGTCGTCTGACAACGCCAGGGAAATTCTTGCGTGAAAATCATGCCAACAATGCGGCAAATTATGCCCCCGTGCGCGAGACACGATTAAGGAAATATTAAATTCATTCCGACCACTTTGATCTTCTATGGTTAATAATCTTAACGGCGCACAGTATTCCAATTATCGGGGCCATGTTGAAGTTTATCGAAGAATTCTGATAACCTAGGCAGGGGTGGAGCAACCCTCATGGAAAACTCAATAAAATGAAATATTGTGGAAAATTTGATCGAGAATAATGGAAATATTATAAATTATTATTGGAAGATTTGGGAACTTTAATAAATAGTTTAAATATTGTTTTATTTTAATTTTATTTTGTTGTAATATTTCAAATTTTTCTAATCTCGTTTGCAGTATAAAAATGGTACAAGAATGTCATTGAAATTATACTAAAATTGTTATTTTTGTGAAAATGACAAAATATTAACAGCCTGGATTCTGAGATCAATGATTTTTGAGCAAGTTAAGACGCGTTCCCATGAAACGATTCACTGTTACCGTTCATTGGTTGTGGCAGTCATTGCCCTGATTGGTCTCGATTAAAATCGACTTGCGAAATCGTCTGAACGATCCACGCTGATGACATCAGACAGTTATAAGAAAGCCTACGACGAGCACGTTCGATGTAACACCAACGTGTTTTGCGCAAGTTGCAAATGAATTATTCACGCGTTACATCCGAACGCAATAACACAGAACGAACCGCAATTTATCGATTCCTCTTACTGATTTAATCACCTGTATCAGTATTTTATTACCCCTTTGCTCTGACGTAAAAATTTGATAAGGGTGGCAGGACCAAATATCCCCAACGATACTATTATCTCAATTTCTACTGCAAACTTCATGAATTTCGCTCAAAAACTATCCCGAAGAAAACCAACCCCTGTTCAAAACACCCCTCCACGTCAGAATCTCGAAGGCTCATTATCGAAACGCTTTTTCCTCCCACCTGAGACGAGAAAAACCACGTCGGATGACTATTTACGCGCACAATGATTCGCATTCCCGTTTCTTTCAGAAAACACACCCCGCCCCAGACCCTCGAGGATCCGCATCGAATTCTCATTCAACCCCCGTCGAGCATCGGGAACTTCTAACGAGGCAAAAATGTCGAGATTACGTCTACGACGGACGATTGATCGACAGTTCTATCGTCTGCAGCTTTGTTCGACGAATGAAACCGACCGGGCGGAGGGGGTGGGTCGGGGGGGAGGCGGACAACGCGTTGGGGTTTCGCAGAGAAACCTCCGCCGGCTTACTACTTTTGACGTTTTTGCGTTTTGCCGGTGACACCTGTTCCCCAGACTTTATTAAATCCCCCGACGCTGGACGTCGTTTTGCATTCGCGTTCGAACGAAAATAAAAGCCGCGCCGACGAAACGAGACGATTTTTTTTACTTCCTTTCCCCTCGCGGGGGATGCTGAGATTAACTACCGAACCATCTGGATAATTTGAAGAATAGTCGACGCGACGTTTCGTGTGCATTTTTTAAGTTTTGTATATCTGGTGGATCAATGACATTTTTTTGTTAACTTATTAAATAAGGGTCTGAAGCAATATCGATAAAATCAGTACTAGATAATACTAAAAAATCACCCGGTAGATGCACGCAGTGCCAAGGGACCATGTCTTTTTAAAGTGTATTCGAGCTTGTTGCTCGCTAACTTATCGTTTTACACACCAACACTCTGTCTGGCTACTTAACTTCGTCTGTCAGTACAGCCTTCTTCAGCTTCCCTTCTCTTTCGTCTCGTACGATAAAGAAGAAGTCGTATTGCCTCAATTTAGACGCTGTACCGTTACGTACCGTTTCATTAATAGTAATTTACATCAACACTTACCGTGAGCCAGACACCCAGTGATCGTTCTGTAACGATCTTAGCTCGAGGTTCGTGGGTACAAGAGATAAAAAATAATAAACGTACCTAATTATAGCATTACCTAATTTTAATAATACCACGAATTCTCAGCTCCCGCAATAATTCCAACCCCGAAATTCTGGAGGACCCGTGAAACTTTGCCGGTAGACAAAGAGAGAGAGAAAAGGGTGTCAAGAAAAGTCTAATAATACAATCTCGTCGTTCTAACCTTCGTACGCAGATGAATCCCCGGGGAAAATTCACGAAACCCTAGGGCCGGAGGGTGAAAATCGAGCAATTCTAATAACTTCGAAACTTGGCTGTCGGGTTCGGAACCCTCGCGGTGTGACGAGAGCGACCGTGCTAGGATTCAATTTCGGCCCTTTTCAACTCGCGACCGTGCCACGCCATTAAGATCGTAACTTCAACAACTCGAGACGACGGCCCGTAGACTATTCATATTTTTCCCGTTTATTGGGAAACAAAGTTGTCCTTCGTCGCGATTCTAACGACTTGACAGGAAAATTGCACGTTGACGCGGTTGTGCCACGTTCGATCTCATCCAGCCTCCTTTTCTCGAAGAAGGGTGGCGTTTCCATTTGCCTGAAGTCGGCTCGGTTCAACCCTCCCCTCACAGCAGCCCCGTGTTCTCCAGCGATGAACGTGTTAAGCTTATGCATGCTGTATCGGGGGTGGTTTTTTTCTTTTTGAGACTGTGATTTTTCAGAGTGGAGGGCGCAGTCTTGTGAAATCGTGAAATATGATCTCTGTAGTTTGTTTATTTTTTTCAGAGGAGCTGAATTTTGCATAACATTGTTAAAATATTATTTTGTAATATATAAATTATAATAGTAATTCAATTTTTGGTTACATTTTTTAAGAATCTTATTAAAATTATGCACATTTTAATTCTTTTCCAATAGGCGGAGAGGTGTAATATGATGGAACTGAACTGACTCATCATTCTTCATCGTAAAAATGATTAAGCAACGGATTCTGTACAAAGAACTAAACATAAATTATGTCCGAAGAAATTCCATTCGACGTTTTTTAACTCAATTTTTTTCAGCAAGAGACAGCCTTTTACCAAAGTTCCTGAAACTTTCTCGCTTCGTTAAGCGCCCGAGCCTTCTTTAGAGTCTTGGGAAATTTTCAATCGAACCCGGTGTGACCTCGAAGGAAAATTCGATCGTTCAACGTTCTTAAGATTCTTCCTCCTTCTATTTTTCTGAAAGTTCTTCGTGTCGAGATAAGAGGAGAAGACGCGTGTCGAGTCTCGTTTCCATCGGTATACGGGTGTATGCGGGTCCAATTGTTCGAGCCAATTTAGGCTAATTTCATATCGTGATTGTTATACCCCTTTACTCACACACAGTCGAGTGTCTTCTACACGTACGACGATCAAAATTAAATATCAAGAAATGAAAATGTTTTCTTAAAATAACTCTAACAGTGTAAAGCAATTATGTTTAACCCCTTAACCTATGATTAACACCTTGACTGCCACGTCACCCGTACATGGGTGACACCTGAATTTATATTAGAAATTTTATTTATTTGGGGTTAAAGGGGTTAAATAAATATTCGAAAACCTAGTGTTAAACGTTCCTAAGATAAAGTACCAAGAGACGATGGATACAAAACGACTCTTCCAACAAGTAACGAAAAGAAAAATGTATTTGACCCGTTGATTGATCAACTCCATCGCAGCCAGACAGAAAATCATCACCGTACCATGCAAAGTTCACAAAGAAAACGGAACACCCGTACAAAGATCCCTATCGTCCGCCTGGAAACATGTTGAGGCAAAGATCCGAAGACGCATTCCGCGTTCGTTTATCAACAGATCGATCTGTATTCCGCGTCCGGGCGTACACAGAGCGATTCGTCATTCGTGGCGAGCAATCAACGTAATTGGCGCTGGGAAACGCGAAACGGGAAGGACGGCTAACTGTAAACACCCCGGCCGCGATAAATAACTCGATAGAGATCACGTATTCACGAAATCGTGCGAGAATTTTCAAAAAGGACCTTAGGAGGACCGTGGGCCTCGAGCTGAAAAAGCATTCCGTGAACGCATCGAGCGTGCTTCCTGCCCGCTTCAATGAATTCCTTCCTTTCGGTTCGTACCCGCGGAGGACAAAAAGGTGGGCGTGCAACACCTTGAATCACGAACGATAGGAACGGTGCATCATCCAACCGCCAGAGTCCTTCTTTTCCGAAGAAATTCAGTAATATAACCCTAATTCTGGCTTAATCGATATTTAATGGCAAAATAATCAGTAATCCACACTGTGATGGCGTATCTGTTAGGTTCGTCAGTTTAAACACAAACATTTCGTACCGCCACTTAAGCGATAGATAAACACGCGATCGCACAATGGCCGGAACAAACGGAAGAAATTGCAAACGTACTCACCTAACACGTGTCACGCACAGGCCTCGTCATCTCGGATGAGTTATAGAAATTTCGAAGTCCCACGTGTCGGCACGCACACTCACACGGGGAGGGAAGGGGGTTTTTCGAATCGGTCGTTTGCTCACGTGACCATTTCACCGTGCGCGCGCCAGATGGACGCCACTTCACTCGACTGCGGACACCGAGACACTGAACCGTAGTCCTTGCCCTCGAAAACGCTCAGGTACCACCTAAGGCCTGTCTACAACGTAAACAAAGAGGCCTGTTTGCCATCGACATTTATTCCTTGGCTGGTTACACACGCGTTCCTCTGCCCCCCTCCTCTTCTTAACCTTTCCTCTTTCGACGATCGTCGCGGTAGCAGGTAATTTTCTCGACCGTGCCGACCGCCTGTTTGCCAACGCGACCTTTGCAGCGTGAAAGAACCGCTGCCGCGATGAATGGCGGGCTCCGTTTTTATTCAACACGCTCCTAAGAACGTCTACCTGGCCGTCTTACCGTGCGTCACGGGTTCCCACCCGATGACGCATCCTGGGCGCCTTTCGCTCGACGATGCACCCTCTCGTTGATTGAATTTGTCGAATTAAAATCGCGAGGACTTTCAGTGCGTCCTGTTTACCACGGAAACGAGAAAAATTCGAACGAAACGCGAGGAGGAAATCCAACGCCCGTAAAAGGCACAGCTATAAAGCACGGGTAATTATCGATGACGCTGAGCACCTTTCGATGATTGTTTCACTGTGCAATTTCCACGGTTCAATGGTCACAGATTTACGGTCCAGGTTTTTGTCTCGTGGAATGCTAGGAAGCGAGCGGGAGATGATAGTTTCCTGATGATGCCCGGTGAAAGTATAATCGCAAACGGGTTTGGTTGGGTCTAACGAATAAGAGGCACCTTCTAATTTGTTTTGTTCTTCCTCGATCGACGGATTAATTTTTCCTCGAGTCATAGAATGTGTTTCGGATAAAATTGTATGAATTTTCAAGGCACACCGTTGGTTAATGAAGGAGGAGACGGCCACGAGTGTTCGAACATCGATCCGGACAAATTTAGCAGGACGCCACGGAAGAGGACGACGACCAGAGAAAGACTCCAGCACCACTGGTTGCAGTATTAACATCATCATCAGCATCGACCTCCTCTTCGTCGCCACCACCACCGACCAATCGCCAGCAGGGCTCCCACCGTCGCTGACAATGGGCCCTTAACACGTTTCATGGTCGCACATATCATAGAATTAACGATCCTTGTGATTTTATACCTTGTTGCTTATTAATTATCCTAATACTGATTGCTGTATTTAATTAACTGCGATTCTTTACATTCGAGGGTAAAGAATAATCAAGATCGTTAATTAGGTCCCGAGGATTGGATAATAAGTATCTAAGTATGACTGTGGTGATTATTTTTCAAATTACCCATAAATTCTGAACTAACAATTATAATCTCAAGTCTTAAAGGTAAAATAACAAACACCTGTACCCAAACCTTACTTTTGCACGAACCAAGAGCCGTAATAAATTATTTTCTTCAAATCGTCAACCCACACACAATAAATTTCGAATTTGATGTTTCACGATCCTTGCGGTATTACGGGAATGGAGAGGAGATTCTTTCGGTGGTTTTCGACGCAGCAAATTCTGTCGTGTCACCTGAACTCGAGATTCAATCCAGATAGCCCCGGATGAAAAATACAAGGGAAAGATACGGACGGAAAGAAGAGAAAAGAGAGACGTTTCGTTGGCCGCTGAATCATGCAACTAAAATATACCGAGTGTACGTTTCGTACACGAGCGTACGGAGGCTCATTGAAAAAACGAACGAGCCAAGCCCACAGATGTTTATTAATAAACGAGCCAGTTTGGTGGAGCGTTTGCACGGAAGAGGAGTTCGTTCAACGGGGAATAAAGTCGTGGAGATTCTCGTCACGAACGTTTGTTTCTTTTCTCGTCTTCGGTGAATTTGTACGAAAGATTAAGTGTCGTCTCCGTTGAGGGATCGTTTTATAATTTCTATTCTTATTTCTTGCTAAATTATTATCCACTTTCGAGAAAGAAATAATAGATTCAAGTTCTACTCTATGCAAGGATTCACTGCACCGGAGACAGTCATTAATTAGTTAAACAGAAAAAACACTAGGATTTTTCGTAAGATGAGGAAGACACTGCTATTATCCATTGGATAACTCTGTATTAGTCCAAACGCTTATTATCTGCAGCCGAAGATTGCATTATGATTGCATAATTCGTCGATGAAATTACGTCTCAAACTTTGCCAGAACTCATCGCGGTATTGCGTAACGGATCTTGATAACGAGTATCCGAAATCGACAAAATAAATTTAATTGAATGTTCATTTCTTTCGAATGTTATTTCGATAAAAAGTTGAAGAAATTCTTGTCGTTCAATTAAGAATAATTGGACGACGAAAAATCATTTAGACTTCGAGAATTTCTGATGTTAATATCGGACAGTAAATTATCATCGTCTCCCTCGACTCGTGGAAGATAAAAGGTCCTCGATGCACGGATAATAAGATTACAGCCGGAAATTCGACCAGCAATTAAATCAAAAAACGATCCGCCCTTGCTAATTACCGACCGTCAGGCTTCATTAAGGTCCGCCTTTGTCCTATCCCCTTTGTTTGAATTAAGCGTCATCGATTGCTCGCAATATCGCAAGGATTCCCGTGATATCGCTTGGATAATGCAATCAAAGTTCCTTTTTACCCCTCCCACCCCACACGGTATAATGTAAATTAATCCAGGCAATTGTTGGCTGGGTACACAGAAAAAAGTTAACCCCCTTTACGGAGGCAATAATCAGCACTGAAAGCTGTTGTTTCTTTCTTCGATTAGTCATTTGTTGTAATAAAGTAAAATTCACAGAAGGGATACGCTAATTTGTAAACTTGGATACTCGAAGAAATAATTAAGCTAATTAGTTAGAATTTGGGATAATTTGCAATAAAACAAGAATCAATAATTCCTATATTTAACAGATTTCGCCCAAAGTATTCTAAAACAGAGCACCCCAAAAATTCAAACTTTCATCACGATACGATAACGAAATACCACCCAAAAACTTCACCCAAACACACGAATACGCCCGCCAGCAAATTTTCTACGAAACAAAACGTTCGGAAAGCGGCTCTCTTCGCCGCGAAGTCCGGACATAACTAAGCAAACAGAATCAATTTGCAATGCAAATTTCAAACAACCTCTGTAACGCCGCACACACTCGAACCCGCCCGCCATATTTTCAACACGCTTTATGCAACGATTACATAACTCAAACTGACAAAAAGCACGGCACGAAACGGCCGGCGCTTTCGTCGGACAGAAGGAGGCCAGCCAGGCCGATCAATTTCGGGGCTGCGGTTAGTCAAAACGAGGAAATATACAAAGTTCGATTGTTGGCCTGTCTGAAAAATCGGGCCAAGAAGAAACGGGGCGGGGAAGGGGGGAGGGAAAAAAGAGGCGGAAGCAAGTCGAAGATTATTTTCAGCGGTACGATTTCAGTTTGTTTATCGTCAAATGGACGTGGCTCGTTGGGAACTCGCAGGAAACGGATACGATTAGGCCTACGCGCGCGTACGCCGAGCAAAACGTAGAAACAAACACCGATTAGAGCCTAAATCATTCTTTTTTTTCTTCCTTCGCAACGGTTTCCGGTCCCCTTTTACCGGGAATCGATTGGAAATTATTCCATCGCTTCCTTTTTTATAAAATAACGCGAAAATTAATTTGGACCTCTGAAAATTTTAATGTAATGACTGAAAGAAGACTTGCTAGTCACAAAAGCTGATCACAGTGATTTCAAATTACAAACTTTATATTTTTAATAAATATTAAACCCTTATACCTTTACTTATTTTTTTATCTCACAAAAAAAATATTCTAGCGATAAGAACACCTACAATAAACAACAGAAGAAAAGGATTAACTGCAGTGAATTTGCAGGCGACGGTATCAAACTACATCCCCCAGGTGCTAACCCCCCTAGACACCTAAGAAGAAAGGTATTATTATAATTTCAGTCGAAACGACGGCTTATCGACAAGACGTTCGTTACGCAACACGATGAGAGAGCTCGGTTATTAAGGCTAATTAAAGCCGTTTAATTAGGGCGATGTCGCAAGGGTCACGCTATTCTCATGCTTCCTTCGACTCCAACCCCCGTCTACTTTATTCCATGTCTATTCCCTGTTTGCATTTCGTGTTTCCTCCTACAACCCTTATTACCACCCCGTGTTGCTTTCTTTAAACAAAGGTTATATAATTTTGTGATAATTAAAATAAACGTGGAAATACGAAGAATTTATTTACAATTTTAAGTCTCAAGGTTTTTATAGCAATAATAATAATGATAATTTTTGCAGCATAATCTATTAATACTTAGCACTCTAACACCATAATAATCAGTGTCTCAAGCTATTAATATCCCAAAGTTTGTTATTATTCTTCATAGTCTCTGTACCTTACTTGGCCGTTTACTTGCCCTGAGTAAATATCGATGGTGTTTATTATTATTCAATCATTGACCAAAAATATTTGCCGTGCGTAATAAGAAAATTTCATCAGAAGATGACATCGAATCGAATCGAAGGAATCCGATCTCGTAATACCAGCCTTCCTTCACCCACATCCGAACACCGTTGTGCTCGTTTCCAAACAACGATATCATAACATGAACATTCTCCGTAATTGGTCGTGTATTCTGATGTTTACGATTAACGGAAAAAGAAGAATAAGAAATTCAGGAAAGATTTAAAAAATCTCGAATCATTTTACGAAATTTTCTGCAGAAGGGATATTATTAGTTTAAACCCTCATTGAAAAAGATATTTATTTAGAGTAGGGTGGTCAATTTGGTCCCTACCACCCCTCACTGGGCGTTCCAGCTTTCATGGTGGGTGGTAGGGATTTTAATTTAATTTAATCCTTAATTACTAAAAAAATCTTTGCAAAGGGTAGCTTACAAAAGTACTGGTAGCATCGAAAGCTCGAATTATCCCCGATCAACAAACACCCTGTAAAACACCGTTGGCAAGCGTGACGGAACAAGAGTCGGCAATTCATTTGCCGGTTACAAGGTGACGTTTCGCAGCGCGAATCCCCAGCGTCCATATCGCAAGCCGCTGATAAATTATTCCATTATAGTTCGCGTTTCCGGGGACCGTAGCGATCGCACGATTTCGTTGGACAACGTTGGAGGTGGTTTGGGGTCGCCGGTAACCCAGCTCGGTGGTTAGAACTCGATGCAGGAAGTTCCAACCCTCTCCCGACCCTTCCGCGCCAGAAGACTCGCGTTAATGTCGAACCCTTGTATCTCGAGAGACACCCTTAAAACAGGACCATCTGGCCAGAAAACCATCCCCGCCAACCTTCCGCGGCCATTAGTCCGAGGGCCACTCTCTGTCGGCTCGATAATTACATTTTTTCTTCCTCTTTCCTTCGCTACGATTAATTTCCACCCGATCGAGAGTACCACTCGACACCATTTCTTTTAACCCTTTCTCGTCAAGTGAAGTTAAATATTTATTGTTGCAATGTTAAAGCAAACTAGGAAGATTTAGATTTAAAGGCAGTTTACTGTCCCAATTCTAATTGGAATTAGACTGCAAGGTGTGTCACGTGACTGACTCGTCGAAGAATGGCAAGGGGTTTAGGGTTTTTTGACTCAAATTTCTAAGTGTTGTAACTAAAATTTTGAATTTAAAGAATAATTCAAAACCTTCAAACTTCTTCAAAAATGATAAGTTTTACCTTATTAATCAACTTCATAGTTTCCTTGATGAGTAATTTTCTTATTAGCTGTGACCATACGGAGGAAGCGTTCGGATAGTTGAATGTCATCGAATTATCTCCCAAAGCCATCCGTACGATGGAATTAACGCGTTACATAAAATCAGCGAACTTGTCATCGAGCTGAAAACCACCGTGTTTTGTCGCGAACGTGAAATTATCAGGTTCGAAAAGTGCGCGGCAATAAAGTCGGAGGATTTATAAAGGGTGAGCCCGCTGAAAGAGCCTCCAGTTCCTCGAGCTTGAGTGCGAAGACATTCAAATTAATTAATTTGTTTTGTACCAAAGAAGAATCGAAATATGAATACGAAACGACTAATTTCGATAATAATGGTGGTGTTTGTGGCACTTGAACCGGTGAAAAGTGTAGGTATTTTAAATTAAAAAGGATTTGTTTGTGATTCGTAAAATTTAATACAAATTAAATAAAGAATAAAAATTTTAATTACTCACACGGTTGGTAACAATTTTTATTATTTTAAAATGTAAACGATCTGGGACCAATCAAAGTGGATAATTAAATTTAATAACTTAATTAATTCTGCATGACACTTGCAATGATCAATTGCAGATAACACCTGAACAAATGGAGAAGATGGCGAAAGGTATGCGATCAGCGTGTTTGCAGAAAATCGACGTGAGCGAAGGTAAATGTCTTTTTAATAAAAAAAAGAAATATTGTTTCATTAAATTAATTTTCATTTTCTTTGGCAAATATTCAGATTTGGTCGCTGGAATCAGAGAAGGGAAATTCCCAGACGATCCTAATCTTAAGTGTTACACACACTGCATCATGAAGATAATGAGAAGTGTAAGATAATCTTGTTACAATTAAATATGACAAATCCTTGAATCTAATTACGATTTGTAATGCTTTGTTTAGATCAAAAACGGAGCCATTGATTTTAACATGATCATGAAACAGATAGACACGACAATGCCAGCTAATGTTGCATCTCGACTGAAAGATGCAGTAAATAAATGTTCTGAGAGAAGTAAGTGCAACATTTCAACTGTTAATTAATTTCAACCACAATTGCATTTCTTATAAACTAATTATTTCAATTATTATTTGACACAACTACCTTCTAAATTTTATTTCAACTTTAGAATTATTTAGCGTATCTTTAATTTCAATTCGATAATTTATTATTTTATCAATGATTCATTTATTGAACATTATGTGCAGCATTTGGCGGCGATCTATGCGAGATAGCCTTCGAATACACAAAATGCTGCTACGAAATGGATCCAGAGATATTTTTCTTCCCTTGAGGGAACAGAATTCTATTAGAGCAACGATTTCTTGACGAAAATGATTGTAGTAGACTGTTGTACGTTTGAACTAATTGTTATTAATTACTGTATAAAACAGAATATATGATTCTTATTTTTTATAATCCTTTTGGAGTACTTTTATAGTAGTCTATTCATCTGTCGCCTTATTTCACTTTGCTATTATATTTTCAGTATTATCTCCAACTATTAAATCATGTTATTTTATTTATTGATCCTTATACCGCTACTTAATCTGCCATAATCACCACCTAACGCTAATACTACTCCCTCCAAAATTATCCAACGAAACCATGAAATTGCCTTTCCAAAAGCTACTATCCACGCTTAAAAATCCCGTACTTACGTCAATTTACAAAAGATTGTAAAGCGGTCGAATTATTGAGTAATCATTATGCGGACGTCGTAACTGATTACGTGGTAATATTACTCCTCCCTTTCCGGCGGGATCGTGAACGTTACGGCGACGCGTTCACGAAAGTGGAGGTTACGATCACGAGTTAATCACCAGGCGTGCCACGAAAGACACAAAAATTGTTCGTTCTCCTACTGCCCGGCGAGCTATAAAACAGGGTGTGCATTCGTGTCGCGGCTGATCTGTCGAGGACGAACGATTTCGTGTGACACGGCCAACCACGGTCCTCTTCCGTCGCCTCAGGAGAACAACATTCAAGGAAGAAAGATATTCATCCTAGAAGACGAAGAAAGGATGAAAGGGTACAGCTTTGTGCTGCTGATCGCACTGACGCTCGTCCTGATGGCGGTTAAGGACGCGGCTAGCGTGAGTTGATCCCCTTTTCACAAAAATTACATTTTATTCTTTCCTTATGGCTTTGTGCCAGGAATATTAGCAACTGCAATAGATATCAAGTTAATTTCAATGGAAATGAAATAACGAATAACTAGTATAATATTTCTGTGCACGTAGAAAAAAATGACGATGGAGGAAGCAAAGAAGACCATCAAGAACCTGAGGAAAGTCTGCAGCAAGAAGAACGATACGCCGAAAGGTACAAGAAATTCCCCATTGTCAGTCAGACAACTGTATTTTGAACAGTTTCATTTAATTGATTAAACTTTCGTTAGAATTACTGGATGGGCAATTCAAGGGCGAGTTTCCAAAGGACGAGCGCCTGATGTGTTACCTCAGATGCATCCTGATGTCGACGAAAGCCGTAAATAAATGTTCTTATTGAAGAACTTCGATTTTTGAGAGCCTCGATTCAATCGTTATCAATTCCAGATGAAGAACGACCAAATAATGTGGGAATTCTTCGCCAAGAATTCTCGCCTGATGCTGCTCGAGGAGTACATCCCGCGAGTGGACCACCTAGTCGAAGTGTGCCAAAAACAAGGTTCGTAATTGTCTGGAAATTTCGTGGATAAACGATTGTAGAGTCTGGATCCAAGTATGTCAATTTGCTTGCAGTCACGTCCACGGATGGGTGCGAGGCTGCGTGGCAATTTGCAAAATGCACTTACGAAACGGACCAGGAGGTGATTCTTAAATACCATTACGATTTTTTATTCTTTATTGACGGATTCAAAAAATTGTGTTCAAATTGTATTCAATTTTTATGTTTTTAATATGACCCTATTCGTAGCAGCATTTACAAAGTATAATTTTCATAATTTGAAACATTGCAGCGAAATGAAAACCAAGCAAAAGATTTGTTTTCTGAGCGAAATTAATTCATTTACAGCTGTACATAGCGCCATGAGCAACCAATCAGCAACAAATTGGAATGATCATCGACGAAGAAGAAGAAACCTACAGTCATCGACTCGTCGACTTCGTCATCGTCGAAAAGCGGTTTGCAGAAATTCCAGAACCAAACCACAATGCAGAAGAGTCTAACGAAGAACAATAATATCAAAAACAATTAATTAACAGCTCAAGATTCGATGACTGATTACTTGACTAATTTTTGATACAGAAATTTAATAAAGTAATATCGAAATTTTCTTTTAGATTCATCAAAATATTGACTGTACAATTTAATTTTAGTAATAACATATAATTGATCGTTCTTGAGACGAATGAATTGTATTTAAAAAGTACAAATATTTAAATATTAAATATTGATATACAAGATACGATGTACAAGCTTGTATTGTATAAGAATAATAAATATAGTTGGTATTTTTCTATCTTAAAAAACATTTAATGGAAAGGTGAATTGTTTGAGAATTTCTTATTTAGATTTAAGTGTCACCTGTTTAAGCTTCAAGGATAATAAAATACTTTTGACAATTTATTAACTGTTCTTGTTCATTTCAATTCTGCATGGAAATTGTTATCAGTGTTATTTTTCCTCGTTCCCTGAATTATTCTGCTTCAACTACAATTACTATCGATATGATTTAATATCGCAACGCTTATTAGGAAGATTACCTGGCAGTTATTTATCACAGTTGATCCATAAAGTAGATTGTGCAATTAAAATGATTTCCCACGCGTTTTGTGTTCAAAATAAAAAATTGAAACATGTATATGGCGTTAAATAATTCATTTTCAGCTCAACAGGAATTCCAAGAATTAAAATAAAATCTATCCTATTGAACTAAAAGAATGTTTTTGAAATAAAATATTGAACAAAATCACAGAATTATGATATTACTACAACCCTCACAATAAGTACTTTCCTCATTAATTTCGATCCGAAAAATGACTATGTCTCGTTTTACGAAAGCGATCGGATCGATTCAATATTTTGATCGAACACCAGCGACCGGTTTCAAGGGATTAGGCTTAATCGCGTCAGGCTTGAAAAACGATGAAATTAATTTGCGCCTGGTTCGTCAGCGCCACTTATCGACACGAATAATCCAGTCCGGTTCTGTGTTTCAATCGAACTGGTTTATAATCGTCTCAAGCAAAGTGTCGAACTAAAAAAGTGACGGATGTTATATTCGTCGCCCGTGTTTACAAATGATTAATTCGAACGAAGTCAACGAGCTAATTAAATATCAAACGGAACACGAATGTTCCCATGATTCTGCGATAACGGAGTTTGCAATTGAAGGAATAAAAAAGAAGAGAAAAATAATTCTTTGATATTCGTCGAAGCATTTTTATGAAGGTCGACGTTCATTTCATTCCTTGCATTGCTGATTGAACAATTATGCGGTGAAACCACTGTGACTGCTAATTACACAGCCCATATTCAAGAATTTTTTTGGAAAATCAAATTTTATTATGTCGTGGTAGCAAATAGTATGAGGGACTTAGAAAAATTGACTGGGGGGAGGTGTAACTTTTTACTGCAAGGTTTGGAATACACCTGTGTAATTTTAATATTGTATGGAAACTAATTATCCAATCGGAAATTCCCTAAATATGATTGAAAGGGATGCTATTAGGAACTACCATTCAAAATTTGAAGCAAATCGGTTTAGTTTCATATGCCATAAAAATAATACCTATATAACTCCTTTATTTCCTTAAACATTCCTTGAGAGCTCATTTCAGGCGTCGTAAATATCGAAGAACGATTTAAAAAAATAATTTTAATTTTTTCAATTGGACACAGTAGTTTTCCTCCCTCAAAAGTAATTATTTTTTACGAGATGCATTTGAAATTGGTTATTTTTTCTCTTAGATTTCAATCAAAACGGCTCGTTACATAAAGCAGCGTGGGTCGGGTAATTATTTCTCTTCCTGTTATTTCGTAATGATTCTAACACCTTATGTTGTTCGACACGTATTCACACTGACCCTATATAAACATGTTCGCGAGGCGTCGACAGGCATCAGTCAGTTGATGATATTTCATTGTTTCGAACCGATAATCAGGATGAAATTCTTCTTGGCCGTTGCTTGCCTTCTCCTTGTCACGGTGAGTAAAAAAAAACAACGTTGATACCTTAATTTAACACGTTGACTGTCATGGTGGTCACTGGTGACTAGCGTCTCAAATAATTAATAAAATATGAGATAAAATAAACCGTGGATATTGCTAATATTAGACTAACAGTGCAAATGAATAATTTGAATGGTTACATTTGAAAATTAATTGACAGAAGCCTTAATAATTGGAATTTTAGTGTGTCTGACCACACACGTCCGTTTTCACTGTGGCAGCCAACGTGTTAACCCTTAATTACCCTAGGTTAAATTAATAACTAAAAATCCAACATCTTTTTAATACCACTTGTATTATAAGTACTAATTTATATTAATAATTTTATTTCATGTTTATTGCACATTTGGCAAGGCATTTCTTAAATAATAGTTTAATATTCGAGTATAAAATTTTCTAAGGTGTTTAATGGTTAATATTTCCTTTTTACTGTTATTGAAGAATTTTATTGACCATCGATAACTCTTTATCGAAACCTTAGGGGATTTTGAAACGTGTTAATGCAATTATGATAAATATTAATTCCAGGATGTGATCCATGGCCTGGAAGAGAAAAGCATGGTGATAGTTCTACAGGAGCACATTACACCGTGTGCTGCAGAGCTGAATATTTCGCCAGGTGAGTTGAATTTTGTTTCTAATCAACAAGAAATTTACTTGACTGGTCACGTGCCAGCTGCAAGACTGCCTCGTATCATAAAAGAATCATAAAAAGCAACTGCCTTTATTTTAATATTTAGTGAATTTTTAAAGGTTAATAAAATGCTTAACTTATTGGATTCCAGAGGAGATAATGGCGAAGTTTGAATCAACCGAATTAAGCGACGAAGATAAAGCTAAATTTGGCTGTTTGAAAGCTTGCGTGATGAGACACATGGGAATTGTAAGTAAAAACTAAATTATTTACAAAAAAAAAATATACACACAGATTTATTTTATTACTAATTTATCAGCAATTTAACAATTTACTATTCATCCTCGAATTAAAGTACGATTTAAAGTTTAAATTAATATTATTCAAATGTTAGAATGCTTCATTTTGATCAACTTTTGTACCACCTGGGTGACAATTAATTTTCAAAGAATTATGATAGAACAATCGTTTTCAGAATTAAAATAAAGCTTGACTTTTCAGATGGAAGGTACTGAATTCAAAATCGAGAAATTCCAAGAAACGGTGGAGAAGTTGTTAGAGGAGCCGGAAAAAGTGACCAAGGCAATAGAGAACATAAAGGCGTGTGTTGAGGAAGGTAAGTGTTAATTAATCCACGATACAATGATACGATAATTCAAAATTCTTCAAATAGTTCAAACAGATAGTCTCCAATTTTTTCAGTTCGATCTCGAAGATTAATTTTATAATTATCGAATACGCTTTAGGCATTTTGCTAACAAATTCATGATTTTTTCAGCGAAAGGCAAAACCGACGAGTGCGAGCTCGCATACGAGGTTTCACAGTGTATAAAGCAGAAGGAGAAGGAATAATCGATTGTTTAAACCGTTAAGAACTATTTTAAGGGCGTCTATGTTGCACGATTGTAATAATTAAAATAAGTAGTGATTAAATGAAATTTTGAAGTTCAGATCACGACGACATTATTTTTCAATCCCGAATCACTATATTTATAGAATTTTATTTATTTAATGGATATGTGATTAAAATAAAAAAGATGATCGTGTACGAAGAGAGTCAAGGTGAACTAGATATCGAACATCAAAAGGGGAAAAAAGGATTATAGACAATATAATTGCACGATGCAGTGTACTAATAACAACTCCTCGAATATAATTTCATTTAATGCGTGTTACATTTTTTGCTCATCTGTCTAATGATAATATAAAACCAGCAAACGATCGACAGGATGATCTATTCCTCATAAAACGGGCTCACTTTGCACTACTCAGTTAAACAATATTAAAATGAAGAGTTTATTCGTTGTTCTTGGTGTGCTGTACGTCGTGGTATGTATAAAGTTGATTTATTTAAAAACTAATATATGATTCTCAATAAATAACAAAAAAATCTTAAAATAGAAATTGATATTTCTTCTTTATATTGAAATTTTTAATAATTCTTTTAAATTGTTAGATTACAGAATTAATACAAAAAGTAATCTTTTAAATATGGATTATTGATATTTTGCTTTCAATTACACCCTAATTACACCCTAGACAAAATAATTTTCTGAATTCTGATTAACTTTGTCTGTTTTAATTAAAAATACCACACGACATGGGGTAAATTACTAATTTTTGCTATACACAATCAGTTCACAAAAATTGTTTTCAATCAACGAGAAACTTTAATTAAATTTCAGTCAGCAATTCACGCTGACTACGTGGACATTTACATAGATCTGATGAAGGATCAGATGTTGACCTGCGGCAAAGAAAATGGATTCACCGAACGTAAGTTACCGCAATTTGATCAAAGAAACTTTGAAAGAGTTTTATACAAATAAATTTTCTTCAGAAACTCCGCGAGAAATATTTGACAAAGACCTGGCAATCGGGGAGGAAAATCCTTCGTGCGTTCGTGCTTGCGTAATGAAAGCAGGAGGCTTCGTACGTAAATTTAATCCTTATTTAATAATAATTGCATACATTGCGTAACTTTATTATTTTTCAATTGGAGTATCGAATAATTATTCTGAATTCCTGAATTCCCTGAATTTTGTTAATTATTTCGTTCAAGATGATACACAAGAAACTGAACCTGCATAATGTGAAGGAATTTATCAAACTCGTGCACTCTGAGCACCCGGAAATGATGGAAAAATTAATCAAAGGGGCGGTCGAATGTTCTGAGAAAGGTGAGTCATGTATTTTTTAATTCATATATTCAAATCATATATATTAGTTTTATTAAAACTAAATAAAGATATTTTTGAGAAGCGTTTCAATCAGATTGGAAACATTAGATTCTTTTTTTGTTATGCTTGGGTTATTAAATAAATGCAATTATTCGTATACTTATTACTATTTGTTTCTGTTTCAGTTCAAGACATGCCCAACGAGTGCAAACTGGCCTACACCTACATTCAATGCTTCTTGGACAAACACCAACCTTAACCAAGATGTATTTTCAAAAAGTGTAATAAACAATAGATAGACATAATAATTACATGGGTTAATTAAATCCAAAAACAATCAGTAAATCCTCAAACTAATTTTGTTAGCAGCTAGGAAGAATTTAATGCATTTCACGAAACTAATTAGTCTTTTGCTGTACAAAATAATTCATTCTTTCTATCTATCTCCATACGAAGGTTTCAGAGCCGCCATTTAATCAGCAGCAATATGCAGACGAAGGCGAATAAAATCGTCGCGATAATTACGGTTCGTAACAATGTTCGTGCGACAGTGATTATCGTGGCTCGTTCGATCCAGGTCATAATTTTCCAGGAACGCGATTTCGCGAATCCGTGAAAACAATCATTTCGCGCGACAAATGTGTCACTCGAACGGTAATGAAGACGCTGCTTCGCCTGTACTTGAACGTACTACCTTACGTAAATCGGTTAAATCGTGGAATTATCTTGTTTCCTGCGTGTCAAATCCTGACCACCCACCTGGCCAGGTATAAATGTCCTATCGTGAGATTCGATGACGCGCAGTTGGTGAAAAAAAATCCGTCGAACGTGAATTTCCATCGAATTTTCTGCTCGAATTTAATCGTGAGACACTGTTGGATACACCTTTCGAAGAACAATGAAGCTTCTCGTCGCTGTTACCTGCCTGTTGGCCACCACGGTGGGTGTCAAATATCAGGTCAATCGTGACCCTATCGAACATATCAAAAAGTATTCTGATCGAATTTAAATGTTCAGAAATATTCGAAAGTTTGGCAAAATGTTTAACCTCAGTTTTTGTAATTAAGGGTGCGATTGATTTATTTCATTTCCAGACTCTCGTTCGTGGTTTGGATCAAGATATCATCATAGCAAAGTACATAGAGTACCTGATGCCGGACATGACACCTTGTGTCGACAAGTTCCAGGTTTCAGAGAGTAAGTTTCATTAATTATTGAGTCTCCAATTAATGAAATAAGGAGACTATTGGTCGCGATTGCTAATAGAGAGAGAAGTGATGTAGAGGGTTCTTGAAATTCTACTACCCCTCCTGCGTTTCATTAAATAATGTTACTTTCTTAATATCCTGTGACAGATGAGTTTACAAATATACAACAGACCGGAAATAACGCGGACAACAGAAAACTAGGCTGCGTGAAAGCGTGCGTGATGAGGCGAATAGGAATGGTAAGTAAAATTCTGAGTGTACTTCGATAGCTATCGAATTCCACCTTTTTTCTTTCAATTATTCAAGCTAACGGGTACCAATGACATCCACCTGGAACCAGTTTACAAGATGATAGACGTGGTGCACGCCGGCAACGATGCCGAAATCCAGGATATCAGGAAAATCGCCGACGAGTGCCTCGATGTTGGTGAGTGACAATTGGAATAATTGTTAGAAATAAAATCATGGTGGTGTCGGATCGCGAGCTTCCTTTCTGCTTACAATTTATCGCGAAAAAGAGTCTGGAAGTCCCAGAATAGAAATTAATTTTAATGCCATCGTGCTTTTGTTTTGTTACAGTTCGAACGGAATCTGACGAATGCCTCATTGGTACCGCTTACACCGATTGCTACGTACAGAAGCTCTTTAACTAAATAACGAATCATTAACACTAAGTGTACTATGTTCAATAAAATGATTTAAGGATATACGGGGGTCCTAGTATTAATTTATATAACTGGAAAGATGACAAATACTATTTAACAAAATTAAAGTTAATCATTCACCCATCTCTAGAATAATATAAAATCCTCCCAAAAAGTCATTAAACGAAGCTAGAGAAACCGACGAGTGGCGTTTTCATTACGTATTCAAGCCTGAAGGATATATTTCATCGTCGATCGACGAGCTTTAAAGCTCGAATCGGGATTTACAGCGGGATCGTGGCTCCGCGAGGCGATCGCTTAGCATTCCCCAAGTCGCCGTAGCGATTTCTTCGGGAATGCAACTGCCGGTTGTAATCGGTCCCGAAGCCGACCATTTGCAAAAGTGTCTCAACGTGCACTGTCTGTTTCGCCGCGTGGCGGTACGCGATCATAACTTTATTCCACGGTGTACGGGCGAAGGTAACTTCGACCATTACCGAGCTACATTATACCCGACCTGGCAACGTGAGCCGCTTACGTTAACGCGATATCCAAGCTCGTCCTCCTCGTTCAGCCTCGCGTCTGAACGCTCTGAAAACGTGCCGTAACTCGTGCGAACAATTTTCTGCCCGAACGGGACCGGAGCCGCGTGTCGCAGACTGATGAACCCTGACGCGTTTTTGGCTACCGTTTGGGACAGTTAAATAAAGAAATTTTTATGAAACCGCCTAGGTAATTTCGTAGAAGGAAGCTATTCGATTGGCAAATTTAACCCTTTGCACTCGAGTGGCGCCTCCGGGGCGACACCCGTTATTTATTTATACAATATATGTAATAATACAAAATAGAACCATCTGAATAATTATTATATTTTTTTAGAAAATTTTGGCTTTCTTACGGTGTTGCTTCGAGGGGAATGTATCCACTGGGTGGTCGTGAAACAACGGGCAACCTCCGTTGAAATGCGTGCAACGTTTCGAGTGCAGCTTAATTATTCATAACGCGTTAACGTCCCTTTGTTTATTCATAAGCCGACCGACGTGGTGTCTGCGCGAGTGGCGATGCCCCGAAATCGCTTTGCCCTGCTTAATCTCATTCTTATTAATGAAACTGCGCGAACGGCGCGGAGAAACACCGCAGACAACGCTGACGTGCCAAATTTTACGAGACATTAAACGTCGAGAATAAAATTTGTAAGAAAAAAGCGATTATTCCAGCGAAAAGAATCTTCTTTTCTTATTTTTTATCAATTTATTTCCACTTCGCCGGGGGTATAAAAACGGGCTTGTTAACGTTCGTTTTCGTTATTTTCATTCTTCTGCGTTTTTTCTTCCCGTGGAATGTTTTTATTCTCATTTTTTATTGAGTCGTTGCATAATCGATTCGTCGATTTCGCAACGGAGAAAGTCTGACATAATTTGATGACAGAAAATTATCACAGAATTACACTTGTGGCATATCAATTTGTAGCTCAGAGTTCACTGAAAATTATTATGCTAATTACTCGTTAACGTATTTGAGACAAAATGGCAAATTGCCATATTTTCTGTCAATTCGAAGTTCATGGTTTGAGAAAAATAACTGCAATTTTAACAATTATACCAAAAAATGAATTAAACATGGATTAAGGAAATTGCTTTCGACAGAATTAAAAAATTACAAGTTGACGTTTAATTAATTCACCCTGACATTTTCAGAAACAACCTGGAGCACTGTGTTGTTCAAACAATACGCCGCCGAGCAATCTTCGTTAATATTTGTCGCCAAATTCCGATACGTTTCGCTGACTAATTCGTTTTTTGACGCCTCGACTCGTGCCCGAGGCGGCATCGGATTTTTGTTGAAATCCGTCGTGTTTGTCAACCGGCCGTGTCAAACAAATATAAACCGGGCCGCGCCGCTGCAATTCGATGCAGTTCGCAAAATAATCCCTCGTGGAAGCGCGACTCGAATCGTTTCGAAATTTCCTGACTGAGCGACGATGAAGAGGCTCGTGGCTCTCGTTTGCGTTCTTATCAGCCTGAGTGTACGTGCAGAATGTTGTTCTCCTTTTATCAATCCATTGATTTTTCGACGAGTGTATCTCCAGTTTTGTACGAAGAATCGTGCTTTTAGGAATATCGATTGTTGAAAACGATTCGAGGAAGTTCCATGTTGACGAATCTTGTGTAAAAATTGAACTCGATGTGTTTGGATCGAGCTGCTATTTATACACCATTATTTTGCAACAATTAATTAACACAGCTTTTAATAATTACTGGGAATATTGATTCTTGAAGATATTATTTCTCCATAGAAATACGCAATTATTTTAGAATAACAATTTTTACTGTTTTCAGGTAACTATCGAGGCACTCGAGATGCAATTAATCTCAAAAGTAATGGACGTGCCAATGGACGAGTTAGGAGAATGTTTGCAAAAGAACAATTTATCAGCTGGTACCTATTAGAAATTAATTAAAAAAGAATAAAATACAAAAATTTAATCTATCTTTTGTTGGATACAGAAGACATAGAGGATTTGGAAAACATGTTCAACGAAGACAACGCATTTATGAAAGAATATTCGCCTGATTTTGGATGCTTCGTTAGTTGCGTTTTTGAGAAATCAAATATAGTGAGTACTTTTCTTTTGAGATACAATTCAGAAGATTTAATGATTAATGATTTTTATATTTGTTCCAGATGCGAGACAACGAGATTCAATTCGATGCCTTGATGCAACTCGCAAAACGTAACAAGTTCCCTGTGAGTCAGGCTATGAGGGGGAAAATAGGCGAATGCATCTTCGAAGGTAATTATAATTAAAACAATTTTTTTAAATATCTAGCTCTATTAATACTAATTACATTTGAATTTTAATAATAAAAACTAGCTAGCTTTTAAATTTCCAATTTCCTGAAAATTACCTTCTTTGTTAAGCTCTAGAATTTCTTTGAAATTTGAGAGCGTATATTCGTAGAAAATTAGTAAAAACAGCAAGTGTCTTGTTGTTAATTTCAACTTGCATAATTAACAGAAGAAAACAATTTGTTGGAATTTACGTTATTCACGGAACTCACATAATTAGCCGCAACCCGTTATTTATAAATAACCACAAACATGTTTGTTTCTTAAGCAAACCATCGATCAAAAAATAGAACTTTCAAGACTATTGTTCTTTTAATTGTTTCAGCGGAACAAGAAGATGACAGATGCAAAATTGGTCTGATTTTTTCGTCCTGTTTAATACGAAAGCTTCGACAATAACGAATCATTATTCTGACACTAATTGTATAACAAACGAAAACTATATTTGCAGAAAGGTGTGACCAACGAAACTTCGAAATATTCCAAAATTGTAGAAATTTGTTCAATAAAACTGCCTAATTATCATCGAAATTAAATTATTTTACAAGACGCGAAATAATGCAATAAAATGCTTAATTCATTATACAACGAGTTACTAGCGCAATCACAACGGAAGGAAAACAAACGCGTTATGTGTAAAATGCATTTTTCGTATTATTATTTATTGTTTATATCTCATTTGCAGAACACGATCGATACGCGACACTATCTTGTATCTTTAACCCCTAGCCGCGATTCTGTGTCGTATAAATAAAGGAGAACAGACGTTAGATGTCAGTTAAACAAGTTTTATCTAACGAACAAGCCAAGATCGTCGTGATCTTAACAAATCCTCCAAAGGAGTCTGTGAACCTTGGAAACCATGAAGAGTGCATCGATATTAGCGTTCGCCTTCGTCCTGTTTGTAAGTAAAATTTGTTGAAGCCACATTGGAAAAGTTTTAAAGAGACCGTGCATCGGAAGATGCATTTTTCAACAAAGAAGAGTTTATCAAAGTAATCGATTCGAATTGACTTATGTAATACACTGTTGCATAAATTGTGTCAGTCAAATTGTCCGTACCCTGAAATATTGTACAGAGAATTTATATTAAAATAATTTGTTTCATTAATAACGCGTTTATCGAATTCTAGGGATACGTCACCGCAGAACTGACACTCGATGACATAAAACTGGGCCTGACACAGGTTTTTACGATCACCCCAAAGGAAGTCGAGAAGTGCCTTAACAAAACTGGAGCGATACCGCGTAAGATCGTGATTGTAAAAGTAAGATTCATTTACGATATATTTTCTACAACGAGCTTGCTTGATTTTCAGGCGATTTCGTGTCATTTGATAGCTACTTAACTGACAGTGCCGAGGACATTGATGAAAACAGTATAAGAAGATCCACCTGTACAATGGCTTGCTGTGCCCAGGCACAGGGAACGGTAAATTAATTAGCATTAATTATCTCATAAGTGGCACAAGGTCTATTAGAAATAAATATCCGAAGTTTGTATTTATTACATTTTCTGTATAACAAATACCGTTCAGAAATAATCATTAAAGCGTTTAATCGTTTCTGTATAATTTTCAGATGGCAGGCCCTAAGATCCAGCTACCGTTTATCCACAAACTCATTCAAGAATGGGATATGCCAGTACAAGTACAGAACCTGTTTCACAACATCGCGAACGCCTGTTACAATCAAGGTAAATCGCAGATCGACAATTATTTACCGATTTAGTCCTTTACGCAATCTCTCGACTCTGAATCTTAGAAATTTTACTTAGCGTTTATGTATACCGATTCCTACTTCGTAAAAGTATTTAACGTTTCGAAAGAGTTATTCAATATTTGTAAAAATTATTTTTCGATCGAATAACAATGTACTTTCTTTGCGTTTCAGTGAAAGATATCAAGGACGAGTGCAAATCGGGTTTCCACTTCTTGAAGTGCGTGGTAATGAAGTATAAAAATTCAGATAGAATATAAATCATAAAACTACAAAGAATTCAAGAATTCCAACAAACTTTCCAAAGTTTTCTCTAATATTTCTGTACAAAATTGATCGTATGGTAACGAAATTCTGTTCTACGAATTTAAGAATCTTGCTCGAAATTATATTGCACAGTTGATTATTATTTTGTCGAATATTTATTGACCGTGACCAACGATGACACACCCGAATAATCCCAAAGCAAAATAACTTTTACTTTTTAACGAACAGCTTTTACTGTTAACGTGCCAATTTCAAGGTTCCTTTCACTTCTCTCGGATAAAATATACCCACCGTGTATTATTCGGGTGTCTCGCGCCGTGGCACACTTTTCGAAATTTCTTCGGCCACCACGGGATGCGCCAAATTTTACAATCACGACTCTAAACCTTGAGATTTCTAAAAATCTGACCCTTGGAACTGTGATCCCAGTAATTATAGTTGGAATTGCACTTAAAATCGAATTGTAATGAAAATAAACGTCAGGGGTTAATGAAAATTGGATTAAGTTCTGCTCATTTTGGAAGTAACAATCGGACAGCGTTAATCAGAGAAGCTTCGAGGATGCGAAACGCGATGTTAGCCGCAAATGTTTACCGTCGTCGGACACAGTCCGGAATACGCGATTCCGGCATAAATGAAATTACAAAGTCAAATGCAGACAGATCGTGGGTGCGAGCCTCGGATGGAGCCACTTAATGCAAACGACCGTCGTCAAAACGGCTAAAGCTTTTGTTTAACACGCCTCGAATTAACTGGGACCGGTCTAGACCCCCCGACTGATTCACGATACGGATCTTCTCAAAATATTACAATTAAACATTCTATAACTAACGCCTTCCATCGCTCGCTTGTCTCTGAGCAGTGAGAAATAACGCGACGAAAACTAATCAAAACTAATCATTTTTTCCCATTATCCTAGAAGGTTTAGAAAATCGAGTGATATGGCAAGGGGTTAATTCAATCGTCTTCGAGAAAATTGGACGAAAATAACGAAGCTGAAATTACAGTTCGCGTCTGACTGTCCTACAAAGGACCTACATCAGACACCATAGCGGATCAATCAAAGCCAAAGTATATAAAACGAGGCGGATAAGCGGCGAAACGTCGTGGAGCGAAGGTGGCGAAAGGAAACTTCTACGTTTCCATCGATCTTACTTCGTACGCGTTTCATTTCCCTCGAATACGTTGGAAATCAGTTTAGATCCCGTTGAGACCCGAGTGTTTAGCCCGCCTCGCGCATCAAGTGACGGATAACTCTGTTACTATAATTCAATCGAGTTGTCTGGCTCCATAAAGGCTTCCACGACACGCCGTATACCGTAACACGTGTATCACCGACACGTGGACTCGCAAAGAATACCGTACACGCTTTTATAATCGAGTTTACACCCGATCACGATATCGAGCACCGACATGGGTGCCCGCCTACCTCGATTGTTTCGCGTTTCTTCCGAAGAGGAGGAACGAATTGCATTTAACGTTTTGTCTACTGGATGCAGTATTACGGGTTGCTGATTAACCCTAGCTTATCATTGGCGATATTGTCCGATCGGACCACCAAGTATCCGTCGTTATTGCCCGGATTGTTCCGATTCCAGGAGGCTAATCGAACGTTTCCGGAAGTGCGGTTAATATAAACCGCGTGCCCCCGGGCTAAAACGACCCGTGGAATTTCGGGACACCACGATGGAATTAACATCGGTGGAATTTCGTCGCGATATCCCGACGGAATGAAGAAAGCTTTCGTTTAACCCTTTGTGGACGGTTGACGCATGCTAATAGCGTCAATAAATAATATTCTGTGCACCCACTGTGCCAAAATTAAAAGTCCTAAGTCCTCAAAGGGTTAACCTGCTAGTTGATGAATTATCAGCTGCTATCAGCTACGGCGCTGGATCTTTGTTATCAAGATCTTAGCCTTTCATCATGCATAACTATTTACTACTTAGAAAAATTAGTGTCCTACCTTGTGATGTATCCTCAATGGTCGCTGCATCGAAGAAGCTGATGGAAGAAGTTGGAAGTTCCAGGAACCAATCCAGATCTTGCATCCTCGTTGGTATGTTTCTGCCCAGAAAGGGTACTGAAATCAGATAACAAAGATAGTCAGTGAAAAATGCCATTTCTTGGAGCTTGATTAAAGCTATGGTTACGTTAGTCATATTTTCACATAGAACCACCCAGTTTACAGGACACCCTGTATAAAACCACCCACAGAACGTTACCCCATAATTCCTTCCTCCTTCGAATTCTTTGCTTTCACGCACCCCCGTCGCACCCTTCGGTTCGACGCAATGGGTGCAAAACGGTAGAATGCAGTCGCGATTGCACCAGCTTACCGCGTGATATATAGAAAGCAATGGAACGACGGTATCGAGCCGGTGGTACAAACCAGCCCCGTATACATTATGCATACATTACGGCCTCGGAAACCCCCGACGGTACACGTGTGTACACGACGCTCCCGGGCCCCGTGATGTACACGATGCACCAGGTGTCGCGGTGCATTATTTACTATGGGAGTAAACTACGATAGAGCCACTCGACTGCTAATGAACCGGAATACGTAAGAACGGACGCGGTGATCGGGTCTGGCGTGCATCTCGAACCAGTTATCGAACGCACGAAACGATCCTCGTACGTTTCGAGAGGCGATTAAAATGATAATTCAGGATCGTTCCTACGACTCATTGTCAGAAATTGTCCGCTCTCCGCGTACGGGACGGATGGTTAAAGTTCCATAAACGAGTTATTATTCGACGGCGAATGTTTATGCGAAACGCACCTGGAATGCTAATACGGCACGTGAAATGCGACGATGCTGGTCATTACGCGTTAACTGATACCATTAGCGTAGGACTACGCGCGAAATGGGAAAGAATAATTTATTTAAGGCGATACTGCTTTGTCAGGCAGCCACGTGTATATAACACAGTCTCGTATCTATCATATCTGTATAGGGCCCCATTACGATTCTACTGCATTAGTAAGTTAACTCTGTTACCGAACAAAAATTTTAGTATTATTCTAAATATTTATATTTAGTTATCTGGCTATAAAAAATATGTAATATTTCATTTATTTCATGATGGTGCACGATAAAGGAAACGAGCAAAATAGTTCAGAATTCATTTCGTTAACAGAAAATATCGAAGGCGACAAAGGAAATACAAAAAATCTATTCCGACAATTTCGAAACACCCCCAGCGAAGAGCAAGCCGCGAGAACATCGGCTAATAAAGCTAACTGCCATAAAGACGACTCGGCTGGGGACCATTAAAGAGAAACTCGCGTTGACCCGGCGCGCGAAATTTCCCCCATAATAATTTGGCCGTGCAACGATTACGAGCGATCATAAAATTTCGAGTGGGGGAGGGGGGACCGCTTCAAAAGCGGTCGAAATTTCCGTGAACCGACCACGCCGTTGCTCCCGACAGTTTTTGGAACGACGTCTCCCCCGACGTGGACAATTTTCCAACGTCGAGGGGCGAAAGAAGCCGAGGGTAGTTCGCAGGCAATCCCGGCTGGTTGCGATGCACCCTACTCTGGGGGAATTAATTTCTACGACGGTTGCACGGGCAAACCTAGGGATATTTGTCTTCGAGGCTTCTGCTCCTGATGGCGAGGAACTTTGGTAAAAATACCGGGTAACGTTTATGGTGTCCTCTGCCGTCAGTTGGCACTGCTAAATGGGGTCGTTAAAGCTAAAATGGGGATGAATGTCGTTAAACGACCAACAAATTGTTATTATGCTTCATTTACTAAAATCAAGATGCTATATTATACCGTGGCCATCAGGGTTAATGAAATGATGTTCAACAGTGATTATAATTGAATTGTTTGGTAAAAAGTTGAGAAAATCCTGGAACGATCGTTTCTACGAGAAGTTACGACGAATCCACCCTATGGACGGAGGTCTATGCCCTGTCTGTGTCTCTCTGAATCGATTTTAGGCGCGTGGACCACCATAGGCGTACGCCCCATGCATCCAGAGGCTGGAAGTCCAAGCTATATCGTCTGCTCTGCCACGAACAATGGAGATTCTTTCGATACACACGCGCAGAAAGCGACGGATAACCGAACGATTCACCTGCACTTCGATAATGGGACGTCGGGTCCCGTGAAAAATTGCACGATGTAGCTTGGCGGAAAAGTGGAGTACGCGACCAGTCTGTTTCGTATAAAAGCCTTCGCGACGGAGAAATTGTACGCGCGTTTCAATTTTATTGAACAGATCTGAGCTTCTGATAGCGTGCAAACGCTGGTAAATAATCGTGTAACGGAAAGCACGATTGAAAAACTTTGATGTTTATGATAAAGTAAAGTTTCCTAATTTATGTAAAATCGATCCTGCAACTTCGTTTTTTCCGATATCCCTCGTTATCAGTGGAAATTTTCATGCAGTCATCGGGGGCATCGAACAGGGGGGAAAAAAAGGAATGAACTTTGGGCGACAATAGTGCAATTGTGCCCGCGAATACGTTATCACCGGTTACACACGTTAACCGGCTGATAAGGGGAAGATAGTTCCTGGTGGATGTCAACGAACCAGGTAGGTGGGATAACTTTTTATCTTATCCAGATGTATGCCTACTGGTGTTGATTTCTGTTCGCTGGAATTATCTCGTTACCGTTTGGGGATCTCGGAAAGTCGAGCATTTGGAAAAACCCTTTGACCGTGCCGTCTAAGGCAATTGCACCCGATACGGCCTATCCAAACTTTGGGAATTTGTACAGGTTTTTATTTAAAGGGGGCAAGAGAGGGCTTTACGACATGTGCTCAGGAAATTTGAAACGCCAAAAATACAAAACATTTAACACGTATTGCCAAGAAATCTCAACTATGCTTAAATGATAATTTAAGACACCAAAAATAAAAAATACAATTAACAGATATTGCTTAAGGCTACATAAAATTAATGCAATTCAATTCTTGGAATATACTTTATAATAAAAGTTTATTTGAGTAAAATGACCGTGTTGATTTATGTTTTTATGCGTTCGTTTTTCGACTTGTTTGAATAGCAGTAAAATGTATGTAGCCCTTTGAAACAGTGTAAACGACGTGTCCTAACCAGTCTCATAATCGGCGAGTATCGTACGAACGTCGGATCGTACAATACCGATGAGTTTTTTTGCGTTAGAACGCGTCGTAATCAAAAGGATATGAAATAAAGAACCAAGGGACGTACATTCGATCATTGAAACGCGCCAAATGCGTGAAACTCGCGTAGGTTCCTGATATTTTTGCACCTCCCACGCGTAGAAAACGGGTTTCTTCTATGCCAGGCCATTCACTTTTGCGACGAACGGACGAAAGATCACCGACATTGTTAATTGCGATTCATTGATGCTCCTCTGGTTCGAGTCTGTCGGAAAAGAAGAGAAGAAATTATGAAAATGAAGACTAACATCAATTTAAACACCAACATTCGCGTATTTTATTAGAATTCAACTCTTTTTGTCTAAAAAGTAACTATTTCTATATTATTCAGTATATAATATTAAGTGTAAATAAAAATAAAATTAAATTAAAGTATATTTATTCGCTAAACTTTCAAATTTCGAACCATCGAGATCACGTGATCTGTACGGAGTGATATAGGTTAGATACCATCGAAAGTTTGAAAGATTCACGAAAACGATGAAATTCGTTTGAATATAATGTTTATTAAGCGAAAATATATGAGAGGAAATAAGAATGATCAAAATTATAATGAATATACAGGAAAAACTGATAAGTTACTTCACCTTTTGGCAGGTGCATGGTTGTTAAGCCAAATAGCCATCAATGTATTATCACGAAACGGAAGGATTGAACTAACGGGGAGATACATTCGTAGAACTCGCAATTAACCTGACTCATTTGTCATTGGCTCGATTGCATCGGAACAAAAACGTTCGATGTTTTAATCAACTTGCTTTAATGATTCAACGCTAACACGTACCACACGCGCACCTCCATTTAAATTTCCCATCAAACTGTGTTTCGTACGCATCCCTATGGCGATTGATGGCGTCACTGTCACGTGACCATCGTTCAACGACACTTTTCGATATTGCTTAAAATAATCGACATTTTTTCAATTTTAGCAGCAGAAATTGCACGTAACTCTTACAAAGGATGTAAGATAAAACAAGCTGTGTGGCAATTGAAGAAAAGATCGAATAAAGTATGAACATTATCGAGTTGTCAAATGTCAAAATCGCGTTTTGTCGTACAAAAGTGTTATCGATAGTTACCGCCATCGTTTGGCGGAAAATGCTTACTGTCCTTGTTTCGAATGCAATGAACGTGTTGCAGTAACGTGATACCAATCGTGTGCATAGAACGAAACACGCATTTCTCACGGTACACAGCCACGTAATACGATTGTTCTTAAGAGACATCGAATAACAAGTATTCAGATTCGGACGGTGAAAATAAAACAAAAGGATAACCTATATACATCGTGTCCGCTCGAGGTCGATCGATAGCGCGATACAAGATTTTAAAAAAATATCAATGGTGCCATCACTTACGCTATGATGTAAACGATACTTGCCTTTTATTCGCTACGTTTCCTCAGATCCAACGCGTATCACGTTTTAAAAGTCATTTCCTGGGCACACATATTTTACACAAACTTTACTATGATACCGAACCGATAGTGTTTACCAATTTTTACGAAACGTTGTTAACGAATACGTATATGGACACAAACACATGCGTAACACTGTACATAACAAAAATTCACGCGAAAACTCGACGAACCATAACACCTGTTGCATTGAAAAGCACAAACTGGAATGTATAACACAATTGTATCCCTTACGCGTTCAATGGCGTCACATACACCATCTGGTGGTACAGTGTGGTACCACGGTTGAGTCATTTTACCAACATTGAATATCAAACTTATTTGAAACACAGCTAACTTATTCATGACGTTTCCCAAGTTTTGTTGAACTAAATGTATTTATAGATTCTTCGTGAATCTTTACACATTTAATGAGTCTTTACATGTAAAACAATTCATTTATTGCAGAAGTGATATACAGAGCAGTGAAGTTTGCGATAGGTCATGAACAAGCGCGTCGATAAAATAGAAAGCGTTAAACATAAGTAATATTGAATATTAAAATTACAATATTATTTACTATTTATTTACATAAATAATTGCAGTTATAAACAGACACCATTCTATAAGAGATGAATTTTCATTAATTCTGGCGATTAATAGTTTCTAATAATATTTGGTTTGTTGGTATTAAATAAATACCTCTTACTTATACGCGTAACATGAATTTCCTACTTACGAATTTTCGCGTATCTTCTTTAAAGTATTTGCATATTTTATAAACAACAATGATTTGTTTTATTATTATTATTAAACAAATTATTTACATGGTTATTTATGATAAGGACAAAGAAAAAAGAAAACAATTAAATCTTTATAGAAAGTGTAAGAATATATATGTACATCAGTTTTCAGGTTTTGTATTAATACAAACCCAATTAACATCAATCTTGAGTCTTTCAAAACAATAAGAATCTGAATATGGAATATGCCAACAGTTGCCATTTTTTACAATAAGTGAATCTATAGGTTGTAATGTATCTAACTTTTGTATGCTACCTAATTTTGTTACAGTATATTGATGAATCTTCTGCCACCTTTTAAAAAGAGCACCTAATTCACTGTCGTGGAAGGTATTTTTATGTTGGCGCATTAAATCATTGGAGATTAAATTAGTGCCATTTCCACTTGCAAATGTTGCATATAATATAAATAAATCATCTTTTGACCTGGAAAATTAAAACAGAATAATCATTATATATTTGTGATTAATATATATAAAATAGTTATTATCATCAAACGTACATGTCATTCACAAGGAAATAGTCTGCAAGTTTTAATAACTTTAATTCCTTAAGTGGTTTGTTTAAATGTGTTCTTCCAATAAAAAGAACCTTCTTACCCTCAGATTTCATTGTTTCAAGAAATTGTTTACACTGAAAAAAATGGCAATATATCAATTCGTTCAATAAAACATATTCTTACAAATTATGGTTCTTACAGCAGAAAAACCTCCAATGCCTAGTACAATATTTAATCCATCAATAACAAAGTCATATGGTTTGTGTTGATCCATAAATTTCATAAAGCGATTTAGTTCACGTGGTACAGATATTCCATATACTTTTTGAGGAGATACAAGTTTTGATATTGCTTTGTACAAACGTACAAACTCGTCATTAGATATTCTTGTTTCTATCACTGGTTGGTTACATACAACACATGTTGAACTAGATAGAAAAGATGAAAATAAATAAATAGTTAGCAAAACTTGGAAAACACATAATTAAACACCCAAAAATAATTATTTACTTTGATACATTGGTGAATTGTGCAGACCAGCCAACTTCTCTGCAAACTGTTATCAATTCATTTATAACACCTACACGTGGTTTAGCACCATATTTTTGCCACAATAAAAACACTTTCTCTATATTTTCTTTAAATGTAGCTTTTTCTTTTATAAAGTATTTGAAGATAGCATAATATATACTATTATCACTATTATTGCCATCTTTTATACATTTGTCTAAATAATGAAATGCTAATTTTAATTTATCATTTCTTATTAAACATTTAATTAACATATCACGTGCTAAATTAAGGTGTGCCTTGTCATGTGTTTTAAATTTTTTCATAACTTTAATTGCTTCTTCCCATTCATCTATGTGGCATAAACTGGTAATAACACCATTAGCTTGAAATTCAGATAACAAATGATCTTTTGGAATTTTCTTGTAGCAATGTAAAATATGTGCTTTATCTGCATCTGTAATGTTTTCTTTTATACTGTATAATTCTAAGCAATGCGCTATCAAATTTATAGAAATATCATAATTATTAGACTCTAAAAATTTATAGTAATTTATTCCTGCATCCACACAGTTAGAGCTCATAAATTTTTGTAAAAGACGAAAGTCAATAATCTCTCTATTTGTAGGATCTAATTCTATTTCAAAGTTTCTTAAGGCTTCCCATGATTCTTTCGATGCATTATTGTTTCCTAATAATACTTCTGGAAATTTTTCTTTCCAAATTTCAAATTCATCTTCCTTTCCAACATATCTCTTACGTATTTTATATGTTGTGCATAGATGCCGAACTTGATAGATTTTTAAGACCCTACCAAAATGCTTGAAAAGCTTCATTTAAATAATTATAAATTTTATACAGAAATAAATATATTTAAAACAATTTTCATAAATATTGTACGTACTTAACACGTGTTTATTACACTAAGTTCAACAATTATTTTGTAACTAAACTGTCATACGAATTTATCAATTACACAAATATGTTTATTTTGATCTATAAAAGTAGTTCAACAAACGATTTCCCATCGCACGTGTATCACGTATACTCAAAACTAATCGTACATGTATAGATTAAGGTTAGTTTAGAGTTTAGAGTTATAAGTATATACAGAGTGTCCCAGAACTCCTGTAGGAGCCGGAAATGGGGGGTAGCTGAGACTATTCGAACAATAATTTCCTTTGCAAAAATATCGGATGGGTACCGTCAGTGTAGCGTCGAGCCTAGTCGCCCCGGGACAAGCGCCTCGGTAGAACAGAAAGCGTTAAACACAAGTAATATTGAACATAAAAGTAAAAAACAAATGGTAGAATGTTATGAGAGTAATCGTACTTTAGAATAAAGGGAATGACTGAATGGCAGGATATCCCAACAGAAGGAATAAGTAAAAACTGCAGAATATTTTTCGGTATTATAAATACAGTCCTGGGGTCATCTAATTTGAATAGTAGAAAGATAAAACATTGTATTATTATAAAATAATGAATTTAATATCGTCCAAGCTTTATTTTTCAATTTTTTTAAAGAGCAACTGAGGACGGTACATGGGGTGTTACCGACGAAATTAGCGAAACAGAAAATTGTGTTTTTTCAAAAACCAGGCCACTTTTCGGATAAACTAAAGTTATAGAGACATTTATAACAACAAAATATTTAATGTAATGGTGTTAAAAAGCCGATTTTTAATAAAATAATTTTTACCGACTTTTTATTTTACCCCTGGCGCCACCTTCGAACAAAGTGCTGAAACTGCTCAAAAATTGACAGGAATCTGCCGTACCTACAATGATTATTTTTTAAGAAAATAATTTTTTGCTGTTTTCGCGTGTTTGAAGCATCTAATCGCTTCTATTTTACACTAATTATCGATTCCAATTGTCCGATTAATCCTAGAAGCCCGAAATATTGAAATATTAAAGATTAAATCGCACATTGAGAGAGTGAGAGGTGAGATTGGCGGACTAGTGTTCACTCTCTCGCACATTGGTGTTGTGCGCAGGCGCGAGTTTGGCGTAGAGAGAGTGAGAGACTAGATGCTCGGACCTCTCACTCCCACAATGTGCGAGAGAGTGAACACTAGTCCGCCAATCTCACCTCTCACTCTCTCAATGTGCGATTTAATCTTTAATATTTCAATATTTTGGGCTTCTAGGATTAATCGGACAATTGGAATCGATAATTAGTGTAAAATAGAAGCGATTAGATGCTTCAAACACGCGAAAACAGCAAAAAATTATTTTCTTAAAAAATAATCATTGTAGGTACGGCAGATTCCTGTCAATTTTTGAGCAGTTTCAGCACTTTGTTCGAAGGTGGCGCCAGGGGTAAAATAAAAAGTCGGTAAAAATTATTTTATTAAAAATCGGCTTTTTAACACCATTACATTAAATATTTTGTTGTTATAAATGTCTCTATAACTTTAGTTTATCCGAAAAGTGGCCTGGTTTTTGAAAAAACATAATTTTCTGTTTCGCTAATTTCGTCGGTAACACCCCATGTACCGTCCTCAGTTATTCTTTGAAAAAATTGAAAAATTAAGCTTGAACGATATTAAATTCATTATTTTATAATAATACAATGTTTTATCTTTCTACTATTCAAATTAGATGACCCCAGGACTGTATTTATAATACCGAAAAATATTCTGCAATTTTTACTTATTCCTTCTGTTGGGATATCCAGCCATTCAGTCATTCCCTTTATTCTAAGGGAATACCCTTCAGTCATACCCTTTATTTCCGGCTCCTACAGGAGTTCTGGGACACCCTGTACTTACACAATACGAGGAAACGAGTAATCGATTTAAACAGATACGAATTGGCGCGCAAGTTCAAAAAACGAAATTCGACCGCAATTTAACGCTGATCTATATATTTATATAATTTTTAAGACGATCGTAACGTATATGTATTCTGTTTAATAAACAATCACTAAGCCATTGGCGGTTGTATATAGATCGAAAGTTGCAGTCTACGAATGTCAGGTTAGGTTGTGTCTCCGAACGCACGACATGATATGAACATTATCCTCCCGATTAATAATCCAAATTTTCTCCAGCCGCGGCTCTCGCTTTGTTGCAACAGGACCGTGCGTGATTCCGCTCTCAGCTTGCGATGACAAGTGTTTCCGAAGCAATTTATAAAGGGAACTGATACCACAAGATTGTAGTTCAGTCTCCGACTTCGGCTCGTACGTCATCTCATCGCGATCGTGCGCCCCAGTTTTCTTGCGATCCGTGAACGAGCGTGCCGCGAAATTCTGAACGTTCGAGCTGCAAAAAAAGAGGGGAAACGTTTGCCGACAATCGTGGAAAAGTGAAACAACATCGAGGTAAGACGCCGGGATTGTTCTAGGCCATAGAAACGATCCGCTAAATCAAAGATCGAGAATGCATCACACTTTTCGAGATAACACCTTCCGCTATGACCAGAAGTAGATAAATATTCAAATAAATCAGTATTTATTTATAACACTGTAAGCGTTTGTTCGAGATAAATCGGAAGTTTAAGTTTCGATGAGTTTAAAGCGCGAATGACGAGGCTACGGTGTTGGAAATAATTTCGATTTAAGATTTATACCATTGGATCGAGTCAGGCTTTGTTCGTGGATCGATCGAGATGGAATTTGACGAAACAACGTCGACGATCGATTTCGATCGATCGTCAACCTTGTTTCGATAGTGGCCTCGCGATATTGGCGGAAGTCACGTGTATACACCATAGGTTCAACACTCCTCCGACACGGACTCTTTTGTGCATGTAAATTCGTTCCTGATAACACGGCAGCCTTTGTCGAGTGTGGAAGAATTATCTGTCTGAATTATTGACGTTATCTGGAAAATATTTACATACAGAGTGGCTCGTTGAGAATAGAACGTTTCGACACGACGAAAATCCGTCGTCTGCAACTGAAATTACGAGAAATGTTCCGCTTTGCAGAAAGGAAGATAAGAATCTATAATATTTAACAATTTGTTATTAAAACATTCCATATTTGTAAAGCTACTGATTTTTTTATAAAGCAATAATTTTGACAAAGATTTTCATTGCGTTTAAAATAATATTTTATTTTCGTTGTCAATGTTGATTAAAAAATGATTAAACTGTCGTGGCAATGCTTTACGGTCTGCATTGCATCAGTGACCAACCGTGACGTGTTAATGTAAATTGACCTTTCAAGTATGAAACATAGCATTGCAATAAAAAATAAAAAGATTCCGGTGTTAAACAAAAAAAAAAGGGAAATAAAGATGCTTAATCATTCCAAACTTACGTAATCCTACATTTGATAAGTTGAAATTGCTGAACGTAATTTTACTTGAGACCCAGTGGCGTAGTTAGTGGCAGGCAAACACGAGGCGATTGCCCCCTGCTCGAGGACTTTGAAACTCGCGACAATTAAACAAACAAGTGCAATTTTTTAATTTACTTTTGCAGGAAGCAATCTGAAATGTTGTACGAATGCAACTTTTTTTACAAAAACTGCGCCATTTTGATCATTTATTTGAGAAAACTTTCAACCACGAGTTTTCACGTTTTAAGTTTTAATTTTTCAAGATGTGACGAATAGAATTTAAGCTTCTTTGAAGTGACAATATTATTTTTCCTTGCCCAGGGCACTGTAAATTCCAGCGACTGTGGTGGTGATCGTCTTATCGCATACACAGTCGGCACATTAAAAGCGTAACAGAATGTTTAAACAGTCGAATGAACTGATCTTGGAGCCTTTTACAACAAATACCAAGTTCAGATAGTTCACAGTTCAAACCTTCGTCCCTGAAACACTCGGCGCAAGGACAAATAGTTCAGGACTACTTACGTGTTTGTGAATCAGCCTCGATTGATTATAATAAAATTAATATTAATTTCATTGTTGTTATCGGTCGTACAAAACACGACCAGCATTTATATAACGGTTTAAAGTTAATTGGATCTAAACGCTGCGATGATAAAGAAATTTTGATGAATCGTGCAATATAAGGAAAGAGCTGTTATCTTAGAAAAGAAATTAACATTGAAATAGATTCATTTGAGGAAATTAATATAGTGTAAAAAAAATCTCTAGATTGTATTAAGATATAAAATTAATATACGCACGTTCCTCTGTCCTTATCACCAGGTGCGTGCACTTTATCGAACAAATTATAAAATTAATACTTCGTAATACTTACACAATGTTATCAAATGAGTGGAAGATTGAAGAGTCGCAGTATCAAACAATGATAATCGACATATCGTTTGCAACCAAATTTGCAACGTAAATTATTAAAGTAATTCGATCATTTTATTAATAATCCTTAGATCTTATTTTATGCTGAAAGGATAATTAAATATCGAATCAATACCAGTATTATCATATCAAAATGATCGATAGTTCATTAAAATGCGACTGAAATATATCACCAGGGAATCGGATTCTAAATAAAAAATGTCTTGTGATTATTATTTGTACGCACAGTGTTTGCGCGTGCAGCTGATAACACAAACAGGCGAGCGTTGAAAAAAGTTCTTTGTTCTATCGTGCCAGATAATTGTTCTTTTTTTTCTCGCCGAGACACTGCACTTCCTTGTGGCTCTTTCGAAGTAAGAAAGATTCTGTGAAATTGTAAGTAGAGCACAGAGTGGAATGCTGTGGGCGCCATTTAGGCGCCATTGCCATCGTCCATCGTATGATATAAGGAGTTCTGTTGTGTATCTAATTAGAAATTAATTAGTAACTAACTCTTGTTAAATAATTCCAGGTGTCATCCATGGAGAACTACACGTCTGACTCGAGCGACTCGGACTCCAGCGCGAAGACGCTGGACCTCTCCTACCTGATGCTGGACACCCAAATGCTGGACGACCATTTCGTGAACGCGAAGTGCCCGGAACAGGTGGACACTCTGCTGCTGCATCAGAACCGTCTGACCAGCATCCCTCAGAGCATCGTCAAATTTACAAACTTAAACTCCTTGGACATATCGAACTGCGGCCTGAGCCAGCTGCCGGATTTCCTCGGGGACTGTCCCCTGTCCTGTCTGGTGGCCAAGCACAACAACTTGACCAACGAGTCTCTGCCCAAGTGCTTCGAGAACCTGTCGGGCCTCAGGGAGCTGAATCTCAGCGGGAACCGACTCACGGAGTTCCCTGAACAGATCCTCGAGCTCTCCGAGCTGAAGTACTTGTATCTGGGTGGCAATTTCATCACCGAAATTAGCAAGGACGTCTGGAAGCTGAAGAGGTATTCACTCCTCTAGTTTGTGAACTCCTTCGATACTGACGGTATTCTTCCTGGCTCAGGCTGATGGTTCTGTTTCCAGGTTGCACGTGTTGTCGATGGGAGGAAACATGCTGATGGAGGTGCCGTCCACGCTGGGCGAACTGAAGTCCCTGCAGGCGCTGGTGCTGTGCGACAACATGCTGGAGAACCTGCCCAGCTCCATAGCGAAGCTGACCAACCTCAAATCGTTACTGCTCCATAAGAACCGACTGAGGACACTGCCAACTGAGATTATCACCCTGAGGTGTTTAACAGAGGTAGTATCCTCATCCAAGGACCTGAAAAGATAGATATCTGACGCCATTCCTATATTTGCATTAGCACTAATCAAATTGTTGCTTGTTTGCGTCCAGTTATCGCTGAGGGACAACCCACTGGTGGTTCGGTTCGTGTCGGACATGACCCACCACCCGCCGTCCCTTCTGGAGCTGGCTGCCAGAGTGATCAAGACCAACGACATCGAGTACAACGAGGAGAACCTACCGCGAAACCTAGTGGAGTATCTGAACAGCGGCCACCGTTGCGTAAATCCGAAGTGCAAAGGTCAGCAGCTAGTTAACGGGCAAAGTTCAAAGGTCTATCGGTAACAATCGCGCGGCGATTCCGTTCCATTGCGATCGCGTAGCGTTTATCGTCCCTCGACCACCGCGTCTTCCTTTTTCCTCGTCCCGGCTGTTCCCGTAGCCGAAGAAAAAGCCAGCCAATCACGCGATAACGCTTGTTGTGAGAAATCATCGTGACGCCGCGTTCAATGTTATCGATGGCACACGGATACGTCGTCTGTCCGTGCCGATCTTCTGATCGTCTCTCTTCGTTTCAGGGGTGTTCTTCAACAACCGAGTGGAGCACGTGAAGTTCGTCGACTTCTGCGGCAAGTACCGTCTGCCTTTGCTGCAGTACCTATGCAGCAGGAAGTGCGTGGACTCGAGGAACGGGGACGAGGTGGTCAGCGGCGCGATGATCAGGAAGGTGCTCCTCGGTTGAAGAGGAGGTCGTTGCCGCTGTTTGTACATAGCTTGTATGGAGAACGAAGGAAGAGGATCGGGGCTGTCTATGAATTTGTATCGATTGAAACGTACAGTGTGTGCTAGTCTCTCCTAGGGAAAATGGCGTTACAAGAAGACACTGCTCGTCTCAGGCCGGGTCAAACAGCAACAGGAATATTTTATTATTGTTAAAGTCGAGGAAGGAAGAAGGAATTCAGTTCTAGTCGAGTACAAACTGTATATTAGGCGTAATGCGTGGTAACTTTCTGACGTAGCGAGCGGTGGCGATATCTGGGGCGCAATTTTCCCTAGGCAGACCCTTCTTGCTCGACGATGTACATCGATCAACTATAAAATCGAAACCTCTAACGTAATTAATTATACGTTTCTGACACACGAACGACAGCTCCGATCGGCACGGTTCTCCAGGCGCCATCTTTCCACTGTCGATTCCATCTGTAAAAGAATCTTCCCACGCATCACGCACATTTTACCCTTTGTATTTAAAAGAAACAATAAACGCGTCGTTGGACTCGTTTCAATGATAACCGCAGTCTGTTAACGTTATCGTTTTATTTCTTAAATAAACCACAAAAATCTACAATAATAATAATAATAATTAATCGTAATAATAAGAATCATAATAATAATAATAATAATATCATAAAGGACCCCCGCGGGAACGTGGGGTGGGCGTTCTCGATCCTCGCGTAAAACACATCCATCGATATTTCTTTTTTTTCTACAGTTACCGATACCTGGGCTGGATTCTCGATCGCGAACCGTGTAAAACTGAAAACACATTCCCGACAAAGGTGAACGATAGCGAAGCGAAACGATGTTTGCTCGTCGTGTTTCGTCGGTTAGTCATCCTTCATGTTTATTCAAGATTCTTGCATAAGAACATCATTTTCATTATTTTTTTTCTTAATAACTTCGAAGAGGTCGGTGACAATCTCGGTGAATGTAGCAATCGTAGCAAGAGCTATTATTATTATTATTTGTTTTTTGTTCTGCTTTCATTATTTTGTCGCATAAACGCATAATAGTGTCGCCGCGTTAATTACCTATACATACATATGCATACTCATATATATGCGCTCTGTATATATACATTACATACATATATATGTATGAGATCCCGCCTCCGTCAATATACCTATTACTCCTCGTCGATCCTCAGCAAAACCACCGTACAAGTACTGTCTCTCTTTTTATCTTCTTATAATCCTCGCACGCATCAGGCACTCCTTAATTTTCATTTTTTGTCTCTCGCACAGCCACACGAAATTAATCCTTTCCTTTAATCGATTCAGCGTGTCGAATGCTAACCACCTCCTTCGTTCGAGTACTCTTCGTCTTTTAAGTCATCGTCCAAACTGCTCATCCGTATAGTACCTATGTATATTAATTATGTATATATAAACACAATCTTTTTCATTTTCTTGTTTCCCTAATTGTTAATATAGTTGCGAGTAACGGTAGCCCTCCTCTGTCACGTTATAGTACTGACGATTAGATCGTGGATTATGGACGTTTTTCTGCTCTTCCATCCCCCTCCAACAGTCTACTTTACACCGAATAACATGTACATGTAAAAACGACCGGATGTCGCGACCCGTTTCCGGCCAGCGGGACGAAGCGCGATGGCTCGTTCACGCGTTCACGCTGGCGCTTCAACTGTCACTTGTTGACACACTAACACATTTTTAAAATCTTTACTACTGAATTTTCGAATATTCAAGCAGGACCCTCTGGTAGCACACGCTACCTGATGGGACAGTCGAGTGTCACCCACAGGTGATGCACGCCAGCGTGAAGGCGAATCGACGAATACGCTTCGTCGTCGACCATAGGCAACGGCTCAAGTAAGCGGATAGTACTGGTCGACTATAGTGGCTGACCGACCATGGCCCATAACGACCATACCTGGACACGAACGACCGCGGTAACGTCCACGGTATAGTCGCCACGTGGTCGAGTTAACTATAGATTTAATAACCTGAGCGACTATAGTCGACGTTGCGCCAAGCATCGAGTAACCATAATTACAGTCACAAGCAGACGGCTAGAGCCGACGGCCGCGCCGGAAGCGGATGGACTCGCGTCGAGAAATCGATGTCGAACAGCTCAAGTAGCTGCACATAGTCTCTCTTAAGCGTTCACTTGTGTCTTCTTCGGCCTCGAGAACAGGAAACTTCTTAGCGGGTCCTCTCGATATTCGGAAAATCGAATAGCCCGCCACCGTGGATATCTCTCGTAAAAAAAGTAAAGACTGAGAAGCTGGCGAAGAACGATTCTGAAGAGGATGTCCTCGATCTTTTACAGCGAAGCGGGTGTGTACAGTTATCGCCGTTGATAAAAAATTAATTCTCCCTCGTACAAAGAGTTTCGTTTCTCGTTTAATCCCTTCGCTACGACCGCCACCGTTCGTATATCAAATATAAATACGCTAAATTATTTATTTGTCAAATTAAATTCGTTGGAACTAATTACGATATTTGTGATTCAAGGACATTTAGGCAATTTTTTAAATACAAAAGTTAACACGTCGAGTGCCACGCTGAAGCTGTTGAAGATTTCTAATTCAATAAGCAGGACAGGTGTCACCCCTGGGTGACGTGGCAGTCAAGGTGTTAAATAGAAATGAAAAATGAATATTAGTTATATTATTTGGAAATTTCCTTTGACATACTTATTTTAGTTCGACTACAGTCGCTCGTTACAGTGATTGTTTTATGGTGAGTGACTATAGCCCCCCTTCGTAGCGAAAGGGTTAATATAACCCGTAACGATTATTCAGAAATCGAATCGCTTGTATTGCCACGATATTCCGTTCGCAAGAAACATTAAGTTCTCTAGTTTGCTTACCTATTTCGTCGAAATCGAACTGGTCTAACCGCGAGGGAACGACCAACCCCGAACCCGTGTACGGAACTGCAAGCACACCCCGTTTTAAATGTTTCTTCAAGATTTTTCCTTTCAGGGGTGTGGTTGCAACTTCGTACAGGGTTAATATCGAAGGTTCTCTTCCCGTAGCACTGCGATTTTTCTTACCTTTCTAGAGGAGGTAAAAGTACGGTGTAAACGGTGAGAAAAACGGTTACGGATAGAACAATGTAGCTAGTGGTGCAAAAGTAAAAAGCTTATCAAAATTCGACCGTGGTGTCTGTCGCTAAAATTCACCTCTAAAAATCGTCGAGGCCTTCGACCCCGTCGGCTTCCCTTAGATTCGTAAAAACAGATTATTCTCTCTTCTCCTCCTTTCGTTCTTTCGTTTTCTTGTATACTTATATCGATACGTGTACCATTTCGCGAAGATCGATAAGTGGGTGCGTTTGGTATCGATCCTTTACACTTTTCTTGGCAAAGAAAATTTCTTGAAGTATCTTGCAGGGATCTAATGAAGTTTGTAATTTTAATTGTACAGGATGCGAAGTTAATAACTGCTACCCTGTATGATTAGAAATTTGTAAAGAAGTTAAATTGAAAATTTCGATTTGAAAAGTTTCCAATTACCACCCTGTATAATTAGAAATTTTCAAGTTAAGTAGAATTTCAATTTGAAAATTAATTCTTTATATTGTTAATAGCTTGGAGTCTTTAGACAGTGGATTCAATTTTAAAGCATAAAAACCGGAAACGAAAGAAGATCGCAAAGTGTAAAGGATCGATCGATCGCGTATTTTGAGTATGGATCAGAAGAACGGTGCAACCTCTTCAACTTCATAATCAAGTAGCTTTTCTAATCAGTTAATAACCTTTTTTCCTCTTTTACCGTTCTTCTTAATTATAGAGTTAGTAAGATCCTCGATGAGATCGTTAATTAATCCTCGAACGACGGAAATGGGTCGACTTTGATCTCAGATTCACGAAACAAGCGGTGCTTTGATAAGATTGTTGAATGAACAGAATTTGTATATTTTGATACACAATATGTACAGATACAATTTGAAAATGTAAATGGCGATTACATCCGTCGCTCGAGGAACTGAACTTAACATCGTTTACGACTTGACAATTACAACGAAAAGACGAACACAGGGGACGTTGTAGAACGAGATCGATTGTTGAAGATTGCAGACAATATTAACCCTCTGCGGTCGTATTTGTCCAAAATACGTCGAAATTATTTCACACTGATTCATGAGAAATTAAGAAATTAATTAACTAGCCATTTCACGTTTAACCCTTTCGCTGTGGCTCCAAGAGTGTTATAATTTTAAATGGAAAATCAAAGAAGTAAATCTTAGATATTGAAATAATTTGGGAATTTCACAATATCATAAACCTTTACTCAAAAAAGTCGAATGTAACAAGTTTAAAGTGTTGTTTAATATGACCACGAAGGGTTAATACATAGAGCCCATCCAACTCTGTGAAGTTTAATACGAAATTTTATTAAACAATTGCTTTCTTAAACATTACATACGAATTGGAAAAGTTGACGAAAGAAACAGCAACAGTACAAAAAAATAAAAGGAAACCAAACCAATCGAGCAACTCTTTTTTATTTCCTTGATCAACAAATTTCGTATTAAATAAATCACTCTTATCATTTAAATTACGCGTCATGTGAATGATCGCAACAGAACGACGTTTACAATAGGAATCGTGTTTCATATTATTTTATCCGCTAAATTATCCCTACGATACGAAACGATCGAACGTGATATACAAAATGAAGAGAAAAAGAAAATTGTCGTGAAAATGTAACTATATATATATATAATTATATCGTAATTCGAACTATTTCTGCTACAAGCATACAACAACGGGCATGTACAATGCTTAATTCTTCCCCGTTGATTGTTTTATTCCGTCGCAATCGTCCAACGTGCAATCTGAACGGAAGAATTGTCGATTATCTCGAAATAATTAGTATAAACATTTACTGGTCCATCTTTAATAACGAGAAGCGTAGTGCAGAGCATGAGGGGCTTCCCTGGGGGAAAGTGGTCAATTACTAATTCAGTAATTAGTTACTAAAATATTAAATTTAACGGCAGATCGATTAATTTAGTAATAATAGTCACTAAATTAGTAAATGCTACGGTATTAAATTAATATTTACTAATTATCAAAGTTCCAAACTAGCAATTACCACCTGCTAAAACACTGAATTAATAATTATTAATTACCAATATATAACATTAGCAATCGCTGTTACTAAATTAACAAATACAAATAACTGCCCGGTTTAACTTAATCCAAACCTAATCTAAATTCTAATCGAACTCAAAAAAATTATAATAAACGACAGGGTTTCCCCTAGGAAGGCTTCCAATGCCCCATAATGCACTTCTATCGGAACATCGATCCAGTTTGAGAAACGATTCTCTATCAATTTTCTAATAAAAAAGAAACAATGAATTACTCTGTACTTTCGAGGATCTTTCGATATTCACGAGGAATTCTTCCAAATCGGTTACAGCATCGCTCTTCCGCCCGTGTTTCACGTTTATATACATATACACATCACGCACACATACACGCACACACATATATGCATATACATATATATATATACATATTAAATTACTTTATTAATCTTTCTTTACACAATTATTACAATTTATTTACTAGATGATTCGAAACGGTGCGACATGATGCGGTTAAGTAAAAAGGAAACGAAAAAAAAAAAAAAAATAAAAAATAGAAGAAGAAATCAGAAGAGTTAAAGGGAAGGGTGTGTGGATTTCCTGAAGCGGTAACGACGATGAAGAATGTCGGTGAAACGATGACGAGAGTTTAATATTTTACTTTTTTTTTTTCAGTTTTTCTGACAATCTTTCACGCTTTTTCCTCGTCCTCTCTTTTTTTCCCTCTTTACAATACCGGCCTCTATCTCGTTTTAAAAATTAATCTGCACATTTATATATATATTTGTACATACGCAATTTAACTATATGTATGTATACATCTATACGTATATACATATACATACATACGAAAATTATTTATTTATATATATATATAAATTTTCAGTATTTTACACGTGCTCCTCGCCACATCGTTTCCTGTTTCGATACACAGGGTATTTTCAAACATTTGGAGCCTTTCTTTAACAATTTTTCATTCTCAAATTTTATTTAAAACCTGAATTAATTATTTTATATAAAAAGAAACAGAAATTTGTGATAGTACTTTCTCAGACTGTTTTGTAAGCAATTTTTAACCCTTTTGATCACAATTTCAACAACACTGTGAATTTTTAATGAATAGAATTGGTTCCAAACGTAACAAAACACCTAGTGTATTCAATAAATGTATATGTCTGTGTGTATCGCGTCCAAGCCTTAAAAGCGAAACTAACCCCGAAGAACAATGAACATCCGCGACTTGGATCAACGATTCAGTCATCGAGATCATCGATCGTGCGATCGTCTTCCGTCTTTCCAATTACATTTTCATCCCCGAATTCGTTGAGAAAAGATCTTCCAAGCACACGGGTTTTATAAACCGTTACAACGTCACGAGACAAGATGAGAAGGATAATCGAATGAACTTCTTTATTAATAGAATAATCACGACAATTAACCAACAATCTATCAAGCCGTGCGTTATCGTTTCACGTTTATCGTACATGCGCGTGAAAACTTCGTCCTCCTCGACAGCCAGACCCGCCACTTCCGGTACTACACCCGTTTCCGTCCGCCTGAAAACGTCGAAAGCAGCGCCGCCCAAAATTTCTTTCTTTCTTCGACAATTAACACTTAAAGGCTATTCTCACCCATCGTTTTTGTAATTAAAAAAAAGAATTCAACACCGATGACACCCTTTAATTCAGGCATTTATTCAAGTGGCAATATCGTTACAAAACTGATCGATTTTAGCTGCTTTAACAATTTATATTTGTACAAGGGTGATTAGCCGTTAAGGGTTAAATAATTAATTATTGATCGCAAGTGGAAAAATTGTACGCCTACGCTGAATAATGGCCGTGCGATTTCTACGAGAATTAACACCTTGACGGCCATCGTTAACGTTCCTCGCTTTACTTCTGTATCATTCGCAAACTAGTCATTTGATAACATACAAGTCGTTATATCGCCAAATACGCTGTCGAAGTGTTAAAAGGAAACGAAACGAGTCACTGACGGTTGCAAAATGAAGGGACGGCCATTATTGTTAAAAACGCGACAACGATCTCTTCAGATACTCGGAAAAGGTATCGCTGTTTGGAAGAAAAATAATAACCCATGTTGCGACGATAATTCAGCGAGCATCTCAGTTTGTCTCTTCGTTAAAATACAACAAATATACATACATAAAAAAAAGAAGAAGAAGAAGAAGAAGAGAAGTACAAGTTTTCTCTCGTCGTCAGAGCGCGATTGTAAATATAAAAAAAGAAATTATACGCGTTTTCGTGAACGGACTAGAGGAGAGAAAAGGAAATCTTGAGTACGTCCATTAACGAAGTACATTTACCAAAAAAGAAAAAAAAAATTAATGAAACAGAATCAGGGGTGTTTGTTAATCGATTAAAAACTTAATTTACATCTCGTTATATCAACATTCATAAAACTCTGAAACGAATGTCAAGATATTTCAACTTACTCCTCCTTTCATTCATTCCATCAACACACTCACACTCTTACTCGTCACTTTTACTCCCTTCTCGTTTCTTTCCCCGTCAACGTTCGTCCTTTCGTTAAAAAAAAAAAGAGAAAATAAAAAGAAAAAGAAGAAGAAGAACAAAACGGAACCGAAAACAAATTCGAACTCTAAACGTTCCATCGGCAGCCTGCCTTTTTTTTTTTTTAATATTTCTTGCGACGCAATGATATGTAGAAATGGTAATAATAATGGCGGCTAAGTCGCGCGACGCGCATCGAAGGTCCAGCTGCGCAAGTTTTTTTTTAACCCTGTCCCGTTCGCGTTCGCCTGGTTTTACAAATGTACAAATACTCCTGGTACATTATAAACTTCCTCTCTTATCACACGACGTTTCTTCCTTCCTTCTTGGCCACCAATTTGCCAGTCGAGCCTCTTCAAGTACCCGTACGACTCTCTCGTTTCTCGAAGCGTTACAATACTTTTATAATTAGACGTGTGTTCAGAGGTGTAACTAATTTTACTAAATCGTGAATTACCGTTACATTCAAAATGTTCACCACAGAAGGGGTTCCTTTACAAGTCAATTTTTTCCTCTCTTCTTCTCTCTTCAGACGAATCGCTGAGGGACGCGCGCGCGTGTACGTGTGTGAGAAAATTTCAGAGATACAGATAGGTGGTGAACGGTGTGTCCGGGGGTGGTATTGCTAGCAACGATACAGAGATAAATACAAGAGGGCGGCGATTCGTGTTCTCCCCGTCGATCAGAAGCTTTACTCTGACCGATGGTCGTAACAAGATGGCGCCTCGAGGCGCGGTGATCCGCCCAACGATAGAGATCGTGCACGCGAATACTAAATCGGGTGTTCCCCGCTCGAGGTGTGAAGAGTGACGACTGATCTCGAGCACGAGCTGCTTCGAGCAACATACGATCTGGAAACGCATTTTCCGTTCTCCTCGATGAAAAAAAAAACTTGTCGAGCTGGGCTTCGTTCGATCCGCGCGATGTGATGTGTTCTCGACGATGAAAATATGACGACGCAAGCGACGGTTGACGCGCTACTATAGACACAGTGTAGATTACACATGATCATCTCAACTAGAAAAAACTTCGCATATATTTTTTTTTTTCTGTTTGTTTCTTTGTATATATATTTGTATATATATATATATTTTTCGTGTGTGTGTGTATATATATATATATATAGATTTATATATAGCAATTATTATTTAAAGAAGTTACGGGCCAGTTCCTATAATATTATATATACACTGAATTGAATTTCTTTTTTTTTTATCTTTTTTGGCAATATGGTGGCAATCAAGCGTTCGCACGCCACTGCGAGAGTCGTGTTGTGTATGTGTATGTATGGATGTGTGTGTGTGTGTACCCGTTTACAAAAAAGGGGATCACCATCGTTCTGCGTGTTACAAGCGAACAAAAGCTGAAAGACCACACGTTATCGCCATTTGCATCGAGTTTTTTCAATTTACAATCTGGGAATTACGCGTGTTAACGTGTATACGTGTACGTGTGTATGCATATTTATCGTGTACGTGTATGTAGGGTGGGGGACATCCTCCTCAGAGAAGAACGGTTTCCCTTCTCTTGGTTCTCGCTCTCTCTCTCTCTCTCTCTCTCTACCGTACTTTTTCTTTTTTCTTTTTTGTGTTTTTTTTTTCTCTGTTTGTTAAGGCTAGTTTCTAAACACGTGAATTCTCGATCTCTTTTCTTTTCTTACTCGTCTCTGTGTCTTGTGTGTGTGTGTTTTTTTTCTTTCTCTGATTAATGGTAAAAATAGAAAGCAGCAGCTTAAGCCATGTTCGATTGGCCGGGATCCGTGTTGTTCTTCGAGGCGGGCAGCGTGTTGGCGCTCACGTTATTATCACTAGAGTTACCGCTACACCCCGGGACCGGCTCCGACTGGCCGCCAGAATTCTCCGAAGTCTGCATGTACTTCGGCTTCAGGATCGAGTTCAACGACGGCTGAATTCGCAGCTCGTACTCTGTAAAGTTAAACAACGGTGGAAGCTCTCGGCCGTTCGGCAACCGGGTCCCCTGCTCCCGTAGCTCGTCGAAGAACGGATGGGCGCACGCTTCCAACGGTGTGATCCGCCTGGACGGCGTGTACTCCAGCAAACTGGCGACCAGCTCCATCGCTTCCGGGGGCGTGCGTGCCCTGAACACCTGGAAACATCAACATCGCACCTTTAGTCTTTACTTCTCGCGAAATGAATAGTGGAAGGAAGCTGATAGGGCTAATCATCCAAACTTTGCAGTTCTATGGTTACAAGGTTTGGACGAAATCGGTGTCTCAATGATGGCGCGTTCTTCTTTGGTATTGTATCGTTTCTTTGACGATTCCTCTGTGAGGAGGCTGTAGCAGGGACAAATGATCTTCTGGATGTTTATTTTATAAATGTTACTTAAGATTCACTGTGTACCTCCATTGTTACCTAATTACTATTAATACAACGTCGCAAGGATCATTTGTCCCGGCTCGTGTTGCAGCACAGAGACTACGAGGTCCTACGAGAAAGCGATAAAGGTGACAGCAACGCGTTCCGCATGGCGTTTCGTTGTGGTTCATACAAGAGAAATGCTATTAGATGTATTACTGTAGTATTAGTAATATGAGATGCTCGATTCTGAAACTTATTCCGTCGCAAAAGTCGATCGTATCGATCGCGTCTGACGTCGAGGGCCAGACTCGTCCTGTGTTTTCCCTTTCGATAAAATCACGCTCGTTCGTGGAACGTGACAGAGGTGTGTCTTTAACTTTAAACAACCGGGACATTTTTGGAGCACAAAGAACAAAATAAAATATAAACAACAAAGGAGCGGAGTCGGACATCAGCCTCGTTGTTCAAAAAACAAAATGAATAATAATCGCATACCGTGGTTCGATGATCACCAGAACATTAGAGTAAGTGATACAACCGAATGATTACAACAGAACTTGCGTGTCTGGTTAGTAAGAATTAGGATGAGGGAGTGAAGACGATGATGGCGGTCGATGCTAGATCAAGTACAGACCCATGGAACGAGGAGCACGCTGAATGATTTATGATGATCCGATTAAAAGTGGACCGTTTCACTGTTGTATTTTTTTAAGATGATTCTTCGCTCGACGAATCGATTAGCGATAATTGCGCGTTACAATCTTCTAAGTTCAGTCGCTGAAACGTTTGGTTACGTTTGGTTAGTCGATCATCATGGGGCAGAGATAGAGAAAGAGAGATAGAAATAAATGAATAAAATAAAAAGAAAACGTTTGCCAGCAAGTAATGTAATAAACATTGTGTTTCAACAGGGACCACTTACTCTAATCTTTTGGTGCTCCGTGGAACACTTTAGTCCACTCATTCGCTGAAGCATAAACTGTAACCACGAGTACAAGTGTTGGTGAATTGTGATCAGACTGGTGCGTCAAAACCGTTCAGTTTAAAGGAACGGGACTACACAAAACCTTACCCCTTTTCTTCCTTATTTTTCCCCCTTGTGCCGCGGTTACGAGTCACCCTATCTCAGATGCCTAGGGGTCTTTAGGAGTCCATCCGACCTGCGCCCTGATCTGACTATTATTAGCCTAATATTAGCAATATTCAAATCTTATTCCACTTTTTCTTTTATTAATTATTCACTGGTGGCTCTCTACCATTAGTTTCACCTCCAAAACTGGACTAAATCTGTTATCAATATTCGTTTAGTCAGATCAACGCACATCGTCCCACACGTTTCCCCCGTTAGTCACGAGAACGACGAGATATATCACGAGCAACGTAGTCACAGATTAGAGAAGTAATCGTTCGGGTCGCGTTGTTCGATCGGCTACCTTTTGCCACGGATGCGCCTTGATCTGTGGAAACTTGAATTCCGTGTAGTTGGGGTTCATCTCGCGTATCTGGTCGCGGGTGGGTGTGCCGAGGACCTTGATGATCTCCACCAGCTGATCCACGCCGCTGTCCCCGGGGAAGATCGGTTGGCCGAGCAGTAGCTCCGCCACCACGCAACCTGCGCTCCATACGTCTGCGAACAGAGAGGTAATTCTTCGTTGAACACTGGTAAGAATAACTAAATGATAGAGTCGTTAGCAGAGGCTGATTGATGCCAGCCATTTGCAGGGTACAGTGGAGTATTGTTGGGATCAAGTAGCTCTGTTACTAAATGTGTATTGAGGCTAGTTTGTTTTGTTAAACCTGGATCGCAATTTTAGACCACTGAAGCCAAGTGTATTTAGGAGGGAAATAGGGGAAGGATCCTCTAACTGAACAATTAAATATCCTTTATTTGACAGATCTGGCATACCAATTTTTGTGGTATAATCGATGGCACCAAAGATGAGCTCAGGCGCGCGGTAATAACGACTGCAAATGTAAGACACATTGGGCTCGCCTTTGACCAGGTGTTTGGCCGAACCGAAATCACAGAGCTTCAGGACACCGGATTCCGGGTCCAACAGCAGGTTCTGTGGTTTGATGTCCCTGTGGCAGATACCCCACGAGTGGATGTACGCCAGAGAACGGAACAATTGATACATGTACAACTGTAACAAAGAAAAATAAGATATTTATTAATACTGAGACCGTTTCATTTAAAGAAGTAAAACTTAACCTGGATCACCCTTGACAGGACTTCAGGTGGCCCAGGCTTAACACAAAAGGGTTTTGATAAATCTTTTAAACACCCACAATTCTCAAAATGTTTCAACTTTTTTCGCAATAAGAGGATCAGGTTCGATTGAAGAGATACTGGACTCACCTTGATGAAATTGATCGGTATGGTCTGCTTGCTTTTGTTGTAATGCCGAGCGACTTTGTACACGGTCTCGGGTATGTACTCCAACACTAGGTTCAGATAAACCTCGTCCTTCTACAAGAAAAATTCCTCGATCAGGATCGCCAATAAACGTCAACGAGTTGATCTGGTGCAAAGTGTGCGTTCCTCAAAGGCGCACGATCCACAAGCAAATCACGTGTTGTGTACGTATATACAAGATATACAAATGTGTGTCTAAAGTTTCAGTACACGTACGGCGGACTTAAAGCGCGAATCAACGTACTCTCAAAGTTTCTATACGCGCGATATACCTTTGAAACGCAAACACACAACTTCACAAGATTATCAACTATAGCTAGGGAAGCTGCGTTTTAGCTAGTATAGTCGGGATCAAAAGATTTTTCACTCAAGAACATTTGCAAGCACATCTGACATTCTAATTAGGTTTAGGAGCTTGTACTGAGCCTTTATCGAAGATTAACAGCTATCGTGCTCTTGAATGGCAGAGATTTTACGGTACGTCAGATTGGATTCATTTGAAACTGACTCGACTGTTCTATTGGAATAAAGCAATTGAAAGTTGAGTTCAGACGATTCTGTACTTTTGCCACTTGCGCGCGAATTAAACCTTTGAGCTATAACAAACATTCATTTAGTTCCCGGTGAACACATCTCGAAATTTCTAGGCTTCTACGGAACGTGATAGTCTGATATCTCTAAACGGCCAAATAACGTGAAATTTTCTATGTTTCTAAACAGTATCAGTGTAACATTTTCAGAAATCTAAGTTACTAAAAAGTACAGCGTTCTGACGTTATCGAACTCAAACGACGTCTAAGTTACTACGATCGTATTCCAAAAGAAATGACACTTTGAATTCTGTTCAAATCTCTATTAAACTATTTAACATTCGCAGCAGGAACGAAAAAGGTTAATGCGGTGTATATGAAAAAATACGAAATCGTTGAACGCTGCTTTCGTATATCATCGGTCGGAAAACCGAATCATCGGAATCGGCTGTGATGGGAACAAGGAGTCTTCATTAAACTACTGGGTTTCGCTTCTTTGTATCACTTACGTCCACGTGAAAAACTGGATTAGTCGCGTTTAAGATGTTCTACAAAATAACACAACAAGGTAGCATGCATTAAACTAACACGAATAACGATTCGTCGTTTACACGTGTAACAACATTTTGATCAGAGCTGATCCTGATTGTTGATACCCGTAAACGCGTGGTGTTTTGTTTTTTTTTAAACAGGAAAGATCAGAACGAACAATTTTCATTTTATGCTTTTTTTTTTCTCTCATTCTTGCTTTTTGACTAATTGCGAGCAGGATATCCAATTGAGTTATTTGCACGAATCGTTCGTGAAAGGACGGTGTCAAGTATGGACGAATTTTGATTTCGCACTCAAAATGATTTCAAAATTAAATAATATTTCGAAGTTTTAAGCTCTCGTTAAGGGATCTTAATATCAAAAGTTTGCCTATTTTTAACACCGTCCTTTCGATCGAGTTTGAATTAGATCGATGTGTATAGGTATAATAGAGATAATTACATTATCACCGCTAGAATAAAAAAAATACTTCAACTTCACGATGTTGCAGTGCTCCAGACGCCGCATAATTTGTAATTCTCTATTCTGCAAACAGAAAATGAGGACACGGTTCAGATTGATATTTATTAACACTTCGACGTTTAAGGCGATTAAGGTTTCTGGATTATCATTTAACAAACACAATAATCTTATGAGATTGGCAAATCAAATGTTTGAGAGACACTTGGTCCCTTAATTTTTATTTGAAATTTCTAAAGATTTAATAATTGATAAGAGCTGTGGATTGATTAAAAATAAAAGTGTTTGCCCGTACCTTAAATCGTTTGTCTTGGAGAACTTTCTTGATGGCGACCAATTCTTTCGTGTCGCAGAGTTTAGCCAGGTACACGACACCGAAACTTCCGTTACCGATTACCTTAGTGTCTGTGTAGGAGATTTCTTGGGGGCGGTCTGGACCAGCACCAGCTGTAGCCACCACTGTTGTGACTTTGTTTCCATCTCTATCTGCATTATACATCACACCGCCCATAGAAACAATCGAAAACCATCATGGTAAAGTACGATGAAAAATAAGAAGGCGTACGATAAGGAAAAATTAGCTAATAATCTTAGGTGTGTTAAAAATACAGTCAAATGTTACTTTCTATCCTTTGCACTCTGCCATTTCCATAACAATGTTTTATTTTTATACATTTTCAAAAATATTGTGCACCAAGGTTTATGTACTTATTATTTATGCACTCTAATCGAGTGCAAAGGATCAATCAATCGTTTATTAAGGAACTCTAGTCATGCTTTGCGAGACTTCGCTTTCAAAATAATAATACCAATTCCCACTACTTGTTCCCGGAGGAAAATTAATGCTATTTGTTTATAAATTGGGAGAAACGCATGCAAGCGTCGCCGACAGTCGGCGGAGAGTCTGAGGAAAGAAACTGATAAGATGAAGCTGTATTAGGCTATTGCTAGCGAGCGTAGAACAAGGATAACCTTGATAAGATGCAACGTTGGATTAACAGGAGGTCCGTGTTTACACGGACCGGTTTCCTCCGGGTTGAATCGCGGCTGAAAATAGCCAGCCATTCGCGAGGCGTTTCGCAGCATCCAGGCCCCGGCCGATCCATCGGGAAGGAAAATTCGATGGACGCCGGGTGGATTTGGCGCGAAACGCCATTTCGCGTCTTCTTTAACGACAGAATGGTCGAGAAACTCGGGACAAGGTACGTCTGGACCGGTAATTCCAGTGACCGGAAATTGCGCTGGATTTATAAAGTCGCCGATAGTAAATCGACGTCCAAAGCTTTATGGATGGTTTCCTCGTTGCCTGGACTTGTTTTGCTTCGATACAAATTGAATGTCTCATTTAACAGGGGTGTTAACTCTTTGATTGTCGCGGTAACGATAATTAAGAATTACTGGGATGGTTTATTTTGGATTTGTAATGTTGATAACGGTGATTATTGAGAATGCGATCAATTTATTTCTTAATTTAGGCTTGGATAAATTTTCCTAATCATTTCATGGTATCGAGTACATGCTTTCTAAATTGGAATAGAAATGTTAATTATTAGGGTACCAGTATATTCAATTTAATATCATTGACTTAAATTATTTTGACCAATAGTCATCTGTTCAAGAATTAATTTCGAAACTTAAGTATACCATATTTTAAGTAAGGGGTAAGTTTAGTATAACATAAGTATTGTACTAATAAAAGATCCACAGCTACCCCATTAAAAAACCAACCAACAATATCCTACATAATTCAATGTATTTTTTCCCCAAGAAATAAGAATGAAAATGACAAAAGGGTGCCTCCTGCCAGGGTGGTAAATTATTCAATGACTCCCGTGTACGTCATAATAAATTAAAAAAAGGGGGAGGAAATGTTTCGTTTTGCGAGAGGTCCTTAGACAGAAGAGGGAGGAGGGGGGTATGGAAAAGAAGTGGGTCAAACGACGGCGACCCCTGGCAAGAGCGTCGAGTCCGCTTGGATCGGCGCCGGCTAAATGCAGCGTGCAACAAAAAGCGCAGCGGTGAACCGAGGATCCGGATGCACGTTTAACCGGCTACCTTTTGCCGCGTTACACGCGCATCACAGGATTCTCCACCTTTTTTTTCTCTCTCTCTCTCTCTCTCTCCCTATCCTCATCTCCTTCCTGCTGCCTGCGCAACACAACGCGTTAACCGGGTGACATTTTGCGGCCAACTGGATGACGCGCGAACCTTTGATAATAGTCCATAATCGAACGACCACGTTTATAGCCAGAACGTACATGTACGTCAAGGAAAAATCGATCCGCTCTTAATTACGAGACATGGTACGTGTGTACGTGTGTTATGTAACACGGTGGTAAATGAGAAAACGAGGGATCTTTTTTTGGAGATCGAAGGGTTGTTATGGTTCCCCTTCAGAAATTGGCAAGAAATTGGCAAGATTAGGTGATTCTAAATTTTATTATTTTAATTTTTCACTTGGGTTAAGTATTTGATTATAAAATATTTCAGCGCCACAGTGGAGCAGATATATGCACTCCGCAATTAAATATTAATTAAATTATGAAGATTCAATATTCCAACTTCTAAAAAACATTAAATTAGGTTTGCAAAATTAGGTCTGCTCTCGATTACGAGTCAACCCTTTGAGGACGAAGCACTTTTAGCCTGGGGCAGTGAATTTATTATCATTTTCAATAATGTATTCGAATGATGAAATTAGAAATTAGGTATCCAGCCTTCAACCTCCCAGAATTCGATCGCCACGTTTGTCACGAAGGTGAAATAGATAAGATCTGGTCTTATCTCACTCCACCGGCGACTTTGATCTTAAAAGAGGTATCAAACGGTATATCATCGACGTTCGAGGATTAGCCCCGATTCCATCGATTCTCGATCACCGAGCGTGTCCTCGTACGCCCATTCTTCGTCTCAGCAGCCGTATAATATTTAAATGGCATTGCACGAAAATACTCTCGCAGATCCGGGTGTACGCACAGGGAGGAAACGGTCTTTCGAACGCGGCCATACATATTTGAACAGTTGCAAGGAACCTCAATGGCGTAATCTTCGCGGAATGTTCTTTACGCTCGGAACACCGGATATGAATAAATCTGCCGCGGGACGATTGAAAATTTAGATCCTCGATCGAGAACGCTTTCTGGATCTGCTTTGTTTCTTCGGTCGCTTCGCGGCAAATCGTGAGATTCTTCCAGGAAATGCTTCGATTCCTTCTTTTAAATAATACTGCGAATTTTCAGTATTTGTTAATTCATTGCAAAACCCTTGCAGAGAATTTTGGATATTTTTAAACACAATCTTTGGGCGAATTTAATATCCATTTTAATATTTCTACTCGTTGACATATTAGAGTCACTGATAATTAATTGCCTCAGTTTGGAATTATAATTGTAATATAATAACTTCTGTATACAAAAAATTATTATTTATCCCTACTGTTTTCTCGCACTACGCGCTACAGTTTCTCGACAGCTGTTCAATATTTTACCAGATACTTGTCAAACAAATCGTTTTCTTGAAAATCCGTTTACTTGCTCGAATTTGTCATTCATAAACGCATAAATCACGCGTGTAAACTTTTTCCTTCTATCAAACAGTTTTCAAGGTATTTTACAAGACACGATTTATAGTCCTGGCATCGAGGGTTGTTTTTACTTCTTCCAAGAAAGATATTTTATCTCCAGTTCCGTTGAAAACAAAAACCGTACAATTTGAAATTTCGCAAAGCATAGAAAATAATGAAAAAAAATGAACGAAGGCTATTGCGACCCGATCGATCGATGGTTCTTATCAGACAAATAACTATTACCAGAGAGGTAACCGAGGAAATATGTGTCGCTAAGGAACAATTAATCACTGAAAAACAACTCGAAGGTTCGTTTCAGATAACGAAACTGTGCCGCCCGTTGTACGGAGATAAAAATCCGTGTCGGAAAGATTGAGAACCCCTGCACACGTGCCAAGAAGAATAAAGACTGATCGGGTACACCTCAGAGGCGGGCAAATTTAAACTTCTTGACTGTTTTTAGCTCTCTTTAGACCGCTCCTTTTTTTTCTCTCTTCTTTCTCTCTCTGCATTTATGTCAAGATGACGTAGCGCATTCTCGACGGATGGCAAAAGAAAAAGAAAAAAAAATCGCGTGGGTATATGTACATAACAAAAATAAATATGAATAACAACGGATAAATGTCATTAGGTCGATGTATTAATTCCCGTTGAACAATTCTTCTTTCTTCGCCCGTGTGTTTCGCGGCTAACCTTTGTCGGTTAAATGGCAGAGCGCGTCTTGAACGCAAAATTGGAACACGTTCGATAAACACGCGCGTTAAACTGACTCGAGTTGCGAATTTCGCGAACAACAAACCGCGGATACGGTTTCTCCTCGAACAACAACGATTGATAACACCTCGGAGCGTTCAAATGTCAGGGTCTATTTTCTGCTGGTATTATAGTCGTCTTTGCAAAATTTTTGTACAGAAACTATGGGCGTTGGATATTTGATTGAAGTTTCCTTTCTAGTATAATTTATTCCCAATACTTCATTTTATAATTAAGTATTTTTGAATTGCTGGTAAATAATTTCAGAACCATTCGGGTAACAAAGGTAAGAGGTTGTGTTTTTTAAAACCTGCGATCGAAAAAGGCGAAAAAATAGCCTGTTTTTGTTCACGGAACTGAAAAAGCAGAAAAAGAAGCCTATTCAGGTATTGGATAACAGGAACGGCTCGGAAATAAACGGTCGTCGGTGAATAATTCGCCGATAGTGTTCGGGGTTCATTAGACTTTAAAATATGCCGGCGGCGCGGGCCGAAATTAAAAGTTATTAAAAGTTTTGTGGAAACATCGCATACATTATTCGCTCGGCACAAAAACATCCTGAATCTTGATCGCGAGTTGTCGAAGCGGCGTATGACGAATGAAAAATTCAAGGAGAACAAGCGGAATCGTTGTTCGCCGACGATCCGATAACTCATAAAACGTTCAAGCCCCATTAAAAGACGCTTCTGACGGATATAAATTGAACGAACGAGCCTCAAAAACAAACACACTTCATTTTTATGAACAACCTAAGAATGTTCAATTTCATTTACAAATCAGAAGCTTCGTAAACGCAGTGATTTATTGAATACAGCCCAGGACGCATAAGATGCGTCGTTGGTTTCGATTTTAATAAAAGACTGTAAAATCCATTTAGACAAAATTTTTGTTTCCCCGAAGGAAGTATCTTTTAGAAGGTTCTTTCAAGAATATTTTACCAGAAGATTGAAGTTTTACAAATGGAGGAATCGGTGTGGGCAATAGAAGAAAGGTAAGACGCACGCGGTGTGTCTCTCGGTTTTAACTTTAATAATTAATTCCCACATGCGTTTGAATAAGAGTTTGCTTTTTCTGGATGAGGCATACTTTCGGAGGCTATCTCTGGAAGATTTGACCAAAGAAACAAATTCTTGGCACACGAAGAAATTAAAGTAGATCAAGAGAATGGCGGGCGCACCTGGTGCGCGATCAGTCTAGCGTTTAATAATTCATTATCAAACGCGTTTCTGAGATACTTTTCTCGTACCACGTAGTCGTACGTCGCCCTAAATCTCTCCCAAAAAGAAAGAGCATCTTTCATCCTCCCAGAAACTTACGTTTCTTGCTGCCCAGTCGTCTCAGGAATTTGCAGAACTTTTTGTACGCGGTGTTCGCCTCTTTGCTGCTCAGTTCCATGGCGCTCTTGGCCCGCTCGTGTTTCTGCTGCCCGGCCGGGCAGAATTTCGGGTAACGCCAATGCTGGCGCGGCTCTGACCAGTCCAGCGTGACCGCAGGTGCCATGACAGTGACCAGAAATCGTTCAAGAGAAGAATCGTTCGAATCGAGCACAGAGTCAATCTCCTAGCAGACGGTTTACAAATACTCGGCGCTATTTGGAAGGTCACCAACTGACTAATATTAACACCGTGTCAAGGAGCGTGTGCGCGCACAGCCGCGATACTCGATCACACTTTTCCCTCTGTAACGCATCGGGACGGATCCCACGGGAAACGAACACATTCGACGAAACACACGGGCCGACAAACATCGGTCGTACACGAATTCCCACGTGCGACGAATCGTTAATCACCCTCTGCTGTCCCGGCTACGCTCGAACACGCCGCGAATCCCGCAGCTTACGTGTCGCGTACGACCATCACGCGACCATTCTTCCTGTCCCATTCTCGACGCCCAGCCAGGTTCAAGGTTCACCAACCACTTCGATCGATGGATCAGAAGTTCGTCCGAATCAAGGACGTGGATCTTCCAGAATTTGTCAATTCGAGTCTCGATAAAAAAATCACAGAATGGCTGACCCTCCCTCGTCGATTGAGAAGCTCGAGTCGAGAGGTTCGATTAAGAAATCTCTGAGGTGTGGAGTTTTTATTTGAAAGGCTGGAGCAGGTTTGCGACGATCGACGATCTTGAGCACGATTTAGAGTCACCGTAGGGGAGAAGCTCTCCTCGTTCGAGGTTGCACAGTCAATTTCCTCGGTCGCGAAGTATGCAAATATCGTCGGACTTAACTCGATAAACACTCGGTATCGCGATGGAAATTTTCATCCACTCGGATCGCACTGACAATTTCGAGCAACGAAACTGGAATATCATCAAGGTCCCCAGAGATTATTAATAAAAATGAAGCACTCGGTATCACAGGAAGAAGGCACGAGTTTCGATCTAGGATTTGGTGACACTTTCAGGCTTTTTCAAGTCGCGGCACGGTCGTAAGCGTTCGATGACGAAGAAATCTTCGCGGCGAGATTAGAACGGTGTTCGAGATTGGTTCGCGATGGGTGTTGGACGAGATCGTGTCAGCCAGCTCGCCAGAAACGTTCTCGTTCCTCGGCGACTCGGCACGCGACTAAGCTGAACGCGCCGCCAATCCTCGCGGAAGAATCGCTCGCGAGAGGGGAGCGTGCGAGCGTGGAAGTAGGGAGGAGGATCTATCGATCGCGGATGCGAGCAACGAACGGACGGGATCGTATACTCTGCGCTTCGAATTTTCAGGCCCCCTTTGTTCGAGTTAACGCGTTAATTAACGCGATGATCGACGATTTTATATAATTGAATAAATCTACGAGAGATAAGAGGTGATCGATGTTCTTCTCGTAAGGTAACCGCGAGGGGGGTGCGCTTTGAGGAACACCTGATTACACGCTTAATTTGATGGTCCATTGCGTGCCCATTTTCAGAGCGATGGTTATGGAGGTCTTAGGTGTCGTGGCAAAATTTTCGAAAATTTTTTTATGCGGTATTTAATTGCTTAGACAATTTTCTATAATTAAGTAATTAAAATCATTCCTAACGTAGACAATAGATCCTGAAGGTAATTGATTAAATTTCCATAGGAATTCATTGAACACACCACTAGTACACAACACTAGGGGTTGTTTGCAATAAAAACAAACCGGATCCGTTAAAAATATTTGTCAAAATCAATCAACGGAGAATTAACACGCGTCGCAAAAATTCAACAATTATAATCGTTCAGTTTTTATTACCACCGCCACGAAGAAGCGCTCTTATCAATCGATGGGCACTTCTTTTTTTTTCAGCTTTCGTTTATTCCACGCTCGTGGCAATAATCGACGTTACATGCGCAACACTGCCGGTTGCTAAATCGAAATATCTCGACAAGTATTCGTTTCTCGAAACAACACACCGTGACAGATTTACATGTGAAACGAGATTCGATCTTTGTTACAGAAAATTACATAAGCACGGCCCACGTAAGCAAAATGAAAGCACAGCGAATAAAATGTATCACCTTGTATAGAAAATTGCAATTTCTACGCTGAAATTAATTAGAGAATTGCAACGCAGCGACTTTGATTTAGAATTTTATGAGACAAATTCAACTTTCCACTTTCTATCACAATTTTTAATTAGGAAAAAAAAAATCGACCAATTAAGAGGTTGAAGTAGAACACGCCCCTGTGTTTTTGTATTAATTTGAACGAAAGTGGTGAATCCATTGACAGAAACTGGATCACCCTGTATGTAAAATTACACTTTCTACGCTGACATTTAAACACTTTCTATTTGTCATTCTATTAACAGGTTCAAACTGAACGCAAGATTATAATTTCTGCGCAGAAATTGTTTATTTATCTCTCAAATTACAAAATCACAGTGGATGGATCTAAAAATGGATTTATTCCAAGGTTCAACGATCCTTCTTCCTTTCTGTTCAAAACATTCCTTCTTGATTAGTGTAAGATAATTAAGTTCATAAATAAGTGGATCAAATATTTGAATTCTGCCACGGCAAAGCTAATTTTAATTTTCTATCGCCCCAGAAAAATGAACTTCCTTAATTATGTATAATAAAAGTTTCAATCGCTGCTCCCCCCGAAAACGGTTACCGTGCAACCGGAACAGCCGTTAATTACCGAAGATTACTTCATCTCGCCGCAATTAATGCCTTCAACATCTCGTTAATATTATTTACATCTGAATTGCACGGAATCCACCGTGACCCAGATTTCCTTGAGAAATCGCAAAGCCGCTCGATCACTCGGAGAAACCTTTCCAAGTTAACTAAAAGGATCAGCGAGCATCGGTTCGTTAATTAACGCCCCGTTGACCGAGTCCTTTCAAACATTAACCACGAAAATGTTTTGAATATAACAAAAATGTGTTTCAACCTTGTGCCGAATTATTTAATATTCAGAGAAAATTCTCTTCGTTAATTGAAATTATAAATTTTGCGATTTAATAGGAATCTTGTTAAGTGCGAATAATGGGCTGGAAAGGGTTAAAGAATCCAAGTTCCTTTTAATCGTTCGAGATATATTTAGACGTTGCAGTGTGATTGTGAAACTAACTGCATTCATCGACCTCAGCTCTTAGGTAATTATGGAATAATTAATTTAATTGCTATACATCCCGCGATCCGCGGAATCGTAACTGTGGAAATTTTATTCTTACGATCTCAGAGTAGCAGTGAATGCAACAAATTAATTTCATTTTAAAAATACAATTTCCAAAAATTTGAGATTGGAAACATTTTTTACACAAATTTGCACCAAATGAATATCAAATACTAAATAATCAAAAAGACTTTTGCTGACCTTGTAAATCAGAAATGATTAACTGTGTCTTTTAATTAACGAAGGAATTAAGCTTGTAAGCGGACGTTTCCGGGTTCGAGCAGACCGATGGAAATCAATGGGCCAGATCACCGAAACAAAGCGTTTTCAGAAGAGTATGTTTCATTTGCATGCAGTAACAAACACGACACGAGCCTGCGCGACACGAGAGGATTATTCATGATAAAATCTATTTATAGTAGATCGTGTCGTCAATGACGGACGTTACGTTGGATTAAGTAGAACGTGCCAGTTTTGCCAAGTAGAATTTCGCGGTGAAACAGCATCTGACGTCTTAGCGAACTACCACTCGGACATAAAACTTTGCTTATAAAATCGCTGTTTTGTTGAATCCTTAAGTGCTGTTAACACCTTGACTGCGTCGGTGTTGGTCTGTGACGGTAATCTTCAATTTTGCACAATTGAGAAGGCAAACTTTGAACGCTGTGGACGTTTACCAGGGTCGAGCCTGACCCAGACCTAGAAACACTCTACCATTTGAGGACGAATGTGTACGATTCTAATTAAAATTACAAATTATTCTCGTACGCTGGAGAAATATTATTCGAAATTAAAGTAGTTTTTGGAAATTTTAAAAACAGATGTTAATAGTAGTCGAGTACTGTGATTTAAAATATTAATAGTGTTTGGAAATCGGTATTGCGCTGACGAGGCAAGGTAAGATGGTATTTTTAATCGATTTTCACGAAACGTAGGTGTCGACCGCGTACCGCGAATCGTTTTGCAACGATACCCGAGCGGAAACGCGAACTTTCGCCGGATCGATCGCGATACGAAACGATTTAAATGGCACACAGGCCTCTATTAATAGAACGATTAAGGAATTAAAGCGTTGCCCGGAGCAAAACCGCGGATAAAGTTTCGATCACCGCGCTCCAAAATAAATGATAGCTCCTCGACCTCTCGGCTGATTACGATTCGACTCGTGCACGACTCGATTAAAACACGTTAAAACAGGAACGATTCGAGTGCAGCTTCGTTTGATTCACGAATCTATTCTCTCGATTTCGATATCGCGTTTTATTAATACCAAACGAAAATATTGTTTAAAAATAACCGAAGAAACTTGGAAGTTGTTATTTAGAATTCTGGTATCGTTTTAATTAAATTAAACGAAAAGCTACTTTATCTATTATATCCACATCTCGTTGTTTCTATTATCTGTAATCTCGGCCACTTAACACGAGTACGTATTTCCAATTGGATAAATCAAGGAATTTCATATTATATAATTGAAGTGTCGCTCGCACACGATACTACTCATTCCCAGGGATGGAAAACATATCTGCAGCCCACTTCTTTCAAAGTATTATTTACTTAATGTGCGTGAGGCGTGCAATATGCGTGGACCACCCTGTACATCATTTCAAATCTAACATCTTCTATCGCAAAGAAAACGTAACACTGTGTTTCCTTGGGATAAAAATGAACAAATTTGCAAATGTTCAGTTTGCTATCTTTTAAAGTACACCCTCGAGCAGGTTTCCGGGAAGGAACAGCAAATGTAGTTGTTCGAAAGAGTTTGAGAGCGGCCGGTCGCGTCATTTTCCGGCGAAGGAACACTTCCGTGGAAGCTAAAGCGGGCGATAATTTCGGAAACGTTTCGAAAGAGCCGTGTCTTCGGTCGCGGGCGCTTCGATATGTCGCTCTTGTTTGAACGGCGGTTAGAGCAATCGCTATATTTAGCTGTAACGAGGTGATAACAGCCTCGAGACCTGTGCGCACCGCGTAACGTGCACGCGCGTGTGTGTGTGCGCAAACAATGTGACGATTGTTGAAAAAACAAGCTAACAGACCGCGCGAATAACAATGTTAATGATCTACAACGCAAACTTGTCGTTGCTTGATAAAAAAGGAGGATGGTAAAGGTAGACGAAGGAATGTTGATAAGAAGATTCGGTTCAGAAGTTTTGTACATATTTTGCAAGATAATAAAACACAGTATTCTTGATCGACCGTTTCATTGTGAAACACTTCGCACGTGCATTCGATGCCGAGTGTAACATTTCAAGGAATTCTTCTTTTTCTCTGATTTTTATTGTGTACAGGAAGTATATAGGGTGTCCCGGAACTGGCAAGGGGACTGGGTTTGAAGATTCTTTGAAATATTTGTGGCAAATGATAATTCATGGATGTCAATTGTCAATATTTATTAACTCTTTGCACTAGGAAATTTTGTTCACAGTTGAAAATTAATCGACAGAATTCGTAATAATTGGAATTTCAGCGTGTCTGACCACACACGTCTGTTTCCACTGTTGGAAACAATTAAATACATTTCCCCCGAAATTTGTTGCTTTCGTTTTCCCGAATGAAACTGTGTTATACGAAGGTTATACAATCAATACGAATTTGTTACACAAAACAAACAAACGCTCAGCAACAGTTATTTTTACATTTTCGATTATGAAAACGCAAATCGACGTCGGAATAATTTCTGGAACGTGCTACTTGAACATTCCGCCCGTATTTTTATCGTATCTTTAGGTGTAAAAATAAACAAGAGTTTTGATGGAAAACAATTTGAACGCGAAATCGAGACGCGTCCGCTCCACAATGGGATCCCGGGGTGTTTCAATAACAACGATCTCGGCGTCGAAAGAATTTTTATTTTCGACAAACAGTTCTATAATAAAAGCGATTTTCACATCGAATAAATCATACGTTACGTACTCGTTACGTTCGCGATAAATCGAAAGGGACGTCGCGAAAGGAGGTTGCGAGCATCAAAGGAACTCTTTTTTTATCGATAATTCATCGCTGAAATTTCGAGTTCAAGGCTCCGCGGCGTCTATAGAGGCCGATGACACGCGAACGAACGAGGGAATTTATAACTGGCGTTAAAGTCACCGACACGTGAACAAACAAGCTCGAATAACGCGAAGAACACCACTCGGAGGTTCAAACAACCCTTAAGAATTTGGCAGGGAGGGCACTCGATCGATATAACTGCGCTGACCTTCGCACGATTATATTAACCCGTTAAAAAAAATTCAATTAACTAACCAACTGGAACTATTTTTGCCACAATTTAAATATAAAAATTCAAGTACTTAACCAGAGATATTTATAAAAATTGCAGAAATTTAAAAATACCATTGCTTTTATCACAGTGCGAGATATTAAGCGGATTCTGAAGCATGATCTTCCTTTTCCTGTTAAGAAAAGTTCACCGAAAGAGGCTGAGTAACGCAAGCCTGTAAATAATTGATAATTATTCCGAGAATCCCGCTGAGAAACTGCGAAATGGTGTTTCTCAGAAACTCAAGGTCGCCTCGAGTGGTTCTAAATTTGTGCAAGATCGATCTCTCGGGCACCGAACAAAATACAAAATACTTTATCTTTGGTAGAAAAACATCTTCGTGTTATTTCTTCGAAATAAACTTCACGAGCGATCGATTCGATTCTTATAAGATTCTTTATCGAGGCTCGATTGAGTGGTCCACTCGAAATTGGAGCTCGAGGTTCGAAGGGAACTGAAATCAATCGAAAATGCTTGAAATTGCTCGGAGTGCTCTGCGTGTGATTTTAATTACGGAAAGAAAATAGAAGTTCAGAGATATCGGGGCCATCACGTGCACGATATCGTTTCGCACGCTCTTCAGAATTTTGTCATCTTTCATCGGGTGTTTAATATCCAATGGAAAAATTAAAAAATTCCTAATAATATGGAGGCAGTCAAGGTGTTAATTACTTTAATAACGAGTCCCAGCAGATCCTAGGGCCGAGTGCCCAGTAATCGAGCGTTTCCCCTAGGAGAGCCCACGATGCCTCGCACTGTACGGCTACCTGTTCCTCTAGTGTCTTCAGGGTCGTCCGGCGTAAACGCACCTTTCCATCGCTAGGAATGTTAAACATCCATCGTGTCGGGCATAGAATGATCTCACAGTTTGAATTACGAGCGAGCAACGCAGCTGATCGACTGCGTATTATAAATAGATCGACCGCACATTGAACGGTTTATTCTTGTTGAAGAGTGATACACTTCGACCGGCCAGAACCAGCTAAAACGATCTGACGCAAGACGGTCTAACGATCGCTCGTTTATCTGTCGTGTTATTTTTCCCCCCCGATTTCCCCGGCTATCGCGATGCTTTTAACAAATATTACGCATCGATCCATCGGCTCTCCGTCCGGCCGATCGTTCGCGCACGAGGATCATCCATTTGGCTGTTGCGTTTTGATCTACGATCGGACGGGACAATTATTTGCTCGTTCGAATTGTTGTTTACCCGCCATGGGTGAATTATAAGTTTGCCGGGGCCTGTAAATTCTGGCGAAATAGAAGCTCGATTCCTTCGCGTATGGAAATAACCCTCGTTTGGTGTCTGAAGCTTGTCGCGTTATTGCGAACCTTGTAAGAAACTAATTATTACGCACTTTAAAGTAAACTTTTAGACCATTTTTAAAATTAGTTTTTATCAATTTAATACCAGGAATCGCGCAATCACGTGTACGATAAAGGAAATCTGACAGAAGATTGAAGTCGCGTTAACACGTGTGTGATTAAGGGGTCAGCAGAGGTCGACGGTATCATAAATACAGTCATCGAGAAGTTATTATATATTAGATGCGCATTTTGGGTCGACAGAGTGCACGAAGGTTAAAGACATCACGTTTTTCGATCAGTCCGGTTGCACGGTCATGTTCGAGTCGTATATCAATTTGCTTGAACAACCGGGAAGAAAGCTGCGGTAACCGCGCGCACACCCTCGTCGGATGACCCTGAGCGGGTCCGAGTTATTGATTATATGGAAACACCGTAATTTCGCTTTACTCTTACCGGTAATAGCCTATTATTAAACACGCATCTGTGAACCATCCTGGAAAGAGGCGACCGAGGCTGAGATTGAATCTTTCAGCTCGTTACTCGAGCCGGAGATCTTAATTCGCCTTCGCGACCGATCCTTCGCTTTGATCTTCTTCTAATCGAACCTGTTAGCCTTTGCTTTTCGCGAATTCTGCCTGGTACTTAATCATTTTTGTATTAATACTGCAAACTGGAGCAGTTTCATAAGGCTCGGGTGTAAATTTATTTTTCTTAATTAATTTGAAATAATTTCCCAATTTGCAATCATTAGATTCTGCAAGTTTCGTCCATTTTGAAGCATCGATAACCACGGGCGATTTCTTTCGTGAGAATATAACGATTACTCCTCGATCGACATTCGATAAAATCGATGACGTTACACGTGTTATAACAAGGAAACGGGGTTCCTCTCGATCGAGCACGATGACCATCGTGACGTCAATGAGCTTAGGTCATCGGGCAGGAACGAGTCTCGTAGAAAATCAAAGGGAGCCTCTGACTCGTTCTTGGCCCCGTTTTATGCAATCTCTGCCGCATTCTTTTCGTCCAACGCGGTGGAACAAAAGGTGGCGAAACGACGGCTTTGTTGCATCCGCATTAAAATTCGTGAACGTTTACAGATACACCGCGGCAGGAAACACGCGTCAACGGAAGTCTCCGTTGACGCAAGATGCGAGCTTCAGTGATACTCTACGTGACTCTTTGTCTTCGGCTTTCATTTTTCTTCAGTCTACATTTCACGGCCCTTTATCGATTATAAAATGTGCCTGAACTAATGAGAGGTGTCTACGAGACCCTTTTTGTCCGGCTGACAGTACGAGATAAGGAGAATACTAGTAGCAGTGATAAGTGGCAATGAGATAAGATAATTAGAGCGGTGGTGTGCGTAGAGTGTATAATACATAGTATAATATAGAATTATAATAAATTATACAATGGAGCAATGAAACTATTTGTGTAATGATAGTGCTGGCAAATGACAGTGAAATAAATTGTACTTTTGATACAGAGTTACGGCGGTAGTAATAAAAATATTTATAAAGCAACAGCGGAGAATGATGACGAGATAAGATAATTACAGTAGTAGCAACTAATAGCAAATAATACTGAGATAAGATAAGATTGTGTACAGCAATCTATCAAGGAAACTTCTTTCCCAAACGATTAACAGCTTGTTAATAGCAGAAGAAAGTGGTCAACGGTGAACTTAGACACGCGTACCCGATGGAATTCCATGAGTAATCTCCCCGTTATGTGACCGCAGACGAATTCCTTCACCCTTAACCCTACAATTTCTCACACTACTCGATTTCACGGCTATTCTTGTAACAGATCACCCGCTTGGGATCCTGGATCGATCTTTGCTATGTTATTTAATTTCATAGGCGAGCTAAGTTCTGAAATATTTGCCAAAGTGTCTATTATTCAAATTTTTGATAGTAGAAATATAAATTACTTTTGTATATTAACCCTTTGCCCTCGAGGCATTTTTTACTATAATTCAGTCTAGGTTTCTTCTCCCACAAAGCTCTCAAAATTAAAAAATATTAATATTACAATATTTTAATAAATTATTAATATCGCCTTGGAGGCGCCATTCGAGAGCAAAGTTTTTACCTTTACACAGAAAGGTTTGTCGTTTAATATCGAAAATGATAAAACTTATCGGTCGAATATTACAAAAAAACGTATGTGTTACACTCGTAATCGTAGAGACTAGACGCGAAACAAAGAAACCGAAGCGCAAGTTCCAAGAAGAAGAAAACGCTTCGCGGTAAGAGAGGCGATTAAACGAGCGAATAAAACGCTATATGACGAGACGGTGATGGAATTCCTGCCAATTCGCGTGACACGAAGATCCACGCGAATGGAAAATTTACCGCCATTATTCAAGCGGTGTTTACTCGTATCCTCTCTGAAACGTTGCCTCTGGGCTCTTAACAAATGCACAGTCACCTGCAAAGTCATCGTACATAATGCATAATGGGGTCGTCTATCAAGTCACAGACCTGTTTATGTATTTCACTTTTCATTGAAGAAATTTCTACTACGAACCTTGCCATTTCGCAGATAAATTTCTTTGCGAACACAAATTGAGCATTTTTTCAGTTCCGCCTTTCAATTTTCATCCTTGTACTATAAATCACGCAGCAATAATATCGAATGTTATTCCTTTCTTTGATTATTCAAATTAAAACGAAGACGGCAGTAATTTAAATTCAATTTTCGGCTACTTTGCATTCCGTGAATGACACTTTTTCAATTTTTTAAATATTTCACTTAAAAATCCAAACATATATTTAGTAACTTGGGTCATAACTGATCCGACATCCATTAATGTCAAGGTGTAAATTTTGTACAAAATGAATAAAAATACATGACTTGTAATATCAATAAAATTTGAAGTCTTATTGGATAAATCATGGACTGAGCTATGAATATAGACTGAAAATATGAACTTCAATTTTTCTGAAAAAAAGTAGTCTGAAAAGATTTGGCAATTGTCCCGATTCAGAAAACGAGGTGAACTCGTAGTGGTATAAACAAGGCAGCCAGTAACCTGCTTCTTCCCCCTTTGATCTCAATCCAGAGGGAACACAATGAGTCAAACGACGCGACACCGGAAACGATGGCTTTTCCTACGAATTTTTCGACGTTCTCCAAACAGAATGCTCGATCGTTGCTCCTGCTTTCATTCCACGAAACGATTCTTTGTTCTCCAAAGTGAAAACACTGAATAATAGAATTAGAACGAACAAGGCACCAAGAATATTGTATTTTGTTACTTCCAAAAATTCTACCAACAATGAATATTATTTTTATAAATATTAATTATATTTCCAAGGAATAATATAAAACAGAACCAGGGCAAATTACCACTTGAGTATCGATCAATTATTAATCGGTAGGGTGAATGTCTATAATTATTGCAGCGAGAAATCAAATGCTACTTTTTAAATTTGACCATTTCCCAAAAATTGTTGTTATATTAAATAATTGACAAACTGTCGAATAAACAAAAGGAATTTGCGAAAGTATAAGAACAAGGTGCATACCCGGTGTATCGATTGAGAAACAACGATGGCAGTCCGCGTTGCCTACCAAACAGCAGCGAGCTACGTGCATCACAAGCATAATTCGCATAACTTGCATCACGAGTGTCATTCCGTATCGCTGTGCAACGCATTAGCATAAAAGATTGTCTCGTCGATCCTCGATCGCAACAACCCCTTCGGCTACCCCGTGGAAAAATTATGAATTTTCGATGTCGAAGAGATAGCGGCTGAATCATTCCCGAAGACGAGGGCGTTGCGACACATTCCTTGGCGATGTCTCGTCGTCTGGACGTCCCAAGGAAAAATGTACACGTCTGTCCACCTGTGACGACGCGTCTTGGACACGGGTCAAACACGGTTACACTCGGCATCGTCGGCGATGACGTTCCCCGCCGAGGATAATAATAATTCCTTGTAACAATGACGTAGTGGAAGTCGAGCCTTCTGCCAATTCGATGACGAGCTAACGCTCCTTCGGCCGCTCGCCTTCGAACACATGGCACCGGTACAGGCGAGCGAGTTGTCGCGTGAAATCGGTCCATTAACTTTCCAATATATCGCACCATTTCTTAGAAATAGTTCGATCAAGGTGGGAGGATTAATCGCGGACAGGTGGATCGATTCGGTTTCGAGATACGTTAGAGATTCGTTAAATGGATTAAATTCTAGTTAATAAGGATTCTGTCAATGTGTTAGGGTTAGGCAAAACAGTGCGAAAGAAAATGTTTTAATTATTAATTACTGTGACATTCGAGGTGCCTATTAATAATTGGTAATTGGAAGTCTAACGTGCTTCACACCAATTAAAAAATGAAATAATTGTAATTACAAAGTGCCCAGATGCTTTTACAATTCCGTTTGCAATTTGAAAAAATTGTATAAATTGTATCAAGTATGATTTATAAAGGAAGAAATTTAGCGAGGATTTGGAGCGGTACTTTCGAAACTTCTGCAAAGAATATTTGGAACTATAATTAATAAGTCCAGACAGATGGAGCCGAGAGAAATCGTCGAGATCATGATCTATCCTTTCTCTAGATCGAGCATTGGCCAACGAAAATGGCGATAACGCCATAAGTATTTATAGAACAAACCAGTTGTTTTCCTCCCGGTGATATTTGCAAAAATAGCTCGCGTTCCTCTCAAAATTGCACCGCAAATAATTGTCTCGAATTCATATTCACAAGTCTTTTTTTTTTCACCCTGAAAGTCTCCCACCGAATATAAATTTTTATATATAATTTATTACTTTCCTTGTTTCAATTTCAAACGTCGAACTTTCTATTTTTAATACAATGTAATAAAAAGAATTTTGAAACATTGTACCATGTGTCAGATAAAGCTAAATACTTATTGTTGCGATGTTAATTTAATTTATATTTAACGATAGTTTACCCTTCCAAGCCCTTTGAGACGATTCTCCGAATTTCGCACCCCTTAGAAACAATTCAAGTGTAATTTTAGTCCAGGCCACGACTGACCCACCCAACATATTCGACAATTAACATTCATTAAACCGGTCGATTTGATTTGCGATTAAAATTCATCGAAATTAATCGGACCTCGATCTTTTAATCAAGCAATTTGTTGTTTGCTCGCTGAAGATTATCTGCTGCTTTATTAATTAGCCGATTAAATTGAATTTCTGGTGCCAGTCGCCGGCGACTCCCGGCACGGTTAATAAAGTGTTAATTTTGCTTAATTTAGAATCGCGTTTCGAGCCGTCTAGACATCGTCGTGCGAGGTGTATTTGCTCCCCCAACACACGGATCGCGGAATCTCGTCTAACGAGACAAAGCGATCGATTCTTCGCTTTTTAATTTTCCTTTGTTTACGCGACAACGGGATATCGGACATTATCGGAATCGATCGGAAGCGTTCGAGGATTCGAATTCATTTCGAATTTTTCACGTCTCGTTCAGATAAGCTTATCGCGGCCGCGGAACAAAAATTAACCAAGTACATTAACCCACGGCGTTAAATTTACCGTCGCAATTTCGCGCACCTTTTATTTTCGTATACAATCATCTTTATCGGGACTGTGCAAACCTCTGAATATTGATTCAATTAATTCGATTCAACGCACGCTGAACTTTCGAAATGCTGCAAAATCGAACCAGATTCGACCGGTTTCGATACCGGAGCGATTGTAAATACGGATGGACGAAATTTTTCAGGGGAATTTATTCTTTGTTTATTTTATACGTTTTTGCAGTTGACAGTTCAATGTTTACTCGATCACTTTTATCTCCGCGCTCGTATTGATATTTGAAATCTTGCGCGAAGGTGGCGCCAGTGGTCGATATTTCGAATTTTCTATCAAAAAATGTTACTCTTTTGGTATCAACTTTTCTCGAATTTGACTTGTCATTTAAATTAAATTAATTCCACATGTAAAAATGTTCATTTTTATTTTTTATTTAAAATCTGTGAGTGATCGACGACAGTCTCGAGGTCGGCAATCATCGAATTCCGCGCGGAGAACGTTATTGACCGGGATCAATAAGAACGAGGTCGGCAACTAGATTAATTCGAAATCACCTGAAGGGTAATAGATCGAGGGGGGGAATAATGGTTATCGGAGTGGCTCTGGTGGCACTTGACGTCGCATGAATGGAGAAAGGTGAACCGCGTGTTGTTCGTCAAGGGCAGGCCTCGTGAACAGCTGATTCCTTGTCGACGATGACAGATCAATGGAACGTGGACCAGATGCTCGTGTTACACGCTTAAACGAGACTCTTGAACGTCGATTCGATGTAACCAGGTAAAATGACACCGAAATATGGAAAAGTGCTGTCTAATATGGGGTGGCTTGTCCATTACTGTCATCTTACGGTGTCAATCTTAGGGTGTCCCCAACGTGGGGGGTTAAATGCAAAAGTCTGATTATTTTTGTAAAATAAATTGTCAAAGGTAATGAAAGACTTAATGATACTGTTTATTCTTCAATAACGCAAGGGGTGCAACACGACGGACCAGATGTTTCGGTCACGTTTCAGACCTTCCATATTTGGAACTCTCCCCCTATCAAGCAACTCCTTTTTTACCCGTAAATACTCTGAATTTGAACGTTTGGATACATCGTTTAACCGATGTCGATCTATTTTTTGATACTGTTTAGAGAATCAACGACGACACGTGCTCGACATCTGGATGCACCGTAATCGCGGTAACCTTCTTAAAATAGAGATTCTTACGAGCATCTCTGCGTTCCGGCCAAACAAGAATTTCGTTTGGAACTTAACACCTTAACCCTTAACGCCTCGATTACGACACCGAAAACACCGTTCCTACTTGCATAAATTAAAGAATTCTTAATCAAATAGATTAATAAATTTGAAACTTCTCTATTTGTTAAATTTGAAGAATAAATCGAATTCGATCGACCCAGAATCAAGCAACTCGAGGAACTGAATTAAAGAGCCGTGATTAGTCAAATTTATTCGGGAAATTAGCATGAACAGGGTGAAAATCGTGTTATCGATTGCCCTCGAAGTATACACGCGTCGAGGGGGTGGCCTAAGGGAAAGGGTGCACCGAGAAATTCCACGATATTTGTTCGAGGAGCGAAGCGTTCTGCTTTACTAACCGAGAATCAGAGTTATTGAAAGCTAGAGGGCGCCACTTAACGCAAGAAAGTGGCGCCCCTTCCGGACGTCAGTCATTTAATCAAGCGTTTAGTGTGGGCGCAAAATGGCGTCACTAGATGAACAATCAACCGCTCCTTCTTGGGCACGATATACCTTTCCTTTCTAGCCATACTGACGATCGAAAACGTCCATGCTAATGAAAAACTATGATTAATATTTCAGTCGAAGAAAAATTAAGATCCGTCTCCTGTAACCTTCTGGCTGTCCAATTAAAACTTACGCTTGAACATTTCCCAATTTCCTTTTGGTAAAATTAACAGGTGTGAGAGGACTTAAAAAATAAACTTCGTAATATCCTGTTCTGTGCCTGTTAAATTATTTAAGAGATAATTGTTCCATTTTTAATTACAGCAAGTTAGGACTTAATTTCAATTCTTTGACTTTCAACTGTATAATTATATGAAATTCGTGACGGTGGTCATTAGCGGCTGCGTAGCAGCTAACGCGTTAATTTGAGGCGAACGCAGGCAGCAATTAATTAATTACCACGTGTACACGATTTATGTACTTAGTAACAATTCGAGTAACCAAGGATAGTCTTCCGTACATGACACGTGGCCCCGGTTCAACTGTCAAAGATCGCAGATTAGGGTAGCGCAAACTATAAATGCAGAATTTTCTTTTTACTATTCATGACTTCCAACGACCGTCTGTAATTACCTTCCAGAACGTGAACTTGAATAACTAATTATTCGAAACAACAAAAATTACTTTTCATATCGGTTTCATGGCTCGAAACTATTCTAATTTTATTTTTGGTTATAGATCATCAGACGATTTGATTTTGATTGGTCCGTCGGATCAAATTAAATTTTTATCAAGGAGAGGACAGTTCGCTCAACTTCAACTTCGAAAGAATTAACCCAGTCAAGGTCGTCGACCGGTGTCAGAAATAGAGGAGCAAGTACACGGAACAATAGTTGCCGAGAGAGCAGCTGCCGCGATAGAACTTCCGCTACTTTGGCGAATCGAATTCCGCGGCCTATTCGAGACCCCCCTCGTCTGCATCAAACGTGCCCGGGAAATTGATCGCGGAACTTTAACGGCGATCATTTGGAACGGATCGAGATCGAGTCCTCGATTTCTTTAATCCTGCATCGTGCCACGCGGTGACCTTGCAGAATGCACCCTTGCAGTCGCGATCTTCCTGCAATTATGCGAGATACACGACCGTGAATACCTTCTCCAAAAACTTCTTTATTTTGGAGAAGGATTATGCTTGTAACGAGGATTTTAGAATATTGGTGGAACTGGAATTTGAGAAACTGTATTCGATTGATTTGGAAATTTGGATACCAACCGAATTGAAAAATTTGCAAAGTTAAGGAAAACAAAGATACTCAATTGTATTTTCGATATTTAGAGGCATTCGAGGTTGAAAATTATTCTACGTGCAATTAGCCACGGCTAAATTACGATGTTTATGCAAATATCGGGCGCAGCGTTATCCTAATCCGTGCACTTTGCATATTTATACGGCCCGAACATTTCATTTGCTTATCTCTATCGTTTATTACTATATTTTTTACATGTTCTGATATACCATAATTGCAAAACATTTGTATATTATTCATGCGTAGAACAATTTTAATCCAGATTTGGAATTTATGCGACACTGCATAACTTAACAATTTTTAACAATTGTTAATACTCTAAAAGCTGCAAAAATATTATTTATGTGCAGAGTTTTACACCGTTGTGCTTCTTTAACACATTCTAATTAAAATTCTAATTACTAATTTTCAATTTAAATCTCCTAAATTTTATAATTTATGTAAATATGCGATTCACAAATACTCTATCGACATGGATCTAAGAACTTTCGACAAAACGAAGATGAAGTGCCCTTCGTCATAATCCAATCATCCCCTCTTTTGGTATGATAGTTGCCGACCTCTGATCTACACGAAAAAGATCGATACTTTCGAGGAACCTTGCCGGTATAGAGATTGATTGAAAGTCCTCTGGTGGCGAGCATGGGAGCTGCTCTGCCACACCCAATTTGTCCTGCATCTCCAAGATGCGTGTAGTTTCTAATCATCGTTATTTAAATAAAAGAAAAACAATAACTCAGCTCATGAAAGTCGGCCAATTTCTATTTAAAAAACAAGGAAGACGACCGGAAGAAACAACCTCCGCTATTCCGGCAGAAATATTCAGCACCACATATCTAACTTTCTTAACAAAACTTGCAATTACTGATATTTGTGCAAACATATCTTTTCTTCCTAGACTATTGACAAAATTATTCAAATTCACACGTTTTGGGTATTTTATTAGAATTTTGGGACCTTGGAGACGGTCCAGACCCTTGCAAGGTCACAGAACAGAAATGAACCGTTTTCAATTCAACCCACCCTTGATTGGACCCTGCCTTCTCAATTTTCGGAGCAGTGACACCCTCCACTGGGCTCCGACTTCTCAATTTTTGGAGCAGTGACACCCTCCAACTTTGGCCCAGCCCTACATTATAAATTCCGAACAATTAATGCATCGTACGACCCAACCTGAACGCATAGAAGCTGCCTCCGCTTATCGTCGCCTCTAATTTGTCCTTAGTCCCGAAGAAACTTATATCGCTTATCGATGACGTTAACGAGTAGCAATTTTATCAGAAAGAAGCGACACCGACACGTCTGTCGATCGTCCAACAATGACCAGTCCTATGGCCGGGGTAGAGGCAAAGATAAAGGCACTAACGAAATATAAACAGACGTGCAGTGTGCTCGGCAAACGGAACGGATACGGAAAGAAGTTCCACTCGGAAAGCCATAGAAAAACAGCGACGATTACGTGTTCGCGGTCGAACGAGGCAGGCCTCGAAGGGGATCAAACGCGTTCCGAACAGTTGAAACGATTCAATGAGCAAGGAGACCGACCGGCCATCGCTGGAATTTCCTTTGTCCTTGGTTAATTCACGATGCTGCGCCCAAATAATTCACGAGAACTGTCGAGACGTCTTCAAACTTTTTGATACGCTCGATCCGACCTCGAAGTTTGATACAGTTCGATTAATCGAGGGTTAAATTATGAATCATTCCGTTGAGTAACTGTAATTATATACAAAAAGATTCGTGATAATAACTAATTAGCCCATTAACGAGATATCTCGCGAATTAATTGTTATTAGGTCGTTAATAAATTCCGGAGGTTCGTAATTTGCATGAATTATTCAACGCGATCAGAATCGCCCAGTAAAGTATTTTTATTGTAAAATAAAGTGTTGTGAATATATAGGATATCCTAATTAAGAAACCCAATAATATAGTTCCCCTAAATTTAAACAAACTTGGCCATTTAAATATATTCCCAACTATTGTTACCCAAATCAAAAATATCTGGGAGCTAAATTTTCAATAAAATCATCAAACCCAACCTTAACCACGGGTTCGTACGAGATTGACCCATCGCTATCAACCCTCCGTCACGTTCGCGAGCCAGCCGGTGTCCCTTTATCTCGAGTGGACTTGTTCGTTCTTTGACCAAGCCGGCTTTTGTCCTCTCACGCCCGGCGCTTTGCTAAACCCGCGTTTCCGGGGTCACGAGGAGGCTTTTCTCTCGCAGGGTGTCTTCCACGGTGTGGCACGGAAACGTTGAAGAGCGGAGAAGAAGAAGAAGAAGAAGAAGAAGAAGAGGAGTCAACGAGCTTCGTCCCCCGTCGGATTCACTGAACGGGGGCTGACCTTGATACGGCGGAAAAATAAGACGCGCTAGGATTGGCCAGTTACCAGAACCTCTGGCGTTATTAATAAATCCAGAAAATGCCGTTATCGTTCCTCGGCATCGAATCGATTTCCTGGGCCTTTTAGTAAAAGTCGGTAGCGATTGTCAACGTTTCTGTTGGCTTCGAGTTATCGAAACGATGATGCGTTTCGAGGGATATAAATTTAGTAGCCACTGAAAATATTCGCTGAAACGCGAGACCAGGTGCAACAGAGTACGGTGACGATACTTGTTTATTCCGATCGGACTATTTTCTTTGGATAAATGCGCGATCGTCACTAGCCGATGTTTATTAAAAAGCGCTGATGTCACGGAGAGCCCAATTATATTAATGAACTTTTTGCCCGGGTAATGCTTCCAATGTAATCATTTTATCAGTCTTTTGCAGTTGAATTCGTTTTCAAATATTCGATAAAATTATTTTTGATTCATTGATCCACTGAAGTGTTAATTTTATCGAATTTTGTATCCCAATTAAATTACTACCTTAAAAAATTGAAAAATTCGTCGACTGCCAGCTTTTCTCGTCGATTAATACGTATCGCGAGATCTTCGAGCACAGACACGCCGCTTTTATGCATAAATAAAATGACTGCACCGAAGCAATAAAGCACCGCGGCTGCATTGATCGCGGGTATCACATTTTTCCTCGCTATCGTCGATACCAGCCTTTTCTCCACACTTTCGTGGACTCTGTTTATCTGCCTGTTAATTAGTTTATCAAATGCAGTCCCGATTGCGTGTGAAACTTCATTATATAACGTACATGCGACACTTGTATCGCCGCAGATAAACGTAACCGCCTTTCCCCCCCCCCCCCTCGTCTCTCATCGAACGCGTTTGCATCCACGTGGTTATGCGGTTAAATTCATATTTTATGAAATCTGCAATTAACCCCTAAGCCCTGCAGTATCGTGTCACAATTAAATTTTAAATTTAATTCTAATTGTTTTTATATGACCAAGGCTATATTTAGCTCTGATTAACACACCCGTTAGAAAAATAAAATATTACAGGGCTAAAAGAAAAGTTTGCACCTTGAAAGTGAAAAATTTGATAACAGCTGTGATCCTAACCGTGCGTCGCCGACTCTCCGGAAGGATCCCTCGAAACCCTTTTTTTTTTATTAATTTTGTTAATAAAATTTACGAGGGTCATTTGTACACGATTGTTTATAATTTTGTGTGTTTAATATTGATCCGCAGGAAAATCTCAAGGCTGGTGCAAAGATTGAACAAAGTGGATGATTTGGCGAGACAGAGAAATGAAGCAATTTAGACGACGGAACGATGAAAGGCTTGTTCACAATTGCCAAGAAATTTGCGTAAGGAAGAGACACGCACAAGTACGTGGATCGGGCAGCAAATGGCACTTTAATGATGGAATATCTCGATAAAGGTATTCTGGTGTGGTCGTGCAACGTGGTCGGTTCGAAGGATCCGTGGTTGACGAGTTGTAATGCGCTCGAATGGCTATTTAAAGAGTGATACACAACGGGGTGCCTCGTTTCGAATATGCAAACGAACGTGTCTCGGCACAAGTGCTTTGAATTGAGAAAATTGCAGGAGATTGAGACGCTGTTCCGCCGGAAATTTCCTTCGACGGACAAGTAAGGACACGTCGGGTACGACGTTTAGCGAAGAAAATACGATATTTCCAATAATTCGATACACAAATTTGGAAAATGAAAATAAATTTAAATTGCAGGACTTCAAAATTAATAACTGGTAATAAAAATTACTTAAATATTTATTTGTGATTGTTAACACTTCTTAAAATTGAAATTTTTCTGGAGGTGGTATTTTTGGTAAAAATAATTAGAAACAGTATTTTAAAAATGACACTGTTCCTTCATTTTCAATATTCTCAGTAATATATCCTCCGAAGGCTAATTAAACAGGACAGGATTTCGTTTAACAAAATTTTTTACATCAATTTAGTTGTTATTAGAGTGTCCCAGTGGCAACGCCTCGCCGTTAGATTTTATAGGGAGTAATGAAATATCGCGGTAAATTAAGCTTCTTTATGACCGTCACCGTTTCGCTTTTTACCCGGTAAAAGCTTCGAAATGAATACAATTTGTCCTCCGTAACCAGCGAAATGAAGTGAAATACAGAGATCTCGAGTCAGCCTTAAACGAGATTCGAATTATACCGCTTCAACCCCGGGATGAGCCTCTGTGTCGGCTTTGAAGATTTCGAATTTCAATTTACTTCCTAAATTCTCCATTCAACCCCTGAAAAATGCCTCCAATTAACAATATTTCGTCCCCTTTAATTCATTCTGAAAATTTGATTCTTCAATTTTCTGCCTAAATTCTCCAAATCTTGGCAAATTTTAATTAATCTTGTTTCATTTTTCTTTTTTAGCAGGAAGAAGATGAGTGAAATCTTCAATTCCTTTAATTTAATATACTCAGAGACATTTGCTTATTCAGCTCCAGACATCGAATACGGGAGAGCCAGATATTTTACGAGCACCGTAAAACTTTAATACCACTTTATTGGTCGTTCCTATCCGACCTTAACCCTTTAAGGACGGCTCTAAATTCGACACCATGTATCCTTACTGAATAATCTACGCTTGACGTTAAGTTATTCAACTCTTCGCTCCGTGTAATTGTGTAAAGATAAATTTCTAATACTTAGCCAATATTTAGTTAAGTTCTCCTCTGATACAGGAGGGCAGGAATAGTTACTGTATTAATTAGTAATACTTAGCGATACTAGAGTAGTTAATGCAACAATTAGCAATACTTAGCGAGGCTATAACAATTAGTTATACTTAGCATTATAATAATTATTTATTACTCGTGGTTATTACTGCTGTAGCAATACAGTGCTTATTACAGTATTATTATAGTAATTATTTTTATCGGATGGTCGCTAATAATAACAATCTTAGCTGTAGATATTTTGTTATTAATTGCAAATACCAAAGGTACACGTTATTTGCACCTAATTCACCGTAATTATATTGCTACATTATAAAAGTAACCATTACACGGTAACCTACATCTTCAAAAAGTAATTTAAGATCCGATTAAAAATCGCATGGAAGATCATTCGTTACCTTTCGATCTCTCGATTTTCTCACAGAATGAAACGTTGAGACGGCGCATAACGAGGAGGACGGCTCGAAAGTAAGAATTTCTCAAATTAATAACGAAACGCGAGGGAGAAGGTCGATTCGTTGGATGAAAACGAAGAGAGAAAAAAGCAATCGGAACTCGATCGACCGGGTCGAATTAAAATCACTTTCGACTCGGATAAAAATCACATTAACGATATCGCGACAATCCCCTCCGCCCCCCTTTTATTACGCGTTCTTCCTCCTTCGTCGAAACACCACGCGATGACCTTTGAACCGGCGAAAGAGGCTGATTATCTACGCGAATTAAACGTTCCCCGCGATGGGTGGGTGGGGGAAGAGGGGGGGAGTAAAAAACCGCGGTGGAACTGCGTCTTTAAGTTCGCGAAATTTGGAAATAGTTCGCGCGACCACGTGCCCGGCCTAAGTTATTATTGAATTCTTGAAAAATATTAACCTTTGGATTTTGAACTTTGCTCCAATAAACGCGGCATGTATCTCGAAGAGTATTAAATTGCTCGAATTTTTCGAATTTATTCACAGCGAATCAATAATTTGCTGGTACTCTATTGTGATTATTAAAAAATAGCTGATTATTTAAATAATAATAACACTGGATTACTGAATTTATTTCTTTAAATATTAAATTCTGAATTTAAGAATTTAGACGCGTTTAGAAGTGTAGATTTCTTTTTAATTTTAGCGATGAAGGGTTACTGAATTTAATTAAAAATTAGGAATTTTGTCGTAGAATGTTATCCTCCAAAATTCGGCAAGACCGGTCTTTAAATTTAGCAATTACTCGGAAATCCACGATGAATAAGACAAATTTCCAAATTCGCGTAACGACTTGGCACGGTTCACAGAATTTTGGCCAGAAACGCTAAGACCCTCTTCCACTTTGGAAACGAAGAAGAAAAATATCCCGTGTAAATTAGAAAGTTTCTAAATCGTTCACGATCCGGCTACAAATTTCTGTTCACCTTCAATCAGCCTTTTTTTTTTTTTTGTACCTCGTCCTTCGCACGGACACGAGGTTCGTGGAAGAAAATTAATTTGCGATTTAAAAGTCATTGCCTGTGGTCTAATTACTTTTTAATGGCATAACTTTCGTTCGATCTATCGAACGAAATTCTCCAACCTGTAAATGTACCTCTATGAACATTCGATGACGAATCGTGGAGGGAATCAACAATTTAAATCAACCAATGATTTCAATTTCAAATCCGCTTGGGTTTTCATTAAAATTTTAGAAATAGCAAAATATTAAAGTTTGTCAAGAATAAAATTGTTAGTAGGCGTAGTCAAGGTGTTAAATATTCTGGCTGAACAATGGAAACACGGTGGTGTATATTTTCCAGATCTGAATCATGATTGATTCGCCTTCGCCGTTCGAAGGTTAATTAAGTTTCTAAATCAGAAAATAAATCGCCCGGGAGATGCATTGTATTAAGAACACCAACAATTACCGTCAACGTTCCTGTATTAAAATTAAAGAAGCAATTAAGAGAACACGAAGATAAATGATCATTTATGCGCACGTAATAATTCTCGTTCAAACAACGTTGTTACTCTCCGAACGATTAGACAGATAATTTTTTATCCAAATAATCATTGGAGGAACGTCTTCGCAAGCTGTTAGCACGAATTATCGTGGCACCGATTGTAATGACTGCTTTCTTAAACACGTGAATAATGATAGCTCATTAAGATCCACGGGCTTGTGAATTTCGTAAAAATTCAACAAATGATATTCGAGGGTGTCATTTTGTGGCGAATATAATCAACAACTTCAAAAATAAATTACAATATTGATAATAAAAGGCTAAATGAGATTCGTATGGAATTAATTTTGCAGGAAAGCTCGATTCAGTTTTTGAGGATTAAGGTATTCACGATAATCCTGAAAGGGTTAAACGAAGTTATCTTTTGTTAGAGACAGATCCCGACAACACGAGTGGATGAAATATTGCAAAATGGAGAGAAATATGAGCGAGCAACGCCCCTTTTTCTGTCCTCAGGATGAACTTAATTCGGGGTCAGAGCGGGCTGGTGCAGAGCGTAAGGATAATCGATACTTGGCCGGCGAACACTGGTACCAGCACCGTCTCCGTTCCACCTGGCAACCGCGAGATATCGACACGTAATTACTTAATCGACCATCACGAGTGATTATTTATAAATCCGATCGGACGTCGTTATTCTCGTCGAACAACGGCCGGCTAAATTATCGACCAGTTATCGCCGTACCCCGACCGGACTAATTGTTATTTAACGAGCTACCATGCGCGAACACGCCAGAAATTTGCTCCTGATACTTGTAATTAATAAATAAGCACGACAAATCGATTCTTTTTTCGAACGTACCGTACCAACAGCCTTCTCGGATAAGTGCTTCGAAGAAATTCTTTAGAGGAAGAAAATCAATATGGGACGATTTAATATAATACTTATTAATCGAATTTTAGGAGTGTTACTGGAGAATTCCCAAATTTCAGGTAAACTCTTGGAATAGATGGCTAACAAAAGTTGCCCAAAAAATGAAGAATTTCAGAAATTATAAAGATCACTATGCAATCAGTAAGGATACAGGTCCTTAAAGGCCTTGATGTCTCGAATACTAACCGATCAATGTTATCGATCGGGGGCTCCTTCTATTCCTAATAAAATCCCCCAACGATTCATCAAAAACTATTACTCATACCTGAACGACGTTCCAAAAGACGGGAATAGAAAATTCCCATTATTTATAGCCAAATGACGCATAAAATATTGAAAAGTCGCCACGGTTCCTCTCGAAAACTCTTCGAGCCGCCCACGCTCGGGAATGATAAGGATTTCCATCGGAGGAATCGGGTAGGAGAGGGTTAATCGGGGCGGTTGATCGCGGGAGAAGAAACTCGCGTCACGCAGACTCGAGATTCGCGATTGCGAAACTCGCGTGTCGCGAACGGCTTAATACCATGGGGGCATATTGACCCAGATCAAAGGGACACGTGAGCCGGTAACACGATCGACCTTCTGTACGAAGTTTCAACGCGAACGTGTCGTCATCGGAGGGGGGAAAAAAAAGATAAGCGGCGACCCGGCGAGGGAGACAGGGGTTTTTTGAAACGGAAGAAAAGAGGCGGAACTGGGTCGATCCATAGCCACGGGATGGCTTCAGACGAGGGGGGGAAAAATGATTCTGAAGCGAGACTGCGAGCTTATTTCAGAGCATGCTTCGATGTCTCTGTCAGCCTTCGTACTTTTGAAAAATAAATCGTGCAAATTCATCGAAAAATACCTCTGGGAACCAAGATCAACCTACGCTTTCAAATATTTTGGAAAAATGAATTTTTCAAATTGTATATTATTTCTATTATCTATAATATGGGCGATGGTTTTTAATGGAAATTCAAGTGCCACCCATACAAGGGTGACGTGGCAGTCAAGGTGTTAAGGAATTTTAATAAACTCAAGAAACCCGAAGAGTCACCAATAACACATATTCAAAAATTCCTGTCGAGAGTAACACCCCATAATTAGCCAACAGCAGCGAAAGAGTTAAAGAAACGAATAAAGACGGTGTTGTGGGTTACACTCGTTACTGTATGTAAAATATTGAACAAGTTTGCCTTTGATAGGACCCACCATGAGAGTTCCCAGTGGCAGACACCCTAGAATTCGACACGTTCCCCTTCAAGTGCCCTCTCATCTCATGGGGATCGTCGGCAGCATCGGCTTCGACATCTGCTATCTCTCCCCCGTTACACGTCATTATCACTGCTTTCAAGGTTACAAGAGATTGGGACAAGACTGATGACGAAAGAGGCAGGGAAGGGAAAAAGCGCACAGGGGAGGGAGGTTTATCCTGTGCTATCAGCAAGATCGTCGCCGCAGACGGCTTACGGCGAAGGATCTATAGACAGGTAGGCGATTACGCGATAAGTCACGTGAACAAGGATTGTCCAACAATGATTGCGAAAGGAAGTACATTGATGACTAATAAACGAAGCATTGTACGCCTAATCCTTATATAGCCGTATCTCAAAAGTATCTTTGCGCATTGGATTAGAAATTGTATTATTTCTCCGAATATTTTATTTTTATCGATAATCAATTTTGTAATCGGACAAATTGTCTGCCCTTTCATTTTATCAGCATCAAACTGACCTACGAGTCTTATCATCAAGAATTAGCGACGATATCTTTTTCTGGACAAATCTAAACAGGAACCACGTCTGGGATTAATCCTACACGGACAGAAAGGAATCGAATTAGCAACAATGATCGATATCATTAATTTGTGGCTCGAGCCGTAAACGGTGTTTGAAGCCCGGCGACCATCATTCGCGCGGCGGTCGTTTCATTTATGCAATCATGTAAATTGATTAGATAACAAAGCTATATCCAGCCAAGATGGATCAAAGCTGATTCTCTCTTTGTTAAAAATCGTTTCGCGATGTTGTTCGCCAAGGTAATTCGATTCTAAATAACAAAAATACTTGCGATACTCGATTCCCTTGATTTCTGAAAATTCATGATTTTAATTGAAAACACTGCGATATCGCAGCTACCCAGTGACGTGCAAAGAAGAAAACTCAATATCCGACCCTTAATGAAGAATTACAGGAGCGATCCGCTCGGATGCGCGCAGAAACGAGCCGCGAATATAATTCGCCAAAAATACACAATGTTCGATATCGATACCGATATCGATATTAACTACGGCGATTGACACGAACTCGAACGAAAGCTCGTTATTTTTATACTCGCATCACAGGGTATATAGTCGACGGACTGTTTTAAAAATTAGAGGAGAGTTGCCAAAATCGTTTCACTTCAAATATTTCATGACAATAATTACAATGAAGCCTTTTTACAAGATTTCATATTATTCCTTTAATATTCATTACAGGACTAGGACAGGATACAATTTATAAAATTTTTGTTCCGTATTGCTAATCATTTATTGCTATTAGCTATAGTTTTCCTATATTGCAATGATAGGAAAGAAATTGATTAGGCGCGATTGATGTGACCCGATACGATTTTGGCAACCTTCCGTCTCATTGACAACCGGTTCTTTTTCGAGTGCGACATTGAACGAACATATCAACGACAATGTTAATGTCATGTAGAAATTCTGTTCGATTATTGCCTTGCGAATTCTATTAATTATTTCCCCCTGTTTCCCAATAATTGCAATATTTCTTGCATCGACAAGAAAGATTCGACCGATTGTTTCAAAGGTGATTAGAAATTGTTTTAATGAATTTTTGTAGAGTGATAACGCGACAAAGGATTCGCCTGGACCGTGGGTTCCTTCGTGGCGCGGTGAGAACAGGAGGTATACCTGAATTTCGAAAGGGACTGGAAGGGCGTAGCCCAAATATCGGTCAGATGATACCCTCGATTGTTCACCGCCATGATACCATCGAAGGTAACACATTCTTTGGAAAAACATTACGGTCCCGTGTTCAGTGTTCGACACCGAGATCAAAGAACGTCGATAACTCGGTGGGTTGCTTTCATTGTTCAAATATAAAATGGGAAGATAAAGGAAGAAATTCCATGTTTGTCTTCCACGGACAAAGAAACTCGGACTGCAAATAATGCTGTACCAACAGAGATTAGTTACGGTCTCCAAGTATGTACCGTGCCTGGTGATCAGTTTATAAATATCAGTACTGAACCGATGGTAATATCCATGGTATTTCAATTGGATCATAAATGTGATGTTAAAAATTAAAATTATATTTTCAATAATGTGTAAAAATGAGCTGAAGCCTGCATTAGAACTGTGATGCGTTCAAGAATGAAATAAATAGCAAAGGTGTGTAGAAAAATGGCATAAATAGTTATTTAAGTCAGTGAGGAGTGCATGAACCTTCAATCGATGAAGATGCTATATTCAGAAACTCTTGTCATATAATTTGTGGGCTATTTTTGATAGTGCTACTTGCACAAGGCAATTGTCTATGAAAAAAGACTGTGCTTCCTGAGGTCTTTCAATGCTATTTGTGGTCTTGTATTAAAAAACTAATCAAATAGAGAATCAATACAAGAACTTGGATCTTATAAGATGTAAAGCATTGCTATCATATTTAGTTGATGGTTCTATGGTATTTAATGGTATTCTATCGTATTAAGCATAATGTGTCTTTCAAATATCTAGCAGAAAACAGTGAGGTTTTAAAGACTTACTAATAGTAAAATTACAGCGCCTTAGTAAAAAGTAACACCGGTTTCCCTTAAGAACGCATAGATCCTAGGTCTAATATTGTGAAGGGATCTTAAACAATGATCCTTAGAATGTTCAAGATTTGTGTACAAAATCCACAATCATGCAATTAACACAGATAATCCAACATGCCAAAAAACTGGACATAGGTTAGGATTGTCGAACAAGTCTCACTTGTGTCACTTATTAACCTTGGTACTCCAACTTATTTTATACAGCATTACTATAAAAAAAAAGGAGGTACTATCACGTAGAAACATCTACAAAATTGTTAAACGTAAAAAACTATCTGTCCGTGCAGCGGTATCAGCCGAATACAATGTTTACCGTCTTCTCTAAGCACTGTAACAAGTTGTGCACAAATTTTTCAAACTAAAGAATTCTGGTGTAACATCACAATAGAAAGTTGCCGATGGAAATCGAATACATATTCTCTTGTATATACGTAACCGCAATTTCTGTCGGAACTGGCGGAGAAGTATCGCGTTCTGGTGGACGACACCCGCGAGCCGTGCCGTGTTCCCGCACCGTTCGAGCGTAGAAATCGCGAGACGCGAGCACAACCGCGATACGCGTATCGCGTAAACATCGGATTCAGCAGAAGCCGCCAAAATAGAGAATTACGAAGGATAGAAGATCTAAACATCGTCGGTAAAAAGAATCCCCCCTACCCTCTTCGTCGGGCACCCGTTCCATCGCTTTCCCAAGAGTTTAACCCAGGCACTCGCACGCAGACGCACAGCTCTGCATTCGGAGACGGACAGGCGGGCGAGCGAGCGAGGCGAAGCGGCGAGAGAAAGAGCGCGGCAAGAGGGGCAACAAGTGAAGTAGGAGAGGGAACGAGAGTGGGGCGGTTCGTGGACGAGGGACGAAGCGCGGCGAGGAGAAACCGAAAACGATGGAGGGGAGAAACCCGAGGAGAACCGAAGTAAAAGCTATGCTAGAGGTTAAGGCACGTCCTACGGTACTCACTGCTGATTCTCATGCCACCCAGGGGCGGATTCGAGGGTGCGTTGGTACAATCGGCAAAGGAGGTGGTCCTCGGTCGGAGGCTCATTCTGAAATCTTCTTGACCCGCTTCTCCACCCGCCACCTGACACTGAAGCTTCTTTTTAGTATACGCCGTTTCTGGTTCCGTTGATCGCCGCCTCGGCTGGCCGTGCCACTTCCTCACGTGAAGATAGCCAGCAGCGCGTCGTCCCCGTCGCCGTCTTCGTCGTCGTCGTTGTAGTCGTCGTTGACACCACCTCGGACATCAATGACAGCACGAACGATAATTACATCGCACGCACGCATGCACGTCCGCACGGTTCGGTTCTTCTATATTACGCCACGGCCGCGCTCGATCGATGGATGGAGGGAGAGAAAGAGAGCGAGACGGGTACGACACAGGGGAGAAAGAGGGAGAGAGCGAGAGAGAAAGAAGAAGAAGAAGAAGCGAGGAAGGGCGGGAGGGAGTAGGCGGAGGGACAGATGGGAGGGAAGAGCTACGAGCGAGCAAAGCGCGCGCAAGATCAAGAAAAAGGAAACTACGGCGAAGAATCGTGGTTGACGATGGGTTAACCACTAACGCGGAAAAAAGGGAAAACGGGGGAATGCGGTGGCCGTCAAAATTTTCACACTCCCGACACTTCCTTTCGTGATACGCTCTCGCTTCCACTAACGATGATGGTGGTGGCGATTGTGGTGGTGGTGGTGATTAGTAGCGACTCTCACGATCAAACGTTCGTCCAACGAGCGCACACTGAATTTTATACGCTTCGTGTTCGCACAAGCAACTTCGCGCGACAGGATTGCCGTCGATGCGATTCGCACGATGCTCTCTTCTTTCCTTTCTTCGCAACGATGGCCACCAACGTTTACGATACCACTGCACCGACGATAACCGACTGCACGAAATTGACACAATTTACGACAATCCTTTGTATTAACCACCGCTGTCAGGGAGTATCACGCACCGAGAAGTGCGGTTCTACTACCTAATAACCTGACGAGGGCGCGGAGTGTCGCGGAGAGTTATGCCGCGAGGGGAGGCAGGGGTTGACGTTTTCGGAATGGTTCGTACACACTCGCCAGTGGAGGCACACCGCCGCACTTGGTAGCTTTCCTATATAGCACGACTCCACGATGATCCGGTTGACGGGTCGGATTTCTTCGTCGTTGGTGATCTATGCACCTTGCCGTAACTTTTACCGGGAACGGTGACACGATCAACTTTACTTTTTCTTCGACGATACTTCGAACGATCGTCGGTGTTACATCGTACTTTTCTCCTCTTGTCTCGTACTTTTTCGGCCTAACGGCGTAGTCGTCAATTATATCACTTTATCTCTCTCGCACTACCGATTTTCTTTCTTTTTCTCCCTCTTATCCAATCTTCTTTCTTCTCTCACTTCTGTACCCGTACTATTGAAGCGTGCGGGGGAAGCGCTACTGCCTCACCTCCTCCACTGCCACACTCTCTCGCTCGCTCTATCTTTCTCGATATACTTTGAATCTTGTCACTTTGCTCGTCACTCTTTCCTGCGCTTCTTCACTTGTCAGGCCCGACGTTTATCGACTTGCCGAGCTTTTACACCTTCGCTCGCGATATGGGTTAGAACTAAGCGGAAAAGCAATCGCGAACCGTGCTGACGCCGACGTGGACGTCTTCGTCGTCGTCCGTGTCGACGTTGCTTTTAAGGGGAGGTCGTCGTCACCGTCGTTGTTCGCCTCTACCTTCGTTTGATCGTGCAACCACTATACAACTAAACGACGCCTCGAGCCTAGCGGCGGGAAAGAGACAATGGCGCGAGCTTAACTTACGCGGCAAAATCAATCCTCGATGATCAACGACGTTTTCTCTTCCTCGCCGTGCACACGAACACCACACCAGCTACGAATTTTTCGAAGCCTCCTCAGACATTGACCCGTTCGGGCTAGATCGGGCCACTCGAATGTCGACGGACATTGCCGAAAGTGACGTCAGTAATACCCCGCCCTGCCTCTTGCCTGGACAATGTTCCTATGGCAAGTGGGATGGCGCGCTGATCGCCAGTGTCGTCGCCATCTTGCGACTGCTTCCGGTATTAATCGGGCTTAGCGGCAAATTTGAAACAAAACAATCACTTCTTCGTACTTTGGACTTCGGACCAATACATTTGTATACATAATTCATCATTCCAATAATTTAGCATTTAGTTAGAATTTAACTGGCGCATAGTTTGTTAACTATGTTAATAAATTTAGCTTAAATTACATAGTTCTAGCATACGTTATGTAACATTGCATCCTAAAAATTACTTTCACAATCAGGACAATGTATCTGTATAACTTGTATACTATTGAAAAAGAATACCTTGTTTTTGGAAAATAATAAATTTGATTAGATAACAACGTTATACTAACGTTATTTGTATATTTTTTAATTTGAAATTATCCTGTATTTACAAAATGGTACTACTGCCCCCCTCTAGCGGTATGGAGAGAAACTAATGATACAATCTCCCCTGGTGGCCAAAAGGTAGTACTAACGGGACTAAATTTCGAATTAGACGTTGCGTTTGTGAGAAGATATTTTTTTATTAAATATCTGGTTTAAAGTTATTAAAATACGTTAAATGTGTTACTAAGTACTTCTTCTATCATCCAACAACAAGGTAATAAGTTATAATTAAAAGTTTTTTACTTAATCATTAGTTAATCAGAGAAATGTGTGCCGCGTCCGAGTTTAACGTCGAGATAGATTGTACGGTCAGTGTGTAGTGATATTTTCCAATAATTCAGTGGTTATTTTATTTAATTATCAAGAAGTAGTGCAAAATCGGTAAACGAACATTCGTATCGCGTACTTACTGTTAAAAAAGCAGTGCGGGCGGTTAGATAAAAAGGTTCTCTACTATTCGGTGCATCGGTATAAAGTGGTTACTGTAGAACACGACTTTGACGTCATCTAGAGAACAAGATGGCCGGTCGCGTGCAGCCATCTTGTGCCGGGTTACGGAGACACGGTACGTCGAGGAGCCTCCCCACTCTCAGTCGTTCGGCAGTCACCAAAGCGCGGGCTAAGGTTCAAGTTGCATTTTAGATGCGAGCGAACGAACATCGTTTTCGGTTAGTGGTCATGAATTAAGTGAAACATCGGGTAACTTTAAGATTGAACAAGTTGTGCGGGCGGTGGTGTCTCGTCGTGGACTTTGGCGGTCGACAATCCGGTAAGTTTTATTCCTTTTTCACTGTCATCTTTCCACTCGATCATCTCCGCTGATCGACACGGAACAAGTTCCATGATGCATCGATTTAATGGCGTCTTGATCTTCTATTTCGCGATTTTTACATTCTATCACGTACTGACGTTTCGCTCAAATTACCGTGCTTCTCGTTTCGTTACGTGGTCACGTCAGATCGCACGTGGTGGTGAAATACGGAGACAAATTACGTCCGGGCGGTGCATGATTGCTCTAAATCGAGACAAATCGTAGGTAATTCGAGCGAACGTTAACTTTCCTGCGTCAACGGAAGTAGTCGAACAGTGCTTCGCTCGTTGTAGCGTGTTTGCCAGCGTCACGTGACCCTCGCTGTATCTGACATTGACGTTTATCGTAACGAATTACAAATTATTCGTCAAATATATGAAAGCATCGATCTTCATTAAGCGCGTTTTACCTTTCCATTCGATTATAGTTAACAAACTTTTGAAAATTCTGAAGTGAACAAATGGAACTTGTTCCTGTGGCAATAGCTCTTGCTTTAGAATACAATAAGTATTATTTTTCATTCTTGAACTTTCCATGCAAAATGGTAAACAAACTAAATGTTATCTCGTTCTTTTATTTTGATATCGCAATTCGATTCTTCCTTTACAAAAGGAAAGTTGGTACGAAAGTTGTTTTTGTATTGTGTATGAAAACATAGCGACTTCCAGGAAGCAAAGCTGCTATGTTTTCTTTGATCATTTCAGAACTCGTTGAACGCTGTTACAGATAAAGGTATGCGTAACGCGATATTTTTTTCATCTAGCATCGACACGTAGTAAATAAATGGTCATAGTTTTATTTTGCACCACTCTGACTCACATTATTCAGGCTATCTTCATTTATAAATTGGCTGAAAAGATATCGAACCAAAGCATACTTTTAATTATTTAAAAAAAAAAAAAGATTAATATAAACGACTAAGTGTCGTCGAACGATCGGGGCGTGAAAGGCATTACGGTGACTATAGCCGAAGCTGTGGTGTCGCGAAGTTCGGCTCGGTTCATCCCCCTTAACCCCTTCGTCTAAATTGTTTTAGCGACGAAAAGTTTGTGAGAAGTTTAAAGGGATCTGGGTAGGGCACGTGTTAACTGTTCGTGTGCCGCTGGTATAAGACACGCTCCTATTAAGGTTGCTTAACGAGAAACTTTTCGCGCCAGGAAAAATTCGCCTTTTTGTCGCTAGCAAATTTCTTGCCTTTTGCATTCGCGGTAAACACAAGTTGCCTGGAACTTTAATAGCCGAACATTGTTAGCGCGTTAATTAAAATTTTTTGCTTATCGTCCAATAGGGAGTATCTTAAAGAATTACTTTGCCCGTATATATCCGTTGTTGCGATTGCACGCGCGTTAGATCGCGCGGTGTACGCGGCCAGAAATCCAAAATGCTATTCGACCCGTATAATCCGAATAACATCGGCACTAAATTACCATTCCAATTGATTCGACGCCATGGCGGCAGCATTACCGGTCGCCACCGATCCCGCGATTTATTCGGGCCACCATAATACAATACTGTTTTCATGGAACGGTCTCCGCGTAAGGTTCGCGGCTATTGTCGATGGGAACGGCAGACTCGTGTGTATCTAATGTTGACCAATGCGTTCTATTCTACTCTGTTATTAACTGATATCGTGTTCGGCCACGTACCTGCGCACGAAAAGCCAACCGCTTGATTTATACGGGAAACGTATACGGGGCAAACGAGCTTTCCTAATTTCGCAGGAAATTACTGTGCTTGATTATTATTAATTAAGGCTATCACGAGAATTCACTCGAAAATAGATCCTCCTCTGGCTCTGAAAATCGAAACATTATTTTTGCAATTTTTAATATCTTGTCTCGCGAAGGTTCTTACGTCGGTGTCTGGTTACGAGGAAGTTTTTTTTCACTTGTTACGACGTAAAATTGCATCAGTATTTCGTCTCCCTGTCGATAAGGGGCGGACGAAAGGGGTGCTACGCGAGGAGGGCTGGAAATTAGCGAGGGAGACGAAGGAAGAAAAACCGTGGAACGAGTGGCTTTTCGGGTGACGCGTTTCCCAGCCTGACATTTTCGCACCCTAACGAGATTTCAACGGCCACTTTAGGGTGTCGTGAAAATCCTTTCAATGGGGGTGTGCAGCGTATTGTTAGGCGGTGTCTCGCCGTATCTCTGCGTCGCTACTTTGCGAACATAGATTCGATTTGTTCCCCTCTATTTCCCTTCGTTCTTTTTTCTGGTAGATTTTAGAGGAACTACCTCGCCCTCCCCGTGATCGAATTTCACCCTGTGTTCCCCATAAGGAATTTACAAAAGCGACCTTCTTCTCGCGGTCTTCGCGAGGCTCGATTTCAGTTTCTTCGTCGTACAAAATCCAGAAAGTTTGAAATCAATTTAAAGTTGACGCAAATTGACTGGCAATCGATAAACTAATTTGTATCTCAATGCCCAATTACGAATACCGATCGAACTCCTGCACAGCCATTTTCATTAACCCTTAAGCTTTAAACTGATACGCCGCGAGGCCAGTTTCGCTTTAATGTCATCGCGGGGCGGACCAATACTTTTTCGATCCGGCTTCATCGGGTGAATCAGATTCAGAGAATTATTAAGGTCGCCGCGAATAATGGATGTCCCGTTAATAAACGAAAGTCAAGAAGATTTATTGCATCGAGCATTTGAATACACGCTGCTAAATTACGTACCAAAGCCCCCTATGAAAGAACGAAAGTCTTAGCCCCAGCTTCGTATCAACCCCATCCTCGAAAGTCGTTCGATGACCAACTTTCGAGATTGTTCGAGCATGAGCGTGCACATTCATATGTCCGCCATTGGACAAACAAGACTCGCTGGTAATCGATAGGGCCCTGAAAGTTAAATAAACCTTAAAACTAATTTTGAAGATGCTTCAGTTTTGCTACTTTTATTTTAAAAATTGGAGGGTACTAATTATTACTTAATTTTAGTAACTAGTATCACTTTGTAAGTTTGCAACATTATCAATTTTCTTTGATAATGGTAAAAGTTTCACGAAAGGGGATGAAAAATATCGTTTCAATTACCGGTTGTAGAACGTCCGGTAAAGGGCGTTGACGAAATAAATCGTTTCGTTCGCAAAAAATATATCCGGATGGTTGAACTTTGTTAAAAACCGCCGCTGACCCGACGGTTTCATCGGGTACCGGACTTTATTTCAGCGCTGAACGTTGTTTCGCCGGGTTGCTTGCCGCTGTTCAAAGTCAACGCGGCGTGTTACAGCTTTGCCCGATTGCAACACGTGGAAACCGTGTTTTTCAGCCGCCAGTACGTGGCAGTAAGTTACGGATTATTTGTTCGAATCTCTCTTTTTCTCCTTCTTGTTTGCTTTGTATCGTTCGATCCGCGGCAAGGTGCGATTGTAACGTCGAATTCGCGCGCACTGCACGGAATGACAAGCGGAAATTTTTATCGGCTTCCGGATCGTTCGGTTGGCCAGTTTTTGTCCGACATCTATTGTGCTACGTGTCGATGATATTTTCGTTTAATACTTTATATCGTTCTGTAACAATCTTTGCTTATCTGATTCGTATCAGTTTCAATCCTTTCATTTTTGTCCTTACTAGTGGTCTTGTATTCCTTTTTCTTGATCAACTTTTCTAAACTTTTGCCTATTACCCTCTAGTTCTAATCTAGTTATGACGTAGTGGACCATATTATAACGAATAATGGCGGTGCGTTGGCAATGTAGCCATTGTTCCTAGGAAATCCTATGCGATTTCGTCTCTGTCCGTCCGTTTCGAGTACATGGACAAATCGTGTTTCTTTCGTCGAGCATCGGGTGAAATCATGCGAGAGAATAAACCCGGCAGAACGGACGGGTACGTTCGTTTGGTCCCGTTTCAACAAGCACGGTCCGCGACCGGAACCATTGAACTGAGCGTATTCGCTACGGAACAGGTTGTGCACGCTTGTTGTTTTCATGACTGACGGATGCGACGGTGAGTTAATCCTATGGCAAAATGCCTTCCACCATGAAACGGGATAAACGACCTTCGCGGAATAACGCCGGAACGGTTTGACGCTTGTCGATCGGTGAATTTTGCAAATCGGGGCCATGCATGCTGGTCTGCGTTCATTACGAACGTGAATCAATGAACGATACGACGGTTACGTTAATCATTTCATTGTGATAGGGTTTAACGATAATATGCTTTGTTTGGGGTAAAAGTGTCGTTGTCGACAAATTTTTGTAACTCGAAGCTTCAGAATTTGGAAATTTTCAATCTGTAATTAGTAAATTAAAAATTTTGCAGTAAGAAAATTTGGAATATTAAGTTATGACTAGTGAATTGAAAGTTTTGTAATTATTGTAGGAAATTTCTAGATTTTGCACGAGCATCCATAGTTTAATTATTTCGCTAACAGTATGAACTGTTTAAATCCCCGATAATTGTTATCGGCGAATAAAAGTCTGTCTCTGGTCATTCATTATCGAAAGGTTCGATCGTTTGAATAAACGAATGAGTGCTTTGGGCACATATTTTGTGGCGCATCGTGGGGGCTTCATTAATTTTTAATTGGCCACGACACGATCTGCATTTCATGAATTCGAAAAGCGTCCCGTTAATAGAATATCGTGATCTGATTTTCGTTGTCCGCGAAATTAGCAGTTCGCCCGACAATAATTCGATCGACCGATAGGAAACATCGTGATAAATTCTCTAATAATTGTATTTATCGATCGTCGAATCGGGGATGATTACAATTGAACACAGAATTCGATTATAATTTGTTCTGTATCGGCGAGATTACATATCCTTCTTTAATTACAAAATAATTTCTCGTACCCTTGCAAATTTCATTCAAAACTTATAGTAAAACTATAATTATTTAGAATACGATTTAGAATCCATACCTTGTCTATGTCGAAGCTTCTAAATTCTTTACTTGGAGCCAAAGGGTTAATGGTATTTAATATTTTCTCAGTACTCTCCCCTCAAAATATGAATGACTATCTCAGAATCATCCATTCTCTCCTCGACACATTTAAATTTCCTGTATCTCCGAGCACCATCGAAATCATCGATCCGTTTCAGGGCAGCCAAGTTCCCTTTCCTTTCAATTCCTTTTTTCCTCTCCTCCGAGCGAAGTATGTATTCTTCGACCGTCTCGCGGTATGAATCACCGCTTAAAGGGTCGCGTGCGTCAGCGTCGAAATCATTTTTCATGTCGTCGCTTGATTGATACAAACGCGATCTAACCCGTGGCGAAACCGGGGAAACGAGGCATCGTCGAAGGAAACCGCCAGGTGAATAAAAGGGTCAGGAAAAAAGAGGGATAAGGGGAGGGGGATTTAAAAAGAACGACGCTTGTCCAGCTGGTTTTTACGGTTCGTTCCTTTTTCCGCGAACTCGAACGGGAATCCCGAGAATGAAAACGTCACGGCCACGACACGGACGACAAGGTGTACCCAATTAAGACGGTGAATTCGTTCTCGATGCTAATCACCGTGGCCCCGTGTATATTTTAAGCGTTCATTAAACGCTTCATTGTACATACGCCACGGACCGTGGCTGGGACTTTTAAAGGGATTAGGAGATGTCAAAGTTGCAGGAGAGACTTCCGGTACCGGGGCGCGCTCGTTCGTTCCGCGTTCTGCTTCGACGAGAAACGCTTCGACCGTTTGGATCTGCCCTCCCTTTCCTCCATTTGTAATCATAAAACGATAATTAAAACTTGGGGTGATTCGGTTAATGATGGAACTGCGGAGAGTCTTTGGAGTGGTTAGGACGTTATTATTTAAGGACTTATGGTGTTGGTACCTTGAATTTCTTTGGAATTCCTAAGAATATTGCGTTTGAAAAATTTTTATAATTTTTCAAACTTTCACAGTGACAATTTCTCTGAATTAAGATAGGAAGTAATTAAGTATAATAATTCATTTATGACATTCTTGAGTTTTGGTGTCGACAATAGAATATTACATTTTCGACTTTAAAATCCTCTTACCTGTAAACTTTCTACACGACTGATTATTTCCTTGTCGATGCCCCGGCTCGTTCCAATCTTCCGCGATGGAAACTTCTCGCATGGATCCAGGAATTCGTTGCGAAATTTGCTGATCCGAAGCAGTTGAAATTGTGTGGATAACTAAGAAGAAGAAGTAGAAGAAGTAGGAAACTTTTCCACTTTGCTTGCTCGTTGCTGGGTGACTACATCAGTCCTGTACTTTTCTTTCTTTCCTTTTTACCCCGCCATTTTACATATGCTGTTCGTTAGACAAAAATTCTGACACACCAAAGCTTGTTAAAGGTCGCTCGATATTTGATCGAAATTTCACCTTTGCAATAAAACTGTAACATTTCTGAGCTTCTAAATTTTTTAAATTTTCTCAGGAATACTTTATTCAAAATTATCAAAATTGCAAAGGGTTAACATTCTCCCGACGCATCCAATTTCCAATTCGAGGAGCAAAATTATTTGACCACGTTTAATATTCGCGGTACAAAAAGGCAACCAGGGGCTCACCGTTTTCCCAGAAAATATTCGTGGTACGTGATCCACGATTTCGAGTGGACGAGCCGGGGTTTGATCGCGTGCCACCTAGCATTCCAGAACTCCTAAGACTTTTAAATCGAGAGTACGAAATGGCAGAGGGCCCCCGGCTTCAACTGCCTACCTTCGTATAAAATCATTTCCCCGCAATTTTCGTGGATTTATGGACAGTGGAGGGAGTACTTTTTCCTCGTACACTTTAAACAATTACGTTTCTTGCTCGAATTACGATTAATTGCTTTGATGTGGACCTGGTGGGTTACAGAAATTAATTTTTGTAAGTGGTACACAGAGCAATTTTTTTATTATGGGAGATTTTCAACTCTTATTCCATTAATGGGCGATATAAAGTTCCTTGCGTGTCTTTTTTATTCTATTTTTGTGATTTATGCAACAATCGGATAAATTTTCTCAATCCAATGGCAGGATTTCTTAAACGACATTTACATTTCTCATCTTTCACGGCGTCCTTAAAATGGCGCCATTATTTCCCCACCATTGCTTCGTGATACGAATCCCAGTACCTTCGTTCAATAATTTTGCTCGCCAGAAATTCTAATAGACAATATCTTCGATAGTTTCTATAAATTTACCGATCCAATGTACCCGAAGCAAAAATAAACAATTCGATGATATTCAATATTTTTCGTTCCATTCCAAACAATTCATCGCTGGTTTTGTACAATTAAAGTGCATCCTGAATAAATAAACTAACGAAGAACTATAGTGCGGTTGTATATATTTGGACGGGCCTCGAGAGTTTAATAACATTAAACACGTGTTTGTGTACAAATTAGTGGAACAAATGAATTCTGTAACAGTAACATGGCACACTGGCTCGAAATTGACGCCGCATACGCAAGCTAGCGACCAATGTGATACGAATAATCGAATCAAGCAATCGAGCGAGCAGCGAGTAAATTATGCAGACTACGCAAGGATCATGATTGACCAATTTGATTTCGCATTATGCTTCACGCGTATGAGTTTCTACACGATGTGCCCTTTAAGGCGGACCGAATCGATCCTTTTGATTAGCAGCCACGTTTCTGCAATGAAAATTACTTCGAAAATTACTACCTACTAAATAGGTATTTTTACAAAATATTTTTGTGTCAGTGATGTCTACAAAATAAATTAAAAATTAGAACCGACTGCCACCTCTAACTTCAATTTTCCACAAGATACAATTAACAGAAATTGAAATTAGCTTCTAGAAATGGCTAAAACCTCAAGCATAATAAATGTTCTTAATTCTGTTATTCAAACACGTGCGTATATTCTTTTTTTTTTTTTGCTGAATAAAATTCATCGTACAGTCTCCGTTTTCTGTATCCATGCGCAATTATTTACACGCGCGATGGTTTATGAAGAAGCTCCGGGGCTCGTGATGTATATTTAAAGAAGAAATCTCCTTAATACCGAGACAGCGAGCGTACACCTGTTCCAGGGAAATTTTACGAGTGCCAGGACAGGAATGGGAGGTAAATTCAGCCAAAGACAGACAAGATTTACGAGCCGTGATATGTAAACTGCAACCGTGACCGTGCATCTACCTGTCCGCGCGAGCTTTTCCGGTGCGAACGGCCGTTTTCCGAAATTTCGCTCAAAGCCAGGTGCTAACGCAGCTCGGCTGCATACATCTTTCACCGCAATGTTTCTGCGCGGTTCGTGACTGAATTAAATTCTTAGAATTCTGCTGGTTGGAAAAACTTTGATGTCTCGAAAAAAGAAAAAGCGGCCTACTTGAATCTAATTTTTTTTTTTTTCATAATTAAAGGGTTTTAGTCAGAAGGTTTTCATTTTTTGGGGCTTGGAATAATTTATTTCACTAAGTTAATAACTTAGTGTCACTTAGAGCTAAATATTTATTGCTGAACGTAAAATAAATAATTATTAATCCTAAAGACAATGTAACTTTCGGCCATTGCTTCGTAATTAGAAGTGGGTTGGGGTAGGTAAATCGTAATTAGTTGTGAGTCGAGATCAGTACTTTAATTTTATCATATTCATTGTTGAAGATTAAAATTTTTATATCGTGGTCCCCAGCTTAAAATAATTATTGTACCTGGTAGGTTAAGCTTCTTTATCTTAATTTCGACGAATTCGTCAAACGAAAACGCGAAAATACGAATTAACAGAAAAAATCAACGGTAATCTGCAAACATTTGAATAAGTTTCTGTAACGTTCGCTGGAAAGTTTGACCGGAAGCGGGATCTTTATTCATAAACGAAATCTCTTAAAACGTATTCAAAAACTAAGCGCTCGGACAAAGTGAAATATTTTAGCATGCTTTTGCATGTAAAACTTTTAACCTGACCGCGGACAGAGAGTAGCGTGAAGTTTCTCTCTGCCGTTGGAAATTAAACAGAATTTCGTAAAAAGAAGGTGTCGGTGCAAAACGACGCTTCTGTTCCCGCGGTGACATTAATTGACCACGTTTTACCTTCAACATTTCTCGACTGTCAGCCAACCCGAAATGATGTATGGTAACCGAGTTAACGTGTGTGCTGAATGATTCAGCGTGCTTTATTACGAAGAAGAAAAAAAAAGGCGAGCCGAAATTTCGTTATACGACCGGGGGAAAGGATCCGTGAAACTTTTTAACCAGTCGATCTGTCGCGGATACGTGTTTCGTTTGCATAACACGTCAGACCGAGAATGCTTTAGAATCGATCGTGAAACATGTGTTTGAATCATAAATCGGATCTCTCCTGGACAGAATTCGATCCATCCGCGAATAATTTTTGAATAAATATCCGGGATAAAATAGGAGTTCGATCATAATTTCGAATAAAGCTATTCGTCCCTTGGGATTTTAAAATTATTCCATGTTTGCAAATAATATTTCATTTTGCTCCATACTCTTCTAATAATAGCAAGTTGAAATTTTGGAAATTTTTATTATTATCTTTCATGTTCTTGGGGGTTGAGGTGAAATAACTTTGTTGGACAGTTCCAGGATGAAAAATGCAACGACGTCATGTAGGACACTAAGAATTTAAGTTTAAAGCTTACATCAGGTTTAATCTACATTTTTAATTCGCATTTTTTTCACCGAAGAAGCAATCCTACGGTGGTCACGGTTGTCTAGCACGACGGGAAACAACGTTCCCTCCCCCTGCTCATTTGTTGCGCGGTTCAGCTTGCATTTTTTATCGTTGCAACCGGACATGGTTTCATTAGGACACGAACGGCATGCGTTGAATCGCGATGTAACGAATCAAAAGTGTTCCCAGCTACGTGAAATATTTATTCGATTATAAATTATTTGAAAACTTAAACCCTTAAAATTCCCAAATTTGAAATTTATTCGAGACTTAACCCCTTCGAAGCTAAATATTTATTATGTTAAGGGCTTAATTCCATCGTCCCTTATCAAGAATAACATGGTAGCTTGGTGTTCAAGGAACGGACTTTCAGTTTGCAAATCACTTTTTATTCCTCGGTGAATCTTTTAAACGTTGAACTTTTTTAGGTGCTTACATCGTCGAAGTTTCCCAAAGAAAATCTTATCCCGTTCCTTTTTTCTTTTTCACGCCGTGGCATCGAAGGGAACCGGATAACTTTGGTTCTTTTGTCACGGATATAATCCCAGGGCAACTTTACACCCCGGTATCAGTGTATTCCTAACGCGGCGCTGGATTATCCACGCTGCTTCAAAGGCTGGACAGTTAACCCTTCGTCTATTCTCCTTTTTATATCCTTTTTCGAACCGTGTACTCCCCGGGCCACGTTTCTCTTTTGCATTTACCTGATTATCCCCGCACTCTTTTGTGCACTTCGAGACGGTAAACTCCGTGGAAACTGCATCCACCTCCGCCGTTTCCCAGAACCGTGTACTGTAAAATGTTTATTCGAATTCCTTCAAAATTTAACCCTGAGCAAAGTTTGCGAATTTCTATTTAGCACGGTTTATTAAAAAGTTACAATCGCGTTCGTTCCTTATAAATTTGGAAATTTCAAAGTTTCCATTGAGAAGTGTGCTTCTACCTTAAAAAATAAATATGGTAGTTTATAGAAAAGGGAATGAAAGGGTCTTAATAAATTTTGTAATATAAAATAAGAAGCCTGGAACGAGTCACTTCGCCCCCTCGGTATCCCCAGCGTTGATTAACCGTTCGTCGAAAAATCGTTGAAGCACCCAGCGCCCAAAAATCTCTTCCTGAGTACACAAGCAGCCAACTGGTACCAATAAAGCGAAACCGAGATCTCGAAGTTAAATACGTTCGAAAACCAGATCGAATAATTTCCCCTGACGAGTTCGCGTCGCCCCCCTTCGAAAAAATGTTCCCTGCTGTATTTAATAGTCGAAGATGATACTCGTTGATGCATCCAGTGGGCACTATCGACCATATGGAAGGACGGTGCTCGACTCTTTCTGGACATCTGTGTTGACGCAACAATGGTCGGATCCAGTGGGCCACGAGCTTCGGTACCCTCGTGTACTTGACTTTTCTTTCTTTTCAGTGACACAGTTACCGTCCCTTTCATCGTGTTCATCTCCCCCTCCTCCCCGTATCTGGTCGGTTCATTGAGTTAAATCGACGTCCTCCGGTACGTAAGTTCCATTTCGAGCGAATGAATGGTTAATTCGAGCGTCGTTCGGCTCGTACGAGCGTGATCCATGAATTAATTCAATTTCGTGCTAATTAACGGGGGACCACTCTTTGATCCTGCTCGGTCTGAATACCATTCCACGGACACCGTTGACCGTGCTTCTTCTTCTTCTCTTGTTCGTTCCTTTTTTCGAGTCTTCTTTCTTCCCTTCGTACCGTTTTCTGACTTACATAGCCAGGCAATGGCCGATTCGATCGATCCTCCCCACGTAGGAGGAGTATACCACTACGGCTCTCTCAAAAGTCGTTCCAGGGATTTTCGAGGACCTCTGGGAAACGGAAGAACCGCCGTGCAAACGTCTAATGGCATTACCGTCGGTTCGTTATCGTTGAAACGCAGCTATGCACAGAGATCCGACTCTGGTAACTGGCTCTGCTTGCCGAAATTCCTCGACCCTTCGTCAAGCAGTTCTTCTGCCCTCCCTACACCCCCCCTCCCTGTTCTTCAATGTTAGCATTTTCACCATGAATAATGTTCGATGCCTTTCGATCTTCTATTCTCTGCAGACTCAGATTCGTTCACCTTTCGAACGTCTGTGGTTACTTTTGTTACCGATTTTACTGCTTTTAGTTTTATTTTACACTTGCAAAGTTTTTGAAGTATAATACAACCTGCGTGATTATTTTTATTACCTTTGATTGTCATAGATTGATTATTGAAAGTTTGACTACGAATTTTTTGAAGATTACAAGAAAAGTATAATGATACAGCGAATAACGTATCAAAAGGGTCGTTGAAATGCTGTTTGCGATTGCACCACCCCTCGTATTTCCCTGAAATTTTACTAATCCTTCATCTTCATACATTATTCGTTTTTCGTCCCCCCAGCTGGGGTTCATTTCAACTCCATATATCACGAAATCACTGTGTTGGAACCGAGTGATTTGCTAGATTAGGGGAACGCCAGGGACTTAGGGGTAGTAGGTACTTGACAGGTACAACGCAGTTCATGATCGTATTTCGAGTATGTCTGTCCTGTTTTACCAGACAATTTGTGTTCATGTTCACTGTTAGTGAATTTTTAGAATTTTGCATTACATTATTAAAAACTGATTTGTGCAACATTATTGTTCGAGCATAAACTAACTAAATTATATAAAATTCTTGAAGAATTTTAATCTTGATTTTAGTTCATTTTTGTTATTTAGCGTATGTTTGCAATAAATTAATACCTCTGGCAAGAAATTTCCATCCGAGGAAACGAGTACAGAGAGCAACTATTACGTTGCTATTCAATTTTCACTTGCGGCAATACCCTGTAAACGATAAAGGCACTCTTAACTCTAAACAGGACTGCGTTTAGTATTACAATCTCGAGAATCAGACGGGTTAATTCAAGCCGGGCGACAATTATTGCCCCTCTCGGTACGAGACTCCATTAAAGCTAGCGTGTGCAACCCAGGTAGAGAATATCGATGTTGCAGTGCACGCGGTGCGTTAAATCCGCCTTAAGGAGGCGGCAATAAAGGAAGGGACCCTCGATAGAATTTATTACGAAACCCGGATACAGACGGTCAGAAAATTCCCTTTTCCACCCGGGTGTCTACCCTCCCGGTTACGATTCTAACCCTCTCCCTCCAGTGGTTGATTACGAATTCTGCCCGAAGTTATTCGCAAAGCTTGTTGCAGTTTCCAGTTTCGACTGAAGCGTGTGCGCGCGCGCGTGTATGCGACTGTGTGTACAGGAAATACTCAAAAGATACTTTGCTACAGTTTACGTTTGTTCATCTGCTGCTGTGCTGTTAATTTATGCAGTTTGCTCTGACACAGATGCACCCTATGAACTTACAGGACACTTGTGGGTTCTGTTCCTACAGTTCCAGGCAACTTTGACTTAGGGGAAGAATCAGAGAGATTCTCAAATATTTTCGGAAATTTCTGGAAACTTTTGTGGGCCGTGTTGCCAGAAGCAGCGAAACTTTCACAGTCCTATTTTATCTGGACTAAGTATTCCTTGGTGAACTCGATTCTGGGATAGTTTAAAAATTTGATTATCTGCTATTATCTAGATTTCTGGCATCAGGTTGGTGTCAGGGATTTGCTCCATTATTCGAACCATTAACGAGATATTTTATTATTTGTTAAATCTTCGAAATTAATTCAGAAGAATCATTCGTAATAAAAATAGGGGAGCGACTCTCGAAACGATCCTCGTAAACTTAGATCCTCTTACATTTTAGAGTTCCGATCAGGTTCCGAGGGCGGAAATGATCGACAAAAATGTCCGTAAATCGAACGCCACTGGCTTCAGGTCGTTCCCTCAGGAGAACAGGAATTAAGATAAGCCGAATCTGATTTTCTCGTCGTGACGGTACCCCTCACCATAATCTTTTTCCTTCGCCGCCTCGGCGAAAGAGTTGTCGTTCGGGGGGGGGTCTGGCCGAGAAGAGATACGAGCATCGAAGGCTTTCGTTGGCTGGCATTTTTCTCGTATTTCCAATTCCATCTTTTTCGCCAGGTGATGCATCGATACACAAACACCGGATAGAAACACGGTTCACGTGTCCTCCTTTTCACCGGGAGTTTTATTCCCTTGACATCCTGGCCGACAACAGATCTTCCTTGTCGAGCTTGAGAATCGAATTACACGGGAGAGGAAAGAGAGAGAGGGGAAAAAAAAAATATCGAACCTGCCAGAGATTTTTCCCGTCGAAAAACGAAACTCTTTTGTATTCCGACTCGCGTATTCTTTCATCCTTTCGTTGCATTTCGTAATACGCGCGTTTTGTATTAGAATAGAGCCGCTTTCTCATTGTCACGATATGTAAACGTCTTCGACGTTCGGGCGCCATTGAATTCCTCGAAATCGTGTTTGACCTATAATCTCCTCGATTCGAAGGAATTTCTCTTGGCAGCACTCTTTTTTCTTATTTCTTTGATAGAACTCCAGGTAACGTTTACAAAACGCCGATTTTTAACTTGGAGTATCTGTTACATTATAATTCCTTAATTTCACATATTTCCAATTTGTACTAATTAAATGGCCCGTAAATCGGCAAGGAAATTAAACGAAGTCACTCTTAATCCTTTCACGTAAGAACTGGATTGAAATTTTTTCCTATCGAATTCATTCGATCGGCGCATGGAAGCAGAAAGCATGGAATCCGTTGAAAGGATAAAAAGAGGGAAATGGAAAATTGAAAATGGCCAGGACTATTTTTCATTTCTTGCAAAGTCAGGACTCGCGAGTTTGCAACATTTTAACCGAGGAAACGAAATGAATAAAAAAAAAAAAGGAAAAACAGAAAGGGAGGAAAGAGAGTGATCGACGGGGGAAGCTTTTCGTTTCGGAGGATGTTTCATTCGGACTTGACGGATAAAACTGTCGCCGTCTGACAGACAAAACGAAACACGTACCGGGCGTTTGGTATCCAAGGGGGATATATGTTTCACCAAGACTCACCATGACTTTTTACCTTACCCACAAAGTATTGCTTGTCTTTACAATTCGACTGCATCGATACCATTTTGTACCCCCATCAAACTTTCAGACATTTTCTAGCCCAATAACGACGTTTATTTTTTAATAAACGGGTTACCAATTTTTCGTCACCTTACAAGTATCCCAGCTTCTTTATTTATTTTTTAATACAATATTTTAATACTCTGAACAACTTTGAATGATTTTGATACATTAAAAGTATTAATTAAGGAACACCCTCGAGAAACACTTCATTCGCTCGATAAACGGAAGAGACACTTATTCCCCGGAAGTGTTCCTCGAAAGTGGCCCGGTTCTCAAAGGGTTGATTTTAAGATGATTGTAGCTCGAAGGAAAACATGTCAGAAAATGAATTACGAAGCCTTTTAACCTGGGTACTTTAGATAATGAAAAATCGTAAGATCTTTCCATTACTCATTCTATTACCCTGGTGCGTACCATTTTTTTCCTCAATTTCTCCGAGAAATTTAGACACCATTTATAAACTATATCTCTAGTCTCGATATCTTTTGTTCCTGTAATACAGTCCCTGAAAACGTATGAAAATTTTATTTATTACGTCATAAATTTTGCTGTCATCAAAGCAAAGGGTGCAAACACAAGATACTAACACATAGTTGTGTATATGAGAAATACCGAAAATTTACAGTGGTCCTCGATGGCCAGGGACGGTGAAAAGAAGAATCGGACAAAGTCTTCCTTTTCTCAGGGAGCCACCAAGGTTCCTTTGTTTCCAGAGAGAAAAGAAGGCGAGAGAAATAGGGGGCAATTTATTAATTGAATTTATAATGGCAGTAAATGAATTACCAGGGCGTAGAATGGGATAATTTCTGTTATGCAAAGCCTGGTTGTTCGCGTACACCGACGCTGGATATAAACGTTGGTAGGCAAATAGCGGCCTCGTCCGACACAATGCGCGCGAGAACCGCTTTGCCGAGTGAACGTATCATGCGTTACAGCCCAATATATTCGCGAATCAAAGACACGTGTCCCGTCGCAATGTAGCCCGCTATAAATTTCGCCGCGGCTCGTTGCTTTCCTCGGAATTTCCCCGGGAAAAGGAAAATGCCCCCGCGCGGAAGAGAGGAGACGTAACGAGCTGGAGCGGATTAAATGAAACGCTGGGTAGGGGGGCCCAATGATAAAGGTGGCGAGCGTGCCTCGAAGCCGGAAACGGCAAAAGTTAACCACGTCTTAGGCGAAATTGAAAAGAACGTTGCGCGCATATTCAATTTCTGGACGGTTTCACGGGCCTGATGTATACAGGCATTATCTTCCCCGCGAACAACCACCATTGAAACTTACAGGCCCCTGAGATGCGGAAAGAAACCGAGTCTGTTTTCCTTTTAATCCCTTGCCTCATGATTTTTTATTTTTGTGGACGAAATTTTGTTTTGGAGAACGTTGTACTTGGTCAGTTTGAAAATATTATCTTATTCTTTCGATCATGTAGATCAACGAATATTTCGCTGGTTTTTGAAAAGGCAATTCGTAGCAGGGAACGCAGTCAATTAGATCTCGAACGAATTGCAATCAAACAACTCTGGAAACTGTGTGCGAGCAACCGAAAGCCACAGAAACGGCTCTGTAGTTACATTTCGAATGCGCGATAAACACGAGGAACAACCACATCAGAAGCAGCGCAAAGTATCCGCATTTCATTAACAGGAAGCTAGGAGAGTAGCCTGCAGATACGAGTTCTATTACACGAATTCATTTTATTTAAAGTTTTAGGATGATCGTTTCGTTGAAATGATACATTTTCATTCGAAGGTGTATCCATTAGTCAAAATGCGGTTTCTTATACAGTATAAGAAATTTTAAGGTTTTTTAATTGGTTTTGGATTTTCGAATTTTCAACTTGGATAACTTTCAATTTGAATAATTTTGAACTCGAATAACTTAGAATTCGGACACCAAACACAGAAAGCTTCGAATTTCGATAATCGCCAATCTAACCGAATTATTCGAATTCCATCGGAAATTCTGCCGACACGCTGATATTCTACCACTCAAATAACCAATAACTCAAAATTTGCATTGCAACCCCGGTAGCTACGCGACCAATCAAATAATCAAATCATATTCGAGTCTAATCGCAACGTATTTAGATCCTATCTCCACGCATCACGCTCCTGTTCAAAACGGTGAAATGCAGTTTAATATTTTACCTGATAACAGCCACCGGAGGCAGCTACCTAATAGCTGCGCTTAATCGCGTTATCAACAAGCCGTTCGCGTGAAATCTGTCGTCGACGCGTCGAACCCGATAAAACCTCGCCGCAACTTTCTTATCATTTTGCAATCATATTTCTATATTATTCCATCTTATCCCCGGAATTAAATTGATTCTTAATCGCTGGTCAAAACTTCTCTCTTAACGAAGGTACTAATTCGCCTCAATTATTTAACAATCTTGATCTATCACGTGTGCTAGGCGGAACACGCGAATCGTCAACGAAGATGTTATTTTTTAATGCACATTATACGATTTTATAACCAGATACACGCGAACGAACGAAAGGGGTGGCTTTTATAATTCTGTGTCTATTATAAATTATAATTATTAAATAAATATTTTTTGAAGATTTCTTTGGATTTGTGATTTTTGTCAGGGATGAATGCTTCGAAACGTGTCACTCTTAGAATATTTCACATTAGGCCCCGTTACGAGACGATTTTATAACCGGACACCGGCGAGCGGCCATCGCGAATACGGATGCTCGTGTCGACGGCCGGGGCGTCGTTCAAAATAATTTCCCCCGCTGGATATGAAGTCCGCGAAATTATTGGCGCAAAACAAGCGGGCCGACAGTAAATATCGGGAATAACAGCGTGTACGTGCGTTCGATTTACGAGGAAATGGAATCGGGCTGGTTGTGTATCGTCGATGTTAAAAATTTCCATTTGTAACGAGCGAGGTATTTTTGTTCACTTCGTTAACTTTCCTCATGTTATTTCTTTTTTTTTCATCCTGTTTTTATCCTTTTTTTTTTGTTCCAATATGCCAACGGTTGCAAAACACGTAGTCGCGTTTTAAAATTGAGGTATTCGATTAAAAAGGGCAATACACACCGTAAACGGATAGGTCGGAGTCCATTTTATTAATCCTTGTAATGGCAGGATATTAAAGTGCTGTGTTCAGATCAGATTCTTCATTTGTGTTTCATTTTTATTCATTATTCAGGGTTACCCCTTGCCATCAGACAAAGTTATATATTTGTTATCGCAATTTTAAAACTAACGATAGTTTTATCTGTCAAAAGATGGTACCTTGGATGTCTAAATCGACTCGGAACATAGACGTTAAAAGGGTTAAAATGTCGCGTCGAACTATGCCGTGTATTCGAGCGTTGGTAACGTCGTTAGGTTACGAAATCGTTCAATCTTCTATATCTAATTCCTGGCATAAGTTCGGGTATTCGGCGCATAATCTGATGGTAGCGGCACTGGTAATTCCGTAGAGTGGCTGGGATGCCTGCGGAAGCGGGTAACCGATCGTTGTCCCGATCGATCGTGATGGAACCGGCGAATTTCGTGGCACGGGTGTAAGCCCCATTTCTAAGGCCCTGTGTCCCTGATAGAATTTCGCCCCCTATCCCGGTAACTTCAACCCCCTCCCCCGGTTTCCACAATCTTGCGCAAACAAGCTTTCGAAATTATTAATCGTGTCGCGCGAATAGTTTGATTATGTGCGATTCGGTGGGACGAAGGGAAAATGATATAAAACGAGCAGATCGGGGGACCCGATAAACTTCGAAGAGACGAGCTGTGAATACAGAGTGTCTGATAAGGACGGGTCTGAGAAATTAATGTATTTTAAAGAGGAATGATTAATGGCTGAGAGGACGTGAAGGGTATTGGAAGAGGAATTAATTGAGAATCAAGCTTGGTCGGTACAAGTGGAATAAGCGACAGGGAAGATCTGGTTACAAATTTTAATCTAAACAGAAAAATATTTCCGCATCAGTCACGTTGCAAAACGCGTGGAAAAAATCGTAGAATATATTTTTATTCTGCTGTATCCGTCATCCGCGATTCCACGAGAGAATTTACAAACTGTGAACGGAGTGGCTGCTGATCTTAAGAAGGAAATCATGTTGAAACGAAGATCCAGAGAGGTAAAATCGTCGGGAACAGGGATCGTCTTTTATTCGAAGGATTTAACCGGTGACCGATGAAAGATGCGAAAGTCTCGTCTGCTTGGAATATCCTTTGCGTACACCGTACGGTTCGCGAGATTTCTCCAAGAAGATTAGACGGTGTTCTTTTTTTCTCTTCTCTTTTTTTGGGGGGGGAGGTTCATTTCTGCTTCGACATTCGTTCATATGTTGCCAACGTGTAACAAGAGACAAAGTGCACATTCTGCATTCTCTGTGATTATACCTTCCGGCTGCACGAATGCCACGCGAAAGAGGTCACTTCAGGGTTCGATGACCATGCTTTCATTGCCCACTATGCGATCCTGCTTATTTATCATACCCTTTCGTTCTTCTGTGATGCTCCGGAAATATTCCTACGGGACGTAAAAGTTTGGTATAGTAATTTTGGAACAGTAATTTTTGACAAAAGATACTTAAAACATAATTAAATAAATAATTTCCACGATCAAACATCAGTCGAATTCGGACGAGCGATAATACCGTTCGTATCGTGCGCATGAATCAAATTAACAAATAGCCCTGTTACCCAATGTAGAAGATGGTATTAATAATTAGATCGAACACGGGCCAGCCGTCTGGAGGGTATCAATTTTCCAAAGAAAAGGGTCGTGGGATGAAGAGGAGCGGGCGGGCGGGGGGGGGGGGAGCAAGGGCAACCGGTATAATTGAGATATACTGTGTACACAAGCACCAATCACCAGCAGAGGAGGGTAGTCTCTCGTAGGCTAATAAATCGTGCATAATTCAAGCCCCTTACGTAGCCCCGCAATGCGCCGATACTTTTGAATAATGCAACCTGCACCGTACAGGGGTGGTCGTGCATTGTAGCATGCGCTTAAATACCCCCTCCCCCCTCTCGGGTTTGTATTTCTGACGATGGCCGGCCGCGTTCCTCGAACGGTTAGAATCGATTCGTCGCGCTTTACGACGATTCATCCCGTTTCGGGGCCCGAAGTCGAACCATTTCGAGCACCGGAACCGATACGAGCGAATCGTGAGAACGTTCCGCCTGTAAAACCCATCCCCCCTCGAGATCTTTCGCGCTCGAGATTATCCCCGAAGCTCTTCATCCCTTATAACCGCGTGTCTCGCGATAGCACGCTCGCGGTTCGGAATTTTCAACCCTTTGGATGCCGCGCGACGCGGCCGCGGCTTCCCTCTAAGTCATCTTTCGGGACGGAACGACGTTATACCGGCTTCCCTCCGGTTGACGCTTTTTCAACCCCCCCCCCCCCCTCGGAAACTGGGTCACCCGTGACCCGGAGAACGTACACCCGCGCTGAAATATTTCTCAGGACCTTTTTGCGGCAGACAAAAGAATATTTAAAGGGGCGGTTCGAGGCTCGAAACACTTTGATTGCTGGCTTTTTTTCTGCGATACGTTTCGAAACGTGGAGATTACAGTAAAATAAAATAGGAACTGTGTCCGGTGGATTTTATTTAGGAATTCACTAGATTCTCAAGGGTTTGATATGTAAGCAATTTAATGCGGATACATTCGGGGATTAAAATCGAAGGATCGTTCAGAACCTTTAGGCGAGAGTAACGGATGGCAGAGAAAGGGGGTTGAAAGTACGGGATGGTATTAATCTCGCCTCCAATGAAGTGTTCACGGTAAAGCGAAGTTTTATGGGAGTAGTCGGTAGATCAATTTCCGGTGGGATGTGCGCACCGCATGCAAATAACCGGAGAACTCTGCGGTCAGCGGGATTCCAAGTTTATCCGTACACAGGGACCAACTTCGATTCCTTATCATAAGCGTCTTGAAAAGTTTCCTGGACGGGGGTATCTTGCCACCGAGTGTCACCTTTTGACATTAAATTCTGCGAAACTTTTTAACAGGGTACCGTATTTTCTACCCTTTTCCCACGGCCTGCCAACAAACGGGTGGAAAGTAAATTTCGTTCAGGTGACTTGATGGACAGGGGGGCCAATCGAAGTTTGCCCAAATCTCTGTTTGATAGGAAACTGTACACTCTAATTAACACTTTGATGGTCTTGTATCCTATCAAAGAGGTGGCTTTTATAATTTTGTATTTTATTCTGTTTGAAAATTATAATTAGTAGGCAATTATTAAATTATTAAACATTTTTACACAAAGATTTCTTTGGATTTGTGATTTTTGTCAGGGAAGTTAGTCCTTTGAAACGTGTAGCTATTAGAATATTTTAAATTATTCCGGATAGATGTTGTCCGTTTTTCACAGTCAAATGAAGGTAGAAATTAAATTCATCGCACAGAAACATCGACATTTAGTATGTAAGAGAGAGAAAGGATCGTGTATTCTGGTTCCATGAAACCCATATTTGTACTCGCGTTTATTGTTACGGATAACATCCGCATAGAGATATCCGAGGTGTGGGAACATCGATTCGCAAATAATGGATGCCGCTCCCAGCCGGAAGCCGCAGTAAATTCAAATATCGGCATCGTACGCGAGAGACTGATCTACAAATTTTTATCACCGACCAAATTGTTCTGGAGTATCTCGTTTGTTGCCTTTATCGCTCATTTCTTGTTGACAATGTTCATAAAAGATCCCCTCTACACCTAACTTAACATTTTATCTAATCTTTCGTAAAATGAAAAGAAAAACAAATTATTCCAATTATAAAATAATGTAACCCTAATCTAATTACGAAATAGCCAAATCCTGTTCCAATAGGAAAATTAATAATTGCAAAACTTCTTTCCCAGAGATATTAATTTTCAATACACTTCATTATCTTCGACCAGTTATTAGTCACAGGACAAAATAATTTCCCCAGGATAAAGAAAAGCGTATCCAATCCTCTGGGACGAATCGAATCGTAATCGCAAGACGAACGAGGATCGTATCGTTTCAAGAACCGATTTGATGGACAAGGGTAACCCGGCGATCGTCGAAGTGGGCCATACTCGCGGCGCAAGGGGTTGGGGGGTGGGGGGGGTTGGAAACGTGCGAGCGGATCCTCGCGAGGGATTCACGGTAGCTGGCGCGTATCCGCGGACACATACATACATAAATGCATTATTCAGGCAGCCGGCACAGGAGGCTAGCTTGCCACTATGTGGCTGCTGCATTTGCGTTACTTCCACAAGATTAAACTTGCATGCGACACGAGGCTATGAAGCATAGTCGCAGACGGCACGCTCGACATGCGACTTGCTCTCGGACAAAGCCAACACCGGTTCCCTGCCAGCGACACTGTGTCCCCGTCCTTTCTCTTGTCCTTCGAATTCTCACTTTTTTCATCCCCTCCTACCGTCCTTCACCCCTTACTTCATGGACAAATTTTGATTTTATTACACGCGACCCTCTATCGGAGCAATTTGTTCCAGATTCATGATGCGTGACAGGGTGTCTTTGAGTGCTGTGCTCAGGGTGAAGGTGTTAGTACTTTTCATTTTGAGGGTTTAGGGTTCGGTTATTTGGATTATTTTGTACATTATGTGAAACTGCTTTAAAGGGTTTACACCTCGAACACAAGAACATACTGTTTCTCAAATATATACTTGTCGACGATTGATGACGTTGACCGATGCTTGACTAATTGTCAAAAAGAACGAGCCGGTACGTTTCGAGCAGACAACACACAACAAAATTAGGGACCATAAATCAGACGGCAAAGGGATGAGTTTCGTAGCTCAAGATTACTGTCCAAGGATCATTTATTTCCAGTGTCCAGACGCGGCGACATTAAACTTTCACGAAGCGACCGGCATTTTCTTCGACGAAATTTTATCCTGTAAACTTCGGTACATCGTTTCGCTGACCCGCTTTTTCAACACCTGTGAATTTAGCCATCCTAATGGGAACTTTCGGGACAACGTTTCTCTGTTTATGAAATAATTATTAGACTTGTCTTTCTCTTCGAGAAATATCCTCCCGAAACTGACAGGAGACTCTTCATAATATCAAGATCCATGTTTAGAACCGTGATATTTTTTGCCGAGATTTTCCCCCGAACAGTTTGCACCCTCTTGGACCCTGCCATCCGAGGATGATGGACGAGCTCGAATCTGTATCTTATCGTTCCTTTGACCCGAATTCTTCACATTTTTATTGCCTTTTCCAGCCCGAAACCAACCATATTTTTCAAACAAAAATAATCATTCGCAGAACGTATTCGACAAATTGAACTCGTGACTGAAATTAAATCGGGTTTCGATAAGAAGAGGGAAATTCGAGAATCGCGGTTCTTGTTTCTCGTGGAAAAGCCGGTTCGATTTAAAAAATTCACGTGACAGGTGTTGAAAGAGTGTATCCCGGCTTTGAAAAGGACACTTTTCGACGTTGACGAGGAACGATGAAGCCAGAATCCGAATGATTTATCGCCGTCGGATAAACACGACAGGATCGTTTTATCCGTCTACATAAATTGTTCATCGCAGGCACACCGGCCGGAAGTTTTTTAATCTCGAAATCTGTTTGGCGCGTTTCAAAGAAAAAGTTGAGTTTAATTAATGAAATAAGCCCCGGAGGTTTTTATACTCGATGGAAAGAGAGAGTGGGGGGGGGGGAGAAAAGGCGGAGTTTCGCAATTAATGTTATTACAGGATACCTTAAGTGCAGAGTAAGACTTTATAATTTGTTGGATGTCTTTTATTAAGTCTTTGATGGAACTTTCGTTCCATTCGTTAAACGTGTTTAGTTAACGAAGAAACAAGAAGCATTTTTTCCAGCTCCTTACAATTCTAATTTTCGTTCAAAGGAAATTAAATGGAGCAAAACAATTTCGTTGAGGAATTATGGACAAAGGGAAGATCGTATTTTCAAATAATAAACAATTTATTCGTTCTTTTTAATTCAACCAAAATTCCAAATTTATCTCAGCCGTCAGACGTACGGAATGAAAAAATATTAACATCCGCTGTTTATTCGCGTACAGGGTCCAATTACAGCATTTCATCAACGCGACCGCAATTTCATTTACACCGACTCGAAAACCAACAGGAGTGCCTATATAATGGCTACTCGGTTACTTTGTGTACTATCTCGTGTAACAATCGAATGACGTTGTCGAAAAGAAATAGGCAGAATAAAGAAACACTCCCCATAGCGCGACAACTCGAATTGAATAACGCAACTTCGATGAACTTCATCCGACGAAACTTCTTCGTTCGTCCCTTCCCGTAGCTACCTACATTTTAAGGGAGGGAGGGGTGAATCATCCAGGGTGCTCGTCTCCTCTCCCCCTCGTAAGCCTTATATTGCCGCAGAGTAACTCGATAACTCGATAACCCTTGCCTTGGCCGCGGGTAAGTTTAAGAGGTTGCTTAAAATTCCGAGCTGTTAAGATTCGGCGAGATTCTAGCCACCAAATCGGTTGGTCGTTCCAGGAACGAAATAAAACGATCGTATAAACGGAGAAAGTGTTTCTGGCTTCGATTACGTCGGTTCCCGAAGATTTTTACCTTTGATTTTAGCTTTGGAGGTGCATTTGCTCTTCATACAGGCTGTTTCATAAGAAACAAGCAAATATTTTGTAAAAATTCCAAAAAGTCATTAAAGTTTACTTGTAATCTCCTTTATTTTGTTTGCAACAGCGAAATTCTGAATCAAAATTGCAAATGTAATTTACAAAGCAACACTGTGCGAATATTTGAATTTTATTCGCCTGTCTAGTATGCAGAGGGTAGATTGTTAATTCTAGAGTTTAGTCATTTATTTCCAAGATTTCGTGGAAAATCTGGGTCCGACCGAGCGATCCGTCAGTCGGACAACAGTTTCGCCAAAGTTCCAGGTCGGAATCGGGTCGAACGGAAGCTTTTAATTAAATCGACGGCACGATAGGCACGATCATGGCGTGGATCAGTCCAAAGCCACCGGAAATGCCGCCGCGTAATGTTGCCAAATTTCCGTTAATTGCGAATTCGCAAGCTGCCATCGGAGTCACGCGACACGTGCCAAAAATCCTTTCTGCTTCATATTTCTTCTTCTTTTTTTCTCTCTCTCTCTCTCTCTGTTCGTTTCTCTACCCCTTTCCGGTGCGTCGATCTATTGATTTTGGCACTTGACCGGTCGCCACGGCCAGCGCCGACAGCCGGCTCCAATAAAAATCCCTCCTCCTCACCCCTTTCCTTTCTTTTTTCGAGGCGCAATTATAAGCAGCCTCGAGGATGCACTTGTAGCGCGTGTTCTTTGCGCACGTGCCCGCTCCTCGAGAGTTCTGCAATTATTCCTGGGATCGTGATCGAGCCACCGTACTCCAGGATCGGCCCCTCCCCAGGATCATTTGCCATTCCCTTTAAAACAACGCGGGGAACGGGACGGTTGTTTATTCTGCCGGCAATTACCTTCTTTTCCTCTAAAATTATTTCCTTGCAAATTTTTCTAAACGAAATTTACATTAGTTAGGAAGGTGAAGAATTGTATCGAATTTAAAATACCTGAAGCATCTCAGATGGTAATCGTTTTTTGGAAATGGTCGAAAATTTTACGATCTCTGTAGAGAGCGGGATCCGTCATTCGACAATTCGAACTTAATTAACCGCCTGGTCCAAGCAGTATCTCCCTCGAATTTCAATCATCCTCCCTTATCCGCCATTGAAACCACGTGGAACTATTTCCGTCAGCCGGAATTTCTGTGCGCTATAATTCGATTCCATTGGTGCGCGGATATTAATTTTAGCAAAACTCCGACTGTCTCGAGCTAACCGTCCCATCGAATCGGATCATCTTCATTCAGTAACTTCGTTCCCGATATTAATTTCAATATTTAACTTCATCTTCGATCGTAACTTCCTGGCCGCTGTGCGAGTCAATGGATCATACGGTTCATTTCCGTATGCCTTTCAAATGAGGAAGGGAATTTTCGAAGTGATTAATGAGACTGTCGTTCGAGTTTCGTTCAAACAGAGCGAATTGTTTCTAATTGAATCGGGATGGCAGAAATCGCTTATTTCTAATTAAGAAATAAGAGAGATCGAATGCAAATTAGCTATAATAATATAAGGATTGGGTCGCAGTGGAAATTGCCATATATGGTCAGACACGTATAAAAAGTAATGAGATTTAGGTAGGTTTATCTTCACTGATCATTCGTCCGTTTCTTTATTGAGTTACGTGTTGATACAAGTTTGCATAAACACGCACGGTCAATATATCACCGAAGACGATTGTGTTCCGTGAGAAATTGTCAACAATGCGTAGAGGTGTCTCGTTGTCACACAAGAAGCTCCACCCAACGTATTTCACGAAAAAAAGGAAGAGAATGGTGAACCCTTTTTCCTGTGTCGTTTCCATTTACCCCCGGACTCTGTCATTTATCAACGGAGCCTTCCCTTGTATCGCGTGACTCGAAGACGAGTCGACACGCGATCGTCACGCTGTGTACGTCCCTGTGTGTGTACTGCGACGCACTCTAACGATCGTTAAAATTAATGACTCGCGAAGCTGAAGGGACACGGGTCCACGCGTCGCGACGTCACCAAAGGAACCGATGAAATACTCCAGACCCGGTCGAGGAGAACCAGCCAAAAGATCCGAGCTCGCTGCACCCCAACCGTGGGGTGTGGGGACACGTTGCCATAAGTCAGAATTGAACACTTCTAAAAAAGTTGTCATTTTTATTTGAAACTTTGTCATTTTGTTATTCGAATAAATTTTCAAATAGAAATAATACGTTATTAATTATATCTCAAATTTGTATTAGATTTTGCAATTCAGAGAATTTTCCCTTATCCTTAGGGGTGTTTTTATAACACGTATCTGAAACTGGAACTAGAACGATAATAATTGTAAACGCGAAACGACGAAACGTCAAAGTGTTAATCACCAAATATCCAACCCCTGTAAGTTAGCCTGAAGCAATCTTGTCCCGGCGCAGTCCATATATCTCACGGAAACGACTCTCGGAGAGGATGTCGCACGCTTCGCTACCGGTTTCCCAGTTTGTCGGTTATTTAGTCGTGCGTGACGGGCCCGTCCGAAATTTCATCGGTTATCCCGGGCACGAAGCATCGTACAATGGAACCGGGAACGGAAGGGTCAGCCCCCGTCGACCATTATTAGGAGTTAACAAAATGTGAATCGATCGGAGATTTATGAGTGCCGGCCGGGAGGATTCGAGACGCCTTTGCAAGTCCTTTCTGGATGGTTTGACCCGACAATGGGGAGGTGGAGTCGATTGTGGCAGCTCGAACGTTAAATCGGGTAACGTTAATCGATTTACGAGGATGACTTTTCGTCGTACGGGAAAAGGATACACGGGGAAACGATCCGGATGGACAAGGGGTTTTTTGTTCGATTCGATGTCGAGGAATGGCTGGATTTATTGGGGATGATTTCCAGTTGCCATGGGAACTTTAGACTGCCTTATGAAATCGTACACTTGTTAAATATTACTGTTTCTGTTCCAAAATAGTCATAATTTGTAATAATTAGGTTGACCCAAAAATTGAAAGACGTATCAAACCAAATGACAGACGTCATTGAACCTTGACTTTGATTGAAGGCTTTGCAATTTTGCCTTACATTTACCAATAATTCCCATTCAAATGTTCACTTGTTATTATTATTATGGAACGGAGGTATTAGGAGACTTCTATTATTTCTTTTTGAAATAATCATGCTATTTTCATTTTAAACCATTAAACCAAAAATTTGACCACTCTGGACTGAAAGTTTGTCCGAGATAACGATCTGAAAGTTCACTCGTTTGTACAGCTGGTCCAATGTTGGTCGATAATTAGTTTGAGGGGGGGCGAAAGTTTGATCTAGATGCGAAAAACAAGGCGGGCAGGGAACGAAAGTTTGTCCCAGCTCTTTCTCTAAATTATCGTCGGGACATATTATATTTTTCGTCATTCTGATTTTCAGGGAATCGAAACGAGTCCAGCCGGGACGCTGGGGGCTGATTCGGCGACGTCGATAACGGTGTCGATAAATATTTGGTGAGTGACAGTCCAGAACTAATTCTATTGCCGTGTAATTGATTAAGCTCGTTCATTAGCGTTATGATTACTAATTACTGCAACAGTGGAGCACATTCTACGCGGTAATAACTCGCGTCCAGCGCACGATACGCTCTTCAAATGTTATTTCCTTTTATTGGTAAATTATAATTTGACAATTTTTGTATAGAAATGCAAATTGCAAATTTAAACTGGTACCATGTAAAATTTTTGAAGGCAATAAGCAATGGCTTCGTATAGTGTAATTCCAGAAATACAGTTTCGATCTCTTTCCTTTTTTCAATCACGTCGCTAGAACAGTTAATATAATATATCAGGCAATAAATTCATATCAATGGCGAGCAATTTGTTCGCTTCAGAAGGAAATCATAATCCCCGTGACACGTTTTTCCGTTATACTTCGAACGATAACGACACACGCAGCAACGAAATTGTTCCGTCGATATTGTTTCCGGGTCCGTCGATTCGATGGAAAAGCGGTCGCAATTGTGGAAAAGGAACGGGGCGAAACATCTGGCGTCCGAGGAAATCTAATTTCTACGCTTTTTCGCCTAGCCGACGCGTTAATTCCTCCTTTTGTAATCCGATAAAAATCGAACGGCGCAAAAATTCGGGCCCCGTACGACCCCTAAACGCGATTTTTATCAGCGACAAACAGTTGTTCTCCTCCGACATTGTGCTTGAACTCCGGCGGATTCGCTCGCGACGATTCAAACATGCTGGAATTGATTTATTATTCAATAAAATCGTTGAATACGGCGACTGATTAAAGGCTGAGATTGCGCGATACCGAGATTTAAATAAATTTACGATCCTCGGCATTGACGTTCGAAAGAAACTTCAAAATTAAGTAATGTTAGTTAATAATTGCAATTTTTTAATATTTGCAGAGGTAAAGGGTTTATTTTTGAAATAATCTCGTGTTGTATTTCGAAGCGTACAAAATAAAAAACAGAGCTTTCGCGTATAAAAATGGAGAATCAAACGGCGACGAAGTTTTGTAACAATTCGATATTTCCCGGATGAAAATGCGCTCGTGACACCGCATATAAATAGAATTTTTCCGTTTTACCGTTAGTTTAGTTGATTGTCGACGCATGCCGGAATTTCATCGGTTGTAAATCAAAGGAAGAAACAGATTAACCGCATAACGGGGATCCTCTGGTCCGCGCTAATGAATTATCGGCCCTGTCGGAAAGTTTCATCGTTTTTCGTGCCGGTAATTACAGAGATAATAAAATGCATCTAGCTTAATCTCGGCGAGCGGGGCGATTTGTTTTAGTCCACTTTCCACGACGATTTTTCATCTTTCCTGACGGGCTACCGGTTGGCTCAACTAAGAACATTTTTCTTATTCGCGGCTTACAAAAATTCGGTAAATGACTGATCGGATTATTCCCATTCTTTATTGGAACTATAGATTAGATTTTCACCCTCAAATTCAATTAATTTCAACAAAACGTTGTATTTATCGCGGGGTTTTGGTAAATATATTTGGCAGGGGATATCGGGCGATCGCGATTCCAAACGTCCGAGGAATTTTTCAGCCGGTCCGTCGATCGATTGACTTCCCGCCCCTGGCCGAAATTTCGGGTGCTCGTCTTTGACGCTTCGGACACGGAATTTCGCTCGAAAACAGCATTCACCTCATAATGAAGCTGGTATAAAGTGCTTTCGCGCGAAACTTTGGATGGCTCGACGTTTCAGTGAGACGGGGAGGGGTAGGACGGTCCCTCTGGATGGGGATGTTTATCTCGTTCGCTCGTAAAGACGAGTTTATTCACCGATGTCTGGGAATTGACGTAAAATCTACGTTATAGTTGGCGACACAATTCTGCCACGGTTAGTGCCACGTCATATACGGTGTCCCCTTGAATTGCTCGTCCCCTCGGAATTAAACGACGTAAATTAAGTTTATGCACTAACGTTCATATTTTGGGGGGTTTATTAACGATATTAAATTCACAGCCAAACTTCACAATTAAATTTAAAAGAAGCTTGGTGTTATTTTTTATTACGAGATTATAATCTTGCAAAATAGTCGCAATGCACCCTTTGTCCCCTCTAATGGGGCATGATTCTTTAAGGGAAGTTTTCTTTCAAATATAATGTATAATTTTCTAGTAAATAATTTGAACAAAATTTCCAAGGGTTAATGCTGAAACAATTTCGTCACGGAATCGATTGAGGGGTGTATGGTTGGGTACACGGTGTGTACAACGTTATCTAGGGGGAAAAATATAGTAATGGGTCAGTAACGACAGGGTGATACGCTAATGGTTGGCGAAAACGCTTCCACGTGTCACGGTATCGTTACGACACCGGTTAAAAGCCATCGAAAGCGGGCTTCGGGTCGCTTAAGGATCCTCGAAGCACGTTGCAATTCAAATAACCTAGAACGAGGTAGGGGGGACGGTCGTGACACAGAGGGGGGGCGAGGCAGGACGAAGATATTCCTCTTTTCGTCTGGTTCCTCGCCTTCGGGAGGATGTCGAACCGTGTAAACATGCGATAACCTCGCTCGATACTTGTTTATGCATTGTTAAAATAATTGCCGGCTATTTTTGAGGGATTTTGAGGACACTCCGCGTCGTGCTTGGATACAGCTCGTTTGAACAGCTTTATGATGCGATTCGAGTGCTCTGGAGGACTTGGTTCTCGAAAATTGTGGATTAAAATGATTGAGATCGAGTAGCAAAGTGAAATTGAAACGAGGTAACGTTCGAAGGATCGATGGTAGCAATAATTTTGAATTTTTACAAATACTTTGTTAGCTTTGACAAAGACTAGTCGCTTCATTAAGGAATGATTAATTACCAAAATTGCAATTGGATATTGTGAACGTTAGTAGAATTCAGTACAAATATGGAATATAATAATCATAATTATAATTATTAATATTAATCGAGGATTATAATTACTGGGGTATTAATTTCCAAGTTATTTGACAACCGAAGGTATTCTTATTTTATATTTCAAACAAGAAGATGTTAAATGATTTAGGAGTCCGATTAATTAATTTTTCACACCAAAATTTTACAAAAATATTTGGACTAGCAACCCGAAACATCGCTCTCTCGTCACAAAACAAACGAAATAAAGGTAATTCCTCATTTTGGCGATTAAAGGCGGTAATGGGTGGTACATTTAATCCGGTACTCCCGTTTTATTCTCTGACCAGCCCCGGGGCCGTTTATTCCCAGGGATAAAGACATTCTGGACGGAACTGTTCGTCGAAACGCTTGGTAAATGACTTCCTTCGAGTGAAACTCACCCCTTATCATCGCGTGCTACACCAGCCACCGAGTCGGGCAGATTTTATATCAGAAAGTTTCCCGAGGAACGTGACGGTTCACCTGGAACCTGGTTGTAATCGAGAAATTCCTTCACCGTAACCGGTCAGTAATTGTATCTAACCGGTCCGGTGATAACGATTTCGGTCCCTGATACCGACACGGCCAATTTGGAAATATCAAATTTTGATTGGGCGCACCAAAGTTATCCCCGTAACAACTTTTTGATACGAGGGGTCGGAGGGGGGGTTTCGAAGCTGGATGCAGTTTCATTTGTTCAAATCCATTTTAATCTCGAAACTTTTCCAACGGCAACAGCCGGGTCCCGGCCATTTTTACGTACTCGGATGTTTTAATTAACAGTCGTATAAATTTGTAATAATAGAATGTTCCGAGGACGACAAAAAAAGAAATCGTCAACAAAAGTCGAACAATTTTTTAATAGACTAAACAATTGCCGCGGGAAATTGAAAATACTATGTATCTCCATTTTTTTTTAAATGTTTTATCGTTTTTCGCTGAAATCATGAATATTTGAACGATTTTTATGTGGAATCGACATCGACGGTTAATAGATTATTGAAGAAATAATAAAAATTCGTATTTCAGTTTTCATTTCTTTATTTTTCACAAGTACCTCTTCTTTTTCAATTCGGTGAAAAAAACTTGCAAAATATGCGAATATTTCCTGAATTCCTCGCAAAAATCTTCTTTCCCTCAAAACTCCAAACCCCAGAAATTTCAGAATCATAAAACACCCCTTTCGTGGCGGACGCTCCGTCGTCCAAGCCAAAAATTTACCGTTCCATTAACATCATTCTCCTCTCTGCATCGATGTTTGCATTTTCCGTGCAACACGTGCAGGCATTTTCGTCCTCCATCCTCGCCCTTCCGGGTATCGAGACACCCCAACGTGCGCCTGCAGGCATCAACCCTTGGCGATCTTTTTCCGCTCGCGCACGCACGCGGCTGACACTCGCACGCCCACGAGAGGATGGCAAGAAGGGAGGCAGGGAATTCCAGGATTCTGGCCTCAGCCTGAAGGAATCAGCTATCCACGCTGGAATGCTGAACGAAGCAGGAGGGCGGGGGTGGAAAGGGGTGCGTTGGTAGGCATGCGTCCTCGAGGGCGTGGGAAAACGGGGTTGGTCGACGGATAACGCGGAATTCCATGGTCCAAGAATAGACTCTCGTTTGGATGTAACCGTTCGAAAGTTTGTAATCTTCTTTTCAAGATTATTCGATTATTTCCTTTGGGGGCTGATCGTATCGTGCATTGTTCTTCTGGGCTGTATCCAAAACGAACTTGTAGGATTTCGACCTTTGACCCTGTCCGATCCAGTTTAAGAACTTCACTGTTCCTGAGTGATGTGTGCAGCGCCTGAGTTACAGAAATAATTCGTGTAACGTATCGATCAATTGTGCCATTTTGAAATATTTAATTTCGTTATTTACAATTACAAAATTTAGGGAATGGTCACAGTTATCTATCAATTTGAGTTAAAGTTAATTGTTAATTTTTATTTTTAAAATCACTCGATATTGGGTTAGTTAGGATAAAAACAGGAGTATTGTATATATAAATGTTTGAAAAATTCAAATTCCGCGAAAGTTCAGCGCACCCTCAAATCATTTCGGTTCAGTAGCATTCTATTTAACATAATTAGAGGATATCCATCAATTTTCTGGTTAAATCACAGAAACAAAAGCTTTGATCGATAAGGCGCAAGTTTACCAGCCGTTCGATGAACCCACGAAAGGTCGTAGCGACCCTCTTCAACCCCCGACACGGTTGGTACACGTTCATCAATTCCCAATCTGACGTACAAAACGTATTTTTCCCCGAAACAGTTAGCAAACAACAGCTACGACACGTGTCGATTATCGACAATCGTATTTGTCTATCCGACGTATACCAACGAGGGGGAGGGACGAGACTATGCAGGGGGCTGGAGGGGGAAAAAAATCAATTTATCGTAACGCGACATCCTTTGAGATCGTTCGATAGAAATTTCGCAAGACAGTTAAATCCCCTGCAGTGGCGCGACCGCGCAAAACCTAACCCCATGTCTCTACCCCCTTGCTTCCTTAATGGGTCGCGGAAAGGAGGGTGCCCGTTTGGTTTCAGGCCCGAAGCAAAGATGAGGGTCGGTCTGCTACCGACTAATGTCTTTGTCGTGTTGACTGTCGACAAATCGCCCTTTGAAGAGTCCGACGGAGCCCTCCAGGTCTGTATCAGGGTTGCTGACGCATCCCTTACGGGAACTTTCCTGGTTGCGTCACTGTCCTCACACATCCCTGAGCTATTTGCAGTACCTTCTAGGGAAACGTGGAGAACGATTCTGTGATCTTAATTACTTATTCTTGATTTCGTTTCAATTCTAGAATAGAATGATTCTCAAGTTCAATAGTGGTGCAAAATTGATACCGTCGAGGTCTCCTTAATTTTATTATTCTGATCAAATTGCAAATGCAAATTGCAAAAGTGTTCTAATTTGAAATAAGAAATCTTGATCAAATACTTGACAAAATCAATGAAAAAGGACCTCTCGTTCTTGAAATGGGAATTAACCAATGGGATAATTCCCAGGAATGTGTCCCCTGGCAAGAGAAACAAACCGAGTGAACTTCATAAGGAACCTGTATCCGGTTTACCTGGCGAATCAGGTTCGTCCACGAAGCGTGACCCCGCTCCACCTCGGTTCACTGCCGGCAGGCTATCTGAAATAATCTTGGGAACAAAATGGCTGGGCAGCCAGATTGCCGGCAAAATCACCTTGCTTGGGAATCGGTCGGATGGCCCATTTCACGGGTTTTAAACACCCCCTCCGTGCCGGCCCTCCCTAGAAGAGAGGGAAAAAACGGCGGATCCGATTCCTCCTTCGCCGATTTCCTCGTTGCCGCAACATTTCGAGGGTGGATCGTGGCGGATGTGCCTCGTTGCTCTCCTCCTACGTTTCCTGACTTACGGTTCTGTTCGCTTCGGGGGAAACTGCAGTAGTCTGCGACAAAATGGTCGCGAAATATCTCCGTGATAACGTCGAATCGTCGTACTCGCTGAATAATTTTCACGTCTTACCGAATCGAGGGTGATTAGCGCTCTAAGCGCCATGTCAACCTTATATGAGGGCAATTTTCACTAGGAACTGTCGTTTACTTTGACACTTTGTAACTCTGTTTCCATTGTTCGTAATTTCAAGCATTTAGTTCAGTTTCTTATAGTAATATTATTTTTAAATTTTAAGTGCCATGTCTACTTCAATTACTTATAATAATATTATTTTGAATTTTTCTTCTCGCGATCAATCACAACTCCCCTTCTTTACAAATGTTTTAATAATTGGTTAGCCGTTCGTGTAGTCGAGCGGTCAGGGTCGATACCTGGGCCGAAACCGAGTCGAAATCACGATCCGATCGGTATCTCGAGTGATTAACAGTTCTAAGTTGTCAGGAAGAGTAATCGGTGCTGCTCGTATCGCCAGAATAGGCTGCTTTCCTCCGAAACGCGAATAAAGATCTCGATCTCTATCGTTTTGTTTTATGAAAACCGCGTTGAAACGGAGCTGGTCGATGACAGGGGCCACAATTATCGTCTCAAACGTGATTCGTGTCGAACAACAAGTGTTATTTGCGCTTTCGATTCGATAACCTAACAAGACAGATGGAAGCTCTGATCAAATATAATAACTATTAATCGTTGCTACCACAATTTTTCGCAAAATCGATACGGATGAAAATAAACGAGAAACTTTGAAACACTTAGGGGCAGAGGGGAATTAGAACGGGGGCAAATATGGAAGCGCGATACGTCCCCCCGGTCGCGAGTTATCGAATTCAGCGCGCGGTTCGCGCACCACCGCAACGAACACCGGGTTAAAAGGGTGAAAAAGCGTGCCGCTGCCTTCTGTTCGGTTTCCATTTTTCCTGCTGGTGTTTTTTCCGCGCGTCGACAATGCCGTTGGATACGTGCACGGCAAATATAACCTCGTCGATACGCGTCGGCCTGTACCGTCATTCACCCCTGGCTATTTCTGCCGCTCTCAGTCGTCGGAAATAAAAGCGAACCGCAACCCCTCCGCGTAAAACCCGTCTGCCTTCTACACGGCATCGCGTGACGCTGGAATTTAGATCGGTTTAAATATGGAATCATCGTACACCACCCCTGCCACCCTCCCGCGTATTTATACGCGTCTATGCCGGGTAATTGCGGGTTACGTAAAGGATCCACCCTCGATATGCGAACGGAGACAATTGCACGTTGTTCTTCTTCGCGGTGTATTTTCGAGCCATCCCTCAAAATTTCCCCGCCCCGCTCCAACGTTATCTTGAAAAGAAAACACTGTCGTGGCACGCGCGCTTGTCAAATTTTGATCACGAGCTAGGATACAACGGGTGGTTGTTCGTCTTCAAAGCTTCCTGAAAGGTTCCTCGCGATGAAATTTTGAGACCCTGCTATTTTTAGTCCGTTTCCCCGGGAAGCATTGCACGTGGAAATCAAGGGACGGATTAAATATTGTTTCTTATTCTTACTTCGAGAGGAAGATGCTTCTGTGAACGTGTCGTAGCCGGTGTAGGGTGGTTGTTCGCACTCAAAGGGTCTTTGTGGGGCTCTTCGTGATGAAATTTTGAAATGCGGGATTTTCAAATTGCTGAGACGGGTTGAATTGAATTTTATATTATTTTGTTGCTTAATAAACGGCGACAACAGCCGTTTATTACCCTTTAACAGTTTAATTTAAAATTCGCGGGGCGGTACAGTGTGCCAATATGGGGTTGAAGGGGTTAAAAATGTAGCCGTATATTCTTCGGACACCTGCCTTGCGTAGGTATTATATTTCTCATGAAATTTTAACGAGCCTTCATGTATCTTCAACCCCCTACACCTTCGCTCGCTCAGTTTCGTCTCATAATAATGCAGATGCTGTTTTTTTAAATTAATGAGCAAAATTTAACAGCACATTCTATTCCTCTCACGTATTGGGACAAAAAATGTCCAGCACTTTAACTTTTCATTTTCTTAGGTATCAAAGTAAGTTGGAATTTCTTCAAATAATTTGAAATTCTGTTTGAATTATTACAAGGTTCTTTGACATCAACGAACGTTGTTGAAAAAACTCATTCGCGTTAGGTTTGTCCATTTCGAAAGGATCGTACACACAATATTTTGCTTCTTCACTTTCGAGAGCAATAGACACCGCTTTTAGTTCGTTTCCTCCGGGTACAAGTGCGCTTCCGGTTCATTTAATTATCCAAACGAGTGGCGGAGCGTCTGGTTCGCTTTCTGAGGCGGTGAGTTGTTTCCTCGAGATTCTTCTTTCTCCTATTTTTTCTTTTTTTTTTTTTTTTCGTTCAAACGACTCCAGGCAAAGGCTGAAAATTGGAAAAGGGTCCTTAAAGGTCGTCCAGCGAGCCTCGAGAGCGCACAGGCCCGCGGTGCATTCGGCAAAGGGCACTTAAAGGTCGTCGATATTCCACCGACCGGCCTTTAAAGTGATGTGAAAAATTCACGAGAGAGACCCCCCGCACTCCCCCTACCTCGACTCCCTGCGTTTCTATCCGTCTCACGACCCCGTGTAACTAAGCGTGTTATGAAAAACGAATGGGATCTGATTTAAATATATAAAATACGCCGTTTAGATGCTTCCATCGTGACGAATGATGTGGATAATGGCCGCACGCAGATCCCTTGGAAACGTTCAAACGATTTCACGAATGCACAACTGGAGAAATATCTTTCTTCCGCTTCCGCTTTTCTCTTCTAACATTCTGACGAACGGTAGCAGGTCTTCGAGTCTTCGAAACTTAACCTTCTGCTTGTTTTAAAAATTATGGGGTTGCAACCATCCAGAATTTTGTAAAAATTCATGAAACGTCCTGTTGTTTCAAGTTTTTTAATATTTTGGGGCAAATTTGTTTGATTTGTTTGAAAAGAACTTGAAGGGTATCGTTTTTTGAGGTATAAATGCAGACAGTAGGGCGAGACAGATTAAAGCATAAAGGAACAGGAAACTGTGTCCGGAAGTGAAAGGAAGAAAGGATCAAGAGACGTGAAATGTAAGAACGAGAGAGCTTAGTTAAGAATAAAGATACAAAGAAGAGGGTAGTATTAAAGATAGATGAAGAAGAGGGTTCTTTTAAATTGTTCGAACTACCGGTTGAACAGTAAGTTGACTTTAAATTTTGATCTAAGCTTCCCAAGTTTTCCTTTTAAAGCGTCTCCTAGATTCTTATCGAGGATCTCTTATTTCCGCAAGGTTCTTAAATTTCTTCTTGAATTCAATCATTTGTAATCATTTGTAGAACTGTCCGTTTCCAGAAGTGATTTATATTTGAAAATTCATTATCGTTTATTACTTCCGTATCATTAAAAGGTACTTTTGCTCTATATAATTTTCAACTTATATGATTTTACATAATGAAATTTTCAGGAGCCTGAGCGTGGCAGGCAGAACGTTAAAAACGCGAATGATTAGTATAGCTTACGTTAATTAATTCGCAAGACGATGATATGGTTAGCTGCGTGACGCACACCTAGATCGCGTGTCGCGTTTGTGCGACAAACAGAAGGATTAAGGGTCGTTACAGGAGGGAACGAAGGGATAACGAAAGCATAATTCCTTTTCCGTCCATTAGCCATTAAAAAAAAAATTGCGGCTCCACCCTCTGGAACGAGCACCACATGAACGGACGTACTTCGTTATCTCGCTTTTTTATTATTCACGATGGAATTTTTGGGGGTGACCCCAATTTTTCTTCTTTTTTTTTTTTTGACAAACGTTGGCTCGAGCGAAAAAGTTATTGTTTAAGTTTGCGGGGTCCGTATACGTTACAGATTGTAACGATAATTGTTGGACCCTTTGGGGGTAGATCGTTCTTGGGGGTGCACGGGGTGATTGATCGTATCTTGGCCGGGTGATTCATTAAACGTACGGCAATGTTTCATGAAACAAATTTGCGGGCTGGAATGAATTGGAAACGGTGATAGTGAATTATGAACGCTTATTGTATGGAATATATATTTCGTCGGGATTGATATTTGAATGTTATTCATTTATTACTTCCATCCTTTCAACGTTTCTATATTATTTATTTTCGAACCAAAAGTTTAATGAAAATACACTTGTTAACTCTTGAAAGGTACAATAAATAATGGCATGTGTTAAAGTAAAGAGGTACCTAGCTAAAAATTGATCAAGGATACAATTGATATAAAATTTCGAGTATAGTTAGTGTTAATACCTGAACTGGCACAGTGGAGATAACCATGCGTGCTATGGCATACGATAACCTGGATTATCTGGATTATTATGGATTAAATGTTTAAGCTAATCCTGTCAATTGATGTTTCCAGTTATCAGTGTAATTTCATTGATGTAGAAATATCCGTTTCGCCCTCTTTTTATTATTTGATTCAATTAAATTCATCATCCCTTACAACACTGTAGGTCTTCGTGTAACGATCAAAGTAACACGAAAAACATTAATTACACATCGATAACGAAGTACTATCGAGCGTAGAGGACGCACCATTAATGAATGACAGTAGTAATTAATGTTTATTGGGTAATCAGCCATTACGGATTGCTCGAATAATATCTCGTTCACGAATCTGTTCTACTAATTACAAATGCGACGTTTAACCACGATAACTGATATTGAACACGATGTAATTAGTGGTCGTAGATCGTCGTTAATCCCTGATGTGTTTGCTCGAGACGCACAGAGTTCGATCGAGATTCAAGGTTTGCAAACTTCTTCGCAAACATTAGGCAACTTACGCTAAATTTCACCATTTTCTTTCAATAATTAAAATTGATGAATTAATTCATTTCTCCTGAGATTATCTAACGTGGGATTTTGTCTACGTCCATGTTCGAAGTTCGTTCTTGCTCTTCCGAATACTTTGCACGATCTGCATAAATTTTCCAAGATACCACCGTCGGATTCCCTAATCCCTCCTCCAATTAAACGATCACCGGATACGCACGGTTCGTTTCCCGTTCGATGGCAGATTCGCGAATCGTATTCGACCGAGCACGAAGGGCTTAACTTCCGGACGTACGCTTAAACAGGCCCTTTAGGATCCTCCACGACCATTCAATCTTTCCCCTCCTCTGTCCATCTATCTGTCCCCTTCTATCTTTTGCCCCTCGTTGACCCGTTCTCTACGCATCGTTCGTCGATCAGCATAAATAGGATCAATGAATTAATTGATCCTGGCTCAACCCCTTCGTTCCTTGTTACCGTGACACACGCGGACTAATCGCTGATTTAAGCATCGATTTAAAGAGGATGTTCGGTGCGATAAGATTCTCCTGGCTTCTGACCTCGAAAAGTCAAGTTTCAAATTTAAGTTGTCAGTTCAATATCTTGGCTTAACATTAATATTAGTAATTATCCACTTTCGGTAATTAAAATTTGGGATTGGGTTAATAGCAGTAGCCTCAAACTAAATTTTCTAATCTCTTCCTCTAATACTAGAATTCACTATTTTTGGTACCTTAAATCCTTAATTTTTACTTGCAAAGTTTAGTTTCACCTCTCATCCGTTAACCCTCGGTTTTTATTCATAATTTCACGAGATAAAGATATTATAAATACCTTCGTTCGCGTTCGGATGCAAATCGTAGATCGCACATGTTCGCCTACTTTCAGAGTTATGGAGTTATGCAATATCAAGTAGGTTATAAAGCGGCGGCAATATATTTCTGTTATTTTCCTTTTTTTACAACGCCGGCAGATTTCATCGGAGATTTCGTAGATAATCTACGCTCTTCTAAACGACACGTTATACTCTTTTATTCATAGGGCGGCGTGTACGTGTTCAGATGATATCAGCGAACCGTTATAACGCTATTCAATGCTACTAGAAAATGGTATAATAATGATAAATGATCACACACGTAATGGGTGTTGGCAATCGTTATTTTACGACTTTTAAAATATGAATCGCGATTTGCGCCGCTGCAAGAACTTGGGCATAATTTCGCGAACGAGATTGCCGGACGATCGATCAAATTCACGGCAGAAACAACGGCAACAATATTTCCCGATCGATTCGATGATACGTCGCGAGTACTGCGAGTACATTTTGCCAGTAGAACGATTCATTTGACGAGTATTCAGAAATTTTTAGACTCCTGCCCTTTTTCATTGAGGAGCAACTAGTACAAGAGGGTCAAAATGACTCCTTTCAGATCTCTTATTTTATTCTGTATTCCAAGATGTGTTTCATCCCTTATTTATTCTGTTTTCTATTTTATTTTCAATTTAAAAGAGAATATAGTTCCAGTGTTAACAGGAATCAATTCTACTTCTAATAATTGGTGTTTTACCGAGTCTACAATAAAACAATCAATTCTACAACCAGCTACTCGAGTTTTTCTCGAAAAACCCACAAAATCATCCACTCATCCGACTCATTGTCCCAGAAGTTTTCCATCCCCCCGATCCATAAGCGTGTAATCGAGACTGTAACGTTAGGTTTGAATGGGTCGTATGGAAACGATGAAATGTTGCGGCAAAACTCGTCGTAGTTCTACTTGTTTATTCGTTGTAACGAGCGGGGCAAGTTAATTAGCCGGGTTCTGGCTTATTCAGGAACCGGACAAAGTGGATTAGCCGGAGCTCCCTGAAAATCGTTGTCGTATGTGTAATACCGGTGTGTCTCTGAACCCGGTAATTAACCGGTACGTGGTCTTATCAAACGACCCCTCTCGCGTTTTCCTTCATTGTTCCCGCTAGATTGCGACCGCTATTCATCGACGCGGATTCAAAAATTCGATCGTCAAGAGAAAAAAAATACAGAGAGAGAGAGAGAACACGAGGACTGTCTGGTCGATTCGTTTCGATATTGTTCCGTAATCCGACCCCCTTTTGCATGCACGTAATGGTTTGATGCCGGTCATTGTAATGATTCTTCTTTTTTTTTTCATCTGTTTTTTTCCCATGCTTCGTTACGAATTTTCCAAAATAATACGGATTGTTTCGAAAAGGGTGAGCGCCATAGTAGCTGTCGTTGAAGGCACAAAAGAGCGATACAGATCGAAATGTTTTGTAACATTTACAAAACTTGACGATCAATGGATTCACACGTAATAAACGATACAAAAGATTTATTATTTATTATGTGATTTAGTAATTTGACGTGTAGATTGATAGATCGGTTTGGAGGAAATTGATCGTAATTTGAGGTCTCCGGGGATAAATAATTAAACCTTTTAATCCCTTCTTCGAAGCACTTAATATTCCAAATTGATAAAAATACTCAGTTTTGAAATTTTGTATAATCACTTGACACTTGACAATCTATATCAGGGCCAGCGGTATAGGTTGATGATTGATAAGGAAAGAATTATCGGGAGGGGAGGAGGAAAGTAGGTAAAAAGGTGGCGTACGGAGGCGACTGACACGTATCGGTGGTAACGAAGACGGAGGAGCCTCGCCCTAGGAAGCCAATTTTCGTTAACGTCGACCGGATCGCCGGAAAATGGATCGTAATTACGTTTAATTAACCCGGCTCACCGACAACGTGTCGAGAGATCGTTGCTCGTCGATATCTAGCTCAGGGATCGACTGGATAAACTCGGTTTATTTGCTCTCGTTCGGCCGTCCTCGACCGCGCTTCGGGGATCGCGTTTATTTAAAACGCGGCTTAATAACGTGGCCGGGTCCCATCTATACCGATAATATAAATCAAGAAAGTAATTACGTAGCTTCGGTGTTTTATGAGCTGGCCGCGTGCCCCCCAACTTTTCAACAAATTTCATTTTAATTTATCCTTGAACGGCGAAACGGCGAAGCTTCTCGGGCTAGTATTTTTCTCTACGCTTCCTGACGAGCCAACGGGAGGAAGAAAACAGGAACGAACGGAAAATGTTCGCGTTATTGCCTGAAAAGGTGAATTAGAACTTGGGCAAGCTATAATGTTGAAGAATGTTTGTTTGAAAGCACAGGGTGTTGTCGATTATTTATATTTAGCCATTGATGAGTTAAATGTAGAAGGGTGAAACTGGGTCAGTTTGGGTAAAGTTTTTAAATAAAAAAATATTTTAGAAAATTTAGAAAATTTAATTAAATTCAAGCTATCTGAGCTTGTTTTGCAAGTTTAAAATATTCTATTATTACTTTAAATACTTCCAACTTATCACTGCCTGGAGTCTTTTTGGTTAAGAAGCTTGAACAGCTTCGCCAAATCTGGATCATTATCCCAAATCTCCTTGACTCAACGAACCTCACGAATTGATCAGTTTCCGGGCAAGGCGGTCTCGTTTTCGACCGTAAACGACCCCTCGGTCGACCGCGATCGAATGAAACTTTCATAATTCGACATCGAGCCCCCGCAACTTGGCTCGTGCGTTCAAAGTTTCATAGGCTGACGACAGGTCTGTCATCGGCTTCGACGGGGGAAGCCTTGGGAACGATCACGCGATCCAGATCTATTTTTCCTCCTTCCTTTTTTCCCCCGACCCTCTGTTATTTCGCATTGGAAACAGCCACGAAGAACGCACCGGCAATTTCTGTTATCGCTTCACGCAACCGCTGCCCGCGTTATTTATGCGTTCGATTAATAACGCTTAGGGCTCTCCTCGAACTCGCCCATTAACGCTAAGCGCGCTGCTAAGTTTATGACAAGACTTCTTCGTTGCTTTGCAATTTGAAAAATTGAAAGGTTCCTCTGACGGATGGCTCCATTATTTCTGAGACAGCCTTGTAGACATTACCCCAGTTATTTAATTTACAAATTCGGGGTTGCTCTTCTTTCGAATAATTCTCGAAGACCTTTTAATAATTTAGGCAAGATTTTAGGGGTCCCAGAGACATTTCTTTGGGAAAATATGTATCATAAACCTGGTGACTGACACCAGGCAGGTGGAAGACGTCTTGTTAATTAATTCTTAATTGGTGGAGGCGAAGACGTCTACCCTTTGACAAAATTATAAGACGTTCGTGAGATTTGTCAGATTATTACGTTTTGAAAAAGAAATTTACTCCTTCTTCTCCACTTTTCTTAATGCGCCTACAATAACGAGTTTAGAACGTAGGCTTGGCAGAGATCACAGTTTGATAATGAATAATCAATGGCAATTACCGAGCACAAAGGTTTCCTTTTCCTCGTCTAGTTTTTCCCCTCCGTCGATGGAAGAAGTTCTGGAACGGACGCCGTGGATCCCGTGCCATCCCTTTGTTCGCGAACAGCCCCCGGTAATAATCGATGCTTATTAGATATTTAAAATATCGCGAAGAAGCAAGCACAAAGAATGTACCGTCGGAGGAAGCTACGATTGTTTCGGTTTATTATTTCCCTTTTCTCAAACTATGCTCAGACGCTGTCGTCCGATCGCTTTCTCGAAATTTTCTTACGAAACGATCGGATGAATTTTCACCGCTGAAAGTTCGCGTTCAGCGGTTTTGGTTTTATCGATTTCGAGCCGCGAAACTGGAAACATTTTATGCTCGAAGTGCGAGCAGATCGTGATATGCTTGAAGTATAAGTAGAAAACGCAAACAATGGATTATAAGCCGCGGAAACGCGTTGAAACTACGGAACGCCGGCTCCGAGATGCTTGAAATCCGATTATTCGCCGAATGCATATTTTAAATATACGGCGTTAGTTATGAAGAGCGGAACGACCGAGTAGTTCCATCACTTCTCAGGAAAAAAGACAATATTTCATAATACCAAAGTGATTCTAACAACACCGTGTATCTCAAGCTGGTAATTAATCGAGAAACTTACAATTATTAAGAAAAAACGTTCAACAAGTCTAAAGGATAAAATAGTTTTGTTTTTCAATAATAAAATTTTAGAGCAGTAATAAGTTAATTTAACAGCCGTATGTTTATTTACGGGCAGGAAGAAATTGGAATAGAGTCGTAGGTAGTCGGACGGGCGATATAAATTCGAGACGTTCGGTTGAAGTAGTATTGGCTCGTCTGTGCTCAGACAAGTAAACAGAATCGTATGTAACCAGCCGGGATGTATAAACTGTGTGTTCTGGAGTAAGTAGTATTGGTCTGCGCGAAGTCGGACGAGTGATATAAGTCCGAGCCGTTCGCGGATAAGTAGTATGAACCCGCGCGTAGTCAGCCAAGAGGTGTAAACCAACGGGGCTCTCGCATAAGTAGCGCGGATACGTGTGTAGTCGGACAAGCGAATAACTTCTTTTACGGCCGTGTAAGTGGAATGAGCACTGTGGTCAGACCAGGGGAAAGGGGAATGCCAGATAATACAGCATTTTTCACGATTCTCTGTCAATTTTCAATGTTTCGAAAAATTCTCCTTTTCTATCAAATCGGAAACACAATTATCCCGATTGGTGAAGTGGAAAGCTGCCACTATCGGATGACTCATCAGCAATCGGCATTACGTTCCTGCAACTTTTGCATTTCCACTCGCTGCGAACGCTCTTTATTTCCCCTCAAGTGGAAGTTGAAAACTCGTCGAACTGGCGCCATTCCGACCCGACAGAAGTTTTTCCTTGCGTGTCTGAAGATTGTCACTGGTGTCCATTCGTAGTACGTTGGTTCGATTATAGTGGAACCAAATTGAAAATTTTTTAATGTATTCCCTCGTACTGGAATTAATTTTCATCTTTACTTGATATCCAATTCCAACAGACGTGCATTTACAACTTTTTAATAAATTATTGCTGAGAGGGAAGTGTATTTGGCCCCAACCGTGCACGTCTTACAAAGAAATTAATACCACCAGTGATACACTCAATAACTAACGAGGCAGAAACGAAACAAAGTACGCAGAAGTTGAAATTCGTGCTGGCCCGAAGTTACAGCACTTAATAATAACTAAGAAAGAAAGTTGCCCTCGCTCTCTGCGGTTTCGAAATGAATTAATGTTTGAAGCGGCGGTTTCACGAGAATTTTCGTTCTCCTCAGACGAAACGAGACACGCACAGGACACGGGATCGTGCATTACGTCTGAATTATGCAAAAACATCGATTCCACGCTATGCAGGAGAAACTCCTCTCCACCTCTGAGCAGTGGTTTACCTGTTGTTGTTTGACCCGTGCAAACTGTACCGTTCTCGAATGTGTTACAATTACATTGTTTCGTTGAAACGCGAACCTTGAACAGCGTCGACTTTATATTTGATTACACGGAACTGTGTTTAGACGGTTGATGATTCCCGTTCCACGGACTTGTCGGGTCATTATTCGATAGACTATTCAATAAATGATGATATTTATACATTTCGACTGTTTTCGTAGTTGGTAAATATTGTACCCGAAGAAATTATTACTAACCAGAATTATATTCCAAGTTTAAACTATCAGCTTTGCCTTGCTGAGATCTAACGCGTGGCGAGAAAAAGGTGTCGGTTTCAACCGAATTTTCCGGAGATAGGTTGAAAATCGGTGGCCGACGTAATCAGCCGTACTTAGCGACGTCGTCACGTAATAACAGGACGATGCTAACGTTGGCGCCGTGCTATCAAGCCAGGATTAATCCTGATAAATTGGCCGGACGAGACTGCTCGTCCACGAACCCGTGAGCGGGGTGGCAGCGCAGCCGAAATCGAAACCGGCTCGACGCAATGAGAGCCGCATCAGCCGCGCTAATTAAATGGATACCAAGCCCGTTATGTGGCAACCTATTGCTAGGCTCGCGTGTTGATAACGAGATGTTCTGGAGCACCATCCGCTGGAGGGCTTTACGGATGTTTCCTGGCTGTCGAAACTACGGATACCGATACTCTTTGATCTTTGCTCCTGTTGATCCTTTCGTGTTTCATGATGTCCATTTCAGTCAATTCAAACAGCTACGCGGAACACAGATCCCGTTACCTCTGTTGCTCACCGTGCCACTCTGATGAGTTGTAACCGGGAAATTTGAGTATCATCTCTGCTGATGGTGAAAATAAACTGTTCCCTGTCTCTCCGTTCCATTTTAAATAAAATACGAAGGGCTGTTTTACGGATCGTATTTCCTACTGCATATTTTTTACTTTAAATGCGAACATTCGGTTTACATTACGGGTCTCGTTACGTTTCAGGTGACACTGAGCTATTAGATTTAGCAGTTAATGCCTCTGCATTGAAGGATAACTGTTCTTAGCAAAATTCTAATTAATTTTGCTGTTTGAGGATCATACAGAATACATTGGCAAACTATACGGTTCGTATCCTCACTTTGATAATTGCATCTGCATTTTGGATCGTCTATAATATTAACAGAGGGTGGTGAGGGGGTAGCTAGATTATAGCGATCGCTTCTAATGCGGTTTATTGCCATAATAAATTCCCTAATGTAGCTACCGTGCGAGGATCAGGGTTCGTCGCTGTAATAGTTTTGAAAATGTTTTTTACCTTAATCCGTTCTAATTGAATTATGGTATTTTGTACAATTTCCTATATTTTGAAGTTCTCAAAGTCTAATTACAATTTTTTTCTGCTTATACCACTTCGATGACAGCGTTAAATTATTTTTTAGGGACATTTCGTGAAAAGTAGTCTCAGCTCTTCAAGAATTGATTCTTTCGCATACTCGTAGCGTTTCTCGTTTCAGAATTTGAATTTTGTTCCCGAATAATCTCGCCGGAATTTTAGAGCACCCAACAGTTTTTTCCTGGTTTGTTCAAACATCCGTTTCCATTTCGGCGCGGGGCGGCATAGAGGGGTTAATTAAAATCGACTGAAAAGTTTGTAAAAGCGGCAGCCGAATATCGTGAGATTTCGCAAACACGGTTTTCATTTACCGAATGAGAACTGCAACTTCGACAGTGTAACGAAGCTCCTTCTCGTTATATCGCGCACCGGAACGGCGTAACAGCCGATGCAGTTCGGTTATCGGCGCGAGTGGTTCGTTATTGGAGGTAGCTCGTGTTCGTCCTTCATTAGCCGGATTAGAAGTGCAAATCGTTTTTACGGTCCCTTTCGTTGACCCTTGTCTGGCCCGCAAAGGTCGCAGAGTCACCGAATCGTCGAACGTTTCAAAATTGCGGAAGTAGAATATAAAATTTGTGAAAAATGAAACTTAACAGCTGCAGAGTGACGCTCGAGTGTTAAATAAGCACGACAAAATAAATATTGATTCCACGGCACCGAAGTTTACAAGTCTCACCTATGGGCGTGCAATAATTGAATTAAAACAGCCGGAAGCAAAGAATCCAGCGGCAAAAAATACCAACGCTGCGCATGTTTATCGCGTATAAAATTATGAGAGAAAAGAGGGAAAAAAGACAATGCTGCGAGTGGAAAAGTTTTAAGACGCGGCAGTCTACGTTCGTGTTAAACAAATAATTGTTTGCTCGAGCTGGCGAGACGGGCAGGAACGTTAATTAAAAAGCGGGAATTAGCGTTCATTATTATAAACGCGGGCGGAGTTGAATGTAGCAACACGGCAACGAAAAAACAAAAAACAAAAAAGGGGGGAAAGAAACGGCACGATGAATAATAAGTGAAAAAACAAAAGGAACAGAAGTATTAAACAATAACTGGAAAGGGGGAGAGGCGAGACGCAATTGTGCGCTGGGTGCAACACGTTTCAAATAACTGCAATTCTCTAATTAGAATGTAAGAACCTCCGGCCCGGGGTGGAGAAAGTACGGCTAACATTTATTTTCAAATAATTATCATTCCGGAATCTTCGTGTTATTAGCAGAGGAAGCTGGCTGGTAATGAACACGTTTTGAATGCATACCAAATTTTCTTTCACCTAGCGCGCAAATTCCGCCCGAAACGCACAATTGAACGAAACTTTCGGTTTTAAACTATTCGTCGTGTCGAACGTTGAACAGATTTTCTTAACTGGTAATTACTTTTGATAAATTTCTAATCGTAAGTAAATCAAATGTTAAAATTTGCAAATAATAAATGAATGGAAGCTATTTTGCTGCCCGTAATTAAAATATCTGAAGTCGATTCGATAATCAAAGGTACATGAGCCAGTAATTACTGAGCCAGTAATAAAATTAGCGTAAAATTATCCACGAACTACTCCGTGAAATAGAATCTGTTCGAGCGAGCCCTTCAGAAATGCCAATTTATGGCATTAATGGTTCGGTCACATTCGGATCACATGTGAAACGTCGACTAGTCGTCGTCTGGTTGGACGTGGTCGTCGGCGAGTTCGCTAATTAGATTGGAGTGCGATTAACTCGAGTCGGTAGAGATTCCCTGGGAAGCAGTTGATCTCAAGGAAGTTTCACAAGCCACTGGAAAGAGAGGAACATGGATAGAGAAAGGAAGCAAAACGCGATAAGGCTGATAATTAACCGAGTTCCTACGGAAAGCTTGCGTACAGGGAGTTTCAAAATTATTTTACGTCCAGCAACTTGCCTTTCCATTACAACAATTTTTCAATATCCTTTAAAATTCCTGAGATGTTTTGTAATAAAGTTACTTACATTCAATTAAAATCACATTTCAAAATAAAGCTGATTAGCTATTTGGGAACACGAAATTCTTAATTGAAGAAAAACAGAACCTTCCAAAATACTGCGGACGGATTCAGGCTCCAGTAACCGGACCTCTTTGCCAATTTAGATGCGAATAAAATACCGCAATACCGATATCAATCAATTTGTCTAATAATTACAGTTAAATTCTGCTGGATCAAACTTTGGTTTTAAAATACCGAAACGGACTTTGTTAATTTAATTTAAAAATATTGGACCAGTTTCGCCCAAAATCGTGGATCGACTTCGTTAAATCCGTTGGAAGCAGCGCACGTTATTAACACGTCCGATTATCCATTATGCAACGAGTTCGTTTCGAGAGCATCCATGAGAAGATCGAGCAAGAACAATTAGCCGAATTGAAAGAAGAAACGGCGCGGGGACGAGGGGGGACGCGGGAGGGGGAGGCAGAGAATGCAGGATGAATCAGCGAAATAAAATCAGCCTCGAATAAATTGATTTTCAATACACGGAACGATGGTTGCACGGAATGGGAATTGATTCTCATATTATTTCAATCGGTCTTCCGTTGTGTTCCGAACGGAAATGGAGTCGAGAGGAGTAGCTGGTATCCGTCTTGATGGTTGGCGTTGCCGGGACAGAGAATGCCTGATTGTTTGTATTAAAAAAAAAAAAACGAAAAGAGGCCATCATGAGACGGTTGAGTTTCCCATCAGTCGGTGAATGGACGCGATTGAGAATTCACTGGAAATATATAGAAGCTCTTTTGGTTTCTCCGTCTCGTACGAGGGAGAAAAATTGTATTTTTCTTCGGGCATTCTTCGATCGTTCTTGGAAGTTATTAGGAAGCTTCAATAGAAATGTATATTCATTTTGATAAATTTAGTTTATGACTCTAGGACCAAAATAAATAAAATTGTTTAATTTGTATAAAGCTTTTTCGAGATTACTGCACCCAATTTGGGGCACCCTAGGTTATTTTATTTTTATTTTTATATAGTCCCAAATATTACTTTTTGGACTATGAAGATTGAAATAATACTTAATACTAATACTTAAAATAAATTATTATACCACTTGCAACCTCGCCCAGCCAACAAGCTTCAACACCAACAAAAAGTACTTTGGCCCAGTTCGTAAGAAAAATGACCACACCAAATAGCCCAAGAGATTATTTCGAATTTTCAATTAATCTTGAGAAGAAGATCAGATTCTGTAACTAACGTTGGACATAAAACTTTCGAAGAAACTTTGCACAAATTCAGAAATATCTGAACAACAGAGAGAAAAATCTGGCTGGTGATAAAAAAAAAAAAAAAAGGAGTAGAAGAAGAGGAAGAAGAGGGTTGAAACGGCGTGCAACATATTTTCATTTCGCCATCCCGGTTCGTTTTTCTCGATCAACTGCGACAGAACGTCCGAGGTTTTCGCGAGTGGTTTCCCTGGGAAGTGGAGTTGGCCAAGCATAAATCGGCCAGCACAGGAAACTCTAAGTCTGCCGGAGTCTGCTTAAAAATGGAGAAAGTTAAATACAATTTCCGTCTGGTAATTCGGGCGGGCAACGGGGTGTACGACGGGGGCAGGAAAATCCTCGACGGACTTCGTTAATTTTCCCTCGAAAATTCAAACGACCGCACCTTTTCGGACGAAAGAAACTTCTGTTGACTGATTACGCGATATCAACGAGTATTTCATTAAATTAGTACGCGATATTGCCAACGATATTGAGTTCTGATGAGTTTCAAATCGTTTCCAGGATGTTTATATGTAATAATATTTACGATTATACGCTGGGGAAGATTTTCGAGTATTAGATCGAGCAGACGATGAAATGTTGTTAATATGTTTGCTCGAGAGGATTCAATTTGGAATTTAACATAGTGGATGCGAGGAACTGCAATTCGAAACTCGAAACTGGAGAATTTGAACTTCTCATTCAAGAGTTAAAGCCGGTTCCCTCAGCCTTGAGATTTGGGATTAAAAGTTCGCTGCTTGGGATTCTGGATAATCTCACTGTGTCTAATAAATATCTAATTCTACAATGTTCAGATATATTTCTGTAATTTACACCAATGGAATTAATTCTGGACGCTTTGATGAAATTAAAAGTTATTTAAATTTTGCTACAGACTTTGTATTATAAATTTTCACGATTCCTCCGTAATAGACAGCACCATGCTGAAAATAAAATATATTTTCGAGCCGGGGGAATTAAGGGATTAATATCAAAATTGCGCAGGATGCTGCATCGCGTTCCGATTGTTCCCGAGGATGGTGAGCCGCGATCGCGGCATCCGTCGGATCCGGGAGCCGCTAGGGATTTCGGTGCATCGACCCTGGCTGACAAGAACAGGGAAAAATGCTTGCTCGCCGATGTACATACTTACAGCGCGGTGGCACTCGACGCGGCCGCCTACGGCGCTACTCGAAACCGCTTTTTACGCGGATCCCAACGTTGTTTCGTCGAGTTCACCCCCTCCCCCCGTGCCCGTCTGAAAACACAGCTTCGACGCGACGCGATGCGAAATTTCCAAGAATCCAGGCCGCGCTCGGGGGAACAACCGGATCGCGGACGGGAAAAGAGCCTTCGTGGCCAGTACGTAATTAGCTGCCACGTAATTACGACAGAACGGTTGCGAGCCGGTGATTTATCGCGTGTTGCTCGACGAGTTCTGTCCCGATTCCCTATCGCTGATGGATCCAGCGCGGAAAGTACAGGTTGTTGCAACAATAAACATTTAGACAGGATTAACACGTTGACTGTCGTGTCACTGGTGACAGGCTCGTTGTACAATCGTATGATTATTAAAAGAAGAGGTAATATTAGGATAATAGTGCAAAGTACCAATTCGAGTGGTGACATTTCAAAATTGATCCATTAGTAGTAGTATAGACTAGGTTTGATCCAACCAAGGTGTATTTTAGTGATTAATTATTTAAGGTGTAAATATTCCATAATTATTTTGGGTTCTTTAGGGTAATAAACTGTGATTCAATCGCCGTTGATATTTTATGTTTAACAAACTTCGAATTAACACGATGTTGTTTCTATTATTTATAGAAATACAAGAGTCAGTTATTTTCGGCACAGATTTCGGCGGTGTTGAATAATGAATTGTCTTCGATAAAACTGTAGCACGACAGTGAGATGCTTTTAATCGGTGTACATAATAGATCACATTTCATAGATATTAATGATTAATCTTTCGTGCCTCAAATTTTCAATCTTTTTCAATCCTTTCACCGTGAATATTTCATTCGTGTCTGTGAAATCGAACAACGAATTATTTAACAGAACCCCGCGTTACTTGCGACGATATAAATTTCCTCTATTTTTGTATACTTTTAACGTAGTGTTTATTTGCAAACAAAAACGATTTAATTTCGAATAAAGATAGTTTTCGCTCGAAGCTTGACACTCTCCGACCGGTTGTTTCTTCAGAAGTGAAAACAAACAGAGGGAACGAACGTTTCGATGCAAATTCCGAAAAGTCTCGCAACAACGCTTGCTCCCATTCGATTTACATAATGGCGCGTGAAAATTTCGAAGGAACAAATTTTCCCGTCGGCCCGACGCTCGATGATGAATCACGCGGACGGATGCCCGTCGAGAAGGAACAGACAGGCCTGGCGATAAATTACACGCGGGGTCGCGCATCCGATCGATGCATCAGTTTTCGAACTTGTTCACTGTTTCCCTCCCCTCGTCATAAACGCGTTTCCGATAACGCGGAAATTAATAGAAATCGATGCGGTTATGTAGCACCAACTCGAGCTCATTAATTTATCCCGACCTGTCTTCCCCTCGTCGCTCCAGCGGTGACAGATTCAAGATAAAAGGATATTTTTAGATTTCAAGTGATTAGAAACATTAATGATAATTATTTCTTTTATCACAGTTCCTTAAACTATGAGAATTTTTGTTTCTACTGAAGAATCCGACGTTATCATTTACTTGTACTACTTGTCTGGTTACTTAGGACTTGTGGTATACTATTATTCTACTTACGTAGCCATCATTTACCTGTGCCACTTGTCTGACCACCCATCCTATACTACTTGTTCCACATTCTACTTGTCTGGTCACTCACTGTCTTATACTACTTGCAATGTTTCACTTGTCTGACCACCTGACACATTCTACTTGTCTGACTACTTATACTTTCCATTTACTTGTACTATTTGTCTGGCCATTCATCGTATATCTGTCTGACCACTTATCCTATACTACTTGTCTGATCAAATATATATATTTCTGAAAACTTGAAGTACAATGCTTTGAAAAAATCGAACGAATGAGTCTGCTTTTACGAGGAGCTAAATCGTGGAGGATGTTTCTGGGTGAATGACCCCGTTCTCATTTGACATTCAATGGATGGCAGGAGTCATAAAGGGTCGGAATGTCGAGTTCTCGAGCGGGTGTAAATTATGGGCGGGCCTCCAGGAAATTCGTAGCAATTTCCCGGCATGACGATTAGACGCGTGCTCGACGAAACGCGAGCAAATTCTCGCGAAATGGATCGCTATCGAGCGAAGCGGCTACGACGACGTACCGGTCCGGACGAAGAAGGGAACGGGCGAAAAGAAAAGAGCTCTGGCTCGACACTGATACTCGGAATAGCCGGGCAGAGAAGAGCACGGAGGAAGAGCGGAGCGGTGATTAATTACCGAGCACTTAACTTACCTGGCCGCTTGACTAAGTCGCGAAATTAATTACCGTCCGGTACCTGTTCCATCTCTTTTCGATCCCGTGGTTCCATTGTTAGCCCCCAGGAATGAGGATAATTAAAATCGTTGCGATGATATGTTAATTAGATGGTCCCACGATTGTCAGCGTCGAGAGGGGGGGAGTAGGTTTCTGTTAAGGACCTCCCAAGGACTTTGGTTACTTCGTTACCTTCGGGATTAAGAGTTTTCCGCTGTCCCCGTCTTATCCGCAGGGGAAAATTCTGGATTCTAATTAGAGGTAAGAAGCGTTGGAATGTCTTGATGCTTTCAATAGAAGCTGATCTGTAATGAATTCGACCGGGCTGGATTAAGGGTCGGTTTTCCTCCTAACGAGATTATCTTTAAAAAATCCTCTGTTGGGACCTTAAGCTGTCGCTTTGGTCCGGGTTAATCGGAGAACGTCTCGAGGAAATCTACATTTCAGGATAATACTAGTTTTAGAAGTTCAAATCGGCCAAACTTTCCGCTTCAAGCATCGGGGATGTTTAACTTCTAGGCGGATTCGTGTCTTAGCTCGACTTTTAGGCATGTCGAATATTGTGACTGTTGTAAGCCACCCTTGTACAACGTTATTGAAGGTTTTTGCATTTGAAATGAAATAAAGCACACCGGGCCATGAATATTTTATTTATAAATTAGCATGGAATTGACAGGATATATTATCATTTATTTAAATCGCCATTATCTCATTATCTTTTAGTCGGTATTCTATTAGCCTGACCGTGACAGGTTTCTGAACCACTGAATTAACTACTTGGCTGATCACCTACAATCTTGTGTTGTTTGTTTCACTACCCACTATCTCATTCTGCTTCGCTGAGCACTTGCTAACTTATACTACTTGTCTGATCACCTACAATCTCCGACAACTTGTGTAACTATCTATTTATTTATACTACTTGCCTGGCAACTTACTTACCTGTACTACATTGTCTGACCATTCACTACATTCTACTTGTCTGGACACTTACTGTCTTATACTACTTGCAATGTTTCACTTGTCTGACTAACTGGCATATTCTACTTGTCTGACTACTTACTATCTTATACTACTAGTACTATTTCACTTGCCTGATCAGTTGCCATCTTCTACTGCTTGTCTGACTACCTACTGCATTCTACTTGTCTCGCACTACTTGTCTGACCACTTGCACGTGTCTGACCACCTACCATAGTATACTACTTATCTGGCTGTTCGTCTTAAAATTAACCTGGACAGATACTAACTAAGGAATGATTATTATTAGTTACTTAAAGCTGCTTATCAATCATTGTTGCTATCATTTTTACAATGTTCCAAGGAACCATTACACAAAAGGGGTTCAAATTTCCGTCAGGTTGACGTGACATTAATGCGGAAACTCGGTCTTAAAACGCGGGTTTGATGAATTTCGTAGCAGGGGAAATAACCTTTCCCTTAGCCGATTAAGAGCGTGTTCACGATCGATCTTCATTCTAAGTAGCCGACAACCAAACAGTCATTTCCGTTTTTGCCGCACTTATTCCTACGTGCGTGTTACTTCCGATTACATGCAATTCTTTTAATTTCGCCTATTTCTAATTGAAATTTGTGAAAATTTCTTAAAAAATCATAAATCACTTTCTACGTTGGTATCGACAAGTCCTTGGAACCGGATCAATCGATCTGCGGTATTTCCCTTGAACAGCAAATCGGATCGTTTTCTTGCTTTAACCAACGTCACACAGGTGCGCGTATCAGCTGTGACAAATCCGTACGCTTTGAGTTTATCGTGTCGTTTATTCCCTGGCTTTTTTTCAACGCTACCTGTGATTTACACCACCGTGTGCACATGCGACAGGGATTCATCCTTCATGCGACTAGCACCCTGGAATAGAGCCGTAAAAAATAGAAGCATCCCTTTGATTTGGGGTCTCAAGTATACGATTTTAAATAGCCAATTGCATGATATGTATAATTTGTCAATTTAACAACTTAGAAATTTCTAATTTAACGTTATTCATATTTTTACAACTCGACATGTTAGAAATATTAATTTATTCGATAACCAGACCGTGTAAGCATCAGAAAGAATTACTTTCGATACAGCACGGTAATAGGATGTCGGCCACTTCCTGAAACCGGACCACCGGCCTGGCCAGCAAGCAGACCGAGTAACAGGAATTCGCTTTACAGTACGTTTGCAACAACTGACCATTGGAATCTCATTTCAGATGCAAATTGTCGCGATTGACGCGTGCGTACGGTCCACGGGACGGTAAACTATTTTCCATCGGCGCGATAACGGGTTTCGGCGTTTAAATACGCGGCGAGCACGCGGCGGCCGCCGAAAATTCGGCCCGCCTCGGTAAAAAGCAAACAGCAAGGTCCATTCAGAGACGCGGGAACGAATGAACGTCGGTTCGCGCGACGACGATTCATTTGTCACACGTTTCGTGTATTTGTCTTTGCACGGGTTATTAATTAACCCCTCCCTAGTTGGGTAGAACACGTGCAAATATTGGCTTGCTCGAAAGTCGTTGTACAACTGCGAGAGCGTTCGATCTGCTGCTTAGTGCTTCGTCGTTTGTTAGGTTCATCCATTGTCGGGGCAATGGAAAATGCAGTGCAAATGACTTGCATGAAAAGTCGAGCAGGAGCAATAAATTTTAATTATAAAACTGTGCATTGAAACCAAATCTTTCTGTAATTTTCAAAATGCATCAAAATGACACGTCCCCTAAACCCAGTGTAAAATTAATTAAGCTCGTAGACGTTGAAGTAATTATCATTGGACAGAACTGCTTAATACCTGGTGTACAGTGATCAAAACTATTGGACGATAATGGTACTGGGTCATTTGCCTTATCACGAACAAAGGAGAGATTACAAAACGAATCGCGTAGTTCATTTAAATGTTTCTGAATGAAAATTTGCAAGTCGGCGCGGCGCCCGCAGGACAGTCGGCCAGCAGCTCATTTTGTCTCGTGAAGAATCGTTGTCCATTGTTTGGGAAAGTTATTTCGGTGCACACGAAGCAGCGGTTCTCTGGACGCTGAGCTTCCCTTAAGCCGAGCCAAGTGTTTGTCCAGCCAGCGGAGTTGCACCGGATGGATATCTTGGCAACTGCTCACGGGCATAAATCCGCGCGAAAACGAGCACCAGGGAAAATAATCTTACGACTGGTCGGAGATTTTCTTCTTTTCCTTTTTTTCCTCTCCTTTTTCTTTTTTTTATTCCGTTGTCCGGACGCCAGGTGTGTCACGTTACTCGCACGGTTCCTCTTTGTTTATCCGTTCGGATGATAGCCGTCAGATGTTCGCTGACAAAACACGTCAAACCGTCGGAGGTTCTCCTGTTCTTGCTGCCTTGAATCGGCAATTCAATTCTTTATTATAATCGAAGGCGATGAAATTAATATTTAACAAAAACATAGACATAGCTATGTCAAATTTACATAGATTACTGCTTTCTTCTACGGAAAAAGGAACCCAAAGGTTTGCAATTTAACTTGTACAATTAAATTTGATTAATTTTATACAATTAAATTTGAATCATTAACGTTTCTGTCGAATCACAATTTCAAATCGGAGGGTTCCTTTCCAAAATTTTCGAGAATATTACGAATTCAGTTGCTACTCTAATGGTTATTATAACAATGGTAATAACGATAATGGGTGGGTGGGTGAAGGTATGCGCGCGAACCGTTCGAAGGGATGTGGATACGATAAGTTATCTTTGTAATATCCAGGAAGACGAACGGTGTCGAGCAAACAGGCCGACGATGGTTCGAGTGTTATCCAAGCGATCCAGATGGTACGCATCAGCGGGGATGGGCGAGCAGAGAGAAAGAGACAATTGATATTCGAGAGATTCGAGATTGGATCCTCTCCAGATGTAGGCTAGAACAATAAGCAAAACCCAACGGCCCGCGTCTACTTATGCAAAAGAGACACAGAAGGGACGTGGAGGGGTTGTTGTTATCGATGGCGTGCCAGTTTCTACGGATTATTCTAGCTTCCGCTAGCCACGATCGTTCGAGGATCCTTCCATGTTTCCGGAGACATTGTTACCCCGGCCATCGTGCATGGAAATAACGGCATATCTTGAGACGAACGGTACGGCTCGGATACCTTATTTAACTTTGTTCCTGGCGTATCGAAATAAGATACCAACTTTGCATACCTTCGACCAGTGCTGAAGTTCTGTTGCCCAGGAACCGTGTTTTCGTCATACTAGTCCTTTTAAAGGTTTGATAGTTTAGTTTAGAAGGTGGCAAGTAATTAATTCAGGGGTTTATAAAATTATTTACTAACCCAGAGCGATATCCAGCAGCAACATAAATAATAAATTTAATAACCATCGAATGTTTATGGACGGTGTATCAACTAATGATTCAAGTAGTAAACTTCAAGAAGAAGCAACGAAAAGTTCGAAGAAAATTTATGCCAGCGACGCGAATACACGGAAACAGGGTCTCGTCGTAAGCACTTTCAATTAAAAGAGTAGAGGAAACGTGGGGTCGAAGTTGAAACTTCCGAAGCGAACTAAAACGAAGTAAATTTACCAGTTCATTACATAGTAACGATGCGGAGGGGGGAAAAAGGGCACAGAGAAGAAAGAATACCTGCGAGAATAGAACGCGTCCCGGGCAGAGCATAGTTTGCGGAAACCTGTAAATATTCGTATTAAAATTTCATTTTAATTCCGTTTCAACCGACGGCTGGGCCGGTAACTGAAACAGCTTTCGAAACGGCCGGCAACTTTTTTTCCCCGGGAAAGTTACACGGGAAAATTAATTGTTCTCGCTAAGAAAATTAGAATCCCTTTAACGAAGAGGAATCCTCCTCGGGAGAGATGCCTCGGCCCTCCGTTTCTTCGGTTCGCGCCTCTGTTGCTTTGTTCGTGAAACGTTTGTTGCGAGGAGACCGATCAAGGAACATGATACCCGGGGACCCGGGGGTAAACGTTCATATCTCTCCCTTTCCGCTCTTTAATTATTCAAACCATCGGAGAATTGATCTCATTAGCTCGTTAGAAGCCGTATTTCAGCCTCCGGATGTTCCTCCGTTTTTTGCACGAACGAAGAACGGGGAAAGTTTAATCGTCAAGTAAATCTACCCTTAACGTTGAACGTCTCGTGGATCCTCGAAGGGTAACTTTTTCCCAAGAGGGGAGGAAAGGAGAAAAAACAGAGCAACCAGTGTATTTTATGCCCTGTAACCGGGACACTGCCTTACACGAGACACTTGCGTTACGTTCTTACCGGAAGGAGGGATTTTCGGCTGACAAATGGCGGTCGAAGTAATGTATTCATTGTGTTCGCCGGGGATCAAAGGATCGTGTCGCCTTTTTCTCCCTTAATGCCTCGTACCGAGGAATTTAACGTCGGTTTCGCGAATTTATAAACCATTTATATGCCATTTTATTATTTGATCATCCATTTGCGATGCGAAACTATGCGAGTCCTTTGATAGAAAACAGAATTTGCGTCTGAAGGAATGTGTTCGAGGCGTCGTGAAAGGATTAATAAGATAAGCTTGTTCGTGAAATAGGAGACCGCGAAAATGTGTCGAACGTTATTGACTGGCTCGTTCGAAACCGCGTGTGTATCGAACAAGAAAGGCTTAAAGTTGGAAATTACGGGGACGGTTTTGCCGCGAAACCGACGCAACAGGAACACAGCGTCAAAGGATAAATCGAAACACGGCTGGGGTCTGGTGTTCGCAGCGGGTTAAATTGTTAATTTCTGCTCGTACAACTTTGCCCGCTGCTGCGAGCGTGTCGCGAAAAGGGAAACGGGGACTTTGATAAGGGACTATAATTTGACGGCTTCTGCTGGTGTCGATCAGGGACTGCTTATTTAATGGAAGCTGGTTATTCAATAAATAGCCGCGATCTTGATTGTGACAGGAACTTGTTACGGGATCAATGAGTTCAAATTGCATTATTTATTTATTATTTTCCACTATTTCTAGTTTTCTAAAGAAAAGTATAACAAATAACTGAAATTAAATACGAAACTAACGAACTGATAATAAAAGTAATCATATATTCAGTTAAATTTTGTAACATACCTTCTAATTTTAATTGAAGAATCCTTCGGGAGAAGCACTAAATCGTTTCGTAAAATGCTCCGTTGTCGAAGGGTTAAGAACATCCTTAGGAATCGATGGGGAGAGAATTGTCATTGTAGGATCGGCAGGTAGCCACTTGTTGAACGGCCATTTCCTGTGACGAAGGTATCCATCTCGCAAAGCTAGATGTTCCGCGAATGCAAAGGAATAGCCTTTAATCCTTCGATTGTGGCTCCATGGCGCGTTTAACTCGCCCTGAAATCCGTGGCTGAGGGGCTTCATGAACCAGTTACTGGTCCTCGTTGACCGATGGAACAGGTGGGTGGAGTTGCGGCTCTATTCAACGCCACCATTTTCGTCGTTCCTCTCGATTCCCTCCCTTCCCATTGTCCCCCTCCGGCCGACATTTATAAAAGAGACGATAGCGTATCCACCACCTGTCCTGTGATTTACTTCCTGGAACAGGTGTCACCGATGATCCGCGTTCCCGCGCTCTCAAATGGACGAAATAGAAGTCTCGCGACACTGAAAACACACAACGTACCTGAATTTTAATGGAAACTCTAAATTATATTGCAAGACCGTTCATCGCTGTAATTTTTAATTATGAAATATTATTACGGTGGTCCGCTACCAGAACTTACCCTGCTTCATAATTTCGTTCATCAGCAGGCCTGAATAAGTGAACGCAAAGTTTTATAGAGTAAGTTTACAACGGGTTACAGACTGATTCCTTGATACGGTTCCCCGAGATTTGATGCCCGGATTTATTTATCAGCTTTCAAAATTGATCCGAAGTTTCCCTGCTTGTGAATTATACAAATTCAGAAAGCCCTGTGCTTTAACGAACAGCAAAGGCGTTAAATTAACGATCGTACTTCGGGAACTTGTTATCTGAGGTCTTGGGCGGGATGATCGAATTCGTTGGGAAATATTTTATTCGACCCGGAGCGCATTTGTCCCGTTACCTCGGACATTATTTGTAACGTTTCGCCTTACATTAATACCACGCCCGTTCGAACGGTCCGCTCGGCTTGCAAACGGCTATTTAAATCGGATTTCCGCGAAAATACGACGATATTTGTGAATCGTAACACGGCCGCGGGTGTAATTCCACGTGAAATATCGAATCGCGAGCATTAAGCAAACGATACAGAGAATGGAAGAACGGGACGATGTTTGCGATAATACGTTCACCTTTTTTCCCCCCTATTTGTCCAACAAATTGGAAGAAATATTCGACAACAAATTATCGTCGAATTTCTCGAAAAACGAGAACAGCAAACGAAGGCGGAATCGAAGCGTTCCAATTAAAGAAACGCAAGATGGCGTACGACCCTCTCGACTTCGGCTCCGGGCGTAATTTTCAGAAAAATTAGCCAGACGTCGAGGGTACGCCATCTTTGATCCGTCGGGTGCCATTTTGACGGAGGGTTAAGCCACGAACAGTTTCACGCTACGATTGGCCTAACGAAATTTCGCCACCCCGCTCTGCCCACCAGCCACCGACTTAATTGTATAAATATTGGGTTATGCTCGTCCCTGAGAGCAACGGCACCCCCAGCGCGTGCATAATTTGCGAAACGACTTTGAGCACTGCCTCGTGCTGCCCATTGGATGACCTCTTGATCGCGTCATCAGGTCATCCATTCACAAACGAATCATTTCCAAACCGTTAACTCTTTTAACTCAGTTCTGTTAAGTTCATAAATTGAATTATTTGTAAAGAAGAAGTCGAAGCACGAGAAAAGTATCGATACCATCCCCTATGCTCTCGGAATGCTCGAGGCCGTTGTCCCCGGAAGGGTCAGCCGTCCGTCAATGACGGGGGAAAAATGAAGAAGTAGAAACAAACGCATTAATACCTCGGCGAAAAAACCGGCACGGCACCGCGAGACACCGTCCATTAAATCCCCGGGCCAGGGAAACGTCCATCTTCATCAGCCGTTGAGCCCGCATCGGGCGGAGGAGAGTCTCCTGTTCCCGTTAAAATATTTACCGTGGCGACAAAAGCCGTGAGACATCGAGAACCACGGGGAGAAAGAGCACGGAGCCACGAATCAAGATTGTTTCTCTTTAACGTCGTTCCGAATAACTCGGTTCTCCTTTACCGGCGTCATCTCCGATCAGCCTGGCTTTCCTTGAACACGAGGGGGGTGTTTGCAGAGAAGGAGGAGGGAGTAACGGAAAGGGAAGCGGTTGGTTTCCGGCGGCTCCACCTCCCTCGCGAAAAGGGGGGCTCGAGCTCCTCCACGCGTCTTTTTCCCCGTCGTTTCGCGTACAATCGAATCTCGTTCGAAACTAATTTCGTGCCTTTGTGGATCCACGTCATTACCGCCGGCAGACGTCAGCCAACGGTTCGCTGAGGGGGGAGCAGGCTGGCAGGGAGGCGGAGGGATGGTTAGATTTCCGATAGCATTGAAATCCGTCGAAGCGAAAAGTAAATTATATGAAGTCTGTCCTTCTCTGTCTGACGGGTCGAACGGACCAACGTGTGGGTCCTTTGATGTTTCCTGCCGATGGAAAAGAGATGGCTGCCGGGGTGTTCTCATGCGGAACCCGATTCCTCTACGCTTTACTTCGATGATCCACGCGTACACAGAGTGTGGTGAATCGTACCCCTTAGACCTGGCTTTCTTCTTCGTCGTATTTTTTTTTTCTTCTTTTTTCGAGGGGGTCGAGGGGGGGCAAGGATCAAAAGTTCCGGCGAGTACACGGCCAATTTGACGGGACGGCCACGGCGAACGATAGGATATTGAAACGGATCCAGCAGGATTCACGGACGTTCGCGTTTCCAAGCGATTCTCGGCAATTTGTCAATTTTTAGCTTCTATGGGATTATTTATCCTTTGTACGATGTATTTTTTCTTCGAGCCAGCGGACTGGTTCATTAAGTCCACGCATTTCTCTCACGAAGGCATTTATTGGGATACTGAAGTATTAGAGGAAACTCGTGGATTTAGCTATCAATAAGGAAATAAATGAATAGAGTTTGCATTATTTGGGATAAGTCCTTTATTTTTCGACAAGAGGGAACAAGTAACAATTAGTCAAGGTATTTTTATTTAACATACTAGTTCGTTTCAAGAAGATAGCAAAACACTTAAAATATTTAATACCATCCGAGATACAACGAACCGAGGCATCAGCATAGAAAATTAATCCCAAATATCTTTAATGAACCGTATTATCGAACATGGCATTAGGTGGATTCGTGTTGCGGCTGTAGTAAGCTTGTTAATTAGTATAATAATTACAAGGGCGTGATGTAATATCGATCTCGCTTTATCCGTTCATCCCGCTGTTCATTTTCAATGAACGATCTCACGAAAGGGGCCGATTACTCCGTCGCTTTGTTAATTCCGTTTTAAATGCAACGGGGAATCTCAAAGCGTCTTGCCGTTCCGTGTAAACAGCAATCTTCGCGTTACAAGAAAACGGATGGTCCACGATGAAAGTGGTTTACATTTTTCACAAGGAAGAGCACCGCGGCGAAGAGGGGTTAGCAGTTAAGAGTTAATGGCCGGCCTTATGGCCGGCAATATTCCACACTTTTATTCTCTTTAATATAGCTCGAGATACAGCGACCAGAATTTGCTCAACGTGACTTACCTTCGAATGTCTGGGAACGTTTCCGCGGGAAACAAGATCTCACGATACGATCTTGAAAATAATTCATCTTAAGACGGCCATTCCTGCGCCGTCTGTTCCCCCAAGATAACACGTTATTGCGTTGACAACTGAATTCGTGCTACATATATTTTTCTTCTTGGAAAATTCATGAAAATTCGGTGTAACACTTTAACCCTTGTGTACACAACTCTCTTTGTTTCAATATAACGGGTATAACAGGGTGTAACGGTGCGCCACCGTTAAATACGATTCCACTTTAAGGGATGAAGAATCCGATACCCGAGATTGATCCCTGGATAAAGTCTCTCGAGATGTCTGCGGCAGCATCTAACATTACTGTTTCGAAAAATTCATTTCTCGTATCCTCTTTCGCGAAACCGATACTTTCCACGAGAAACCGATCGCGCACGACAAATTGGATACAATTTCCCAGCGATCGGTATCGATCCACGGCTCCCGACAATGAATCGCGATTCTCGTATCGCATTTCACGGTGAAACGTGTATTTTTTAATCTCACCGATGCGTTAATTTTCACCGAAAACAGCTGTCCCCGCTAGCGTTAAATCGATCGATAATAGATGCGAACGCGGCGATTATTTGATACTTTATGTACCGGGGAGTGTATTAAATAACTTCAACAGGAATTCAATTAAAAGTTAATGCTTACACGTAACATGGTTGTCGGGGTAAATATATTAAAGCGTGTAACGCTGTTGTCAAGATAAATGAATTGCCAGGCTTTTAAAGTTCCTCGTTGCAAATTTCTAATTATTCACGTTCAGTGGGAAGTTTTATGTTCATTTTTTGTGTTTGTTATTCGAATTCTATCGGGGGAAGTAAGAAAATTGTTATAAATATCGTGGACGCATCGATGGGAAAATTTATTTCACGGGTGGACGTCATCCGAAAAAGATTGAAATAAACCCCTCTTCGAAAAGTTTTCTTATAAGACCGATCGCGTTTCACGCCGCACTTAAACTTCTTGAAAAGATTCCAGGATACTTGGGGCAAATTATTTGGAGCCCACCCAGGTGGGGGTAATAATTCGGCAAATTATAATTGCAGCCACTTCGGCCGGGTAATTAAAGAATTTTCTCATTAAATGATTTTAATATCATTCGCGTTCAATGGCGCAGTTTTAATCGTGTAATTAGCGCTTTTGAATCGAAGGAGAAAATAACTCCGCAATTTTTTCGTTTTATTAATTATGTAATTAGCGCTTCTTCGTTTTGTTCTTCGACATTAATGTTTTAATATCGAATATTTAGCGATTGATTGAAATACTTTGAACCGACGGTATTTAATTATTCTTGAACGAAATATTCGCTTTATTGAATTTCTGGAAAATCGTCGTTTGTCAAGTCGATAATTATTTATAGAAATTAAGGGAACGCTCGGGACGGAATACGAATGAAACTTGCCCGATGTAACTTCATCAATTCCGTTTAATTAATGTTCTTGCCCCTGATGTCCCGAACGAACGGAAACTGGAAATTCTGAACCCTGTGGGAGATCGTTCAATCAATCGAAGCACTTTGAAATCATGTTGCAAATAATTTTGAAACTTATGTATCTGCTGCCTCTGTTTGCCCAGCAAATCCACGAATCAATTCGCTGAGTTTCTTGAAGGGGTCGTATTCGAATGATTTTTCAAATCAAAATATTTCAAAGAAACACTGAAATTTTAAAACATTTTTGAATCAAAATTTCCGCGATGTATTTATTATAGTTACATATTTGATCGTGTTGTTTTTTAAGAGGAACTATATATAGAAGATGCAAGATCGCATTTAGAAAATTGAACCAAATGGAAATCGTGTACGTCCATCAGTTCAAACGACGATGGTTAACCATAAAGGTGGCTCAGAATGTCTTCCGTGGTTGCATATATATATATATTCTATGGCTCGCTATAACGCGGTTAACGACTCCAGAACCTCTTCCTCTGATGTTTCTATTCGATCTCCTCCTAACCGTTCCTTCTGATCGATTCTTAGTCATATTTCAACCCTTTTTTCTCGTTTCTTATCACCCGACAGCCAACGATTTATATTTCAATACATTGGACGTAGTTTTATTCGTGCTTCGTAATTGAGAATTCTGGAATAACATTTAAGAAAAAATAAAAATTGCATTAAAACAAACAGAAGAGTTCATATTATTTTCTATTACATTCTGGATTATTTCTATTTTTGGAATTAAAATTATGAATTGAAAGGGTCTTCGACGATTTTAACTAGACACGAAAGGTATTAAGTCAACGATGACACGTAACAGTGTCAATTTTATAGACGTTCCTGTACATCATTCTTTATGGGGTTTTCAAGGATCAAAATTATTGGGGGATGGCAACAAATCATCGCTCAGCCGGTGTAATGGGGATAATTAACTAGTTAGCCGAGAAGATACAGCAAACGTGTCTGCACATAAAGCGCATTTACGACGTCGTATATCGTAGGAGTATGTCCTAACAAGGAAATAACGTGGTTATAGCTAACCAAAATTCGCGACGTGTTTATGGAGTTGATATCGGATAACACGAATTGCTATTGTCGCTGGAAAAAGAAAACGTTCAATTTACAGTTTGTGCTATCATTAAAAACAGATTATTAGATCAATTATTTTCTGCAGTTTCAAGATTATTCAATAATGTTTGTCATTTTTATTCGTCAATAATCTATACAGGGTGGGCTAGAAATCGTAGTACAACCAGGCAGGGGATGAATAATATATAATTTATTTAATTTGCAAACCATTCAGTAAAATTTACTTGTCCTGCTTATTTTCTCCCTTTTTACCCTAGAATCCTCCCCTGCCTAAAGTGTAAGGGTTGGAGGAGGGGCAAAGCGCAGACAAGATGGCTGAACGAGTAGAAATGGAAGTAACTTTGCCGCAACTTTTCCCCCGAAAAACCGGGACATACTTTAAGTTAATCGAATAATGATCGTACGAGGTTGTTCGTGCAACAAACACGGCCGGCGGTCAAAGGGAAACAGTGGTTATATAAAGCCGGGGCAATTAACGCCGGCTTTATTAAATGATTCTACAGTCGTCGGATGGAAAATGAAGTTAGAACGTGGCCGGCACGCATTCTTGCTCGGAGGGACTCTTCATCGCGTCCATTAGGATGCCACGACAATACGATACAACGTGTTGCTGAATATGGAGTAGCGTCCCTTTATGAAATTCGAATCCCCGACGGACGTTGGCCGACGGAACTCCCGAATATGTAGTACCTCGGGGCAACGGTGTGTAATTAGTTGTTAGTTTCGCGAGCGCCGGACAGACCCGCCGTCGTTTCATTGTCGTCGATAATTTTAATCAAGGTTCGAAGCTGTCGATTCGTGCAGTTCGTTGATTAACGCTGCCCTCCATCTGAAACAAAATTGTACAAAAGACCCTAAAACCAATCGAATTAACACCACTCAGTATTAAAAGTCACCGTGTCGAACCTCTGCTCGACTTCCTTCCTCCCCAGGGAATCAGGGACCTTGGAACTGGAGGATCTGTGATTTTTATACTCTTCGCGTTCCATATTCTTTGACTTTAGAATCCACACTGTTCACTTTTTCTTCAAGGTTTACTCTCTTCTTTTCTCCTTCGCACCCTCAAAGGTAACAATAGTCCCCGAGGATTGGTTCCACAATGGGGATGAAAGTGTCGGTGTATTTTGAGGATTTTGTGCTCGTTTGTCTTCCTTTTGCAACAGTGGTTCCCAAAATAAATATGTCTCATTTTGATACTTTGATCAAATCTTTCAGTATCTTGATTTCAGTCTTTGCGTTATTATGCAGATTGGCCCTGGGGGGGGGGGGGGGTTGATTTTTGAGGGGCGAGTATCGCGTTACAAACAGAAGGATCATTTGATATTTCAGCTACGTCTCGTGTATCAGAGCACTCGTGGCCGATAAATAAACTGGCGGTGTTCAAAGTTTGCGTTGTTAAACGTATCTGCATCGATATGAGGCTACTACGCGGTAGCTCGTCCATTATGATATAGTGGCGACGGGTCAGGGGGCTTTGTGTACAGCTGAATCGTGTTCAGTCGAAATAATAGGATTCGGTTTCGGTGAGCGGAAATTTCGGATAGTTGGCGGTCACACGAAATTTGCATATGCGGCCAGGAATCCGTGGAATTTATGTTAATAATATAATTCGTTAAATCGCGTCTAACGGTTAAGTAAATCGACGTGTGCTCCCGTACACTTCTTCGTGCCGTAATAATTCCCGTCGATTGAAGCATCCTTGGTACGGAGGGTGATATTCAATTTGTTGTTCGCCGAACAAAATAAATTCGAAAACCTAGAAATAACATTCTGGAACGGTTTCCACCTTACAGTTTTTGTTCAATTATCCGAAACTGCATTAAACCGACGAGACAAAGTCCTCGACGATGGAAAAAGCAGTTAAAAAAAAGAGAGAAAGAAAATATAAAAAAAGGGAACGCGACGAAATTTCCTGCTGTACTTCGTATTCCCCGCGTCGCGCAACGAACGAGGTCCAGGTACGGTGACAAAGATCTCGAATAATTGTACTTTTGTGCAGGTTTCGTGTGACTGGTGACGAAATTCATCTCTCGCTTCGTTACGAAGACCTCAACCTTTCCGGCTTGCTATTTCTATCGTTGTCTGTACACTTTGTACCGCCGTTTCCCTCGCCCCTTGCTTCTTTTTTTTCCTCCCTCTTCCCTCTCCTTTTCGTCGGACTACAATGCGACCGTGTCTGGTTGGATAACGAGCCAGCGTGGAAATATATCTTTATCTCTGCTCTTTCTTTGCCCGACCGTATAAAAGGATCAGTCACACGAGTGCGCCGGGGTGTCCTCCGTGTGCGAGAGACGGTCATTTGAATGTTTAATGTGTTTGAGGGATTCTGAAGTGGAAAAAGGTTGCTGCTTTTTCAATTGCTTAATTCGTGGTGTGTCGCCAGGCGATCGATATTGCCCGAATTCGATTACTTTGCGAAGGGGTGTGTAGAAATATTAGTATTTAATCAAAAATTGACATTAATTGAACTAGGGCCTTTTAAGGGTTTTGGGAGCTGAACCTTGGTCTACGACTGCACAGGGGAAAAGAAATGAGAATTTGGAAGGTGAAGAGTCAGAAGTGAGTAACAGTAAAAGTTGGTGACCAGTTAAGATAAAGATTTGGAAGAAAAATAAAGGGAAATATTTGCTATCAGTGTATAACAATTTATTTTATAGTGTGCTATGAATATTTATAGTCTTGTGACAAATTACGTTATCAGGAGTTTGTAAATAAATAGCGTTTCGAGTGTTGATGATCGCGATACGATTAAGGAAATTTCATTTTTAATACGAAGATCGGTAGATTCTGTTGATTTATTGAAATTACTCGGTTCGGTAATAACATACAGCGGGGTCCGGGGTGTGTATAAACTGTAAGTACTACAGGAAAATCCCGTTTCATAAGCCCGGCGGAGGTTCGTTGCCAGCTTGTAACGTGGTTATTTATGCGAGCCTTGAGCAGTTATCAGCCCTGTAAAATTACGTACATGCATGCACACGAGGACGTTTAGTGGGTTTTAATCGTTTTACACGCGGTCAGCTGGACTCCATTAACGAACCGCCGCCTCTACGAATCGTTCCGAATTCATTAACGCCACCTTTCTCCCGTGATAATTGCACACGCGCTTTTCTACAAATTCAACGTTTCGACGGTCCTACTCCGAAGGATCGCACGGTAGTTTACGCCTGCGCCGATCTTTCAAACCGTTCTAATTAGTTCACACCGGAGCTCATCGATTTTTATCACCGAACCGTCCGGTAATCAAAAGGACGTGCTTTGAGCTTTTTATTTCATATTAAAAAAGTTATTCGTTTATTTATTTCTCTACTTCATTTTTATCTTAAATGCAAATTAAAAATTGATGGTTAAGGTATAATTTTCTCGAGCAAGCCAGAGCACGATAGTCTTACAGTGCTGTTTTTTTCATTTACATAAGAAGATAGTCGCATTGGAACTCATTTTTCCACGGTATATTTCCTGTTGCTTCCGAGGGAACATTGTTTCCTCCGGTCTCGTTACTAAGAAGTTTTTATACCCCTGGGGAAATTAAAAGGAAAAGTATTAATTTACTTCGCCTCATTAACTACGGTTTGAACACGGATACCCTTGTAGGAGGATTAAAAACGATTCTACCGTCAGCGTAAGGAGCCTTCTGTTAATGGTATCTTATTTCTCGATCGTGTAATCGTTTAATATTCCATAATACCTGATCCGATTGGAAATTGGACGTATTACACAAAATTTCAAAATGGTGGCTCTGAAATTTAAATCTAAATTAAAAAAAGGATTCCTTTTTTTACGTAGAATCACCCAGGTTACTTAGGATCCTGGTCACAATGGAGCCTAGACTCCATTATTCGATGGTTAATACCAAGGTTCTTCGGCATCGGAAGTGGCAAAAAATAGATATCACGTCCCCCGATTCGCAGCTGTTCCCGGAACAGACACGATCGATCCGGGAATCCACTTTCTCAAAGTGGAGAAAGAACCCGCTGGAATACCATCAATCAACGCCTAATGTCCATCCGTATTCTTTCCCGGCGAAGGATCGTTAGATCATCGAAGTAAGTTTTCGAATCCTTCGGAATGATCCGTCATAGTCGATTCGATGGGGCACGTTTCGCGGTAACGCCTGGCCACCCAACGTACGTGATTAGGTGAATATTCATGAGGCCATCTCTGCGGCTTAAAGCACACCCCTCACGGCATATTGTCGAACGTCTACTAATCTGCTGGCTTCGGTATCGGTCGAACACGCGGTAAGATTACCGTGGCAGGAATTTGATTAACACCCAGCATCCTCTGGATACCTTTTCCCTCCAAATCGATATAATTTTAAGTCGACTTATCGAGACGGTGGCTGAGGGTATTCTGATTCTATTTTTTAAATATTTTCTGATTTCAAATGGTAGGTATTAAAGAGGGGTAAATAATTTGAAAATTAGAAGGCAACTATATCAAGTGGCGGTCTTTAGCCACCCACCCCGTACATCCGCGGTATCCGAAAATCTATTTTAACCGAAGTACCATTACCAGTCGGTCAACAACACGTGTCAAGTGTATCACGTAGCACTACGTGGGCAATCGCGTATCCAGACAGGAACCGCGACGTCGTGTCGGTCGGTTGACACGTTCAGATTGATGGCGAAGGGAGAGTCGCCGTGAAATGATATCCGTGCGAGCCGCTTGAATGTTAATTACCTGCATAATTAATGCCGTCGCCAGAACGCGAAACACGGGGTTTGTCGACGCCCGGTTTTCATGGTCCCTCGCCATTGATAAAGGTCCACGATTTTTTCCACCCCTCAGCTCCATATTTCTTTTCCTTTTTTTATTTCTGCCTCAACGTCGAGGGGCGATCCGAGTTATGACCGCGATCACGCATTACCAACTGTCCCTTTCTACTTCTTCGAAACGTTACACCCTGTATTTTCGTCTGAGCATCGAGAACCGCGGTTGAACTGGTAGTTAGGCGCGCAGTTGGGCCAATTTTCTGCTTTATAATTTGCTCTCCCTCGCTGTGCTGTATCCTATAGGCGCTTATTAGAGGAACAATTTCGCCCTGTGCGTAAAGAACATTGTTGAGCTTGTGTGTTACGAAGTTACTGTGGTATGCGGAGGGTTGATCACGATGCCACCACTTCATTGCTTCTACGTTCTCGTTTCGCCGAAACAGACTAATTGTCTGTCTCTATTTTTCTCTGTCACGGTTGATTACTCCCGGTACCTATTCCTATACTTCCATTGAATCATTAAACAGTTCGAGAACTGGTAATATATCAATTACTATGACATTTATTCAATAATTTCTGCGGCGATAAATTTATCACGGAACCGATCAGTTTCTAATTATCAAAGTCTTAATTATTAACCCATAGTGACCATAAATTATTTGTCAAGAAACTCACAGGGGACTTGTGCAAACCCCAGGGTTTTGCCCCAATTTCGGCGCACATTTTACGCGTGCTTTTTCCGCCCGCGTTTCCTGTTCTTGTCACGGGACTCAGGATGCACAAGCCCTCCAACCAGTTTCCGATTTTCTTGCGTTATCCGCCCCGTGGAAAATAAACCGCGGCTTTATGAATAAAAGCGTACAAGTTACCCTGTTCCGAGGCCGGCGCAGGTTTTTTGTCCAACACTTATTCAGTTGCAAAAATGCTTCGTACCCGAATTCGAAGGATATTCGTTAATAACTTTCAGGATTCGAGGGATTTCCAAACGGTACAAAAATCCTGCAAATCGATGAGAATTTTTCAGATCCGTCCGCCGGCGTGTCCCGCAGGTACGTTCGCCAGGCGCTTTGTAAACCCTGTTCATCGTCGAAAATACTGTCGGGGGGGTAGAAAAAAAAACGAGGGGAAAAAAAAAATACGTGGAAAGGCTTGGCCGGGAGCGATTCTGTGTCCGCGGAAAACCGCGATTCCGGGGGAGGGGACAGAAAAGCGCAAATCGGGGAACGGTTGGTGGCCCGCGCGGGAATAACGACCGCGATTGTACATCGTGCGGGATAAATAAACGGGTCGGTCGGTTTCGCTTTGATCATTCATTCCGGAAGCGTGCGGTCGCGTTCGATTGCCGGGCCGTGAGTGTACAACGGCGAACGAATCGCCGTGAAGCAGTAAATTGCGCTAAATGGCGGCTGGGAATGCGTTAACGCCTGATCTAACGCGCGGCCGCATGCGGTCCTCCGGATAGAGGCGCCGCCTAACGATTATCGATTACGTGTCGACGGTATAATTATGTCGCTCGCTACATTTTTCCTGGTGCCCTTCAACCCCTTCTCTTCTGACAAAATCAGGAGGGGATGTCCCAAGGGGGTGGATCTTGACATATTTCTAATTGATAGAGACGAGATACCCTTTCGACAATTATAAAAACCGAGGAAAGTTGAAAGAAGAGCAGCTTCTAATAGTGTAATTATTTTGTTACCCTCAGACGCCCTTCTACACAAAAATGTTAACGTTAAGTGAAACTCGATGATCGATCAGGGCGCAAAGTTTAACAACCCCGTGCGTCGTACCATCTAATAAAGTCGTTAGAACGGCAGCAATAATTCGTCGGTGAATTAAATGTCCTCCTAGCAATCGAGGGAGGGAGGGGTAGCTCATTCTATCGGATCCTCGCCCTCTTTTTCCGACTGCGACAACTCTTTCCTTTTTTCCGGCACGGTCTCCGATTCCTCCGCTTCGCTACACACGCGTCCCGCTCTTTTTTCCTTGTTGCATTCTTTTCTTACTACCGACCCACCCTTTCCGCGTAAAATCCGATCTCCGCGAATTTTCATGACGCTGCACGCGATTCCCCGGGGGGATTGAGATTGTTACGCGAAGCAACGGCGTTCCGATAAGCGCGATGACGTCTCGAATTCGCCCCCCCGATGCATACCCTGTAGTTTTTCTCACCTCTCAGGAAGAACGTAATTACGATTGGATTAGAATCACCCCCTCTGTACTGCCAATGCTAAGACACCCTGTACAGAACGATTTTCTACAATTATTATTCAGAAATACAGTATCCACTATTTGGAGTAATGTTTCGTAGAAGGTTGGCGCCTTTGGGTGCTCGAGGTGATTCACCCCTGGTTACATAGGTGACAAACAGAAGTAAATTATTTTTAATTTAACTAAATTAGAGCTACAATTTCAAGTCCGTTGAATCAAAATTTATAAAAATTCAAGAGGTGCCTTTTGGAAGGTAAATTTTCGTTCATTTTCGATGTCGAAAGCATTGTATCACACTCTTCATTCATCGGCCGCGTATCAGTTTCGTGAGTTCGCGAGCTGGCCGCAACACGCCTTTGTTCGCGCGCTCGACTTGCCGCGCTGGAACCGCGTCCCGTTGTCATTTCTACGATTCAATCTCGTCGGCCTGACTCCCTCTCACCCTCCGGGGAGTTGGCCGGCCTGTAAATCATGCGGGACGCGAGTGCCATTTCGGATTCCCGGCGTGGCCCTTTGTCGTATAATTCACACTCGGTCACGTATTACACCGGCCGTTACAACGTGCATTACTCTAATGTCAAACAACGCCGGCAACATTGGCGAGGCTCTTGTTAATCACCCGGACGAGTCGTTCGGACGTGGCGATTTCCTTTGATCGAGGAACCGCGATCGGGGAAAGAAAAGGTGAAAGAATTCGTATATACGTTCGAAAAACTTCCTGAAGAACGAGGAAAAAAATCTGATGGAAATGGGAGCAGTTTTAAATCGAGCGTTTGAAATCCAGAAAGCGAGACTTCAGGGTCTCCGAAGTTAAAATTAAAGATTGGAAAACGTCCCCGTCCGGAGGGGGATCGGTCATGGCAAGGACAATGAAAACGTAATTACTGAGTAAAACTAGAATGTCAGAAGGGGTTAAATATTGGAAGATGAATGGGATCGATAGGAGATAAAATTTAACGACGAAAGTTGGAAATTTGGGGCGTGGATATGAGATTTGGAGCTTTAAATACGAAATTTGAATTCTTTCGGAAATGCGGTTCGTGGAGGAAAGTTAACAGATTTAGGTCACGATTATTTCATCTTTCAAGTACTTTTTCCCTTTCTTTCTTCCAATTCCATTATATTATCAGGATACAAGACGGGTTTTTCAAAGTTCTCCGCTCGCCGGAACTTCCCCTCGTTCCGTGGACAATAAAAGTCGAAGTGCTCGTTCAATCTTCCGGTACAAGCTGTCGTTCGATGAGCCAAGAACGCGTTACCGTCCAGATATCGATTCCGGTTGACACGTACGTTCTTCCTGGCCTGGATCACGTTTCACACCTAGAAGACACCTGTCGTACATACTTATTGTCCGACTTCGTGCAATCGTTCGTAGGAATCTTGGCCGACGTCGGCTCGCGGATCGGCTATCCCAGACCCCTGATACGATCAGTCATCTCGAATTGCGCCTTAGAAATTTGGCAGGAATCCTTAAAATCTGGGTTGGCTGCGAGATTATCGAACCCTCGAACGTTTCAAGAATTCCTGTAATATGTAGATTTCTCGGATTATCGGTATTCAACTTTAACCCCGTGCCACCCCGCATTTTCTAGCTTTTCTAAGGGAAGTCGTACGGTGTCTCTGCAGGCGAATGTATAGGGAATATTAATATTTTACGGAAATTTTTGGAATTTTGGGATTTGGGGACTTGGAAACTTACAAATTCACAAATTCTGCGAAATAAAATTACATCCCGTAACTGTAGACTCATATTAACTTTGTTTCACTTTGTATTACAGGTAAGTTCCACGAACCATCAGGCTGGGGGTAACACGACCGAAAGCAGCTTAACGTGAGTAACAATTCGATGAAACTATGGTCTGAAAATTCCCCCGAATTGAAATTTAAAACAGTTGAACGGGTAATAAAGTCCGTACCAAAGGAATGGTTGAAAAACGTAAACCACAATCCATTGGATGGCATAATAACGTATTCCCGTACCGTTGTACCCAAAAGAAGACAAATGAACAACGTTTTTCCCCAAGAAATAGCAGCTACCTTTGTACCGGCCTAACTGGTAATTTACGATTAAATCGGGAGCACGCGAGTTTCTTTGCTCGCTAACATGAAATCTTGAAGTTAGCCAATCCGATGGATCGTCGCTGGAAAGAAACTCGTTGAATAACGAATTGCCTACTGAATTTAACATTTTATAGAATCCTTTTGCCACGCTCGTACGTCTGTTTTCAATCATTTTTAACGTTCATTACTTTCAACCAACAATCTGTAGGGGGGGTTGGAACGAATATTGACCCGTAAACCATTCCAGTTTTATTTTAAACTTACAACCAGCTAACTGGATCGAATACAATCTAATTCTTTACCTGCTAAATTATTGCTTCCGTTGAAAATTTCTTGCCACTTTAACGGCTGCATGTTTAATGGAATTAACGGAGCTGTATAATAATTTTTCCTGAAAATTCTCAAAGTTTAAGTTAGTCAGTTTCAGTAGAATAACCTTCCAAAATTTGTTCTTTATATAAGAAAGCGGGCGAAATTAAATTTGCAAATTTATTTAAGATCAACAGAGCCACGTATGATAATTTTATCATATGCTTTTCGCGTAGAGCCACCCTCGTTTGCGCCACTAATTACAGAACAGGGAATAGAAATACAGACTCAAATTCGGAATATGATCCAACAATCTACTTGACAAAGCGTTCAGAATCCAGACAAATCAGAGACAGATTGAATCGCATTCCTACATTAACTCTATAATGATCAAAGACCTAATTCCAAAGCAATTACACGATACCCGAAGATCAGCAACCCGCAATTGTTCCAGGATTTCGACATCCACTGAACAGAGTTCACGATTAATCAGGCTAATTTGAATATGTTTAGCCAATTTAATGACTCGAGAAGGTTCGACGATTCGTTTCGTCCTCCCGTTCAAGGACGTCCACGTACCGGGTGTTTTCTCCCGTTTTTCCTCGGCTCGTTTCCCTAAAACGTTGTACAAGATGGACGCGCGGTTTCGAATTTATCTTATCCAGTTACCCCGGGCTAAAGGATCCTAACTGTTCCCGTTTAGCACAAAGGGACACCGACGTTTCACGGTAGATGCACACACCAGACACGCCGTTCGTCGCCCCCGCGATTCTTGTTGCTCGTCCAACGTAATCCTGGGACAATAAGCGTCCCTATTTACCCCCCGTCGATTTCGTTCCCGACAAAGGCGTTCAATTTAACTGCGACCACGATCGTGCAAGATTTTTGGGGAAATTTCGAAAATTATATTAGGGTTAAAAGACTTACAAACTTCTTTAAGTGTTTTTAATTTGTAATTTGTGGCGATGGGTCGGAAAATCGATTGCCGTTTGATTCGCTTTCGTTCACCAGCAGATTTAATTTTAGACTATTGATTAGCTATCAGTAGCAGCAAAGCGAAATTTACTTGAAATAAAACGATAGCATCCTTGAAACAACGTTCGAACGTTTGTTGTTCGCCTTTAAACCGGTCTGTTTCCAGCCGGTTCTGGTGCAAGCACCGTCTTCCGAGGATCGCAACTTCCCTTTGTAAGAGGTCCAGGGTGAGATCTTATTGGGTCATCCTCACCCCATTAAACAATACACGCGTAACTTCAAAAGCCGTACTCTTGCCAGTCAAGTTTCAGCCGGTGTTTAGCTTGTAAACTTCGCCGTATAACCGTGCGCCGTATCAAGAAATTGCAGATCCGTGTAGTAAGGGAGAATTTCAGCGATACCAACGGCACGACTGTATTTAATCATCGAAGTGTGTGGAGTTGTACCGTCTTCATATTTGTTCTTACCTTCTCGCGGAACGGCACTAAGGATAATAACCCTTTGCGACGCTGTTCCAGCCCTATTAGGCGAAATTCATATACATTCAACGTGATTAAAGTCACTGTACCTAGACTGGCTATTTTCGTTTCAGAAATTTTTACAACTTACATTAAATTATATTATATAATTTACATTTAAATTTTGGCGGGAAAAAGAAACGCGTTTCGAATTTCACGATCGAAATATTGGCAATGCGAAGTTACAGTTGGGGAATGTGACGGGCGAACATCAGCGACGTACCGAGCTGCAAGTGCTAATCAATTGCACTGACAATCGCTGTACATCGGTTTAATTAATTGACTAATTGTTATGCTAATTAGTGCTACTAAGTTGAACCGTGTCCGACCGATGGGAGCCGTTGACCATCGGGAATCACTTCGGTAATCGACTAGCCAGGAAATTTCCATCCCCGTGCTCAGGACATCACTGGTGCATGAATATTCCTAGTAATTTCCGGCAAACATTCCAACTTTAATTACGAACTCGTTAAATCGAGGTACGATCTTTTCCTCTTCAGAACCGATCGAATATCGTCAAAGGGGCTTGGAATATTCTGAAAAATTCGGATTTTTATTTCGTTTCTCTCTACTGTATATATCGTGCTCGCTTTTTTCATGCCGATTCATGAAGTGGGAACGCGGTATCGGACTAATGAAAGTGTCTACGAAATCGACGTGCTGGTTAATTCAGCTGAAATTAGAGCCGGTTTAAGTGATCACTCGATGGATTTAGAAGTTTTTTAAAATATATGGAACGTTAAAGACGAGGATTTTTACTGGCCAGAAGTTTGTTTACATAGGTGGAAAAACGGTATCAACTCATGTAATGAATGTCGCGTTGATATATTTTATAATTTAGGTCAAATTAGGGGTAGTTTAAGTCATCACTTTATTCCCTTCGAATTTGTTTAAAAAATATACAAAGTTAAAGACACAACGAAGTTTAAAGACACAGAGTGGCTTTAATTCCAGATACTAATACGATTCGTGGAAATGAATTGATTTAAAGGCGAAGGATCCTTTCAGCAGAGGTGCCTGAAAGTATTAGGACACCGGAATTTGAGGATACAGGAGATAGAAGACAAAAGAGGAGATCGAGTTCGAATCTTAAAACAGATCTCCCAAGTTGCACGCTTTTTCCAGGGAGGTAGCAATATCGGGAAACTTTCCTGTAGAGCTCGTAGACCCTCGTATCAAGGATATTCGGGAATTCTGTGTTGGGGAACGGGATCCGATAGCACTCTTGCCTAAAATGAAAGTTGACTGGAATTCATGTCCCCCTATTTCAAAAGTGTCGTGATATCAGGAATTACCATTAACTTTCATCAATTCTCGAGAAAGCTTCCCTAGAATTTAGACAAGTGTCGTCCATTATTATTTAAAGGAAAACAATGGAGTATAAAACAAAGTGGGGTGAACTTAAATTACAATTTGAATTAAAATAATTGCTTACAAATTTAAGCTGCTCTGGAATGATTGACGAGGACGCAAACCTTTTTGAAAGATAGCTAATAATATATTTCTCAACGTTGCACGATTACCAAGGAATTGGTTGTATCGGGACGATATCCATAATCGGATCGATGTTACAGGATTCTGTAGAACGTGTTTGTTCCTGTGATCGGTAGCTTTGCGTACGACACGCGTGCTTGAACCTCGAATTTCCTCACGTAATAACTGAAACAGAATGCGAGGCCGGCGTATCAGCAAGGCCTATCTACGTCAGGAAATTAACCAGTCCGCTAACCTACATTTCCCTCTTCGCTACTGTCACTGACATCGATGCCCCGTTCGAAATTAACGCGTAGGAAATCGATCCCAATATGGACCGCCAGCTCGTGCAACAGTAGCATTTTTGGTAATTAATATCAAAATTATATAACCTAATATGAAATTATGCAAATCCTATTTCTAAGATTCCACGCATATCAATGATTAATTCTTCCATTTAAAAAAACCATTACTTAAGATATTTTCGTGTTTACCCAACATACTTTTCCTGGAAGAAGGTTAAAGTTTCGAAAACATCGTGGCAAGTGGCCGAGCCATCCCAGGGCGACGGAGATGGATCCGGTAACGTAGTTTCATCCCCTAACGCTCGCTTTCCGTCCATCTTACGTAATCAGGCCACTTTTGCCCGGCGCTGGACGCTTCTTTTTCCTTTCGTTCGATCGAGAAGTTTGGTCGACGATTCCATTACAGGGCGGCATCCTCGAACGAGTTGCCACCGGTAGCGCCACTTTGAATCTCCGCTGGAAGCTTCTTCGCATAATTTTTCGAAGAGGGTGGGGGTCGGAAGTGGCTGGCGTGATTCGAGTCACGGAGGGTCGTGACGGAAGAAAACTTTTGCGACGCGCGGGGTTGAAAAAAACAGCGCCACCGACGCTAATATGAATTTATACGCGGCCCCTTTTGTTATCTCGGCCGATTTGCAAAAAGGACGCGGGTTGTCCTGCGAGAAGTCACGCGCCATCCTGGTCCAAAGATAAGGGATGAAGGAAAAACGGGAATTAATTGTTCTAGGAGGTCGAGAGTCTTTTTTTTTTGACGGTCGATTAACCCTTTGAGTGCTGTGGGATACAGAATAATTTAAATAGCATTTAAATTTGAAGAGCTTCTAAATTAACTCGAAGGGTTAATTTAAAGTCGTTTCTAGAAATTTAGAAACTTTGAAATATTTTATTTTTCAAAGGGTTAATATCGGTGTTACTTGGAATTAAAAGAAACCAAGTCTTTTTCCTCCAATTCTTGTGAATAATTTGAATCCATGATATGCCCGAGGGTGTCGAGTTTTAATCGACGAGTAAGCACAACCAATGTCTAATAGCATTTGAACTGAACCGAAATTTTCATGGTACACATGTATCAGCAGCGATTCGAAGAGATTACAAGCTCATCACCGATCAGGGCTGGCTCGTTACAAGGGAACAATGTAGCCGAGCTATTTATCATGTTGGGAGGAGACGTTATCAGGATTACATCTAATTATTCGAACCGGCAGATTGGGAAGTATGTTAGCCGGGAGACCGGATTAACGCCTGCTGAAACGATCTCTTCCATCCACGCCGATGAAAAGTTGCCAGACATTCTGTTCCACGGGTTAGAGCGAAACGAAAGAGGAAATAATTAATCGTAGCTACGGGTGTGCAAGGGAAAAAAGAAACGATCTTGACGGTGTAATTATTTACACTCTATTTTGCACGGGGCTGTTTGATCTAGATGAGATAAAGCGGTAATTTGCAATCCAAGTATTGATCCATCGATCTTGATGAGTTCTTTGGACCGTTTGATGCAATTAAACCGCACAGAGGGTAAAGTATCGCCCATTCGTACTTTTTGATGCAAATTTTTATTACAACCCCCATTAACCCAGAAAATAACTGGTGTTCCTTTTTTCATACGTAATATTTCTAGAATAATCGTTATTAATATTTAAGTACTTTACTTATTTCAAAATTAAAAAATTAAATTACAATCTGAGTAATTACAACTACAACTTCGATATTAATATCCACTTTGAAAGTTGCAAATTCGATGGCCAACTTAACGACACTGTACTCGGTAATGGTTTGATGATCCCCGATGAAAATTCAAGTTAAATGTCTGCCGTTCGAACCGGCCCCGGTCGTTTCGCGTCGATGTAACTTCAAGAACGGCGAGTTTAAGGAAGAAAATGAAAATTCTCGAACGAACCTCTTCAAACTGACGATCGAACGGGACGAGGGTGAAAGATGCATCCCTTTCTTCGGGGAAGAATGAAATTTTCTGAATCGTAAGGCCGAACCTCTTCCTGGTAGAGCTGTTTTTAAGAGAAAGGTACGAACGAGGAAAGGGAGGACGGTAAGAGCGTACTTGCGAAATTTCATAATGTCTCTTTGAAACGAACGACGCTGCGATTCCAAGAATTTTTCATTCGTTTTAACAACTGATCCGTTATCAAAATTCATAAGAGGAAGGCGCGTAATTCATGGCTTTAAGGGTCATTTGTAACGCTTATACAAACACGAAATAAATTGTACAAACACAATGTCGTTTCCAAAATATTTCCTTAGAAAGAATTCTAATAAAACTTGACACATTGGTGCGATTCAGTTCTAATTATTAAGAATGCTATCGATTAATTTCCAAGTTTAACCATCGATACTGGTACTTTACAATATTAGAAAAGAGGGAACTTTACAAAAGAGGCGCCAGTCCGATATCATAGCAGTCGAGGAGGACTAAAATAGAAGCCAGAAATCAAAAAGAATACAATTTTGATTACGCGAAATAAATTTGCCCGTTAACAAACGCCGTCGGGCGAGTGAAAAATCGAAGTTGATGGAAATTCTCTGGACTCGTTGGCGGCGCAGAAACAAACGGCTAAAATACGACTCAAAGTGATTCGAGTAAGGTAATCATCGGTCGGTGAACGATTCGATTATTCCACGCGGGAAAAGTTGAACGTTCCCCCCCACCTCGCCGCCCCCCTTCCGCCCTGGGGCCGTTTTAAACGTAAGCGGTTTTCACCGTGGAAATCCCCGACAAGGATCCCATGGCTACAGACAGAAGGTAATTCTTGCTTAAACGGAACAGCCAGGATGAACCCGGATAGGGAAAGGGTTGAATTACTTCAGCGTACAAATTAAGAGCGACCCTTAGGCTCTTGTTTAATTTGGCAACCCCTTATATCAGCCACGTTCCTTACAACATACACTCGTTACTCTATCTCCTCTCTTCAACCTGCCGCCTTTTATTCTTCATCCTCTGCACATTTTCCTCGCTTTTCCTCCTACTTGTTGCCTTACTTCCCTCTCTTATTTTTTATTTTCGTTGCAACGATCGCGTTTATTCGTTAGCTAAACCAAGTCAAACCTCTTTATGAGATTATTAAAGTACATTTTGTATAGACTTTTTGAAATAAAAAGCTGATGCATTATCTTTATTTCAATTTTTAATATTCATAGATTGTTAACTTTTTTTTGAGAAATTGTGAAGATTGTGTTTCAAAATTAAAGTAATTATCGTCCTCTTTGCCTATTTAAATGAAAACCGTGATATTTATTAATCCCCATTCGAAGGTAGCAATAAAATCCGAATTAGGATAGCGGATTATAAAATTTAGTGTTCCCATGTTTCCGAATACAAGATTGTCGGTGAAATTCGCGATCCTCTTGTGTAATTTAGTTTCAAATTTTAATATTTATGAATCCCTATTTGAGCGTAGCGGTAAAATTTCATTTGGAACGTTTGATAAAAGAATTGTACATTATATCCCGGAATTTTTCGCGCGATTTAACCCCGGATTTTAATATTCATTGATTTTCGGCAAAAATTTGTCAATAAAGCTCGATCTGGAATACTGAATAAATAAAATTGAATATTCTGCTTCTCAAATATTGGATTAACAAACGAATTCTCTTCTTGCATTCGAAAATTATTATTAATTCCAGTAGCATTTCTCGAATTTCTCAACGAAGGAAAAAATGTATAAAATCACCAATTTAGTGCTTATTCTTTTACTTCATTTTCCCCAAGCAGAAATTCTCAAGCAGAAGATTTTCTTCCAGGAGAATCCCACCTTTTCCCCCTTTTCGTCTATTTGTTGATTCATTTCGTATTTCGTGTGTCTTGCTCGTTACAGTTTCTCTTCTCCTTTATTCCATCTTTGCCGGTATTCCGACCGAGGTATTCCGGTTCCTCTCTCCCTTTGTTTACACAAATTCGAGGTACCTCGCGATTCTCACGGGCAGAACGTTTTAGCGTATTCAAAGAGGGGTTGGTTTGGCGGCGGGTAGCGAAGAAGGTAGGGAGGTGGTTGAATCGCGAGGTAACAACGGAGTAAGATTCGCAGTCTGTACGCAACACACGGGGATCTACCGTGTTCCTTAATCACGCCGCATGGAAATGTTCGGCTTTATGTAGTTATTGTAATCGCTGTGCCTATGAATAATTCCGCTTTGACGGCCAAAAACGATTAGCAATTTGAACGTCGACTCGGGATTAATCGACTTTCAACCAAGACGTTTTCACTTTAATCGGGTAAACAGTGCGGAGATTTCGAAAGAAATCGTGGAATTTTTAAGTTAGAGGGATACTTCCTAGGTTCCTAGGGGATACCTAGATAAAACCTAAGGGAAGTTTAGAGGAAATTTAGAAAAAGCCTAGGTAAAATTTGAGAACAAGCTGGATTAAACTTATATTAACATTAAAAATGAATTATGTTCCAAAATGTGTAAAGTACAATTCTTGGGACTTAGAAAACTTTTTTCTTGAAAAATTTCTCGTTCGTTACGTCGAATAATTAGCGGTAGTTATAAATTTGACCTGGTGTCAGAGGTAAGGAAGGAGGAAACGTAAAAATGTGCATAGTGAAGATATCGCCACGGTTTTTGGTCATTAGTTCCTTAATCGCGTTTTATGGTCTGGAATTATACTTAGCAACAACTAATTCAAGATTACGATCCTAGTGCACGATTCAGATATTTTTCAAGAATTTCTTCTCAAAGTTAACTATCGTTCGAATAAAACAAAATTATTAAAGATAAAAGAATTATTAATTCGAATTTCTGTTTCAAGAACCGATTCATCGAATGGTCAACAGACGATACAACATAAAAATCGATAGAAACGTTATAGAAGCTTCGATAGATTATTTTCAGCGCGATGTTTGATAACATAAACGGCAGTTCAATTTCATGGATAAGCGTTCTCGCAGTCTAAATAAATTTCATCTAGTTCCAACTCGTCGCTAGTTATCCAAAAAAAAAAAGGAAGGAACAAAAATTGCTCGTAAATCATCATATGTGTGAGCGTTAATATCCGACAGTTTCAAATATTTTCATCCGTGTACATTAATCGACAGGTTATTTCGAGCAGTGTTTTATGATCCTTCTGATCGTACCTGTCATCCACCGGTGATATTTCTGCCAGCAGGAAATTTTTCACTGTTACTGGTGTTTACCAAATATCACCAGCCAGAGAATCGATTCGATTATTTGCATTAAAACTGTATCATGGTATTATGAATTGTATCTCTGCTCGATCGACGTCTCGATATCTTGTAACGTTTTTCAATTAAAAAGATTTGTACATCGAGTACCTGAAAAATGAACTGTCCGATATACTTGTTCAAATGTTTAGGATCAATGTAATACTTAATTAGTTTTCTAGCACTAAGGTAACGTTGATTTAGTTATTAGGTATTATGGCAACTGGACATATCTAAATTAGGCACTGTGAATTTCACACAGGTATTAAGGGTATTAGGAATTATGGTAGCACTTAAATTGGATACTGGACAATACCTAAATTAGCTACTATGTATTGAGGCAAATACCTAATTAAACACTGGAAATAAGCCTCAACTTGGATACTTGGATATTAAATATTACAGCAATACTTAATTAAGGATTTGGCGACTGTGTAATTCGAGCAGGATTAGGGTGCCGCCACATCACCCTTCTCCCAATATCAAAATTTATATCTCCTAGTCCTAACTGTAACATTCCAATGGCGTCCGTTCGATGGCAAGCTTTCAAGCCATCATGGACGCACGAATACTCCTGCTATCCCAGAATGGCCGACGGAAGGTCCCCGATCGGGAAGCGGGCCCGGAATCGATCGATCGTAGGGAAAACATCAATCCGTGAGTAGCTTTTGTTGTCGTCCAGTGACCAATCCTAGGCAGAGATTGATGAGCTTTCACCTCATTGGTCTGTCTGCTGCCCTGCTGATGCTGATAGGAGATACGTCCTCGTTTCTGCCACGATGATTTAATTTTTGGATGTCGTGGTATGTCTACTTTTCGTTTCATCAATTTGGCGGCTGTGAAAAATAGAAAAGGTACCAGGTACCAGGTAATTAACCCTGTCGCCATACTTTGACGAATCAGACCCTACGGTCCAAATGTTACTTACCTGTATTAAGTGCAATTGCAACCGTAATTGGACAGGTTAACTATCGTCAATTGTAAATTATACAAAATTTATTTGAATAATGCACCTATGGACTTACAAGTAAATGGTACCCATTCTCTAATTTCTCACATACGTACCAATTACCTATTAAACACCCTACGTGGAGCCAGATACTTAGCGTTAATCAATTTCTCTCGTCAAATTACTATGACCCATGGCCATAACTCCACGGGGAATGGTAGCCGACGGGGCGGAGGGGGATGATCGCATTAATACCGTTTAGCCTTATTCCCCAAGATCGTTGCCGGCGCTATTAGAAAAGTCGATCAATTATTTGCGAGTAGCTTTCAACGTTCGCCGTTCGGCGAAGCGAGTACAATAACTTGAGCGAACTTATAAGCTGATTTTAGCCGATCCTCGGAAGATTCCTCGCGGAATAAAGCCGCCGCGAAAAAGTTAATGGAACAGCGGGCCGGGGGCTTTTGTTCTTTTATCGGTAATGCAAACAGGTAGCTTTAACGGGCGCTGTTTAATTAACCGCGCTCGATTTCTTCACGGTTAAAGCGAACGAGACGTGGACGGGGGGAAGCCGTTATTTTTTCAAACGAGACGCGAAAAGAACGACGGTTATTCGCAACTTATCCATCAGCCCGCCTGTTTCTTATTCAGCCCAGAGAAGTTATCCATTATTCCCCCCTTAATGCATCCCTCGGCAAACTTCTAATCCTTACCACGCGTTCAAATAAGAATAGAAAGGAGTCTTGTTAAAGTTGACCGTAATTCTCCGTAACTTATAATTAGATACCTTGCTTTCCTAGAAGTTGCAGAACGATTTTGGAAGAAACGATGGCGCGGTTATTCGATACGTTATTTACGATGTAAAAATACGTATTTAGCAGACTGCTAAATAAGCAGTAAGTAATGCACTGTAAAATTCACTAGGTGTTAAAGAAGAAACTGTTCCTGAGAACGGCGATAGTATTATATTTACTAGCAAGTAACGGAGGCGAAAATTGAACAACAAGCCCTCCTAATAATTGGTGTCAATTTCCAGCAGGCGTGACACGTTACAAATTACTTCGCATAATTAAGCTTCCCCATTTATTATTTCGCGTAATTGATATTAATGCCAGCGTTGCGTAGGATTTTCTATTTAATTATACCGAATTAATGACCTCCCTGCGGCGCTCAACTTGTTAATATCGAAATTAATTAACTTTTATCAGGATCTCGTCTTGAAACGCTCGATGTACGAGGAAAAATCTTTAACGAACTAACAGTTAAGGAAAAACGCGATTTTTGGGCTTTAATTAAAGTTGAGGGAAGTGCACGTCATACGCACGTGTGTCTCGCGGACATGTTCTGCTCGCGTTGTCAAGAAATCTAATTGAAGTGCTTGAAAGCGAGCGAAACTGGGGGTTGATTACTGGAGGGAGGGGGAGAAGGTTGAAAGGAGGGCCAGCGAATCGTAGGAAAAACTTCTGACTGCCGGTCAGATTTTCCACCGTTCCCTTTTCTTCTCATTCTTTTTTTTTCTAATTAAAAACAATCTCTGCCGACGACGAGGTCTCCGACTCGGATATTAATCCTCGAATTGAGCACCCTTTGCTCGGGAAAGGATGGCAGCTAATTATATTCAAGGTCATCTTGGACACGATCGTTAAGCATGATAGTTTAATCATGAATTGAACCTTGATTTTGTACTTAATCGTTAATTAAATCATATGTCGTTCACTATTTTGTAAGTAATTATTCTTGAGTTGCTAGTAAGTAAACACTTTAAGTTTCAAAAACTGAATTTGGACTCGAAATTGTTGATACACAGAAAGGTACCTTATCTAAAAATTGTTAAAATAATCATTACACCTCAAATCCTCCAATTTTGGGGTCAGGGTCACACAGTTGATTATAAAAATCGGCAAAGCGCGTTAGTGGGTGACACTCGAGGGGGTGAAAAAGGGGTTGAGGAATATCGACAACGATACAAGCCACGCCACTTTGCGTGCGTCTAACTGAATAAATAATTAGCGAAATTATCACCGGGCTAGCGACGACGAAAGAGGGAAAAAATACCGTTGGGGTGGGGTAGAATAAAAAAAAAAGAAAAAGAAAAAGAAAAAGAGTGAGGAACAGAGCAGCAGACGGCTATTGTCTCGAAGCAAGAACCCGTCCCGGTTTCACCGCTCTTATTTTCTTCTTTCTCATCACGGCGAGCCCATTCACCCGCAATTAGGATTATTTATTTTTCCCCGGTCGACGTCGCGGGGAGGACACCCTGTCGAAACTCCTCCTCTGGCCGGGATCCCTTTTTCACCTCCTGTCTCTTTTTTCTACCTTGGCAAAGTGGATCTACGCGGTTCGTGCATTTGCCTTCCATTTCCATACGATAAAAAAAAGAGTAACCCCTTCACCCTTCGATTCCCCGCTGATAAAAAGGGAGCCTGGCGAGGTAAATGATAATGATATTGACGAACGGACGGCCGCCGTTCGTGCCAATGAACAGTTTTTGGAGAAAAATGATAACGAAGTTTCTTCTGAATGGGTGCTTTTTGTTTTGGGTGCAACCTATTACATCTAACACGACAAGAAAATTAAAAAACCTTTGTACAGCACCGGATAATATGATTTTTGTTTGACATATTTAAAAACTAAATTACCTTGAAATAATAATGGGAGGGGATAGTGAACTATCTAAAAAAATCACCACCATCTAAAAAAGGGAATTCCTGTTTATTCGCCCGGCGAGAAATGTTATTTTGATAAAATCAGAAGAATTTATTGGAGTATCGTTGTAACCCGCTGCGTATCGAATTCCCCGTGTTTCATAATTAATTTGATCAGTGTTCCGAAGCTGCGTAACGCTGGTAGTTTTCAGGGGGGCGGTCGAAATCGAATTCTCGGGTCCGCGGGCTCGCGAACGAGACGAATTAAATTCCGTTGAACGGGAAACTTTGTCGTGCATCATTCAGAAGTCGTAGAAATCGTGTGTTTGCGTTGTATTAACGGGGAGCCACGGGAATCCGCACGATGGAATCGTCGCTAAACTTATTTAACGGCAGGCCAGGCCGCGTCCGTTTCCCCTTTGCTATCCAAATTTGCATGGTTAACAGTACAATATTTAACTACGTAACAACCTTGATGCCGGCATGCTCTATAAACGTAATTACAGGGTAAGGCTTGTGTTCCGTTTCCTCTAAATTTCATGTTGCTCTTGTCGCACAGAATCCGGCGACAACGGCAACGAACGATCTGTTTGCTTGCAAATTGAAGTTTTGCGACGTTAATGCCGGAAATTCTGTTAAATAACGCGAGAGCCCTTCAGTTTTGTTTAACGTAGCTCCTTGCACCCACGTTATTACCATTCATAGTATCTTACAAATCTTCACTTTAGTCTGTGTTTTATGTTCCAGTACCATTTTCTTCTTTTATAATTTCCTTTGAGTCGTGCGAAGTACGAGCGGAATTTTACCCTTTTCGTCATTTTTATTCTTACTGGAGAAGGTTTTAAATATTCAAAGTAACGAGAGTTTATTGCAAATTTAACGAGTATTTCAGAATATTTTAAAATTGATGGATGGAAGAAAAATTAGACACTCTGAGAATTGCAAAATGGATTTTCTGTCAATTGTGAAGAGTACCAGTGAAAGACCTGATGAATAAAGAATGTTTCAAATAATTAACGTGGCAAGGGGTGATAGAAAATTTAATGAGCACTTCAGAATATTTACAGGGCATTCCAATCGCAAGATGGTTTTTACATTAACCGTCGATTTCGATGAAATTTTCAAGAATCCTATAATTTAATCAGCGAGATTGCTCATACTTCGAATACAATTCCCACGTTACAAAGGAATCGTTGATGAAATGACAGAAAGGAACGTCGAATAACGTGATTATTTCCACAAGCAATATACAAAGAAAGAAGATTTGCGTGTACCTTTAAGGCTGGATACGGAAACTGGTACCGGGGACTTACAAAGAAAATAAACGACACTATATAAAACAGTCCTTTATTTTCTGTCGTTCCAAGGAAAGAATAGATCGCGCACGGTTTACCCCGGGTACCGTGATTCGAAGCCGGATTTTTCGTGTTTACCGGCTCACTGCTTTAACCAATTGGGTCATTTTTGACCGTGAGCGGGTATTTCCTTGGTAAATCTAATATTCCTTTTACGATCGATAATTCTCTGAAAGCTAAAGGGGATAAATAAATTGCCTCGATGTTCTGTAGCGCCCGGCGTGTGTTGCCCGCATCTGGCTGAAATTGCGAATCGCTAACTTGTTCCCCTTTATATCCTTTTCAGAAAACGGAAACGTTCCTGCTCCCTTTGTATTTTACGTATTCTTTCGGAAAATTGAAACATTCTTTGGGAATAAAGGCGTTGAACTGTTTGCTTGTACAATTGTGAAATGTTGCCCTTGGAATTTTTTAATATCTCGAGCAACGTAAGGAGTAATTTATTCAGCAACGGTGTCGAGAACGAATCGAAATTCTATTCGATTCCAAATTAATAATTACCTCTTGGTCCATATTTTTCTAAAAATCTTCAACTGACGTTCAAATCTGTGTCCCACGGGTCTCCAGCAGACAAACAAATGCACCTCTGCGTACAATCAATAATCCAATAACGGTGACGTTAAATGAAGCAAGAAAACTCTCTTGCCGCTGTCTACGATAAGTGTTGAAGGTGCGAAGCCGGGGTTTGAACGGCACTTTGCCCGCAGGAGCGGGGGGTTTAGTAGCGAGCAGAAGACACACGAGGAAGTCGTAACCGGACATTTAACAACGCGAACGTAGAGGAACGCGTTACCGTACTCTGGCGAACTCGTTTGTCACTGAATTACCCCGGTACCGAGGTTCGAGCTCCCGAGTGTGCCCATGCAAGCTATGTAGTTCTCAAAGTGCGCGATAAAACGTTCGTAAATCGCGACGACGACACGCGTGATTTCCTTCTTCCTTCCTTGGCTACTTTCTTCTTGTCCCGCCTTTCCGTTCCCCGGGCGTACTTAACCTTCAGCCGTGGCGGGCTTGAATTAAAAAAACCCTCTCGCAGAAGCTTTTATCCGGCCAGCCTTTCTCCGCGAAACACAGGCGAGTATTCGAGAATGCACTCCCTTACGCGCCTGGCTCCGCTTAATCGAGGAGGCGGTGCGTCTTCATCAGCGGATCAATAAAAAAAAATAATATCGCGAGCATGCAGGGTTTGTTTTAAATAAGAAATAGAACAGCAAATTAATTTTCACCCCTTAGAGGTTGACCCATATTATATTTAAGTACAAACAATGGGTTAACCTTCCGCATTATTAATTATTGCGGTACAATAACCTTAGAACTGTCGATGCCTGTCAACGACGCGTAACGTTAATACGATTCGCAGTTAAATAGGGAAACGTTCATTCGAGTTCGAGCGGAAGCGCGCGGGTGGGTCAGGATTGCCTCGAGTTGCTTTCCGCTGGAAGTTCGCGGCGGCCTCGTAAAAAAGCAAAGGAGAATGAGAGAGAGAGGGTGGCGTACACGATCGTTCTGGCTCTATAAAAGTACAGTTTCAAAGGCGTGGAATTAACATATTCAGAGGGGGAGGGTTGGAAGCGCGTTGCGTGCGAAGTTCAAGAGAGCCGTTTAAACCGTGGCTCGTCCAAAGGGAGCTTGTCGGAACTTTAAATAGTCGGCGGGGTCCGCGGCCGAGGAAACGGCTAAGTGAAAAGTAGTTTTCACCTTGCAGAACACGTATTTCTTTGGTCACGCTTTGGATACGGAATTAGCTTGAACTCGTTGAAATCTGGCCCGTGGAATTTGCGTAATCGTCGTGTCGTGAAACACGACCATCGATTTTCCAATAAAACTTCAACCAGAAAACTACTTCGACCCGAAGTGGTTCGTAATGCTTCGTTCGCTTTAAGCTGTTTATGGGACTCATAAGAAGCATTTTTTTTTTAATAGGATAAAAAGAAAAATGCGGTTGAAAACATACCATATAATAATTTATAGGGTCTGAAATAACCATAACTTATGAAATAACTTATGAAATTATAAATAACTACACTTATACTTCAGTGCATAATGCAATATATAACATTTAGTAGATTAATTAGTAATATCGGTTTAATTAGTGATCAATGATACGCGGCACAAATATCCACCCTTCTAATTACAATTTTTTGACGCGCGAAGCTTCGAATAAATGTTGTTTTCCCCCAGGTTGGTGCCGCGTGCTGCAAATCACCTCGCGTACAACGTTACAACGCGAATTAAGAGATTCTCTTTTTCATTCTGGGGATGCATTAATCGGTCGATCGTTTGAAACCGAGAATTTAAATTCGCGGAAAGATTAGGGCGAAAGTTGGCCAGGATTATGGCGGGCTTAACTCGATACCGAATTGTCGAAGTTTAATCTCTAATTAGCATCTGGAAGGTGATGCTCAACCGTTCTGCTATTTCACTTTAAATGCCCTCCCGCATGATGCACAATGACTCGCGAAACTTTGTCTGCCTTGTCCTCGATCCCTCTTAATTTCCCATTCATATACAACCCCCCCCCCCCTCTTCTCTAATTTTCTCTTATTTATTTACCACCCTGGTGGAGGTTGTATCTCCGGCTCGTTTGTACAATTTTAGAACCTCCCTTCTTTTTCACATTTTCGTACTCCTCCATTCACGCTGTTTTTTGCATGCAGTCTCAAGCACCCCTTTTTCACGCGGATTCTCGTTTTCTTTCTGTCTTGGACCATCCCTCCCACCCTCTTCTTATCGTTGCCTTTGCCTCATTTTTTATACCCCGCCTCGACGCAGTCTTTTCTCCAAACACCCTTTCAGCTTTCCCTCCCCGTCCTGCTTTGTTTCCTGATTCGAACAAATATTTTTGCAAAATTTGACGAAATGATTCGTTCAACGTCCCTCGAGTATAAAGTTATTATTTATTAAGTGGGAAGGCTCGTAATTTCTCTTCCTGGTTGAGGCGATTAGCAACGTCTCCGGGTGATTATCTGTACCGGAAGTCTCGGGCGGTCAGGCTGGTTCCAGGATGCTTTCGGTGCCTCGTCCTCGAAATTGCACGATTTTCAGAAGGCGTCGGCTCCGCTGACGCGAATTATCTTCAGAAGCTCGCCCTGTGCGTGCTGTTTGCACATACACACGGCGCCTCGTGAAGCCGTTTGAACGCGTCGCGACGCCTCTAATCGACGCCGTATTCCCAAGAACGTTAACAGCCACTAACCTCCTCCTCCTCCCTGGGCCGCAGTCTGAAGGGGAGGTTGTTCGCGTATGTACCGCGATCCCGTGGGAAACCGTAACACGGGATGAAGTTCCTACGTTTCCGGTAATCCGGCGAATTACACGAACAGTCGTTACCGGAGTGCTACCGGGAAATAAACGTTCTCCTGTTTCCCCCCGAATTGCTGCGCGTAACACGAAATTCAAGATGCACGCGTCAATTCGGCGCCGTTCGGATCGTATGGCGCCCTTTCGATCGAAATTTCAACAATTTTTAGTCATTTTCTGAGTCTAGTTTGATAACGTTTGGAACACTGGCAAATTAAAATCTGACATTATGGAACCCCAGCTTATGGATCGTTATTAACGTTTGGGTTATTCTCAAATGGCACAACATAAATATCATCAGAAGTGGCTGAAACCCTTTAACTCTTGAAACCCCTTCGAACTTCCCCCGAACATCTCGACGCAACTAATCCTCGCATAATCGGCCATAGACAACGCGAAAGCGAACAATGGGGCCCCATCAAGCTCTACACATTACCATTTCCTCCCCCTCTGTGGCTTCGTCTACCAACTTCTTACCACGGAGCGGAAAACATCATCCGCAATTGGCAGCATCCCACGGACCCACCCACCCCCGATTCATAATCGCCGGTCTCAGCCAACAAATTTCGAAACTTTTCCAAGCATTCGCACTAATCCCACGGAATCTTCCCCCGCAAACGATCCCTAATTGTTTCTCCCCGTGAAATTTCCACCCCTGAACTCGCGTCGCGTCGCTTTCAAGCCGCCCCCGTGGCGTCGTGCAGGTAAGCCACAGACGACGACGACCGTGGCGCGGCGCTCTTTGTTTCCATGGAGGATAGAATTACGAGGGTGGCCTGTTGCAGACGACGACGACGGCGACGACGGCGACGACGATGGTCGGCTTGTTTTCCAACGACGACGACGAGGTGGCTCGCGGCGCCGACACACCGGGATGCATTTAATTTCGCGCATTTCATTCCCGGCCTGGATACGTCGGCCAGGACGGCCAGGGAAGGGTGCAGGAAGGAAGAGGGTCAGGTTAATGTACGAGCTATGGGGGTTGCCCTTTTCAGCCGCTAGAATCTAAACGGACCCTCGCTGAATAAGACGCTACCGAAGACGGAAGCGGGGGCGGATACCCCGGTTAGAACGAGGATCTCGTAAATAATTTTCGTTGGTGACACAACGCACCGGGTGGGGGATGATTTTTCCAGGCTATTTTTTTCTTTGAATTAAGGTGGTTTTGGTACTTTAAAATTTTAAAGACGATATTATTTAAGAACACGCGATTCCATCAAATACTCGAAAGTTTATTTAAATCGACAAAAAACTTAGGTTATTCCTTTCCCCCGTTAGTTCCCCGCGAAACTGCAGTTACCAATGCAAACTTCATCGCCGGTAAAATATTCTTCAAGATTTCCCTTAGACCTAGTTGTCCAATCGTTCCGTATAAATTATCATCTTAATCACCCTTTTATCCGGCAACGATCTCGCTCGGAGAAAGAAATAACCAACCTTTCGTGCATTCGAAAACCTTCCTTCGATCACCGAACTCCATGCGAGCCCTGATTGTCCCACACGCCCCCGAGCATCGGGGTTCCACGTCTGTTCCCGTTTCCGTCTGTTGCTGTTTCACGATAAAATGAACTCCTCCGGTCGGGTGGCTGTCGATGCATCCCATTATCGATAAGAGGCGTTTCTTTTTCGCCCGCTGGTCGTTACTTCCACCGAAGAAGATGACTACGGAGGACGCAGGTGGATCACGGGGCCCGTGAAACGAGAGATCGATTCGTTCGTCTCCGCCGCGACTGGCTCGCAAACGTGCTGGAAACGAATCCTAAAGGAAAGGCGTACTTCTAACGCGTCCTTATCTGTGAGCTTATGCAAATGCCGAGCAGTTTGCCACGGGGATTTGCATACGCTAGCCCGACGATCTATATGGGATCATGTCTGGGCATAATCTCAAGGAGTCCCGCCAGTTATACACCGTTTTTCCGAGTAGTCACGTTAACGGTAGACCTTTTCCCCCTCTCTTTTTTTCATCTCCCCCTTCACGTTTTCCAGTGTTGTAATGCCCGGGGGGGAAAAAGAACGATAAGTGCAGTCAGTGTTCCTGAACGATCGCGAAACCATCGTCCTAGTAGCTTTTGGATTGTCTGGAAATTTAAACGAGACTAATCTTTTTCAATTTTTTTATTCGAACAGAATAACCTTAATCTAACTCTAGTCTTCATAGCAGTGCTGGAACTCGAATACTGGAATATCCTTTCCCCAATATCCAGACCCCGAGTTGAGTCAATAGGTTAGCAACCCTTGGGTGCTACTGAGACACCTCGCGTCACAATAGGGATGATTTGACTTTGAATAGAACCCGTTCGTTCATTTTCCAAAAATGTTGACACCAAAAGGAAGGATGTACGGGGGGTAGCCGTTAACGAGGTTGAGCTTTTCACGGCCGATTTTGTAACTCGGTTACGGGGGTACTTTAATCTGATGGGAAGTTACCTGGCAGGCCAGGGCCGGGGGTCTCGCCACGATAGTGTTGATTAATTTGTCCCGAAATGGCTTATCTGGCTGCAACGGCAAACTGTAAATGTAATCGGGACACTGGAACTCTTAGCGGACTCGGTGTGCGCGGAGTAACTTTTGCATAGTTCTCCGCGGCTGTTTCAGACCCGGGACCCTACCCGAGTATTTATCTTGCCGATTGTTGCCACGGTTCCCTTGGTTCCCTCCCCACACCCCTCGTGGCACAGCTTCGACAAACGAAAACAGCCCCCGGTAACTTTCAACGTTATTATTTAGCGACGATTAAGTTGTAATGAAGTTTCTCGCTCGGGGTTGTCGCGACGGCGCTACGAACCGGGACAATGACGGAGACAGGGATTTTGTTCATTTGTTGGATACGGACGATGGGTGTCGGGACGTGCGTGGGTGGGCAAAGTTGGATAGATTGGGATGAATAACCTTTTCATTGAGAGTAGAATTGTGTCCTGTAATGGATCTAGAAAATTGCTGTTTATTAACAACCAATCCACCTAACAAATACAGACGAACGTCCGGTACCCATCGACCCAGATGAGTACGCGGAAACTGAAATTTCCATCGAACCCTTAACTTTCGAAACAGTCAGAAACGTACGGTGAAGAGGGGGATAATTACGATCAGGTGTAATTATGAGTGCGGTAACCGATGAAATTAATGAGACTCGACGTTCGCGTGAAACGATATCATAACTCACAGGAGTAATCTTTCCCGGGAACAATTGCGGAATGGAATCATTTTAAGGGTTCGTCGAGGATCCGTCGATGATCGACCCAGATGGGCGAGCCACTATCGGTCCCGAGTTCAATTATGAGTTATCTGCTCGTAAGGTTGAAGAGTGCAAGGTATGCGTGGCGGTACTTATGAGCATTTAATGGAGGGCAACGCATGAATGGCTCCTCAATAACATACGTTATCGAACCATCCCTTACCATCGTGGTAAGAAAAGAAAATTGGAACAACGATATCGATTCCATCCCGGCTGATCGACGATTGTTCAACTATCTGCCAGGCCCCGTTCGTTGGCAGATTATTACCAGAATAGGGGATACGATGATCCCTGAGCTTTCATTCTTCTTTTGCAATTAAAAATCGAGATGCTGATGAAGCTATCTCCACCGGATCCCTAAGTTACTCAGATAATTTGAAACATAGAGATTTCACAGGTGAATATCTTTGTATAATTGAATAGACTGCTGTTTAATCCCGGCTAGATTTCCAGTTAAAATTATTTAAATTCTATCGGGGCAGAAGTTGGCGGCGGTGTTTAACCGAGAATTGTTGTTTAGTAAATTTGGATTTAATACGTCCATGAATATTCATCGATCTGAGTTTAATATTTAATACATTCTAATGAATTTAAATTTAATATCCGCCGAATACATGAATTTTAACTTAGCATTTAGCGACTTATTTCTGTAACGCGAAGTACGCGATAATTTTATGTTGAAATCCGTCCGTCAGAATTAATAATAATCGTCGGTCCCAACGGGATAAACGTTGCAAAGAGAAAGGTATCGCGCCGCGTTTTTCGAGAATTTCACGTGTATATTTTTTGTCAACTTCGAAATCGGATGATTTATTTCGTTCCAGGATGAAAATCGTACGCGGCGAAACGTGGAATTGATATTACATACCCTGGCAAAGAATCTTGAAATCGGTGTCGGGACGAAATTCGCGATAAAATGGAAAATTGTCTCGTCAAATATGTACAAACCGTCCCCCCCCCCCCCTCCCCTTCCCCGTCATTTTCGATCGCACTTCATGTTTTACACGAGAGAGGCGGGCCGGGCTCTTTTCGTCAATTATTTTCATATTTTAATAACAGCGGGACGGGAAACGCATGAATATATTATGTTAAATCGTCGAATTTATAATTTCCAGCGATCGTTGAATTCGCAATAAACGTACGTTTCGATTTTAACCCTTCAAAGAACGCGTTCATTTGCTCCCGCGATGATTTTCGTTGTGTCGAATTACGAAATCAATTTGCATTTTTTCCGCGTAATAACCGTTCGATTTGTTTGCATAAAGAAGAATGAGAAGAAAAAAAAAATGGGAAGAATGGAAAAGAGAAACGTTCCAATTGGAGATTCGAACCTAGACGTCCGTTCTAATCAATTGAAGCACGGAATATCGATGAATTCCTTTTCCCCTCTGATCCTGCCCCGCCGGAAAATGGCTTTCCACGTCTTTTCGCTTACGGCTTGAGATTATGCCAACTCTCGAGGAGAATGCTGGCTGAAACATCGTTCAACATTGATCTTTCTTATTCTTGGCAACCGACGATATACCGAAAATTTAATAACTCTCGAGGCTGTGTGGGTCGTCGCTAAATGCCGCGGACCATTTGAAAAATGAACGGCAACAAATGGTAGCTGTATCGATAAAATTGATGAACGCCTTTTCAATTCATTCGTAATTCATCAATAGCGAAATGAAAATATTTCTAGGATAATTTGAAGTAAAATTAAATTGAATACTTCAATATTCGATATTCAATTTGTCCTTGGATACCGTTAAAATATTCTTATTTTTATTTCTATATGATTTGACGAGTTGGACTCGTGACGCACCCCCGCTTCAAATGTTACAAACTTGACTTTTATTTTTATTACCATTTGATTCCAAGTGTAATTACAACTATAATCGGTAGAATTTGTTTGAATATTGCAACAATAAATATTCAGCTTTGTCTGACGCGCCTGTGTCAATTTTACGAATAATAACATTCTCCAAATTGCAACTTCCACTTGAATTGAAAAAGCAAATTTAAAAGTTGGAAAATCATTTTATCTTTTATTTCGGTTTGAAAATGTTAGGATGCTTCGTCGACGCTACACAACGGGGATTGTGCTTTGGTCGTTTAAATAATTTCGCGAAACCCGTTGAATGCGGATCGTCAGGCATCCAATCACAGGGAATAATTGATAATTGATAATTGATAATTCCTTGAACGAACTCGGAGCTGGTAATACACTACGCGCGTGTACTGTCGGCTCGTGATTATATTGATGATGGTCGACGCTTTATTAAACGATTCTGTTAACGATAAATTCATCGACAAGCAACGGGAATTCGTCTAATTGCAATCGATTAACTCCGTTTAACATTAAAATTAGAAACTTTGATAAAATTCGTGGAAAAATGCGAGCTACGACGAAAACATTAAAATAAAAGTACAACGGTGTAATTGATTGCATGTTTCATTATGACATCCGTGTGTTTTTTTTTTTTTCTTTTTATTCTGTTTCCCGTTGTCAGACTGCAATGCACTGTCGTCCTTTTGAATTTGTTGAATCATTTTTTTCCGTTTGAAGCTGACGAACGTGGCTAGGCACAAAGGGACCGGTGAGAAGTTGAACTTTTTTAATTAGTTGCTGCCATGCACTCCGCAATGAAATTACCTTTTTTACAAGGAACGAAATGCGATTTAATAAACGCAATTGAGATCATTTCCGTTTGGCCAGATGCGGATGATAAACGCGTGAAATGTAAAACAATTGCACGGACGTTGACAAAAAGAAGAAATGATTACATTTCAGTACTCTTGATTTACAAAGATACATGCACCGATGTTCACTTATTACTTTGAAATAGCAACGTTTTGCATTTTTCAAAATTTCGTTTTAAATTTAAATGGGTAATTAGTGGTCTTGGTAGGAATTTATTATTATTAGATTGGCAAATCGATTTTTGGCTACAGAATTATTTATTGAAAGTGTTTGGGAAGAAAGATATTCGTTTGTTACATTTGGAGCTTTTTTTTTGTAATAATTTTGGTAATAGTGTTGGTAGGAATGGTAATTGGTAATAGTGATAACGGTACTAATTGTAATAGATAGTAATTATAATAGGCAGTAATGATAATAACAGAAATAGTAATAGATAACAATGACAATAGGTGGCAGTAATAAATAAATAATAAAAGTAATAGTAGCAATAGTACTAAAAATAATGATAGTAATATTCATAACTTAGTCTTTTTCCAATTACACCTACTACTACCCTTATTTAATTTAAAGTGCACTCAAAGGTCAGCAACTCAATTAGCAATCTATCAGTTTCATTCGATATAAAATAATTTCAACCCTTAACCCATACTCAAATAATTCCAAGTAAAGTTAATTGTCCATTTCGCTAAAAATAAAAGGAAGAGAAAGGGGGAGGGGTGGAGAAATATTCAACCTTGTCATCGACTTAAGTGGGATATCATTTGATCGCGCACCACTTTTCCCTCAGACAGAATCATCCCCCTGTTTACGCAGCTGGGGGATCGAGGGAGTCGTCGGGGAGGGGGCAGCATTTTCGTTATACCTGACCTCGGCGACGACTTTGTACTTTGTTCGGAACGAGTCAGTCGCGCTTTGCCTTTCGCTTGGGCAACATCGCCGGGAGCTCGCGTGTCGGCAACCGTCGCGACGATCACTCGCGTGCAACAGCTTCTTCCAACCCCTTTCCTTCGACTGTGTGTTACACGTGAATAAAAAAAGAAACAATTAGGTGTTACGTGCGTTACCGTCGCGTCTTTGTGTGTGGTGATCTTGGACTTGGTTCTACTTTTTTTTTATCAACGAGAAAAACCGAACGATCCATCGCGGGGGTGTTTTGGATGCTTTGGAAAACCCTCGGGTCTCGTCTACCCCAACGCTGACGCGGAAAGGTAAGGCGATTTATCTATTGCTTTCGATATTCCGCGGGCTTGATTTCTCATAGGAATACTCCCGTTAACTCTTTCGTTTTGGAGTCTGCTGTGCACCGCAGCAAATTGATCCTTGGAATTTAAAAAATATTAAAGTTCGTACATTTTTGAATCTTCTGTGGACCATATTTTTAAACCACTTGCGTGAATTTTGTGATTAGTGATTTTTAAGTAAAACGTTAGAAAATTTATAGAAATATAAAGCGTTTGGTCGAGTGGTTTGAATAAAAAATTTAGAATACAATGACAAATGTGAAATTTTGTTGAAATTCAATCGCAGGGGGTGTCAAAATTCTCTCATTCCACTCTTATATTTCGCGATATTCATATTCCACTTGCTTTTTTATTTCAAAGATTAGTAAAATTTCTTGTTCGATTGCAAACTATTATTTATTTTCTATTCAGATCACCTTCCTTTGCGACAGCCAAAAATTTCAATTAAATATCCAATTATTTATTGAACTTGCAAACCATTCCTTTGAATATTCTCGTAAAGAGTGTCGCGTTCAAAAATTCGGTTGCTTAACGATCGAAATATCGTGGTGCGCGTTATCGACGGTTATTGGATCGATTAATATCGAAAAGAGATAACGGTGCGGTGTTTATTAAAGACGATAGGCAAATTATTTCGGAATCGGGGATTATTTAGGGTCGAAATTCAACGACGTCGTAATTTCGCGTTGCTATTCGCCGGGTAACACCCCAGAGCGATGGAAGGGACGTTACTCGAGTACATTTCGTTACCGATTTCACCCCGTAGATAGAGGGCGCAGCCAGAAACGCGGTCAGTTGGCGCTTGTTTACGATACACTGGCCGAATATACATGCGTATATTTGATATAGGGGTTGCAAATGCGTACGGGGTGGTACAGCCCGGATAGATGGACCGCACTGTTTCGTTACACCGACTGCCGATATTTACTGGCAGAATCGCAAATTTAACGGGGGATTTCCGGTTTTACACGACCGGCCAACAACCAGAGGGATCGACTTGCGCGTCCACTCTTACGGGCTGGCTCACCCTCCATTTGCATATTTAAGAAATTTCAAAATACTCCCTTCACACTTTGATCTTTTCTCTAAAATGATTGAATAAGTTTCAATATTTTATTTAAAATTACTTCTAAACCATTTATGAGATAAATGTAAGGGTGGCAATTAAATCAGTAGTTTTGATACTTTCTTTCACTGTCGAAATGTTTATTAATTTTTGAATAGTTATTGCAAACAAGATTTTACAGAAAAATAGAAATTATGTAGAATATTTTTGACTTTGGCAAGTATACTAAATGTTCATGATTGGTCAGTGTTTTTCCTTAATAATTCCAACATTTTTGCAAAGGAAATTGTTGAAAATCGTCTCAGCTACCCCTATTTCTGCTTCTTGCCCTATTTCTGGAGCACCCTCTACAAAATTAGTTAGATATTTTTAAAAAAAGGTACTATTTGCTTTGTCCACTCTTCTGAGTTTCGATAATCGATATCTCAGTTAATTAATAGCACAACTGTAGTCATTTAGACCACGATAAAATTGTACTTCATTTTATTTCTAGTTAACTGCTTACATTTAAACGACAAAGAAATATTTTCTGGATATTATATTGGTTTTACTTGAACATTATCGTGAAGAATTTTACATCATAAATATTAGCGAGTGGTGGCACAGCTGTGTTTACAATACTTCGTTAGAGGATCTCGAGGTTGCAGGGGTAAGCTACAAGATACGAAAGGGAAACAAAATAGAAGAGAGTAATGAACTTAATATCTTGTTTTCATTCCTGGTTTCTGCTGCGATGTTATGAAACTTTTATCTGTAACATTCCTTCTTATCTTCTGTGAGTGGGGAAGTTATTTGAATAGCCAGTTTTATACGTTTCGGTGTATTAAAATCTTCCAAGGTACCGCGTTTACACACCCGTGTAGTAACTATAGGATGATAATTGTCGTTTATATTTCCATTTCCAGGTACAAATTAACTCTTCACCCTAAACTTTATCCCTTTAATTTAATAAAGAAAGTTTCAGCCTCCCAAACACACAGTTCTTGATTTTAATTAATTGGTTACTTCATTTAATGAATTATTGGAGTAACTGTTCGATGAAAGTCAATACAAATAATAAATAGATTTTTATTTGAACATTATTGGGTTATGAGTTATTTGCGAAACGGTAGCAGCAATTTCTGCACTTTATCGATTTCATATTTCTGGAAGAAGGATCATCCTTCGATTGTTGATTGTATCCAGAATAAATAACGAGCACCATGATTGCTTCATTTTCCAGGAAATGGATTTCTCTCGTTTAATTCCTGGAGTAATCCATGATCATTAAATTTATTTATGTTCTCCGATAGAAATATGCTACATCGGCAATAATTGAATCCTTGTATCCCATAACAATACGTGCCCGCTTTCAAACATTTTATTAATCACCGCTACAACTATTTCTGGTTTATTTATTTTAAACGAGTCACGAAATGATTAACATTTGAATTACAAATAGTAAAGCTGGTGCATTACTAACACTCGAGGATACAGCATATCTTTTTTATGCAGACGAAAATGAAATCGCAATGAAAACAGTAATCCAACAGAATATAAATTACCCCCGGTTCCCCCCCATGAAAATTACCCATTCTCACGAAAGCAAGATTCACGTTCGAGAAGAACGAAGTACCCAATTTCAGTCCGAAACGAATTGTCCAATTTCTCACAAGAAACGAAAAAATAAATAATAGAACGGATTATCCGGTTTGAATTATTTTTTAAGAACGATCCTGTTGGATGCTCTGTAACTCAAAAACCAGCCTTGTATCATCCGCGTGTTTCGCGTCCATACGATCCGGATATCGGCAACGTATGCTTGTAAGCGAGCGTAGAGGGCGCTGCGGGGCGTCGGGGGGTTAACTCGCACCGCCGGAAGCATTACCCGGAATCAAGTTTACGTTTCCTGATATGCGTATTTCCAGGCCATGACATATGATTTAGACATCGTAGTTGGCTTGCCAGGGATCACTGCCACGCGCAATCCACGCTCGAGCCTCGAGCTTCGTTTCCAGAATGTCGAAACTTTACTATTTTACGAGGTAAAGTTACCCCTCCTACGGTTGCACATGTACACCGGATGCTTTTATCCTTTGTTACATTTTCTTCTTTTTACTTCCGGGGGACTGATCCTTTCGATCGTATCCAGACACCGGCGAACGTCGTAAGATCTCGAAATATGACATCGCAGGGGTGGGGAATGCCATCGATATTAATTACTGATGCATTAATTTAGCGATTGGTAGATTAGGATTAGGGCAATTGGTAATGTGGTAATTGGCTGTTTGGCAATAGGTAATGTCGTAATTTTGTAATTGGGAATTGGTAAATTAGTGATTAGTAATTTGGGAATTCAGAAATTAGTAATATCGTAACTAAGTAATCAATAATTCCTAAATTAGTAATTAAATCATTTATAACTGAATAATATAATAATTTAATCAATTAACCAGTAATTGTCAAATCAGTATTTCCAGTTATCAATTTCAACCCCAACCCTGTTGACATTCCACTGTCAATCTTCTCGACGCTAAAAATTCTCAAAGTACCCAAAACCTGCACCGCGCTGACAATTTTAATTCACCGTTGATAAATCAGGGCCGACGTTAACAGGATTCATAAAACGATTCACAATTTCGTCGGACACCCGTCCGGGAACGGTAACCACTGCGTTTCAATCGAAAAACAAAGACCGTCGCGTTCAGATTCGTGGAAACGACCAGCCGGGTCTGGTGAATCCTTCCGATCCTATTCATTGACTGAAAATCCCTCGAAACAATCACACGATTACGATCGATCGTTCGATCGATCCGTTTGTCGTGGACGAGTTGGGAGAGGGGCAGAGACAGGTGACTCGTTTTCGAACAGGGTCAATCGGTGGACGCGATTTAATGGAGAAATCTATTTGTCGGCCGCGTGTGTGTGTGTGTGTAAATGGGTCGGATTCGACACGACGCGTGTACGCGTACGAGAGGGGGGTGTGTGCGGTATGCCCGAAGCCACGCAACGTTTCCACCCCTTTGAAGCCCGCGATTATACCGATCGGTACGCGGGGGGGTGTAATTAAAGCTGGTCTGGTCGTGTGCAGCTACGCTGACGGATTGATCGACAACCTATCCATAGAATCGTTTCACGGTAATCCCACGGCTAGAATGATCTATGGATCTTGCTTGAGGTACGCCCGCGAGGATTCTTGTGATTGACGTGCTTTGTGCCCGGGATGCGTTTGAGAATTTTCTTGGGTAAATGGGCTACGTCTTGTTATTTGCCGTTGGCACGATCAACTGTTAGGAAGGGATGGTCGGTTTATGTGCATGACGGCACGTTATTGGCGGATCCAGGACTTCCTTATTGGAGCCGAGTTACATTCGCGTCATAGATTACGATACGAAGATCAGGAATGACGTTTGCTTTGGATTTTATCGAATTAAACATTGCGAGAGTAATGAAATTTTTATTGGTCTGACGGTTTGTGATATACTGTTGAGCATCATAAGTTTTTCTAGGGAAATTATTGTACAATTACTGTAATATTAGAAAGTTACCACCTGTTATGCATAAGTAAGGTCTAAATTAGATTAAATGCGACGACTATCCTAATATAGACAGGATAGATTTGGATTCTAACTGAAGGAATATTAACTTTGGCTAAGTTTCGATTCCAACATAGATTATGTTTGGAAACATAACTTAACCTCGGTTAAGTATGGATTTCCAGCCAATTTGAATCGATTTAATTAACTTTCTATAAAAATGAAAATCTAAATGACGGTGTCAATCGCCAAGCCTGATATCTTCTCACCATTTCCCCTGAGTATCAAAGGGCTGTCAACGTCAATCAATGCGTTGATCAATTTAAAAATTCGCGAAATTTTGTAAGAGCGGGGACAAAGGCGATCGGGATTCGTTCGCAGTGTCGTTTTGTACCGGTGTCAGGGATATATACGGAAGAAACGAGACGTCGGTTATGAAGTTGCCACCCTGAACGAACACAGGCTGGCGCGGCGAGGGGCTAGGCGAAGGGATGAAATGAGAGAGAGAAGATTGTTCCGCACGTTTGTGCGCGGCCAAGACCTGACTCTCGTATTGGTTTGGAACTCGTTTGCGGGACACGAAGTTTCCGCGCCGGTTGCCCCGATAGAAGGAGATCGAAATAATAAAAAAAAAGAGCAGAATGAGGAGAATGAGAGGGAACCGTTCGGGTACGTGTCTGAGAAATTAATGGCCGGCCGAGAGGAAGGGCACGATCGCCACCTGGAAAAGAAGTTGAAAATCGGCGAACGGATGATCGACGGCGAATCTGTATTAAAAGGATTATAGTCGAAGCGTGCACTGGATTCCGAGGGATATTTTCATCGTTTGTACGAAACTGGCCACAAAATTAATATTTTTCGTTTCTGAAGTCGAACGATATTTCATTTTTCGATATCGAAATATTTAAAATTGCAAATCCAAAATTTTCCACGTATCACACGAGTTTAATATTCAAATTTCCAGTCGTAATTTTAAATCGCAATAAATTAAAAAGTCTTGCCACGGGTACTGAATTATTAATCCTGAGTGTAGTTGTAACGGTTGTTAGTCGTACGTTGCATTTATTATATAATTTTTAGCGGTTCGATGTTTTGCCACGGCCTGGAAAGAATGAAATCGCGCGGAATTCGAAAGAGGGGAGAAGAAATAAAGGGAAGAAAGAGGGTCGGGTGAAAAGTGGTCAAACTCGAAACAGTTCTTATTAATTCCACGGCCGGGCGAACCGGGGTAAATTAGATACAATCGAAAAGGGGGTCGAGAGAGAGAGAGAGAGAGAGAAGCTCTTCGAATATTTTGCCGCGGTTTTCGGAGTAATTAAATCGGCGAGGAGTTTTAAAAGTCGCCGCACCGACGTCGAAATGAATTTCAAATGAATTCTCTACAAATACGTCCGGCGAGAACTTTTCGTTGGTGATTTTTCACCGGGGATTTACGACGCGATGGCTGATAATAAAATGATAATAAAATGATAATAAAAGAGAGGGCTGACCGTGTAACGGGTCGACCCTTTCTGGAAAGAAGTCCAACGTGTATGCCATGCTTGCCGGACAATTTATGGTTTTCACGATTTTTCGTCGAATATTAAAAAATTGAAAAAATTGTTGAATTTTTCATTCCACGGACTATGATTTATAACGCTTTGGGGATGGCAATAGGGCACAACAGTTTAATTTAAGCTAAATTTTATAGAAATGCCCTGGAAACTCCCTACAATCCCTTATAGTCTAGAGCTTCTCTAGAAACAGACTAGTAATTCCCCAGACACCCCTAACAAATTCTTTAGATTATTCCGTAGAGATTCATCAAGAGGTTCCACCAAAATTCCCTAGAAGGAAAGAGAGAAACGAAAGGCAGGAATAATCGTCGGAGTTTATCGGACACCCTTCCAGGAAGGAAGTTGAAAGGCGACAAGGAGGCAAGAATAACTGCTGGAAAGTTCTCGTCTCACGGATTGCCAGCATATTTGTTTAGAGCCATTCGCCTATCGTTTCCATCCGCTTGTCCGGCTGGGCCACTCGTTTCGCGCGTCGCTTCGTCATCTCGCGTTCCGCCTCGGTTCCCCGGGATTTATCCCGCTAGCAAACTCGCCAGAAATGCTTCTTACGCTTTTGTTGTCGCAGCCGGCTCTTTCTGCGAAACTTGTGCATTAGACTACCACCACCGCCTCCTTCTTATTCTTCTTTTTCCTCTTCTTCTTCTTGTTCCTCCGCTTCTACCCTCGTGAAAGCGTTCGCTTGACCCGCGGCTTCAACTTCTGGGATTTCCGGGCCAGCCATTGAAATATTGAAATTATTTGCACGATGGCGGTCGAGGAAATCGAGACGGTTGTTATTCCGTTAAAATATTTGACGTCTTTTCTTTTTTAAGAATGAATGAGGGGTGAATTCAAAGGGCGTCGTGGATTTTGGTGAAACTGGAACGTTATATAGTTTAGGTAGAACTAGGGGGAGTTTGTCATCATTTTGCAATATTCGAAGCTTTTATCTTTAAATATGCAATTCAGAACTATTAGTGGCAAAGAGTTTGTCCCTCTTTAATAATAATTTAAAAGTATTTTTATAACTTCCAGTGGTGTTGGATTTTAATTCTGAAACATCACAGCTACTGATTTATATATCCAGGATCCAACACGTGTCTGTCTGAAAATATCTTCCACGCTTTCGATGCTATAACTTTTTAATGCCAATCAGACGTCCGATAAAAGTGTAACAGCTCTCTAGTATCGAATGCTCGTTAAATAAAAAAGGTTCTTTAAAAAAGAGTTTCCTCATAAATGCCAGTAAACACGTTACACATTTTCCAATTATGTTCTTCCTGAAAATCGCTTTTCTTCCAAAACTTTCTTATCGAACATGCATTATCTTTATGTTTTTAAATCCTTCTGGTTTGGTCCTTGCTAAAGTAGTTAAAAATCCACGTAGCTATGTAAGTGTATAAGTTTATTTCTGACTTAACAGTGTTTAAAAATATTATATTCAGGAAATTTTCGAATAATATTTGTAAAAACTCAAAAATGTTAATTTGAGTGTCACACTTTTAAAGTTTTAATTCAAAGATCGATTTTGACACGAAATCGACGAAAGTGTATCGTTAATTCGCGAGTTCATAAATTAAAAGATACGTCGCGTATCCGGTTCAACCCTCTCGCCCTCTCCCTCTTTTCCAGCGTGAAAAGAAACTTGGCCTTTCTTGAAACGTGCGAACGTCCTTTTAGCAGAGTTGCGATTCTCCGGGCGTTCGCCCACTCTCTGTTATTTATTTCTTTCCGTTCTCCGGCCTCGTGCTTTCGTTACCCCACGTTTCGCCTTTGTGGTAAATTATTGTCGGTCCCCCTTGCTTCTTCCTGCTTCCGGTTTTCCACGGCGCCCGTGTCCCTAAGTACGTACGTGGCCGGTACGTGGCGAAAGTAAGAGCGTAGCGTGGAGAAATGGGGTTGGCAGGGGGGGGTGAGGTCGTAGATCCAAATTTTGAAAGGACGTCGTTTGTTCTTTGTAGGGACACTCTGTCAGAAACGATCAAAGGACAGCGAATTTAAAGGACGGATGATGAATTAGGGGTACAATATTTCGTATTAAGGGTAATTGTCTCTGAAGCGAGCTGTTTAACCCTTCCACAGCGCTAAATTATATTTTTAAATAAAATTAAATAAAATTTAGGGGAAGTTGGTAGAAAGGTAGAAATTTTAATTGAAACTTGGAGTTAAATTTGGAGAAATTTGAAACTAATGTAACTAATTAAAAATTTGTTAATTTTCAAATGAAATAAAAATGGTTAGAATTTTGATCATTCTCCGACAGGAATTAATCAGAATATCGATCCAGGTTCGTCCTTTAAAGAATAAAAGGAAAAATGAGGTGGTGCTACGGCGGGCACGCAATAAATCTGAATTAACAAACGGGCAGGAAAAATTTCCACGGTGCTTTCCAGCCATAACAGAAACGACACTCAATTGAAAAGTTTCGACAACTATTTGGCTTCCACGCGGGGCTGTAACTCGGAGCAGGATCGTGATTTCTCTTTTCTGAAAGCCACGGTCTGGCTTTGCGACCGTTGCCAAAGGGTCGTTTATTCTTTCTTTTTTTCTTCTTCGCTTTTCTTTTTTTTACGTTGTTTTGTTTTTACTTCTTTTCAACGGGAAGTAAACGAAACACGTAATAAGAAGCTTTCCTCGTGCAGCTTAACGCCCTCGCACGCTGCGAGCTTTTCCGCGCCGAACCGCACTGGCGCCGTTACCCTGGGATCTTGCTAATTAACCAGAAAAGCATTTCGCCCCCGTAAACCATTACTCAACGTGAAAACTAGTAATGCGGTTACGTTGAATCAGTCTGTGAAACTTTTCGAATATATTCGGATTTACATTGAAGCTCTCCGTCGAATTTTGCTGCGAGAAAAAGTGGTTTAATCTATTACAAAGTCTATTTTTCGAGAATCGTTTTAATATTTAATAATATTCAAAAGGACTTCGAAATATGTACCATTGAAATGGTATGTGATATTAATAAAATGTGATTAGTTACATTGAAACGAATTCATCAAGAGTTTGTCAAATTTTTATAAATTATTCAAATCAATTTCCTGCGTGAAATATTTAGGTGGTCGTTTCCTTGAAAGAAATTGAATCAGGAAAAATTCAATTTTCGATTCCTTCAAATTTCTCAAATTTGATTTATATTCCTTCAATTTTCGAAATTTAATGAACTTAGTATTTTTATTTTTATAAGCACAAAGTTATCGAATTGATATCGGACGAACGTGTCCACGATTAAGCTAATCCCATGAAAAATCATGATGGTCAAGCCCGAAAATAGACGTGACTCGATTCGTGGTGCAATGAATTCGATTCGTCAACTTCGTGGATAATTGCTGTCAAGTAAAAGGGGCGTGATGTTAAACTATATCTCGCCTCGGAATGGTCGTAATTAAGGTCGAGCAGCTCTTGGAGCCACTTCAATGGCTCGCATTACACGCAGGTTACACGATCCTGTAAAACGTTATCATAGACCATGTGCAGCTCGTTGAATCGCATCTGGTTGTTATCGTTTTTGGCAGGGCGTCTCTTTACTTTCAATCTGGAATATTGTGCAATCATTTTGTACCAAAGATAAATATTCATCGTTGCAATGTTAAAACAGAGAATTTAATTACATTTAACATTCAATTGTAATAAAAATAAAAGTCAGATCTCTGATAATTTAGCTAATAATTTGTTCATCTTAACATTTTGAAACCATTCCATCGCATCGTTTGTCAATTCGTACACCCTGGTTATTATTGCGTCTTAATTAAACAAAGCTACACACGTTTTGATGGCATGTTGGTACACAGTGTCAAGATCAACTAACCCGCAGTATTTACTCAGCTGATCCATGTTCGGATGATCTAGCTTCTACTGTACCTTCGTTCTAAAAACGACTGTATACAAAGGGTTAAATATATTCAATTCTCTCGTCACAAAAGGAAAAAGGTGTCTAATACAAATATTCAAATCATTACCATAAAAATGTTTAAATAATACAAGTTTTCCCAAACCGTCGCAACGATTTTCCAGCAATTTTCTCAATTATGAAATTAAATTGATGGCGTTGACCCTCACTCGGCTACGTTAATAGACAGAGGTTTCCACATTAACGCGACACGTGTTACGACAGCGGAGAGGAATGTCCATCGGACACGGGAGCGCGCGAAATGAGTCATCGTCGACCAGGCCCGGGGTGTCCCGGGGTCGCTTATTAAGTTTTAAAGTCGTTGTGTATCCAAGAAAACCAACGTCGGTTGCGACCCGGATCCGGCGACTCCCAGAAGATCCGTCGGATCGGTTCCTTCCTTCATTCCAGGCAATCAAACGGGTCTCCCATGCGCCACCATCGAATCAAAAGAAAAATAAACCGACAGGGAAACATTTTTGTCAACAAATTTCTGATGTTATCAAATTTGACTTACTTTTGTTATTGTTGATATAATAATACAAATGGATGTTGCTAACGAGCACCCACCCCTCGTTCTCTGATTTTTCATTCAGCCAAAAAGTTTTTACAACCCACCGGCTAGCTTTCAGATAAAGGTCCGAGTAATTAGTAGGATTGGGAGTCAGGCGCTTTCTTATCTCCTTTAATCTTCGTCAGCATTTCGTTTCGGGCTTTCTTTCTGCTTTTCTTCCTCTGTGTTCGCTCATCGAGTCCATCAGCTGCGTTTCTTCCAGCAACGTATGTAAAAAGTAAAAAAGGAAGTCAGGTGTTTGTATACTTTCTGGCGCCGTTCGCTCTTTTTATTTAATTGCAGAGGAGTGAAATTTTCAAAGTTCTACAATACATGTTTTCGGACGATTAAAATTTCTAATACTTCTGAATTTTCCTTCTCACAAAATGCTGCAACGTACGCGCGTCACACGTTCGTTTCTTCGTTTTCTTTTTCATGGTAATTAACTACACGCTGGATTTACTGGCAAAAGATGAAACCGAACGGAACAGGAAGACGGTTTTCCTTTTTTATTTGTCAGCGGCCGGTTAACCGGTTTATGTTCTATCGGATAATTAATTCTCCACCCCCGTTAATGAGCAGAAAGCCGCTCGTCGGGCTTTTTCGCCTCGATAATTGAAATGGCTGATCGCATTTGCGCCAGCATTAAACGAACAACGCTCAATCGCGAATTGTTCCGTCGAGTGTGGGGCCTGATTGATAATTACCTGCTCGCAATTAGCGAAACCCGCCAGCTGATATCTTTTTTCTTCCGAGTATTCGAAGACTGGTCTTGAGATTGGTGTTTTTCGATAGGCTGGGTCTAATTAGATTCCACTAATTCTTGTTCCAATATCAAAATATTAAATTCATAGAAAATTCTTGAAATTTGCAATTTTATTTCCAAGAAGCACCCACTTTTCTTGTCACAGAGAATCCCATCTTGGAAACAATATATTTTCGAGAAATTATTTGCCCGTGTAATAAAATGTTCAATCTCTCGAAAATCCATAGCCCGGTAATAATTCAAGCGAAATTATTACAAAAGAGCCCGCCTCGAGGCAATAGCTTTTTAATTCACTGTATGAAAAGGTGCATCCCGAAGTATAAAGCTTGGCAATATTTTTCTCCTAAGAAAAAGATACGAGCGTGTTGGTGCACGTACGAAAAAAGGGGTGGTATCACGGGGAGGGATACGTCCTCTTAAATCATTCAACTCTTACCGTTTTACGATCGTTCTAACATCCCGCGATAAAAACAGATCGTAGAAACTCGTCCTGGTTCGTGGCACGACGGGTGCTCGCTTTAAGGGTATTTTCACTTCTCCCCCCCGTCCTCGCGTCGCGACTCGAAGGAACCTCATTAACAAGTCGTCGTTACTAATTGGTACGAGGATCGGTTCGTTCGGAACCAATTAAGGGGGAGTCACGGTATCGATGCGCCTTCTCAGTCGATTGAAATCCCCACTTTGTCGGCGATTAAGGTACAAGCGACCCTTATAATTCCATAAATTTCTGTCGTTCGTGAATTTCAATTCCTTCGATGGAATTTTAATATTAATAATTTAACGTTGCGAGGATTAGGAAATATTTTTTGATTGGGGTACATCGAATTAATTACTTGTCTCGCGTCTTAATCACAGTGACACAGTGACGAGAAGACACAAAATCTTAAGAATAATTTAAATATACAAATTTACAAGTCTGTGTTGTTTTTAATACATAAATGTTCTGTTGTTTCAGATCGTACCACAGCCAATAACGATTGGATATTTTTGGAGGATTCTTAGTATAGACACCGGCTTAAAATAAGGTAAGAATAATCAGACAAATTTAATTAGTCATAGATTATTTTTGATTAATAATACTTTTATAATTGTTATTGTAATTGAAATGGATTTAAAACAGATTTCAATTATCCTCTTTATCCAATATTTTCGATACTTTGCTGCTTCATTAATAAATAAATACCTGGATAATGAAAAAACAGAGGAATCATTTTATCAATTCTTGATAAATTGACAATTTTAAAATAAAAGAAACTAAATATTTAAGTTAGCGATTTAAATATTACACGAAAGGGTTAGTCGAAATTCAACTTTCGTCCAGGATCGATTCGTCAATGATATAACGGGTCGTTCCAGTAATTTGACGGGAAAATTCTTTGTTCCAGTTCTTTCCCGGTCGTAAAGGGTCCATCAATTTTATAAAACGATTAATTCTCTTAAACCGTAGCCAGGCTGCACAAATATCTAGGAAAACTTCGCGGCGATATTTCATAAACTTGGCCGGGCCAGGATAGCGGCGCCGGTTTACAGAAACGCGGCGCTAAAATGCTGGATCACCGGTCCGATATGTGGCCGCATAAGTCACGTGGAAACACTATAAGAAACCCGCCGCGCGATAAGCTCGTACCACTCGAAATTTTCCCACTGCCGTATCTAACTTTGCCGATGAATAACCTCGTGGCGAATCGTAACCGTACGTTTCGCAAAGATACCGATCGATCTGTTTCGCATAATTCCTATCGCGCGCGTGTTACAATGCGCACCCTTGTTTTTACATTTCCCATTAGTTGTACTTTATCCGCACGGCTCCGCGGTAATTGTTGTGTGTTTTTGTTGCTGAAACTCGTCGGTGATTTAGAACAGAGCTGACTACATTTGTACTCAAATATTTGCAAGTTAGGTTAAGTTTTGGAAACTTGAACCGTTTTCTTGCGGGATGGAAAGTTCAAATTTTTACCCTTGTAAAAGTATAACATTCTAAAGTTTCTAAATTGCTAGGAAGCTAATATTGCAATATTATTCATTTTCTGAAAAATAATATTTCTAAATTCTCTGAAAATTAAAATACATCTGTTTAATTTTGTCAAAGAATATGGAAGAATTTCCAGACGAAGTGGTGTGTATCAGTCACGTAATCAAAATATACATATATACGTACAATATCCGACGATTAATAAACTACGACAGAGACCGGTTGCAGACAATATCTATCGCGTGTACATTAATTACACAGCCACATATTGATTCTGACGAGTTGCTAATTATGCACGGCTAGACGCTTGCCGCTATTCGGCTCGGCGCTACTCTTCGTTCCTCTTCAGCTTCTCCCTCGAGCTTGATTCCAGGCCTTCTCCAGCCGTTCGTTTATGAATATACATTACATCGAGCGATGAATTTTCCGTCAAGATACCCGGTACGCGTCTAATTATGCGCTCCGTACCCCGTTCCCACCGGACTAATTATGATTAGCATTTGCATAATTAGCGTGTGTCTTGTAAAACCCGCGTATCAAAACTCCTCTATCCTTTCTATCGTTCTAACCGTGGACCTGTTTCTGTTTCGTTCCTCTTCTCTCTCTCTCTCTCTCTCTCACTCTGCATTAATTTCGTATTAGCAATTATAAAGTGATCTGTTATTCTTTCACTAATTTTTGCAAATTTTCTTTTGTTTATTCTTATTATACTGGATGGGTGGATCTTACGTTCAGTTTTTTTCATTCTAGTTACACAATGTGCATCGCTTTGCATTAATTTCGTATTAGCAATTATAAAGCAATCCTTTATTCTTTTATTCATTTTCGCAAAATTTTGATGTTTGGAGTGTAGTACAGCCCTCCTATAACACGGCTTCATTCTAACACGATAAATTACCTTAAAATTTTCGAAACGTCACCCTCCTTTTTGTACTGGCCCTGGGTCTCTAATAGGAGGGTTACCAGTACTTCTGGTATTTATTTTTATTATTAGAGTGGAGCCAAATGCTAATTATTCGTACTAATTTTTAATAAATTTGTAAATGTTCTGTCTCCCTAAAAAAGAATTCGAGTTCATGTCTCCAACAGTTTTGACCCATTTGTTCGTTCTTCTACAACGAATTGCCACGAATTTGTCACATTGCATTTGTTTCGCGGTTTATTTAACCATCGGGGACCGATCCATTCTTGTAATCGTATTGTATCGCGAAATGGCACGGTAAGATTATCCTCGTTCACCGTACACGGTACAACGTTTAAGTGATGTACTTGTTTATGAAGTGGCTCGAAAGATTTGCATATCGCTCGAGTGCTTGGAGATTATGCGTTTAGCTACCATTCTATTTGCCGGGACTCGACCTCTTATCCAGGAATTTGCATCCCTTGGAAACGGCGCGGCTAAAAGTGCACCCCTACCGCTCCCCTCCGCCAGGCCACCGAATCAGAGCGCGAACATTTCGTTCGAGCACCCACTTCTCGATGAATCGAGCCTCGAATCCGATCGATCCCGAATCGATTGTTGCGGGTAATTGGAACTAAATGTAGCTCAGAATCATTTCAACAGCCTCGCAGTTTTTTTCATAATCTTCAATGGGCTGGATTATTTATAAAAAAAATAGCTGTTCAGTATTTCAACTGGGGCCCGAGTTACACAAAAGATTGATTCGAGTACCAATTTATTAGAGAAGTTCTCAATGAATTATCTCGCGAGGCTCGCACAGAAACAGAATCCGGAGGATGGTAATCCGGCACGAGAGGTGTCTCGCGTGCGAGCGTAACAAAGCGCGCTGTTCTTGCGTCGGTGAACTATCGCCGCGTAAATTGTACCATCTTCGTCCCTTCGTTTCCCCGCCCCCGCCGAGTTTACACGTAGCGGGTGTCTAACCGCAAAAACTGACAAACGGGACGAGCCAAGTGCAGAAGGCACGTTGAAACTACCCCTTGGCAAAACGCGAACCAACCTCCCCCCCTCACCCCTTGGATGTTTTCACGCTCGTAGACTGAAAAGTGTCGTTTCAAAGCGAGCCAGGGGCTTAATTATACCGATCAACGGGTCGTCGGTTCGCTAATTACCGTGTTATCGAGTGGTTTCGTTCGTTTTTATCCGGATCGAAAAACTTCGTCGACGAAATCCGCTCGTTTAATTAGCGCGATCAATCGTCTACCTATCAAACGACGTGTCTTCTTTGCGGACGGAAAGGAAACGACGAGAAACAAAATTCGTAATATCGTGGACGACAGAGTGGAGAGAGAAGGGGGTAGAAGGTGGGCGGGGACGGATATTGAAAGGGAGGAAATGAAATTCGTGGTGTTTCACTTTTTTTTTCTTCTTCTTTCCCGGCCATATTAACGCCACGACGAAAGGTTAACTCGATTTTCCAGAATGTTTGATTCCTGAACTTTCGATTTGGAAGTAATCGAAGAACATCGCTGCCGGATGGCTTGATTAATTAATCGAGAGATCTGTTGATTAAAATTTACAATCAGATCGAAATTAAGGCGTTTTTAATCGAACCCCACTGAATTGTGTCGTGATTCTCAAGTTTAATTGAGGTATTTTTGATTAATTGAACTGAATTATGGTTTTACTCAACTCTATCGTTTCATCGATTTATGAAATATTTAATTAAACTATTGAACTACTGAATTTATTTTTGTCACGATTAATTAGGATCTTCGAATCGCATTTCCATGCAAATTACACTGTCGTGTGATCTTATCTTTTCAACAGCTTTCTTGCCATGACAAAACATTGTCCGCGCAACAAGCAAAACATTGGGGACAATTTATGGGTATCATAAGTTGTTTTGTAGGCGTTGAAACATACGGAAATGGCGTGACGAAAGATAGCAGTGTTGCTTATTAGAAAAGCTGTTTTACTGTAATTAATCCTTCTGTCCAGTCACAGTATAGAATTATTAATAATAAAAATTTTATAAATAAAAACATTGCCACTTTTCGAATCAACTATGACTAATTAATGAAATAAAATATAATGAATGAATTTTGGATAGAAAGTTTGGATAAATAATTTCCTATCTCGCGAATTTAATTGCCAATACGGTGGTATCGCTATTCCCATTTTCAATATCAATTTTCAAGAGAAGGTATCTTGAATGGCGCGCCGTGATACCGAAGGATGCTCGAATAGAAAGACGAGCCGTTCCGCGCTTGGAAAATAGCTGAGAAATATTACATAAGGGTGGTAACGAGATTCGCCTGTCGGCTTTCCGGGGGCCAACATCGGGTTACCTGTGCCACAACCGGCCAATTGTTACGGAAACGAACTTAATAAGCGACCCGGTGAATTCAGGCCGGCGAAGAAAGCGGAGGGCTCCTTTATTCTTTCGGAATAAAGTTTGCCAAAGGTTTTGCTACCGTGTTTTCCGCCTGACAACGTTTGTTTTGTATCTCTGGGGCTTTGGGTTTCCGGTTTAATGCCGGACGTACACGGCACATGTGCAAAATGCAACGAAATTGAAACTGCGCTCCCTTTACACAAAATTCACTGTACATAATATTTTCTATGTCATTAAATTCATTTAATTCGAAATAATAGTGACAATTTTCAATTATCATCAAAATTAATTATGGAATTATGCTACTCTTATTATTTTAAACATTGAAATTCTCAATTTCGACGAAGCAAATGTCTGATTATCCCAAAGCGGACTGCGTTATGTGACCGTCTCTTCCGGGAAATTTCTTCACTGCGGAGTTGATTAACCGGTAAAAATTTGAAACATGCGGTTAAATTAATGCCCGACCAGGAGCGGAGCGCATAATTTTCGTGTAATTACGAACGTTCCCCTCTTTGCTTGCAACAATGCGAATTCAGCGGTTCACCGGTCCGCTGACCACTGTTACGACAAGATGAAATGAAATTCCTTGCCCCTCAAAATACATTTAAATTCTTTAAGAACATCCTTTCGATGCTTTAAGAATAAGAAAAGAAACAGAAGGGATGGGGTAATTGATTTCTCTTTTTAATTTGTAATGTACCTGCCTGGTGGGAGTGACCAGGTTTATGATGAGTGTTTCCCTTAAAAAAAATTAAACGAAGGTCACGTCTGCGCCATAAACTCCGGGTCACTGTCTCTGACGGCTCGACGTCGGTCATGCGGGCTCCTAAAATCTCTTAAACTATAAAAGTTCCTCGAGTTAGTACCGGACAGTAAAAAATATTGATCTATTTTTATTTCCGTTGCGTCCATTGCAAGTTAAACGAAGTAGAAATGAAATTACAACGTTATTATAATATTTTAATGAAATTAATGCTAGCTAGTTTTATTTCTGATTGAAAGCTTTCATCCTTGGATGGAGGTTTAAATTTGATTCCCTATTTGGAACCTTCTCCTTTAAAAATTTGTGGATAGAAGAGAATATTTTATAGCCTCTAACATCTCGTCTTGAAAGCTTTAATAATTGACTGGGACTAATTAACCTAGTTTATACTTCGCAAAGTTTCAGTTTAGGAGTTCTAAATTGTTATTTATTATATTTTATGTTTGAAGATTTTCTAGTAATTTCCTTAGGATCTGATTATAATGAAAAGAATATAGTAATTTAGTAATCTATTGAGATTAATAATAAATTCTAAAGTTCAGTAAAAATATGAAAAGTTTTTAATCAATTTCAATCACTGTATGATAGATTGAGCCATCATAAGCGTAAGATCTTCGTCCTGGATAGTAGTTTCCGTTTCGAATAGCCCAAGTGACGGCGTGTCCTCGGGAAATCAGGAAAGTTTCTCCAGACAGGACAAACCACACGCCAGACCCACGATACCATATTCCCCCGTTTATCTTTCAACTTGCCAGCGAAGTTTTCTGTATCCAGGATCGTTTAGCCTCGAGAGAGAGAGAGAGGCTGCTCGAAACGAGTTCTTCCGCGCTACTTGTCGGACCCTCGAGCGCATCCGGTGCATCCATCGAGGGGTTGCACCTCGAGATGCAAGGAAACCGCTTGATACTCTGTTAATTATAGACCCCCCCTCAGTCGATAAACGACTAACTGTGCCTGCCTCGAGATACTGAACAAGAAAAACTCCCTCCAACGTCAACTATAACCATTCTATTGCTGAATAAATGAACCCTTTCGTTACAAAAAATGCAAATCTTAGATTCAAGTTAAAGAATTTGAACGTCTTAAGATTGCAATTCTATCAAAAATCTTTGGAACCAGTTAGAAAAAGAAATTGTCAATGTTAATAATAATAATATCTTAAATTTGATTAATAGAATACTGATAAAATAATTCAATTTGGTTATGAAATATAGAAAATTCGTTATTGCCTTTATTGTTTAATTACCGTTTCCATAAATATTCTTACCCACACATGGTACATCACTTTTTTTTTTTTTTGTTCTACTGTCTCACCTGTTCGTTCACGTTCCACTGGAACGAAGTTCCCCCATAGAGAAACCCCATGGTAAATTGTTAACACAGATCCGACAACACGGTTCAAAGTTTCCCGGGGCAAATTGGATTACTAGGCTGGCGGAAAAGTAAGCTATTAACGCGACGGTGAAATAAAGAAAGAAAAACGCGGTGAAAAAAAAAAAGGAGAGAAAGGAAAAAAAGGTGGAAAAAGGAGGCGATTTACCTAACCGTAACGGAGCGTTAATTATTCGTAGCAGGCGTCGCAACGGTGATTAACAGGCGGCCCTGGTCGACGAACGAACTTCACGGAACAAAAGCGGCCCGTAATTAATAGCCATAAAAAGCGCGGGAACGTCTTGACAAACCGAGCCCCCTTTGGAAAATCATTCGAAAGACGAGTTAAACGCGACAGGATGCATAATTAATCGAAGAAAGCTTCCTCAACAATTTCTGACAAATTAAAGGCACCCTCTGTTCTCCGCCGTTTTACGCTCTCCCTTTCTTACCCCCCGTTAATGCGCAACGATTCTCTATTAATTATGACCGATCCCACTCTCCTAGTTTCCCGTTAATTAGACAGATTTGCCTTAATCACTCCTTAAATACAGACATTTTTAAACTCCTCCTGAAAATTCCATTTTCAAGCATATTTTTGCGACGTTTAAAGCAGATATGGTAGTAAAATTGATTACTGACTAATATTCATTCACCCTTCTGTTATAATTAATTGAAATTTCTACATTTCCTGGAAAAGTTTTTGGAACTGAAATTTTGACGACCAAACATTTTCGAAATAAACATTTTAATCCATCAGAGCGTCGAATTGTTAAAGAAATAAGGACAGATTTTTTGTCCCCGTGATTCCGAAAAAATATTATCGAGTTTCTTGCGGCCGAATGCAAATCAATGACGGAAGGATATTTTTCGAAACGGAGCACCGTTATTTCTCTGTTCGTTTCGAAAAACGAGAAACGTTCAGTGAACAAAAGCGAGAAAAATATCGCTGGCAATATCCGGAAATTTCGTCGGTGTCCCGGAGAACGATCGACTCGCTATCCCGGAAAATTTCCGGGAGTGTCGTTTAAAGGGTTAGCGTATTTCATCTGTCATCCTCTCCGTGGTTACCCAGTGAAATCGTCTCTGTTTTTTGTCAAAATAATCGAAGAAAAATATGCATATAACATATGCAAATATTGATCCTCTCCCGAACCATGCAAATACAAAACAATTGTTTACTTCGATATTAATTAAATATTGCCGTTCAATTTTATACATTGCAAAATTTTTAATTAAAATTACCAATTATTGAATCAAAAGAAATGAACTTTGGTAATTTATCAAAACTGCTTTTTACATTTTTGGACAGAGTCCATTACGGTGCAGGGACGGAAATTTTTCTGACGTTTTGAAACAAAAAATCCTGCGGATTCCACTTTTCCCTTTTTTTTTTTTGTACGAAGGTTTACGATCCCGAAGAAGAGAGTATTTTTCACGAGCCACTAAAAAATTCTGTTTGACGAAATGAATCGAGCGATCCTTTCCGGGCACAGGCGCATTTACAGCGGTCGAAGTTTGAACATGGAATCGTAATTTCGGATATTTTTAGATGGTCCCATTGGTAACGTTTGAATTACGACTGTTGGAAGAACTTTCCACGGGATATTTCGACTATTTTGCGTACAAGGATGAATTGAAAATCTAGATATTCCTGGGACGTTCTCCTAATGGAAGCGCACGATTTAAAAGCGTTCTTGCGCGATAACCTATGAATTATGAAAAATTTTATCGCCGCTGGATTAATGTTTCCGCGAATAACTGATTTATTACGATTCAGATTCTCCGAGGGTATTTATGGTTATTGGATATTGTAGCCTGGTATACTTTTCAATGAACTCAATTAAAGATTACACTAGTCACTTTAAAGTCGTACAAGACACTTTTGTCTCGCAAGTTCAATTTGAATGAAAAAATTATATCAGTTTTGCTTGTTGCACTTATCGCACACAGAAAGCATAGAAAAATATAAAAAGGTTGAGGACAGGAGACCGAAAAAGAAACACGGATTAAGAAATCGCTTTTTATCCGCTCTTAATCGCCCGCCGCGATTTATATCAGGGAATAAATGGTACCAGGGGAGGTGGCGTCCCCGTTTGTTCTCACGGGGGGAGGGGCATAGACAATTCGGATTATAGAAGGTCGGAGTGAAAAAACGCATCGTTTCCCGTGAACGTGACCAAACGATTCGTTTTATCTAAACGGCTTTAAAGGGACATCCAGCGACTGCTAATAAGTTAAGCGTCGGGGATTACTCGCACGCGGCGCCCATCGTGACAAGGAGAGATCGTTTCCGGGGACACCCGGTAGCCTGCACGTCTGCCTCGCGTCCCGATAAGATTCTAATTAAGGAGACTTATTGGCGGCTCGTCCACCACCTTCGCCTCCACCTCGGGTATCTACGATTCCTCCTCCTCCTCCTATCCGTGTTTGGGGAACGACCCGGACCGATTCCCTATTCCATCCGGCGACCCGTGACTTTTTCTTCTCGGACGAACACCGTCTATCCGGCTGCCGGGTATATCGATCCTCGACACCGTTGACACCGTGACTTACGCCGAAACGGATGTGATCCGACTCTACGAGCGACTTTTTCTTTTCGAAGTCGGTTGTGACCGTTCGAGGACAAAATCGATGGCGTTCTTGGGAGAAAATTTACTTTTTGGGTCTTTCGGGCCTTCGGTAGCTTCGAAATTCAGACTAGAATGATGGTGATTAGGTTAACTATTCAGCAAATTTAACAAGTTGAGAATTTCCAGCGATCCTTTGTATTTCGAGTAATTTTTCGTTTCCTTTTGGAGAATTTACTCGAAATTCCAGGGTAATTGAATTGGGAAATTTTTGAGGACCGCTCATTATTTCACGGGGCTTTTCGTGGCCAAGTTTCTCGCCTGGTACAACAATGTATCACCCCAAGGAATTTGTAGGCTCCATAGGTGGTCTCTGTGGGAAGCTCGAGGTCTTTTAATTTTTTGGTGTACCCTGAAACCATCAAGGGGGACGTTCCTCTTTCTTTTTTACTATCCTAGAATAAACAACGTCGACGATGTTGAGGAGATTTATCAAACTAATTTTCTTTCAATCTCGAGTCACTTAAATCTTTTAATTGAAAACTTGAGAAATAAACCAAACTATCTGAATATGTTAATTAGGAGAAATAGATTGATTTGTCGATCGCTAAGCTTTAAGAAAATTTAATAGCATTCGTTCGTGAAATTGCTTAACAATCCCCCAGTGCTCGTAGCAGAAGTAACTATGCTTTTACGAAGGAAACTCTCGATAGACGGGACAAAGAGTGTTACATTGTGCAGACAGTTCACAGTCTAGCTCGTCTTAACATTCCGCAGGCACGTTTTCGAGCAATCGAGCCGGGACGAAGACTTCTCGTGGCCGAACTCCGGTCCCGGACTTGAATTCAGAGAAAATCCTGTCGGACGGTTAGCCGGGGAACGGTTTTCCGTGTGTGTGCATCGACGGATCGACACGCGGCACGAGACACCCCTCGCGCATAAAAGGGACGAACGGGGGGGTCCTGGTTATTCTCGAGGAATTTCATTTAAAACTTTCGCCAGGCCTCCTTTCCGCGCCGTGTCTTCCCCGTTTACATTACCCGGGAATAATAAATCGTCTTACTCGCTCGCTTTGTTCCTCGTTCTGCTTAGTTGAAAATAAAGGCTGGTCTTTTCGCTTCGCTCGTAACTTCGCTGATAGTGTACCGCCGTCACGGGGATGGAACTTGAACCGGAAGTCCTTTCAGGGGATTCTATTTAACGCTTTGACAGTCAGCGTCCTGTAACGGCGCTGAGAATCGTGAACGTCCCCCGGGAAAATAACGCCCCGATGAGCCTTCGCCGATCTCCTGGATACTTAGGTATTACTAGACATCAGACGTATGCAGGCGCCATAATTAATTTAGCCCATCGTGCATTAATGAGTTACTGGATTATGAGATTGCTGGATTACTAGGTCACTAGGTCACCGGGTTAATAGTTTACTAATTTACTAAATTATTAGATCTGTAGATTACTAGGTTACTACATTAATAAATCATTAAATTATTAATTTGCTAAATTACTAAATTAGCAGTTTACCAAATTACCAATTTACCAAGTTACCGAATCGAAATTTGCCAATAATATTTACACGAAAATTCTTCCATCGACGAATGCCAGCTTTCGCATTAGAATATCAAAAACAACCGCAGCTATGGTAGAAATTTAATAACGAACCCCACGAAGCACGATTTAATCCACTAGAAAGCTCGTTAACGGTGATCGAAGTAGCGGTTTTCCGGTCGGTCGGTCGCAAAGGAGAGCGAAACGCGATTTCTTCAAACTTCCGGTCCCTCCTCGACCCTCTCCATCGCGTGTCCATATTGCTTGAAACACCATTAGACGGACAAGATCGTTCGAACGAACTGATATTATATACGATCCCCCAGGGGAATCGGATGTCAGAGATCTCTTTCAAGGCTAGGAATTTTTTAGCAGCGCGAATAACCGCAGGTATTTTATGCACGGATATATTTCACCACGAATATTGCGCCGTTCCTGGAATCTGGTGGTTTATGGAAAATCCTGCTGTTTCGTTAAATTTAATCCTCCCTTTCTCGCCCCTCTTCAAAGCTTATATTAATTTCCTATTTATTTATTATCGGTCACATTAAAACTTAATTCAGATTTTATTTCAAATATTAAATATTTCTTTTTTCATAATAATTATTCTGTACGAAAGAGCTGGTAGCTCGAATTCAGGCGGAGCCATACGTTCAATTTGAACAATAAGAGATGATTGGAAACTCGGAGCCAAAAAGTATCGTCCAAGCAATCGTACTGTTTCAAGAATCGTGATATCCATTGGTATCCGGCTAAATGGTTACAATAGGAAGATGAATTCCATTGTAAAATCCTTCTGCCGTCTGAGCTCAGCTTCGGGGTTGTCTCTGTGTCCTCGATTCTCGTAAATGCTGTCGATAAATCGTCGCTTTCCACTCTTTGCTTAGCTCTGCTCAAGCTACCCCTTTCATGCTTCACCCTCGAAAGATGGACAGTTTGGCGACTGCTCACTACGGATCCATTTGGACCGGAACGAACTTTCATCTCGCCGTTCTACATTTTGTCGCCTGTGCCATTTCCCTCACTCATTGCCAATATTAGTTTTTACAACTTTTGTTTCAGTAACAAATATTACTACCTCTGTTCCATATTTAATACCAAAATTGAAATTCTACACTGTTGGAGACTCGAATAATTAATCAAATACCTTTCAATTTATTTTACGTTTTAAAAGATTGCTTAATCTAAATGATATCACGTATTCTAAACAGATAAAGCGATCGGGCTTTTAATTGAACGCAGGTGTCGAACGCGTTAAACTGTCGTCGTCTCCGCCGTCAGACGGTTAATCGATCCGTGGAAGATTATGGACACCTTTCCCGCGAAAACGGAGACGCAAAACGTTCGACTGTGGAAATAGACCGGACGCGCATCACCTGTTAATTGAAAGCGCGGAAGCGTTCGTTCAGGTGAGCGAGCTTCCGCGGATGCCGGCGCGCATAGCTAATGACGGCTGACAACCGTGATCAAAAATTAAACTCTCCGTACCCGCCTTCTCTCTATTTTCTTCTTCCGTTTCAGTTTTTCGCTCGTATCAATCCGCGCGACGGGAAAAACGAACGGCCAGGATCGTACAGGTAGTTCCTCTTCTTTTTTAATGTTATTATTTATACATTCGCGGGGGGGATCGAAGCGGTCGATTGTGTACACGTGACGATTTCACGGTTCTCGTACGGGCGCGTTGTCGACCGGATGCAAATTCGTAGGAAAATATCGCACGGAAAAAAAAAAGCCTGGACCCGGCTCGCTTACGATTCCGTTTAATGGACCGTCTTGCGTAACGTATGACGATTTTTATTTTCACGGTGTGCATTGTGCGCGGAAGCCACGGGTATTCGACGCGAATTTTCAATTATAAAATGTATACCGAGGGATGAAAATAGAAGGACGAGAACGCGTCGTGATAAGTTGACTATACGGTTGACACACCTCGCGAGCTGACATAGATTTTGTGGGGAAAAATGGAGAGAAATGGCGGTGGATGATTTTATTTCTCCTTTTTATGGCCGCTGCTTTGATGGGACCGGGTGTACATTGTGTTTTTTAGATACGTGGACAGGTGGTTAACCATTCGCACTCTGTATGTTTTTTTTATACGACCGAATGCGACGCGAAAATTTTAATTCGAAATGGAAAAGTTAGATATCTTCTTTTTGATTATATTTTATTATAGGTAAGATTCGTGTTTTATTTCAACTTACTACTTGATATTCGGTACTACATTCTCTTACAAAAATCTCAGCCCTATATCATCTCATATCACATACTGGGCCAGACTGACTCAGAAAAAACACAAGATACCATCCTCAAAGCTCTCTAGCCACATCCTCGTACAGAATTATTAAATCTCCAAATAAATAAGTGAGATTAATTAATGCCCGTATAATTGGGCTAGAACAATATTAGTGTCTGGTTGACCCAGAGCCCCGACCAAGGGTTAAAGCAAACATTGTTCTGAACGGTGTGTACCCGACTCCGTGCTCTGTTAAAACAATTTCTTTAACCCCATTCGCGCAAACTGGGCCACGTTTAACCGAACCGGAAGAAAAACGCCCTTAAACGGTGCGTTCACCTCGCGGATCCTGTTTCATCGTCGAGAAGAACCGTCCTGCGCCCGGCGAGACAACTATGGGGCGAAGAAAAGCCTCGGGTAACCAGAATTCCAGAGAACTTTCACGAACGCTCGTATAAAGCCGGGATGACCGCGTTGGAGCACGCACGCGGACGATGCGACGCGTGTCGGGCGACGAGGCGACGCCGGGAGTGTCGCGTTGGGGCGCCAGTTGAAAAATAAAGTCAAACGAGACGGGCTCTTCCACTCGGAAGGATAATTTTTCAAAGGGAAACTCGCGAGCCGCCTTCCCCCCTCCCCCCCCTTTTCGGCTCGTCTTCCGCTCGCGAAAGAGAAAAGGCGAGGCCAGGTGAAAAAGGCTCGCGTTTTCTCGCACCTGGCCACACGCGTCCCTGAACCCACCCGCTTCGTCCCTCGCGTTCATCCCTTTTTTCCCCTCCTTGTCTCTTCTCTTTTTTTTCACGGTCTTTACTTCCTGCAACCTTCCCGCTTCTTCGTCGTTTTTCTTTCTTCCACCTCGCCTTTTTTCCAACGACGGCAAGATTTTTCTGGGCCGATGAAGCATGACCCGATCCAGTCCTCCTCTGTCGGGATTCAAGGAACGACGCGTTACGTTCGATAACCTTTGAGCATCGTCGAAAGGTGCGACCACTTGTCGGCGTTTTTATACACGGGGTGTAAAATAAAAATACGGATATTGTGGATAGGCTTTGGCTTGCAGTTACAGTGGTTATGCTGTAAGTTGATAGTCGACATAATTAATAGTGGCAATAAATTGAGTAGAAGTCAGAGGGAAGCAATTTTTGAAATTTAATTAGTAAATTACATATGATGGTTTTCTCTTATTAATAAAACTTCGAGAAATTGAAAGAAAAAAATTCATTACTAAATCGTCGTTAAACCCATTCTTACTTTTTGCATCGTACCATTTCTCAGGCTGCCATTCGCAGACCCTAATGACCCATAAACTCCGTATGCAGCTATCCTTTAATTAATCACAGAACACAATAGACCGTATCCAATCTAACCGTGCAAATCAGCAAGTTAACGATCTTAATCATTGTCACGTTAGCAGCTTGATAACGAGCCGTTCTATCGATAATACATTATACCGTGACATATATTATTAATTAACCTTATCAAGTTAATTTCCCGAAATTTTTAATTTGAAAATTCCTAATTTATTTTCTAAAACATTTAAATTAACTTTCTGAAATTTCTGATTAAAAATTCTTAAATTAACTTACCAAAATAGCTAAGTTAACATTCTAAAATTCTTCTCTCAAAATAAGTTCCTCGACTTCCTGCAAAAATTGAAATATCCATATTCGTTTTCTTGCGAAATCGCGAACGTCCGATATCGAAGCTTGAACGAGACAAATTTTCTCATTTGCAGATCCGTTCCGGACTCGATATGAGGCAATTATCGTGGATATCGTACATTCTTCAATTGCTTCTGCTGACCTCGTTGTTCACCCCGGGTCTATCGGCGTCCACGAGGTCCCGTGGGAAGAAGAAGATCGCCAAGGAGACCAAGGAGCCCAACATTTGCGCGATCGAGGGCAGACGACCGCCCCTGTATTGTTACTGTAACAGCAACGCGATCAAGAATGCCACCGAGGCGTCCTGCATGGTCCTCGACACTTTGAACCGGAACGATCCGATCTGGGACCACTTCAGCTCGCAGATCTATCTTCAGAAGTTGACGTTCAACGTGCGAATAAACAACGGGCTCGAGTACTTGCCCGTACAGGTGCTGAGACTGTTGAAGAATCTGCAGAACGTCAGCTTCGCGTACGCCAACTTTGACGAAGTGACCGACTACACGTTCTCGAATTTTCCCACGATAGGGGAGATCGATCTGAGCGAGAACTCGATCGCCACGCTGAGGATGCACGCGTTCGAGAACATGAAGAATCTGTCGGTGATCAATCTGAGCGAGAACAGGATCACCGAGATCAACAGGTACGTTCGTCTGAACTTTTTTATGCAGATCTCTCTTCCCTTTTTCTAATCTTAACCCTTTGCAACTGATCGTCGAGTACGTGAATTTTCTTTTTCTCCTAATTTGATCCTTTTGTATTCGACAGCCACACTAATATTTCATTTTTATGACAATTTCCTATTCTTTTTTCTAATTTAACTCTTCCTTTTATTCTTAATTTATTTGACTTTTGACATCTTACCAGTTACTTTTCGTTAATTTGTTAGGGTAATTAGTACAAACCAGTCGTGTAAATTAAATTCAAATATTTAACCTTCCCGATACAAAAGTTGTATAAATTCAGAAGATTCTGGTCCAAACAAAATATATTACAATTTACACATAATTAACTATTAAAAGTAAAGTAAACTTCGCGTTTCATTGACAAGATAAATAAAACATTTTTCCACTGCAATTTACTTAAACAAATATCGTTAGTTGAACATCAAATAAAGAATCTAACGAATCGGTACGTATTTGATGTTAATTACCCCTTTCGTTACGCTTGTGTCCACTTACCTTTCATATCAAAGAATTGTAAAAATACGAATAAAATATATAACGTTGAATTAATTCATTTAATTCAATGTATGCACAAGTAATTAAATACTCGATTGTAATTTATACATTTCTATTATACACCTTTTATTTTGAACACCGTCGAATAATTATTGTCGCGCGCAATAACCGAAGGATTAAATTGCACCGAGCGAGCAAGTATTCCAAATCGATAAAATATTCGTTTGTTTGCCTGCACGTTAAATCGCGGATTCGAGATTGCTTGCAAGTTTAAATATTGAATCGTTTGTTACCGGGCCGGTGTTTAACAAGCATCTTGTTACGCTGAAAACGATTATTATCGAAAGAAAATATGTACACCGGCGTTTCGTGCAATGCTCGAAATGAAAGGTACATACACGAAAATCTGCTGGGATATTACTAACGTTCCGGTTTATACTTATTGTATTTTTTATCCTTCCTTTTTACCGCGCTACAATTTGCGGATTATCCGCGATTTATTCGTGCCGATACAATCCACGGAACGCAGCGTCGATTCCGGAAGGAAATCGATAACGTTACACACGCGTGTAAATTTAAACAAAATCGATCGTTGTTTGATTTTCATTATCTTGGAAGATTTCGAGCAATCGCAAATGTTTGATTCGCGAACGAGATTACGTGGGATTAAACTTTTTCTCTCATTGGTCGGTCACCAATTCAATCCCCGCTATTTTCAACCAGGAAATTACTTGCTTTGTAAATCCGTCGATTTAATTTTTATACCGGAGTAAGTACAATGGCAAAAAAGCATTTACTCCGTTTGCCGTTTCATTCGCGACACTGGTATATTTTTTAAAATATTTCTTTTGTCCCTATCGCAATATTCTTGTTTGCTAGGACATAGTAATTCTTTAATTACAAAATGTGCAAGCTTGTAATTATTATTCTGAACGTTATTTTATCGGGATTCATAATTGGAATTTTTATTAAATAATTCTGAAACGTTGGTGAAAGGAAGGAAGGTAATATTATTTAATTCAAAATGAATAAAAATTGTGCTATCAACCATTTAATTTATTTTAAATTCACAATATATATTTCATAGTAACATAGTACTATTTAATTTAAAATAAATGCCTTAAAGGGGAATAATAAGAAGAATGATATTTCATTTAATTTGAATGGAAAATATGCAGTTGGGCGCACAGTACGAGGCACGAAAGTGCATTTGTCTCCGGAAAGGTTAAGAAACTCTGTCTTTTCTCATTCTTCGGTGACACACCCCTCGCAATTCCGACTGATTCGTTCAATTACGCCCAATTACGAAGCCAGCCTGGTCCCGAGTAAACTGAAAACGTTTATAGCCGAGAATACTGTACGTACGCACGTACCGCGAGCAGCGTTTTAACGGCACGAATTCCGAGACACGAATTATCATGGAATTCCACGAGTTCGCGACGCTTCAGGAATCTCCTGGCGTGAAATCGTTCCGATGAATCGCACCGAGCTTCCCTGATAATCGAATAGACATGCCTCGTTCGATGATTAAGCACGTAAATCCGCTCCTCTTCGGATCCCAGCGATCAGATGTTTGGTCAATTGATCGACAATGATCCAAGCCTCGCACGTGTACGAATAATACCGATATGATTATTCAAATACACGGGCAAAGTGATTAATATTTGATCAATTGATAGTACAGTTGGTATCAAAATTGTTTCAAATTTTTTCAAAGCTTAGATCTTGAGATTTTTCTTTTTTTGAAAGTAGTGGAAATTTGGAAATTTCAAGGTTAATTTCTTCTTTATGAAACATATCCCACGAAAACAACCCCGGAAACCTTGCAAAAAATTGATAATACGCACTTATTAAAAAAAAAAAAAACTTGGAAAGTGTGCGTACGAGTGATATCGAGGGCGGTGTTTAGAAGGGGGGGTTAAAATTCACCCTCGCCGGTTGAAAGCTCCTTATCAACGTGGCCGGAGGGTGTTGGCTGATCGTTCGATCTCGATTGCTCGAAACTGGTAATCTCGGGGTGTACGGTGGGCGCCGGTTCGTTGCGACACCCATAAATAAACGCGGGGATCGTTGACGGGTTCGATATGAATCCAGTCACGCGATTGAAACGCGAACAATGCTGCCGGCTGGAATCCGCGATTGTGTCACGCTCGACTTTTGCCAGGCTTAAAAGCCTCGGCCCGGCTTGATGGTAAACGCGTGAATGGGTGACAAAAGGCTTGGCGAGGCTTCTCAATGAATCGTCGAAGAAAGAATGAGAGGGAAAAAAATACGAGACTGAATTTTCAATGAGACCTCGGTCGATTTAAGGGTTGAAAGGGTTGAAGCGACCGATGGTTTACCCGGCTCTTTCGCGGCGTGGAAGATGAATATATTGTCTTTGAATATCTTTCGTGCTCTTTTATTTATTAATTGGAATAATCCGCATTGATTATCGATTATCGGCGGCCCGTGTTGTTTGAGGGAAAGAGGGTAATGGGTTCTTTTGAATCGGGAATGTCTGTGGTATCCAGTGTCCTATATTTTTCATTTTTAATCTAAAATATCAAGGGCTGTAAGCGTCTGTGGTACAAAATACATTGTAGAAATTAAAAAATAACAAATATTCGTGATGGAAGGTATTTAATTGCTTCTAAAAGTTTATCTAAACCCTCTGTTCCCGTTCAATTTGCAGGGACACGTTCGTCAACCTTCCCCTGCTGAAGAAGCTGTACCTGAAACAGAACAACATCAGCACCCTGCACGATAAAGCGTTCAAGCACCTGACCTCGCTGGAGGAGCTCGAGCTGCGTGACAATCAGATCAAGGTGATAACGGCGGACAGTTTTCACGGTCTGAGAAACCTGATCCGTCTGGATCTGCGTAACAATTTGATCGCCATGATCGGCGACCGTACGTTCATCGAGATGCCGTCGCTCAGAGAGCTGGAGCTCGATGAAAACGAGATCGTGTACATCTCGGAGAAGGCTTTGGACGGCATGAGGAACCTGAAGAAGTTGCAGCTCAGCGAGAACAAGCTGGTCACCCTGGAACCGGATTTCCTCGCCGGAGCGCCGGGGGTTTACATGCTCGACCTCAAGGACAATCTGCTGAAGACGATCACGTTCGATAACATGAAGCCCATAATGACCAACCTGTACAACAGCAGCAGCTACTTCTACCTGAGCGGTGAGTGATTATTTTGTTATGCATGGTTTTTATTTGAACAACATTAAACAGAGGATATTTTTAGAAAATATTCAGTGCTATTTGTTTAAAATTGTAAGAAATTAGGCAATTTTTAAATACCGAACATAGTTTTCAATGCCACTGTGTCCACAAACTGGGGCACAGATCAAAATTAGACCCGGCATGTGTTACTTAGATTGAGACCAATTAAAAATTCACACGGCGCGACGTTCTAACTTGAGATCATTCCCGACAAAAATCAACCCCCACACATTTTACATACCGTTCCGACGGATAACGTTTTGATCTTCCAAGAAAGTGCTTAATGTGTCCGTAAATAGTATCTGTCGCCAGACGCCTATTACGAGAGAAGAATTTAAGCAAAAGTTTAATGAAGTCACCTGTAACATTTTCGTAGAAGGTTATCGGTTATTTAACTCTCGAATGACACAGCTGGGTCAGTTATGACGCAAACCAGATCTTTAATTAATTTGTTAGCTCTCTTCATTCGAGTGTCAACGACCACATAAAATATTTTCAGAAATACGTATCTTTCCTAATTGCACTTTAAAGTGTAAAAGATAAGAAAGGAAGTTTTGAATTTATGATCAAAATGAGATATGTTACTTTAAAGTCACAAGGGCCCGTGGAAGATTAAAAAGTTTCCTTCTATTTGTTTTCTTTTTTTTTTTTCTTCGCAGTCGCTTAATAGATAATTTTCTAACGACCCCATAATAGTCGACGTTGAAGAATATGCCGGTGAATATCTGAGATCTGCTCGTTCAACTTACTTGGCCGGTAATTACTCCGAGCCGAGAGGGGATCAGACGATCCTATCGCCCTATGAAATCTTTAATTTCGCTCGTTAAACGCGATGCGTACCAATTTTGCGGCTGTTCGACGGTTCAACCCCCTCTCAGACACACCCCTTCCCGATTATCTTCTATCTTTCCACCGGTTATCACTCGGCTTGACGACTTATCCGTTGATACGACGAGCATTCTCAGAGCTTTCTATCGTATCTGCTCTCATCCCCAAAATAATAAAATCAAATCAACGCAATTTGCTAATTAATATTTGCAAAATTTAACAAAATTTTGTAAGCAAATTTCGTTCCATCTATTTTTCAGTCGTTGAAATTTACAATTAATATTGATAGAGAATTAACAAAGGATTAAGCTTAAGAAGGCAGGTCAGACTTACATTTAATCTGAATCTCTGGCTAATTTGGGTTTAATCAGATTAGAATGAATTAAATGGATATCGGAGCTGGATTTGGATAGATTTACATGATGCTATGCAAAGTAGGAGCTCAGGTCTTCATTACTATTAACAACGAGAGAAAATAAACCGAGAAAATGTATGCATTCATTTTGCAAATCACTTTCCACCGCTTATTTTTTTTCCAACTCCTCTTACAAATTCTAATAAACATTTTAATTCGACTCTCTTTTCCATATTCAAATATTTTTCTTGGAAAAATATTATTCGTGCGCTCAAGGGTTGGGCGGAAAATTATAATCAAAGATGCCCAATCTTTTTAATAAAGTCCCAGTTTCGTTTCACGTACATCATAATCAAACCACAATGAAATATCTTCATAATCCCCTTTCGGAAAAACGAAAAAAGAAGAAATGATTGCTTCCCATCAGAGCCGGTCCCTCGGCTCCCTAGTTTGAAATGTAAATAATCCTCGGCACAATATTTCCAAGCGTCGCGCAGTTTCCATCCAGAAATTACCATAGGCCGGCAAAAAGGTCGATCCTGAACGATATCTATTTTTGGGAAGCGGTTATCGTGGCCTGTTTTGAATCAATCGTTCGTCGAACTTCTGTACAGGGTGTTTAAAAAATAGGAAGTTACTGGGGGTTTGATAAAAACGATTAAAATATCCGATAACAAATGAAACAACGATATCATCGTTTATGGTAGTTAAATAGTAACGACGATTATTCAGACACGTGTAGGAATTTTGATAATCGCGTATGATATTTTTAATTAATGTTTAAATAGCGAATTCAATTAACGATGATCATTTATACGGAACGATACACATCGAGATTCAATTAAATGGCTGATGCGAACTCGCCTCGCTGCTCGATTTCGGGTACGTAGAGATTATTAATCAACGTAATCGATCTAGATTAAATTGGTCGTTATTACATGTGAATCATCACAATAATTTGCTACTTGATTTGTTTTGCTTTAACCCTCGAACGCCATAATATTGAGGCAAGTCGCAAAATTAAAAATCGACTAGCTCCCGAAGAAATTTTTCGCCGGTCAAAGACCTTGGGTTCGATTTTCTCTCTTCCGGGCAATTTCCTTTTTCCCGTACCAGTCGATCTTACGGCCGTCGATTTATCAATTCGTTCAGTTAGATCGCCGCCAAACACTCGATCGTATTAGGTGGCGGATACGTCCAGGGAAAGATACTTTGCCAAAGGGGAGCATCCGACGAACGGGTCAGACGTCGAGGAAAAGGTTCGATAACGAGCCACTGTCTGCACATCGATTTCCCGGCTCTATTCCCGTCGTCCGGCTCGATGGCTTACATTTATATCTCGTCGTTGCTTCTCTACGTGCGATTTTTCGAATAACAGGGAAATTCGCGTTCGAATGGAAACTCCGAACGGTTTTTCTTCCAGCCTGATACCGATATGAAACGCGATCGATCGAGAAAATCGCGCGGACGATGGACGAAGATTTCTATATGAGCTTTATCAACGTCCGGTGATAAATGACGCAGCGATAGAAAGTTTCTTCCCTGTCTGCTAAGAATCACTGCGATGGTATTGGAACGTCATCCGATACTTTTATAGATTTTCAGTTTGTCTAACAGGAAACTTTGGTGCTCGGTACTTTAAATTATTTTATAAAGAATTGTATGAAAATATTTTTTAAATTCATATAATTTAAATTATTTCAAGCTATCATAAACAGTTTTTGCTTATTTAACAATTTTACACACTAATAATTTGAGTAGTTTTATTTCGCAAAATTTCGTTTAATAAAGTTTTAATTAGTATAATAAATTAAAAATAAATTATGGGTGCCACTGAATACTATTATCAATTATTTTTAACGTATGATTGCAAACATAATTTTAATTTATTTCAAATTATTATAGTGATTTTAAATTTATAAAATTGTCAAGAATGTAGAATGTACTTCTCGGTATTTTATTCTCGAACGATAAAATAAAGATTGTTTGAGAATAAATAGCCGGTTTTATAGCAAATTTCATGTTGACGTAGAGTGCAGACCGTTTAGTAAATGTACGATGCCTCATAAAAAATTCATAACTTTGATCCTTTTATTTCCGTCAAGGGACTCGATTCGTCTTTTTTTTTTATCTTACTTTACTGGTATTACATTTACTTGAATTCTTTAATTTCTCAGCTGAATCCTTTTTGCCGGGCTTTACGATCTTGGAGCACATTTACGGGGTAATACGATGTTCTTTGAACTCTACGTAATAATTCTTTCATGCTACGCTTTCTACTTTTCATTTGTTACGAAAAATGAAGATACTCTTTCACAGTGTACGTTTAAATAATCCGTGTTAATTTCGTAATTCATTTTTCAAAATATTCCTCACCTGGTATTTGAGAAATTAGAACTGGAAGTATATAATTGCAATTTTTTAAAAGAGTGTCAAATATTATTATTAGATAAATTTAAAAAATACTGAAATGTATTAGCAATTCCAAATCGATTTCTTGAAGAACATAGCTTTCTCAGTAAAATTCCGATACTAAATTAAATGAAATTATAAATTTGATTAAATACAGTAAATCTTCGACCACCATTATTTATTACCCCTTTATTAAACATTATAACGCGATACTTCCTCGAAAGACACGTTCGCGATCAATTTCCCGTCTAACGCACGAAACTTATCACAAAGACCGGTTTCCATAGGCAGAAAGTTGGATATCGGATACGCGGAGCAGCCGATTATAGGACATAAGGTATAGTCGAATAGGTGTGCCACAGGTGGCACGCAGATGCTCCAATATTTAACCCCGATATTGTTCCTTAAAGTCGCTGGATATTACTTTCATCCCCTCTCTCCCCTCCCCCGTCCTCGGTGAGGAATTTACGCGTGTATCCAACAGGTTGAACAACTTTCCTTGAATTATGAAACGATTATTACGACGTTGAATAATTATCACCGATTATCGCCGTAAGTTTCAGTTGCATTACACCAGGGGGTTATTTGACCGGATATCCTTCAATTCCGCTCTCAAATATCATTTTTCTTCAAATTTCCACAGAGGAATAAGAATTGATTAAAATTGATTAAAACTTCTCGGTATAAATTAAAAAATTGAACTAAAACGAAAACAGAAATCGCTAAATGTTTCAATTATTTATTCAGAAACCATCACACCGCGGGGTAGAGGCGATAAAGTTAAAAGCCATTACCAGAGTCCGGTGTACTGTATTTTTGCCCCAGAGATTTTAAAACAGTTTTCATTCACAGCCAACTCTCGGCGACAAGAAAGATTCATTAAGAACGGAGGAACAAGAAACATCGACACGAAAGGTCAATCCCGAACTGTCGCCTTTTCTTCGTTTTCCTTTCCTCCGTTTCCGTCGAAACACACCCAACAGAATTTTCCTTTACGTTTGCGATAGATCAGATAGTTTGGTGCAATTTATACTAATTTATACCAATAGTGTTAATGCAACAGAGATAAAAAGACCCTTTTGCGATTATGACGATAGGAAAGGTGGTTGGTAATGAAGGGAATGTTAGATCTTGATCGCTGATTGAAAGCTACCGATTGCGTTTCATTTATTTATTTATTCGTCGAGTGGATGATTAATTTTCGTGGATGCCATTGAAACTGAAGGGTTAATTTATTTCCGATATTTCAGCAATTAGCCCCCACGGGTCGGCTCTCGCAATCGAAGCAACAAAACACGGTATCGATTCGGTGTCTTGAAACCCCTGGCTCTATCATTATTCCATCAAAGTATTCCGCTCCAGAAAATTATAAAAAACTGCCACGTTGCAGTTATTAAAAATTCTATTTGATAGTAATTTTATTCTATAATTTCTAATGTCTAATGGGGACACTTCCAGCCGAACAAATGAATTCCTAACAATATGGGCGACAGTTTCTAAGGGAAATTCAAGTGTCGCCCATACATGGCGTTAACCCTTTACCGACTGGAAACCCATTAATCGTAATTGATTGCAAAGCAATTAATAAGCTTCAGTGTGTTAAAATTCATCAATCTTGAAACGAATTTTTCGCAAGCAAACAATAATTTAACATTGGCCCGAACCTAGACCTCGTTACCGTCTGATCGATCTGGAATGGATCGGTCCACGTATAGCTTCATGTTCGGTGTCCATAAATCGTGGTCAATATCGGAGCCCATCTCGAGGCCTTAATAGAAAAGTGAATCAGCGGCTGGCGTGAAACACCGACAGGGTCAGGGAAAAAGAAGGGAAAGCAGAGAGAAAAGCTTCCGGACGGGTGTAAGAGCGAAGGGATGCATCATCGTGCACCAGCCCGGCTGAGAGAGTAATTGCTTGAAATTTATTACCTCATCGCGGCCTGTTACGCGATATATATTGGAGGTAGCCTCTCGGCCAGGTGGCATACCTCCGCCCGGTGATTAATAAAATGTACAACAAGCCGTTTCGGCCGCTACTTCTCTGCAAGCGCTATAGTTACGTACTTTCATCGATTTTGAAGGACCTTTGACCCGTAATGTACCCGGAGCTACTATTTTTTGAGATAAATTCAAATTTCTAGTTATAATAATTCGATGAATTTAGACAGAATGGTTTTTGGTGAAATTTCGATCCAGCATGGGGCAGGGATACGTTAAGATCGTTTATACTTTCGAGTGGCGATTAATCGTCTCGTTAATTTCCAAATGGAACAGAACAATGTTCTCCCGGACGTCCGATCGTATCTCAGCTTCCTCCGCCGTTTGTTCGGCCGTTTTCGCGATAATTCATCGTTTGAAACACGAGCCCGGTCGTTTTCGCGAACGATCCACGGTTCTTAAATACGGTTTATAGGCGATTCGCAGATGAAACGAGAAAAAGAACAGCCTGTCGTTGATTTACGAGCCGGGGTTCGAGCCCCTCTCGTGCACGCACCACGATCTCCTGACCCGTTGTTTTCTCAGAAAAATGTTGACAATAGATTACGCGGAGGGGTGGTGACACCCCGGCCCCGCCGGCCATTATACACTGACGTGGCTGCATTCGAGCCCGACCGAGCTGTAATTTCGACGAGAAAAAAAAGAAAAAGAGCAGGATATCGCGTTCATGCTGTTATTATAAGCCCATATTTTCTACGGCGGGAAAGCTCGGCTGACTTATCCTATGGTAAACCATTGAAAAGCTCGGGGAAAAGTACCATTAATGCACGCTGGGCGGTCGAATTATTAAGGACGCTTGCTTAATTGACTTTTGATTGTATTTCTCATAAATATGTCGTTTTTCAGTGGGTAATCCTTAATTAACAATTGTTCTATTTCTTTCCACGAAATATACCCGTTTGATGATTTTAATTTTAGCTCTGATTACTTTGGGAGTAATTTGTTTATTAATCGGGACACGGTTTATTCGAAATTTTAGACAATGTAATTTGAATATTAATTTAAAAATGAATCAGAATGAGTACTATTCAAATTAAACCAAATGGCAGTAAAAACAACATTTTTGAAAATATGTAACGATAGGATTAATTTGTAGAAGTAAACACGAGTGATAAGAGCTTTAATGATAATTGATTACTGTAACTAAACAGAATCGTATTAATAAATTTTATCCGTTCTTATTTGAAGTCAGAGCAGTAACAAATCACCCTCACAATGAAATTACCTTCATACTTTTATTTTGCTTTACACAGACCGCTAATTATGGGTTAATTGCATGCTAACCCGGTCTCGATTATACTTAAATTGAAATTAAACCGGTCGGCACAATCACGAAACGACTATTTAAGAATTTTACGACCGCGTTCGCGATTTTCATTTTTCCTCGGCGAATCTACAAGTCCAATCTAAAATCTTTTTTTTTTTTCTTTTAATGGAAAATATATCGCGTAATAAAGGATCCTTTTTCGAGGGAGAGAATTCCTGCGGTACGCGTGTTAATGATCCTGGTGAAGGCAGTTGGCGTGTCATTTGAATTAATTGGGTTAAAGTCACCGCGTTGAAATGAACACGAGAGGGCTGGATGATGGTCTGACCTGAAAAAGAACGGTCGGGGGTAATAAAAAAAAAGAAAAAAAAATTGTACGCTAGATCAAAGTCATTGTGCTCATAACACCGTGAATTTCGTTTCATTCGGTTCAGTTGCTCCCTCGGGTCTGGACGTACGTGTCATTTTTGCTCAATCTTTCCTGGATTATTCATATTAAATGAAATTTTTTTAAAAATAAGCGTTAGCGCTTTAATTTATGATTTTTCCAGGTGATTTCCAGAGTTTAAGTACTGTCGCTTCGAGATATAATATTTTATATTATATTTCTTACACTTTTAATTACTCAAGTGTAACAGCTAATATATTTCCAAAATTGCATACTAGATAATTCTTCAAATAATTGAATAATTAAATTACAAAGTTTAGCACAAGGTTTAGTCTTGGTTTCATTTATTTCACACGCAACCCTTAACCTAATTAAAATTTTCATTAAGGGAATGTCAAGTCTTCTAATTCCACACATGATAAAAATATTATTGCATTATTATTATTTTCACTTTGAAAAGGTGGTCTCTTTTATAAAACAATATTACACGAACTGATAAGTTCGTTTTTCGTTTGTTCGAACAATTTCTAAGATAATTACGAGGTTGTCAGATTAGATTTGTTAATCACCCGGCTACGTGAATGACCACGAAACATTCAGTAGCGTAATCTCGCGACGAGACCGAATTCCCAGTTCTATCTAGCCGCGAAACAGCCGTCCATTAATACTGCAACCGGTTCTCCATCGTTTCCGTTGTCCCGGCCTCGTTCGACGTCTTCCGTCAACGTCTGCGCGCACGCTCGCGCTTTCGAGAGGGCACGCCTCGTGTCTGGCCGACACGCACCCTTTCGTTTCCGAGGGTGGCCTAACGAGACACGTGTCCCCCTTACCTCCCGGTAGTATTACACGCGAGCGTGCGAAGCGGAGAGGAATTTCGTGGCGAGCTTTGACGCGTTAACCGACTGCCCTCTCGAGAGGGCACTGGCTCGAGAATCGAAGCGTGCGAAAGGGTTGACGCTAACCTCGCGTTAAGGTCGAGGATCGATGCGTTTCGCCGCGGCACCAGCGTTGTATTTATTGAAATTGTCGTCCCGTGATTTCTACCCTCGAATTTTTATTGTGTTTTATTCGAGTCACGCGAAACCGAGTCAATTGCGATTGCTTTCGTTAAAGCTGCTGGTATTACAAATGTAGAGTATTGTTCCGAAGAACAATACTAGTAACTTTTTGTTTTAACCCCTTATCGCACTTTGACGAATCAGACTCGTGACGCACCTGCAAATTTTACGAACTTCACTTTTATTTTTATTACAATACGATTTTAATTCCAACTACAACTGTTAAATGTAAATTATTTACAACCCTCAGTCATGTAACATCTCGTGTTTGACTCGTTTGAAAATTGATCGCTTCTTAACATTAAATATTGTGATTCCGGTGTCCCTGGCATTTTTAAAAATTCGAGAGTTACCCAAATTAATGAAAGAAGTAAAAGTAAATAGATCATAAATACTTGTAATTCTTTTCTTTCAAAATCAAGCGATACCAAATGTCTGAAAATCAGACCGAACGAGCGTTTAATCACGGCGTGACGAGTATCTTTCGTTCCGGTTGGCTCGCAGCGAAATTCACCGCAGCCGTTCCCGCAATCTCAGTCTCTGTCAGTCCGCCGGAAACGGACGCAGACACCGGGAACCGTGGAAGGGCGTGCGAGCAAAATTCCGAGCGAATTTCTTAGGGAAATTCAACGCGCCCGCGGAGAAACGCAACAGAGATTTCCAGTTTTTCTTCTTCTTTGGAAAGTTGAACGCGCCAGCCGAAAGTGGTCCTCGTAAGCGAAGGAGCGTACTTCGGTTAAGCAGTTACTTTAGAGTTTAGTGCCACGCTGGCACTTAATTCGTGCACACCGGGGGAGTACACTTTGATCCAAAGGGAATTTTCGCGGTACATTTAACCCTTAACTATCATAACTCGGAGACATAACTTGCGACAAAGTCGTAATCGATCCTGTAAGCTCCTATCTTATTTTTAAATATTTGTCAGAAATCTTGAACTCGGAAGAAGAGTTTGCGAAGTAAACCGCGACGCATGGCGCCTCTTTTATTTCCATCCACTTTTCAGCGGAGAAATTGTGGATTTGCCTTCGATGAGGCGGTGTTCGACCCCTAGAATCGAGTCATTATGAGCGGTGCCGATTGAAATATCGTCGGATGCTTTTATCGATGGCAGCAAAGCGGGATGTTTGTGTTTGCTTGAACGTATATATGCGCGCGTATGTATGTTTTGTCACGGATCGTACGGTTCGACGTTTAATCCGCGTGATTGCACGCGCTCGCCCCCTTTTGCCTGCTCTTTTTACGCGGTGACACTTGTGGTACACTTGTAGATACGATGGATGGAGATGTTCGCGGCTTTCGAACAGCTTTGAAGGATAATTGTTCCGCAAACTGTTGGTCAATCGATATCCCGATGCCAAGCATTTCGATACTTTGCTCGTCGTTTTCATTTCATTCGATTGAGCTAACTTATCGATGCTTGGATGAAATTTCTGTTTCAATTTTAAATGTAATTGATATCGTATCGATTTCGTAACGTAGCGAGCGGAGAAGTTCAATTGATGGATGGAACGATGGGGCTAATTATAATTTCAACCCCTTTCATCGTCTCTGAGGAAGTTATACAAATTTTCAATTTGAGTAAATTTAAAAAAATCAAGTGTTTAACAGAGGCTTATTTAAATATTTATTATAGCAATTTGAGACCAATTTTATACCCTGCAATTTTATACCCTGAAGTGTCCTCGAGGCACATCCAAAGCTGCCCCGAAATCAGGCGCGTAGTTTTCAAGCTGCACCCCCGAAAGTGCCCTCGTGTTGCAAAATGGAATTTGCATGATTTTCCCTTAAAAATCATCTGCATTTTCGTGTCCCCTCACAAGGGAAATTTTAAATTTCAAGAAATTATTCCTACTCAAAGAGCGTCCCAATACTTAAGACAATAGTGTACTTATTAATTTATTAACCAACTGTAGCTCGTTTGTCTTCGCTTTTCGACTCGCGTTAGACGAAACCGAAGGATATCGTCCCAGGGGTATATCCTTTCCCCTCCATTTTCTATTTTAATTTCTTCCGTTTATTTGCTGTTTTCCCCGGGAAAAAAAGGATAGGGCCGGGCAAAAAGTATGAATCCTTTGGGAGCGTAATTCCTTGCACGGCAGCGAGGCGTATCGCACAGACGGAATTATTTCAGAAGGAAAGTTGGTCGAATAAAAGGGACACGGCGGGGAGGGTACAAATTTCATTTTAATAAGCTGTCAGCGAACTCGCGAAACTATACGTATTATTCCCCTTGTTTGTTTCGACGAAGAAGAAGTTGTACGAGAATTTTTCTTCTCCTTTTTCCTCCTCTCTCGTCTTTTTTTAAAGCTACCTTGAAATCGTTAACGACAAACATTCCAGTGCAGGATTACTGTCCTGCAAAAAAGATTATTTAATATTTGGCTTCGTTAAAGTTTTATTTCGGGATATGAACATTTACCAGAAAGTCATGACTTTCTCTAATCTGATTCAATTTCCACGATTCCGTGTTGGATCATTAATTACGACGCCACTTTTCCTCTTTATTAATTGCCGGAGCAGTAAAGCGTTTCATGTTCGTTCTTTTATGGCGGACTCGAACAAGAAAGCAGATAATATCCATCAAACCTTCTTTTATAGACTCGTGATTGAAATGGGAATCTTAAAGAAGAGCTTTATCTAAAACTAAAATCTATCAATTTAAAATACTTTTATTTTGCTTCTTTCGTTATAAATGTGGAGAAGATTCAGATCGTATACAAATTTCCAAGAAAATTATCCTTTTTGTCACAAATAATATAAATTTGTATAATATCTAGTTAGAAGTATAACGTAATTGGGATGTCGACTATAATAACGTTATCGACTGGTTAATCGTTCGGCAACAAATTCGATTCGGCGGAATAATCGTCACCGGAAAGAACGAAATTGCATCGATACATTCGTTAATGAATAAAAGTCAGCGAAGCCGAGTGAACCGGGTAATGAACAAAAATGATTTGGCGAACGGCAATTGATTTTTTTATGGTAGAACAAGCAGCAACCAACTGTGGCTCGATTCGGCCGATCTTTAATTATAAACGAACGATTTTTATTACGTTTATCTGATAAATTAAAAACCGAACAATTTTCCCCTTGTTTTTTCTTTTTTTTTCCAAGTGAATTTTAATTGGAACTTGTAAAAGGTTTATAATTTGTATTATTGTTTGCGCGTCAAACATTAATTTGGACAGTGAGTTTACAACCCGATCACCATAAAAGCAGCCGAATTATGGCGAATCGATTAGCCGATAAATCGATAACGCATAGCTCCTGTAACATCCTCGCGATCGTTCCATTTCGATGAAGGATGTATCCTAGCGTAGAAGCAATTAGTTTCGGGAAACCGAACGACGGATCCATTGAAAATGATGCATTGTTAATAGAAGAAAGAGGAGGTTCCATAAGAAGATGAGTGCCATAAATATAATTGTCAATTACAAGGAATAATTCCGTCCCAGTAAAAGCCTGAAGGACTTTCAAGTTCCTAAAGTTACAAACTTATAAAGAATCATTAAAGTTTTCCACCTCAAATATTTATCCATCGTAAAAAGTTATTATTCGATCAGTACCAACAAATAGAACATAAACGTAATTCAGAACTTTATAAAAGATTAATTTACAACGATAAAGAATTATTGGCAGTGTACACAAGGACATCCAAACTTTCCATTCTAATTTAAAGCAAACGTTAAAACCGATCGCAATCTCGATTCCCCTGGGTCGTAATAGTTAAAACACGCCCGTTATCCAACTCGTCCAAGTGAAATTCAACGAACATTAAAACCCGGACGAGCAAGATGTCTTTCAGCCGCCTTCTTGCATCGAACAGTTCCATTGTGAATGGCGCAGGTTCGACGCGATAATTCAACGTCTGGACAGGATTCTTTGTTCGTGAATTTTTCAGCACGGTTCGAATTCATCGGTACTCGGGGCTGCCTATCAGCGCGGTTCTTTTTAAATAAATGAAAGGGGTCGGGGCGGATGTCGTCGTCCAGTGGCGAATGTACCAGTGGTGTAAATGGGACGGCTTATCGGCCGTTCCAACGGCAAACAGACCCTTTCTGATCCCTCTTCTCAGCAGGGAGCCCCGATGAATGATTTATGCCCCGGCTTGGTGTAGCCGGGCATTCGAAGTGTCGACGAGAGGGAAATTTGTCGTTCCTGCCGGACGAACCGTGGAAAAACGAGCGAAGAACGACACCGGACTTCCACGCGTTTTGCCCTTTATTTGACGGACGTTATTTCTGGACCTGGAAGAGATCTCGTGCAAACGATCAACCGCACACTGGGTCAGATGGAAGTCTTTCGACGGTTTCAATGCCGGCGTGAAATCAAAGCACCTTGGAACGAATGCTCTTTCAACCCCTTCTTCGGCAAAGACATATTTTGATTGTAAGGGGGCAGGTGTGTCCTCTGCGAAATTTCGGATTCGTGATCTTGGGCAGTTTATAGACTCCGTGAATTATTGTAACATGAAGCTCTTAAGTAACCCGTGGACCAAACAGAAGAGGAATTACCATAAGCTTCGTTGAAATCAGCATAAAAATAAAACGTCAGGGTTGGTCGATAACGCAAGCTATCGTTTCCGTGTTCGTTGGGAATCGAAAAGGATTCAATTTGCATAAGAAAGAATCTAGCCCGGTCAAACGCGGTTTTATGAGCGCTCGTAAAGGAGCGACGAAAAACAAGAAAAGCAGAGGCACAGCCGCGTATACATCGCGGTATAAAATTACGTGAAATTACGTATGTCCTGAAATTTCAACCGCAACCCTCCGTCTCTGCGCCGGCCAACCCCTCTCGAAAGCGACGCTCTGGTTTTCGTAAATATTAATGCGAGCTCCTTCTTCCATCCGGGCCACGGGGATCCGTAATTATTTACAGATCCCGCTGGAGCACGATCTCGTTCGATCGTAAAAAAAAAAGAGGGTACAAGAGAAATTGCAAACGAAGCGAGATCAAGCGGTTATCAGGCTGGTTGAACTGGCCCTTGGCGTGTATTCAATCGAGCTACTTTATGGGAAAATGTATCTTTGTCGGTGGCGCGCGACGATAAGCGAGCTTTACGAGCCAATCGACGGGCGAACTTTGAACTTCTTATCAATGGATGTCGAACGATCGCGCATTGGATTAATTGATGGACATCGATACCGGCCAACGATGGACCGATAAGTTTCTATTGATGCCGGCTGGAATTGTGCACGAATCCTGAATTTACGAACTGCAAAATTGTTGCACGTGCCCTGTGACTGCAATACAAGGTTGTTCTACTTGAAAAATTATATATAAAATGTAGAATAACATTGTTTGTAGAATATGGTACTTTTATTTATGACAAAAATAATTTTTGGCCAATTCTTGTAAGCTATGACTGCAAAGGTCCGAAATATAATAATTTTATCGTTAAGATATTATTTACCATGAAAGAGCTTGATAATACAAACGATAATTATTGAATTAATTTGTGATGAGTCGTTTCAATTTTAACGAGGTATTATACTTTATGGAGTCTGAAGTGAGATGAGATTTTGTAGTTCATTTAAAATTCACTGCCTGCTATTAAAGAGTTAATTTTTAAACGTCTACTTGTAAACATCAATTTAATCGAACACTCGTGAAGATATCAACAATGTTGAGCATCCTTTGAGAGTCGGTCCTCGAAGAAGCTGTTAATTGCGAACAAAATTTCTAAGAAACGAAGCCATGAAACTTGGAACTCGAAGAGTTGAAAAGAATCGGAACAATCTTTATCCCAGGGCAAAGAATGGAGGGAACATTCTTTAAAGGGGTATTTAAAAAAGTAAAGAATCTTTGATGAAACAGGGATAAACGTTCCAGCTATGTTTACAAATTGTTCACAAAATAAGACTAATCAATGAATAAAACCTTCGACAATTAAGAAAACTATTGAAAAAGTACTTTGTAAAGTTTGTAACAAAAAAAAAAAGAAAAAGAAAAAAGCGAGAAAAGAACGAACAGAAGGCTTTTACGTAAGCTGCGAGGTACCAACAGCAATTTTTTATACTCGAAGCTTTTTAAAATTCACGGGACTTGAGTAATGAAGCGGTTACACGTGTTAGCTGTAACGAAAAAAAGAAGGAAGAAAAAAAAAAAAGGAAACACACCCGCACAAATTTTTCAGGCAGCAATGCAAATTTTATAACCCTCTCAGAGATACGTATTTTTTAATTCAACAGATGCTTTTTGTCGTACTTTCAAACGACCGGGTTTCACCGCGACAAGGAATAAAAAAAAAACCCCCCTAGAGGAGTGAGAGGGAGAGAGAACGTTTTCCAACGAAATCCAATGGAAACCATTACACACCAAAGTCCCAGGTCCACCATCGTGTTTCAAACATTTATGGCGATGAAACAATGCTTTGTACAGTCGGAAAGAAAGCATTTCGACGTCTTTCACGGCACAAAGGAACACACGAGCTCCCGAAAAGCATTCCGTCGGGGAAACTTTTCGAACCGGTCCCGAAAGCCAACGAAAAGAAGTTGGAGACATCGGCAATACCTCTCGACAAAAGATACATTCCTACGTATCCTGTAATTTTTCGACGATGAAACTTTTTACCACCGTCTAATCACAAGGATCGTTCTTCTTATCGTTGACATGGTTCAAATACTTTATCTTAAATTACCTTTTATTCATTCTGGCTTCTAATTCTTTTTCAATTTAATTTCAATGTTGAACGGAAAGTTTATTGTTTGGGTTCAAAATGACTAACAGTTATGAATTTTATTTCGACAGAATAGTTCGTGACCTCAAAAATATAAAATTTCAATCTTGTTCGCACTCAAATCGTAAACGCTCCACTGGACTCGGTCGTGTTCGAAAATCGAATCGGGGGGTAATTATGAATTTTTTCGCGTTAAGGCATCGGGCAAACACGATGGCCAACATTCATGGTGTTTCGTCGAATTTATTTCCACGTTGTGCCCAGTCGAGCGTTAATTAAGCTCTGAAAGCACGGCAAATATGGCGACAGAGGATCTCGAGAGAACGCGGAGGGTGACGATAGAAGGGGGTGAATCGGGGTTTATTAAGGGTCTCATATTTATTCAACGATGAAAATCATCTCAACGCGAGATCAAGCATTTCGTGAATCACCGGAACATGATCGATAGAGATTCGCGATCGTGATTTCTGACCGATCGAATCAGGAAACAGGAATTTAGGGTGCTGTCGGGTAAACGGTGAATGGCGTGACCTACACCCTCGTTTTTGGGGGCTGAAGTGTCTTAATAATGGGAAATAGATTAGGGAAAACGAGCTCCGTAGCTGGATGTTTATTATTTGCCGGTGGTTTGTTGATGGTTAAGGGGATGATAGGGGGCGTGGCAATAATATTAGCACATTAAGAAATTTTATCACCCTGGTCCCCCTTTCACCATTAAGTACACGATGTTATTTGATAATGTACCCATTTTTTCCAATAAAGTGGACATTGAAAGGTGAAAATGGATTATTCTATGATTTTTATACACAAATTGGCAATTTAGGAAGAATAATTTAAAGATTAATTTATTTAAGGAAAGGGAGGAAAATTAACTTTAAATTAGAAGGTAATTTTTATTACTATTTTTGTGGAATTTTTAGACAGTCTAATTTATTTTCTTTGTGAATATTGTAATATAGCTAGAAATAAAAATTATTAACGGTACAACTAATTGTTAGAGAATTACAATTAAAATGAACTGGCACGCGTTTAAAAGCCGGCCTCGAACACGCAGGGTATTGTTCACCGTATTTTTTCAAAATCCACTTGACACGAGTTAATCCGAACCAGCTGCGTCCCAATTAGTAGAAAATTCTGATTAAGCGTTGCTGTAGCATCGTTGGCCATTCCCTGTACAATGTGCACGCCACTTAAATTTATTTTTATTTCGTCCTTCAAGTTTCTGATTTATTAAAATACATCTATTTTACTTGTCAGCTGCCATAAATAATACAATGCTAATCCTAATATTCAATATTAAATTAAATTTCTGTGAAAGTAATCTTTCATAGACGATCAAAATTTAACTTTCCTCCAAATTTCCATTTCCATTCTTAAAGATTCCGACTTTTAAATTAACAAACGATTAGTTAAGCAACTCAGAATTTATTGAATTCTCTTGAAAGTTCAAAACAGTAAAATGAGGAAAATCGTTAGTATTTTATCTCCCAGTATAACGAAGGCGCAAAAAGAATCGATAATAATTTACGGCTCCAAGATGGATTCGCTAATGCGTTTGACGGTGGAAGAAATCCTTTCGCAAATGTCCAGGCGTTAAAAGGTTAAAAGGTTAAAGCCATTCAAACAGAACATAGCGGGACTCGTCCTGCGGGCTATTAAAATCGAGGTCCTTGCTGACCGGTAAACGCGTTTGATCGTCGTTTGATCGACAATAACGATCGATGGGGACGGTGTGATCGGCGCAATAAACGGAAGTCGGAATTCAAGCTCACCCTGTAGTGCAATTTCACGGCGCGAAATAATTTAACATCGATTTCCGAACGGATTTATGTATCCAAGGTGTCCCGTAAAAATTTTCACCGGCACCGAACCGATTCGTTATTGGCGGCTCGCTGTCCCTCGGCCTTCGAGAGCCGGGAAATCGTCGTTATTTAAGTTAACGACCGCCGGATTGGTATTTGCCGTGGAAATTACCCGCATCCATGCAACGCGACGAGAAAACAATAAAACTTCAAGTTCAACCCCTTTTCTCTTCCTTCCTTCCCGTTTCTTTCTTTCCTCCTTTCCTTTTTTTTTTTTTTTCTTTCATTTCCTTTAGTACCGGATCGTTGCATTCCAATGAATATGTGTATTTGTTCGAGCGTGAAATCGAAAAACGGGGAGGAAAAATATTATCTAAATTGAGGAGATTTTCTTGTACGATGGGAATTTTTGTTTTTATTATTTCAAATTGTGCTGCGAGAAAATTAAAAGTACCGGTACCTTCGTTACCTCGGATTAGTGTTAAAATTTCATTTATAGAATGTCTATATCAATTCAATAATTAAATTAATATTGCCAATAATATTTATTGCAATCCAAAGATCGATGCTTGGATAATTAAACTTTAGAGTAAATTAATCCACACTGCAAATATAATTTCAATACTGGAATAATTAATTTATATCGCAAGTAACACTACGACACTCTGTGATCAGATAACTCGATTCCAAGGTAAATTAATTTATATTGCTAATAATACAAACTTGAATGTTTAGAATTAATCACATATTGCAAATAATATTATAATGCTAATTCCAATGGTCGAATAACTTAATTTACATTGCAAATTTGAGTGTTTAGAATTAATTACATATTGCAAATAATATTATAATACTAATTCCAATGCTCGAATAACTTGATTAGGATTAGGGTTAAAATAAAACCAAGATTGGTACCTATTTCCCACCGAATCTGGGTCAACAAAATAAATTTTCATCTTCCATAAGTAGACAAATTAAACAATACGATGAGACCAGGAAGATAAATGTACATCGCAACCAAGAAAAAAGAACATAAAAAATCTGGTTTGCGGAACAGAAAATGTATTCATTGCTTCTCCCTTTCTGAAAATTTTCTACGGGATGTTGCACTTTGTCTTCCGTTTCTCATTCATAAATACCCGGCGCACCTTGCCATGAAACACGAATTTTTTCTTCGAAAAGAAAAATTGAAAGCAATCCCCCGTCCGTGCAAAACGATGAATTAAATATCTGCTCATAATTCAATTTATTTCGAGCGACAAAAGCAAACAGTCGTTGTTTGAGTCTTACGAGCGATGCGAGATCTAATTTGCTCGCTGAACGAAGTTTGCATACACGGTTTTTCTGGAAGAAAACAAGTCGACGAGGTTAAAAGTGTGACCGTCTTTATTTAAAAATGTTCACTGCCGAAAGAAACGCCTCGTTCCTGGAGCAATGTTCTCCCAGGATTGAAAGTCCGTCACGAAAATCAAAACTTCCGGTCCTCCGATGCCTCGTCCCGGGAAAACTTTCACAAAGCCGGCTTCGAAGGAATTTCTGATAAACCTTTCGATATCGAGGGCTCGAGTTAAATCGAGAAGTTCCTCCGATTGGCTCCCCTGTTTCTCTGGTAATTATTCTGTTATGGTTTCTGATAAGGCGATTGCAATTTTGATAGCGAAAGATAAATCGCTCGCGAGTGCACCGAGAGAGGATGAAATAGTTCGGAATCGAAATGAAACTACCGATAATGGCGATCTCATTGTAATTACAAAGTATTCATAAATTGTATACGATGTATCGAAATTTATTACCGTAATAATTCGCGGATGACTTTGGGAACAATGGATATTTAAAATTGCTTTTCTGTAAATGGCTGTTCGTAATTGGCTCGGATAAAAATTAGTAATACTTTTTTCAAACATCCTGTGTATAAGTTCGATATTCACGAGACCGAACAGTGCGTTCAGTAATTGGAAATTAATTTTTTATAATGGTATCTTTATAAAATTCAGACTACGAACATTGATATTTTCTGAATGGAAATTCATGATTGATCGAAATTTCGTCGGACACCCAATATACGTCACTCGTATTTGCGAGCAAGATGCGTACACAGAAAGTACAATGGACGTGCTCAACTTTGACAATGAGAATAAAGGATTCCTAACCATATGCCGTACGTAGAAGTGCCATAAATCGGCGGATATTCGGCTCAACTTCAATCCTTGTTCCCATAAAGTCGCAGAGACGACACTTGCAGACATCAGTCGTTTGAAGTTCCATAAAATATTATAGATTGAATTTTGCAAATTAGCTTGAGTCACGTTGAGACACGAGAATATTATTCGTTACTATACGTGACCAAACTTTAAATACCCCAATAGTTGGCGATGATAAAATTTAAATTGAATTATAACTGTCTCTTTCTACTTTTTATTTGCAACTAGAAAATTTCAATAAAACTTTCGTTAATTATTAGTACTCGAAACCAGGAGCTAAGAATTGTTCTGGACCATGTTCCATCCCTTATTCCTTTCGTTTTTTATTTTATTCTTAATTTACAAGTTTTCATTTATATACCAAACCCACAATACACAAAACGCACGGTGGTGTCCCAAGGGATCACTGAAAAGCCATTTCGATGGGGGGAGGTAAGGGTAAGCGTTATATATGATCAGAAAAAAAGAAGGAACGAAATTAAGGTACCCCGTATCGAAATAATCCGCAAACAGAATCGGGATGGCACGCATCCCCTATAGACATCGGCCGTTTACCGCTCGGGGGTTAATTTCTTTCCATTCAATTATGAATGTTTTCCGGTCCCGGGAAGAAAGATTTATGCTCCCGTAAAGCCCCGGGAACATTCGTTTTCGGGGATCGTCCGAGGCAACCGTCGCGATGCTCGCCACGGAATGTAAACGAGCCCCTTGAAAGATTCACGAACCGAAGACGCAGGACCCTTCAACTATTAACCCTTTGCCCTCGATTGCCTCTGGAGTGACACTTGCAAATAAGTGTTATTTAAGTGTTATTTAAAAAATAAAAGTAAGTAGATTTAAAGTTTCATTGGAAAATAAATCAAAAATGCTTGGAGAGTAAAGGGGTGAAACGATACCAGAAGGGTGGACAATAATCTTTGACACAGTTATTGGGAATGGAATAATGTCAATCAATTTGCAACGAGCGAGTTTGTTAATTAAAAAGGTTTCAATTGTATTTTTTTTTTTTAAGGTAATGCGCGTTAAACTCTTGTTTTTTTGTTGTGCGATTGATACTTTCAATATTTATCAACGCTTGCGTCCATCAGTTACGAAGAATTTTCCCAAATATTTACGAACGTGGATATCGTTAGCCGAAATATCATTTTTGCCGTCCATTACCGGAAACGAAAACACTTAGTTTTTATAATACAACTTGAACAAATTTCCTGGCTGAAAGGGTACTCTGTTTGCTACGTTGTATGCAAATTTGTTGAAAGCCTATCAATTCGTCGTGCAATCGAATATCTGTTGTTTTTTTAATTAAATTACAAGATTCAGATTACTTCATTGTTAACCGAATCTCGTTATAATTAATGAAAATTGGAAAGTGCGACTTAATTTTGTAACACAGTATCCCTTCCCCATTTGTAACAACGTCCATGAAATAGGAGCAAATATGGGCGAGAAGAAAATATTGTCACCCCCGTAATCAGCTTAAAAAGCGACGAAAAACGAATAGCCGGTCGTAAAACGGGGAGTTCGGCGGGGGAAGAAAGTGAGTCGAGGCAAATGTTCGTTCCTTGCCACGTTTCCGGTCCCCGTATGACGTAACCCGTTCCATTTATTAAAAAAGACCATGGCCCCATTGTTTCGAGCGCGGAGTCGCGACGCGCACAATGACGAGGCCACATGGCGTCGTCGATCGGCTTACACGCTCGCGCCGCTGCGCGTATTTCTCTTTTTTGTGTTTCGTCCTGAACGCGCGTGCACACGCCTCGATCTCGTGGGAAATGCGCCCCTATCTCTGTCCCGTTTTGTTCGCAAAGAGCGTAGGGGGGTTGCGTCGGGAGGGTTCGAGCGGAGAATTCGAAGCTTTTCGACGGAGAAAAAAAGAGAAGAAGAAGAAGGAAGACAATGTACCGACGTCGAGGTGTGCGTCGATGGATACGAGCGGGGAGAAGCGTGAAACGGGAAGGGGTCGGAGGTGTCGCGACGCGTCGCGGATCCTCGTGGACGTTGATAATTGAAACGGGGAAAAACTGGCGTCGCGAGCTGAAAAATCGAACGAGAGGAAGCGTGGAGCAAGGCTGACGAACGAGGAATCGAGAGGGTGCGAACGGTGAAAGGGGTTGCGGTCCGCGGAGAGGAAGGGATTAAGATTCGAGAGAGAATTCTGAAGGGTGGATCGGAAATCGCGGGACAATGACCAAGAAAGAATAACGACGCGCTTTGGGGCAAGTTGCGCGTGAATAATTTCCCCTCGAATGGGAATTTCTTTTTCAAATTCTCTTGATAAATTGCAATCAAAAATACGATTCGACGCTGCATTTCTTAATAGCCACGGTGGGAATTAAATCGACAAAAATATTCTAAAATTTGCAAATCGAAGTATTTTTCATGAAGAGATAATTGCACGATTATTCGTTTTCATTTTTCATCGAATTGCCCCCGGTACAATTTTATCAGAGTACACATGGTCACGGAGTTTGTAAATTATGGCTGTATCTCTGAAGCGGGCACGCTTGTGTGGGTGAATGTTAGAACGTACACGACAAGGATGATATAAAGTTGAAGTGTTCGAAGGTTAAGTTATTTGAGCACTCGAAGGAATACAGGGTCGATGGATGTTTTACAACTTGCAGAAATTGTGTGCTCAATATTACAGCGGAAAGTTATGTATACATCAGCACCATAACCCTGAAGTATCAGCTTTATCCTCATGGTTCCCTGGTACCGTCTACCAGAAGTCATAAGAAGGAAATTTTATACACGTATAAATTTACTGAGTTATTCAAAATCCTTAAATGACGGATGCAATGTTTCAATTTTAATTTAACTTCAAAGAAAACTTTTATTCAGGTAATTATTAGAAAAATTTGTCACAGTTTGAAGAGAAATAAAATTAAATAGAATACCTTCAATTAACCACCTTGACGAATGCTAATGATCGAATATTAATTAAAACATTCGCAGCAGATTTCACCCCTTTGGAGCCTTAAAATTACAGGACGAGGGAAAACATTCAAAACTCGTATCGATAAAATATACGCGCATCTGATGCACGTTCAAAGGGTCAAATATACCCGTAATACGTCAAACAACGCTAAAATACATTCGATTCTTTGACGAGCAGCCGGATGACTAAAATTTTTGGCCGGCAGGGGGTACGAGCAGACCCGATGGACAATATTTGCTTTGAAATCGTCGAAACACAGCGAAACGTGAAAAATTCACGAAAGCGTAGCTTTGTTTTTTTATTTTACCTTCTTTTTTTTTATATTTCGAGATTCCGAGCAAATATTTTGTCGGAAGGGTCCACGTGATAACACATTACGATCCGTAGCGTTCGAAAACATTTCCTTTGCCCTCGGTACGGAGCACCGTGGATAACGTTGGTCGGACTGCGACTAATAACACATCAAATATTTTTTTCCTTCGTTTTGTTTTTTCTATCTGCCGGTGATTCCAGCGATACCTGGACCGATAAATGCGACGGATATACTGTGGCCGGTTCGTGATCAGAATTTCAAATTCGCGAATCGATTCTTCGCCGGCGAGAATGAAATTATTTTCAACCTCGGGTGATTACAGCGCGAATGATATCTTTTTTAGGGGATCGAACGAACCTTTGGATTATCAACCACCAAATGGCAGAATTTTGGGATTGTGATAATCCGAATTGAAACTCGTTTTCTATTATTTTAAATTGTTATAACCATCTCAAAGTCTCTTTCCTGGTTCCTTAAACAATTGAAATAATTATTAGATGTAACATGGATTTATTAATATATTTATTGTTAAAAACTCCATTTTTCGAATAATATTTCAAACAAGGAAAATTGTTTGATCAAATATTATTCTGATAACTTTTCAACGGAGCTGTTTCCCAGTTTTATTTAAACAAAAGCTGCTTTTTTTCTCGCGTTGTCCATCATTGTGTTCCCCGCAATATTTCAATTTTTTCTATCAGTTTTTTTTAATGAAACTTATTACCGAAAAAAGTTCTGACATATCGATATTAAAAACGCTGGAAACCGGAATTTTCCCACTGACAAATATCGCGTGTCGCGTCAACAAGGGGAAACGCTTTTGTTTTTTTTCGGTTATCGTCGATGTTTTGTCTTCAAACACGCGTAATTTGCGCGAACGTTAACGCATAGTTCCGAACAAAAAAAAAAAGAGAATAAACAGAGAAAAAAAATAAGCAATCACGGAACAAAAATCGCGGGGGTTTTTATTCAACTGCAAAAACATTGCAAAATTTCGGACGGGTACTGTAAAATCGAAGCTTCGAATAAAAATTCGAATGCGATATTATAAACTACACGGTCAATGATGATAAGAAAAAAAGAGAAATAATCGAAAAGCAAAGTGGATAAAAATGGTTCTTGCTCGAGGTTTAATTGAATACCGAAACACGAAGGTCGGAATCCTTTTAAAATTCGCCACGAGACTGGTACGGAGGCCAGGCTTTAAAACAAGCCAGGATTTATGGCGACGATTCGATTTATCGCGACGAAACAATGCCCGTCCCCGCTTGTCTTGCCCCCTTTTATTTGTTAACAAACGAACTGGATCAGGCTCGTATGCTGGCCGCCGTCGTTCAACGTTTTTCGGGACACACTGCAGCTTCGAGGAGTACGTGGGGGTTGTTTTGTCCCTTTCGCTTTCTAACGGACCTGTTAATCCTGCGTGTTTTTGCATTGATCGAGTTTTTTAAGGAAAATCCAGACAGAAATATATTTTTAAGTCCGTGCAATAACTGTACGATAAAATATAGAAGGAAAATTCTTAAAGTTTAAAGTCCTGAGGTATTCAGTTTGCAAGATTAAATAATTTCATTACACTTTCCTGAAAACTGTATAAAGCGGGGAATTAATTTATTCATTTGGGAATCTAGTTTTATTGTTTATCCCAATTTATGAAACGTCGATTTTTTAAGTTAGCCAACTCCATGTGAACCCACGGTTTAGGGTTAGATATAACGGTAACTTTATGGATCCAACGGAAAGCCCTGGATTGGGTGGTAAAGGGTGAGAGACGCATCTGGTTGGATTAAAATCTGACCTTTGTAATCGCTTTAAACCTTCCCCTACTAAGGGTCGTTGCACGCAGCACCGTCCTGCTCGAACCATTTACGTTTTTAAATTTTTAAATGACGATTATTAAATTGCCAACTAAACTCGTCACAATGCATTAATTATTATTTACGTAAATCGTCTTCTATTTTCATTTTATTTATGGATAAAACCCTTAGTAAATTAAATAATGGATTGGTTCGATAAAGAACATACCAGGGACAGTATTGACCTTGTACCTTTAAATATATAATTAACATCGTCCATATTGATTGACCAAATGTTCACAGTGACACATTTGACTTTAAATTAAATAATTACAGAATTCATTGAAATATTTTAAGATAGGTCAATTCTGATTAATTTAAAACTTCCAACGTTAATATTAGCCGAATGTACAAAATGATTGATTAAAAGGGCAGGTGTTAAAAATCGTGGGTAATTTATTCGAGACACGATTCGACCTCTGATTTGACCCGATGTGCAGGAGAAAAATAGGTAGGAACTCGAGCAAGCAGGCTTGCCAACCGATCCAAGGGATACCATAGCACCAGAGGGAATATCGATCCTTGGTAGCGATATTCGAGCACACCGAGCTGCTTGAATTTCGATGAGCCTTCGTTCACTTTTCTCGTTTCTTTTTTTTTTCTTCTTCCTGTTCAATGTCCTGGTTCCTCTGTCCCGCTCCAACCAGAGGGATAGAATTCCTGTGGGATCAGGCAGAAATTATCATGTCGCCGATATTACGATCGGACGCGTTCCTACGTGGCTGGTCTTGCCAGAAAAACGCGGCCGATACGATCGAACCCTCGAAACAAATTGAACGAACGAGCCACAAATTTATTAATCCTACTAGGGTCACGCCTAACCGATGAGGGCTTAAACCTTTCCTTAAAAATTGCCGAATAATATAAATTTACTAATCCTGGTAGGATCACATCTAATCAGTAATCTGAAATACTTGACAATTAATAAAATTAAGTGATAAGCTGTGATAAACTAACGAAAAAAAAGAAGATTTGAAATAGCACCAAGTGTCATACCCTAAGTAATTACAGTTTTAACACCTGTCATCCTTCGAGTAATCTCTTTCATTAGGATAATTAGACAGTCAAGATTTATACTTATATTAGAATTGAAATGTTAAACACCTCAGCGTCGACAGTTTTAACGAAGAACGAAGCTCGTTCATAGAGATTAATCGCGATGATCAACGAGTACGTTTTTAAAAATGAAAAGCGCGCCCAGCAAAAGGCACGTCGACCTGATTCTTTTTTTGTTTTTTACTTCCCCCCGAGGGATTTGAACGATTTCGATGTCATCGACCCGTACGTTCGTTCCCGTGTTAAAGATAAGCCTCCAGGTGGAATTGTGAATGACAGAACGGCACTTCTCTTTTCGGCCGTGCCGGTTTGATGGATGATTTTCGAGCGAGTCACCGTCATGAAAATCGATGCCGGAATCGCTGATCCTGACAGCTGGAAATTTCGTCGGAGGCTCGATTGTTTCCCTTGTCAAAGAATTTCGTCGATCCGGACAGACAAGGGTGAAAGTGCATCCTGTGTTTTTCCACGGACGACGACAATTTTTCGTCACTTCAGGAAACGCTACGAATCTTTGCAGATTTCAAAAATTCATTAAATTTAAAATTCTTAATCAAAAATATTGCAATATCGTGGTGGAAGGAAGTTCTATGACAGAAAATTTTATTTTAATGAAGTAGGAAGTCTCGTTATTAAAATTTGACACTAGTACACTAGCGAAATTAATTCTGTACACTTTTAATTACAAACCAAATCATGTGAAAATATTAATTATAAACAACATAGATTACAATAAAACTATTGTGGTATCAATATTTAATATTATTCAGATATTTTTGTTCAAAGTGTCCGGAATTAATTCCAGCAAACACGGTTCCCATTCGAAACGATCAACCAAATTACCCAGGCACAATTAGAAGACTAATTACAGACAAAAATCTCTCCCGTTATCCAAGCTGAGCTCCATGTTTTCCAAACGATATCTCCGGACGAGGCCCCTCGAAGGGGGTTCGAAAACAGCCGACGTTTTCTTGATAATTCGTCTTCCAATTAGCACGCTAGATACTCGAGCGAGTAGCGCACTTCATCCCTTAGTAAAATTCCATATGCAAACCCGCCGGGTCTATCCCCCCCTGACGTACAACAATGGCCCGTTGATTTTGTATTGGCGGTGGCAAGGGGTTGATCTATCCCTCCGTGCCACGCCACCCTTTCGCCAGACGAAACCGCCCCACCGGTATTTCTTTTTCTCTTCTGTACTTTTTCGGACGGGTAGGGGGGCCCACGATTCCGGCGTGGATGTTTTGACGTAATCCCATAAAGCCGCGTTATTCCTGTGTAAATAGCCGTTCCACGCACGGGAAACGATACGTTCGAGCGCGGGACGATAAGGTCCCCCGGTTTAATTGGCGAAACGTTGGCCAACGATGGGAAAATTGGGGTGCGGCAGATTCGAGGTTAGGGCGGTTTCTTGACTGGCCTGACCGCGGATCCTTCCGCCACGAGCGCGCTATTTATGGCGGTGGAAACGAGCTCGTTTGCTTCTTCCACGATTTTCCGGACGTTTCCGGTGGAGGCTGAACGAACGTACACGGTTTAAGTTTATTTCCATTTTGAAAACTATTTATCAATCTCTGGGAATCGAAATACTGCGGTATTTTTTCGAGGCTATACCGCTCCAGGATTAAGGACTGACAGTTTTTCAATCGACAGTGGAATTTAGAGTTTTCGGAATCTGAGGTTAAGGATTGAATGCGAAAATAAAATAATTTCTGAAATTCCTTCGATACCCTTTTAAAATTTGAATTCTATAAATAATAATTTGCATACGCTTTATTTATGGTAATCTTTGTTTCGATCATTTTGACACAGATCCGGTACTTAGCGAAAGTTTAACTTGCCTCCCCCTTTCATTACGAATTCACAAAAACGTTATTGCAGCGTATCATGGGATCATAGTGATCCCTCGATAGCGTCGTTGCTGGTTTAGTATGATCAGCCGTCTATAATTTATGGTGAGAAAGGATTGACGAATTTATAGAATGGCTGGATCGAGGATCGTCGACACCGAGTGCTTTATGTTTGCTTGATTCGATATACGGGTGGGGTGGGCACGTTTTAGGGTGCGGATGGTTTGCTTAATCCCCCTCCCCCCTGGTTTTGATGAAACGTTTGCCGTCAAAGGGGGTCGATTGTAAATAAATTATCAGGATTTAGTTAGCCTGGCAAAAAAGATTTCGTAACTGGGATCGATGTCCTCTGCAGTTCCTTTTTTTATTTGTTTAGGGGTTGATTTTGTTGAAACAAGGATAATAAAACACTGGGTTTATGGGATCTGTCATTTTAACGGATTTCGATATTTCACAAGGAAAATTATATTAAATTTTTTATTCTTTCCGTTTCTTTTTATAATTGCCAGCGGTAAATATATCAATTATATTTTATTTTTGTTTCGTCACAAAACTGTAAAACTTAAGATACAAGGAACTTGGAATATTAAAAATTTAGAATAACTGGATAAAAATAAAAATCATCACACTATATAATTTGCTATTTTGCAATTTTACAGTACTAGAACATATAATTATCAATTTATTCAGAATTTATTAATGATTGGATCTGATTTAGAAACACTACCACCTTTCTGATTAAAAATATCGATAAAGAAAGTTGGTCTGAAAACAATGAAAACTTTTTCATATCCCGTAATATATTTTTCATCGTTGTTTTACGTAGCAAAGTATCTTCATTCCTCAAAGATTATCGGTATCTGGGGAACTTTGAAATGGCTTTGCTTTATCGTCTTGAAAAATGTTTCACAGAGGAAGATTGTATCTCCTTATAGGCGCATAATTTTTCAAAGATTTTACATCGTGTACGAACGTTATAGCATCCTGAAATGATATAACAAATCATCTTTAAGGATAATATTATGCAGCGTATAGTATGCACTATAAATTCATGGCATTAGATTAATATTTATTTAATGCATTTATTCTACTGATAGTCTTCATATTTTCAATTTAAAAATATGAAATATTCTAAATGTTTTCTTCGATTAATTATTACTCGTAAAATTGAAAAATAATTATTCCTATAAATATAAAATCGTATTAGATTCTAAATCAGTTAAGAAATACGGCACCTTTTTCAATGAAATTAGAAAATTATATACCATGTAATCGTTTTATACAACTTCTGTCATAAAATGTCAATTTATCCGTCGGCGTAGCTTTTTTCGTCCTTGATATCTCGTATCAAGGAAAATTGATTTATCCCTCGAGGGAAACTACCCTGATACACCTCGTTTTTATACATCCAACTTTTAAAAGATTAATCGAACGTTCAATATAGATTTGACAGACGATTATTCGATTAAAGGTGTCACAGATTTAACGAAGTTCGACCAACTCTTTTCCCTTTTTTTTTCCCCCCTCTCCTCCTCTTATTCCTTTCCCCGCGGAGAATTTAATTCAATTCGCTGATCAAATGTCTAAATCATCGGGGGAATAAAAGGAGATTTTAATTTATTTCGTCGTGGATAAAATTCACCTTTGTTCTCGCCAATTTATTTACGAAGTTGACCCATGACACGAATTTTTTTTCGCACAAAAAGGAAGCTGCATTTTTCTTTTTATCTGGAAACTTTCCTTCATTTAGACCGTGCCCTTTTGTTCGAGCTTCTCTCATAATTGAAAGTGACAAACGATCGAGTGTTAAATTTAATGCTTATTTAAATTTTGTTTAAAATGCTTTTATCGAAGATTCTTTTTCTCGAGGATATTGGGAGAAACTGGAATTAATTAATTTATTTATTTTCATAATAAACGTAGAAAATCAAAAGGACCAGCTTATTTTCTGCCCGCATTGTCTCGTTTCAGTCGGAATCCATATTAATTAACCACACGCATTGTTTCGTACACTGAGAGTATTGCGATCATTAATTAATTAAAGTAAGGTTGTCTGTGTTCCATTTTGTTGTAAATGAAATATTACGAACGTCTGAAAACACTGAAGATTTAAAGGGAAGAGGTCTCCTTTGAGAAATCTTATTACAAATTTTGAGAAATACATTTACATTTTATCATTCATTATATTTTTATATTTTATATTTTAGTATTTTTATATTTTACGATGCTCTCATAATTCTCTGCTTTCCGTTAGAATACGAGCAAAATATTTTTCCAAACCAATGAACCTTTGTTCTGCAAAAAACCGTACGTTCCTGTAAACGAACATTCCTCAATATTCTTTCCCTTTCTCTCAAAAAATGCGTGTAGAATTTGTATTATTTAGTCTCGACAAATGCAACGATTTTATTCGAAAAATTCCTCGGCTTTAATTCATTTCAATAAGAACAATTTTTCAATAACTAATATTTCTTTTATCAAACGTTCAAAGAGTCATTTAATTAAAATGACTCAAGAAATTAAAAATTTGTTAATTTTATTACAGTCACTGTTCCTTTCCAAATTTTCCAAATTACTAAGATTACGATTTGCAAATTTTTATTTCAACCCCGATCAAACAGAAAAATATTGCAAAAATTTAAAAAAAGAATCTTCCTTAAACTTTCTGTTTAAATAAAAAGGGAAGAGAAGAATGTTATGGGGAAAGGTGTTAACTTGGGATAAGGATAAATCTGTGAGCAACGTTTTATCGACTCGACGAAGGCGTCGCGAACCGGAAGTCTCGGTCGCGGAAGAAAAAGCCCGATCGTCTCTCTCGGAAACCTCGGTGATTTTATTCAGTTTCGTCTGGCGTGGTTCGACGCGACGGTACTTCCGGCAGCAACCGAGAGTCCCCTTGATTTATCGGCGATTTATTTGCACCCCCAACCCCCTGCCACCCGCGAGAAAAACGGGAACAAGCCTTGTCCCGTTTAGCGAGACTCTTGGCCGATGTTTCGTGTCCTTTTTGTCTGAAAAATGTCGTTCTTCCTTAAAACGGAAATTAGGAAAAGGGATACCATATTTTTGGCAACTTTGAATTATTGTACTTTTAGAAACTTCGAATACAATTACTATCAATCAATCAGGAAATTATTAAAAATATCAGAAGTTATACAGAACGGAGCTGGAATAAATTCGTTCTCCGTTAACTCGTTTATATTTTATTTTATTTATTAAAGTCTCATCAGTAAAAATATTCATTTACCCAAAAATCAATTTGGGAAGACACCGGAACATCACAAATTAATTTTACTGAAATAGAATTCACAGTCATAATTTAATTTCCAAGAATTGAAATTTTCCTAAATTTCTTGATAAAAAGTAAATTTGTCTTCACTTTATATTTTAAAGCAATATGGAACAAAAAGTCGTGTAATTCAATTCGAAATAATTTATCCGGGTAAAGTGTAACCGGCAATTGAACGAAATGAACAGGAAATTAGTGTAATTGATCCACGCGTGGAGGAAATGATCCTGTTTAATTAAGATATCCATTGGCTGGGAAATGGATGAAAATTACAGGTTGTGTACAGTTTACAACCAATAGCTCCGGGGTTCGCGTGCTATTCCCGGTTAATTATTCTTCGCCTTGCAAGATGTCTATCTTTCGTTTTAGTGGTCATATAAATATCAGCGACGGCGGCAACCGAACGAAGAACAAAAGAACAAAACGATACGCTTATCGTTCTCGTCCCGAGTACGTTACGTACGTTTTACGAACCGGTGTAAATTGTACGGATGACAGGCGTGAAGTGAACGAAGATAAAGGGGGAAAAGTACGAGAAATGCTGTAACTTAAAATTACCTGGCCAGGTGGAGAAAGAAATATCGGTCGCGTGAAATCCTTGAAGATCTTGCGAGATTTCAAGAGGTACAAACCCAGGGAAACTCGCAGTAAATTCATGTTTGAATTATAGAAATTTATCGACGATTATTATACTGGGTGGGACAACATTCTTCGAAGCTTTGGGCAAAATTCTTGATCGGAATAACCGACCGGAAGTGCGTTTATAGGACGAAATAACAGGCCTCTTCCAAACTTCGTTGACATTCGCTGGAATTATTTAGCAACAAATTCAGAATTTGCCTTCGTTGTAATAAAATAATTTTTCTTGTACATTTTTTTTTTCAAATTTCTATGGGGTTCCATTTTGTACTTCTATGTTTTGTATGCAACAATTTAATGGATATGATACGGTGTATCGATATGCATTGATGAATCTCGAAAGGACACGAAACAGGAGCAGAAGAGGTCCTTCTCTATCATTCGCGACGGGTGTCTGGCGTTGGAATTCAATTTGATCATTCCATTCGTCTTTGCGCTATATATCGTTGCCGGGACATCGACCCCCTCCCCCCGTTTCTCGATTTACCCACCCCTTTATGACGTAGCCGGCCGCCGAATACGCGTAAACGTTTATTAATGCGCGTAAATCAAATGCGAGGCCTGATGCGATACTCGTGCATCAAGCTGCCACCCTGAAGAAACATTTTGGTCGCACTTGTGTTCAAACTGAGGTCGATTTTCTAATAATCTGGGGTGCAATAGTGTTTCTTTTCATTTCTGGTATCTAATGGGTCATTTGGAGAATAATAATTCGGTTAATATTAGTTATCGAGGAAGAATTTTTCAAATTTCTACGAGATTCCATTTCACATTTCTTCGTTTGGTATTTCCAGTTACCAATACAGGCAATATCAATAATAATCGATCGAAACTTTCGCATACCCCTAATATTTGGAACAGAATTCTCGATAACCCACAAATACCAAACAATCTGATATTAACCCTTTCGCTGCACAAGGCGACTGCAGTCGCCACGGAACGTACACTATACTTCGAAATAGAGGGCATTAACAGGAAACGTTAAAATAATAACTAAATACAACATTTGATTTACGAAATATGAATTTTTCTATATTAAATTTACCAATTCGCCCTGAGATAATTACTCTACAAAATGATAGTCCAGTCAGTATTAGTATCGACGTAGTTTTGAAATAATTATTACCAATTTCCTAACATTACAACGAATAATAGTACAATCCTTCCCTTATGGTGCCACTTCCCCTGAGAAAACCCACGATTCGAGGCTACTTGTAGCATCCCTTATCCCACCCCTCCTTATCAGCGCCCGATGGTCAAAGGTCGGCACCGGGCGACCGGTGAAAAACGGCTCGTTTTTCTTCTCCGTGTCACGGGTAAAACCGATGCCGTCTCGTCGCGCAGCGCCAAACAAAACATCGTTGGCCGTGTTTGCCGGCTTAATGGCAGTCGCAGCCTGTACAACGGTTGAAAAAAAGAAGAAAAAAAAGAATAAAATAACCCCGTGGAACGTACATGGCAAACAAATACACGGGAAGCGAGGAACAAGCTTCGCGAAACGCACAAAACGCAACCCCCTGTCGGGAAACGGGGGGGGACGAGGTCCAGGGAGGGGTGAGCGTGTTTGGACATCAACAGTGACCCCTCCTAATCTCCGCGGGGTGTCATTGTGTCGAGTGGTAATGCGATTCGACCGCGTTAACGAACGCGACGCTTCGATTCGTTTTCAAACGACCTATGATTGATGCTCCATGGCGTGCTCCCCGCACACCATTGGAGAGGATCGTTTTACCCGGTGTCATTTCATTATTTCCGAGGGGGAGGTTTGTCGGTCCGGCCTCGAAATGGATGGAAACGCTACCAGACGATATTTATGAACGCCGTTTGGGATTCTTTAGGTGTTTAATGATATTTATGGCGGTTGTCACGTATTTTTGGGAGATTTATGGCCCCTGGACTGGTGGGAATGAATCGTCCGCAAACCGAAAGTCTGTAATTCTTCCGTTTTCTTTTCTAACCGTTGGGACCTCGTGTCAAACTTCTGAATGGCAGATTTTCACTTTTTCATAATTGTATTATGAATTAAAAATTTATTAACAGAATGGATCCACTGCAATCTCCAAATTGCAGCCCTATTCAATTAAAGATCGACCTTCCCCCTCGAACAGTGACGATTTAAACTTCATTTCAATTTTCCAATGTTCCACCATTTTAATTCCTCTTGGAATATTTACGTATCTAATTTCAGTACAAAATACGATCGCAATTTTGCCAACCGTGAGTCATACATAGTTAGCCGAGGCTGCACGATTCGGGGGCGCAGCAATTCAATAATCATTAAACGTTTAACGCCAGTTAAATTCCTTCGAAAACCACATCGTGCGTCACGGGAAAGGGGTCATAACAAGAGCACGCGAGTCGCTCCTAGCCCGCGAGCGATCCTGGCGGATTTTTCCTCGCCCCTCTCGGTCCGGGTTGAAACGGGAACGTTTTTTTCCATGCCCCATTCCAGCCGCGCTACAGGATTCCATCTAAAGGCATCCAACGCACGCACGCAATTATTCTACGTCGATATTATTACCCTGTCTACCTTTTCCGCGTGTTTGCATAATATTTTTCAAAGGCACGCGACTCGACGATGACCTAAAAATCCATCCTAACGGCCCTAGAACCCCTGAGCTGTGATTAGAACGACGTGCGTTCGCTGGGGTTACAATGAAAAGGAGTTGCCGAGCGAGCCGCGACGCGAAAGAAGTTAATTGCCGGCAATTCGCTCGCGGTATCGAACCGCCAGAAAGCCTCTCCCCCTCCTCGCCGTGCTCCTCCCGCGATGTTAATGGTCCCCCTTCTTTCTCGTTTTTTTCTACCTTTCCACCCAGGAAATTAATTACCTAGTCGACACTCGCTGGTTCAGCTATGCTAATAGAATACACCTGGGCTCCGCTGGTTACGAGCGTTTTGCGGTTGAACGCGTGGGACCGTTCTCAATTTTGATGGCTACGGAAATGTTCGCACGTGATGCTATCTGCTTACGAACCGGGTGATCAGGGATGGAAAAATTTGAATACGTTGGATAATGGTTCTGTCACGTTCTTGACTGATGGCGTTCAAACTCGCTTCGAAAATATTATAATAATTGTGCAAAATGATGAACTAAGTACAGTAAAATTTGAATAGCCTTCCAACAATTTTGTAATTTTTACAAATATTCTTGTAATTCGTTCCCAGAAGCTTCCTGTAATTTTTGCACTTATAAACGGAGCTCGTTTATTCGTGGTTTCATAAAGATTGTCAGAAATTTGTTACGTTTTGTTGTAAGAAGGCGGTTATAAAAAGGTATGCATCACGTAAAATGTAAATTAGGCTTGAACGATGGCAGAAGGTTGTCACAGATTGCAGAAAACAAATGTCCGCTTCTTTGTTTCTCCTAACGAGCAACTGGTTTTTCACTTTGCTAACATACGACGTGGGTAATCACGGCCGGCTCGCGCTAATATTTCAAGAATATTAATACGTGTAACGTAACTGTTGCAGATTAATGCATGGATTATAATTCGTATAAAGCGCAGTGCGGGTTCATCGACGTAATTTGTATTCGCGGCAAGTTTATCGATAACAACCGGTAATAATTAGCCTCCTTTTCCATCTGCGAAGGTTTTTGTTGATCGGTCAACCTCAGGATAACGAAGGAAACGCGTTAATGAAATAATTAATATTCTTTATTTAGTCATCTTTCGAACTTTATTTTGACTGAAACGTAGGTTCTTTGATATGAAATTGGAAATTTAAAATATTTTATATTGAAAGAATTAGGTATTTAAACTTGGTTGAAATTTTTCTCCCTGATTTATCCCTGGAATAAAAAAGCAATAACAGATTTAAGTCTTCGAGCGGCAAGAAAGGAACTGCCTAATTAAAAATGAATATTTGCATAAACATCCTGAGGCTAGTACTTCCTTCTCGGTATCGAGCGAACGCAACACCTTTACATTGCTAATTTCCCTTAACTCAACGTCGAAAAAGGGGGGAATTAACATTTTAATCACTTTAGAATTACACGTCAACGCTTTCACACCGCCATCCCTTCCCGCGGCCGCACGCGACACAAAAACTCGCTCTATCCCCGTTCTCGCCCCGTCGCGACACCTGTCCTCAAGGAACCAGAGCGTCAAAAACAAAGAGAACAGGGGACGAAATCGCCGCGAACGAAACGGATCCGATGTAATTAACGAGAAAACGTAGTCGGACCGCGGGGTGTTACACGTGGTAGCCCCGGAGTAATTTCATCGAAACAAGGGAAGGGGGTTGAATCAACCTTTTAAGTCTTGCCGGCATAAATCGAGCCGACCCCCGAGGGCCACCAGAGGTCGTGCGTGGCCTTGGGGTTATAATTCCATGATTATTTCATAAGTGGGACGGAAGGAGAGGGGGGGTAGATGGCAAGGACGGTTGGGAAAAGCGCGTACAAGAAATGAGGAGCAGCCTCGCGGGGGGTTAAAGAAGAATTAGGGGAGAGGTTCCGCGGCGATCTGAATATGCATGCGTCGAAATTTATAGCCGGCTAGAGGGTAGCACGTAATTGTAGAGCGGCCCGTGCAGAGGACCACCCTCGAGCACGGACAACGAGGGTTGTGTAGAGCACGCTATAATGGAACCAAAACATCCCTTAGGCCGGCCACCGGCGAACCTTTAATTATATTTCGACTCCCCATCAGGAAGGTACACGGGAGCCTCGCTAATAACCAGAAAGCACTGTTGCAAGCTCCCTTCCGCTTTCGTTTTTTTCCTTTTTCTTTTTTGTTCTTCCCGCCCCGCGGGAGATCTCGTGAGTTTTTCGGCAACCGAGGGGGTTCGCGCGTGCCCTCCGGGTTCCCGTCTCCGGTTTCGCCCGGATTGATACCGATTCTCTGAGTTTCAATGTAACTTTGACCCTCCGGTGTCTTTTTGATTTTTCGAGAAAGATAAGGCTTCGTTTGGGAGACCAGGGACCGTGTAACGAGATCAGATGTTTTTTATGTCTTTCTGATTACTCGGTTCCATTTCAAACGAGTATACAATTATGGTACGATTTGTTATAATTGGATACTGGGGACTTTGAAGTCTTGTTTCGAAAGTTTATAATTGGACTTCGCCCTGAAGTTTGTAGTATTTTAAAAATATTATTAAACAGTTGAATACAACATTTTAATAATGAATCGATTCACCGTTTGTTCGAGTAGTTGTGAAAGTTTTCAATCTCAGAAGAATACAAAAATTATTATTAATTCAAACAGTGCCTGCTTCGATTCATTTTGTAGCTACGAAGTTGTAACATTAGACATTTAAAAATGGCAGTACAGCCGATCGAACGAGAATTTTTGGATTGTTAATGACCCCTAATGGAGGGTGTTTAATTCTTCGTCGAGAAGTGGCTAATGTATTTCAGTTTGTGTTTGCCTCTCATCGAGTCGGGGCAGATGTACTCGCAAGAAATTCGAGATTCCCGCTTTGTAACCGTATCCGTACACTGTGTGTATGCAAAGAGGACAACGACAAACGGTCGTCGGCATGATATTTCATATATTTGTCAATTTATTAAAGTGCTTTTAATGGATTACGAGCGAGGGTGCCGCCTCGCGGGCGATCGTCGTGAATCATCCCCACGAACTTTGGAAAAAAAAAACAGAGGAACGAGACGAGTCTGGATCGCCATGGGAACCAGACATCTTCTTCGTATTTCGGGTTACAAAATGTTCGCGGTTAAATTGAAGGAATAAATTATTATTAACTATCAATCGACGGATTCCATTTAGAGCTTCGATAATCAAATCCGAGCCTCTATTTCGAGTGATCGTGAATTGGTTCTGTTGTTAATTGATTCGCAGATACACGCTGGTTTACTATCATTTGATTGAAATTGATTCTAAATAGATTCTATTATACACGTCACAAATTGAGTTCGGTTGTTGTTCTTGCCTTTGTGCCAATTTCAATGCACGATTAAGCTGTATTACGGGGAACAATGTTATATTATAATAATGAAACACACTTGGGAAATATTGCAATATTCGCGTAAACCTTTGACAGCTTCGTCGATCGATGATTCGCTTGGTATCGGTTGCTTTGCGATATACTTACAGGCTTAGAAACGAGACAACGCACCTAGAACAAAAATTCATTTTTTTTTTTCATTTCTGAAACAGTGAAAATTCAGATAAAAGAAATTATAATGATGATGGAAATTATAATTTCATTATCGTCAGTTTCACGAATTGAAGGGGGTGTTTTTGGCAAACATTTTAAGGCATTTCGAGAAGGGCAGGGTAGAAAGACGAACAGGAACGTAGAGATTAATTCGAATACCGCTGATTTCCGGCAAGCGAGGGGGATAGTCAAGCCGGGGCAATGCAATTAAACAGATTGTTGGCAGGCCTGCGGGCCCATTAAAGTTTAAAATCGTGCTCACGTTCGCGAATGCAATTTTATCGAGGCGCACGAGCCACGCTGCTGAAATCAGCCGAACTGTATTTGCATTAACAGTGTAGATAATAATAATGAACGCCTGTAGGGGTCGTTATCGATTCTTAGCGCAACAATCCTTTTTTCCTACTGCTTGAAGTGGGAAATTGTGAGGTGAGTGAATTACTTTTTACTATTTTTTCCTTTCATTATTAAAGAATTAATGACTTAGACTAAAGAATATATTCTGTGCAATTTTTATCTACTTTAGTCTGAAGATTGTAAGACAAAGTGAATAAATGTTGCATTTTGATTATAATATATTGCATGAAATTGTACGTAGATTTTATTAAGGCACTTCGTATACAAATACAATAATTGTATTAATATATGTATTTAATATCTGGCTTCAGAATTTAATTAACCAGCACAGGTAAAAGGTGAAGAAACTCGTACGGGGTAAATCAAAGGGCTGTTGATGTTTGAATCGAGGCTCAAAAGTGAAGTAAAAAAAAAAAGAAAATTGCAAACGGTTGGTGTTCGTATCGGGTATCCGTAACAGGAATTGTGTTATTAAACGGCGAGGGGGAAGAGTAGGGAGTAGAGTAATGGTGCTTTTTGTGCGGAAACCACCACGAAACAAAGTATTTTAATTCACGTATACTGATTGAAAATGTTTTCCGGTTGAAAAATATTTGCGTAAATCCGCTGCTCTCCGATAGCCAGCCGTAATATTTACGTTTAATTGAATTAAAACAGTTCAATTCCTCGCGAAATATAAAATACCGATTGATTTCACCCTCTTTCCTATCTAATTAATATGCTTCGCGAATGAATACGAAATTAAATGCAATATTATCCTGAGAAAAGTGAAAAATCGATGAAAGAAATGGAAAATTATAATATCTCTCCATTCACGTTGTGTTATGAATCAAAATCCATCTAAAAATGTAAGATTGATATCCATTCTTACAAACTTCAGTAACTAAAACTTATTCATCTTTTAAATAACATTTGCCAACAAAAATCTAGTAATCACACTTAGCACTCTATTTCTATATTAATTAAAATCTTTTAGTTTAGAAAACAGCACAGGGAATTCACTTATAGACTCCATTAAAAGTCCATTGAAATACCCAATCTTTAACCTCCCATCGCACTTGAACGACGCAACCGAATCAAACGTTTCTCGGTCCATTAGAAGCGTGAAATTCTGCCATTTAAAATGACGTCGGTTTCACCCGAATACGACCATCCGTTCCCGAGATATCGTCGTTTGAAGAGAGCCGTGATTTCGGTGGAACCGGGCGTGCCCGTCTCGCTCGCACGCTCGGTCTTCTCCGTCGCACCGTCACTGACCTATCCCACTCCCGGCTGGCGTGCGCTGGTCAGTGACAGACGCTCGGTCAGCGCTTTTTTTTACTACTACTACTAGTAGCGTACGCACTTCCAGGAAAAAATGTGGGTCACGGCGTTTCCTGGAATTTCGGCCGTCATTCACAATCCCCGCGCGTCGCGCAAACTTTGGCGGCTCGTATCTCTGCAACCAATAGAGATATCGACTCGCAACAAAATCTGGATCGAAGCGTACGGTGCCCCCTATCTATTGCACCTACTGTCGTTCAGTTATTTGTATTATTTTTATTTATCTTTAATATCAATTGCACTCTAAGTTTCCTTCCACGTATACAGGGATTTTATTAAAGTTTATTCACCGTTACACTTGTTCGTCAATTAAAGCGAACTACACAAAGGATTATTTCCGACCGACAGAAATTCGGCAACTCCTCTGCGGAATATTATAGTTGCTGGCCGTGTGTTACCTCAAACGTTTCGTCAGCCAGTGTTTAAGCTCTCTCGCCAATTAAACGGGATATCAGAGTTTGTCGCATTTACATGCGAGCTTGGTCGTCGACGATTCCTCGGGCGACGACGCGATGGTCACTCGGTTTAATGCTCTGTCCCCTATTTCGTTGACATTAGCATAAAATGGGTGGGCAAGACGTCTGAGCGCGAGTCAAGAACACGCCCGGCGATGACAGTGTGGCTTTGAGAGCGGTATTTGCGGGATAAACGAGCATTTCCATGGCGTGTATCTACCTGAAACTGGTGCACTTTGAACGCGTACCCTCGAGAACACGTTTGTAACAACAAAATGTTCCATTTTTCACGCTTTCCGTGTTCGAAGCAACAGAAATTCCTTCGTTTTTCGCGACCTAAAGGCAAATAAAGAGAATCGCACGACGGCCTCGGCATCGAGAGCGGGGTTTTAAAGAATGGAAATACGAAACCGGGGATTTTAATTTCTCACCGGACACGCGGGGGAATGATAGTTTATCTGCGAGAATAGTGGCTCGCAGTGGAACGGGATGAGAACTGTAATTAATATTCGCTGGATATTTTGGGATAAAGGGAGCGGGGAGATGGTGGCAAGAATGAAACGAGCTTTTTAGAGTTTCTCCCGGAGTTTATAATACAGTTCGGAGCTTTCTCGTGCAGCCACCTTTTTTTCTGCAAACGATGAAATACCGAAACGGTGAAATTCTAAAATTCTATTTCGCCGCCGAGCTGTTAAAGAATCATTAACTCGAGTTACGTTCGCGGTTAAGGAAGGCTAAAAACTCACGTCCATTAACCCTCGTTCGCTATTTATAAAGCAACTTCTGTGCTTGTCGTCGTCGATTTACCTGGCAAGGCGTGCCCTTCGATCCTTTGGAAGGAAATGAAGTGGGAAAATAGAGCATTGATCGATTTCGTTCAAGTCGAAAAGTGCCAAGTGGAAAACAGAGCGGGGGCCCTTTGTGTCCCGTCTTTTCTTGGTCGGAAAATGGAGTCCGGCGACCTCACCTCACAGGCCAGCTTGTAATTTCCGTCCCGAAAGTCTTCCCGTTTTTCTGCTCCGTGCTTTGCATAATTCACGGTTACCCTGTCTGCCACCGTTTCGCGGATAAAAGTTCATCCCCATCAGCGGCCTCGAAGGGGGATGAAATATTGTGGGCTACGTGGAAATTTCGTTTCGCAGCCGAGGATGCGGCGTGATTTCAAAGGACGAGCTGGTAAAACGACGCTGTTGTTCCTTGGTACTTTATGCAAAATGGTTTTTTGATTAATTGAACTCGAGATTTCTACGGAAATTAATTAAATTGTATTTTTCAAGGGTTTGGTTTGCAATCTGGGGGTCATTTTAGGACTGGTCACAATCCTCCTTCTTAACCCTTCCCTGAGTCCTCACACCTGGAAAAATATTACCCCTTCTTAGAATTAGTAACTAATAACTAAACTCGAGGAAATAACAACTATTGTGTATTATTTTGTTTGTAATTTTGTTCGAAATAGAATAACAGAAAAACAGTAATTTTCTAAAATTAAGAAATTATATTTCTTCCAAAGAAGAAGAAATAAAATTAACAATCCTCTGTGTCATGTTTATGACAATTTGAAGGCTCCGCTGTAAAATTTCAACGAGGTTCCCCCGTTTTTGTAACAGGCCATACGATATAAAACATTCTTTTTTTCATCATACCACGTGTCACTTTCTTTCAAGATAAAGCACGAGTTAAATTTCTGTGTTACCGTGAATTAAAATTCTTTTTTATAGAGCCGTATAATCTTATTCCCCTCCTTTATGCGTCAACTTTTCGCTTCGCGGTTTTAAAATGCAACTCGTAAAAAAGTTACAACGCGTTAACTCGTGTACGAAAAGAGCACTTTGCCCTTGTGTTCCTCTTATCTTCTTCATAGTTGCTCCAATAAACGCAGGGTAACAGTTTTTTAAATATTCCATTTATTTTCAATCTCGTTTGTCCGCTCACCCAACATGATTCCGTATTTTATCAGGCAATCTTTCGTTTAATGCGTCATCAGAATACGTAACGAGCGTGTTATTATAATAATCAGAATGTTGAATAAATCTTTCGCGATTTTTCGCTTTTATTTCGATTTCGATGTTGTTCAAGTTGTTTGTACGGTATATAATTATGTTTAAAAATTGGATGAAATAACTTTTGATAATTTCAACGTGAGTGTGAATATTTGTACGAAACGTTACGAAGAAACGTGGATCGTGTTGGTGAAATAAAAGTTGGCAAACTACACGGAGGACGAATGTACTGCAACGGAAGGATTTAAGACGGGAATATTTCGCGTTTAGCCAACAAATAAAGACACATTACGCTCGGCTGAGTCTGCTTCAGTAGGGGCCATAAAACGTCCGAATATTCGTCCTCTTGAAAATCTTATTTATTGCGCGGCCCTTGATAGAGATTTACATACTCTGCTGTATTTCCAATTCAGAAAACAGAACAATACATCTTCTGCCAAAGAAACTTAGATAACTTGGTAATATTAAAATTTCTGAATTTTCCAATCTGTAGGTCTTCTAATTTTGCAATTTTCCAATTTTTATTAGCTTTCTCCTTCTCTGATCTTCCACCTGAAATAAAATGATAAATAACCAGAAGCTGATCAAAAGCTGCTCAATCGATATTATGGAAACTTCCGAAAAACCCTGAAAGTTTTCACATCCCGTGTCAGGATCGTAAAAATTCAGCTCGTTTCCCGCCGCTTTTACGACTAAATTCTCCACATAATCAAGCATCATCGAGTGGTCGAGAGAAATCCGCTCCCCGGGGCCAGGCGCGAAGGAACGTTTCCCGCCTGCGGAAAATTCTGAAATCTTCTCGCAAACGATCCTCGATCCTGGCCAACTCATCAAACTACCAATAAACCCACGGGATCGGGGGAACAAAAAAATTGGCCACAGATTTCAGAGGACGGTTATTATGAGCAGGGGGGTTGCGGAGGAGAGGATTAAACGATTCTTTCGGAGGAACTTGTTCGTTTAACGAGGCTCATTACGGGAACGGGATGAACGTGCTGAATTACAAGTACGTAAAATATAGAAGATAGGCGATATCGCGTGGAAACATGACAACGATGAGCCCTACTTCCGGTGATACACTCCGTGGATACCTTCCGGCTTACGTAGCGTGTTGTTCGAGCGTTTAAGAAGTTGCCAAGACTCGATTTGTTGACCTATTCATCGCGTAGCCCGAGGTGCAGGAAGTTGTATCTCGGATATTTTAATAATTTTATCGGGATCGGTCTTGTAAGATCTTAGACACTGTTTTTGATATTGTCGGGGAATAAAGTGTTATTTAATGGATATTATAAACAAATAATTTTCGATTAATTAAACCAAACTCCATTCGAATTAGCTTCTTACTGTATTCGTAACAATTATTCCCTCAATACTAGAAATTATATAGTGTTGTATGTTAATTACATTTCGAATTTGATTAGTGGAATTATAATTAAAATTTGTACAAAATATACTAAAGAAGAATTTTCCCAAACTATCAAAACTACAAATACTATGCTTCTGGTTCTGTGTTTTATGAAAGAAGAAGCCCACTTTTGTGATACAAAATAACAAAGGAAGAAAGGTCAGACAAAAAATGTTTCTTAGATTTATACATAAATACATTACGAACGGAGCAGCAGTTTTTCTGCTGGGAACATTTTGCCCCCAGTGCAGACGGTTTACGAGTACAAACTCAAAGTGATAATTTCAAATTCCACTGGAATCAGAGGAGAGCAACCCCTAGGAAACCATTCATTAGCCACGAAGAAAGCGTAACGAGAAACAGAAACAACGGACGTTTTACGAGAAGGAATTCGCGCAGTTTTACGACACACGTTCAACCCTTTCGCGGTGAACTCGAGCCAACCCTCATCAACGTCCACCCCCTTTACCAAACGGAAAGTATTTATCCGGTCAGATACAGTGGACATCGTTAAAAATAGGTCCGAAAATAATTCAGCCGATGGCAACGAAGGAAATTTGCATAATTGCCTGGGGGGATCGTGGAAAATTCAGTTTCCACGTTGAAAATCAACCGGCAAAGCTGTTGCCGGTTGCAAATGCGCTAAAGAACGGCCATTTTATTATAAATTCGCCGGTAAAACCAAATTCGAACGGCGACGCTACATGGAACACGTTAAAGGAGATTCAAATATTCTTTATTATTTTGAAATATGAACTACTATAAATTGTAAATTAATTCATTATTCGTTTTAACAATGGTCCAGTATTACTTTCTCCAAACTTTAATTTTGAAATGAAATTTCGTTCGAATTTCTATGTTCCAAAATCGACCATTTAATGTAGAACCAGCAAACAGATCACTGAGTAACTTTTAATTAATTAACGCTTAATATAATTTGTATTTTCGCCGCATTTGGTAAATATTGGTGCTTTCATAATTGCGCAGTATTAATATCATATTTTGTTACCAAACTGAAATTACTTTGTTTATATAAATTGTAGTAATTACACTGTGGATACAATTCCATTATACCGGAAGAGTATGTAAAAAAAGGTATGTAAACTATACGGTAGCAGGGAACCAAATCAATTATTCGAAATGTATAAAATATGCAGAATGTATTTCATCCAGAGGGAAACAGAATTTATTATAAAAACATGTAAGCATTTTATTATTCACAAAAAATGTATAATTGCATGATGTCTGAATCACTACATTTCACAAATAAAATGGAGTTGTTACAAACATTTTCTTTTAAAATGGAAGAACATAAATCAAAAATACTTGCAATAGACATTAACAAAGTTCAGTTTAATTATTACTTTTATTCATAAAATATTTTCTATAGAACTGTCATCTTCAATTTGTATTAAATTGTGAATTTTCATTTGTTTTATGACGTTAGTATTAATAATTGTTGTGGTTAATTTGGAAAGTGATTACACGTGTTTGTTAGTTTAAATATTGCAATCTACAATTAACTCTGTTCTTTTTTGAATTCCACCAAAAATAACATAATTCCACCCTGTTCAATCAATCAAAAATGCAAAATAAATTGGTTTCGTCGTCGTCGCGTACTGGAAATTCCCTTCTGCTTGGAATTTCGGCGGCGTTACAAAAGGACCCGCGGTGAAAACGTTTCTCCGCGAACGAACGCAATGGGGGCTTCGTTCAATTGATAACAGCCCTCTCTCTCTCTTCCCCTGCGTTTTTTATTATTCGATGCACGAATAAAAAAAAAAAAAGGAGAACAGATGCTTCGGTCGGTAATCCGTTTATTTTCGCGAAATGCACGCGGGATTTCGAACGTTCGAATCTCCCATGTCATCGCGCGCAGGTGTAAAATCAAAGAGAAAACCCGGAGTAACTCGGAAAAGCAACGTGCGAGGTTTTGTCGTGCGATATTACCGACGAATTAAAACCGATGAGCGAGAATGCGAGGAGCGGGACCGGGGGGGGGGTTGAGAAATAGTTGAAAGGGGTGGAGATGCACTTGGTCGGGTATTAACGAAGTTTCTGCATTTGCAAAGCTTCTTTTCTGATTTTATACCAATTCCTTTTTTTTGTATTCGAGTAGCCAGCGGTCCCGTAGTTTCTTGCAGAGATAAACGGGTAGATAAAAATTTGTACAGGTTGCAAAATGAATCATAGAAACGAACGAATAAAAATTTGTTAAAAATACACAGTCGAACGAAATAGACTTTAATAGTTTTGTTAATTAGCCGAATACTAGTGCTTGATGAACTTCGTTTATTTTTGAATAGCCGGTAACAACGATCGAACTTTTCTTTCATTCTCCCCAATTTTCCGCGCACACGTGCGCAGAATAGAAGTTAAAAATCCTTTCGAACGAACGAGCGTACACATAAGCTCGTAAATTTAATGCCCTAGAAATCTTGTTGAATTCATATCTGCTGCTCTTTGAGCCATCTTTCCGAGCAACTGCTTCCAAAGTTTCCGACGACCGAGGGTGTACCAAGGGAATCGACAATTTCACGATTAAAGCGCCGTTTTCATCGCAGATGGAACGTAAATAAGCGGGAAAGTGGGGACTCTTAGAAGAGCGTGGTTCGACGCATCTTCAATGATGTATCGGTATATGCTGCCTCCCTATACTGGGTGTTTCCATCCATACATATTCGCAACCCTTCAAAATCATTCATCGAAGCTCCTAAAATAACGATTTCTAATCGAACGGAAGAAACGTTGCTTTCTGTTACTTCTAAGAGGGTCGAATAACGTGTCTAAGTGTCTGAAAGTAATTAAGAAATTATTTCACGCGTGTTTTTGGACACCTAGTGGGTGGAAAACGAAGCCAGCATGAAGTTGCAAGTTATTGAATCGTATGGCACCCGTTCCTGATCGGGTAAATTGCAACTGGCATAAATAAACGGGCTGCATACGAGACACACGTGAAAGCTTACGAGATGCACGGTTGTTTGTGCAGGCTCGCGATGCGCTTCTTGTTCCGGTTAATATTCCGTTTCATTCGGCATCAAGCCTGCGGGTACCACGTTGAATAGTAATCGAGAAACGGATGGAAATTAAAAGGAACTTTTCTAGTCTTTAGAAAAGCCTGGACCACTTTGTGCTGTCTTTGGAAATATTTACCTTGCCTCTTTCTCGTATTTCCTCTGGAAACCTTGCTTTCTTTCAAGAATAGACTGTTTCTTCTGAATAATGATTGACTGGGTTAACATATCAAGTCATCTCGTAAGTCTTCGCATACATTCTTTATCAGTTTTCTATTTTCCTTCGAACGTGCAGCCAATTTATATTAATTAACGTTGAGCGTTCACAGTGGCAATTAATAATTTATTATGTTCGCCAGCTATTCATTTCAATTATTAAATTTAATTATCTAAGCTTCCACGCAATTACTGTCGCTAATATACACACCCAACCCTCTCATAACCCTGCAAAAAAATTATAACACCCCCCTTACAACACCAATTCCACTTCTAAAATATCATTTACTAGTTATTATTTATTATTTCGCAAAGTATCACATTGGACACGTGTTCGTAACATCACAGTGCTTAGCCTCGGCGATAGTTGGGTAGAGAAAATCAGCAACGTAATCAAGTCTAGAGCATCTTGGCAAGCGTTGACCCATCGAAGGGCGGATTTCGCGCGGGTCAGCAAAACGAACGTGGCTCGTAGATCGAGCTTTGTTTATAGAAGACAAACTATCGATGTGGGCCAATTTCGTGGCACAAAGGGATTCCCGTGGAACGTGGCTGACAGGAAACGTAGCCGGCTGAATCTGAAACGATAGGATACTGCCATCTTCTTCGCCCTTCGGCGATGGCGTCTGGTATCCTATCTGGTTGCTTTGATTTGCATTTTCCGGATTATCTTGAGATTGCCACGAACGCAGAATCCACGACCAGGGGCGGGAATTTCGGTGCTTCTTCGATGTTCAACCTGAAACTTCCGGAGTCGAAGGTTGCGAAGATCGTTTTACGTGTTTCGTACCCTTATCCGATAGGGTTATTACATTTAAAGAAGGAATTTTTTATTAAAATAGTCATTCTTTGTGTTAAATTAGTAATTAAGTAATTAGCATAGGCTATTCATATCGCTATCATATCCGCTGATAATGGAACTAATTTGCAGTTTGCTAAGCTGGAGACAGCAATATTATTGTTTTGCGATGACTAATTAACTTCGCCCAATTCTGTGTTAATGAAACAAACAATCAAACAACGTTGATCGTATCGGTAATCACATTAGTAACGATACAATTTTTAATAATTAATTTTATGTTAACCTTCCAATATTATTTAAACAAAAATTGATAAATTTAACAATAATTCGTTAATAACTCAAATTTTTATGTATAAATTGTTGAATTTTAAGAACAGTGTTAATGATAAAAGTTGTTTCTAAGCTGTAAAAATATGTTTACGAAATATCGTGTCTGTAACGTATACAAAATATTTACGATTTACATGAAAATTATCCCGAACAGGAATAACTTTCTGTGCGTGAAGCAAGCATGGGATGGGAACAGTGGAAAATGTTTAATAATAACGAGATATTAAGAGAAGCTTTTCGAAAATATGAGCATACGCGGCATCTCTTGTATCATAATGGAAATTTATGGCATCGTTTTCGAAACATACGTGAAATGCTTTCTCCCCTTTCTGAATACCCGATTGTGTTTACGTGTACGTGAATAAAGTTTGTCCACGATGAAAACTATCCGACCGACGCGTGCTTGCACTTTGAATTTCCATTGGAAACTTTTCCGAACAACAACGTTTGGAGACCTTCCCCGTGTTCCGGGGCACAAAACGAATTGAATTGATTTCACTTAGAAATTACGAGGGTCGGAATTTTCAACGTAAATTTCGAGTGACAATTCTATTCGCTGCTTCGATTCATTGAATTTCTTCAAGACTATTCCCTATACATTATTACAAATGATTGTAGAAATTATTCTCTTCAATTACTGCAATTATCAATTTAAATTATTGTAGGAATTATTATTTATTGATTACAGAAATTTACATTTAAATTACAGAAATTATTATTTATTGAGTACAGAAATTTAAATTTACATTATAGGAATTATCATTTATGAATTACGGAAATTTCAAATTTAAATTATTGTACAAGATCAATTAATAAATATTTAATATTTGCTAATCGACAGCAATCAACCCTTTTCCTGAACCAAATCCACCTTCGCCACTCCAAATCCAAAGTACTAAAAAGCTATCCCCATTTCTGATCAATTTCCCTGCTTCTTCTTCCACAAAGTTAATTGATTCGGCAAATGAGTGGCTCGTATATTCCCCGTTGGATCTTCATCGTCGAAAGAGAACAATAGATCCTCGCTATTCCCCGGCAAAAATTCAGCCATCGAAATTCACCGACCAAATGGAGGTCGAAAGAAGAAACGAGTCCGACACAGGATTTGCAAGCAGACAGAGGCGAAAGACTTTCCTGGTTTTCGTGAATCCATCGCGAAAATGCATTTTCATCGGGCCCGCATCCCATTGAAATCTGCGCCCGGGTGATCCATAAAAGTCCATTTCTCTTGCACCGCGCCGCTCTTAATACTTCCGCGACGTGAATACCGCGAAACACACGGCATCATCTCTCCCCCTCGTCCACCCCCATCATATAAATTTATTCTTTTTTCACTTCAACGACCTCCAGTACACGCGAGATAAATAAGTCGAGACGATGGGAAAGGATGCGAACCAAGGGGGGATGAGGACCAGCGAAACAGGAAGTCAACCAGTGTGTAATCGGATTTTTCTTTCAGTTTGCCAGCTTTTCTGTTCGTTTTATCTTTCCGATCATTTATTAAAAGTCGAAGGGTTCTTTTTATATTTGATATTTTAGAAGGGTCAAAGTTGATGTTGGACATTTTTATTTTACTTCTCGAATTTTAACTAATGATTATTCAGTTGAATAGTGTTTCAAATATAATTTAATATTAATTTTAAACACTTTATTTTGTAGTCTCTGGAAGACATTTTTGAAAATTAAGGCGTGCACAGAACGTAATTTAATATTAATAACCTTCTCATATTAAAAATCTTGGAAACTCTTCTGTTTTATGAAAGAATATTCATTTTTCTCATGAAGATAATCACTCGACGGTTCCTTTGTTTCGACTTTAAACCACATTTGATTTATTACAATCATTAGACCCGACAAATGGCGTTGATTAAAGGTCCGTATTCGGTACCATTAAATCTTTAAGGATCGATTCAAGAAGCTTATGTTTTGCCGCCTTTTCGATGGAATGATTAATCGAGGAAAGTATCGATTAATCACGGGCATGGTTGTATGGACAAATAGCTGATAGAAACGAGAGATATAATTTATGACGTCGTGAGAAAATGATTGAAAAAATGAAGGAATTATGAAAAATGAAGGTGCCTGAAGGAAAATACTGAATGCTTTGTTTTCATTTTACCGTACGAAATTGCTAAGGCAATTTTCTTCTGTTTGATAATAATTCGAATGAATAAACGGCAAAATAGAAGTTTTACCTTTATTAAATACTACGCAAAATGGTGTTTTAATATTTATTGCAACGTTGTTATAGAATAGCCAACGAGTTCTTTTATCTCAAATTGAATAGAGGGAAGGTAATTGCACTTGTTGCTTCTGTGTCGAACGAAATCGTCACTTTTGGTAGAATACATTTTTGATTAATTAGTACTTAGTTTAAATTATAGGATTTTCTTTATTTTACAAATTTCTGGAAACATGAAATAATCAATTTGTAAAGAAACGATATGTTTTAAAATTAACACAATTTTTTGAGATACCGAAAATTATTGTGTTAATAATTTTTAGTGATAAATTGTTATTGATATGCAAGAAAAAAATATCCAACGATTTAATTATTAACACAAAAGTTGGTTCCTTTTCTAACGAAGAAAATTACAAACGTCAGTAATTACGCAACAATTGCATGAGAAAATTAATTGAAGCCGTGAATTCGATGAAATACGCCGTCGACGTTGAATTCACCAATGATAACGTTTGATTTTAATTATTTCAATGGGCATTATCGTAATCATTTGTAAACTTTCGCTCGTGGTTCCGGCAATAATTGATGAATTCTGATTAAAAAACGATAATCATGGAGTATCGTTACCCGGTAATCAAACACTTATCAATTATTCATTGTGCGCTTGAGTTTCGTTCAAACAGCATCAAACACGATCATTCAACGTTATTTCTCTTTAATAGTAAGTCGTTATATTTTCATCGCGATCATTTTTATCATTTGATATTATTAATAATCGATAAGTATTGTATCATATAATTTTATATAAAATATTATTATTGGACAAACATCAAATCAATAATCTTCCGTGATATCTATAACAATTTGGAATTAAAATCCCGACAGTTTTGCCATACAATTTATGGGAGACTATAAATAAATAAATAAATATGTGTCATTGAAATTCGTAGGCTCATTTCGCAACAAAAACAGCAACAAAGGCAGTTTTATCGACTGATTTTAATCACTGCTAATTTTGCGGTTCCCATCGCGAGTTTTCCCCCCCGAATTGTTCAATTTGGAATCGACGATAGTATCGAGAAGTATCGTTCGAAATCGCCACGCATTCGAATCTTTCTCTCTCTCTGTTTCCGTTTAACCGTATGCTGATTGCCTGAATCCGAATTGTTTGCATTTTTCTCCGCCCGTCTGCCGTTCCCGTTCGTGTACAAACTTTTAACGCAATCCGCAACTCCATCGATCTGCTATCCCTCCCTTTTTTTATCTCCCCCTCTCTCTCTGTCGATAACGAACACCGACGTTCGTGAAAATAAAAAACCGTGTAAGTTTCGAAACTACTTGCAAAAGTGTGTACCGAAGAGAGAAAACAGCGAATGTATCGATTTTTTGAAAAACGATTCGTGACATTTTGGGTGAGGAAAATTCTACAAAGAGTGGGTAATTTGTATTCAATTTCTACCTCAAGTGTTTCTGATATTTTTAATTTAATTTTTAATAATTTGATAACTTTAATATTTGTAATATTTTGGATATTTCTCAGATATTTCTGACGCACCCGAGGAATTGTAGTTATGATCGAGGGGGTTCGGAGTTAAAAGGGTTGATTGGAGTTAAATTATTGAAAATTCGAACTTTGTCACAATTATGCTTCTTTTATTAATATTCTGTATTAGGGCAAATACAAATAGATGATCAATAAAAGGTAGAAATTGTTAAGTGGTTATGAAGTTAAACGGACCGAACAAAACGGGATCAAGTTTTCATCCCTTTCGTCCTTTCAACGTGGATCCGTTCAAGGAGCTAGAAGCGTTAGGATGAAAGACAGTAATTGCCGTAACTACGGCCTCGTACGTGATCCTTGATGTACGTCCCTCGTGTTTAAAGTCGATCCCAGGGCTTGCCTTTCAATTGTCAAACTTCGACAGGAGTTTGGGACCATTTACTCGGGTACTTTGAGTCCTTCGGGTTGCCATCCGTAGTGCATTATGTCTGATGGGCAGACATAATATTTTATATTGTGAACGTCATTCTATCAGAATTGATATTAAATTATTTCTAATAAATTTGCTAGTGTATATACCTTAACGTTCCATTATTTATAGAAATCGAGATCCTTGGTTTCTGAGCCTAAGTTCCCGGTAATTCCTGGAATTCGACGTCACTAAAATTCCAGGAAGTGGCACGAATACCTCCTGACACTTCATGTTCTCCTGATACAATTCTTCAAGATCTGGAACCTGGTTTCGCAAAAGGGGTTCCCGGGAATGTCTGGAATTTGAAATCACTAAAATAAAACGATTTTCCTACGTGACAATTTCTATCCACACAACCGCAAACGTTTGCGATGACGCTGTATCTGTAAATTTGCAGAAAGGAAAGAAAATATAACGTTCGGATAACAGAAGAACGGAACAATAGCACGTTTCGATAACGGACATTTTAGAAACTGGGAATACCAGTGCAATCCGAAAGGGACGCGACAGAACGAAAGGTCCTCGATTCGGTCCCGTTAAACTGCATCGAACGAAAACGATTTTTCCAAATAGAAGTTCGTTTTCTCCCCCTCCTGCCCAGCTCGGGGTTGGACGATCGACTCGAACACACGCTCTAGCCGAGCGATCGTAAAATCGACGCGAAAGTGGAATCACGAGTTACAGGAACGGATCCAGAGGAGCCCGAACGGCTCCTTTGTCGGGTGAATAGCACCGCGAAACAGCCCCTTGCTGACTTTTCCGTTTTGTTCGAATTCATGGCGGAAGTTTACGTTCCAGCGGGGAAGTTACAAAGGATTTCCGTACGAAATTCGATCTGACCCCGTTCAACGACGATCTTTCGCTCTCGAGGGCCGATCGATCCGACGGCTGAAAAAATGTTCGCCTCCCGAGGGGAAATTCTTGTTCTTGTCGAACTTTCTTTGACAACTTTCGAGGATCTTGAAGGATCGTTAATTAATCGATGCTCGCCGCTCGTTCGGATTTCTTGATGAATTCGCCGCTTAATGAGTTTCTTTTAATCGTGCTCCACGAACGAATGCCCCTGTTCTCGATTGAATGGAACAATATTTTTGTTGGTTACCGATTGTTCGACGCGTTAAGGCACGTATTCGAGGGTGAAACTTGCGCCGGGAGCTTTCGGTTTAACGCCGGGTTAATTTTCAATTCGAGTTTTCTCAAGTTTATTTGTTTAATGGATTTGGATGACACTTCACTCCTCCGCTATGTTGTATTAACACGTAAATGTTGTATAATAAAGGTTTACTTTTGAAGTGGTAGAAGTGAGTTAGAAGTTTAGCTATAGGTCTGATCATAAACCACTTATTCCACTTAATTTCTCTATATTTTATAATTTGATAAATTATAGATATTAAAGACTTGTATTTTATCATTTTCAATATTTCATATACCTTCTTTTTGGGTACACATTTAATTTCAATGAGATATATTAGAATGTCTGACCAATCATTTATTTATCTACTTTCTTTTCGTCTCAAGTGAAATATTGATGTGTCTGACCACCTATACTACTTAATTTCTTACTACTTTTATCTGTACTATATAAAACAATGTCTTATTTTTTGCCTTAAATGAGATTTACTGCATGTCTGATCATAAACCACTTATTCCACTTAATTTCTTTCCCGTTTGAAACATTCTCATTCTCGTTCAGCCAAAGGTAAAACATTCGAAATTGATTATACCTCGAAGCTTCGAAAATTGCTTACAAACTACCAATGAATTTTACGACCGTATAAAATCAAAAACACGTTCGGTTTCGTGTCACTGTAGTTGCACTGTAACCGTATCGACAAACGAACAATCCGAAATGTAAATTAATTTAATTCTTCGGATGAAAGGCCCGGATACCATGGAATATTAACGAAGTGCATCGGTTAGCGAAGTTGGAATAATGTAAAATTGTATAAAGAGAAATGAAATTTCCTTGCTCGCGAAATACGTACGCGATTTTGTATAAAAAAAAAAGAATAGGATAGATCGACGGTCAGCGTTTGAACGCGTATTGATAACGAAATTTCAAAGTGACCGTCTCTTTTTATAGTCGACGAGGAAATCGATTCGAGCGTGAATTAAAGAACAGAATGTTTTTCATCCGGTGCTCGTCAACGTTGGTCGCATCGTTAAGATAGACCAATACGATTCTGAACGTTTCAGTTTCCAATCTTGTCCCCCCCTGAAATTCAATTCGACCGACGCGAATCGAATTGTTAATCTTTATCGGTAAGATACGTTCGAAATCGTTCGATTCTGATTAAAATTATTCTCCCGAGCGCAACAATTGCTGAATTAAAGATTTTTCAAGTGAGATATCACTTCGAAGTTATACTTGAAACGAGATTATAACTGCTGGGTTCAAAATTTTATTTTAAAATGGAAATATTACAAAGTCTACGTTTTTTAAATAATATACAATAATAATTGATCATTGATAATATAGGGATTTCAGAGTTTATTCTGTAATTTATTTGTCATCAAAATTTCTGTTATTTTTATTCTTTATTTCGTTCTTTCACCTCCCGAACAAAAATATTAAATTTTCAGTGCTCGTGTTAGTCGTCGATATTAAAAGTCATAAATATTAATTACCCTTAATCAATTTTTCATTCACGCCTCGCTCATTCGTTTATCAGTGAATTAACAGCATCGAAAATCACGAATATCAGCCTACTTTCGATTTATTTTATTCACGATGTTCCGGTGTTTATTGATCGTGAAATCATTACTCGTTTTCAGAGGATAAATCCAAGTTATCTTTAATTCATAGCCGTATTCGATTCTCATATTCATTCATGAACGAATCAGAATTTTTTTCCACGATGACTGTACACGGGATCGTTCGTCTCGTCTTTATCGTTTTGGTAACAGGCCCTGTTCGCAGCGCGTAAAGCTCATCTACTTTTCAATTAATTCATACCCGTCCGAGTTATTGAATCAAATTGAATTTTCAGAGACAATCGCGGGGCGGAGGATCGGAAAGGGATCGTACGATTCATTCGAACATTGTTGTTTCGATCATCGATCATCAGGTTTCACGTGTACGTGAATTATATAACAAAGAAATTGATGGATGATAATTGTTTCGGATGTCGAGCTCTGTTATTAGAACATCGAACGAGCAACTAATTGTTCTGGTGTTAATAATTTAAATTACAGGGGCAGGCAATTTTTGGTAAAATAAGAAAACTATGTTTTGTTGATTTATTTTTGATTTAGGATAAATATCAATTTACTACTGAGTGGTAAATCAAATTTCACAAATTTGTACGGATTCCGAAGACGTTATAAGAAAGATGGATCACTGTAATCGAATAAAACGTGGCACGACAATTGTTAATTGGTAATCGTTGATAATAGCATTTTCGATCACGGGGAAGCTCGTTAAGTACGCGAATTGAATGAGCCGGTGAAAACACGAGCGGGGCCCGAATGAATTTATGCGACGCCACGCGACAACCACAAATTAAGATCGAAACAAAAGCCCCGTATAACAGCGACATATTTCCATGTTACTCGTTGTCAAAGTAAAACAGTCGTGGAGTTCGCAAAATGATAATGCATCGGGATGCATCGGTTCTCGTGTACCGCCCTCGTTGGTGCTAACAAAAAACTGAAATAAATGATCATCATAGATCAACTTCTCAGGGCATTTGACGCGAAACTTTGGATCAGTTGATTTATAAGGTTTCTATATATCAGCGGACACAACATTGAATTATAGCTAACGTTATGCTTCCTCCAAATATATTTTATTCATTTCTTTCAATTTTATTATTTAGAAAGTAAAAAATGTTGCAAAATGAAATGCCTGTATAATAACTAGAAAATTTCCAAATTATTTATTTAGAAAGTTTGAAATTTTTAATATAGGACTTTGTAGGATTGTTAATTGCAAGATAAAAATTAAAACTTCATCGAATACCTTTCAAAAGGCTATATTTTCACCGCCATAAAACCGTTTAGAAAACTGTTTCGATATAGAAAAAATTTGTTTATAATACAATTTTTCGCACGATCGAATCGATCAAGTGTTCGAATAAAAATTCGAACGAGGTGCCGCGCGAGAGAAACAACGAATCCTGGGGATTGTCGTCGAATTATTTGTCCATTGTCCTCCCAGGGAGAGAAAGAGGGTGGAAATATTGCCTCCGAACGAGGCCATCGGATAGAAATCACCGCTGCGTGACGAGATAATCGTCGCTTGCTCGTCACCGTATCTCTTCAAAGCGAAAATTGTTGCCCGACCGGGATGGATCCCCGGCTAAACTTTAAACCACTGTTTCCGTAACCCTTTTTGGGATTAAACCTCAACAAAAAGTAATCTGATTGATTAACAAATTCTATCCCCTAGATTTATTTCCTATTCCATTCCACGTTTTATCAATTCTATTTCTTTAATCCTGGATCCAGTGCAACCCCCCTTAAAATTTAATTAGAACATTGGATCATGCTGTTCATTAAACGCAATTATGATATTGTTTAAAATAAATGTTAGAAGGTTTATCAATTTTTAACCCTTTGGGCTCGAGAGGTGTGATTAATTAGAATATTTTAAAACGTAAAATTTAAGGAAAGTTAATTGTAAGTCTTTCCTTTTAAAATAGGGATTTTAAATGTTGAAAAGGCAAAAACTTTCATGTTCGATTCAAGTTGAGAAACCCTGGCTTCAACAAAATCCGTCCACCCAAATTCGGCTTGACAATTTCCTAAAAATTCGACTGGCGCCTCACGATTTCATCGCTGTCGGCAAACGTGTCCAATTTTCTGTATTCTTTTTTTATACTTTGCCCGGTGCTGCTGTAACTAAACGTCATTCTTTTTTTATAATTGTTTCTATTTTGAATGACTGTCGTTATTTTAATTGCCTTTTTTCTGGTTTTATTCTGGTGTCAATCAAATGGACGAACCGGGATTTTTTTGGATTCGGCTTTGGATTAAATATTTTGATTCATTTCTATCTCCTTCTCTTTTCAACCTGTTCATTTTTTGAAGCTACGTATTCATTTTTATGAACTATACAAACATTTGGTTACCAGGTTATAGTAAACGTTAATTAAAACTGGTTATAATTATAGTGTACTGATTGCGATTTGCTAATAATACTACAGTATTTCCCACTCTAATTTAATAATTGAGTTACTAACATTTGGTACTGCATTAATTAGTAATAATACTATGATGCTTCTTCCTATAATTAATTATCATAATCACCAACAAGATATAATAAATAATTGATCCTATCATGATCAAGTATTAAAATAGAAAAATCACAGAAAAGAAACGATCGTTATTCTACCTATTCCTATTAATTGCCCAATTTTACCAAGAAATCCAGCAGCGAATACGAAAGAACGAAAAAGGACACATCCTCCCCATTTACATTTTAAACAACAGAAACGGGACAAGCGTTTGTCCCGATCCTCCCCCCAAGAGAAATACTTCCATGAATTTAAATTACTATTTAATCTTCCAATGTAAGTCCATCTCATCCGACAAAATTTAGCATTCCGCCAACAAGCCGAGGGATTAAACAGCAAATGATTTGCTTGTAACCATTGCCGCGCCACGTTACTTCGCTGATAACGATTTCTTGGTGGTAGTTTTATCAAAAGTGTTGTAATCAAATGTTTCTCGACGTGGATATGTTGAAAACATCAGAGGATCACGAAATATTTAATACTAGTACAATATAAGGGTAGTTGTGTATGATAGTATCGTAGTATTTCATTAGTTAGAGTTCTACTGATACCAGTGTTGTATACTTTTAAATAATGGTACAATAAATGGTTATGTTAGTAATGCATTAGTAGTAGTAAAGGTACTGTTAGTGATATTGCTATGGCAGCAGTACTATTAATAGTGATACCATTATTAGTAATAATACTGTGGTAATAACACCACTATTAATAATATTACTACTGGAAATAATAACATTAGTGATACTACTTTGAATAATACCACTATTAGTAATATTACTATTCCTTGCAGTGCTATACTATTGCAGCTAACAGTATATATTATTAAATGTCCATTAATAATTCAAGTTCCTAAATATTAATTTTCTTAAGCAAAATCTTAGATTATACGATACAGTGTTAAATAACCTTTTCAGACTCGTAAAATGGATTCTAAATATTAAAGGAAGTTAATGGTCCTAAGTGGAGCGCTATAATTGAAAAGGGTTAAACTGTAATGGGTGACTTTTATTGTTATCGTTGTACAAGGGTCAGGATAGTCTAGCAAGACAGTAGAATCACGACCGAATAATCGAGCGTGGCTCGGTCGCAGGGCTGTTCGCAAATTCTCCGAGCCAGCTTCTTAATTAAGAAAGATATTTCAACGGAAGGGGGGTGGGGGGTGAACCGGATTCGAAAGTGCCTGTTAAACGTTGCTCCTTCCGTATTCGAAGTTCTCGAGAAAAATCGTCACGTAACGTGAAACTCGCGAAGTTTCCTCTCAACTAACCGGAAAACTTACTTTGTACAGATATTTCGTGAAACCTGCTCGGGAAAGGGACGAATTTTCAGAGAAATTACACTTCGCCATTTGTTTTATATTAAATCCACCTTCGATTTTAATCTCGGGAACACTTTATTTATTTCTTTTAATTTGCAAGTATAAATTACAATTATTCGTATCGAATTCAGATTCTATTAAAATGATTACGACTCCCTCGATGTGAAATAATTTTCGTTAGTAGACTGATAAATATCAAAGACAACAATAAAACGAGCGAGGGGTGCGCCTACTCCCCAGACACGTACGTAAATTTCCAAGAACCGTTCGCCGGCATCGAAATACTTGTACCGATATAAAGGTATCGGTTCGAAATGAATAATAGATCGATGGCCACGCAGTTTTCAGCGTACAGCTGGAAGACAGACGACTGGGCTGTATATTTCTCGGTACGTGTCGCACGGTTCCACGGGAAAAAAGACGGGACCCTATCGATTCTCGTCTTGGAAACGCTACGAGAACGATCTCTCTCGCAAATAGTCGCGGGTAAAAAGGAGCAGCAAACAATGGGGGGTAGCTGGCGAGCGAAACGGGAAAACCACTTTCGTACGCTTCCTTCGCGAGCATCGGTAGCGTTCCTTCGAGGATACGCAAGGATGCAACGTATTGAATAATTGAGAACCCAATTTCCACGTTGAAAAAGCCGCGTATCGAACGGAAGGCAGGTATCCTCCACACTTTTTTCTCTCCTCCCTCGCCGCTCGTTGTTTCCTGTTCGCCCCCTCCAGTCAGTTCGTTCCTCTTCAATTTGCTGAATCGAAACTGCTTCTTAATTAATTACGATGATCGTCTTCGCCGGTATCGATATTTCACACCCCGTTTGAACCCCAAGAATTTTCTTATTTGAATTGCAATTATTTTGACCATCGACGTTTCATTCAATTCTTCTTTTTATGGTGATTCATGGTACCTACGTGTCGAGGATTTGGGTCAAAATTGGCCCAGTGAAAGGTATTTGAAATTAACTACTAAATGAGTCAAAGTGACTCGTTCAAAATTTTTTATTACAGAATTCATCAAAACGTGATTCAAATTTGAGTCTGATCTTAAAACAAAGATCTTTTGTTTAAAATTTTTAAAATGTTTCTATAGATACAATTTTTCTGGCATGAAAAACTCTCGTTTATGTAGAGAGATTAAAATTTTTGGTTAGAACACACTTCGGTAAAAGGAGTGTTTCGAATCAGAAAATATTACAAACGCTGATTGCACCGGGCTTCTGAAAAAGGAAACTCTCGTTGCCCCCCCTTTTTTTTTTTTCGTTTCTTTGCAATTCGAAAATTGCACGAGAAATTTCGAGGGGGATTTTTGGAAAGACGAACGAAGGAAATGCACGGAACGACGCGCTTTATATCGAGTTCCATCGCTTGGTTTTTGGTTAACGAGTTCAGCACGGTTCGTTAGTCTGATGCGTGCGCGGGCTGATTTAAAGGAGATGAGAGAAAGAGCCGGATAATCACGATAATTGGAATATTTTTGGAAGTTTCGTAACTTTTCTTCCGGGGGAATTGCTCGAAATCGCGGCACCAATAACGAGACTCAAATTTTACTGCAACGCGATTCAATTTAAAGCGGAAAACTCTTTCGTTCCACGATTAAATATCATAACTCACAAATCTGTAATCTGTTACAATTTGTCAAGGAGTGAATTAAAGTATTGCAAATCTTTTTTGCAGATATGGTGCAAGGCGCATCGAAATCGAATAGTATCTTTAATTTCTCGACCCCGAATGCAAATTTTTCCAAAATTTGATGAGAAAGTTGGAACGATTCGAATCAAAAAACGAATCGAACCATCGCATGCGAGAAAAATAAATTGGACAGCGAAGGGGTTGATGTTTCGAGCGCGGTTCCAACGAGCCGTCGAAATCACCCGTCCGTCGCGTCGATTCGTCGCGGTTCCTCGTCGAGGATGATCCCCGCGCCTTTCAGCGGTCGCTTCTCATTAAAGCGTATCGATTTCGCGAGAGGCTCGCAATTACCGGGGTTGCCTCCCTCTTCTCGTCGCCTTATAATTTCCCCGCGGTTCGTATAATTACACGTATCGCGCGTACGTTCGCGTTATTTCTCCGAGCGGACCGCTTTTGACCCCTTTGCTCCCTGTAATAAACGCGTCCCGTGTTTCGTCCCCCTGCCCCATGCGAGAGAGGCAACGAAATTGTAGCCGGTGACCGTGAAAATTCGGTGGATATCTGCGGAGAGGGTGTCTCGCGAGCGGAAAAACGCGCAGGGGCGAACGAAAGCGAGAGGGAACCGGCGAAAGTGAAATATACAGGACGAGGGGGGATGAAAATGGAAATAGAGGGTCGCAGCGAGTCGACGAGGGGTGCAACGGACGTCCTTCGATGGGCGTGTCCCCATATTAGGTTTTAATCATTCAGGGGATGAAATTTTAGGCGCGTAGGCGTGGTAGTCTGCTCCTCTGCCGGGAACACCCCCTTCCTGACCCCCGGGGGTGCGTTGATGTCGAGCCCGGTATCCCCATTTCCAACGCACCTGTTCACGCGACGACGCTGTTTTTGCGAGGGGGTTGGAATTGTAGGGTCGATTTTGGGGGATGAAATCTCGGCGATACTGCGGGAATCAGGGGCTTGTTCAAATCTGTCTGAATGGTGTACGCTTGTTACTGTATGAAAAAGTAATTGACAGGGTGATCGGTAAATGTCTCATTTAATTTGGAACGATAGATTGACACTAATGGAGATCAAAATTTAATACACATAGCTTGAAAACTATGTACTCGTATGCATAGAATATTATAAATAAATTAACAATGTTGTAAGAGGAGGATGATAATAGAGTTGGGCTCGTTTCTAAAGCACCGAGTAACAAATAAACAAATAAAAAATAATTTTTAGAGCGAAAGGGTTGATGAAGTTAACAGCCTTATTGACGAGGGTTCGCAAACATTTTCCCTTAAAAGTAAATGAATGTCGTAAGCTTCAAAATTATCGATTACAGATTAAAATGTATCGAATTTAATTAGCCAAAGCCCATCAGTTATCGGTGGTTTAATATCCGTAATTAACTCGCCAGCTATAAACTGTGCTCCTCGTATAAAACTAGAGGAAAGAAACTATTAAGTAGCTCTAAGTAATTTTTAAGAGGATTATATATTTTCATTGGGATGTATAGTGTGCAGTACTTCTTTAATGAAAAGTTCTGCAAAGTTATGAATTATTGAAAATTCTGTTTAATAGTCTAATATAGAAAGCTTAATTCAAATTTAAAATTGTTGAAATTTAAAGTAAACGTAGTGTCAGGATTTGTTGCTAAAATTTGAACATCGAATGCTCTTTTGAAAACAACTGATGCGATTCTTTCTCGAAGGGATGCGCTTCGACTTCTGAACTTTACTGCATTCCAGTTTCCTTTAACCACTTCCCGGAAGTGTTCGGAACGGTTAGAGAGTAATAGAATGTTACCAACTTGCTGGTGAACGAGTTCTCTAGAACTTTGTACAGCACTGTATGTCACCTGGTATCGAAAATCGTACAAGATCCAGCATGCGAAACTCAAAAACCTTTTGAACTTTTATTGTATTAGTACATTGCCTTTCTATTAATGTTCCTCTTCCATTTAACTGAGTGCACTCAAGTTCCGATAGAAATTGTTAAATAAAAATACCATTCCCTGCTTTTAGACAAATAAATTTAAACGTTTAAGCATTGCTGAACTTAATTTTTGCTTCGGATAGAAAATTCAATATTTAAATTAGAAGTACGATGTTGATTTAACCAAAAATTGGTTAAAATACTCCCAAATCTACCACACAGGATAATAAAATTACTACTCGGACGATTAAACAATATCGCTTGTTGAATTTTAATTAGTTGTTAAATGGAGGGAAAGAATTCCTAACAATTAAATGGGCACATCCTTTGCAAAATGCCTCGAAGGCTGGAAACCGAGGCTTGTATCCGGTCCAGGGGGCGGGGGGTCACGAGAAGTCGGTCGTCGTGGAAAAAAGGTCTGCGAACCCAAGTAATCTGCAGTAAATTTCTCTGCGCCGTGATGGCCCCGCACAACTACGTAAGCCGCCCCATAGATTTACGTTATCTCGCGATCTTACGTTGCGATTTATAATCTTTCAATCTACCCGATTCCGTTCCTTCGCGAGCAGAATTTCAACCCCTCGCCGCGGAGGATGCCTTTTTTCGGCCGGCGACGAGCCCCGTTGCTTTTTCCCATGGAATTTTCTGCTATGAAATTCTTGATTGAGGGCACCGTTGAATCTCGAGCGGGGAATTTTTACTGAAATCGATGATTAGGAGGCGATTCTTTGGGATTGAAATTCCTTCCATCCCTTTTGCTTTCATAATCGAATATTTTTACCATACGTACTCTCTTTCGTATCAAAGTTATTTGGGGGTGAGTCTATTATTCAGATGATATAATAAAATATTATTTTTGTTTCACAAGAGCATTGTAAGAAATTCTAAAATTTCATTTCCAATAACCTACTTATTATTATTGGAAATGAGTGATTAAATAATAAAACAGTTTATTATCGAGCACCCAAAGTAAAACTGAGCAGTCTCCAGACTTCCTGTGACAAAATCCAGACACATCTGGTTATCGTAACCTTAGTAATAATTCAACAATAAACATTTTAAAGGCGACCACCATCTTAAGCCCTCTGCTTTAAAATTTATTCCCAAAATTACCCTATCGTTCTTCCTTCAGTTACCGAGCCAATACATCAACCCTTTCCGGTCCAGTGCCGTTTCTAAATGCATCAAAAGTTGGCACTCGGTAAAAACGAAAAAAGAGGCGACATTTTATAACGTATCCTGTAAAGGTTTAGAAGAAATATCGGTACACGGCAGTGCTCGGCTGTAAAGTGTTAAATTCATGAGCGACGTGGCGACCGAACGTGTTAATTTCGAATTCCGCTGTTACGAGATCCGTTTTATTAATCTGCTTGCACTTCCGCCGCGCCGATATATCGAACGGGGGCGGGGAGGGGGAAGGGGAGGGGGATGCTGGCGGCTAATTCCCGAATTAATCTGCATCCGCGCAAGCTGCGTTAGTTTACGGGGCGCCGCAACTTTCCATTCGTTATCGCGGCTCGTTTTGTTTCTCGTCGAAGCCGAGGTTCGAGGGGTTGCAACGAGCACGAAACCGATAACGGCGAACAGAGAGAACGAGGTAATAAAAAAGATAAAGAGAGGGGAAAAAGGAAAGAAAAATTCGACACGTCGGTGGATTCAATCGAGGATTCTATGAAGCGATTCGCAACTTTTCGTGGGTACTTTTGTTTCCTTTCAGTTAACCCGTTCCCGATACCGCCGTTGATTTTGATTGGGGTCAAGCCGACGTTTTCAACCCCTTCCGTACGATGCAGGTGCGTTTGTTACGACAAGCGTTCGGCTCGTTATACTCTTTAGCGACTTTATATAAAATTGTTTATTTTCGAAGGAATGATTGTACAATTTTAATACAATATTTAAAAGATTATAAAACGGAGAACAGAACGAAGCAAACTCATTTTTAAGGTAGGATGTTTCGTATGGAAAGTGATAATTAAGGGTAATGATACAAAAATGTAGGAAAGATTCAATTTAAATAATTTCTTGCAGCAGCATTCCGTTGTTCAAAGCTTAATCGTCGACGTAGAAATGTACGCAGGTTTTTGTTTTGTTTAAAAAAAAAGGAAAGCATCTCTGCGTGAAGAAAATACGAGCAGAATGAAAGATTGAAACCGGAGAGAAAGTCTCTCTTTCAGGGGAATATTTCCCGAAGAAACCTTAGCTAATAACACCGTGTTTCATTCGTGCTTCTTTCCACGTTATTTGCGTACCCTTTGCGTTGCTATATAATTGTTATATAAGAGAGAATTTTTTATCCTCCTTACCCTCTGAACCCACTCAGTCAGCCTTTTTACCCCCGTTCGTTTCTTATTTGCTTACCCTTATAACGAAACGTTTTTGCCATTCGAGATTGTTTATAAGGGTCGTACAAACAGGTCCTCTTTACGAACATAGGTATGGAGAATCGAGGTGGATATTATAAATCATTTGTTTACCATTAATAAGAAAAACAAAGTTTCGTTAATTAAAAAGATTGTGGAAAATTAATTAGAGTACTTTATTGGTGTGTGGCTACGTTATTTGCTGTATTACTGTATTGCTTTGTTACCATATTGCTACGTTTCTGTATTACTATATTAGTAATATAATTAACACTTCACTGTACTACTGAATCCAGCACAACCCTGCAAATTTTTAACTCACAACTCTTAACATTTTTAATATTTTCAATCACTATCGAATTAAAATCGAAAATCTACTCAAATACCAACCAATATCAACACAATATCCTAAGGATAAATTCTACAAAATAATTTTTCTTCTAAAACTGAATTCAGTCAGGACCTCGGCGATCATTTTCACGAAGTATACGAAAGCTGTCAGGTCATAGTTCTAGGTAACAGATCGTGATTTAAATTCTGTCAGCTTCGAGAAGACAACTGGTTGTCGATGGCGCGATCGTATCCATCGAGGGTGACGAAAAAAAAAGCAAAAAAAGGAGGGGCAGAGGGGAGGGTAAAAATTGAATACGTGCCTCGTGTTAGGATAACAGATGCCAGAAGGTCGGACCGAGGTATTTCACTCTTTGATCGTAGATACCGGTAACCGGATCGAGTCACTTTCCGGGTCGTGAACGATACCCTTGACCAACGCTGGCAGTTTCGATTTTCGAAAACCGCCGACAGAAGAGCTTTTACGCGCCGCTGTTCGGCTTCTCCTTCAAACCGTTTCCTGTTGGTCGCTCGTCGTAGCACGGTTTCCGCCAGCCAAGAATTATTTAACGATCGGTATTTCCTCTCGAAATGGCCGGGTAGATAGTATTGGCAGAGGGTAGAACGTGATATCCGTATCGAATTTTAATCCAGGCCCTCTCGACATTGCTCGTCGTTTCACGTAAGCGAATATTCCGGCGACGACGACGACGAGGACGATGGGAGGCGACGTTACGGATCCTCTGATTACCTATGCTGTCTTCTTGTCCCTTTTATTTCAACCCTGCGCCATCTTCGCAACCGTCATTTCCTTCTTCGTCTCGCAGCTTGATTCTCCTTTTAGCTTTGATTTGAATTTCAGATGATAGCGTCGAGGCAACGTCATTATATTGTTATTATTACAGTAAGATACACGAATATTGGTAGGAAGATGTGTCGTTCTTGGAATAAGTTATTGCTTCGTTTTATGGATTTTTAATGTACTGTCTAGGCTTGCCTTAATTGAGGGAAATTTGATGATTATTTTCTTTTAATTCTAATTTTAAGAATTTATAGATTTGTTTTCTTTTTAAAATTCTAAGGGCCCACTCTTTTACGTAAGAAAATAAGAGGGTCTGGTTTAAACCCTCCCCTGACTGAAAACCTTGAATTTTGATAATTAAATAATTAGTCAATTAAAGGGGTGTACGATCACTCGTTTATTTTTGTAATAAAATGAGTTAAATATAAAGCAGCAGCAATTTTAGATTAGGTTCTTTTTAAGACTGAAAGCCTGAAATTCTATCTTATCTATAATTAATTAAACAAACAAGCTCTGAATAGAATTAGTATCATATTAGTAGTGTAAGGTAACGAACTGGAAGCTTTAAAGTTGAAGATTGATAGATCATATCATTAATAAGTGAAATTTCGACGTGTCTGACTATATACGTGTATTTCTACTGTGGCCTCAGCCAAAGTGTTACACCCAAGTGTGCTTAGCCTTAAAATAATGACAATCAATCTAAAAGATTAACTGTCCGATTTAAACAATTAAAACTGTGAATTGCCAATGGATTTTATTAAATTTGAATATTTACAATATTTATAATGGACCTGAATACCCATAATAAAAACATTTGAATATTTATCCGAATATCTGCAATAAAATTGTACGTGACGTGGTATAACATTTCAATAAAATCCCCAAAATACACAATAACGAAAATCGCATATTGCGGTTTTGGGAATGGACGAAAATTTCAATTCTAATATTTCGGTATTTCAATAAAAGCGAAGGAGCAAGGTGTGTAAAGGTTCCACGGAGATGTGTCTTTATTTATTACAGTAATCTCCAACGTATTATGATCCGATGATAAATTCGCGCCATAAATCTTGGCGAAAGTCAATTTCGTACACGCTCCTTCATTCCATTAATTTCACCCCTTTTGTTCCGGCGTGTTTTCCTTTTGTTTCTATCCGTGGTCCACGGTCTCCCTTTTGTTCGCGATCCTTTCAAACTTTCTCCTTATCTTTCCTCGCTTTCCATTTTATTTTTACTCCCTTTACTCTTTTTACACCTTCGTTCTCCGCGTTTAACTCGTTTTTATCCCCCTCGACGCGTTACCCCCGATCCATCCATCTCCTCGCCCCCCTTTTATTTACAACTCTTTCCCCGTTCATTCGTTTATTTCTCTCCCTTATCCCTTCCACGGTTTTTCCACTGCGTCGCTCGTTACGAACCACCCCTTTTGCTTATTTTTTTTTTTATCCGACACCTTGTCCCGGAATCACTTTCTCCGGCTACGATAATTTGACGCGAGCCTCATCCGCTCTCGTTATCTTTATCCGTTCCACGCGTTTCTTATCTGATCGCTTTCCGTTCGACTTCACTTTTTACCCCCACCCCCTTGCCCCCTGCTCGTTACTTTAATCCGGTTCCCTTCCTCGTCATTCGTTCCTCCCTCGCTGTCTCCTTTTTTTCCCCTGTCCCGTTACAGCTCCTTTTTCTTGTTCGAAGAAAAGGAAGCGCCGTTTCTTCTCCTCGGTACGATGTTACTTAACTTTTTGCTTCTTCTTCTTTCGGTTAATTGTTCGTTTTCTTCCCCCTCCTCGGATCACAGACTTCCTTCTTCCCCCCGGAAAACCCTTCTATTGTTTTAATCGATCCTCCTTTTCTTTTCGGCCCGTTGTTCCTCGCCGTCGTTCACCTCCCCCTCCGTTTTATTGACCCGCCTCTAATTTATTTTATCATTACGAGATGGAAAAGTTAATCGGCGATACAGTAATTAGCATGTAAATGATATAATTGGTGGAGAATTTCGTATAATTAATTGTAGATGTGATTGACATGAAATGCATAATGCTCCAAGAAGAATATTAATTATTGCATTAATTATGAACAACGCAGAACATATTGTTTTTAATTTGACCGTTTGAAGCTTCTCGAAAGTCCAACAGAAATTCTTGAACGTTATTCAATTATTTCATTAATTGAACGTAATTTAAAAAATGTAATATTCTGATTTTTTCCCTCGTTGAAAGTTGATTGGGATTTTGCAGTTTCCTTGGCGGGGGATAAATATTTACAGATTCGTATCGTTTTGACGGGGCCACCGAAAGGGAGACAATGAAATCGATAAGTTCCGGGGTCGTTCACACGGTGTTGCGTGATACTGCGAAGTATCCGAACAATTCGCGATGCAGACAGATATTTCACGTGAAAGTGTACTACGAGGACGGGGAGGGGGGCTGCTCGTGTTTTGTGTAACGCTGTGCTGTCGCATAAAGTGGCGGAATTAGTTGGGTCTTGAACGCCCCCAGCAATTCACTCCGTGTTCGTTGAACACTTCTTCAGATTCACGTCCGCATCGGGATCCTGTTCATTACCTTCGTTTCTCAAGTTTCTGCTGTAATGCAATAGAAACAGAAGGTCCAGGAAGTTTAGTAACAGGAATAACTTCGTCTTTAATGGACAGTATTAAAAAGGGATGAATTTTGGTGCTCCCTGGAGACGACAAATTCTTTCCAAGTCCTTTTCTGTCACACAAATTTAGAAGTTCTCCTCTTATGCAGTATGTACTGTAATAAATAAATTGTAGAATAATGGAGCAGATATTGTAACTTGAAGTCTTATTAAAAATATTTTACCACCCTCTTTTGAAGGGGTGGAAAATTTGGGTTGTGGAGGGTTAAATGTAAAATATACTTTATTGAATAATATTAATAATATAATAGAAAAATAGAAAAGGAAATAGATTATTCAGAAAATATTTATTCGATCTATGATTTATAAATGTACTGATTATATATATTTTTTTTATTTTATTAAAACGGTGTCTGTAAAGTGATCACACGTAATCCCATCGATTCGAGATCAAATATTTTCGTTCCATCCGCTAGAAAATTCTTCAGCAGGTGTCTAGCACGAGATAAAACAGGATAAAAAAAATAAATTGAGGCTGTTCCATTAAAAATACAACTCGGACATGGCCGAGTAGAAGAGAAATATTGCCACCGCTTTATTTTAATTTCATGTAAAACTCGGATCTAGTACGCTGAAATGTTATCACGCATTACACAAGCTGGAACGTGGTCGTTTCAACTTTGCCCGTCTACCGGAAGTGACTTCAGAAATTCGATAAAATAAAAAAAAGACACTCGATACCTGATTCTCCATGGTATTTCGCGAGCATAAAATCGAATAAATCCGATTTGTTGATCATAAATTAAAGGAGATAAATTTCGCAGATAACAATGTTTTGTATTGCTACCAAATTTTATTTTTTAGTTTATCTGTGTTACTCGTTACTTGGTAATCAGATCTATCGAAATCAGAATATTGAGTTTCATAAATCTGATAACTCAGAATTATCAAAAGATTAAATAATGTTCAGTTATTTGTGTGGATAATAAAAATGGGAGTTTCATGTTACCAAATTTTGATAATTTGTAATTTTATTGAATTATTCTCTTTATTTTTTACCACTTAGAAATTTGGCAAAATTATATATATTAAACTATAAATTATCTAGAAAATTATTAAATTAGTAAAAATTCTTATTCGTGGAAGTAAATTTGATTAAAAATTTATTTGAAAAAGGAGGCAAAGGATAAATAGTGTCGGCTATCAACAGGCGGGAATTTTATGCAAATCGAACGGGACCACGAGTAGGTCCTCTGACCGGAAGTTGGCCAGCCGGATTCACGTTTTGCTCTGTTCCGGTCGCTGAGATATTGGAGGGGTTAGTTCCCGCGGAATTAATAATTGCTTTTTGATGAATTGCACGCATTACACGTCCTGTTACGTGGTAAGAGTTCGGACCTCGCGGCGCCAACCGGGACGGATTAATCTTCGTGGTAACGAGGATTTAACGGCGGCCAAACTTCCGGAAGTTCAGCGGCTCCCTTTCCGTGCAGCTTGCGCCAGTCACGCGCATTTCTACCTACGGGTCACAAACGCCTTCCCCCCTTTCTTCTCTCTGCTCTTACGCTTGTTTAATTAATTGGAAATTGACGACTTCGATGCCCGGTGCCAACAGTACGTTTTCGATTAACACCGCTGTTTAATTGGGTATCACTACATGTGGTAATAAGTCTTTTGAAACAAATTGAAAATTTGTATTACATCACTACTTGGAACCTCCAAAAAGAATTTTCAAGCTTCAGATATGATTATAAATTTGTTAAATTAATAATATTTCAATGAAAGGCACTTCAATCAAATACTGAATGTTCCTTTTATACTTTTTTACCCTCTGGCTCTTCAGTTTTTGTACAAATAGGATATGGTTTAAAAGAAAAGAACGAATATTGAAAAGCAATTTTGAGAAAGTTCAGGGGATTGAAAATAATAGTTTATATAGCGAACGAATAGAAAAATTGTTGAAAAGATGGACTCTGATGAATGGAACTCGTCGGATTAAACATTGTATGTGATTGGTGGGTTAGTGTACAGAGCCAAAGATGTACCCTTCTGGCTTTCATCCATGAGATTTTTAGATGACATTTTGAATATGTTTCATACAGAAGAGAAAATCAATTCAATAATAAAAAATAATAAAGTCATAATTAAATTGAATATAACTCGACCCCCCAAATTTAGCATAATCGAATAATTAATCACAGAAAAGATAAAATAAACCATGGATAATGATTAAATTTGCAAATTAATCAACGCGTTAAGTACTTTCTGACCTAATACTTGAAAATTACCCTGGATCCCAAATTGCATTTTCTTTGTTCTTTAAACACGGCCATCCAGCTGTCACAATTTAGAGCGGAGGATTTTTCAACGAAATTCGCGACTATCCTAAGGGAATACGGGACGTCTGGTAAGCCTGTTTCAGTATTCACGCGAACTTCTTGGCTAAATTGAAATTCTGGATTTAAGGCCGACGTAAAGTTACGCTCTCCGCGGCGTCGCTCGTCGTCAAACGTGCCTTCGCGCCTCTGCCACCCTCCCCGCTGCTTTCTCACACCCCTTAGCCGAAAAGGGACTCCGAGACATTCGCAAGATTTCGAGCGAAAGCAAATTCGACCTCTCTCCGTCTGAAGTCAACGAGTATCCACTGTCTTCTTTTATCCTCTCGGACGGGACGGAAAATTAAAAGAGATTCTCGGGCTCCTTTTACGACGTGTCTCGCGCGAGCGAAAAATCCGATCCGCTCGCGCTAGCATCACGGTTATCCGCGTCACAAGAGGAGACTTTCGGTTCCAAACGGCCCATTCGCGACCGTTTCGGAAGATGGAATGGAATCTTGACAAATAGGACGTCGACGATGCAAAAGTTGTAAATCTTTAAAGGGTGCTTTACATTTTTTAGGAACTCCTTCGAAGTGGAAGGATTCATCTTCGAAATTTAATTCCTGATAGCTTTTTTTATGCTCCTACGAGTCTAACCCTTTATATGGACAGCTGGATGGTTCAACCAAATTTTGGAATTTTGTCAAAACTGAGACCATCCCTATGCCTTTTGGTATCACTGACAATAGAACAAGTTCTTTCGAAAGCAAAAACTGAGTAAAAATATACGATGCATTTTTATACGAGGGAATTTTACTGCCCCTCGTGCCACCTCTATTATTATCCTGTTATCCTGCTATCAGGAGCAGATTCTGGAGCTGAATTTCGTTAATTCGTAGACTTTATAGTATACCCGTATTGATATACATGAGTATACTCGTATTGCTACAGAATTATTTTCTTCTAATTAAATAAGGTTAAATAAGATAATTAAATAATTAAATAATTATTGTTTCTGTATTTTATTAATGTTTTAATTTATTAATTATTATAAAGAAATGAATATGAATATAATACATTGTTTTTCTTCCTGTTATCATACAGTGACTTTCTCTTGATTGTAATAGTAGTATTTTATTAATTTATTGATTTGTAAGACAATTATTAATACGAATGTTGCTATTTTATTAATGTAAACGTGTCAACTGCTTTTGATCAAACGATCTAACGTTCCACTTCGTTTCCGAAGAATATCTTATCCCGTTTATCAGTTTCGTCCCGTCAGAATCTAAATAAATTTTATTAACATCCGCGAGCAGATTTTTATCGGCACACTCTGTACAAAGGCAAGGGTATCCCGTGTATGAATATTCAGCCTCGTTTGACGTGATCGCCGCGTATTTCGACGTATCCGGCTTGGATCGCGTTTATATTCATGGTCGTGAAATAAATCGTTTCCCTTTTCGGAGGAACGAACGGTCCTCCTAGACCGGCTCTTTCCCCAGCGATTAATCGATCGTGGAGGACTGAAAAGTAACAGTCGGATCGATCGTTGATTGGATCACGGGAAGCGTGGACATCGGTGGACAGGATTTATCGTCTTCGAAACGGAAAATTACGAATGGTCGGTGATTTAATGGAAACCAACCACCCCACCCCCTCATGCTCCTGCGACCCACCCTTAATGGCCGACGTTACGATTATTTGATGAGACCGATGACAAAGTGGCCGCCGTCCGATCGGGAATCCCGATTATGAATCAATTTGTGAGTTATGCGCGATTATGAGACTCGATGGTTGTTCGAGATGGAATAAAGTGACACCGCGATGTTTCTGATATGATCACCATAGAATTGCCATCAATTTTTGTTGTAGAAAGTATCGATATCGTTTACCATGGCATGTGTATTTATTGTGCGATGTTGTATTTGATAGATTTTTTAAAAGGGAATTTTAAATAGCAATTAATATTGTTTTTAATCACACTAGGTTTCGACTTGGAAAATTACCATTCATCATCTTTAATAATATTCCCCATACAAAATGAGTGATTGTCAATTATAGAAAATGACCAATTTCGAAGGATATTAAGTTTAATTCCATAACCCAAAAGTACTTTGAAATGACAATTATGGCATATGAACTTGAAGTTTCAAATTTAATGAAAAATTATAATTTACAAGCTTCGTTAGTATAATTAATACTTAACGTAAAGTTTGACATGAAAGTTCCTCTTAAAATATATGACAAGATTCAATAAAGATTCCTGTCACCCCTGATTAGGAATAAATAGGATATTAAAACTCATTTCAACGATCAAAGAATTGTAATAAATTACAGCAGCAATTATTACTGGTCCAACCTCGAGAAAAGATAGGAGCAATCATCAACAAAGGTAGAAAATATTGCCCTCCAGTAATTACCAATAACCATGAAGAATGTCCAGAAAAAAGAGCGAAAAGCAGAAACTGATTGACCACCCCGCTTCGATAAATATTCATCCGGTTACATACGTGCGAGGGGATTTTAATTCCGGAATTAATGAATGTTTGGTCGAAGTTGACACGATTAACCCTGGTTAGCCGGCGACGAAAAAAGCTTATTTCGCAGCAAAAAAAAAAAAGAAAGAAAAGCAAGAATGGTACGTGCTCTCGACGCGGTTTAATAAACACCGTTCAAACGGGTGGAATTTATGGGGTTATCGTGGCTAACGAAAGCTTGGCCAACGAGTAATCACGATTATTCTGCTCGAACGAAACCACGAGGACGCTTGTAATCATCCGAATGAAAATTGCACCGGTTATTGTTGTCCGAATGGAACAATTCTTTTTTTCTTTTTTAATCTTTTTTTTTTTTTTTGGACCACTGATGAATGGTGATTCCCGCAATTTTTCCAGTTATAACTTGGAAAAGTTGATCGAACCTCGTTGACTGTTTTACAACGAACAACGCTCGAATGAATATAGATATACCCGATAACTTTTGCGGTTTTCCTGTGGCGAGCGGGAATGAAAGAGTAATGATCAAATGAAAGCGTGGGTAGCGTAAATCGTTCGAACCATTTAGGATTTTTCCAAAATTTATACGCTTCTTTCTAGTATTTGTTCATCTGGTAGCAAAATTTCAGTAGTGGTATATTCGTATCTCTCAATGAATTTTAATAAATGTACCAAAACTAATAATTTTGCTACCAGCAGAAATTCCTAGTATTGCTAAAATGATTAAAATTCAATTCCAACAAAATAAGCCCTACCACGTTTAATTTCTCGCGGATTATTTGATTATCCTTACGCATTGCTGGTACCAAGTAACAGAAAACGGTTTCTTAAGGTCTGGCACTTCTCCACCTTTCTGCAGGATGTCGTTTTACGTTGGTCACGGTTTTTCGTACTCCTTTTGATCCTTCGGTGTAGGCAACCGACGTCGAAGATCGATCGGTCCTGCGACGGAATGAAAGGCAGCCAAAGAGTCGTCTTGCGGATAGAAAATAGAGAAAGGGACGAGCAACCACCCTTTTCTGGGTTTCCTTCTTCGTATCCGTGGATCCTTTCAGAAAATCGTACTGTCTGCCTCTCCTGTTATCCTTAGGCGTTCCTCTTGACTTAGGAATTTTCATCTACCTACGTCCGGCGAGAATCTTCAACCGGATCCCTTCTCTTTATTGGACGATTCTCATTTGTTCTCTGTCATTTCGTTTCCTCTATCCCGGGCTACCTTTTGTGCCCTTCCACAGACTCCGTTGCAATCGATTGCGTCGGATTAAGCACCCCGTTGTTCGACGATCGATCGGGGATCAATCGACTGTTGTGATTAGAATGGTTTCTCCTCTGTTTTCCTTCGATTGTGCGCTCCAAAAAGCTCCCGTAGAAACAGGGACAGTTTAAATTTCATTTTCAACCCTTCTCCCGTTCTCACTCATCTCTTTTTCAAACTTCGAGGTATCATTTTCCAATTTTAAAGTGAGTCAGAAATTAAATTATTAATTATATAAATATTGTGGCTAATTTCGATTATAAATTGATTAACTTTCAGTAACGATGTTTCATTGAAATTTCCACCGTTGTAATTCCGTGGTAGATAATTGTTGTATTATTTATCGCGACGAAAGGATGAGATATCGATGAAATATTCTTTCTTTCGAAAAATTTCTAAGGATTTTTCAACGCGGCCTTTTGAAGTACGTGAATTAAAACGGATATATACGAGCCAACGGCGTTGGAGGGAGGCGGCGCGGGGGACGGAGGGGTGGATAACAATGAAAGCATGATAAATGAAGATTGAAGTAACAGAGACGGTTGTCTCGGTTCGTCCTTAGTCACCGGTTTCTGCTGCTATTATGAGCCATTTCTGAGCGTCAAAGCTCCGAATATGGAGCAGGTTTACTATATACGGGGACGGTCTCATTGTTTCGAGCGCCGCTTTAAAATAATTGCTAAACGCCATTGTCCACGCAACAATCACCACCCCCCTCCCTCGTATCCATTACATTCATAGCAGCCTGGTGTTGCCTTCCGCTAATCTCTCTTCGTTGAATCGACAATGAAACTACTGCCTTTAAATAGCGTACTTTCTTCCACGTTCCTTTTTTTTTCCAAGTAAACAACGCACTTTTTTGTACTCGCCGATTAATTCTTAGATTACGAAAATATATTCAGGATAGTGATTTTGATCAGAAAACGCGGGGCACGTCAGTCGATGGTAAACCAAATAAATATTTATTTGTATTATCAGAAATTTTAGTATTACAATTTTCTGCTCTTCAAATTTATGAAAATTTTTGGTTAAAATAATATTTGGAATTTTAGAATTTCACTTCTGTTAAATTGAGAGTAGATGGTTTTTATTTGTTCTAAAAATGAAAAGGCTTGTATATTGTTGACGGTAGGGTATGAAAATAAATGTATGATTTAGAGAAAGAAACAAGCGTATTTCCTTCGCAGAATTTTCTCAAGGGTTCCTACCTTAATTGAAGCAGAGGGAGCTGCATTTTCCGGAAAATTAGATACAGTTCCGGGGTAAAGTGGCTCACGTGTAACCGGTATCACCCCTGGGTGGGTCCCTGAACGATCGGTCGCACGAAGCGTACTCGATGAGATCTTTCATGCAATGACTTACGTGGATACGAACGGTCGAATGGTTTATTTATTTCGAACGTTTCCATCGACGATTTTGAACGAAATAAAAGGCCATCGACTGAACCAATTCTGAGGAACACATTTATCCCATTACTAATTTGTTGAGACATAAACTTTTAGAACCATAGAAATTTAAAAATATTAAAAAATTGAAGAATCTCAAAATACTGTCTTTTAAGGAACTCAGAATACTTAGAATATTCTTAGATATTCTACAAAATGAAAAAAGTTTAAATTTCCAAGGATAAAAATGTCCTGAACAAAAGGATCGGTGTTATCTGCCGCAAGTTCCCTCGATTCCCGCCAAACAAACAAGAATATTTGGGAAACTTCGTAACCCGGACCGCATTGTTTCGAGAGGTGTTGGTCGATCACGGGAATTAACATAGAAATTTCTCTGTTACGAGAGTTGAATGTCATTATCATCGTTGATTGTTTCCGTATCCTGTGAAAGCCGGCGAACGACAACACCGGAACAAGATCGACCCGCGCCGCTCGTTTCCTCTGCATCTTTCATATCCTCGGCCGGCGACAGTTTCGTCCCACGATTCCTCCGGGATATCGCGTTGAAAATTGAAAGGCCGCCCTCCCCCTACCTCCTTTTTACGGGCGGGAACGGGCTGGCTCGTGAAAGAATAACGAAATAATATAGAAAGGACGTCGTCCCTCGTTTGCGAGACGCTGCCTTCTTGATTCATTGCGAAATTGAGGAAAATACCTCGGCGAAATCGTGCTCATCGAGTCTGGACGACGGTAAACTCGAGATATTTGTTTCCTTCGCTTATTCTCGGCGAAATAAACGAACGAAAGCATGCAAATAAAATATCGTACGAACCACACACGCGTAAAACAAATTATTTGGATTTTTATTCCTCAGAACACAATGATTCGATAGCTTCGGTTAATTTATTACATTTTAATACAAATTTTGAAATTCTCTGGTAAATTCTGTGTTTGTTATAACTTTCGATAACTTCGAAATCAAATTGCAATATCCGAAATTATTTAAACGATACCCCTCAGCCGTTAAATAGCAATTGGATTTTCTATCACCGTCGAAATTAATGAAGAAATTTTCAATTCATTTTTCCCCCCCGGCTCGATCGAATTCGTTGAAAAGGATGAAACGATCCTCGTTCTCGTTAATTTCGCCGAGAAAATGAATCGGGGGGGGGAAAAACATGATTCCGTCGTTTCATTAGGGCCCCATTCAATGCCGGGCCGGGTCTTTTTATGGAAAATTTCATAATTATGTCTCGCCGTTCAACGGTTATCGACGTGGCGCGCGACGTTTCGACGTGGCAATCAGAATTTATTCAACGAACGACAAACGGCCACGGGAACGAAACGTTACGGCCGTTTGCTAGTTAATGGCGATATTTAAATGGTTCGCTTACTAAATAATTTTTAGCTGGGCGAAAATACCCCGCGATTAAACGCGGAAAATTTTGCGAGCGGCACGAATCAATCGGTCGGTTTCCGCGTTTAAGCCGATTTAATTTGCGACAGCGCGTTTTGAAATGTTTGACGGCGGAACGCAACAAACAGGTATCGTTTCGGATAAAACATACGTCACTCAACCTTTTTATGCCTCGCGAAATTTCACAACACCGTGGTATATTAATTTCCGTATCGCAAGATTTTTCGTAATCCGACGGGATTCAATTTCGGACCTCTCCTAAATTGCCTGCCATTTATCCGGGTATTATCTTTCGAATTAAAACTTCAATTTCTTATGTATGGAATTTGTTATTTATTCTAGAAATAATTGAAATAATTGTGATTGCTAAGCCCTGACGTTTAAGGATTAATCAAATAATTCGGTAAAAGATTACAAAATGGAAATGGAAACGAAGGGGAAGAGTGTTAGATAAACATACTGGTATTACTTTATGAAACGGTAAGAGGCCATCGATAAAATTCTCTAGACATCTTCGAATGTCTTTCATCGACTATTCCAGAGATTCCCCGCAAGCTGGCTCGAGCTATTTTCAATCGAATCGACGATATCGAGACGAAATCCTGATGCCAAGGACGAAGGATCAAAAGGAGGGCTAGACGATGCGCGGCGAGCTTTTTCCTCCTTTGAACTGTCGCAAATGTTTCCCTCGGATCGAACCTATTTTCCTTCGCGATAAAAGATGTGTACACGTAACAGTCATCCATTCAGAGACATCCTCCCGATCGATATTTAACTAACATCAAATCCCAGCCCTTAAAACGTATGAGATTATAAATAAACTTTTCTTCAAATGTTATTTTACACCCATTTGCTAAAAAATCAAAGAGGCTGAGAAGCTTTTTTAAAAAATTCGAAAGCGTTTTGCGGTTCGTTTAAAAAAGAATCTTCGTTCCGACGATACTCCTGTTCCGTCGTGGAGGATTTTCGAGCGTATCCAATGCCGCAAAATCGTTTTCAATCAGCGATATCACTACGGTGGCTCGAGGATAGAAGATCTCCCGGCGCGTAGGACTTTCGAATCAAAAGGGAAGACAAGGCAAACGGGCAGCATTTCCCTTTTTCCAGGGCGTGCCACGAATCCTTCCCTCCGGCTCTATCGTTTTCATCCGTTCCCTAGGATAAAGGGGCATATCGGGAACCGATCGTCGATTGTATCGAAATGAAGTCGAATGAATGGTCCCTCTTCCGTTTCATGATACTAAAAGTGTAGGTGAAATCTTTCAAAATTTAACATTCGATTGATTTTCTTTCAAAATTTAGTGTAAAGGAGAAACAACAACGTTGGAGCAAAGTGTTCACCGTTTTAAAGTTTGATAAATCAGAAGAATGTTTATTTTGTAAATTATAGGAATGTATTAAAAATGATAAAACAACCCTTTCGAATGATAATAAAACTACAAGCACAGTGCAATAAAACCGCTTAAAAAATGTTTACGTATTCTTAACAATAATCTAAGAGATATTTGTAAAGCATCGTTCCATCGATATTTAATTAAACACGACAACACCCTTGGTTCCAGGCAACGAACTGATCTGCGACTGCAAGTTGGAATGGATCTGGGGCCTGAGGAACGAGACGAAGAACAAGGAACTGCGGGACGAGCTGGAGAAACTCACCTGCTTCCTGGAGAGCAATAACGCAACGCCGAAGATCAACAACAAGGAGCAGGAATGGAGGAACGAGGAACTCGAGATCGCACGAAATCAAGGTAAGTTTCCTCCCCCTCCCGAAGCTCCCACATAACCGTTCGCTTTCTTAGCCATTGTATTACGCGATTTTGCAAGTAGAATTGTTGATGTTGTCCTTTCCTTTTGTATACGGTATTCAAAAGGAGAGAACGAGCCTCTCTGATTTTCCTGCCGGATCGAAAGAATGGCTCGTGAAAAAAGCTTGTACGTTTCTCTTCAGTTGAAATAATAAAGAACAGCTCCTTGGGATCTTTCCTTCCCTATTGTTCTATCCTTTAGATTACCGTCTAGCCGTTTTCTTTGACGTACGAATTAACTTGGACGATTCTGCTGGTGTTTGCATTGTCTTTGAATTAGGATTACCTCGATTGACACGGTGATTGTAATAGGGAAACTGGGTCAAGGAGATCCTGAATATTACAGGGTGTTCATAATGATCTCAAGTGACAAAATTGAGGGTTTGTTTGAGGGATAACATTTTTATAGAATAGTGTTTGTAATTCCTTTGAAGAGGGGGTGGATCCTCCAAGTTCAACAGATTACTATTTTAATAAATTCCTATTTATACTGGGTGTCCCAGAAATGGTGTAAGAACCAGAAATGGGGGTAGCCGAGGCAATGTTCCTTGCAAAACTGTCAGATAGGGCTTCCTTTTTTAATTATTAAGGAAGACAGACTACTATTATACGTGGAATCTGTTTGAGGGGTGGCCAGGTCCCTCAACTTTAATAAATTACAACTTCAATATTTGTTATTTTACACTTTCAATTAACGAAATTTTATTTTTGCAACGCACAAAATTAAAATTATTAATGTTACAGTGAACACATAAAAGTATGAGAGCACGAGAGTTCCATTTTTAGTCGAACGAATAAAAATGTCGTTTTCTCGGTCCGAATGAAAAAGCAACAACCGTAAACGCATTTTCGACGGTGGCTCGATATGCATTTTGTTCGAATTTTCGATTCCACCATGTTACAGAAGAGTATCTGGCTGGGAGCCTGAGAGCCGGCAGCATCCACGACAACGAAGACGACGAGGACGACGCTTACTTGGGCGACGAATACGAGGGCAAAGACGAGGATTCCTTCTCGAATTCCGATTTTCAGCCGAAGGTAAGATATACGTTTACCTTTCTATATTTTTCTTCCTCCCCGTCGAAGGGAACAGGATCAATTTTCTCCTCAAATTCACTGGTTACTCCCTAGACCTTCCTCTGGAATTTCAACTTGTTTACTAATAATGTTATGGTCCTCTCATTTATTTAATAAAAAAGGGAATCGATAAACTTTGATAGCCTTTTAAAAAATAAATCTTTCAAACGTTTCTCGTAAATTAGAGTCACAGAGTGTTCAGAAATCAAATTTTTGCGACCTGGAAGTTATTTTGTATTGGATTATTAAAAATTGAATATTTCAGAAGCTTGACAAGTTATTCTTACAAACGGAAATAATTTTGAGTCACAGAAGACTTAAACATGAAACTTCCACAATTATAGAAAATTGAAGCTAAATATTTCACAACCCCTGCAAAGTACTTTTAAAATTCACAACTCCAGCCAATCAGTTTTCTAAATAAGAAAAACTAAAGTCAGAATTTTCAAAAATCAAATATTTATAAACCTGAAATGTTACATGCACAAATACCGAAAATCGAGATCGCAGAATATTAAAAACAAAAATTTGAAACCGTGCAAGGTTCAGAAATCAGAGAACCTAAGCACAGACTATCGAATCAGCCCCCATAGAAAACAAAATTAAAAATCCACAGTTTGTGAAACGACAGAATCTCTTGTAAGGGATGAAACTTTAAAACTTCGAGTTTCCCTCTGTTTTTCGGGAGGGAGGGGGGAAAAAAAACTGTTGAAAAAGAAGAGTAAAAATACGAGAGACGGGTCGGTGTATAAAACGAAGCTCGCAGGCTTCTTATCACGAAGCCCGACTACCTTTCGTTCTCTCTCCTCGTCCCTCTCGTTGTTCGACGTGCACAGAATTTTGTGGCGGCTATTTTTTATTCAAATGGCCATCGGTACGATAATACAGATAAGCCAGAGACTCGTGACGATTTTTCGAAAAATCGAATCACCGCGATCCGAAACGATACAACGGGTCCCGTTTCGTTTTTCAACAAAGATTTATCGGGTCATAAAAAAAAACACACACACACACACAACGGGATCGGTCAATTTAACGGTGTCCAGATCGAATTTGTTTAACAACCGACCAAACCATTTTTATATGAAATTAACGCCGGATCTTCGATCCTCTGTTTTTTTTTTTTTTATTTTTCGTTCGCTCTCGCTCGATTATGATCGAAATCGTTCGTCATAATTCAACCGATATTTATTCGATGTCATCGTTTTTTTTTTTCTTTGTTTGTTTGTTTTTTTTATTCCGTTTTGACAGTCTCGAAATCGATTTCGAACAAATATCCTGGCCGTGTGTGGACAATTTCTTGTTTCTGTGTTGATACCAGGTCGAATGGAAAATGATTTTTTATGATTGAGAAACAGAAGGCGGACAGTGGGGGTGAATGGGGGGGACGGGTGGTTAAAGTGTATATAAAATTGCGTTTCGTTGCTCTATCGAACGGAATCGATTTCGAACGATTTTAAAAGGGGATTCTGCAGGATTTGTGTTTTGATTGTACGAACGATTGAACGATCATCCCTTTTTGCGCGCTTTTTTCTTTTTATTTGAAAAGAAATATAAATGATTTCGCGCTGAAAAACTGCACGATTAAGGGTGAGTGAAGGATTATTCCTTCGAGAGTCATTTAATTAAAAAAGAAATTAATCAAATCTCAATAAAATTATTCTAAATAAAATTATTATTTAGTAAATAAAATAATTACACCGCTTGTTGCAATGGAAATTTTTCAAATCCTGAGGATCGAATACCCCGTCGAAATAAATTGGAGGAACGTTGTACGTTTGTTCGGATAATTGTCCCCGGCGTTTATTCGACTTTGATTATGTTTATCAGACAAATAGGCTGTCGCGTTTTGCATTTCACCGATTCGCGTCTAGCAATTTTACAAATGTAATCGGCCCGTTAATAGGTTCGACAGAACTTCGGAGTTTTAATCGACGCGCGAAATCCATGATAATTACTATCAGTTCATTTCGTATACAGCGGAGTACCGATTAATCGGGTCGGATAATGCGTATAGCGAATTATCCCGAGCTATTTCCCCCTCCCCCTGAAGAAATTAATTTCCAAGTTTCCTTTTTTTTTTTTATCCACCCGGGGAAAATGGAAACCATTAGCGAAGGAAATGGTATCTTCTTTTATAGGAAGTCTCTTCGGTTTCCTTCTTTTTAAGGTAATTACAAGTTCAATTAGTATTTTCTTTGCTCTTTTACTTTTCAAGGAAACAGTATTATTCCTCTTTTCTACAGCATTATTTAATTTGCCTCGCTTCGTTTCCTGTCAGACATTTCAATCTTCTAATCAGTGAATTTTTAACGTAAATAAAGAACACGAACGTTGTATCGAATACCCAAACCTTTTAAATATTGAAATTATAAAATTACTAAAATTACTGAAGAAACATTAGCAAGTTTAAACCTTTAATTTCATATTTCAGCCAACAAAAAGTTTCAAAATACTTCGTCGGCTGTTATTTTTATGAAATACAGTCTGTATCAACCCTACGAATTTTGGAACCAAGCGTATTTTTATACGCTCGTACGATTACTGGAAAAGTTATACAACCCTCCATCATCAAATGACCGTTTTTCAAATTTCGATTAGAGTTACCTATGTACAATATTCACTTCTTTTTATCGTTTGTTTGTAGAAATAACGTTAAACGACGATTCTAAAAAGCATCCAACTTCGAGAATCCAAAGAAGGATCGAATGAACGAAATGAATCGGGATTAAAAAGTTTCTCGGCCCGTTTGTTCCAGATGCAGATGCTGGGAGACAAGATGGGTTACATGAAGAATTTGTTCGACCTGAAGCCGGAGAAGCTGCCATGCCCGAAACCGTCGAGGGAGGATCTAATGGCGTCCGAGCAGCCGTCCGGTCGGCACGAGAACGCTCGCGTGGGTTCCTCGGGATCGATCTGGTCCTCCTCGTCGTCCAGGCCTGTTCATCTCGATTTATCCGTCCTCGCGCGTTCCCTGCTCCTTCTTCTTTCGGTGTTATTCACGTAGAAGAGGCTTTGCTCATCGCACGACCCACGAAACAGATCGGAAGGATGGCCCGTGGACGAGGACGAGGACGTTTCTCGGTATCCCGAAATATAAGCGTGTAGAATTCGAATGAATCGCGCTGGTGTGTATGTGTGTGTGTGTGTGGTTTTTGACGTCGTGTGTGTCCTCAGAGACTCGATGATGATCTGTTACGGTGAATTGGACGCACATGGTTCATTCTTCGTCGTCTCTTAGGAAGATGGCTTGAATTTTATGTCGTGTTCGTAATTCTTCAGAAGTAGGGAAGTTTTGTAAATCTTCAGTTTCCGTTTCAAAATTCAATTATTAATTAAAAATCGAACCTAATACTCCTGTTTGGCCAACAAAAAGAAGTTAATTTAACTCAAATCTAATTTCAAATTGTTCAAAAACAGTAGACTGAAGAAGATTTTGTTATTAGTGAAAAATCGAACTCGAAGCTTCATCGAAACATTACAAATCATCTTCTGGAGAAAGGCAACGTATCAAATCGAATCTAAATTCCCAGAATTATTAAAAATCTTGTTCGACCGAGAGTATCGAGTCTCCGGGAAAATCGTACCACGAAATTCGTAGCCGAAGAAACACCGTCAATCACGAAACTCGCAAGAGCTGTTGCATCGATAAACAGCTACTAGAGGTTCACGGGGAGGGGACACGGCGTTGAATCGAGTCTGTCGTTTCTTTTCTGAGGATCAGGACGCCAACGGAGTGATTCCGTTGTCGTGGAAGGATCATTCACGAGATTGTGAATCGCTGAGGACACGTCGGAAACACGGTGAATTGCATCGCCGATACCAACGAGTGAGAACACCAACGACTGGAACGATTTTCAACAATCCTTCCACGAAAGACGATTCGATCCGCTTTCTATATCGGGTCGTTTCATAGGATATGCTTATCTAACGGGCACTTTTTAGCGACGATTTTTGTATCATTGAACTTTTGACGTACTTTTTCGCCCCCTCGCTCGGGGGGCGCCCCCTCTTCACACGATCTCGTTACCGGATTCGTACACGCTCGTTGGGGAAAAAGGTCTTCGTGATATTTCAGTTTTTGGACGGTCATCAATTTTCGTAAGAATTTTTTTCTACGCTTTGGCAAAAATAATTTTAATATCTACTGTGAGATAACTGAAATTTTAACCAAATTATTTTGAATTACAGCCCTTCTAAGTGCTCGAGTGAGAATTAAAATTATGCCAAATTTTTTCATAACTGGGTCAATTATCGAACTCGGCATCGGAGTTTAAGAAGAAAGGAGAATTTAATTTGCATTCAGATCGAGCAGAGGAATAATTGGGTCGTATAAATCACAGTACGATGGGAGATCTGATCCAGAGATTCGTCTTCGATGAACTTTGCGAAGGATATGAACGAAGACTTTTTCGATCGAGTCCGGATCATCGTCGCTTAACTTTTTACACGCGCGCACACACACCCACACACACGTACACACATATATATACATATATATATATATATATACTAGATTGTTTTCCACGAGGCCGTGGCGATTTCTGGCCGAACGTGTCGATCCTCGCGAGAGTTCCGTTCCGCTCGCGCGGCGGATTCGACGATGGTGAAGCGGAAGGAAAGTTGTTCGGTGGACGATCCGCGTTTAGTCAATTCCCCGTGCAATCGAGCCGGTTTTATCGGCCCTGCGATCGTCGTAGATCGAGAAACTCTCGAAATTCGCTGTCCCTCTCGCCTCTGAAACGCACAAAACTTCGCCACACTCGAAAACTCTCCCAGATACGCTTGCACGAAGGACCAGTTCCGGAAACTGTCCGCTTTATCAGGAATTATGAACGTTCTGTCGGTCACTGATAATTATTCCTTTCTTTTTTAGCGAATGAGAGGTTTGGAGAATGAAAATTAGAAAGATTCAACCCCTGGCCTTATTGAATTAAAATTTTTAATCCTGGGTTTGGAGTGTCGAGTCGCATTTCGATATTTTATGAAATTGTGTCAAATTCTGCCAGATATAAAGTGAAGAGATGTTTTTATGAACATTCAGGGTTCTCAAATCGAATTTCAAGAGAAGAAACTCGCTTATTTATATTTTCGAGAAATTGGAGATGGTGAAATATTATATTTTTGGGAACTTGGTTTTGAAATAAAATATCTTTAAATTTAGAGCATGAAGCTTGGGAATATTTGATTATTCTTCATTTGTTTTAAGATTATAATAAGAAATATAATTCATTTTATTAGATAAGGCGAGGGGTTAAAATCTTGGTACTTCTTTTGGAAAAGGATTTATAAGGTATACCTTTGCTCTTCACTGCCTTTTTTTAATAAATAAGAAACTTCTTTAAAAGTTACTTTGAAACGCACAAACTTTGAAAGAATTTCCACTAATCATGAAACTCGACGTCTACGACGATTTAAATTTCCCGTGAATCGTCTTTCCGTCTTCATCGTCCGTTCGCATGTTTCGCGGATATACATACACCACAAACGAACGAATTAACGAATTCGACTAAACAACCCCTCTCCCTACTCCCCCTCCCTGGTCGCCGCTATAGGAAAAGCGTGTACACAAGTACGTCCCTTCGTCTCCGTCGAGGCTCCTTCGGCGAGCTGAGCGTTAATTGCGACGCGTTAATTGTGAACGTCAGACAATCGAGTGCGAGCTCGTCGCAAAACCCTGAAGAGAATTCTTCACGCCGGTTCTCTACGACCGGACGGAGGTGTAAAACGAGACGATAAAAGAGCTGCGTGCTCGAGGAATCGATGCCTCACGATGATATCGTCGTTTGCTTTTCTTTGTATCATAGACGAGCGGTCTCTTCTTTACGCCTGATCATCCGTGAGTAACATTTTCTCCCTTGTTTCGTTCAATTCTTCAGAATAATTTCTGTTTCGTGCCATAACCCCTAGATGTTAACTTATTCATTCGTAGCTGTTAGATAGAAGGACTGATGTACGCTGCCGGTGCGTAGCTTTCGTGGAAACTGGTCGATTTTCTTTTACAATTGATGGTCTTAATGTTCCTTATAGGATTTCAAATTAAATCGAAGTCGTACAATTTTCATTGAAAATGACTGATTATTAAAAATAAATTTATGCCGAATTTTTCATAAATATAAGTTAAAAGTAAATTATTATTACTCGGTGGGTTGAAAATTAGAATTAAATTGAAATTGAAGTTTCCACGAAGCGCACGATACAAATTCAGACCAAATATAATCGCGCCTAAGTTCGATCGCCTTCTAATCACCTAATTTAACGTAGAATCCCGTGTGAGATCGATGGACCACGAACGAGCATGACAAATACTCCTTGAATTACTATTGTTTCTCGCAAAGGAAAAGAAAAACTGGTTCCCCGCGTCGCTTTTATCGTAACGTGAAACGAACGAAGAACGATAATCTATCGTGTGAAAAAAAAATTTTGGTCCCTGGTACGGTGGACGACCGATTGATAACGTGGAGTATCGCTTGCCCCAGCGCGATCTAGCAAAACAGAGGACAGAATAAATAGCTAAAGTAAAAGAAGAAAAAAAAAAAAAAGATTATCGATAATGTTGAGATTGTTTGTCATAGTATATGCGTTATCATAATATATAGAGTATCGCGATATATAGTATATGAATGGTCGGACTGCAAAATGACGTGGCCGGAGACGACGGGGGTTCAAAGTTGATGGAGATTAACCCTTTGCACGTCCCTTCGTGTCCCTCGCGGTGACATAAAGTTTCATTAAAATATATCAAATTAACGAAAGGGATAAAGATAACATTTCGAATCGTATCGAAAAATGCTTGGAGCGCAAAGGGTTAAATATTGGAAGCTTTTAATCCTTTGCGCTCGAAAATTGCAAGTATTTTATTGCTTTATGTCGAATCTTTTATTGAAGCGCGGAATTGAAGAAATTTTGTGAATTTTCTTGAAGGTTTTGCGATGTCAAAGGGTTAATCGCTTTGAAAAAATGAATTGTACCGCAACAGTTTTTTCTATTCTAATTCTATCTCGCCAGTGTCGTTAAATAATACGAGCACGAAACGAAACGGGGATTGCTTGGAAGCTGGAGGATCTTTCTTTGGGAATATCGCTTTAACCCTTTCTACGAGCAATTAAATTTCATTAAATTGCAGAAAAATTTGGTTAACTAAATTATTACACAATTAAGGATAATAATGGGCGGAGTAATTTTAATTAAAAATGTTATTGAGTTTATATTGAGAAGCATAGGACTAAAATAAACCTGATTAAAATAATGAATAAATGGAACAACTTGTATTCTAAAGTTCTTCGTTAAGAAGGAAAATGAAATTTGCATTGAATGAGATGCCTCGAATATAATAAGATGTACCTGAGATAATAATTTGCAATCAGGAATACTGCTACCTGTATTAAGAGGCTTATTTCAATTATAAGACGTTGTTAAAGTTGATTCAGAAAAATGAAACTTTTAAGTAGTATCAGAAAAACAATTCCATTTTAATTCATTTAATTTACCTACAACCAAATTACCATTTAATTACAATTTTCTGAATTAATTAATACTACTATGAAAATGATATCAGAGTACATGATTGGTTTCAGAAATCAGAGTCAAATTAAGGGATCTATAATTTTCTAAGTTATTACATTTGGCTCTTTCTTCAATTATTTTTTAATTAGTCAGAAATTAATTCTTTACTTTGTATTACACCTTCCCAGAGAAAGAACCTCCCGATAATAAATCCTCGTGGCGTTTCCAGTGATTTTAGCCTAAATAAATTAATCATCATCGTCGTCATTGTTCTTCGTCGACTTGATCGTAATATCGTCATCCAAAACGTCCTGCACGATGGCATTTTGTGGCACGACGTCTGTTGTCAATCGAGACGCACGCACGCGTACAAAGGGAGACAAAACAAATGGAAGGATAAAAGTAGATATAATAAATATATATTAAAACGAAGAGAGAGAGAGAGATGATGAAACAAATTGATGAAAGAGAAATAAATAGAATTATACGGGGTTACCGCGTGCGCCACGTTATTCCTTGAGACTTTGACTGCCGCAGTGGAAATTGACACGTATGGTCAGACATGCCCCGACCTTAACCCCTTGCCTCATATTAGATCGTTCCATAATTAATTTCAATGGCGACTCGTGTTTAATAATGTAAATGACATTATTTAATTAAAATATATAAATTATAGTGGCTTTCTTTGTAAATTAATCAGTAGCTCTGTGCTAAATTTCTTAAAAATTGAAATATAGCCTTAAAGGTGGTAAACTTGAATTTTAATTATGATCACTTTGAATTTGAAATTAATTTCAAATAAACCTTGATCTTTAATTTTTCTTTACATTGAAACAATAAATATTTAATCCTGACTGAGACACTTGTCAAGAATAATCATAAGGCAAGGGATTAATCTTCAAAGATAGTAATTAATTTTACTAAGAACTAATTAATCGTGTTACAGAAGGGTTGATTATACAACTAAGTAATTCCTTTTCTTTTAAGCTATTTATAATTTTCTAAGTTACCAGTACCCAAAGAGACCTACCAAAGCTCAGAAAATGTTCATATTCGTTCCTTGAAACGGTGGGTAAAATACAAATTTGCAAATAACAATCAACGAAGAGGTCTTCGTAATTAAACATTTGGTACAATTAACGTTAAAATAATAGATTCGAAGCATAAGTCACCATTGACCCCCGTGGCAGTCAAGGTGCTCTCGAAACCACATCAAAACCCATGAAATCATTAACCAAGAGAAGCACGGTGGTCCACGTTTCCCATGATGTTTCACGTGCGTAGAGCGTTCTCATTAAATTCGAGATTTAACGTGTTCTAGAGACTTATTCCGAGTTCTTTCGATGATTCTCGACGAACATAATAGAATAATAACGTAAGCTAGCTTTAAGTACAACTCTCTAATTAATAAAGAAGAAAAACCAAACAGTCTGTCTGTCTCTCTGTCTCTTTCTCACAGACACGGTACAACCATACGTACATATACATACACACACACACGCATACACACACATATGCATACAGAAAACATATGGATCCTTTGAAGAAAAATAAAATATAAAAAAAAAAAAAATAAAACAAGCAAACAAACAAATATTAAGCTCGTAGGTACCAAAGATAAGGAAAGTTCGGTGTTAGTCGTTAGGATGCTCATTACACACAAAATGAATTTTCATGGTCCGCCATTTTTGATCGCAAGTCGTCTTTAAAAACGGATATATCGTTGAAAACGAGCCATTCGAACGAAGGAACACGAGTGTCCGGTTGATACAAGAAAAAAAAAAGAAGAAAAACGATTGCTTCTTGATCTTTTTTTTTTTAAATGAAAATCAACGGGGACACAAAGGGTTCCGTTTCCACTTCTTTTCACGCGATTTTTCATTCTTTCATTACGGTTTCTTCGTTTCCATGTACATTTCTATCCGTTCGTTCTCTTCGCAGGTAAAGCAACCGTTGTTGCTCGTAACACGAGGAAAACCGTCGAATCGTGATTATAAATCGTGTTTGTACAACGTGACGGACACGCGGGCGCATCGACGCGTGTCCCTCGACGTTCTTTTCGAGGATTTTACCGTTTTTTCTAAGACTCTGAACGATTAATTTAAGGTAAGCCGCGTGAACGACGCTAAATCATAAGTTCTAAGATTTTTGGATATTGTACTACTTATGGATTCACTGTCAAGCCGTAATATGTATTATATGTTCTTTTGTAAGATCTAAAGGATAAATAAATAAATCGTCGGGGAAAACGGTGCAGCGTCAAAGGATTTCTCGGAAAAATTGCAATCGTCTACCCTGGACAATTTTTCCACTCTTTGCTTGCCTTTATTTTGGAAAAATTTCAACAATTTTTCTGTTTTTGTTATTCTTTCATTGCAATTTCATTACAGTTCCTTTCTTCAAATTTAAATAGTAATTATAAGAAAGCAATACAAGAAAATTGAGGTTTCCCGGCAAAGATTTAAAATAAGCTTCGTAAAAGTTTTAAGTTTAATAGGATTCCAGGCGCCTTCGGGTGATTAAATAACGTTAAAACGCACGAAAAGAGGTAGCAATTAATTATAATTAAAATTCAATTTTGGTTTCAATTAATCCCGGTGTAATCTTAATTTAACCAGCCGATTTATTTCGTAACGTCCCTGTCTAATTTTAAAACGATGGTGATAAAATTTCACAGTCATTTAAAATCGCTTTGTTTTTCTATTTAGCACCGCCTGAACGCCTAGAAAATGGCTACATTTAGCCGTGGAAAATGCACTTAAACGTTTAGATCAGTTATCGAACAGCAAAGTTTACTCTGCGTGGCTTAAAAATATTTTTAATTAAATGAACCATTATTGTACGAATAATTCATTTCAATCCTTAAATATATACTGTTGCTATTTAAAAAATGTCTGTGTGCCGGGAAATTATTTGTAGAAAATTTCCAAGTTTATAATCAATTTCATAAATAATGGCTCAAAATTAGATTTTTCAGAATATTTGCCATTTGCATCGAGTTTCGTTACACGATTTTTCATTTCCTCGAAGCAGAATGCATTATTTTCCTTCAACGCTGTGCATAATCTCGTTTGTACACGATTGGCATCGATCCGTGTTCGAATGCAAATCGATCGCGTGTCATCTGTCGGCATTGAACGACTGTTTGCACGGAGTTTCCATTCGTTCGTCTTCGAGGAAACAGTCTGACGACTCTTTGCAACACCGAAGCCATCAATCTTTGCGAACCTCCTCGAAAAACAGCTCGACTGTGAAACGTTTTCGTTCAAACGGTGTCCCCGATAGTGTTTGTCCCTTCTTTTTCCTTTCAAACAGCCCTTTACCGAACGGGAGCAACTTTTATCGCATGATTAGTGAAGTGAGATCAATTAAACTTTTGTCAAATTTAATTGTAAATGTTTTTGAGAATTTTCTGAACAGTATTTGGTACCATTTACAGGTAATACCTTTTCGCCATTATTTAATCAAATAATAAATTGTATTTAATATAATTAAAGAAGTTTAATAATTTTACTCGTGCGTGAAATCTCATTTTTTTTTTTTCTTCTTTACCAAGAAAGTTTCATTATGGTTGAGTGACTTTTTCATTTTATTTTTTGGGAAGATTCCTCGTGGATGTAGGACTAGTTGAAGGAGAATTTGAAGCAGGAAAAGTCGCTGATGTGACGGCATAAATTATCACAGAGTGGTTCAGCACCATCCAAGGCTCTTTTGGAGAGACACGGTAAGCTTTTTGGAGAAAATGTGTTCCTGTAAGTAGCTCGTAAATATAATAAATATCCTCGATCACTGGGCCAGCCATCTCCACGAATTTACCAATCGATCCTCTCGAATCGCCTGTTTTATGACGAGGAAAATGAGGCCGACTTTTTATGGGGGTTGTAAAATTATTCTACTTGAAAGCAAAGCCGATGTTTTAAAAACGAATTTATATTTGTAGAATTTCCATTTCATTCGATTCCATAGAATTTTCATAACTTGGTTGAAATTTGTATGTTTCTAATATCTCAAATATTGTTGATAAACATTCAAAATAGGAAACCACGGATAGTAATATTTAAAAAAAAAGCTATAATAAGGTTTACTTGAAAATTGAATCTTTTATTGGGCAGAAGTTGAATGATTTATTTAACACGAGAAACATTGAATAGCTAACAATGATAAACACGAGTAACACGTGATAGTTTCGATAGAATTATTTAGACTGGACATGGTGTATCGCTAATGGAGCAGAAACAGAATCGATGGGTAGTGCGGATAAATTAAATCTAATCTGCAAATGCAGACCAATTAGCAGGAGTTTAGCCCTCTGTAACTCACTGTAATTTACAAGTGACATTTCACTTGTCGATACCTTTGGAAGTCTGATTTCACTTAATCTCTAAAGCTTAATACGTGTACTGGCTACCTCCAAAACGATCGAATAATCAAACTCGCCATTTTAGATTAGGCCACTACCTTTGCCAAAATAAGCGAATCAAATTTTATTTTAAAATTAATATTAATATTTTGATGACTATACGTCTTCCAACAAACATTGAATAAAAATAAAAATAAATGTAATCTACTATTCTGCAGAACAAGTAATATTAATATTAACTATTAATATAGAAATTATCCGAAGAATGAGGCATTTTAAAAATTTCTTCGCTGATCCACGAAAGAACGTTTCGCTAAGAGATTCCTTCGTTTCATTTTCCTTTTTTTTTTCTCTCTGCCACGGTATATCTTAAAATGCACAAAAATAATCAAGCTCCGTTCCCTTTTCTTCTTTTATTCCTGTTAAAAGCATCTAAAAGCGACCTTTTATAATTCGAGCCACCTCAGTGGTGGTGCATTTAGAAAAGCGTTTTAACCGTAGCACCATTAAGAATTTCATTAAACCCCCATTTTCACCTGTCCCTTCTGTTACGTTCAATGGATTCGACGTTTCGAAGAGAAAGGTATAAAATCGACAAACGGATAAACAGGATGTTCCTTCGGTTGAGATTTCCACGAAATTTTACTTTTCCTACGAAAAGGATTATTAATGGCTTTTCAATCAACAACCCGTAATATTTAAAAGTCGATCGATAGACTTCCGGTCGATAAGGTGTTAAGAAAGACTTTCTACATTTCTATAATAATTTTGTTGCCCTAATTTTTTCACAGAAATCTTATAATTGATAGTATTGTTTAAAATGTTTAGATCGTAAAATAAAACTGCGTCGTTGTATAGTTTCACGGAACGTCTGGAAACATTCGGAAAGGTTGGTTGTTTCGAAACGTTGCACAATCGAGTCGATTTCGAAACACGAGAACGAGAGAGGAGCGCGCGATTAAACGGGTCATTTTAAAACGAAAACTAGAGAGAACTGTCGGCAAGTGGTGGCCCTCTTCCGCTCTTATTTTTTGCCTTTCGAATACGCTGGATCCATTGACAAACGTCGAATGCACTCGTTGGAATCCGTTTGCCACCGTCTGCATTCGATACCGCGGCCCGAATATAATTAGCAACGAACCGTGGAGAGAGGCTGACGTTCTTCGATTACAAACAGTCGATTGGCCCGGCTCGATACCACTTCCGGTTAACGACATCGCGAAAAGGTCCGATGACAAACAGGCCCGTCCTCGAGAGATCTCGAAGAGCCGTCGTAAAGCATTAAATTTCGATTCCAGACGGTTCTTTTCAGCGCGAAAAATACAATTTACTAAATTCGGAATAATCAGTGATTTAATTCGATTATAATTCAATATCCATCTGGTTTTATTAAAAATTACTATATTTAATTTTAATAAACAACCCTTTACAAAAATCTAAATATTAAAATTTTAGTTTCAATGTCATAAACAGAAGCAAACGTTTACACAAATTGCGTGTTGTTTAATAAAAATAAGTTACGTAAAACAGAACCGGGAGGAGATACAAGCCACGCGATGCAAGATAGAAAATGTACCAAAACGAAATGACCAAATGAAGTAAAACGAGTTGGTATCAAGTTTCGAGTGTTTCAGCAAGTTCCGGCGGAAGGTTGTTTCCCGCGAATCCTGGCATCCGGCGCTCGAAGGCGAAAGCACGTCGCCGTCTAAGGGAAAAGGAAGCGAGAGGTGCGAAAAAAAACGTGAGGTTAAAGAGCAGTTAGCCAATTAACGCTGGGGAAGCGGTTAAAAATTTATTTAACCCATTAAGAAGTTCGTAAATTTCGTTTAAACCGACTTCCGTCGAGAATACTTCTTCCTCTTTCCGCTTCTTATTCTAACTTTCGTTCAACATTGTTTCGTTCGATGGTTTTAATCGAAATTGCTCACGTTTCAGGGTTCGTTTCTCAAAAATTGATTGAACATTTTTATATTACCGCGATTCAAAATGAAATTTTAATATTCTAAATATCAAAACAACTCTGTGCAATAAAAGTTAGTTATGATTGTACAATGTTAGATACTCGAATATTGGAACAGAACCGGAACAATCGAAAGCTTGCCGGAACTATATTAAAATCTACGGTAACTTTAACGGTGTTTACATTTCATCAACAACCCTATCCTCGTTGCTTGTTTGCCATTTGTTTCGCGGACGATGCCGTCCCATCTTGAAACTTACGTTTCTCACCCTTCCATCGGCAACAATTTCCAGCCATCTTCGTTGACCTTTCTCGTCATTATCGTCGACGACGACTGTTCTGTTCTGTTCGTCGTCGTCGTCGTCGTCGTCGGGCGTCGTTAGAACTGGACACAATAAATCCTCATTCTCCGGACGGCCTACTTTCAATTAAAGCCCGGCTAATTGCCGGCTACGGGAACGAGTGGTTTCGTGTTTCCAAGCTTGAAAGATTCCCGCTGAAATGCCGTACCATGGGATCCTTATTTCGCCAACATCGTGGAATTATGTAAAAAGGCCAATTGTTGTTAATTCACGGAGTTTATATAAACTTGGACGACGTTATCGAGACGGCTGGTCGTGCTGGAACGATCGTGTCGTGCGGGAAAACGGTGCTGGAAAAGTGGTGCTCGAAGAGAGGGGAAAAAGGCTTCCGATCTTTTCGCGGTCGTCGAGATACGATAGTCGAATCGATAATAATTTGCTCCGTTTCGAAACGAGCTGGGGGCAAGAAGGGGTTGATCCATAAACGAGGTACTTCTGTATTCATGATTTTATATTTTTGCTCCTGCCAAGCAATTTTGGAAAATCGCGGTATGTTACTTCATTTTCTTTGAAAATTGAAACAGGTATATCCCAGGATTTTAAATAACGTCAAATGTTACAATACCTTTCTAAATTTTTATAGAAGGTAACTAATTATTAGCAAAACTAGTGTACCTAATTCCATAATAATTATCCTAAACTTAGAAAAATTACTGTTGCTAAAGATTAATACCCAAGTATTAACCATCCAAAAAGTAAATTTATTATTTAAAAATATTGCTTCAAATTTTCTCTATCTCTTTACAGTTATCAGATAATACTAAATTTATAGTACCAATCACAGGAGATCCTCACAATATTCAAAGTATAAAACACAAACGGAACCTGTCTCTATCAAATCATAAAATTCATTATTTCTCCAGTTCCTCCCCTCAAACAAAATCTTATCCAATTTGTATATTAAAAGAAAAATCCTTATCCGTGCGTTTAGTATGGTCCCGGAATAGAAAACGGGAGGATCAAAGGCACGAGTTATGAGGGGCGGGTAGGGGAAAAACAAGAAGAAATCCAATAAGTTTAAACGAGTCGGTTGCTCGTCGATGAGAAGGAAATTCTATTTCTTCGCGGTGGTCAAGAAAATATCGAGTCGAATCAGCGTCCCGATGGGTCAAATTGATTTTCGTGTTCACCCTCGTCTGTCGATGGTGGGGGGGAGGTGGTGCGAGGAACATCGATAGAAGGAACAGAGAGAATTGGCAAAAAAAAGAAAAGAAAAAATAGATAGAGAAAGCAACGCAGGTTACTTGAGCTCATCGTTATTCGAAAAAAGCGTCCGCCCTCTAAGATAAATCGCATAATTTATGAAAGCAGCTTCCGGTATAATCCTCTGCAGTGTCTGGCGGCTGTGATTTGCTTCTGTTTCCATCGGAAACCCATTCGAGCTGGCGAGTTTTTCCCTTCGAAGTAATTGCGCTGCTCGCAAATCAGCGTACACGATTTCCAGCGAAGAAAAATTACCGATGGGCACAAAGGGAATCCGCTTGTTCCTCGATCTGCGGCGCGAATATAACGGAACTTGCATTTTCTTTTAGGTGAATTGATAAATAAGATGAACTTCGTGTAAATGCGTGGCGAACGTACTTCTTTGATTTATGGAAAACAAATGTAAAGCGGTGATGCTGGGGAAGATTCACTTCCGTTTCTATCTTGCTATTTGGGAAACAAATCTAAATTTTTCTATCTTTCTTTTTCTAAAAAATATGCAATGACAGTAATTTAATAAGGAGAAAAATTTACCCCACGAAAAAGCTAAATGTTTAATTTTTAATTTCACAAAAGCGTGTTACAATGTTTAACACACAATTTCCAATATTTCTGTTTCGCAGAAAATAGAAGATAGTGCCCGTACATTTTAAGTGGGTCAAATCAATTTTCAAAAGGATTACACAAGTAACAAACGCTATAAACCTCCAATGGATGCTTCTAATTATCAACTCGAGGCTTTTTCTTCTTTTATCGAAAATTTACGAGCGTTTCTAGCAGTTTCGTTCGATTTTTATCGACGGGAGGTTCGTTTTTTGAATCGCTTCGAAATACAGGGACAACCTCCTCGTCCTCCTCCAAAAAAAATAGAGAGAAGAAAACAAGAGAACGATTTGGTTAAAAGTTTGAAGTATGGGTAGTAGAATCTTTTTTTTCCTTTTATTTTTATCTCAACATCGAGAAGCACGCAAGTTTTTCAGCATTTCCATTCAACTTTGAGCAACAGGACACTCGTTTCTCCGCGTATCGATCTTTTGCGTGTATAAAAGGGTAGAAAATAATGATGGAGCGAAAGAAAAAATAGAAGAAGAAGTAGAAGGAAGGGAACGATTTGTTTAAAGGTTTGAATTACGAGCTCCATATTTTCCTGGCAGCGAAATAACGCAAGTTTTTCAGCATCTCTGTTCGAGTTTCCATTGAATTCGAGAGCTTTCTCCCATGCGATAAACCCAGATATCGATATATTCCTTTTTGTTCCACGAATATTTCTTTCTTTCTTTTTTTTCACCGCATCATAGGAATAATAGAAGCGGGAACAGTGTCTGAAGTTTTCTTTCCGCGGCGCTATTATACTCTTCTAAACGTGCGGTTTTTAGCATTCAATGAATGTATCTGTGGCAGAATAATTTTTAACAATGGAAAGCTTCGATTTGTTTTGTATTAATTTTTATCAACACAATAAGAAACTTCAAAGCTTCTCTTTTCTCTCGTATCTGTCAATTTTTGTGCTGTTCTTTGTCTCAATTTTTATTCAACTCGATTTTATTTGTTTAAAAGTTTGAAGCTTGAAAATTGCTGCGGGTTTCTTATTTTAAATTACAACATTTAATTATAATCAACTTTGGACGGAGTGCAATTTGCGGAGAGATTTCTACCGCTTCTTTATTATTCCGTATGAAGTTGAACAAACAACATCGATAAAGCTGGATCTGATTTCTAATTCATGCGATCGCGATTTGACGATCGCGTGACACGAAGCCACTTCGAATTGTCAAAGACGAATCGATCGCTCTGCTTATTAATTAACCGCTGGCTACTGTCAACAGATTAACTTCTTCTTTCATCAATTACGCGAAAGTAAAATGTATTCTTTATCGGTAATACGGTCGAAATTATTGTAGAATGTGTGTGATGAACGTAAATTCAGATCGATTGAAAATAAAATCAGCAGAAGCAAAAGTTAAAAAACGGCAGAGTACACAGAGGACTGTAGTTCGGCATAAACGCGATCGATGTTTCGTGAGAGGAATAAGCGTGAAAAACGTGCCCGTCGGACGTTCATCGACGATTAATCAACGAAATTCACGAGGATCTACAAATCACCGTCTCACGAGATCGATTTCTCGATGAAATATCGAGTATTTAATCCTTGACGATCCTGTTTTACGGACGGCCGAGAAATCGATTATCCTCGAACAATAATAATTCCCGTTTACGTGTCAAACGCTGGTAGACGATGCAAGCGTCGCATCGGCATTAAGGGAATAGCTTATATCCGTGGGGGAGATTTAGGGTCAATCGGGATCAATCGCGATGTTATTGAATCGCGTATCGTAGAAAACCGATAAACAATATCGGATACGATCCGACGCATCGAACACTGCAATCGAGATATCGTTTTTCTTCCGTTTCCAACTTTTATTCGTGTAATTTCGCTCGGTTGATTAACAGTGTACAGTGTTTATTATCCCCTTTAAATTTACTAACCATTTCGTACAAGGGAGTGATTAAACTTTCTAATTATTTATATTGCTACTGCCTTTGGTGCTCAATTTTTCAAGATTTATTGTTATATTGCTAATATTTGTTATTGCCAAATAATATTATATGGAATTATATGATTAATACACGTTCGTTAATTTTGACATCAGTGGAGATTGAAAGTGACTTTTAACGACTGATTGTTTAATTTGATTAATTAGAAAATGAACACCGAATTGTAATTTTCGTTTTAATGCTTGAAACATGATTCATGGTATCAAGTTTCTTGCGCTATCGACTTTTTTATCCATTTATAAAGCATCATTAAGGTTTTTTTACTATTATGGGTAATTGTGATTGTGCTGTGTCACCGTGGCTGATTCACGAAAGGAATATCAATCTAACCTTTCATAATAAAAATTATAATACAGTACTTGCTGACAAAATAAAGTTTCAAATTTATTATGAGAGAAATTAAAATAATTTACTGAAATTAGAAAATCCATCCTATTATATTTAACAATTTCGTATCGATTGGTTTGTTTAATTAACGAGACTGACATTTCGTTACTTTTGTTATAGGATCACTTGCAAATCGATCATACCTCGATTTTCACACACTCGACGCCATATAAAATTGTCCGCAACTGTACTCGATATTTTCACAAGCAATCAACGATCATCGTTGCAATCATCGTCGAACAGATCTCTGCCCCGGCCCAGTCATTTGTCATCGTCGTTCGAATTAAGGTACCCCTTTTGTCCGCTTGTTAGATCCGTTTCGAACGTGCGACCCGTCGACCGGGCAAAATCGTGAAACAATAAAAATTCCGTGGTGTCACACAGGTGACGACCTGGTGAAATGATCGACAACCAGTGACAACATAAGCCAGCCTTTTTTTTTTCGAGCAGAGGATATAAAGCTGTCGCCATCGAAATGGTAAAAATATCGTCTGAGCGATGTCGTACGAGACGTTTAGAATCAAAGAGATGGAAGTTAGAGTTTTTCTGACATCGAGGAGATTGGATTAAAAAACAGTCCACGTTGGGTCTGTCAAAATGAACAGTTCGTGCCTTAACCGGAAGTCGAATAATCGACTTTTCAATATTGTGGATTGTTGACTGAAAAGGCATTGATTATTTTGTGATTATTGAAAGTTAGATGTGCTACGTGGAAAAATGGATTGAAAGAGGAAATTTCACTTCCAAAAAGTGACAGAGTGGTCAATAACCTGTTAATTTATGAATTATTGAATAAACGAAGAAAAAAGTTGTTGTACTTTCATCTCAATGGTTCTAAATGTATTATACATAAATAATTGCAAGATAATGCATGATTTTCAAGTGCATGTTAATTTAACTCCTCTAATATTGTTTTATGAATGAATAATTTGTAGGAGGTAAAATTTGGGTGTTAGAATTTTGCAGTGAAAACCTTGTAATTAATAATAAAATAAACTTTCCCTGCCTTTTATGGAATATCGCAAAATTGATATTTGGAATTAAAAACTTTAAAAAATTCGTTAAATGAACTATATCGAAATTCTTTCACAAATAAAATCACTTTTGTTGTTGGTCACTTTTTTCCTTCAGTTTCACTTTACGATGAAAATTTGAGGAAAAAGGAATTAAATTCTTTGTTATTTTATTAATAAAATGTTTCCAGGAAATTCAATATCCCTGCCGTCCTGCCTCGTTAATTTCGTTGTTGCCAGGGTAAAAAAAAATTGCGCAGGGCAGGGCAGTTATTAAGTGAAAAAACAGAGAGTTGAAGGGTGAAACGATAAAGTTGGTCGAAAGTGACACGGGACGAAAGGGATGTGATCAGAATTTCAGCTTTAATGTTATATGATCTCATTAAACTGTACAAACCCCTCTGTATCGCTTCCGGTTCGCGCACTCAATTTACCTTACAAATATTGCCTCTATAAACGATTAACAGATTGCCGGGCTTTTCATTGGGAAACCTGAACTTGTTACCTAAACCTCGAGCGATCGTAACAATTTTTCCCGAATAAACAGCTTAGCATCAAAAACAGATTACATTTAACCGTTTTACAACCCTCAAACCCAGCAATGGATTATAAATATTTGTTTAACAATCGTGTAAACGATAATTTCATGAATAAATATATTGGGAAAATTTCATTTATAATGTTTGTATTTATTCCTGGTTGTATTACTGTTTAATAAATAATCAATTAGTATAATAATATATTTTACATTTGGTGCAAATTAATTTGTTATGAATACTATAAAATAAGATTTTACCCAAATACTAATGTTATTTACTGTCACTGTTAATATTAATTATTACCAGTATTAATATTACAATTACTAATTACTTTTTCTATGGGAACTAAAAGACAAGGTTTACTATTGTTATTAACATTACTATTACTATCGTAATTACGGTATCTCATAAAATAATCCACAGCCTACCACAATTATCACATTTCAAATGAAAATATTAAAATTATGATGAAACTCACTATTTTTCTTTAATAATCTTGAATTACACCGTTCGTTTGTCCCGCTGTTCCTTTTTCCACGAAGCTACGTCGTTAAAATGAAATAAAACTAATTTACCGTATAATTAAGCAATTTCGTTTTGAGCGACTGATTAATTTAATCAAGCATTCTTTCTTTAACAGGGAATGTTCACGACGATACAAAAGCAGCAAATATGCCTGTTGTTCTTCGTCCAGGTCGTCCTAATTGTGCTAATGGGAGCGTTGATGACATACGGCCCGGAGGCGAACGCTAATTTGCGAAAAAATCTCACAGGTCAGTGTTGCATACGAAACGACGACCCTGAATTATGGGACGAACACGGATTATCAGCGCGAGCAGACCGACTTTTGTTATCGTTAAATTATTCCCTGCACCGATGTGACGTCACTTCTCTTTTTTCTCTCTCTCTCTCTCTCTCTTTCTCCCTTTTTTTGGAAGGGAGAAATTATATCATGGTACGGCGTACAATAATTTTTGGGTGAGTTCCACCAACGGACTGAAACCCGTCACCGATCCCTCCTCCTCCTCGTTATTTACATGAATTTATGGAAAATAGAACTATTTCCATTTTTTGTCTATAATTGTAAAATATACTTCCAATGGAAATTGAAGAATATCCGATATTTGTAATATCGATGAAATTAATAACCTACTGCAACAGATTCGTTCACGTTATTGCGAAAAATGTAATATTAAACATTTTATTATTCCATGTTAGAGGTTATTTTTAAAGTTTCTTTAAATTTATAAAATTAATACGTATCACAAAATAGCTTTGAAAATACCTTTCAATAAGTTAATAATTTTCCCGAGGATACCAATCATGTCCCCCCTTTATTTACAAATAAATCGTATCGTTATTCACGAGAGGGCTGTCAAAGAAACAAGCAATTATCCCCCGTCCAGATCCTCGCCCTACCATTCTGGTCAACGAATAAAACTGCAATCTTACGTTCCAATAAAAAAAGAGAGAGAGAGAGAGAAAGAAAAGAGCGGAAGGATCCGCTTACGTTCCACTTTGGAGTCCCAGTTGTCCTCGCAGCCGGGGGATTCCTTTCGATCTTTCTCCTGTTAGAACAAAAGCTCCGGGCATCGGGAGACCAGCGCGCTTTCATTTCCGAGTCAAAGAAGAACGTAACGAGAAAAGAAAGATGTATCCGATGTCCTAGGACGAATTTGGAAAATTTCCCGAGCGTACCCGCGGCCTTTCTTCTCCAAATGGGATAATTAAAGTTTCAGGTAACCACAGCCGGAAGTACGCCAGGACCGCGGACATCGAGTCGTCCAGGATTTATCCGAGTGAGTATTATTAAAATCGAGTTGCTTAATTTCGTATTTATATTCGAGGAAAACCGGTCCAAAACGAAGGGGAACAGGCGGGCTCTTTCTTTAAACGAACACTGTCGCGGAGGACAGCGGATTTTCAGAAACTTCTGATTACATGAATATTTTATGATTCGATGATGTTCGTTAGGGTTTGGGACCGTGGCTCGATTTGTTAGCACGTTTACTGATGTTGGGGGTCATTGACGATACCTTCGAGTTAAATTTTGAGAAAATGATCAGCTTCTGATATTTTGTTACTTGGGACAATTTTGAAAATTATTTATTGCTGGGGCTACAAATTTAACATCACTTATTCAAATTAGAGAAGCAAAGCTTAATTTTAAATTTTAAGTGACAGTGTCCTTAATAATTGCTATTGTGACGTGTCTGACCACATACGCCTGATTCTACTTACAATTAGTATCAGTGACCCACAATGTACAAATACAATTGCACGATAATAATATTTTATAATATTGTATGTGTGTTTTAACAACAATTAATTGACTAACGTCTGAAGAAGAACCAAAAGTGCCATCAAGAACATAAAAGGAGTTATTTTTAAAAAGAAGAATACCTTTATTTTAGGTATTTGTCATTCATTTGTCCTAATTACTAATTAATTCTTCGATGGGTTTCATAATTTTACCTCGAACATTTGTACTAAAATAATACGAATCGAGGGAAATTAAAACTTCATTCCCGTTCTTTTTCTCACGAAATCCGATACATGATATACGAGAAAAATAAAGAACGTTCAAAGATACGATGACGCGGTAGGAGCGCGAGGCGCCATAAAATAATGGGGCGCGATCGTAAATGTCGTTTAGTTTGGAACTACGTTCCAAAATGTAAGCACAGCCGAGAATTAACAACCCCTACGCGTTTCCACGCCGACATTATCCAACGAAGAACACCGTCGACGAACTTTCCGGATATGAGAGTTCCTTCGCCCGGGACACCCCTCCCTTCTGCACCTGAAGCGGGTAAAACGCAAATTTACGCGTTACCTACGATGCTTAGCAGCTGGATCACGTGGCACGCGTGATGGTTAAGCTAATAACCGGAAACTGGAAGCCACTTCCTGCCGCGAACGCGTCTTGTATGAGTTTTTAAGCGGGGGAAAGTCGAACAACTTGGGGCGAGTTCATTGAATTCGTGGTTGTAATTTCTTCTATTATTTGTTATTATTTCCTCTTAGTTTAGTTTTGAATTGTTTAGTGTACGATTTAAGGTGTTACATTTTTCAATCCCTATGTTTTATTCCAAGAAGCGCTAAAATTAAAGTATTTTTTAATTACATGCAAAACTTATAGTCTCGTTTCAGCACCCCCATAAACTTACTTTAAATTAAAATAAATTCTAATTCTAAAATTTTTGATCACAATATGAAAACTAAATTGATATATTGCAACATATCGAATGAATCAAATTAAATTGCATAGAAGAATCAAATGAAATCAATAGCTATTTTTACATGCCAAAGGGAAAAGCTATTTACCATTTTATTATAGCCAATCTGGCTTCATAAAAATGAAACAATCTTTGCTGTTTGAGATCGAAATTCATCAAGAATATGTTCCCAGTCTGGAGTACGTACAACAAAGGAGGATGATCGGGAACCTGTGAACTTGGTGCCCTGACCTCTCGCTTTTTAAGCAGACGGCACCGATCCTTATCGCGTATTCAAAAGACCCCCCTCCACCAACAATAGGCTTTGCTTGCGGATGCAAAAACAGCTGCCTATCCTCTCTCTCGCTGTGTGTGATCGAGTATCGTGCGAGTTACCGTGATCGAATTCCAATAAACATCGAACGAGACAGGAAAAAAGAGTTTCCTTCGCGAGCGTACCGAAAGTGCTTGTTAAGCTCGATTCCACGTCCGTTAACCTCGAGTACAGGTAGACCTTCTTCTTTATTTTAAACCTCCTCTGGATTGATCGTATTCAAAAAAGTGTGACGTGGATCGATCCTAGCGAGACTATTTCGACCCTTTGGCCGCGCCGTGGAAACTGCATGTTCATCTCGGCGGGACGGAATAAAAGTGGAAGTTCGTTTAAAATTTAAAACCGCCGCTCTTTGATCGCGCCGCGGTGGCAAGAGAAAGGAAACGGGGGAATTTAATTTTCAAATGTATTGAAACGGGGATCGTCGAGGAAAAACGAGTGATCATTCGGGAAACGAAACGTTCGTAATGGAAAAATTTGCCTATGATGATCTTTATTGTGTAATTTCGAATTGCGATGATCAAACGGAATTTAATATTCAAGATTCAATTTGCGACGTAATAATTGGAATAAAATTTATTTGAAGTTCAATTTTGCTACGTTTCATTACGATTATTGGGATACTAATTATCAAGACTTTTTTAAATTGGTTGAACATCAGAAGATTGAATTAGGATCAATCTTGCAGCAAATTTTAATCAGCAATTTCGTTGCTGTTCGAATTTGAAAAACGAAACGGAGACGAGGAGGTATCTACCTTTGAACCAATGACTCTCCAGAGGAATAAAAAAGAAGGAAGGGATAGAGCAGTGGTCTCCAACCTTTTTTTCAATTACAACCCCCTTTTGTGATATCTGAATAATCTATAACCTCTCACATCCCCCACTTCGTATAAACTGAAGTTAATTTCAATCACGTTAGAAACAGATATGCTACATTACAAACTTAAAAGTATTTTGAAAATTATGCCAATTTGTATATAACAAAATGAAATATTTTCTTCCCTTCTTTTGTCAGAAACCAATATTAACATCAGTAAAATGTACCAAACAATTTTCTTTCCTTTCCACAAGTTCCTGAATGATTTGAGTCGTAATTGGGGGACTGTCAGAGGCTTCACCCTATTTTTAGAAACACCACTGTCACGACCCTTCTAAAGAACACTTTGCAACCGTTTTGGGGGGTGAATCGTAGCCCGCGCAGGTTGGGGGCCACTGGGACAGGGGGAAACGAGAAGGAATCGAAGTTAAATTCATAGAAAGCACGGTGAACGTTTAAGGTAGTCGAGCATATAGGAGGCAGGTAACAGGGTTCCAAGGAAGAAAAGTCACCCCCGGGTGCCAGATCCGAAGTAATTTCACGGGCTCGATTCTCGCGTAGCCGAGAGGGCTGAAGATACCGAGCGCGGAAAGAAGGAATGACGAGGAACAACGTATCGCACGCGATCGTGCTGCTCTTTATCGAGGGCTTCCTCCTCTGTGGTTTTTTGGCCGTGTTTGATTACGCCCCTGAGGCGAACGCCGCTAACAGTGAGAACAGCTTCTCGCCTCATCTAAATGGAAAACCGAGTTCTTTGCCGGTCACGTACACACGTAAGTCCTTCGACTCGCTCTTCTTCAACAACCCCTACCACCCCTTATTCGTCTTCTTTTTCTACGCCCCTTCTATTCCTTTTTTCTTCTTTTTCTTTCAGCTTGTCTGGAGTTTTCTTCTATTCATCTTCGTCCATCGTTGATCTTTTTCTTCATTTCATTAAGCTCTCTTCTTCATATTATCATCGTTCATTCTTCCTTCTTTATTTTTTAATTCTCTCCATTTCCCTTTACAACCTCCATCTGCCCCGTTACTATGTACTCTTCGTTTCTTCTGTTACTCCATTGGAGGAGAGTTTCTTCTTATTCCGTTTGCCATGCGCTGTTCCTTTTTGCAACTTCTTCTTTGATTCTCCAGCTGATTTGTTTCTGTTTATCCACTTTTTTCTCGGTCTTTGGGCTGATTTTTCGTTGCTCGACGCGCGACCGTACGAAAAGAATTCGGAATTTATCCAAAAAACGGACGCGGACGAAAAAATGCTTTGAAAGGAAGAGGGTGGATGAGAAAATGAGAAGGGTGGAAAACTATGATTTACACCCTGGTCTCTTTGTCTGGCCTCCTGCGCGAAACAAAAGGGGACGCGAGGAAAAACGTGGTCGACGAAGAGATAACAAGGATGAGGGGGCGCATACGTAATATTCCAAGAAACTCGTGTACCTGTATAACGACGCGAAACAGACGACTTCAGTCGGAGAATTTAACTTTGTCGAGGAGTCGGATAAAGTACGTGTATTAACGTCCTGCCTGCTTCTACACCGGAAACCTCTTTGTGAGATATGGCCGCCGTTGTGTTACGCGAAATCATATTGCCACAGTCTTGTTTTAGCTGCGAATAATCACGTTCTGTGCCGATGACAATCGCCCGAGTTCCACGGCTCGGTCCCTTTACCCTGGAATTTTCGGAAACAAGGGCTCCTTTGAGGATGAAAGACGCTTTTTATATTCCCTGAAAAGAAGTAGTCTTTTTTAATGAAGATTCCACGCTATTCTTTGATTATCGAGCGAAGGGTTTTCATAAGAATTATTTATTACGTTTGAATGATGAACTTCATCATTTAACTATCGCCGTGTTTCTATGCGGCACAAAAGCTGATTCTAGTTGCATTATAATTAATTAATAACGCTTATCCGTGAAAGACAGGAACACAATTCGTGTTGAACAATCCCATACTTCTATGCTCTAACTAGAACCGTAGCATTCATTGCGTATACCGAGGGCGAGGTACGATAATAATATGAAACAACACGCTTAATTAATTAATTACAAGTATTGGAAGCCTCTTTGTGCAAGAATAAATCATTTAAGAGACAAATTTGGCAAGCGTTAAAATCAAAAAGCTATAACAATCCGATTTGAAATGTTAATAGCGGCTTAAACGAAGGGGAAACGCGTTTTTTGGCTGATGCCTTGAGAATTTTGGAATCTCCGAGCAGAGATAAACACATGGTCAACACTTTAGCCGTGGAATTTGAATTTCAAAGTGATACTTTGTGTAGATTACAAAACCGTAGCCGGCCAGGAAGCATAATTGGCACGGTAATCTCGTTGCTCTTCAAAGATTATAAATTTTCAACTGGGATCCGAGCCAGCCGTGGGCCGGGGTTGTACGTGTTTTCTTATGGAAATCGCTTTTCATGCGACGTGGACGAAATTTCCTTCTTATGGAAATTGCCTCGGTTAAGGAACGAGAACGAGAACGCTGTGAAAAGTCCAAAAACACGCCGGCATCCATTGTCTTTCTCTCTTTTTAAACTCAACGCCAACTATTCCGTTTCCCTTCCTTTTTCATTCAACAAAACCCAAGTAAAATATTCTGTATAAAATATCACGGTGACGTACGCCTCTTTCTTATTTATTTAGTATCTTTCCTCCACGAGATGCAATAGAATAATATCGTTATCTTTTTATTCGTTTAGAAGGAAACTTTTATTCCAGGTCTAATTGTTTTTAAATTATTACTAATATTCTGCAATTAAAACACTGAATTTGTAGACTGACTACAGAAATTACACTTATTAGAAATTAAAATTTCACATCGTAGAATTTATTTGTATCCTTTTTTTATCTTTCTTCTACGGTCCGCCTTCAGAAAGGATTTATTCCTCTATAAACTGAACCTATCAAAGGGTTCTTCCAGTGTAATCTTTTTCCGATGGATACTCGTAAGGAACAATCTCCTCTTTTTTACTCTCTTTCTATCACTATTTGCTCACGTATAAAATATGACAGAAAAAAGTCACAGGGTACAGGAGATATACTGTAAAACGAACAAGATTATGCCCTTAAGAGATCCTGTAAAGTAATCGACTACGATGTTTCTTTTCTTGCCTCTGTCCAAGTTCAAAATCTGCCAAATTCTAGAATTAAACATTACAAAATTTCTAAGTTCCAGATATAAAAATATTCGAAATTTAAGAAAATTTGTTAAGTAATAAACCCAAGAATTCAAAATTTTTCCAAATTTCAAAAAGAAATTCAACGTGTCAAGAATAATTTCACGCTTTCGAGAAGAAACGATCTCAAAATCGATCTTTGAAAGGCGAAACGAAAATCCTCCGCCTGAAACAACACTAACCGGATGAAAAACCGGAAGGTATGTCGTTGGCCGTAGAGGAAACCGTAGCTTCCCGTGGAAAATTATTCGAGCCGCGTCCAGGTAATCTATTTATCACTTGAGGCATTGCTGTCCCTGCCGTGACTTTTATACCAGAGAGGCAATGACGAGAGAATCGTGGTCTCGTTTCGCCTGTTCGAATCCATCAAACGGTAATTTTCGAAAAGCCATGGCAGATTCGAGCCGGCCAGCGTGGAGGAAATGGAATCAGCGACGATAAAGTTGCAACGAAATCGCATTAGTCGACTTTCAAACCGAAAATAATTGGCCCTCTCGACGACTTAATTCGATTAACCAGTCGAACGAACAATTAAGACCCTGTAATTCTCTTTTACAACTGTTTATTGAAATGTTTTGTATTTTCTTCTTCAGAGAAGTCCTTCGCTCCTTAATGATTTTAAGAATACAATTCTCTTCTCTTTCAATTGCATCGTTACTTGTACTTGAATGATCTCATTTGAAGTTCGAGAAAATGTTATATTTAAAATTCTTGTAACTTTAATCCTTTTAATTCTTGTTTTTCGAATCTTTATTTTACTTTATAGTGCATTATTGCTCATATCACGCGCGTTATAAAACCTAATTTTATCTTTCTGATATGTTTTCCATACGTATACGGATAGCCCGATATCGAGACGATACATGCAGACGAGAAGAGCTTCTCTCGGTTATGAAATGTGGTTTCGACCTACTTGAATTTCGACTTGACTCCTCGATCATCGGTTATCCGCATATAAATTGCACCAGTGACAGCGACACCGCAATACCTATGATAAATAAATAGATCACCGGTTGAGACAGCATCTTCTTTGATCCTGGATCAGTCTCAAAGAGAATCGTGCAATAGCTTCTAAATCATCGACAAAACTCTTCCCTATCGATCTTTTTGTGTGTAAACAAATTTCATTACATTCGAATTTGAATAGATTTGCCGAATTCTAGATTCGAAGAGCGACTAAAATTAAATTAAGAACATAAAATTTGTCAAATTTCAGGAATTTTCGAAATTAATTCGAATAAAAACGCTTTGGAAGCTTAAATCAGGTTAGGAATTTCGAGAGACGTTCAGGGGTTCACGCTTGCTCGATCGGATCCCCCCTCCCGCAAAAACGTTGACCCGGATCACCGCGATTTTGCTGATTATTATGCATTCACGTGGACTGCAAGTAGCGACACTCGGTGATGGATGAGCCTTGGAAGAGCAGGAATTATCTGTTTCGGGATGGGCCAAGACGTTCGCCGTTTTCCAATGATTTACGAACGTGTTTTATACGAGCGAGGTGTCGACTCTTAATCCAGCCCCTTCCCCCGTCTGATTTATTCCCGCTTAATTTCGGCGACGAAAATCGACCATTTATACAACTCTCATCCACTCTTTAACACCTTATCGGGTAATTCTTTCGGACGGATGTATCCATCAAATTATCCATAAAATATTAATTCGAGCAAACATCCCCCGTCGTCGTCGGCTATAATTAGAGATAAATTCGATCCACGGGTGCGAAACGATAGGTGAAGTATTTGAAGGATTTTTGCTTTTGTTTTTAATCGAATCCCGGTTCGTTCGTATAAATATTCATCGGTCCATTAATACGTTGTACGAAAGTGAACTCGATATCGTGTCTTGTTGCAATTGTTGCAATTTTACAGCGAAGATATTCGAGCCGGTAATGTTTATTTCATATCGTGTTAATATTTATGGATTGAAATTTTGAGGGTACAAATAAATCGGACACGATTCGACACGTGACACGTTCGAACGTCCACGGTGTTATCTCCCTTTGGAACGTGTACACTAATTATTGGAAAAATGTATCAATATTAATGTTGCGTGGACACCGAACACTTGTACGGGGTATCGATGCAAAAATCGTTCTTAACGCGGGTATCTCCAGTTTCCATCAAATTTATTACTTTTGTACGTTCGCATAATATTGTTATAAATAACCGAAAGAATACATTTTTAACTTTATCGTTCTCTGCATCGAAGATACGTACACAAAAATATGAAAAATAATTCGATTAAAAGTTTCTCGAGAATAAAATCAAAATTTCCACTGAGAATTATTAACCTCGCGAAGGAAATCGTTCGGGAGAAATAAAACAATTAAGAATCGGATGGAGGCAGAGTGGCAATCAAGGGTCAAAATCGAAAAACATCGTGTCCGACACGTTCGACGTCCCCAAATGGATCCTCACGAGCAATTTTCCCTTTGCAATCGGTAAAAGCTCGTATTCCTTCCCCGGTGAACCAGTTACCAGGCCGCGTAATTGCAACGATCAATTAACGCGTGATTAACACCGCTCTCGCGTACCAGAACGAGCAAACAAAACGGGCAAGCAACGCCGCTCATTAACAGCACGCGAGCTACATGCATGCGCCTACAAAAATACCTTTTTCTTTTGTTCTTTCAAATACGAAAGTGTATCAAGATGTCCACGTGATGATCTGGATCGGATTCGGTTTCCTGATGACCTTCCTGAGGAGATACGGACAGAGTGCCATCGGTCTGACCTTCCTACTGGGTGCCATTTTGGTCCAGGTCGCTATGATATGCGAGGGGGTGACGCACATCGAGAAGGACAACAAGGCTTATTTGTCTTTGAAGAGGTAAGTGGATTTTTCATTTTTTCCTTTCGAAAGGAACAAAGTCTGGGACGACATACGTGATTAATCAGAAGAGTTATTTATATTACAATTAATGCAAAATGTGTTGAAAAGATAATAGATTTTAAATTAAAAACAAAATGATCGAATAAAGATTTCGCCATTATTTTGGATACGAATTCCTCGATTAACATTCGTTGCCCTCTGATTTAATTAACGGTGAATTAAAACATAGGAAAATCGTGGCTGATAAATCAAACACGAATCCCCCTGAAAAACCTTCTAGGCACTCGGGTCACAACGATACCGTTCCATTAGAATAATTAAACAAGAAGTCCCCGTCGCGCAGAGATGTAGTTTCGAAGCTTGAAACGAAACCCGCTAATTACAGTTGTCGCTCGAATAACGTTCGATAATCCACGAGACGGGCTTTCGGAATTTTGAATTACAAATGCACCGCGAATGGAATCATAAAATGGCGATTGCCCGGTGGTCGTGTATCGGGGAACATCGATGAATTTGCCGCGCGCGATTCGACGAGAGAAAAATAACGAACGGGAGAGAGGAAAAAAAAAAGAGGAGAAAAGAACAGTCGAAATCACCCGACGTCCAGATTGAAAGTTAATTCCGATCACGTATCGAACACGTGAATGATTTTAATTGACCGCAAACCTGATCAAATTTTCTTCGAAGATTGTTCTTTTCAACCCCGGCTCGATCTAATATTGAATTCTCCATTTTCCATTGTATTGTTCGCTCGACGCGATTAACAAGAACAATCGAACGCAAATAATCGTAACGCTTTTCGAAACAGAAGCTACGATCAGGGAAATGTATTCTGAATTTACAAATTCCGAGACCAAATTACAAGTTTAGAAATTTATTAATTTAGTACCGAATTGTACATTTTCAAATTAAGCACCAAATTACAAATTTTGCAAATTTCTAAACTCATTACCTAATTATAAATTTACAAATTTACCAATTTATCACCGAAATCTAAATTTTCAAACGTAGAGCTAAATTCCAAATGTTCAAATTTCTAAGTTTAATGCCAATTAGCAAATTTTCAAATTAGCAAACCCAACTTCCCTACCTTTGCATACGATTCCAAATCACAAATTTGCACGTTTCTAAAATTCATTACCAAATTTACAAGTTTATCAATTTATTTCCAAACGTGGTGCTAAATATTAAATACTCAAATTTCCCAATTTCATAACAATCCGTCATTCGCCTCGTATTTTATTTATAAACGGAAATTCCGGTGTGTTAAAATCGGGCGGTGGCATTTTTTAAAAAACTATAAAGAATCGTTGAACCGTGCGGTGTCCGTTTCGTGAAAACAAATCCGATAGAATTTCAGTGAATAATTCGGTAGAAAAAGTAATCGCGAATTGTTCTGTTAATGAAAGCGTAAAAACGGAAGCTTTCCCCCTAAATGTTCGCAACATCGATTGCAACGGAAGTAGCGCATTCGAAAAGCGTGTACAACACGTACTATCGGAAACAAATAAATTCGTACAGGGCTCGGTAATATACACATCAGGTACCGATTGCTTGAGAAGTCCAAGAATATTTTTGCACGTTTCCCCAACGAAATATATTCGAAACGACGATGCACCATTGAATACCAAAATCGCCTCGTACGATTGTGTTTTTCGTGTTCGTTTCCTCCATTCGATATTCAATTTTCCCATGAAAATTATTTTCTCTCGATTGTTTCAATAATTCATTCGTGAGGATAAACACGAGGAAAAATTTGGTAGAATTTTAGCAATTGATGAAAGGGACTTGATACTTAAGTAATTAGTAAGACCCTAATTCTAATCCTAACCATAATCGCTAACTTTTGAAAAATTTGCTGATTAAAAATTAATATTATACTGATCGATAGAAATCGATGACAAAATGAGATGGATTATTTTTAAAATGATAGTAAATGATAAAATAATGTATACAAATGGATGGAAATAAGTTGATACAGTAATATACTTGACAGAATGGGATAATAATGAAATAATCCGTACAAACACGTGTCTCCGTTCACGTCGGTGGGTAAATTAATAATGAGGTGGCTATAATCAATATTAATTCAACGAATATTGGATATTGTACATAATCAGTGCGTACTTAAATCCCTGCATAACGTAGAATAACGTATGACGATATTTATTGAATCGTATCTTTCGACAACAATACCAATAGTGATTATTTTCGCTTGATTATTAATTTATGCCCGTAATTGTATGTCGATTAAACGTGTATGTGATATGAATTATTTTAATTTTGTTTAAAGAAACTAAGCTTAATCCTTTTCTGCTAATTTGTAATTTGATTAAATTCTTAATTAGATAGAATTTCTTGATCTAGAATTTCGTCCCCGTCGCTCTTTGACAACTAGTTATCCAAACATCCACACCTCTAGCTCCTCCGATAATGAGATTTTATTATTAAAAAAAACAATAAGAATTTCCATTATTTTTCGACCAGCCCCGAAAGTACGTAACCCCTTGAACAAACTGCGCGAATGAACGAACGAACGAACGAACAAACATGGAAAGGGACGATATCGAAACGTCAGTTCCGGCCCCGTGATCCGGCCTGTTTGCATACCCGGTCGACGATGCTCTTCCGGATGTTATGAATATCCCCCGATCCTCAGGTTTTCGAGCCACTACCATCCCCGGTTAATAACTCGCGTATCGATCAACCACTTTCAGCCTTCTGAGCGCAGACGTTGCTGTGGCCACCCCGTTGATATCCATGGGCGCTCTACTCGGTAAGACGACCTACATTCAGCTCGTGTTCATGGGTATCCTTGAGCTGATCATGTTCACCGTGAACAAGTACGTCGGCGAGCATCTGCTCATGGTAAGTTTAACCCTTTCCCCCGTTGGTTGCTCGGTGAACCAACACCACTCTTGGTTTTCATCAACGAGACAAGGGTTGCACGACGATACCCTACCACCACTTGGCTGTCGGCTGTTAACCCTTTCGTAAGCCACGGGACATGTATCTTACGTGCTATTAAGGTTTTCGAAAAACCTCACTCTGGCCTTAATTCGTAAGTCAAAAATAGGACGACGAAGCTTCCAAATTATTATTAATTAAACTACTTCTATATTTTTATTAGTAAAATATAATTAGAATAAGTCATCAAATATAATATTTAAAAATTCCAATTGTATTTTTGGTCGAAAAGTGAGTCTGTGTTTGTATAATTTTCATAATTACTATTTAATTTATTGCAGTAATTATAAACATTTTGTAACTAATTTCCATAATAAAAATTTGTGCAAAATCTGTGGTCTACGAAAGAGTTAACCAAGGCGTTTCAATTTTGATAAAATTTTGATAAAATGCAAAAGTTAAGAAAATATTGAGTCTCCCTAAAAATCCCCCCAAAGGTTTTCCTACCACTTAACCTAAACAAAAGTCCATATTTCTAATATAGTTTCTTGGCCCACCCTCTACAAATTCGTTCGAATGTAAAAAATATTCGAGAAACAACGAGTCAACGTAAGAATGCTCTTACATTATTCGCCGATCGTGGCAAGAAGTTGAAAATTTTCGGTAACATCGGCAATTGGGCGGAACAGAAAGTTTTGAAAGCCGTTCAACGAAAGTTTGAAGTTACCGAACGACGCCCGAATAGAATTAGCGAGTATCTGGTAATTAGAAAAGTTGCGAAAAGGTATTCGCAGCGTTCGATTTTAAGAAACGAACGGAAGTCAGCTGTCATGTAATCGATGCCGCGATAGCTGAAGGTAACTTCAGCGGAGAATTCTCTCCCTCCTTTTCGTTTTTTTATCCCTCTCAACCCTCTTTCCACGCAAGACATTCGACCGGAACTTTTTTCGCCGATTCTCGGCCGGGATCGAATTAAAAAATTTTTCTGAATTACCGGACAGTCGAAATTGGAAATGCTTTCTTCCGGTTTTACAGGTCGTTGACGCCGGCGACAGCATGTTCGTCCACGCGTTCGGGGCGTACTTCGGACTCGCTGTCAGCTTCGTGTTCGGGATGAAGGAGAAGCCGAAGGAACACCACCTCGAAGGACCCTCCTACAATTCAGACATATTCGCGATGATTGGTTCGTTGCATAATTATTTCTAATAATTAATGTTAAGCCCCGCGCATTTTCTAGTGAAATCATTCAAATTCTACAGGGGTGGAAGGGCTTGTATGACTCGATATTGAAGGTGCAGTTGCATTTTTCTGATGCACCAATACAAAAAAGTGTATAAAATTGCATCTGATATCATTTTCCCTAATTATTTATTTATCATGCCCTGCCATTTCTCCTAATATCTGTCTATTTTATCCTCAACTTGAAGTAAATGTACATAAAACGTCCTAGTATTAATTAAATTATTTCAATTGTCCACGGTCTGAGAGTAAACGAACAACCAATTAGAAGATTCTTTAACATAAGAGACCATTCCCATCCACCATATTTAGTGCAAATACGAATAAAAGTAACGGCAAACGTTAAGTATGTGTACCTGAAGGAATGGTTCGATGACGACAGGTACGGTGTTCCTGTGGCTGTTCTGGCCATCGTTCAACAGCGCGGCGCTCGATGGCGACGATCAGCAAAGGGCAATTATAAACACGGTACTGTCGATCTGTTCGAGCTGTGTGATCGCGTACGCGACCTCCGCCCTCGTCTCGAAGGACAACAAATTCAACATGGTGCACGTGCAGAACTCGACGTTGGCCGGTGGGGTGGCCATTGGCACCGCGGCAGGTATACCAAGAACCCGTTTAATTAATCGAAGATTTACATTGGGAATTCGACCGATGTACGCTAACCGGTTGCGACGTTTTCTAAATAAACACAGGCCTGATGTGTCAACCGTTGGGCGCTTTGGTCGTTGGCGCACTGGCTGGACTACTCAGCGTCCTCGGATACAAATATTTGACGGTAATTGGCCCTATTTTCTCTGTGTTCGATGTTCGCATGGCATGTTTGCAAATTGAAATAAGGGGAAAAAATAGGGGAAAATGTTGTAGGTGCTTCTTCGTGTGTGACTAATTACCTAGTATGTAATTACTAATTAATAGATACTTAAATATATTGCTATAATTAATAATTATATACTACTACTTTTTGTTCTCTCAAAAGAATAAACACTGATCGAATTCTCGAAGTCGGTTAAAAACCCTTAAAACTCTAAAATTTGACTCCAAAATAGTGTATTTTAAATTGGAATCTTTGACGGGGCTTGTTCAAGTTAATATCTGACAGGGAGATCAAATTTGTTGAATTTGCGATTTTAATGGAACCGTTTGAGACGCTGCCTGTTAACTACAAACGATTGTTGGTAATTGTTCCCGCTTCTAATTTGCAATTTTGTCTGTGCGCCGTGCGCCTGGTGATTCTGCAAAGAAGAGATATAATCTCCCCAAAGAAGATGAGAGAATTTTGATAAATAGCGCGCCTTAAATCGAGAGTTCTAATAGGATTATGAAGAACAATGGGATGCAAATTTCGAACTTGGAAGGGAAAATTTGTTAAATGTTAAATGGAATTTTTTTTTAACGTATCTTTCATCCCACAGCGATTAACCCAGTTTCCAGTTTGAAAAAAGTTGCACGAAACGGAGTAGACAACTTTGAAGCACAAGTTCGCTTGTTAAATAATGAAATAATGAACAGAGTGCGAATTTCTAACTCCAATAAAGGGGATTCGTTAATTTTTGCTCTCGTAAAATTAAAATACGTAACATAGTACACAATTACAGACTAAAATTTTCACACGTGGTCCTAATTCGATGGCCGGGGGACTGTACGTTTAAAACGGAACGGAAGGGGATCGTTCGTTTTCAAAAAGTTCCAAATCGGCCGGCACGAATTCAATGTTGAACCCGATCACGTGCCGGCAAATTAAATTCAGCCGCGATTCATAATCGTTTCGGCAGTTTCGTGAAAGTTCACGTCCGCGTCGTTACATCGACGAAAGCCGCATTCTCGTGAAATTTATGTTCCATGGCCCGTAGAAAAGTTCCAGCCCCGTCATTTTACCGAATTTTTAACCCTTTCCCTAAGCTGCAGATACGATCATCCCCTAATAAATTTGGTATAATTCCAGAATATAGAATTTCACTTCAGGTTTGATTTCATGGACCCCAAAGTTTCTAAGCAACTTTCACGCTAATCCAATCGATATTGCAAATACACAGAGTTATGCTTTCGTACACGGAACTTTGTAAACAAAACAACCCCTTGGTATTGCTTTGATTTAACCCTTAATTATTGTGGCAGGGTCAGATTCGATTCCATTAAAAGTTAATGCGCTACACTGACAAAGTTTATTTAATTATCCTCGAAAAATTCTAAACAATTTGAATAAATTAGATTCGTCAGGGAGCTAAAATGATATTTTATCGAAACCCGCGGGAAAGTGTTTAAAGAAATCCTTCTAGTTGAAAGTTCTCGGGGACGCTTGGAAAATTTCTCGATAACCGTAGTATTGACACGGAAGAGTTCGCGGAAAGACGGATAATTATCGCGGAGAACCATCTTGGAACTTCTTTTAATTATCCGTGATTCGTTGACGATGATCTCGACTTCCGTAATTCAATATTCTTTGTGTACTTTGTACTTGTCTAGGTTTCTTCTCCCTGAAGAACGCTCACCTGGCCGCGAATCAAATTAACCTTTAACCCTTAACTATGCAGTGCTGGCGTCAAGTATCTCGTTCGTAGACCAGGCTAATTGCAAAATTATTTAAAAATATAGGTATTTGGGTATCTGGGTATTTAAATCTTTAGTAACTTAGGTATTCAGGTAATTGGATAATTCAATATTTTAGTATTTAGGTACTTTGGTCATTAGGTAATTAAGTATTTAAATATTCAGATATTTGGGTAATTAGATGATTAGACAGTTAAATATTTATCACATCTAACCCTACCATGGCTCTTAAGGGTTAATGATAATTCCTATATTTTAATACGAAACTCATTACGATCACGAAAAATATTTATGCAACAATATTTTTATATTTACACTGCGTATTTTTCGTTTTTTTCATTTGATTAATCTGTAGAGATGGACGTGACGGGAAATCAAAGAATGTCCGATACGAAACGCATTTTGTTTCCAAAGCAAAGAGTGATATTACATAAAAAGAAAAACGGGAATACTTTCAGCGGATGAAAGAAACAAATTAGCAAATTGTTTTTCCGATGGATCCGATGCGTTTCAACCGTGAACAAAGCGCACGGAACGAAATGGTTCCATTTCTAAATATCAATAGAAAAAAGGAATAAAACGAAGAAAAATCGGGAGTAAAGGAAACCATTCGACTATTGTGAAAAGATAATGTTTCGCTAAGTCATATAAAATCGTATTAGAATATAATTACTGAAATATCATGTTAGTAAATTATGAAACATAATTATTTCATTATCATTCCGTCTTAAAGACATCAAATTATTGCTAAATCATTAATTTATGATTATTTTGATGTTTCTTTCTTAATAATCATGCCACATTGTTGTACAATATTGTACAAACATTGTTTGCGTGTTTTTCAATTTCAAATCTACGCGTGCTTCAGAAGCATGACGTTAACGCCATCTAGCGGTGAGCGGGAAAACTAAGAAAACAGAAAATCGCGTTTTTTCGAAAAATAAGGAATTTTTGGGAGTCAGAAACGATCCTAAAGTATTCTACGATCAAAAATCTATCGGAATAACATCATTATAGTTTGTGTTATTTAGTTCGAGTTGAATATGTTATTTAGTTCGATTAGTACCGACATTTGGCCGCTAGATGGTTATAGTGTTTCTTACCCCGTGGATCGCTAGTTTTTCCAATTATCGATTCCAATGCTTTAAACAAACTATCATGATGTTATTCCGATAGATTTTTGATCGTAGAATGCTTTAAGACCCTCTCTGACCCTCAAAAATTCCTTATTTTTCGAAAAAACGCGATTTTCTGTTTTCTTAGTTTTCCCGCTCACCGCTAGATGACGCTCGTAACATCGTTTCTGAAGCGTGCGTAGATTTGAAATTGAAACACCCATAACGTTTATACGATATCATATTACGTATCTTTTGCGTATCTTAAATCCTGTATCTTTACTATTATGCTTTCATTTCTATTTTTTAATTATTAAATTTCAAACAGCCATTGATACAAAAGCGCCTTCGTATCCACGACACCTGCGGTGTCCATAATCTTCATGGTATGCCTGGTGTGCTCGGTGGCTTGTTCGGTGCTCTGATGGCTGGTTTAGCCACCGAAGCCTCTTACGATTACTCCCTTTACGAGGTACATAAGCACTTGAACTTATCCCACGTAATATCCCGATAGGATGAATACTTTTACATCAATTTATAAATTCGATTAGATATTCCCCGCGCGAGCACCAAAGTCGGAAACAAAGCTCGCTGAAATGAGGGACAACTATGGCGCGTTATTACCTGGACAAAATAGAACTGCGGGACAACAAGCAGCTTATCAATTGTTGGCCCTAGTGATCACCCTGGGAATTGCTATCGTTTCAGGACTGGTAACAGGTATTTTTCGTCAAACTCGCTCTATTCCAGGATATTCAAAGATCCCTTCTTCAACCATTTGCTTTAGTCATTTAAAAAAAATCCAAATTGTATATTATTTTATATTAAATTTTGAATTTAAAGATAAAGCAAAACTGAAATAAATAAATTACTACATAGGTCTGATCATGCGTATGTCGATCTGCGACTCCATATCTGAAGAACAGAAATTCGACGATGAAGTCTACTGGGAACTGGAAGAAGAATCTTCGCATGAATCCAATATCAAAGATGGAAAGGGCTGCGATGGAGATCAATTACCGATGGGTCACATTTGAAGATGATTTCTATTCATCAACAGCAACAAATCTGATGACATAGATACGATGGACCAACCCTCTTTCCTGTCTTCTGCCATTATTTATGTACAACATGACAAAACAGTTGTATGAAAGTGTATCTTGTATGCGACTCTTAAAACATTAAATTACTTATTTTGTTAATCCATTTATGCAACACGATAGTATGTAAATAGCGAATTAAATTATGGACAAAATTAAATATTATATTGTTAAATACAACCATATTGCGACGGATCAATCAGGACCCACACCTAATATGTCCCTTGTTGACAATTATTTAATAAATTAAATGTAAAACTTACAATGATTATAACAGAATGGAAGTACCACGATTCACCTTTTAATTCCATTGTTTATATTTTTTAGAAAACTTTCTATAAATATGTACAATAAATCACTTGTAACGTAAACCGATTTAAAACAGTACGCGAGCGGTTCTAAAAATTTCACAGCATCACTAATATGATAATCGTCAAGATATTAAGAAAAATATTTGTTTCAAACACGATAACGTATATTATTTTTGCTAATAATTAATATTATTCCCCGGATTTATCAATAATAATCAATTAAAAATTTCGTGTAATCAGTGTCGTTTTATTATTTGAATTCAACAATTACTTCATGAGAGCGTGAACCACCGCTTTTGCGTTCAACGATTTTAAATCCGTGTAAGTTTGTCCTGTACCAACAAAAACGATTGGTTGCCCAGTAATGTATGTCATAGAAATCGCTGCGCCCACCTAAACAGAACATTAATCGAATAAATATCAATTGTTATACCTTTCTTATATTACATCCTTACCTTATCATCGATTGTATCAAATTTAGTTAACACGATTCCGTCAATGATATGAGGATTGGTGGATTGACTATGATCGGCTAACGCCTGATTGAATTTCACTAATTGATCAACAGCCTCGTTCCCAACAAGGGCTTCGCCGACGAAAAGTACCAAATCAGGCTCGTTCACTTTGATCAGCTTAGCCAGGGCTCTCATAAGCGGCTCGTTGTCCTGCATTCGACCGGCGGTGTCCACCAGGACCACGTCGAATCTCGAGTCCTTGGCGAAACGGATCGCCTCCATGGCGATACCGGCAGCGTCCTTCCCGTAGCCTTTCTCGTACAACTGAACCATAGACTGATTTCCGTGCTTCTCCGGTGGATGAAGAGCGTTTAAATGGCGCATGTGAGTCCTCAGCTGCTCGACTGCACCGGCTCTGTAACGCGATGTTAAATGTACTCTTCGTGTTCGAATGTTGTGATTAACCCTCGAAGTACGGTAGGCAATCGCTCGAGTGTCTCGTGTCTCTCGTTTCGTTTGCATTCTTCGCTATGTGATGAACATCGTTGGTGAGGCGACCATCATTCTGCTACTGACACGAGCAACCTTCGTCACTGTCAGTAAAGTAGGAAGGACCCCGAGACCCGGTTACTGACCGCACTGCGAGGGTTAAATAAATAGTGCAAAGTACCTGAACGTATCACACGCAGCGATAAGCACGCGGAAATTGTTCTCTATGAGCCAGAAACAGATTTTCGCCAGGTTCGTCGATTTTCCTACTCCGTTGACACCGCAGAAGGTCATCACGTAAGGTCTGTTGTTCCTCTTAGCTTCCATCGCGTCTCGAAGGATATCGACTCGCCTTTTCGGAGACAATATCTGCACCAGTGCGTCCGTCAGCGTCGCCTTGACGGTGCTCGATACACTGTCGAACGTGCCAAGCACCTTTCCTTCAAGCTTCACGCCAACGGAGTCGCACAATTTTTGAGCAATCTCCGCAGCTACGTTCTTCGTGATCAAGTGATCCTTCAGTTTATCCAGAACCGGAGCCATATCCTCGTGCTTCAAAGACTTGTTACCGACCAAGCTCTTGAACATCGAGAACATACTATTGGTTTTCTTTTGTACTTGCGGCTTAGAGTTCTCAATTTCTTGGTCGGACTCATCTTCGGAATCGCTTTCGATTTCTATATCGCGAATACTGCCTCTCATTTGACCTACTAACTGCAAAACACATTAAGATGGTATAGATTAGATACATTTATTATCGTTTGAGTGCGTTACACGTACTGTTGTATCAGCTGCCACGTAGTCACCGCTTTCTTCCGGTTTATCTTTGGTGCGCTCTAAGGTAGCAAGGTCCTTGGTGGTCCCACCTAATTCCCACACGCGAGGTTTCTTACCTGCCTTTTCAGGCTTTTGCGTCTTCCTGAAGTAGTTAAACGTATAATAATTTAGATGTGGTACATACTTTTTTGTTTTAATTCAGTAAACTTACGGCTTATCAACTTTCTTCTTTTGATTATTCAATTTTTGAGCCAATTTCATACGATTTGCGATTAAAATCTCTTCGTTTATTTCCCCATTGTGATTTGCTTGGTTATTTGGCAGCTCCTGTTTTGGAACCTCTTGAACTTTCACTACAGAATCATATAATATCCAGATTAATGTTTGTTAAATTCAAAGTACAGTGGTTAGTTTAATTTCAATTAACTTATTGCTGAGTGTTTGACCTATGTTATAAAATAGAATAGGAATATGGCAAAGGAACTGTTAATGTCAGACACTGTTAATATCATTCATTCTTGATAAATAAAATACAGAATGCAAAATTCAAAGTCACTTACACTGATCATCTTTATTAGTATTAACTCCCTTCTTCCTTTTACCTAGAAGCGAAGAAGATCCCCATTTCCTGTTAGTGATACCCACATTGGAAAGGACATATTACTACCTAAATGAAAATTGCTTGTGATTCTATATTAAATCCTAAGGAAGTCTCAACAGCTTATAATACTTGGCACTCAAAAATAAATAAAACCACCAAAATACTGTACAACTAACTGCAAACAATTGAATTATTTATGTATCAAAATTACACCAAAACATTTTTTAATCCCCCAAAAATAAATGCAATAATATAAAAGATATAGACATCTAAGCTACAAAATGAAGGAATCAATAATATCATAAGCTCATTGAATACAAAGTGCTCAGTTTAAATAAAAGCACTTTAAAAAGTAAACTTTTGCATCATGTTTACTACGTACCCTGCTTTTTATTATCTTTGTCATCTTTCCTTTCGATCATACTAGCAACAGTCTTTTTTGATTTTTGACTTTCATCAAACGTACGCATTTGTTTAGGTATCTTAGCCTGAGTCCGTGCCCATTGTTCAGCCATGGCAAGTACATTTTCGTAATTCTTTTGGAATTCATAATTATAGAACCATTGCGATTTATCCAATTCATTTTTAAATCTATCTCTAAATTCCAAATGAATATCATTTAGAAATTTATCTATGTAAGACAATTGTAGTATCTTCTGATACGCGACAACAAACACCAGTTCAAACTCATTATCGAGTTTGTATTGTAAGCGCAAGGAATCGTATTCAAAAGAATGATTTCCTGTACGTTCCTGTAAAAAAACAAAATAATTAAAAGCCTGATCGCAAAAAAAGATAATCGTTCGATGGACAAATTACTGAATGCAAAAAACAATTCTACTGATTAACTTTTATCTCGAATAATATTCCATATGGATTTGTAAGTTAAATAAAAAAATATGCGAAACCTTGACAGAAACACTTACTTGCAATATGACACTTCGTATTAGCGCATTAACGCTGGGGGCAAATATTTGCGAGGTACTTTGAAAACACCAAAGCACAATGCCACCCTTACTGAATATAGTAAATAAATCAAGCATGATTATACGATTGTTTAATAAGAAAAAAATTATTATTGTTCAATATTATGGTCTAACCTATTCGTGATCGTGCAGTTTGATTTTTGTACACGTCAGACACTGCAAAAAACCTTAGAATAAAAAGTATAAGATACGATAAAACATAAACAGCTAGATGTTTTAAGGCAAACACGCATTGCAACGATTATATTGTTGTTTTCGTCATAAAAATATGCTTTATAAATGCATCATTGAGATCTACAGGGTGTCCCAGAACTCCTGTAGGAGCCGGAAATGGAGGGTAGCTGAGACTATTCTGAACAACAATTTCCTTTGCAAAAATATCGGATGGGGCTTCGTTTTAGAATTATTAAGCAAAAACACTGATCAATCAGAGCGCGTCTCGGGCGCGCGCTCAATACCGTCAGTATAGCATCGAGCCTAGTCGCCCCGGGACAAGCGCCTCGGTAGAACAAGAAGCGTTAAGTTCTGGGATCATCTAATTTGAATAGTAGAAAGATAAAACATTGTATTATTATAAAATAATGAATTTAATATCGTTCAAGCTTTATTTTTCAATTGTTTTAAAGAGCAACTGAGGACGATACATGGGGTGTTACCGACGAAATTAGCGAAACAGAAAATTGTGTTTTTTCAAAAACAAGGCCACTTTTCGGATAAACTAAAGTTATAGAAACATTTATAACAACAAAATATTTTATGTAATGGTGTTAAAAAGCCGATTTTTAATAAAATAATTTTTACCGACTTTTTATTTTTACTCCTGGCGCCACCTTCGAACAAAGTGCTGAAACTACTCAATAATTACCGACTGAGAATTCCGAAACATCGTTCAAAATGGCGGGCTTTTCAAAATGAGTAATGTACTATTTTGATATTTCTTAATTAAATTCCTTATAAAGGTTTATTAATTAAACTTCTGCTTTAATTATTAAACTAGAAGAACTGGTGTATAATTTCTGATTGTTTCAATAAGAGAAAAACCTACATTTATGTCTTTTCTTCATTAATATAACTTTTAAAGTTGTATAATAAACGATTCAAAGCTATTAACATGGATATCGTTCTAATTTTATCATTTTCAATGCTTTCAGTACGATTGTGTACAGCATTTTATTAATTTAAGATGTTTTTTAAGCTGTAAAAAATTAATAACTTTGGGGAATACTCTGCTACTATTATAAGTGCTCAAAAATCACTTCTGTAGTTCTTAAATGAAGGTTTTTCGTTTATCTAAACTATCAGAAATTATACACGAGTTCTCCTAGTCTCATAATCAAGTAGGAATTGAATAAATAAACCTTTTTAAGGAATTTAATCAAGAAAATTTAAAAATGACACATTTCTCATTTAAAAAGCCCGCCATTTTTAACGATGTTTCGGATTTCTGAGTCGGTAATTGTTGATCAGTTTCAGCACTTCGTTCGGAGATGGCGCCAGGGGTAAAAAATATAATTATTTAAAAAATAATAAAAAATAGAGCTTGTACGGTGACAAATTGATACTTTTATGATAATATAATGTTTCCCCTTCCTTCAGTTCAAATTTTGTGATCCTAGAACATCATTTAAGTATATAAATCGATAAAAACCTGCGCTTCATTACGAGACTCGAAGACTACATTTCAGGACCTTTATTTATTATTTTTTTGCTTTATCGCGATTGTTAACTAATTAGAAACGTTCATGATACTAAAAAGCTGCATTTATTCAATAAACTACATGATTCATACATTCAGCTTATCGTTGCATTACAATAATTAATAGTAAGAGTTATTTGAAGTTCAGACTATTGTAGATCGGTTTTTCGTGTTCGAAAATGTAAAATTCGATACCAAATTAGCCAGTGCTTCTACGTTTTCTATTATTCATTAATGGTCGGGTAGTTACGTTCATCCCTTTTGTGTGAGGTTATGACTAAGTCCCTGTAATTTTATGTACAAGCTGCCTTAGTTTAATGATACATGACTAGAGAAATACAATTTTGCAATCTCGAGATCCTTGGTTTCTGAGTCTAGTTTCATTTTACCAATAAACAATGGGAAGGATTTATCTACTGAGAGTAAACATAATCCATCAAATTCGAACCTGATTGAAAATGATCAATTTTGTTATATCGTATGTAAGTATAAAGTATTATAATTTTATTCAAGTAGTTAATAATAACGTATTTTGCTGTGTTGCAGATTAGAAGATGTATTTGTTATACATTTCTACGCCACATAAGCTGCACATTAACATCATCAAATCAATGGGATACTTTCTGGCAGTTTTTCAGATATCAGTGTTCGGTAATTTTTGGAATTGGACACTAGTAAAATTTCAAGAAATGGCACGAAGAACACTTCCTGTCACATCATGTTCTCCTAATACAAATCTGCAAACATGAGATCCTTGGTTTCTGAGTCTAATTTCATTTTACCAATAAACAATGGAAAGGATTTATCTACGGAGAGTAAACTGTTCTTCAATAGTTAAACTGAATATGTAAATACATATTTAATTGTAGAATGTCTTTATTTCATAAGAATATTGTACTGCGCTTAAGCTATATGTTAAATAATTATAAAAATATGTTGTATGTAAAAATACTGATATGTAAGTTTTACAATTTGTAATTATAAGTGTGTTAAAGTTAAGAATCTAATATTTAAGTAAGTTTTACAGTTAGTAGATATAAGTGCGTTAGAATTAACAATGTAACATTTATGTAACATGTATAATTGAAAGAATTTTCAATAAACGTAGAGTTAAACTAAAGCAATTGTTTATTCATTTATAAACCTAACTCCCTTATCCAGCCCTTACAAAATTTCACTTTAAAAGCAAGAAATAATGTAGAAAAACATTGCACAGAAGTTTCGAAATACAAAAGTGAAAAAAGAAATGAAAAATATCGGTTTAATACAGAGAAGAACAAAATTCGGTACAAACGGTTTCCAGGAATTCCTGGAATTCGACGTCACTAAAATTCTGGGAAGTGGCACGAAGAATACCTCCTGGCACATCATATTCTCCTGATACATTTCTCAAAACCGGGAATTTGGTTTCGATAAAGGCGAATGTACAGGGTGTCCAACTTAAGTGATTACAGCAGGATATTTCGGAAGGAGTTGTAGTTATTAAAAATGTGTTCCTACAAAAGTTGCTTGACAAAATGGGGTGCATCATGTGGTAATAATTATTTTCCTCTGGGTGGGGTAGTAGACGAGATCTGAAGGGCAATGTAGTTTTTTTATATGAGATGCTATGGTTTTCTCTTCAGAATCTGATAGCGGGCACCGAGACGAATTCAACGGTGTGCCACATGTCGATATTCTGAGTTCGATTAATCGAAATCTGGGACTTGGTTTCGCAAAAGGGGTTCCCGGAAATTCCTGGAATTCGACGTCACTAAAATTCTGGGAAGTGGCACGAAGAATACCTCCTGGCACATCATATTCTCCTGATACATTTCTCAAAACCGGGAATTTGGTTTCGATAAAGGCGAATGTACAGGGTGTCCAACTTAAGTGATTACAGCAGGATATTTCGGAAGGAGTTGTAGTTATTAAAAATGTGTTCCTACAAAAGTTGCTTGACAAAATGGGGTGCATCATGCGGTAATAATTATTTTCCTCTGGGTGGGGTAATAGACGAGATCTGAAGGGCAATGTAGTTTTTTTATATGAGATGCTATGGTTTTCTCTTCAGAATCTGAAAGCGGGCACCGAGACGAATTCAACGGTGTGCCACATGTCGATATTCTGAGTTCGATTAATCGAAATCTGGGACTTGGTTTCGCAAAAGGGGTTCCCGGAAATTCCTGGAATTCGACGTCACTAAAATTCTGGGAAGTGGCACGAAGAATACCTCCTGGCACATCATATTCTCCTGATACATTTCTCAAAACCGGGAATTTGGTTTCGATAAAGGCGAATGTACAGGGTGTCCAACTTAAGTGATTACAGCAGGATATTTCGGAAGGAGTTGTAGTTATTAAAAATGTGTTCCTACAAAAGTTGCTTGACAAAATGGGGTGCATCATGCGGTAATAATTATTTTCCTCTGGGTGGGGTAATAGACGAGATCTGAAGGGCAATGTAGTTTTTTTATATGAGATGCTATGGTTTTCTCTTCAGAATCTGAAAGCGGGCACCGAGACGAATTCAACGGTGTGCCACATGTCGATATTCTGAGTTCGATTAATCGAAATCTGGGACTTGGTTTCGCAAAAGGGGTTCCCGGAAATTCCTGGAATTCGACGTCACTAAAATTCTGGGAAGTGGCACGAAGAATACCTCCTGGCACATCATATTCTCCTGATACATTTCTCAAAACCGGGAATTTGGTTTCGATAAAGGCGAATGTACAGGGTGTCCAACTTAAGTGATTACAGCAGGATATTTCGGAAGGAGTTGTAGTTATTAAAAATGTGTTCCTACAAAAGTTGCTTGACAAAATGGGGTGCATCATGCGGTAATAATTATTTTCCTCTGGGTGGGGTAATAGACGAGATCTGAAGGGCAATGTAGTTTTTTTAAATGAGATGCTATAGATTTCTCTTCAGAATCTGAAAGCGGGCACCGAGACGAATTCAACGGTGTGCCACATGTCGATATTCTGAGTTCGATTAATCGAAATCTGGGACTTGGTTTCGCAAAAGGGGTTCCCGGAAATTCCTGGAATTCGACGTCACTAAAATTCTGGGAAGTGGCACGAAGAATACCTCCTGGCACATCATATTCTCCTGATACATTTCTCAAAACCGGGAATTTGGTTTCGATAAAGGCGAATGTACAGGGTGTCCAACTTAAGTGATTACAGCAGGATATTTCGGAAGGAGTTGTAGTTATTAAAAATGTGTTCCTACAAAAGTTGCTTGACAAAATGGGGTGCATCATGCGGTAATAATTATTTTCCTCTGGGTGGGGTAATAGACGAGATCTGAAGGGCAATGTAGTTTTTTTAAATGAGATGCTATAGATTTCTCTTCAGAATCTGAAAGCGGGCACCGAGACGAATTCAACGGTGTGCCACATGTCGATATTCTGAGTTCGATTAATCGAAATCTGGGACTTGGTTTCGCAAAAGGGGTTCCCGGAAATTCCTGGAATTCGACGTCACTAAAATTCTGGGAAGTGGCACGAAGAATACCTCCTGGCACATCATATTCTCCTGATACATTTCTCAAAACCGGGAATTTGGTTTCGATAAAGGCGAATGTACAGGGTGTCCAACTTAAGTGATTACAGCAGGATATTTCGGAAGGAGTTGTAGTTATTAAAAATGTGTTCCTACAAAAGTTGCTTGACAAAATGGGGTGCATCATGCGGTAATAATTATTTTCCTCTGGGTGGGGTAATAGACGAGATCTGAAGGGCAATGTAGTTTTTTTAAATGAGATGCTATAGATTTCTCTTCAGAATCTGAAAGCGGGCACCGAGACGAATTCAACGGTGTGCCACATGTCGATATTCTGAGTTCGATTAATCGAAATCTGGGACTTGGTTTCGCAAAAGGGGTTCCCGGAAATTCCTGGAATTCGACGTCACTAAAATTCTGGGAAGTGGCACGAAGAATACCTCCTGGCACATCATATTCTCCTGATACATTTCTCAAAACCGGGAATTTGGTTTCGATAAAGGCGAATGTACAGGGTGTCCAACTTAAGTGATTACAGCAGGATATTTCGGAAGGAGTTGTAGTTATTAAAAATGTGTTCCTACAAAAGTTGCTTGACAAAATGGGGTGCATCATGCGGTAATAATTATTTTCCTCTGGGTGGGGTAATAGACGAGATCTGAAGGGCAATGTAGTTTTTTTAAATGAGATGCTATGGTTTTCTCTTCAGAATCTGAAAGCGGGCACCGAGACGAATTCAACGGTGTGCCACATGTCGATATTCTGAGTTCGATTAATCGAAATCTGGGACTTGGTTTCGCAAAAGGGGTTCCCGGAAATTCCTGGAATTCGACGTCACTAAAATTCTGGGAAGTGGCACGAAGAATACCTCCTGGCACATCATATTCTCCTGATACATTTCTCAAAACCGGGAATTTGGTTTCGATAAAGGCGAATGTACAGGGTGTCCAACTTAAGTGATTACAGCAGGATATTTCGGAAGGAGTTGTAGTTATTAAAAATGTGTTCCTACAAAAGTTGCTTGACAAAATGGGGTGCATCATGCGGTAATAATTATTTTCCTCTGGGTGGGGTAATAGACGAGATCTGAAGGGCAATGTAGTTTTTTTAAATGAGATGCTATAGATTTCTCTTCAGAATCTGAAAGCGGGCACCGAGACGAATTCAACGGTGTGCCACATGTCGATATTCTGAGTTCGATTAATCGAAATCTGGGACTTGGTTTCGCAAAAGGGGTTCCCGGAAATTCCTGGAATTCGACGTCACTAAAATTCTGGGAAGTGGCACGAAGAATACCTCCTGGCACATCATATTCTCCTGATACATTTCTCAAAACCGGGAATTTGGTTTCGATAAAGGCGAATGTACAGGGTGTCCAACTTAAGTGATTACAGCAGGATATTTCGGAAGGAGTTGTAGTTATTAAAAATGTGTTCCTACAAAAGTTGCTTGACAAAATGGGGTGCATCATGCGGTAATAATTATTTTCCTCTGGGTGGGGTAATAGACGAGATCTGAAGGGCAATGTAGTTTTTTTAAATGAGATGCTATAGATTTCTCTTCAGAATCTGAAAGCGGGCACCGAGACGAATTCAACGGTGTGCCACATGTCGATATTCTGAGTTCGATTAATCGAAATCTGGGACTTGGTTTCGCAAAAGGGGTTCCCGGAAATTCCTGGAATTCGACGTCACTAAAATTCTGGGAAGTGGCACGAAGAATACCTCCTGGCACATCATATTCTCCTGATACATTTCTCAAAACCGGGAATTTGGTTTCGATAAAGGCGAATGTACAGGGTGTCCAACTTAAGTGATTACAGCAGGATATTTCGGAAGGAGTTGTAGTTATTAAAAATGTGTTCCTACAAAAGTTGCTTGACAAAATGGGGTGCATCATGCGGTAATAATTATTTTCCTCTGGGTGGGGTAATAGACGAGATCTGAAGGGCAATGTAGTTTTTTTATATGAGATGCTATGGTTTTCTCTTCAGAATCTGAAAGCGGGCACCGAGACGAATTCAACGGTGTGCCACATGTCGATATTCTGAGTTCGATTAATCGAAATCTGGGACTTGGTTTCGCAAAAGGGGTTCCCGGAAATTCCTGGAATTCGACGTCACTAAAATTCTGGGAAGTGGCACGAAGAATACCTCCTGGCACATCATATTCTCCTGATACATTTCTCAAAACCGGGAATTTGGTTTCGATAAAGGCGAATGTACAGGGTGTCCAACTTAAGTGATTACAGCAGGATATTTCGGAAGGAGTTGTAGTTATTAAAAATGTGTTCCTACAAAAGTTGCTTGACAAAATGGGGTGCATCATGCGGTAATAATTATTTTCCTCTGGGTGGGGTAATAGACGAGATCTGAAGGGCAATGTAGTTTTTTTATATGAGATGCTATGGTTTTCTCTTCAGAATCTGAAAGCGGGCACCGAGACGAATTCAACGGTGTGCCACATGTCGATATTCTGAGTTCGATTAATCGAAATCTGGGACTTGGTTTCGCAAAAGGGGTTCCCGGAAATTCCTGGAATTCGACGTCACTAAAATTCTGGGAAGTGGCACGAAGAATACCTCCTGGCACATCATATTCTCCTGATACATTTCTCAAAACCGGGAATTTGGTTTCGATAAAGGCGAATGTACAGGGTGTCCAACTTAAGTGATTACAGCAGGATATTTCGGAAGGAGTTGTAGTTATTAAAAATGTGTTCCTACAAAAGTTGCTTGACAAAATGGGGTGCATCATGCGGTAATAATTATTTTCCTCTGGGTGGGGTAATAGACGAGATCTGAAGGGCAATGTAGTTTTTTTATATGAGATGCTATGGTTTTCTCTTCAGAATCTGAAAGCGGGCACCGAGACGAATTCAACGGTGTGCCACATGTCGATATTCTGAGTTCGATTAATCGAAATCTGGGACTTGGTTTCGCAAAAGGGGTTCCCGGAAATTCCTGGAATTCGACGTCACTAAAATTCTGGGAAGTGGCACGAAGAATACCTCCTGGCACATCATATTCTCCTGATACATTTCTCAAAACCGGGAATTTGGTTTCGATAAAGGCGAATGTACAGGGTGTCCAACTTAAGTGATTACAGCAGGATATTTCGGAAGGAGTTGTAGTTATTAAAAATGTGTTCCTACAAAAGTTGCTTGACAAAATGGGGTGCATCATGCGGTAATAATTATTTTCCTCTGGGTGGGGTAATAGACGAGATCTGAAGGGCAATGTAGTTTTTTTATATGAGATGCTATGGTTTTCTCTTCAGAATCTGAAAGCGGGCACCGAGACGAATTCAACGGTGTGCCACATGTCGATATTCTGAGTTCGATTAATCGAAATCTGGGACTTGGTTTCGCAAAAGGGGTTCCCGGAAATTCCTGGAATTCGACGTCACTAAAATTCTGGGAAGTGGCACGAAGAATACCTCCTGGCACATCATATTCTCCTGATACATTTCTCAAAACCGGGAATTTGGTTTCGATAAAGGCGAATGTACAGGGTGTCCAACTTAAGTGATTACAGCAGGATATTTCGGAAGGAGTTGTAGTTATTAAAAATGTGTTCCTACAAAAGTTGCTTGACAAAATGGGGTGCATCATGCGGTAATAATTATTTTCCTCTGGGTGGGGTAATAGACGAGATCTGAAGGGCAATGTAGTTTTTTTATATGAGATGCTATGGTTTTCTCTTCAGAATCTGAAAGCGGGCACCGAGACGAATTCAACGGTGTGCCACATGTCGATATTCTGAGTTCGATTAATCGAAATCTGGGACTTGGTTTCGCAAAAGGGGTTCCCGGAAATTCCTGGAATTCGACGTCACTAAAATTCTGGGAAGTGGCACGAAGAATACCTCCTGGCACATCATATTCTCCTGATACATTTCTCAAAACCGGGAATTTGGTTTCGATAAAGGCGAATGTACAGGGTGTCCAACTTAAGTGATTACAGCAGGATATTTCGGAAGGAGTTGTAGTTATTAAAAATGTGTTCCTACAAAAGTTGCTTGACAAAATGGGGTGCATCATGCGGTAATAATTATTTTCCTCTGGGTGGGGTAATAGACGAGATCTGAAGGGCAATGTAGTTTTTTTATATGAGATGCTATGGTTTTCTCTTCAGAATCTGATAGCGGGCACCGAGACGAATTCAACGGTGTGCCACATGTCGATATTCTGAGTTCGATTAATCGAAATCTGGGACTTGGTTTCGCAAAAGGGGTTCCCGGAAATTCCTGGAATTCGACGTCACTAAAATTCTGGGAAGTGGCACGAAGAATACCTCCTGGCACATCATATTCTCCTGATACATTTCTCAAAACCGGGAATTTGGTTTCGATAAAGGCGAATGTACAGGGTGTCCAACTTAAGTGATTACAGCAGGATATTTCGGAAGGAGTTGTAGTTATTAAAAATGTGTTCCTACAAAAGTTGCTTGACAAAATGGGGTGCATCATGCGGTAATAATTATTTTCCTCTGGGTGGGGTAATAGACGAGATCTGAAGGGCAATGTAGTTTTTTTATATGAGATGCTATGGTTTTCTCTTCAGAATCTGATAGCGGGCACCGAGACGAATTCAACGGTGTGCCACATGTCGATATTCTGAGTTCGATTAATCGAAATCTGGGACTTGGTTTCGCAAAAGGGGTTCCCGGAAATTCCTGGAATTCGACGTCACTAAAATTCTGGGAAGTGGCACGAAGAATACCTCCTGGCACATCATATTCTCCTGATACATTTCTCAAAACCGGGAATTTGGTTTCGATAAAGGCGAATGTACAGGGTGTCCAACTTAAGTGATTACAGCAGGATATTTCGGAAGGAGTTGTAGTTATTAAAAATGTGTTCCTACAAAAGTTGCTTGACAAAATGGGGTGCATCATGCGGTAATAATTATTTTCCTCTGGGTGGGGTAATAGACGAGATCTGAAGGGCAATGTAGTTTTTTTATATGAGATGCTATGGTTTTCTCTTCAGAATCTGAAAGCGGGCACCGAGACGAATTCAACGGTGTGCCACATGTCGATATTCTGAGTTCGATTAATCGAAATCTGGGACTTGGTTTCGCAAAAGGGGTTCCCGGAAATTCCTGGAATTCGACGTCACTAAAATTCTGGGAAGTGGCACGAAGAATACCTCCTGGCACATCATATTCTCCTGATACATTTCTCAAAACCGGGAATTTGGTTTCGATAAAGGCGAATGTACAGGGTGTCCAACTTAAGTGATTACAGCAGGATATTTCGGAAGGAGTTGTAGTTATTAAAAATGTGTTCCTACAAAAGTTGCTTGACAAAATGGGGTGCATCATGCGGTAATAATTATTTTCCTCTGGGTGGGGTAATAGACGAGATCTGAAGGGCAATGTAGTTTTTTTAAATGAGATGCTATGGTTTTCTCTTCAGAATCTAATAGCGGGCACCGAGACGAATTCAACGGTGTGCCACATGTCGATATTCTGAGTTCGATTAATCGAAATCTGGGACTTGGTTTCGCAAAAGGGGTTCCCGGAAATTCCTGGAATTCGACGTCACTAAAATTCTGGGAAGTGGCACGAAGAATACCTCCTGGCACATCATATTCTCCTGATACAAAATTCTTATGTCAAGATTCTGATTTTAGGAGTGGGAAATTTTTAGGAGTCTCGCTTTTTAAGTGAAATTTTTTAAGGATTGGATAAGGGAAGTTAGATTTATAAATGAATAAACAATTGCTTTAGTTTAATTCTATGTTTATTGAAAATTCTTTCAATTATACATGCTACATAAATGTTACATTGTTAATTCTAACGCACTTATAACTACTAACTGTAAAATTTACTTAAATATTACATTCTTAACTTTAACGCACTTATAATTACAAATTGTAAAACTTACATATCAGTATTTTTACATACAACATATTTTTATAATTATTTAACATATAGCTTAAGCGCAGTACAATATTCTTATGAAATAAAGACATTCTACAATTAAATATGTATTTACATATTCAGTTTAACTATTGAAGAACAGTTTACTCTCCGTAGATAAATCCTTTCCATTGTTTATTGGTAAAATGAAATTAGACTCAGAAACCAAGGATCTCAAGTTTGCAGATTTGTATTAGGAGAACATGATGTGACAGGAAGTGTTCTTCGTGCCATTTCTTGAAATTTTACTAGTGTCCAATTCCAAAAATTACCGAACACTGATATCTGAAAAACTGCCAGAAAGTATCCCATTGATTTGATGATGTTAATGTGCAGCTTATGTGGCGTAGAAATGTATAACAAATACATCTTCTAATCTGCAACACAGCAAAATACGTTATTATTAACTACTTGAATAAAATTATAATACTTTATACTTACATACGATATAACAAAATTGATCATTTTCAATCAGGTTCGAATTTGATGGATTATGTTTACTCTCAGTAGATAAATCCTTCCCATTGTTTATTGGTAAAATGAAACTAGACTCAGAAACCAAGGATCTCGAGATTGCAAAATTGTATTTCTCTAGTCATGTATCATTAAACTAAGGCAGCTTGTACATAAAATTACAGGGACTTAGTCATAACCTCACACAAAAGGGATGAACGTAACTACCCGACCATTAATGAATAATAGAAAACGTAGAAGCACTGGCTAATTTGGTATCGAATTTTACATTTTCGAACACGAAAAACCGATCTACAATAGTCTGAACTTCAAATAACTCTTACTATTAATTATTGTAATGCAACGATTAAAAGACTCCGCGAGAGCGTCACCCCTCTCACTCGCACCAAGCCAACGCAGTATGCTAATGCGTAAGAGGGAGAGAACACTCGTCCGCCGATCAGACCTTTCACTCCCTCAATGTGCGAGAGAGAGCACCGAGCATCTAGTCTCTCACTCCCTCTACGCCAAACTCGCGCCTGCGCACAACACCAATGTGCGAGAGAGTGAACACTAGTCCGCCATTCGGACCTCTCACTCCCACAATGTGCGAGAGAGTGAACACTAGTCCGCCATTCGGACCTCTCACTCCCACAATGTGCGAGAGAGAGAACACTAGTCCGCCAATCTCACCTCTCACTCCCTCAATGTGCGAGTGAGAGTACCGAGCATCTAGTCTCTCACTCCCTCTACGCCAAACTCGCGCCTGCGCACAACATCAATGTGCGAGAGAGTGAACACTAGTCCGCCAATCTCACCTCTCACTCTCTCAATGTGCAAGAGAGAGAACACTAGTCCGCCAATCGGACCTCTCACTTCCTCCGCGTCAGTGTAAGAGCGAGAGAGAAGAGTGCAACGAGCATCTTACCTCTCACTTTCTCCGCGTCACTGTACGAACGAGAGAGCAATACTCGGCCGCTGATCGGACCTCCCACTCCCTCCACAGCAATCTCGCAAAATTACATTTGTAAACGTTAGTTATAAATAATATAATAACTATTGTAAAGCTGAATGTATGAATCATGTAGTTTATTGAATAAATGCAGCTTTTTAGTATCATGAACGTTTCTAATTAGTTAACAATCGCGATAAAGCAAAAAAATAATAAATAAAGGTCCTGAAATGTAGTCTTCGAGTCTCGTAATGAAGCGCAGGTTTTTATCGATTTATATACTTAAATGATGTTCTAGGATCACAAAATTTGAACTGAAGGAAGGGGAAACATTATATTATCATAAAAGTATCAATTTGTCACCGTACAAGCTCTATTTTTTATTATTTTTTAAATAATTATATTTTTTACCCCTGACGCCATCTCCGAACGAAGTGCTGAAACTGATCAACAATTACCGACTCAGAAATCCGAAACATCGTTAAAAATGGCGGGCTTTTTAAATGAGAAATGTGTCATTTTTAAATTTTCTTGATTAAATTCCTTAAAAAGGTTTATTTATTCAATTCCTACTTGATTATGAGACTAGGAGAACTCGTGTATAATTTCTGATAGTTTAGATAAACGAAAAACCTTCATTTAAGAACTACAGAAGTGATTTTTGAGCACTTATAATAGTAGCAGAGTATTCCCCAAAGTTATTAATTTTTTACAGCTTAAAAAACATCTTAAATTAATAAAATGCTGTACACAATCGTACTGAAAGCATTGAAAATGATAAAATTAGAACGATATCCATGTTAATAGCTTTGAATCGTTTATTATACAACTTTAAAAGTTATATTAATGAAGAAAAGACATAAATGTAGGTTTTTCTCTTATTGAAACAATCAGAAATTATACACCAGTTCTTCTAGTTTAATAATTAAAGCAGAAGTTTAATTAATAAACCTTTATAAGGAATTTAATTAAGAAATATCAAAATAGTACATTACTCATTTTGAAAAGCCCGCCATTTTGAACGATGTTTCGGAAGTCTAACATTTAATCTTTAATATTTCAATATTTCGGGCTTCTAGGATTAATCGGACAATTGGAATCGATAATTAGTGTAAAATAGAAGCGATTAGATGCTTCAAACACGCGAAAACAGCAAAAAATTATTTTCTTAAAAAATAATCATTGTAGGTACGGCAGATTCCTGTCAATTTTTGAGCAGTTTCACCACTTTTCGAAGAGATGGCGCTAGAGGTAAAAATTTAAAAATATTTTTTAATTTTTAATTATTTATGCAAAATACAACGATTTTAATGAAAAAAATCATTAAATATAAACAATTTAAGTATTTTTTATCATTTAGTTCTTGCAAAATGAAGAAAATACAACGGGGAGTATATATTTCTCTTAATATAACAGTGCTATAAAAATGGTATATTTAACATTTGTTTCAGTATTTTAATCTCAACAAATTTCAATTAATTATGGTCAATTATAATTCCTAATGGTAATTACAAGTTATATCCTTCCATTTCTTATTCTGTTAATGCTTGACGTGTTCGAGGATTTGTGCCATTTCGATATTAATTTCACTGCAATTTCGATGCAGTCTCCTGTAATACACAAATTTTCTTAAAATTAGCATTAAAAACCCTAATCATTTAGGTGTTCTAACTGATGAATACCTCTACACTATAATTACAAAATTTTTATTTCAAAATTCGTACCTATCTCTTCTATTGGATAAAGTTTCCTCGACAATGTACCGTCCTCAGTTGCTCTTTAAAAAAATTGAAAAATAAAGCTTGAACGATATTAAATTCATTATTTTATAATAATACAATGTTTTATCCTTCTACTATTCAAATTAGATGACCCCCAGGACTGTATTTATAATACCGAAAAATATTCTGCAATTTTTACTTATTCCTTCTGTTGGGATATCCAGCCATTCAGTCATTCCCTTTATTCTAAGATACGATTACTCTCATAACATTCTACCATTTGTTTTTTACTTTTATGTTCAATATTACTTGTGTTTAACGCTTCCTGTTCTACCGAGGCGCTTGTCCCGGGGCGACTAGGGTCGATGCTACACTGACGGTACTGAGCGCGCGCCCTAATAAATTAATTACTATGTAATAGTGCAAAGTAGATGTGGGTAAAATTATGTAGAAATAAACTGATGTTTAATTTTTGTTCATAAAATACATTTATTAAATAAAGACTTTACTTTAAAGTGTAACGCAATAGATACGTTATTCAATCTTTTTTCTTTATAACAATATTCTAGTATTAGTATTTAATTAACGTTATGGGTTCAAATTCTTAGATAACTTTCCTTTAAATTTCAGGAACACTGTTATCATATAAAATCTGTTTCCTTTCATGTTCTTAAACATTCGATAAACGAACAAGAACTGCTGAAACTTATCTACTCATCTCCTCCGGCTCGTAGAGTGCATACAAAATTTATACTTTTTACATTACGATTATAATTATTTCCGAGGAGGAACAACGCTCTGTTCAACGTAATCGCGTTTATTTAATCGATTGTACGCATCGTCCGAGGCACGTGAAACTAAAAAAACGTATCGATACGATTAAAAACATAACATTGTACTTTAGGTACGAGAAGAAGAAAAAAAAAGAACTAAAGTATATTGTGAATGTCCGTTAACTGTGTGAACGGGATTATTGAGCACATTAACAGTGAAATTGAAAAGTAGATTAGTCGAACTACCTTTATAAGTTTTACTGTAAACCAATAAAACGCTGATTTCTAAATATACTGTAAACTCGTTGATTTCTATGAGCTCTCCCTATTATCTCTTCACGCACGTTTTGGAACAGTTCGCGTTATATGCAGGGTCTTACAATGATGCTATAAAATAATGCACAATTTGCGAATATAAACACTATTGTACTTGTTATGCTTTCAATAATGTACACTGCTTAAGCGTAACAAAAGGTTCGCGTTCAAAGTAGGTATTTACTTTATCACCCAGCAGTGTAGCATTTTATCTGTCTTATTTTATACATATGTATCTATGTGATAAAAATATGATTAATACACATGTACAACGGAGTAAGTGTGGTATAGTTAAGTTTTACAAAGTTAAACATCTTTCCTGAATTATTCAACAGCCGACTTCTTAGCAGGAACAGCATCAGCATTGTCGTTGTTAGGTCTTTTCCTTTGACCCCGTGGCGCGTTACGACCTGTAAAACAACAGCTAAATTAAATAAAATTACATTTTAATTAAATAATATATAATTCTCACAGACGAAACATTCAGTATGCTTAGAGTTCAACTCATCGAGACCCAAAATGGTCTCTCAGTATTAGCATGGCAAAACATCATTATGTAAACAATTATTATTGAATTATTTATCGTTAGGAACTCACCCTTCTTCCCCTTCTTCCCTTTACTGTATTTCTGCCTTACGTTCGCCATTTCTTCTTTCGCTTTTAGAAGATATTGCTCTTCTTCCTCGCCCTCGAGAAGACGACAAGTAACCTCCTTATTGTGTATTAATACCTTTTAACGAAATTAAAGGAACAGTGTAAACAATGCCAAAAAAAGAGGATTATTCCTGAAAAATCTGGAGCACTTACTTTGCCTTCTTTCATTTTATCAACAACGGCCTTTGCTGAATTTTCTCCCTGCAAACGAACCCACCCTTCCTGGTCACCAATCTTAAAATCTACGAACGCGATACTAGCATCTAATTCGCCTAAACGCTCTTTGATATCTTCTCTTGTGCATTTGCTAGGTACATCGGAAAAATGTATCACACAACCCTTAGGCAATGCAGAATCTTTTCCATTTTCGTCCTCTTCGCCACTTTGTTCATCTTCTTTTTCTTTTACCTTTTAAATAAAGAAATTTATATAATTAATTTGACTAAAAAAGAGACTGGTATAATTATTTGTATACTAACAGTTTCGTGTTTCTTTGCTTTTCCTTCAGATCTCTTCTGTCTTCTGTCTTCCTTCTCCTTAGCCTTCTCCACACTGTAATCTGCCCTGCAATTTTAAACGAAACTTCAGTGTAAAAGTGGCATAAAGCTTTTACACAAAGCAGATAGTTTGATCAACTTACGACCACTTCTTGATTAACTCAGTATCATTGTATTTTACAGACTCCCTATCCATAAAGGCTTTCGCATCCTCTAGAGTTTTGAACTGTACAAAAATGGATCCTTTGAACTGAAACTTTTTCTCCTTATCTAGATACTTCCTCATCTATCAAACAAGAAAATGGTCTGAAAATCTAAACGATTTGTTGCAAGTTTTCTTCAGGTATGGCTTAAAGTATCACCCGTTTTGTGTTCTACTGAAATACTTACAACAATATTTTCAAATGGTTCAAAAGCACTAAAAAATGTTTTGAGTTTTTCGATATTGGTGTCCTGTAAGGGGAATCCCTTTACATACACCGTCCTGGCTTCTTGTGCCTTCCGGTATTCCTCGTCGTATACTGGTAAAGGATGCTTTGGTGAACGGCGTATCTTTTTCTTGTCCTCAGATATTTCCATCAGATCGCTTGACTCTATGGCTTTCAGTATAACATCTGGATCCGTGCTCATAGAGGCTAACATTTTAAAATTTAACATAATGGACATCGGAACCCATCCTTCATCCAGCTTTGTTTGTTCAATAAGAAATTTATCTCTCTGCATATTAACATCTCCAAAATAGAACTACAAGAAAAACGAGGCATTCAATGAATTTGTAACATTACAATGCTTTGAAATGCTAGAGATTGTATATACTTTGCTACATTAAGAAACATTACCTCAATTTGATTTTTTATCTTTTCTAAAAGCTCCTTGGAGGGTTCTTCCGTCGTTTTTTCAGCAGCATTTTCCTCAGCGTTGGGAACCGGCTTCTCGCATTTTGGCTGTTCAGCATCCACGTCATTTTGTACCTTTTCAACTTTAGTTTCCTCTTGACCGTTCTCCATTTCCTTTACCTTGTATTTAAAGCGTGCTACAAAAAATCTACACTCTTGAAACTTTAGGAAACGTAAATATAAGTCAATTTCTAAAAATCGAACTCAAAACATCATGACGCACACGTGCCTTAGCTGTTTCTGAAACCGGAAGTACACACTACAAATAAAGACGACGACTGAATCATACGAAGTTTGAAGATATTTCAACGAACAAATCGAAAATATATTATAATCGATTATAAATATACAGTTTAGAACGAATTAAAATTGTTCCATGATTATTTGAGTTAAATTATTGAACAATTTAATGTTTGCATAAAAGTTTTTAACGAACAGAAGAAATATTTAGAAAGGATAAGGTAGAACAGTACGATACATCATTTACTTCAAATTATAAACTAATTAGTAATAAATAAATTATAAAACAACTTTTTTTATTGATTAAGCATAATTTCGATTGAAATTTACTATAGATACTTAAAAATAAAGATCTTTTATGAATTAATACTAATACCCTAAAACAGGCTGCCATTTTTTTCTTCGTGTACCATCAGAATTTTTTAAAAAATATAAAAGCGCGTTTGTTATTGGATTAGCTTTAAAACGTTAACTTCAAGGCATGCTCCTTCTAATTTAAATAAACATTCGGATAAATATGATTAATACATTTTTCTTATTGTAACCGAGCTCAGACGCTTATATTCATAGGGATAAGGTTTTAATAAAGTTGGCTGCGCCTTCGAATACCTGCGCTCTCTTCCGGTTCGCTCTTTGAGGGTGACTGAGTCTTATTTAGTTTAGCTGTAATTAAATCTTTCTCCATCTTCCAACATGAGGATTTACAAGGATATTTTCACCGGTACGTAAATTCAGAATATAATCAAATAATATATTAAACGAATATTTTTATAATTCTTTTGTTATATTAAAAAACAAAACGGTGTACTTCGTTGAAGTCGGCTGAACAATGACGTTTCTATCACGAGGACCAAGATCTTAACTATAATAACTATAAACAGCTCTATTTTATTAGTTTTAACTATTTAATAGCGCGATGTACTGTAAAATGTGTTCCTGAATCAATTAAGCGGTGAAAAATTGTTAGGCTGCTTGATTATTTAACATTCTACTTTATAACCTCTCCATATGTTCAAAGTAATTAATTGTAATTGTAAGATAATTGAGAATGATAAGCGTTTTATATTTAACACTGATAACAAGCGATGAAGCAACTGGAAGATTATAGATTTATTAAGATGAATATTTTCGTGCTTTCGTGACGTTTTGTTCAAATTTAGAATAATGAAACTAATCCAAGACACTTTGCACCATTAAAATTTAATCTTACATTACAGGTGATGAGATGTTCTCAGACACCTACAAAATGAAGTTAATTGATGATGTTTTATATGAAGTATACGGCAAGGTATGTTTTTACAATATTGTTGAGTAAATATATAAGTTTTACTAACTTTTTGTTTGTGATTAGGTGGTTACTCGTAAATCTGGTGACATTGAAATAGCTGGATTCAATCCATCTGCCGAGGAAGCTGATGAGGGCACGGATGAGGCAGTAGAAAGTGGTGTTGATGTAGTCCTGAATCATCGGCTTCAAGAAACTTTTGCATTTGCAGACAAAAAATCTTATACCCTATATTTGAAGGATTACATGAAGAAGTAAGTACTTTTGAATTATTAGAATTGCCAGAAACTTCATGAAATGATTCTAATCAATATTTTTCACAGATTGGTGGCAAGATTGGAAGAGAAAGCCCCTGATCAAGTTGAAGTATTCAAAACTAATACAAACAAAGTAATGAAAGACATATTAAGCCGTTTCAAGGACTTACAATTTTTCACCGGTGAATCTATGGACATTGATGGTCTTGTCGCATTAATGGAATATCGTGAAATTGATGGTAACTCTGTGCCTGTACTCATGTTCTTCAAGCACGGCCTTGAAGAGGAAAAATTCTAAATAATTTTAGATATTCAACAAATTGTGGAAAAATATTGTGAGTTATATGCTTATCGCTTGCATTACACATATATTTTAAATATATACATGTAAATTCATGCCTTATATAGATATTTTAGTTATATGGCATTGCACAAACATGTTAGATAAAAAATTGTGAACAGATTCCCGCTATGGTACACCATATGTGCCTAGCGTCTATTTTAACCAGACATTTTAACGACGAGCTTAATTACTGTCCGCAATAAATGCATCGAAAGATAAAACTTTTTTGTTTGTACGTTTTTCAGATGAACTCAAAAATCAAGACTGTATACACGCTGAAAAGCTGTGAAAATTTAGTTAAAGAAAAAACATGATTCTACTTCCAATCTCGTCTCGTAACGTAGTTAAATTATTCATTTAAATGATTAACAGGAGGAACAAATAATTAATTGTACATATAGAATAACCAGAAGGGGAAATGATTCAAAGCAAAAAGGAAAAAAGACCACTGACCCTTCGATATACATCGGTATTTGATTCACTGTGACACGTTTGTAATATTATTTTCTACTTTCTTTTTTACCCGATATTATTAGAGCATTTAATTTATGATTGAAATAATGGAAGATGGGGAAAGAACTTTGCAGCAAATGGAAGTATCAAAAAAAAAAATCTGTAATTATTGTTATTCTTAAGAATATCAGTGAATAATATCAAAAAGCATACTCTGTATAATGTCATCGTCAATAAAAGTGTGTTTTCTTAAGTACCGCTTATGATTCATGGTTTTATTTTTGAATAATCCAATCCGTCCTATTGAGAGCGGCTTGAGGCGGATGGACGGGCTACCGAAGTGGTGACTGTCGGATTCCTGGGTCCGTCCCAGCCCGTTGGGGAGAAGGTTTTAATGGGTAGGAGCCGTCCTGCACCCTTGACGGTCCCCGGCAACCGCTACAGTGGCTATGTAGGGTGAGTTTGTAGTTGTTATTTATGCCAAAAAGGTAGGGCAATATTTGTTAAACGTATACACCACTCTGTAAGTTACTTCCCCCCAAAAAAGGATACAACATTGACAAATATTGACTTCATAAAAATATTATATTTAGACAAGTCAGAATAGACGATTTATCTCTTGGCGCAAGACCGTACATCTCTTCACTCGGAGATCCAGTATTAGTCATACCGTTTCACAAGTACAATAATACTTCTTCGCATCTGTTTTACTACAATCTCGCTCTCTCATACATTTCTTTTTTTTTTCTCTGTCCTCCTATATTCATATAATTTCTATATTATCCATCGTTATTTAGACATCCTTCCCTTGCGAATATATTACTCTTATGCTCGTTTATAAAATAGTTACCGATCCGATGTAGAATTTCGTTAGCGTGTTTCCAGTTCTCTCTCTCTCATGCCATTACCTGAAAAAGTGTGTCACGTTTTTACACGTACAAAAAAGAAGCGTATATACCTCGGCAACGTAAGAGGTCCGCGTTACACATATTCGGTAAAGAGAGTTAACACGTAATTGTCCCTTCGGTTAAGTCAATGAAACAACGGTTACAGCTTAAAGGTAGCAAAAAGATGAATTTGCAGGTGTATACATACTTGCGTGTTGTATGCAATCTTTTTTTAAACATACAACGTACATGGTTATTTACATAAACGTTGCTTTGATTAGCACAACCATAGTGTTACCTGGTTATTTAGCGATAAGATAAAAATCACTTTCAAACGAGATATATGTATATATATAAAAAGAATTAGTATTCACAAACACCTTTAAGCTGCGAGTACAATAAAATTGTTTCTGGACTAAAATATGTTAGAGAGCTATCCATACTATCCACTTTTAAACTTACTTCTTTCCTTTTTCTTTATGAAATATTAATCTTCTAACATTCTTACAATTACAAGTATCGCGCAACGGTGACTCTCATTGATTTTACAATGAAATTATAAAAAATCTACTCAATAAAATGGTACAACAATTTCATAAGAAATCCTTTTTTTGCCGTTTTCTAATCCGAAGGAAGAAAGATCAAACGTTGGAGAAATATTGGGCCACGTTTAATAGTCCAAAGAATAGTTAATCGTAATGGCAGTCGTATAATGAGTTAATTTGTTAATTCGTGTAGCATTTACATAAAAATTTCACAACATTTATACACACAGAAGGATTTATTTTTTAGTACTCTGGCTTCTTCTTTTTTTTTCTTTTTAGCTTAGATCCTTTGAAGGTACGGCGTTTAATAGGAAACCTTCTACTTTTTAAGTGGGATTCATCTTATGCGTTTAATAAGATCAAACAATTATTTTATCCGTTACTATTAATATAAACTTATTTGTACTGATCTATGCAGAACGGGTGCGTGAAATCTTTCTGGTACTATTAAAAAACAGCATTAATTTCAAGAAATTGAGAAAGTATAAAATGCAGAATATGGTACTTTTGTATAAGAGCGATTAACATAAGTACTAAATTAGGAAAATACATTGGACACTAATTATGTTCTTCATTTTTTTTTTTTTTTTGTTATAGTGCAGAAAAAGTATACAACGCACCCAATTCTTCCATTCTAGGACACTGTTACTATAAGTAAAACGTCACTACATATAATTTGAGCATTGTACCATTTTCTATGATAGTTCAAAGAAGTATGGCAAAAGCATTAAGTTTTTTTTTTTTTTCACATCGATTACAATCGCGTATACAATTATCATTGTCTTCAGCAAGACTTTTGAATACAATCCAATGCGTCAAAAAACACTTCCTGAAATACTCTTACCTTAAAATACATTGATCGTAGGACAATTTCTTAATTGCTGCCATTTATCTTTGTTACTCTACTGACCAACTACTGAGGTTCTCATTTATTATTTTTTTTTTTTTTGCGAAAGAGTTTTCTTGTTTATATAATCACATTATTATTATATATACGTATGTTAATAGATTAATCATCGTTTTTTTAACATTTATATATTTTATATGAAACTTCATTCACAGGTAGCCAAGCATTCACGCCCCTCCAATCCTAAATTGTTCTTCTTTGACTGTGTTTTTTTATTTCTTTTCTTTTTTTTTTATTATTTATTTATTACATATATATTTTAATATATTTAAGGAATTAGATGAGGTGTGACCGCGTAACGCGTTTTGTTTCAGAGGTAATTTTGGTCGAGATATTGTATCGTTAGAATAAGTATAAAGAAAAAAAGAACATCGTTACAAAAAAAAAAAAAAGAATCTTCAAGGATTACAAAATACGATTTCTCTTATTACAAAATATATAAATTAATATATCATTTGGTTCTGAAATTGGTTTACAAATCATTTAAAATCGTGTAATTATCACAAGCATATCCTGCGTTTGGAAAGAAAACACTGAGACAAAATTCAATGTACCGGGCGGTTTTTTGAAATGAACGGCAAGAAGAAAAAAAAAGATTCGGGAAATTTAATGTGTGTTCTTTTTTCTCGTGGTATGCATAACATTAAAAACTCTCATCAAATAGATAACAATAACCAACAACTAACAATCGTAAGCATTCACGCAAAAATAGAAATATGTTTAATAATATATAATATTATCATAATTTATATCATCGAAGTAAGTATGATCGTTTCTTACAATTGCTAAGGGTGCTATAGAGTAATTTTTTTTATCGTAGATGACTAAAACTGAAGGACACCAAGAAAAGATGTACAATTTAGATAATAAATCATTAATAATTTATTTAAAAATATATAAATATAATTCTAATAGATTACTTTTAAGATAAAACTATAAAATTTGGAAATTTATTGCCACAAATTTTCGATTGCATAAATATCTAGTAATCACAATTCAAATTTTATCAATCTTAATTAAAGAATTAATAGCAGTGATTAAAAAATGGACATCTCGAATGGACTGTTTTCTTATATCCTTCAGCTCGAATCATAAAAAAGAGTTCTGTAAATTACTAACAACGACGGTAAGGTTTTCTATCTTAGTCCTGTCCTGAATCAGTTAATTATATAAATATATATATATAGATTTCGAAGGATAGACCATACATCTCGCAAGCATCTCTTTGAAGTTGTATTTTAAAAAGCTGCCGCGTTTTACAACGCGTCGAAACGATTTCTTTTTTATTCCTCAATGAAAATAAAATCTTTAAACGATAAAACGTGTGTGTGTGTATGTGTGTCGCGGTGATATCGAATTACATTTTCAGCGACCCACAAAATTCAAATCAGACGCAAAGAAACGAAAATAATAAAAAAAAAATCCGCTACTTTAGAACATTATTAATATTTGACAAAAGTTTCATCCGATGTATCAAAAGTAAAATCTTCATATAATGTCGGTATTTTGTTAACAGTCGTATCAAGAATCTGTTGATACCACTTGGACATTCTCTGTCAACGCCTGTTCTCCAACAGTTATTCTCTCTGTGATGGTACCTCGGCGTCTCGTTACACAGATATAATACACGATAATGTATGCAAATATGTACAGCTCTTTTTATGTACATAAAAGGAGCTATTTATATATAATTAATAATGAATTAGTAAGTTTTTTATCTCTTTCTCTATACTCTAAAATACAAAACAATAAATTATCATAGTGCACACGTGTAAAACGCATATTCCCGTTTTATGCGTGTATGTATAATATACTTTTATTTATTTATATATGCAATTTTCGTGGCTCTTCGAAGCGACGATCCGAATCGAGGCAGACTTGGAATGTAAAAAAAAAAAACACCCGGTAACGCGTCGGTTGCGTCCACGTTGGTGCACAGCTCTGTTTTGAAAGACTGGACAAGTAGAGAGAAAAGCAACCCGGAGACGAAACGTATAAACACAAGAGGAGGAGGAGTAACGGTGTCTTAGGAACTTCCACGTGGCTGTAGGGAGTGCGCGGTTCAACGTGGACGCAAATTAATAATTCAGCGCACGCGTTACGTTTGACACGTTCACGCCGGCGCTCGAGTTCATATTTCGCTATTTTATAATATTGAATTGTTTTTACTACTGAATTTTCGAAAATTCAATCGTGACCCACCACGAGTGCACATCACCTCTGATGGGACCCTCGAGTGTGACCCACGGGTGATGCACGTCAGCATGAACGTGTTAACAATTATTATTCCAGGGAGTGCCATCATCGCACGTTTTAATTAACACAGAGATAATGAAAATCGAACGTCGTTTACCACGTCGTAAATCATACCTCTTTCAATCGCGTTATTAATAATTAAATATTGTAAATAAGTGTTAAACGGTGTTCGATCTTCACGGTACGAGGTGGCACTCGGCGTTTACAGAAAGGACATCGAGAGATTTTGTTCGAAAATGGCGACAGCTACCCCAGACTGTATTTCTTCGCGCCAACCTGGGAGAGGCTCGTTCGATTTCGCGAGTTGCGACTTTCCACGTGCTCTCGATACGAATCGGATCGCCAGAACGACTCGCTGACGAAGAGACATCATAAATAAAATATTGAAGAAGAGGAGTAAGTAAGTTCCACCTCGAACGATCCTGACGAGGAGGGCGCGTCGGTGTATCGACCGATAAACTCTTTCTTATACACAAATATGCGATTCTGTTGTTTTTTTTTTTGCGTTTTTCCTTTTTTTTTTTATCTTGATGTACATGTAATTATGTGTTCCTTCTGTCTCACAGATCGGTGTGCCCCAGAACGCGGCACACCTTTTGCTCCTAAGGGTCTGACCGCGATTCCAGCATCTCCACGAGGAAATCGTCGATCGGCACGTCGCCGATCATCTTGAAGAAGAACAGGTGCTCCAGGCATTTCAGGCCGATCGATCGGATCGCCGGCAGGCGCAGCAACAGCTTCGCGAATCTGCCCGGATCGTCGGGCCAGGCCACACGACAGTAGCCCTCCAGGGCAGCGTAGATCTTCTCGCGGAGCAGGGTCACCTCCTGGATAGACTTTAGTCCTCGTACCTCGGGGTTGAACAGTATTATGGATCTGTTCACAGACGGTTTACGATAAAGCATTCGTTTTACGATTCAAGGACGTTCGGTTGCAAGGTAGGCTGCTATCGGTTAGACTCTCCCTAAACTGTTTATAGACTCCTCGCGAAGCTTCCTCCTCCTCTAAGCCAGGTTCTTTCTACACTCTTCCTAAGCTCCTCTCGTAAATTCTCTAAGCCTCTTCCTATGCTCTTCTTAATCTCCTCCTAGACTCCTCCTTAAGCTTCTGACACACTCTCGTTTAATCTCGCCGTAAATAACGTTCAGACATCGAGTATTAAAAAATGACCGAGCCTTTAAATCTTTGCAAAGCGCAGAAAAGGTTACTCAGTTCAAACGCTGATTCGATTTCTAAACTACCATCAAAGTAAGGTTTATTATCACTTACCTAGGCTCTCCCAAGCTCCTTTCTTCAAGCTTAATTAATCGAATGCAGCCTACCTTGCATCTGAGTGCACATTATACCTACAAACGATTTAAGGGGCAGACCAGTCTGAATGCTTTGGTAAATTGATTATTAAAACAAAACCGCTCAATACACAAAATTGAAAGTTAAATGATGTCTCCACAACATTCCAAGGTCTTGTCCTCGAACTGGAAGGCGCAGGCCTTGACGGTGTCTCTTCTTTTAAATAATTAATTTACTAAACCCTTGACTGGTCTGCCCCCTTAGCTTCTTCTTGGAGGAGGAACTACGTTACTGACCTGAGACAGCCAAGCTCGGTCCTGTCCATTTTCATTTCGCGCATTTTCGACACAAGCTCGGACAGGACTCGGTCGAATATCGTGCCCACGCCAGCCTGTTGCGCCGAGTTCCGATGTACGGTGATCCCTGTGGCCAACACGATACCGTCCTTCACGTCGATGGAACGGTGGGAAAAGGAGGCTATCAGCAACTCGTTCCAGCCGGCCCTGAGCAGAAGTACCTGATCCTCCAGTGGCAACGACGTAAAATGTGGGATGTGTTTCGCCCATGCTACCAGCTGGAACAGCTGTTTGTTCGTGGCGTTGCAAATGTGCGACACTGCATTCTGTGCATTACAAGAGATGCCGGATTAATTGAAGGAGCGTTTTCGTGGAACGGTTTCTACGCACGCCATTCCACGAAAATCATCAACACTGCCTGCTACTGTTACTGTTATTGTTCTCTTATATGTTGTTCAATAGACAAAGCAACAAGAGTTGCTGCAGTTGTTGTTGGTGCTGTGCATCGATTCGCAGAATGGCGTACCGGACGAAATTCTCTAATTTCTACATTGTTCTTGCTCCGTTATTTAGTGATACCAAGTTCTTTCGAATAGCATCGATTGTTGATTAAAATCGAATTAGAGTGTCTTTGAAAAATTTAACACCTTGGGTTTAAAATTAAAATGGAATTTTTAGTAGCTGCAACGTGGCAGTCAAGGTGTTAAAATTACAATTATATTCCAAGGGCTTAAGTACCAATTATCAAAAGTAAAATCGACTAATTTTCAAATTCAAGCTTTCGATTTGATATCTCACTGATACGATGTTAACGATATGCATAGTTTCTTAATTGTTTAATTAAAGAAAATTTGAAACGTTGGATATTCATGACAGCCAACGTGTTAATCAACCCTTATGCAAATTTGATCCATGTTTAATCAAATTTATGGATATTTCAGTGTAACTACAGAATCGACGAAATGGAATATTTATGTGTACCTTGGAGTAAAAAATATTTTAAGAATGCATTAATTAAATAAATCTAAGATTCACTCCAATTACTTTTCAGATCAACTGGCCACTGGTGCCATTCGAGAGAACAACTTTGTTAGTTGGACTAATTAACGAATTAGAGAAATATTGAAGTCTACTATATTGTTTTTTCTGTTCAGATAATTAATTATAATAATCTAGTGATTATTTATCAGAGCATACACGATTCGATCGATTTCTTCTTCTTCTTTTTTTTTTCAATTCTTCTTTCACGATGAGACAATACTAAAGGACGTCTCAAACGAGTTTAATTCAATCACTCGTCCGGGTCCAATGACAAATAAATTGATTTCGTCGCGAGACACAGCTGTATATTGTTCCCGAAGCTGTCGTTCTGTTCGTTCAAACTCCTCGATGACATCCATCGTAGCGAATTAATAAAACCGAGTGAAAAACGTGACTTCCATTGTAACTGCAAGTCTCAACGTGAATTAACCGATTCATTAAGGATCATCAAACGTACGATGCTATATGCTAGTTCAATATATGCACCGGGCAGACAGCGAATAGGATAAAGTACCCAATTACTGGCGTCTTAAACAGATTTGTATTTCATGAAGCTGTGTCCCCACTGGGTCAATTTATTTTAATAAAAATTAGCTCACATTTTTGCAAAGGCGTGATAAATGCTAGAAAGGGACGCGAGACCTTCGATTATCTCTCTCGCGTATATTTACCTCGTAATTTCCCTGCTGTTCCATTTTGCATTCGACTCGTTTCTCAGCCTCCAGGATACGCTCAATCGGCATGTCCGAGTGGAGGCTGCTCGTGCTCTCCACCTCGCTCTGATCCCTCTCCTTGGTACGTTGACGTTCCTCCTGCACCGCCTCCCTTTTCATCCCCATCGCCAGGCATTTCTGGTATCTACAATACTGACATCGATTTCTTTGCCGTTTGTCGATGATACAGGACTTCTCTTCGCGGCACGCGTACGACAGGTCTTTGCGGACGGTCCTCTTGAAGAATCCCTTGCAACCCTCGCAACTGAAACGAGACAACGGGGCGAACGTTGGCTTTTGATCGTACCCTGAAGAATCCCACGCAAACTCTGGCTTTTAGTCCCTGTCGATACCAAGGATTGGGTTCTTTTTTTTATTAACGCGTTGACTGGCACAGTGAAAACAGACGTGTGTGGTCAGACACACTGTCGATTAAGTTTCAAATGTAATCATTTGTGAAAATCTTGCTTTGTTATTAAATAAAGGCGATACTTTTAAAAGTATATTTTATTTAAAAAAGCAATGCTTTTCGTCGGCAACAGTGGGGTGCAAAGGGTCAGCGATAGGGTGTTTAAGTCACTGATAACTGAAGGTGAAATGTTAATTCATACTCATTCCCCCCCTTTTCTCAATAATAGTCACTTGTTACTCAAGTTTCCATTGCTAAGGGTGGTTATAGTCATCCATAATTAATCCTTTCTATTACTAAGAGTAACTTAACTTATATTAACTTCATTTTATTACTGAGGTAATTAATTGCTGATAGTCAGCTCTTCTTTTATTAATAGTCAGTTATTATTCAACTTTTCGTTGATGAGGATGGTAACAGTCATCTGAAGGTAACCAATCGCTCACTGTCAACATTTTTCTCACTCAAGGTTACGAACAGACACTTATTATTGACCTTCTCGTAACTAAGAATGATTGTAGTCATTCATCCCTATCTTTTAACGTGACTAATCGTTGCTGTCCGCTATTTTCTGATTAATAGTCACTTGTTATCAATCATCCCGTTGTCAAGGGTGATTATAGTCACTCATAAACTAAACTTTCCTATTACTAACAAGTGACTAATAATCACTTATTAGTAAGCCTTTGCACTCGAAGCATTAGAATTCTTTTCCAAAGAAATTTGGAAAATTTAAAAGCCTTATTTTACTTAAATTTCACATTTTAAAATGTTATTTTCGGCAAATCTCGTGGCCGCGAACGGGCGTAAATCTCGCCTCTTGTTCTGGCCCATCGATAAACTCGCACGGTTACATTATCGCCCGCTATTATTCGCAAAGGTCGAGGTATTTTGATGTCTCGCGAAATCCATGAGATCACTATGTCGTATCGTTTCTCTTCGGGTTCGCTGGCTGGCGAATTTACGAACGGAACAAAGCGGAACTATCCGGAAGAGGCGCGAGTTGATTCATCCTTAACTGCCTCCACGTGCTGGTCCTTTTGTTTATAAACTTGAGTCCTCACAATTAAAAGTCTAGGCAGAATTTTTATAGAAAAATTATTATAGTTTTTTAAAGAATTCGTTTCATTTTTTTAACTCCGTTTTACAGAGCAGTGGAACATCAAGAAGTGCATCTTCGAATCGCCTTATCTTATCTGCAGCCAACTTTAGACGATTTATGACGTTGATAGAAAATTCATCTCTTTGGAGAATAAAGGAGGCTTAACTTTGTTATTGCGAGCCGCGGTGGCGAGATTGAAAACCCGAAAAGAAAAAAATGCGGGACGTTATCGAAGCAGCGCGGAACCGGCCTCGAAAATACGCGCAGCAACGGAAATAAATTGTTCGCGGAATGTCGCTCGTTTTCTGGAAGGATTCCAATTTTAAAAACGTACCCCTACCAGAAAACTGGGGCCCCATCGACGGAATTTAACGACTGCGAAACGGCAGAGAGATTCGCCTGTGGTACTCGATTTTATCTGATACTAATCTAAAATTAACTAAGTAACTAAGGATCTAAAATTACGCGTGAAAACGATACTAATTACAGAACGTCCTGCCAATTATCCTCCCGTATCCTTTTGTTTCGATTGAAAAGTAAGAGCGGCAACGGCGGCGCATAATGGGCTTGCATAACGAAGATGCATTCGCGTTCGAGGACAAAGAGTTCGAAACGAGCGACAATAAACCGACTGTCTCCTCCGACGCGGTATCGAGTTTCGGCGTTGCATTTATTTCGACTTCCCGTGCAATTATCCTACGACATTGATGGCTCGAAATGCGAGACGCGTACAAGCAAGAAACACGCGGTGGCACGCGATGAAATTTCTGGACCACGTTTGATCTCGCGTTCGTTTACACGCGGGATACGCGCGAAGCGGATTCGAGCCAAGTTTCGTTATCGAAAACGCGAGACCTTCGGTTTTTGGCCAGCGAGCAACGTCGAATAATGAGTGACATCCGTCGGACGATCTTTGATCTGTGTCCTTGCGTTCGAAACCCTCTTTTCAGAAAATAGAGTGCAATTTTTGTGTAAAGAAAGATTGTGTTAATGATTGTGTCAATGAATCTATCCTTGGAAAATTACAAATTTAATTGGGAAAATGAAATTATTTTTTGGGTACTCTAATTTACAAAAAATAATTAAGTATGAGTAACAGTGATTTATAAGAAATACTTCGAACAAGGAAATTATTACTTATTCTATTTGAAATAAATAATATTCTGTGCGTCCACTGAACCAACGTTAAAAGTCCTCCCTCCTCAAAGGGTTGAAATAAAATATCGTTATTTAATTAGATACTTCAGATTCAACATATAAATCTAAAAATACATCCTTATCAGAAAAAAAAAAAATAAAAATTCAACGGTTTCAAAAAGTACAAGAACTTACACGCGGTCTGGCAATAATAATCAGCAAAAACTGCAAGCATTCTCGCGATAACGATGCAAATGAGTTAAAGGGTTAACGAGTCCCAGGCGCGCGCGTCTGTTTTCGCTGCGGTAGCCACGTGTTAAATCAACTAATTATCTCGGCTGGTCGAAACGCGGCACGGGAAGGCGATCGTCATTTTGCGCGCGAAACACCGATTATTCGTCGTCCCGCGGCCCGTATCTGACAAGGGCCCTGATAATGGCCGTGATTGCTTAATTAGCTGCCACTGGACACGGCCAAGAAGACGGTCTCCTCCTCTCCCCGTTCCCTTCGCCGCAGGAACTACGGCTGGCTAATCGTCCTAACCTCGTCAGCCGCGATTCATCGCAAGTCCAAGGTTGCCTTCTGATGCAACGCGAATGCAACAACACCGTGCGCGTACATCGGTTGTTATACTGCACGCGACGGGTCATAATGACCGATAGAGATACACTGAATCGTTCGGATACACTGTGTTACTGGAGCAACGGAGCAACGGTCTTCGATCTTTCGTGATTTACGATCTCCCTTTATGATATTAGGGCGACCCATAAATGAAACATACCTTTAAAGTTTGCGAAACAATATAATCACCTTCTCGTTTCACAACCATCGCAGGTGGAACATAGCCCAAGAAGGGTGGATTCTCAAAAGCTCGTTCGCAGGCACGGCATGTAGAATTCACACGAATTTAGGAAGTCGATAAAAGTTTTAATTGGGTAAGTTCGTACCTCTGGGAAAGCGATTGAACTTTCTCGTCTGAGACCCATTTTGCAAGACGAATCTGTAGCAAACATCCCCTTAATTCGCGAGGAAAAATTTTCATAATTAAATCATATTTTTCGCTATTTTTTATCTGTTACAACAATTTATCACAGCTTTGTCAGATTAATCCTCGACTTTAATCCTAGGATTTAGAATTAAAATTTAATTTTTAATTCAATTTTTAATTTTAAGCGTGTCTGACCACACACGTCTGTTTCCACTGTGTCAATCAACATGCTAATATAATCCCTTAAATATTATATTTGCAACTTATATTTAAAAATTTCAATTAATCCATAATTACCCCTGTTTAGTACTCGCGACTGACCGAATCATCATCGTTCAAGAGCTAACATTCCAAAGCTTATCAGAATGAAATTTTTCCTAAAAGGTCATCGGATTCAGCTTCAATCAACGAACCCGATTTCGTTCAATAAATTCCATAGACAAAGGTCAAATTCTAACACGATTCCCTTTCGAGAAATTCTATCCTCCTCGTCCTCGGAGAGATTACAGAAATCTTTTTTCTTGCCAACTTATATCCGTGGCCGCGATACGAAATGGTAGCAGCACTGGGTCGAAGTTCAAGATAATTAAAAAAATAAACTTTTATCTTTGCGCCAAAGACGCGATTATCGCGACGGCCACGTTATAGGTAAAACGACGACGTTTATTAATACGTTTGAAAGCCGTCGGTACCGAGGGGTCGGGATTTATCAAGCGAATCCAGGAACCTTGAACCGTTTCGTTTCGACGATGGAAAGACTCTTCGTTATAAAACAAAACTTTTAATTTCATTGATGAGCTTCAATTCACAAAATTGATCGTTCAATCGTACGCCTTAACCCCTGCTGAATCGGGTTACATGAACTCCTGTATTTTTAACCCTTTGACGTACAAAGACGTCTTGTGTCGTTCTGACGTTCTTAGTACTCTACAGGACTACTGGATTATTGTTTAATTAATCCTTATCAATTCCATATTGGAACTTATTCGATTCAAGTATCAAAGGGTTCACAGGTTGACTGCCATTCATTTCAAATTTTATATAATTAAATAATTAACAAAAAATATTGCTAGTATTAGACTAACAGTGCAAACTAGTAATTTGAATGGTTACATTTGAAAATTAATTAATAATAATTGAAATTTTTCACTGTGCCAGTCAACGTGTTAAGGATATTATCATATGTTAATTACTGTAATAATTACTATGCTTAGTAACGATCGAGATTTAGTTTATTAAAAAAATTTTGAAATAAATGTTAACTTTCGAGTAGAAATTTGTTCATTTAGAAAATATTTAGAATGGATGTTGAATTGTGTGACTTACCTATAAACACCATAGTGCTTGCCACTGGCGCGGTCGCCGCAGATCGAACATAGGTGTTTGCTTCCGGAAAGAGGGTGATTCGGAGGGTAGGGCGCGACTGCTTTGTTCTGGCCGCTCGGCGACGTGCTGAGGAGGTTGCTGTGACAACCAGCGTTGAAGGATCTTACATGCAAAGAAGAGAATAACAAAAAACTCGACCTACGATACTACTGCCCTGGATCGAACAAAATACGAATGATTGAATATTTCACACGGTTATGAAATGATAAAATTGTGAAATAAAAAGAGAAAGTTTAAGAATTGGAGTATTTTGCTCGATTTTTCCAAAGGGCGTGTCTACGTTCATAGTATACCCTCGATATACGACGTGTTTCGCCATAATAGCGTTCTCTCTTGATATCCGTCGAACTGAGTGAATCGTGTATCAGTATATATATATATAGATATATTCTGTTTCAATAATATATCGCTCGTCCGTTTCATTTCTTTGAAAAGAACATTATCCCTGTCTTGTGCCGATGCCACTTACCCTGGGCTATTGGGACCGGAAGGGCTAAAGTTTCCCGCATTGATGAGGCTCGCTGTATCCGGTTTCATGTCGAGAGGACTCTGCGGGCCAACCGAAGACATCGACATATTGCTGTTGTCCAGGCTCAGCCCTGTAACACAATATATTATCCGGTTAGAACGTAGCAAAAACAAATTTAATTTTGATTTTTACTTTACGATTAAATAAACTTGTTTCGTATTTCACCTAATTCAATAATTACTAATTAGGTTTGATGCTATTACCAAATTAACAAGCCTGCTCTGAAACATTTACCAAACCAAATGGAAGGGTTCCCTTCCCATAAGTTGCCATTTTCCCAAAGAATGCCTCAGCTTTTTCGCATCAACACGACCCGTCGTCTTCGCCTCGCTTTTTTCACACTCTATTTCGAGCTGGATTCGCGACGAATCGCTCGTCGAACAGACGTTCGCACGCACCTCGTGGGTTTTATGTCACGGCGGATGATAAACGACGTTTTAATAGGGTTCGCCACCCTCCATCGGCGACGAACAACGGGGGAGAACGAGTGTAATCGCTGGAAACGACGGCGAACAGTCCGCAGAAACGAACGAAATTGAGGAAGAGACGATTCCTCGGGCGTTAAACACGTCCTCGAGTGTATAAGTAATTGTACGACTGACGTCACTCCCTTCCTACACCATTTCCCCCCTTTTTTTATCAATATCTTTTCGGGTACCAGGAATCGAGGTGATTTTACGTCGATAACCTTTTAACAGGTGCAAATGATTCAGTCTGTTAATGCAAAGTTGGGCAAAATGAAATGATATGAAAGTTCAACTACTTTGCAGATAAATAACGATTATCGAAGGTTCGTTCATTAGTTTTCTCATTTATTTCTCTTCCTGATTTCCATTAACACTAAACGTACCAAGATGGGGCAAATGACTCTTTTCTAGATTTAATGTAAAATCGTACATTCACTGTTACTTCTTTCGCTCACAGTGAATACCGACGTGTGTAATTATTAAGGATTCATTCAAATTGCTACTTTGCGCTATTAATCTAAACCTACAGCAAGTAATATTTCCCAATCACGAGGAAAATGTCAAATAAGATTGTGCACTGTTGAGAAGCTCCAATATTCCATGCATTTACTGTGCCGAAATTAATTAATTTTTTGTCCTCAAAGGGTTAAGGGTACGCAACTCGTATAATTTCGAACAAAGATTCATCGAATTCGTTTATCCCGCGGGATACACCAACGGGACGAATTCTCGCTGGTCGAGGAACAAGCAAAGCGGATTTATTTTAAGCCACGACTCTCTGATCGATGAATACGCGCGGATACGCGCGATTCAGACGCGACAAAGGCTGTGCGACTGAACGACGGTGGAAAAACTCGGTGCACTGGGTTAACAGCTCGACGAGCCTTTTAAAAAGATGCGAGTCCTTAAAAGGTTACGACGACGATGATATCGAACGTTCATCATCGGTCTTCTCTGCGGAAAATGTATAATTACGCCGAGGTCGCAACTCGCGGCTTCTATTTCGAGTCGTTAGGGTCGCCGATTGCGTGCCTCTCATCACCGCGCTACGTTTATTAAGCGTTCAGCCGCCGCTTTAATTACGCAACGCGAGCGTGCAAAGCGGACCGAAGGTCGTCGACAGACACGCTCGACGACTGAAAAGCTTTTCGCATTTGTCGCGGACAACCGTTCATCCTCCAAATATCCTTTCGTTTTGCAAATTAACTCTAAACTTTTCCTCTCATCTTGAACCATTTTTAATTACAAGCAAAGGGGCCAGGTTATTTTTTCGAAAATTTTGCTGAGATCAGGACTCAAATTTCCTTTAACCCTTCACAGGTTTAATTCCTTATGCTTACCAAATATTACACTTGAAGAATATTAACCCTCTGAAAATTAATTACAAGTTTCTTTTCCAACAAAGCTCTCAAAATTCAAGAGTACTATTTTAAAAGAACGAAGTTACGACGTTTATGAATTTATTTATTTTGATTTCTTAAAATGTTGCCTCAGAGGCGCATACTCGATTGTAAATTCTTACAAAATCGATAATATAAATTTTTCTTAATTAAACAAAGTTCTTAACTAAGCATCCCAGAACCTAGAAGAGCCCAACCTGAAATATGTAGCTTCTTACGAGTAAAGATCATAATCAAAGAATGATGGATTAATCCTCCATCAATGTTCATAACCTGAGGTGAGCCCAGGTTGCACGTGAGTGTGCGACCACGTTCCCAAGTTGGATCGGAGTCAGGATCGAGGAACTTTGTTCGAACGTCGACCGAGTTGTGGACGCGACTTTAAAGCGTATCAAAGAGGGCAGGGGACGAGGACACGAGAGTGGCTGCAAGGCCAAGTCCGGTGACGGTATATTATACCGGCAGTGTCGGGCACCTTGACCAGGCGCAAACACGCCGGTGCAATGCTCGAAACAGTTTGCATACAGTTGTACGCTCGGTGGAAACGACATAGTGTACCTGAGAAGGAAAGGTTCTACTAAAAAGAAAATACTAAGACTAACACTAGTGCTAATTAATATTTAACGCACACTGCCACGTCACCCATGGGTGCCACTTGAATTTCCATTAGAAACCATACATTAGGAATTTTTTAATTTATTTGGTCAAAAATGTTTCCACTAGATATGGAACTTTTAGTAGTTGCAAACTAAAAATTAAAAATAGAATTCCTAAACCGTTCTGCAATTTCTGAAAGAAGCTTCAAGGTCTAAGTTCCAGTCGGTCATTAATCGCGTGCAGAAAAAAGCAACGAATCGTGCAAGATATGAAAAATAAAAAAAGAACGTCGAAAGGAGAGAGAGGTGAGGATCGGAAGAAGGAAAGTGACCTACACCAACAATGAGTCAAGTGCGTTGGCTCTTGAATATTTAAAATATATATAATCGCCTTTAAAGGTGAACCGACCGAGCGGATCGAAGGCGAAAAGAGTATGGCGAAACGGCTCGAGAACCTGATTTTCAAGGGCAGAAGTAAACGTAAAATTGGGAATGGTCATGTCTTTCGAGAGGCAGGAGAAGCGAGAGTATCGATCGTCCTCCCCCTTTCCTGGATCGTCCGCGAAAATTCTTTCAATCCCGTGTTCTTGGGGGGAGACACATTGGGGATGCGTTATTGCATCTCCTTTCGCAATGCACGAGGGGAGGAAAACGTTGCTGGAACGTTGGGCCCTGTTCCTGACGAATATTCGTGAATTCTACATTTATTTTATGAATTTATTGCTTAAAATTTTAAATTTTCTTCCAATCCCTCCTCAGATTTAGAACCGACCCAACATCCTTTAACGAAGGGTTAATAATCCCTGATTATATTTTTGTATCCCAAACAACCTGCACCAAATTGGAATAATTGAAAACAGGAGACATGCATATTCTTTCTTCGATTCTGCGGAAACTATAATTAGCCTAATCTCGAGGAACGTTCCCTCCGCGTCTTTCAGCGTCGTCTGCGAGGATTAGAGGAACATCTGCGAGGCGAGAGGGGATGTGTTTTTCGGCAAACTTTTTTTGTTTTCTTCCCGCGAATGAATGCCGAGGGACAAGGAAGAATGACAGAAACGAGGGATGTAATATCGTGGATACAAAGGTCGACAGAATAGATGAAAGAAGATCAGGGCTGATGGAACGACAAAAGGGAACCAGTGGCGTTATTAAAAAGAAGCATAATAGGCAGTGTTTCGTGATTGCTTTCGCATTAATAGTAAATATTGCGCGAACACTCGTTTCTATTTTGCTATTGTGTCTCGTATTCTACACAATGGAATCGCTAATTTAATTTTAATCGAATATAAGTTCAACGTCTCAAAATTATAAGGAACACCCACGACTCCAACTAAATATCCAAATTTTAATGCAAGGGGTAACACTTTAAGGTCGATCTCGTTCAGAATTGTATCCAAAATTATTATTTTGTTGTAAAATTTTAAAAAGGAGATTAATATAAAATACAAAAACTTTGCGAACGAAAGCGCTGATGTTGCGAGGCTCGCGGGGCATGAAATTTATTTAGCGATCATTGGAACTACAAAACCCGATTCCGTGAAGTCGAATCCTGTTCCGAGTCCACGGAACAATAATTATTATTAACGTCTGAACGCGATACGTTATTGCGAAACTATCCTCGAACCATGAAGGAAGATGAATATTTATGTTCCAAGAAACGTCGGGAGCCTTGAGAAACGGCAATAAACCGTTTCGCTGCACCGTTTCGTTGCATTCCACGTTTGTGCGAGATGGAAACCCGCAGGAAAATTCAGGCACACTGAACTCGCAACACGATACACTATCCCACAAACACCATTGGTGCTCCAAATTTCGGATTTCGGGCAAACGATCCTGAATTTGCGTGTTTCCTAACATTTTTCTTCGTGTCTGACGAAGATCTTATTTTCAAAATGTGCTTAGATTTATTTCATTTTCAATAAATTCAATTTCAAAAGAATATTAACTTCCTATTTGCATGGTATTTGCTTGGAGGGAGGTAATATAATAATAGACATTATTAATTATGAACTCTGCACAGGAGCAACAGTCCAAAGCGTGTTCTTCTGGTATTGGATATGATTGACGATGAGAATTCCAGGTAAAAGAACTCGTTATCTATTTCAAGTGAAACACGTGAAATCTTCGTCACATCTCAGTAAAACGTTGACTCAGAATGATAAATATTTAAAGTATTGGTATCGCGGTGCGGTGACTAACATCTGAAAGATTAATGCATTAAAAACGTTAATTTGAAGCTTAAAGGATATTAATTTAAAACTTAAATTAATTTTCCCTTCAAAAATTGTATAAAATTAAGGGGTTGCACAATTGTCGTGGATAATAAATGATCATAAACGTGTAAAGTTTGATTTAAACATGATCAATAGTGTTATCGATGGATAGAACCGTGATCCTGTTCAATCCGTATGGATTATTAAGCCAGAGAAGCGGTTTCAAATGAACGATGGAAAACACGGTGTACGTCGGTCGACGCTAACTTTAGATCCGTGTAAACGGACGTATAAGTGCTGAATTAAGCAAATAACTCGACACACACGGTACACGTTACATATATCTCGCCTTTTATCCCGTTCCGACTCGCGATCAGCATTTTCGAACCAACTTTTCTGCCAGCTAGATAAATTTTATTTCAACCCTCGAGAAGGGTTAAGTTTTAGCAGAATGTTATTTATTATTCCCCAAAAGGGACCCCTTTATTATTTTTAAACACCCCAGGGTTCAATCCCGATCGATGTCACGCAGGTCGTCCGCCTCTTTTGTCGAACCACCTCACGGATCGACTTAACTAACAAATGTCATTTTTCTGTCATTATTTCGTATGGAGATTCGCACGTTCGCGATGATGACGTCACCGTCTGACAATTTCAACGCTCTTCCGAAACTGAAAACCAGTTTCCATCGTGGACCTCATCCGCGAGAGCGCCTTGGGCGCATCGAGGATGCTGGCGTCTCGCTGTTGAAGCTGTGAATCTGCTATTCAGATCTCCAATCCTAAAGCCCGGTTTGCATCGGCCAGGAATACGGCGAAACAAGGCTGGCAGAAGATAATTATTCATAGGGGTAGTTTTGCAACTATTTTATACAGCATTTGTTAAGAAAATTGAAAAAATCTGATTAATTATCACTGAATTATTACACCGGGCGTTAAAGGACTAATTAACTTCCATCAGGTTCGACTGTTTTTTCACCATCAACAAGAAATACACGAATTCAAAGGCAATTTAAAGCAACACCCTCGACCACGTGTCTCCCATTATTTCTTCTAATTAGGAATTGAACGTCCCGGCGAACGAATCGTCCCATCGGATAGTCTGTCCACACGAGCGAAAATAAAAAAGAAAAAGGAACAAAGGGGTCGTGTTTTCGACTTCGCGCAAGATTAAGAGAAGAGGAGAATTTTTAACAGTTTCCTGCAGGCAGCTGCGACCGGATGTCGCTCCCACACCAGGATAGCGTTATGACGTTGCACATGCAACCCACGCGAAACGTACATGTGCACCGGCGTACCGAAAATAGTGTCCGCTCTGCTGGTGGCGTTTAGTCCTTGAACCCGTGAAAAAACTCGTTGGATTAATGACTCGAGCGGGGCTGATTTATTTCGCCCGGGGAGGGCGAGGAGCCGTGCAACTTCGTGCGCCGACAGAGCCGCGAATTTTCAGTTATTTATTGGAACGAGCCGCTCGTTTATTTATTGCAAACGATTGCAAAGTTGAAATAACTCCGGATCGTGGAGTTGAAATGGCGAACACTTTAAGTGGCAAAAGTGGAAGGTTTAAGAACTGTTTATTATCTCTTGAACCCTATGAATTTTCACCTTTTTAATTTAGAAAGGAGACTGAATTTATTTATTGTATGATTTTTATAGAAAATAATTAAATACAATGCTTTAATATTTTCTAACCCAAGCCCTAATCACATAATTTGGCAATGTGATCTCAGCCGCGTCTCGGCAGGATTGTTGACAGTTAATTAGATCCTTTAATGATCCCCCTGGATCGCGATCGTCCTCGTTTTCTGTAACGGATGCAAAGCAACGTGGATCGATGTTTTCGATCGAAGCTCGATCCCGCGGAGGGGCAAGGGGATGCACAACGCGTGTGCGCGGCCGTGTTTGGCCGGCAATGAAAGTCAAAGCGCGATTGCATCCGAAGCGGCTGAATACGGAGCGAGTGAACCGCGCTCATACATAAGTACATGTATCTTATGTTAAAGCATCCCAGGCCGATTCTGGAGGACGCGAATGTCGGTCAAAACGTTCGAATAATTCATCTCCCGATAGCTTCTTATTACCTTCGGTATACAGAGCCACCTAAGACTCTGGTACGTTCGTTGCTGGAGCTGTTGAAAATTTCATCAACCCTTCTTGTACAGTGTACGTGCGTACAGATTTCTGTACACTGGATAAACTTTGATTTACAAAATTTATTTAATCTTTAATTTATTTATCTTTGAACATTTGTATGCCTCATTTTGGTCACAATATCATTAAGTCTGAGTCACGAAAGAACATAGTGTAATTGGAAATTGGACGGATTATGTGCAAGGAAAGTTCTAAGTGAAACAAGACGTATGTGGTCAGACACACTGAAACTTGGTTGTCATGGTAGTTGATTGATATTTTTGTCGTCTATAATTCCAGGTGTTTGATACAAAAATTTCTAATTGAATGAAAAGAATAAAAGTAATTGCATATTACTGTTATTACACTAGTATTCAATGTGTTAATATGTTAATATATCTACCTATGTAAAAAATAATGCAATTCTTGAATTTGCATTATTCATAATTCCAAGTACCTAACAAAAATATTTTCAACCAAACAAATGAAGAAATTTGTAATAATATAAGTGATAAATTTGTATAAAATGTCATTCACATATGGAAAAGAGTTATAAATTGACAGAATGACTTGGACCACCCAGTAACCGTATTTTCGTTCGCGTGTTATCGAAAGCACACAGAACATTGCGTGGAACGAGAGCGAGAGCTTGGTCGAGGTCGCGATCGATGAAGCACACCACGAGGCATGCACACGGGGAGGGAGGTTCGCCTAGTACGCCCCTGAAAGTGCAGAGCGGACCGATCTATATGCAGCTATACTTTATATAGCATGGCACGCCACGTGCAGGACAACTTGGTACCTGGGTCACCGGGAGAAGGTCACGGGGTCGGGATTTCAACCTAGGTGCACGGGGCTCCCTGATGCTCGTGGGCGTATAACCGCTACTTTTGCTCTTTGTATTCTCCAGGTACGAAAACATACAAATTAACGATCCTCGGAAAGGTATAACCCTTTCCGTACCGTAAATTTCCATAAACAATGGGAATTATTAATTAAGATTATTCGTATGGGCAAAATTAAAGGGGTGGTACTATAATTTAATTCATGAAAGTGTTATATATTAATTTTTCTAGTTAAATATTTCATGAAATATCTATATTATTAAATTGAAGTCTTCCAAAATTAATAATTGCAAGTTTGGACCTCTCAGACGTTAACACCGAGAAAACTGTAATCTTAATTAATTATAATTTATTTTGTGACTTCTTCTCTATCAATCTTTGTTTTATTTCTAATTAATTACAGTACAGAAATTTGGAATTTTATAGCATACAAAAACTTTCAAATTGGCCTTTTTTCCATGAAAAAAAAAAAAATAATAATTGTACGTTTCAGTATTAAAGTTCATAGCATAACTGAAGAGCTCGAGGTGGCACGATCGTGTAATGGTTGAATAAGAGTATGTCGAGCTTGAATTGGCCTTGTACGCGAATACCATGGCGAAGGTCAGGGGTTCACGATTTCAAACAGGTGAGCTAGCATGTACTTATGCGCTCGTGGAACCGCGTGTACACGCCTCGTTGTCACAGGTGCAGCGAGGCGTGTCGTTCTTGCACGCTTCCTCTACCTACCGTATTTGCGATAAACATACATGTGCATACGTATGTGCACATATATCCATGCACCGTGTATGCGATCAATCAGTGGAAAAATCGTAAATAACAAGGTGGAAAAATATGAATATTCTTCAAAACGAATGCAATATAGCATTGTAAATCGAAATTAGCAAATGCACCTATTTTTAGTCTGAATTGTAATAATTCAAGATTTAATTTCGAATAATTTCGTAAAACGTTTAAATATTATGTTTAATTGTACAATATTCTTTAAATTTCGCAAGAAAGCTGTACGTTTCGTTGCAAGACACGGCTGTACCATTCTGAATCATTCTAAATAGCATTCTACAAGTTATAAATTAGCCGCGTGTATCTTGAAAGCATCTTTCCACGAATAACTAAACGTACAATCACGTAATAGCCAGACAACTAAGGACATCGATGATTACACGTTGCTATATGCGAACTCGCTACTTACCATACTATCAATTCCCCATCATGAAATGATTATTAACCCCTTTGCTATCCGTGATAATTTAAACCTCGTACAATTTTTCTCTCTAATCTCTGCTTTCCATCAAAGGCTCGCATAGCGAACGATTTTATGAATATTAATGCCCTGAACTTTTAATCTTGCAAACACACAATTCTAACCATTTTGCATCAAAGCCTTCAATTTTATTTTATACAAAAATATTAACATCCTTGATTTCTTAATATCACCAATTATTTTCTCAAAAATTACAAGGAAAGACTTCGTTTGAATTTTAATTCGCATTAGACGGAGTTATTTTTACCGCGGCGTCGATTCGCGAGCGCAATTAAAAGCCATAACCGGAACAAAGTCGGTTTCAAGGCTCCTGGCTTCACGGTGAACAGACAGAGACACAGGTTCTGGCCGTCTGTTCACCGGGTGTGAACGCTAACGAAATTAGTCAACGGACGTCAACCAGCTTACGTAACGACAATGGACGTGGCTCGTTCAAAGGTAAGAAGGTCGTTAATCACCAGACGGAAGATTCGCCGTTGACCTTTCGTCGCTTTTCAATTGTTGCTAAAGAGAGGATCGTTGGACTATCTCTTCGAGATCGAAAGGAAGCGTGTCCTGTCGAGCTTCAAGAGCCACCGACACTTTCATGGTCGATGGATTTCGAAACTCCAGAAACGCAATACTTTTGCAATTAAACAATTTTGGGCTCTGATTTTTGGTTTAGAAATTCAAAAACACATAAATGGTGGACTCTGGAGAGAGTCGACTATTTAAATTGAATATTGAACCGTTGTTTAAAGTACTATTAAAATTGCTTATTATTATTTTACACTGTGTGATTTATGTTTAAGACAGATTTTGCGATTCAGATCGACAACAGAATCGTTATACACCTTCGAAAGGTCGATCGTGACAACAGGGATTTCATGTCCGATAAGAGAAGACAACCGGATGTCTGGTAGATACACAGATAAATCGCACGAGGATAGGTGGAAGAAGACAAATGGATTGATCGGTATAGGCTTTTTCATGGACGAGGTAAAAATAGATGGATATTTTTTGTTTATGAGAGAAACGGATCGATGGAACGTGTCTTGCAGAAAGTTCATAAACTTCTGGGTATAAATTGAAAATTTCAAGTCGATACTTAAGGAACTTCATTTTTTCTGAAAAATACTATTAAAAGGGGGATGCAATACTAATTTATATGTTATGTTACGAGTTAGAATTATCAAGTTAACCTAAATACACATTTCTAATCTTTTCTATTATTTTTCTATCCTATGTTGACTGCAAGTTGACATTTTTCATAAAGAAATATACATATTATAATGTTATAAGAGTAATATCGAATGGATAGTACAAGACACACGGTGTGTCATCAATCTTAAACGATCTGATCGATGGGTTCTTTTCTTCCACGCAACGATACCGATACATCATTATGGGCATGCTGATGGATGGCGAATCCAGTATGCCCGACTCGTGGCATCACGTACGAGAATTTTCTGCACGTGTCACGGTGCAAAACGTGATCCTGCCCATGGCACGCCCATGCAAACCAACCATCAGAAACAAACGTGTACCCGCGGTGCGTGCATCGCTGGACGTACACGTGCTACGTTCCGAAAGATTTGCATCGATGTGCATTCTTCGATGTGTATTCATATTTCTTTGTAAAAAATCACGAACCAATGTGTTTTTCTATCAATTAATTGGGTATTCTTCAAACTTTGATATGTCAAAGTTATTCTAAATGAAAAAATGAAGAAAGAATAATATGTCAAATTTGTTCAGTGATCTACTTATAATTTTTAATCTAAATAAATGGAAGAATTCCTAATAATGAGTTCCAAGGTAGGTTAACAAGGTGTTAAAATTAAGAATCTCTATGACACTGATCACAAAAAATTCCTTAATTAACAATCATTTTATTACGATAGCGTACACCGATGCACCACGCAACAGATACATCTAATCGGTCACTAGCCACGTCTCAATGCCTCGCAACGTGACTACAATGAACGATTACTTCCTGTATGATGCTCTCCTCATCCCACTATCTCTATTATAATTTCGATGACTGCATCGATTCTGAATCTAATCCGAGACCAAATAAGAGCTTTATCGCTGATATTGGCTGGTCATTGAAAGCTGCAACACCCTGTATGCACTTACGCGTATGCACCAGAGACGGAGGCTGCACTTCACGGCTGGTTCGCATCGGTGCCAAGGTTGCGATCGTGCTGGTGCGTGGATTAACCGAACCAGCACGAACTGCTCCGAGAGTCTCGCGTGATACCGCCGCTGTTATCAAACGTACGCTGCACGTGTATGTGCATTGCGTATCGCTCGCGTCGTGTGGGTCAGCTTTAATTTTTGGGACAGCTAGGATCAACGATTCTTGTATACAGAGTGGCAACGACCCCCCCCACCTAAACGCCGCCTACTACTATTTCTCCTTCCATGACTCCTCTTATGGGGGCCTATGAAGGTACAATACTCTCAGAAGGCTATCGAAAATTGCCAAACGGCGCAAATATACATTAATTTACCTTAAGTTACCTAAGACTGAACCGAGCGAGAAACCAAGCGTGCTGTAATTGTCGGCTGCCACTCTTCAACACGGAACAGAAGTTGGTTCGACGCTCAAACGGTTAAAAATCTGATTACAAATATCTTAACGAACGGAAGGTCAGTTATCTGGATACCAGTTACGCCCCCGTGAGCTACCCTGTCAAAAAAAGAACGAGGCGATAGACGGAACTAAAGAGAGCCTGTAAAGCTGGAAACGCGTAATGCCGTGCGTATGCTGGTAATAGGGGCCACGTGATAACGCTCGAAAAGCCTCGTAAATCGTTGGCAGGGCCGTAGATAACGAGGCGCATTGGCGTGACCTTCCCGCGGCTAGCGTTCGCGGGTAGCCGTGAGGCCGCTTTTTAAAGCCGCGACTGATAACGCTGCGCACGCAACGCTTTTCGCCCGCGAATTGCACCATTCAGGTTTCGTTAGCCGACCTTCACCCTAAGCGACGACTGTTTTAAAACGCGTGCGCCGCGGGCAACGACGAGAGCCAGGCATAGAGGAATTAACGTGAGTCACTTCGAGATATCGATGCCCCCTGCGATAGATAAAGCCGACTGTGACTGGGTATCCCTACTTTTTTTCCCTTCTTTTTAACGCAGCTTGTGGTTCATTGAGAACCGGCAGCGTACTCGTTCCAGTAACCAATATACATGGTAATTAAGTTGTTGGAAATAATTTTTTTTTTTATCGCTGACTGGACACGTTCAGGGCAGGTAATAAAGTAATATTGTAGTAACTTGGTATCATTACTTTCATTTACTGATATTTTAAGCAGGGTAATTAGATAATATTTTATTGAAGACCCTAAGCTTCCTTAATAAAATACTTCGACTCCTATTAATAATTAACTATTTAGTATAGTCCTCGATATCATAAAGAAAAATTCCAAATTCTAATATTTATAAGCCACCACATACGAGAAGCTAATTTAATTTTTATCAACATTGTAATTAAACACCAGATCTAATTATCCTAAAATACAATTTCTTCTAATGCAAGGAATGGTACGAAGAATTGCACTGTCGCGTTTCAAAACAAGGCAAGCACTGTGCCACGGTATTATAACAGAGATAATTTCGAGAACCGTGAACAGATAAGAGCGAGCCTTGAGAACGGTGCTAAATGACCGTCTACCACCACCGTGCTAATTATTCATTCGTATATTTCACACGCAGCCTGTATCGCTTAAACACCATTAGACCCCGATATTTGCGGAACGTTTGCTCTTTAAGTTTTCTCTAAACTTCGATCCTTGAATCGATTATTTAAAAAAAGATCATCAATTAAGGATATTGAAATAAATTATGCTCTTCGAGAACGTTCACAATATTGAAATATACATACAAGTGTTTCCGCGGGACCAATGCTGGGCCTGGGTCCCCTGGATGATGGCCGTCACCGACGTCATCGGTCTCTCCTTCTTCATCATCTTGCCCGTCTTGATCTTCCTGTTTTCACTCGTCACTTTTACTCCGTTTTCCTCGACACTTCCTCGCGAAAGATACAATTTTCAAAGGGAACACACGCGATACTCCGACCGCGTCATCTCGTAGCACGAAGTAACGAACGTCCGCCTCCTTCTGATCTCGAGTATCGAGCTTTAAGTTTCCCTCTTTTGGTATCGATTTGGTTTCGTTCACTGCACAGCTCTTTGGTTGGATCAAACGGTCGAATCCCGATCGTTCTACGAGCAATTAAATGATTCGATTTTCAGAAGTTTGTCGAATTCAATAGCGATTCGCAACTTCGTGGGCGTTCGCTGTTCATTGGAATTATTAAACGGGACATTAATCCGTGTCAGATGGAGTTTCCATAGGTCTGACCAGGGGAATTCTATCTTTTATACCGGACTTTTGCTTACTCGGGCTGAAAACTTAGCCGCCACGGTGAGCAGAAACTGAAGAGTTTGGTAAACACAAGTTGGCGATAACGCGACGAACATCGACCTCCGGTAAAAATACGCTGCTTCTTTTTTATTTATTGCATGTTTACTGAAAACGTGAAATATAACATCTGAAACTGTCTACTGATGCTCGAATAATTCTGTGACTAACTGTACGCACACCCTCTGATCTAATTCTGTCCTTGGAGTTATAACTATTCATGAATTTTCCTGTTTTTGCTCAAGAATTATTATGCTGCTTTTTGTCGTGAAAAATTGTTTGATGGGAAACCAATATATCGACAGTGTAATTATTGGAGTGTGGGGGTGGAAAATGGGCTCACATTCGTTTCAAAGTGGGTGAATAATTGAGTGATTAATAAAACAAAAGGTCAGATCAATTTTGAATATTCTGAATGGTTACGTTTGAAAATGAATTGATAGAAATCACAATAATTGGAATTTAAGTGTCTGACCACACACGTCTATTACCACTGTGGCAGTTAACATTCCTAGTAACTTTCAAGAATAAGACAAACAATGAAACTATTCTGAAAGCCTATTCTGTACCGATGTACCCTAACTAGAATTCCTGCTGTCATTATGGTGTGACGACCTTGACCACAGCATATGTAGGCAGAAGATGTCTTGCCCCGTTGACGGTGACGATCATCGCCACGGAGAAACAATGCTTACGTAACCTCCGAGTAATTATGCAAAATGCAAGTATGCCTCTGTCCACGTGTGTACGCGCTAGGTGCATCTTCTATTCTTCTGGCGTCCCGCGTCTATTCTTCGCGGACAATATTCTGTGTATCGTTACGTAAAACCTTGCCAACTAGGGGGGAGAGAAAAAAAAGGAGAGCACAGGACGAGGGTAACAAGACACTCTTCTCCACTCCTTTTTGCTTGTGTCAGGGTCCGGATCGATTTTTTGCGACGATCGATCATCCCGGTGAATGAGGGAGGAAACAGGAGGACACATTTCTAATGGCACTCGGCCTGCGTTGGGGTTGAAGTTCAAGGTTACCGGCGAAGAGGCTACGTCAGACCCTGTCTACCGGGAAAGTCGAATCGATACGCAACGGGTGCTTCTCAAATACGGCCTTAGGCAAAACTAACCGAAAATAGTATCATCTTTTCCTTAAAATAATTATTATTCGTGTATATATTAATCTTAAGTAGCAAACAGCTGGAAATTTCAATTACTATTATTATTAAATTGATAAATCAACAGATTAGTTACCAGTTGTTCCAATTAATAAACTAAACTTTTACTGATTCCCGTAAATTTCACTTTCATAAATCAGTAATCTAAGCTACCAGTGAAACTAAGATTTACAAAACATTAGCAAATTAACTTAAGTGGGCACTTAAGTTCAGTCGTTCGCGGTAGTAAAACACGTTAGGTGAGAGACTCCGCGGGCCGAATAAAAAAGGCATCGTGGTGTATCGAACTAAAAGAACCGCGCTACGAGGACGAAGGACAAAACGGAAAACTTGTTTACAATTCCGTCAAGACGAAACAAGAACTTTGTGCGCGCGCGTGTGTGTGTATGCATTTCGAAGCTACCAGAAAAAAGAGGAGAAAAGTTGCATGTTGCATTCGGTGCAGTAGTATATGAGCGTAGAGGTCAGACGGGACCGAAGGTGCTGCGTAGAAAGATTGAACACAGAGGGAAGGGTGAAACTCGGAACTGCGCACTTTCGCAGTTAGGGAACCGATGATTCACGAATACACACAGCCGATGCGAATAAATATTCGATACAAAATTATATTTATTACACGCGTCGTTTCATAACGATCGTCTATCTTATTTTCGGTGACATCGCAACGAAAATAACTCCGATCGAAATAAATCTAGATACGCGCCACCGACGTTCCACGGGTTCTTTCAACCGACGATAAATCACCGTTCTTGGATTTTCGGATAGAAGTTTTTAACCACGATCTGGTTACATAATTTACCGATAGGATTGCGTTAGTTACTGCACGACAATCTTTGCACAACAAACTGGTACCTTTCGACAATTCGAAAATATCTTTGGAAAGTTATTTGGACAAATTGTGCTATCAGAGATTCTTATTTGGACCAATCTTGGTATACTTGTATAGTGAAAAAATGAAATTCTATTTAAAATATGTTTGGACACATCGGTGCACCGGTTGCTTCATTAACACTCTTGAAATACCCGAGAAATATTTAAATGCAACAGCAAAATTACACGGCATAAAATAAAATAATAGCCTCGACACTCCGTCCCATTTAATTAAAATTAAGTATCGCGTAACAATTTATTCGATCCACCCTCCGCGCTCCGTCAGTCGGGATTATCAAACGCGAGGAAACGACACGAAATACGAGACAGGCATAATGGTAGCCGAACGATTCGAACACGCGATGTAACACGTTATATATTCAATTTTCGAAAATATACCGGGGATCTCGGTGACACTCGGCAGGCTACGGGTCTCGCTTTGGCACGTGCGATCCAACGAGGGATAACAGTCGTAACGTGCTGCCGCAGAAGTCACGTTTGATTACGACACAACCCGTGGACAATATTGCATTCTCGCGCGATCGATAAACGTATACGGCATCCACCGACACTTTTGGACGGACGGGTCTCTGGCACCGAAAACGACCATGCAAAACATCCCCTGACGTCATCGCGAAGATGCACCGCGGCGGACATCGTTTTCCCAATCGATTCGAGACGACACTTGTGCAATCGCGGATGCCTGTCGAGCGGATCGCAGAACCCCTTCGAAAGAATTTCATCCGCGCACTCGGGAGTTGTGGCGACAGTTGCACGAAGAAGAACACAAGGCACAGAGACGCACACACGTGTGCAACATTCCTTTACCAATCCACGAAGGTCGTGTTACATTGTTACGCAAAAGAAACGAATGCAGCCGGACGCAACAGCTTCGTTCCTGATAGAAACGAAATCTACCGCAGCGAAGGGTGCACGCTTATCTGAGCGTTATCGAGGAAGGCTTTATCTCCCAATCCGTAACGGTCGAACAGAATTCACGGCATTGAACTTCTTCACTGGGAGCCGAATTTCTCAAAGGGGGGACACTGGTCTCCCCTGCATTTGGGATTCCACGAGCGATCCCTCTCGCCGTGGAGCACGTGAACGGAATGCCGCGTTTCGCGAACTTGGGAAATCCTTTCTTGAAATTCTCTAAGCTCCCGCGGGAGGCTTGGAACAGCGAACGCGCACGACTGGTACACGTGTGCCCGCCAATTCGAAGGCGCGACAATTTCGCGAACGAAACGATCCGAGGATTTAAAAGCGATACCGATGTGTATATACCTTCACGCGCGTCGACCCGACTCACCGACTGACTGACTCAATGACTGACTGACTGACTAACTCGGAGATGCACGGCGCTAAAGGCAAACTGAGTGCCAGCCGGCCGGTCTGGCTCGTTGCATGTAAGCGTGCAGCCGGTTGGGAGGGAGGGGTGGGGAGAGGAAGGGTGCAAGAGGAGGGAGAGGCACGGAAGAGAGGGACCGACAGAGGAGGCGGTGAAGGACGAGGAGGAGACGATGGAGGACGACAAAAGGTGGCGGGACAGGGGGGAGGGTACCTTGTCTGACCACCGACGATCCGTATCTACTTGCACTTTTCTTTCAGCGAACTAAAATCGGACAAAATTGCAAAATTTTTCATTTTTAAATTGCAAAATGAATTGATACTGAACGGATAGTCTTGCGTTTGCGGCGATCGAGTAATAATTCCAGCCAGTTTCGATGCGATCTTGAAGATCGAGATGGGGGGAGGAGGGAGAAGGAGGAAGACGATAAAAGAGAGGAAAGAGAGACGCGGATAGAGCTTGCGCCATCATTGTCGAGCTTAGGAGTCAAGTTCTAGTGCACGGCCGAAACGGGAGAATCGACCTCCCCTCTTTCCACCCCCTCCACGGGCTCGCGATGCCGCGTCCAGCGGTGCAAGGGTGAGGGAAATCGTGCACAGGGGAGGGGGTAACGCTTTGCAATGTCGGGCGTGCGCGGCTCTGACTTGCATAGGATTCTACCAGGTGACCGAAATATACATATCCTTCTCGATGCACGGAGCTAAAACGTGTAACCGCGGATCCGATAAGGGAAATAAACCGACGTTACCAAGCTTTAACGAAGATTTACGTTTCGTTTACGAGCTAAGAAGCGGACTCTCGATCAGATACGAGACGCTTTGGTTACAATGGATTGTTATTTTCTTTTGTCCTTCCAGTCAGGGGAATTTTGGCAAAAATAAGGATCTTTGGGGTAAATTAGAGGGTCAAGGATTTTTGTGGAGAATGGAAGATGATTAAATAGGGGTTGAAACTACGTTTGGTAACTGACACAGTGGAAATGGCTGCGTATGGTCAGACATGCTAAAACCTTACGTATTAACAGAATTGATTGCCATGGTAGGTATTAATACTTCAATTAATTAATCAATTCACAGGAAAGGTATTAAGAAATTCGAAACATGTAGGAGAGGAACGTGATTAGACCGGATTCTAGGCCATGCTAGGTACAATTACCTTAATTAACGAAGATCACTGACAGAGATAAGGAGGATCGCGAACGATCGTTTCCCTTTAGTGCATATCGCGTGTCGATAAGACCTGTATTCGCGACAGGTCAATAGCGGCGGCGAAACAGTTGCACAAATACGTGACCAACGGGTGCAAACAATCCAACTCAAAGTTTAACGAGAAACATCGACGTGGCCATTCTAGAGAATCGATCGAGGAGAACGGATACAGTAATGCCCGGATATATGGCGCTAAGTTGGGACACCTACGCGACTTATATCCGGACACAGGTAAACAAACGAAACAAAATGCAATGAAAAATAAGTGTTGCAAAAGTCAACAATTATTTTGAGATATTTATTTACCTGAACTGCAAATATTACTAATATTTCGAAATAAGAAAGGATAGACTAGAATCGTTGTTTTCTTTGTTAAAAACTTGGAAAGAGAAAAAAGTTATCCTTGCAACAGCCTTCCGTGGAAGAGAGAACGTCCACGAGCAGGAACAGTGTTTCCTTGCCGCACCTGTTCCGATACCTCCTCGATTTACTATCCGAGACACATGTGCACACATACAGGCAACATACTAGACACACCCGTTCTTGTCTTTTGAGGAAGCGTAGCTGTCCTTAGCCTGTCGAGGAAGTTCACCTTTTTGTGTTCCTTTTTTTGCCACCCTAAACCCTTGCATACGCAATGTTTTCGCCCATATGCTGGCCAACCAACACCCCTGTTTTCGCACGGTAGCTGGTATAAAGAATAACCTTCGAATAAAGTTGTTCATAAATGAGTAATTTCTTTAATTATTCGCGAAGTTATTTGAATTTTAGAATATCAGAATATCCGAGTATTGCAATTACTCGAGTTTCAAATCCTAAATATTCCAATTTTGGAATATTGAAATACTCAAGTATCCCCAAATAAATTTTTCTAATCGGAATAAATAAAGTATGATTACGAATTGATTAAAATCGACATTGATATGTTTTCATTAGGGTGCGAATACGTGAAAGAATCGTTCGAATTTTAATGTCGTTGATTCTTCCTCCGATGTTTTGGCAATCTTCCTAGGGTCCAAAGGACCATACAACATCTTTGTCGACCAAACGAGGGAGAAACCAGTTCTGAAGAAGAATGTAAACGGAATATTGCCGAGTCCTGTTAACCTTTTCTCGTCCTACTCACCTGTTCGCAAAATCGAACAAGGATATGGTTCCTATACCTCTATTCAAAATCTCCGTTCTTATCATAAAGATTGTCATCTTATTGAAGATTAACATCTTCATAAAAGATGCAAATAATGATTTTATAATTCAGATAAAAAGGACAACGATCAAAACGAAAAACATCTATATTTTGGAAGATTGAACAGGTATAACTTCATGAAAGAATTAATTTCCTTTGACTTTCACCTCTGGTGTAATTAATTTTATTCCCAAAATACAAAGAAGTAGTATATTTAGTAATTCTCGAATGCTGAGACGAGTGGCAGCCATATTTCCTAAAAAAATCCTATGAACTTCCTTATGAAAGGATTTCCCCAAGAAAAATCACGCCAAAATGGTTTCCAAATGGTACCGCGGTCCATATGTTGCTCAAGGATTCGATACTTTTTATTTGTCCCCCTGCAAAGTTTGACGAGTGCGACTTAATCCAGTCCGGGGCTGAGACATAAGTCGCAGAAGACGAGGACCGACCGGGAGAAGGTCTGAAACGCGAGCCAAAGAGAAGGAGATTCGTTTCCTCGATTCTCGGCGAGCGAATAATAAACTTTGAAGCTGGCAAGACGACTCAAATGCATCCAAGAGAGTGTGCACCAGCCCACGATAGCGAGTAGGTGGCTAACCTTGACGACCACTTATACAAGATCGCCGCTCTTGTGCGCGCGCACACACGCGCGCGTGCCTTGAACGAGTTGTTGCAGCGAATCCAGACACGCGACGATCGTTGCACATTAGATATTTCCAGGCGCATTAAACTTCAATTTTAGTAAAAAAGTTTGACCATATTCGATTTAAGAAAATTCAAAATTAATTCATTTTAAGCCTCTTTAGTCCAAACTGTGCAAACCAACCAGGCAATAAAAATATTAACTTCAATGACAATTATTAATTTTGCTGCTCGCAAGCTTCAAGAATGACTGATATACAACAAACACTTGTAATAAAAAGAATGATATATTTCCGAACAATCCGGAGGGACGAAATTCCAGAAAAATCTCATCCCCTTGACAGGAGCAATATGTTGGTTTCGGTGGACACGTTAGGAGCGTCATAAAGTTTATCTGTTCCCCGTGTCTCATCAATCACACGGGAACGACACGGAAGATATAAATTATAGGATTTCACAGCACCGAAATTGACATCGTTTCGTATCCGACCGGCTATAAATACAACCCCCCCGTTTGCAATAATTATTTATCATTTCTTCTATATACAAACCAAATGAAAATAACATTCAACCACAGAAATTTATTTAAAATTTTTAAATCATCGAATTATTTTGCAAGAATTGGTTCGAAAGATCCTGTCTTTGAAAATTGTTCATTTTCAGGGAATATGGAGGTCACGAATTTAGCCGGCAACCTAATACTTGCTATTCCGGAATCTAAAATTTAAAATACGCAACAGTCGGGGGACTGCACGATCGGGAATGCATTTCAAGCACCTTTATCTGCAAACAAATGTTACATTGAATACACGGAAGGAAACAGAGAGACAGTAATAACGTCCGTTCGATTAAGATACGACGGAAACGTTGCTTGAATACGAAGGAAGTCGAGGCTGGCGAAAGAAAGAAAGGGGTCCCCCCCGCCGTCCGCGAAGCAAAGGAGCGCGTCGAGCGATGCAGAGGAGAAGAAAGCGAACGAAGGGTGCAGCTGTTTCGCCCCGGGGGTTGCACAATGCAAAAATTCGGGTTCTAATTTCTAAAGCGAATACCAATCAGCCGGTGCATTGTTCGACGACGAAGGCTCGCGATTTTTCGGGGTTAATCGTTCCTTGAAACCTAATAAGCGACGCGAAACACCGTTGGACGTCCTTCGGTTTCTCGTTGAAAAAAAGTCTCCTCAAGATCGGACGCCTCCCCCCCCCCCGCCCTTCGTGAAAATAAAAAACACAACCCCCTGGAATTTTTCTGCTCGAACACTCTTCGAGCGGCGGGGCGGTCGAACCAGCGAGTTCAAAAATAATTTCTGGGTCGAAAACTGAAATTGCGGTTCTGCAGTTTGAGATTTAAAGGTTTTCTAGAATCAGAATCTTTTTATTTTTTTTACGTCTTAAGATGAGTCGAATACTGATATAATTAATAACTATTCTAATTAATTTATATTTAAAAAGATTTCTATTATTTTAGACGAAAGAATCGTATTTTGATTAATTAATTAAAGTAAAGATACTGTAAACGAAGAATGATTTTTCATATGAATACATTATCAGGACATTGATAAATGGAAAAATTGTGAATTAGATGGATGATTTTTATAAATAACGCCGGTTCACAAGGAACGAAAGGAAGGATGATCAATCAGGGCTGGGTGGGAGGGTTGTTAAAACGAGACAGGGGGGGGGGGGGAGGGGGAGCAGTCAAGGACAACGTACGTGACCACCGCATTGCGACGGAAGATACTAGCTGTATTACCTCTCTAAGTGACGCTACTTCGAGTCCACGCCCTGACACTTACAGAGGTACCTATTTCAAGGTCCCGAGCACCCATCCAATCCTTGACACCTGATATCCGTTTCAAGTTTCAAGGTTTAACCCATATCCTGACATTTAAAGAGGTATCCACTTTAAGATTTCGATTCAAGCTTCGAAGTTCCTTAATTTTAACCTGAATTTGCATTATGGGACTTAGAGGAAGGTACAAAAAGGTACCTTTTCAAAGGTTTAACCCTCTGAGAGGTCATGAAAAAGACGCAAATGATTTATTTTTCTTTTTCTAAGTTGCTCATTATTTTGTAATTAAGTATTTTTGAGTTGCAGGTAACTCAAGCTGGTAAACTTTGCCCCTTACAAAGTTACCTATTGCAAATTTCACCCCCATTATTTAAAATACAATCTTCCTAGCTTAATTCTCAATTTTTAAGAGACCAAAATCCAACCCCCCTAAATGGTACCATTTTGAAACCACGTGACACTTAAAAAGGAATACCCCTATTCCCTTGCCATCCTAAATGGCACCGTCTTGGAACCACCCCGTGCCGTTTACAGAGGCAAGATTCAACACTATCTTACCACGTTTGAAAAATGAACGAAGATTCGCCATGATGCTGAAACACTCAGCTTGTTGATAAATAAAGCTCGCAGGTGATCGTATAAATAGTTCGTTCACCCGATACGCTTGATACCGACCCAAAAGCTCGTCCGTTTCGTGAATGTATTCTCGAGCCGGGCTTAACTTCTCAGACACAAAGGAGGACGTTACTTACAATTTTCGTTTGCGTGCGAACGTGGGTGCCAAGAATATTGAAAGAGAAATGAAACGTTTTAACCGTCGTCTTTACGGAACAATAATTCGAAGGAGAACGATCGAGGAACGTTTAAAGCAGCTCGTATTTTTCTTGCGCTTTTTTTTTTTATACATCCTCTGGTCTTTTCCCTTCGGGACCATGAGATAAACCTTGACCAAGTTAAGGATAACCGCATTAAAGTTCCACTCTCTCGTAAGCCAATCAACCGAAGAAAGTGCTTAACGGAAAGTAAATTATTGTTTGTTCTTACGTCGAGCAAGAGACGATGAAGTATAAAAATATCCAATCTCGATGTTGATTAATGATTCTAAAGAATACCGCGCATTCCATTCGACGAACCGTTTGCAATTATTATAACATTTTTTAATTAAAATGTGAGAATTTTATCATTGCAAATAATTTTTGTACAGTTTAATTTCTTCAGACAGTTTTAATTTAATTTTTCATTCGTTTACTGAATTTTTAATTATTCTGTCAAGTATTTTTGCAATCTATAAAGTTTTGTAATATTTGTATAATTTTCTTAAATGTAATTTGCAACGAAAATACAAATTCAGAAGAAAATTAAACTTCATTCGCGCCGTTAATTGTAAAAATTAATTACTTACTTGATCAAACGCCACGAGTTCATTTATGCTAATCAATCTAGACCACCGTAACAACTCACCTGTAACAGAAAACAGTAACAATTTAATAAATTTCCATCAAACTGTAACTATATTGTAAACATGCGACATATTATAATTTTTGTTTTACAGAATTCATTTTTTGCAAGTTTGTAACATGACCTAATTCTTTAACACTAGAACTACAAAAATAAAATTCCTTATTTAAAAAATAAAATATCTTAACACGTTGACAATTAACTAATTAATAATTAATAATTGTTTTCAACTTTAAATAAATGTACACAAAATGTTTTAAATAGTTCTAAGAATTACAAATGTATCTTTGTTTTTAAGATAGGAAAGAAATCGTGTAACATAAGGTTGACACGTTTGTTACAATTAATCGAACGACGCGTGTAATAAAAAAACAGTAGTTGATAAATCGTGTGTAATAGTCGGTTCGAGGGACGGATACCCGTTGACAGACGTTCAAATCGTGCAAGCAATAATTTCGTACGAACCAGGCTGTAATTACAATGATAAATTGCCAACTGCTCGATAACATACCAACCGACTTGCTTTCTGAATACGTAATCGCGCTTGGAAAAAAAAGGGAGAGAGAAAAAGTTCGACGAAAAGCAAGAAAGAGAAGGAGAAAAAAGAACGGTGGCTAATTCGCGTACACTGCTATCGCAAGGACGTTACCTCGTACAATTATTCCTTGAATGCATAATCGTCTTCTAAATCGAGCTAATGACCGGCTGGTTAGGAAAAGCCGATGGCGGACTAAAAATACAACTTGTTCTCGTTTACTGACTTTGTACAGAATGTTCAGGAATCCCTTCCTCTTTAATTTACACTCCAAATAGTATATCATTAGGAACCTTCTCATTTTACTTTTTACACAATTATTTATTATACCTCGAGACAAGTGTTTTTATTAAAACTAGATTTCTATGATTTATCACAACTTTTGCACCTTACTGGATGAAAATAGTATTTTTAGGGTGCAATTAATTTTGCTACGTATACGAAACGATTACTAGCCGTGACCCAGGTGTTTCTTTGGAAAATCCGCACTTGACCCAGTTCCGCGGTTTTCCTGGGTAGCTAGAAAAGCTGCGTCACACGAATCGTGTTTCAGCGTGAAATTGCACCGAAAACCTTGACATTCCCCGCGAGATCGGTAAATGGAAGCTCGTCACGTGAAGTGCACTTCCGAGGGCCTTGTAACAGGAAATCACCCCCGGAGCTTACCCGGCTAACCCTAAGAGGGTCGTTCGCGTCGTTAAGTATACGTCATTCGCGATTAACCAATCACAGAATTGATTTCAAACTAACCAACAAAAATCCTAAAGTTTTAGTATTTATTAAATTTGCAACCTTCACACGTTACTTCTCTAAGAAATTATTTGAAATTTAAGGAGAAATTGCTAATTTAGTTACCAATTACTCGAAAGATAGTAATTGCACAAGGCACAGACCCAGAAGCTACGAAAGATAAATTTATTAATAATTTCCCAGCTCTTAATTAAAACGTTTCATCTACAATTTTTTCCATTTGTCAAGATACAGCAAAATAAATAAATTTTGAAATACTTTACATATTTTAATTAAAATTCAAATGTCACACGAGTTTCACAAGGAGCTAAAAATACATTAATTCGTTTAATTGCTTTAAATAAAGAACCTTTGTATTTTTCGAACACTTCGAAATATTAATTAGGACAATTGATATAATTGTTTGTAAAAATAAATATCGAGGGAATGTATTTATAGATTACGCATGAAATAGAAGAACAATAAGAGAAACTGGAAACAAGACGACAATAAAAGAGGACCTCGGTGCTGAAAGCGAATATGGGTCAGCCAAATGAGGCAGGATTATGAAGGATGTGACGTGCCACGTGTTACAGAAATATTCTCACCGGTTCTACGCATATATTTCTGTTTAATTCAAACATTTGACCAAGAATTATGATCCCTGAACAAGGTAACAGCAAATCGTTGGCGATTAATATAATATTAAAAGCGATGATTGATTAAAGTAATTAGAATGGAGAACGCTTTTTAATGGATCGTATCGCACGAGCCTCTATGCCTTATGATATTTAGATCGTGAAAGAAAAAACAAGATATCTCTGTACATGGATACCTGGAACTCATTAATCAAAGAAATCGTCGAAGGTAAAGTACGATTACTTCGACGCACACAACATTATCCATTTCCTGGCGAGTTTTATAGCCGATCGTGTAATTATCGATCGCAAGTCTCCTTTGTTTGCAAAATCTGTGGCTTGAAATAATAAAATTGCTATTTGGTTTAGATCAAACAATTGCCAACTTACAACCTTCGTTTACTGTAGTCAGTTGTTAATAATTTGGACTGATAATCCTGTTCCTGAATAGAAATTTAATATAGTAATTTGTAGTTAAGAACAAAGACTGAAATAAATATTTATTACACCCACAACAATGTTAAATTTATGGCAACATTATTCCATTTCTTTTAACTAAAAAATTCCTAATTCTAATTCAAAATATTACAATATTAGCAATAGAAGAATGTTATTTTAATAAAAAGAAAAAGAAAATTCTATATTACCACTCGATATAAAAAATAATGTATTTGCAAAGTGTTTAGGTGAATAGGTGAGGTAATTCGAGAATGGAATCGTTCTACATAGAAATATCATTGAGAATAAGGGAGGGAGACCTGTTGGCTGACATAGAAAACGAGGAAAATAGGTCACACGAGGATTACACGAGCAAGTGTCATTATGCATCCCCAGGCTGGAGGAGTAGGAGGTGGATGGAGGTGTTGCTATTCAGAAAACGTTTCAGAGATACGATACACCTGTCCCGGTGTCTGGAATCCGCGATACCGGGATGCTAAGAGCCTGGTCAGAGTACGCAAAAGGAGAAGCTTTAAGTGGGTCAGTAGGTGAGTCGTGCTAAACAGTGCACGGGAGTGTCCCGACATTGACCTATATGTCTACTTTATGTGTGCACTTGCCTTCCCCTTCCGTGACCCCTCTTTCTCTCTCTCTCTCCCTCTCTGTGTTACGTTCTTTCCCTCCTATCACACTTTACACCGACCCATCCCCACCCCATTTCAACGATGCACTTTCCAGCCAATTGCATATAGGGTCTGCTTGCACTTGGAGTGCACCTTCCCCACCATCGGTGACGCCACCCCGGCGCCACACGGCGTCCCGCCACCCTGGGTGCCAGACGCGATCGATGCCCCGACAACCGACCCGACCTAACCAATTCATAGATATTTCCCAATCTATCCTGCATACCTTCCTCTTTAATTTTCCAACAAATATTTTTATTATTGAATATTACGAACTAAGTGTATTTATATTTCTACAATTAAATAGGTATTATAAGGTGTTAGATATCACCTAATTATATTTTATTATATTTCTATAGTTTAATATTGGAAACTAGGAATATTTATATTTATATTTATATTATAACCATAGAAATTCCAATCGACTGCAACGGATTAAAACGCCAAGAATCCAAAATTCCACTAAACACGGATACATCGATGTATTAAAACATTAAGGGGATATCTAATTTCGAATGCATCGAAATTTCCCTAACCAGTTATCCAAATAATTAGCCCATTTGTCGCCCGCAGCCCTCACCTGTTAGCGCAAAGCCAGGTCATTAGTGGCCTCGACAGGGACGACACACGGTGTAACAAAACGATTTCGCAATGCGATTTGCGTACACACACGTACACACGGGCGCACACGATGCGTGTCGTAGCCTTGCGGAAATATAAATAGCGATCGCGATAGAAAAGGAGGGAAACTTGAACGTGTACGAGTCAGTCACACTTCACGTGTTTTTCTCACGCCTCGTGTGTCGGACTCTCGAGAGCTTTAGCGACCCTGGTCTGTTCGATGAGTTATGTAAAGCCTCCCGGTGCACGATGTGGGAAGCAGGTATTTTCCTCTTTTATCGCGGATCGACGTTGCATTTCGTTCGCTTCGAGACATCATAAAAAAAAATACAGACCGCGTTTAGATTATATACGCTCATTCTTACGGCACTATAAAATTTCGAGTTTATAGGAATGTAATTTGTATTTTCACTATTTTTGCAGTAACTTCTGGGATATTCGATACGATAAATTTGTTTAATCCAAACTCGGAGGCTTTTTCGAAATTGCATTAAAATGAATCTGTGAAACTTGATACGAACGAAAAGGGATTATGTGGCAAGGTATTATAATTATTTGGAATGCAATTAGAAATTCTTTTGAAATAAAAGTACCAAGCAACTTATTGGTGCTCTTTAACTAATTGCAATTAAGTCTAATTTTCTTCTTTAGTGAAATTCCTAAAATTTGAAAGTATTATTTTGAAAGAAAAAAATTACAAATTCTTCTTTAATAATTCTTTAATAAATTACTAGAGGCACCAGCCGATAATCCCCTAAACTTTCTAAAAATAAATAATCGCTATATTATGTACTAAATAACGTAACCTTCGACCCATTAAATAATTACAAAAATGGAAACCGAACAGCGTTGAACTAAAAAATGCAATATCCTTATCGTTGCACCGAACAACTATTGATAATTGTTCCTGCAACACGCCATTAGCCACTTTTTATGACAATGAACGCTTTAAAGCGATTTTCCTCGATCCATAATTCTCGATTAGGTGACTCATTACCTATCGGCTCACCTACTTTACCTTTTCATCCCAGAAGCCTGGTTGGGTCTCATTCATTGCCGCGCATGAATGATTCGCAATTTATTCGCGACGGTTGTCGTGCATACGCGGCATTCAATTATTCGCGGTTATCAAACGAGACCAGACCTTGTAATTTTTCTATCGGTCGACAACAAAAAAAAAAAGATGAGACAGAGAGAGAGAAAAAGGAAAAAGTCGGGCAGATAAAAAGTTTCCGTTGAAAACAATTGCGTCGCGGGTAGTTCGACGGGCGAGCGTTTATAGAAAAGCGTATGTGTATGCGGCGTGCTTTATCGTGGACCGAGCATACTTTTCGATTTCGTTCTTTTTTCTTTGAACCTTGTCGACACGTATCGAAGTTGCGCTGGTCATGCACGGGAATTCGTTCGATTTGGAAACGAAAATTCGTTCAGAGATCAACGCGTTGAGCGGCGCAGTGAAAACAGACGTGTGTGGTCAGACGAGCCCTAATTATTAACAGGTCGAAACGACTCGCTTTAGGTTTCTTATTTTATCAATTTATAATATTATAATATTGTAATATGTAACTTGTTAATCACTTAGGATTAGTATGCAAGTTAAAGAAATTAATTTCGAATAAGTGTTATGAATTTTGCAATATTATTTTAAAGAAAATTTTATAAAAATTAAATAAATTCACGATTTTCTAAATAAGAAAATATTCTATTGATTAACAAAAACTGAAAGAGGCTCTTTGATTAGAAGATAGTATTACTTTCTTCGAATGCCTGATGAAAAGAATTGAAAGAACGCTTGAACCGATCGTATGACAATGAATCTTGACGGATCAGAGCAGGCAATTGCCCTCGAAGAAACTTTGAACAATATACAACGCAATAATTGCGAGCAACTTACATAATTGCACTGCGAGTTGCAAAACCTTGGACGCATCGCGATCAATAAACTCTTCGCAGCCGACGAGTCTATTTATATATTTTCCACAAACAAACGAAGTGTGTACGGTACATTTATATACTTATCGAAATTATCGGATCTCGATCAACCGTTTTAGATTTATATCATAGACTAATGTTTTGATACACAAAATTATTTGATTTGTTTAATTTGCAGAAATTAATTTAGAAAAATGACCATTCTGAAAGGGTTAAAAATCCTAAAGTCATTTTTTAATCTGAAAGCTTGAATTTGATACTGTTATTTATAAAAGGGAGAGTATTTTAGCTCGATAATAAGTTTGTTTATACGTATCTAGCCTTGTTCCGTTGCGCTATATTTCCCCTATCGTCTAGCTAACTCTTATATTTGAACTTCGCCGAATGAGTCAATTAGCAAGCTGTTCTAACATCTGCTGCTATAGTTTTCTTTTGCTCTAACCATCAGCCCGTATGTGCTCTCATATACAAGGTGAGCTCTTAAAATAGTCACAATTGAAACATTCCTTGTCTCTGTTTTTTTAACCCTATTTCGCATCCTTCGCTTTTTCTTAAAAACTTCAATTCACGATAAAAATACCGAATCCTTCAATTCTTCCAAAAATAACAAAATACTTTCGAACGTTAAACTAACATAACATTAAAATCTTTAATAACAGTAATGTTGAAAATGAAATATCTAAAATTGATAATTGATATTTTAACGTGGTCCGGCTACAAACGATCCGTTTCCACCGAGTTGTTAACGAAATGATCTATTTTCGAGGGTGGTTCGTAGCCGGGCGATTTACGACACGTGAACTCGTTGCATTTAATTTCGAGCTAACGCTCGTTAACGACGAATCCATTTCTCTCGTGCCAATTAATGGGATAGAATTTCAACGCGTGGGCGTAGGACATGCACGCTCGCCATTTAGATACTCGAGCTTGTCGTATCGTCCAGGACGTCCTGCATGGGTGTTGCACACTGTTCGCAAATGTCACGTGGGAACGAAAAATATGAATGAAAGAGAATTTCGCGAATCCACAGGGGCCAAGTGTGCCAAAATACCAAAATGTGTTAAATATTATTTTTAGCAATATTTACAAATATTGTAAACGAAACATTCGAAAGGGTTATTAATACAAAAACTTATAAAACGATATAAAATACACGAGAGGCAAAACGGTACGTGCCTGGCCATCGTTGGCCTCGAATTTTTTCAAATAACAGTAACAATGTTTTTGCATCACCGCCAGACGTATCATTATTTGTACGAGTCTTTGCACGAGATAATCTTATCGCGCCTATATCGGAGAGCAAACAAGTCGAATTACAATTTTTCTTTTATTCCGTTCCCGTGTTCATCGTCGACCATGCGCTCGACCGGTTATTCAGCGCCGTAACAGATTTTTATCGAAGAAATTTCGTGCCTCGATCGTCGGTATTTTTCTGCTGGAAAGTCTCCGCGTTATGGAAGTCTGAAAATCGCTAATCCGTGCGTAATCACGCGCAAAGGTCATCGATTATCCGCGTACCTAGTTCCGCGTTCGGCATCGTCCCGATAAATCAATACCGTCTAATTGCAACGAACTCCCCCCTCCTGCCTTTAATTGAAACGCGATGCTTTCGCGACTAATGGAGAATGTACGTTTCGCGAGTCGACGGAGTTCACGAGACGTCGTTGGTACTCCTGCGGTTACGTAAAAACCGACGCTTACACTTGTATTCGTTAATAATTCATGGTGCATTCATTAGGATAAGAAGCAGCGAAAGTGCGGAACGATGAGAGATAAATACCGTGCATCAAGGTTTCTTTTTCAGACGTTACAGTTCGTTAAGAGACCGATATGAATATTCGCCTGGATTCGTACAGGGCCACGTTTACGTTCGCTAAACCTAGCCCTTAAATGATTACGCGACTACTGCTCCCTCTCGACCTTGAATTCGAGGACGGAATGCGATTCATCAAATTTCTTCTGTACTGTCTTTAACAAGGAAACAAAGGACTTGCACGCAAAATTATTTATTCGTAGACGGTCTTTGTACACGTTAATTTACCGATCAATGTATTCGTATCAAATTTAGAGGTTACGTCATGTGGCTGGTATGCGCTCGTACTAACGAAAGCGTTCGTTTAAATTTGAATTTAATCGAACAAGCCGCTGTACCACTGTACAGACACGCTAAATAGTATTAAACGAATAAAGAATTTATAATTTAATGTTAGTTGATCATTCGCATCGCAGAATGATTAAAAAAGAAAGAGGGAGTGAAGTGCATTGTAACGATGCGTGAACTGATATAATATAAAGCAACAGAGAAGCACAGAATGAAGAATGCACATTTTAGAGGGAAAAGAAGAGATAAAAAAAAAATAATAAAAAGGAAAGAGAAAGAAGGACAACAGAGCGTAGGTTGGACGTAGAAAAGAGAAAGAAAAAGGCAATATAACCGGTAGGGAATAAGATAAAATAGGGGACCGGAGAAGAGGGGGGCGTGTGCAGTCGTACAGTTTGACCTTGGACTTATATAATAAGGAAGAATCTACAGAAAGAGAAGGTTCGAAAGAAAGAAGAAACTTTTAAAGGGTAGAAAAGAAATGAATTGAATTTACTGAAAAGGAAACGTCGATTGCAGACCTGCCCTCTGGTGGCGAACAAAAAATTTGAAAAATATGTAGAACAAATTGAAAATTTTGTACTATTACCCTGTTAAGAATTTATTTACACCTTTTTACACACTATCGTTATAAAACGACAATATTACTTCTATAATTATAGAAACAAAATGAAACAAGTCTGCTACTATTATTAAATTAGTCATATTCTGAATCACATGCGACTTAACCTATCATTAAGTTTTTCTTCAAATATACAAAGCTCACTCGCATAATAGCATGTGATTATTGAATATTATCAATATAACATCGCTATCGATACAAAATAACATATGCTTTATTTGATTTGACTGACCTGTAAAGGTGCATTGTGAAAGGGTTGAACGGCGATAAACACGAAGGAGGGTTAATTTGCGCTAGCTTGAGGTAGGACGTGAACAAACAGACGCCAGGTGTCGCCACATTGCAACACATACTGGACTCGGTCAAGCGATAATAATTCTCACGTGTCTCTGTCAAGCGGTACTATGGCTTTAATTCACTGTACACGAGAGATTATCTAGGTTAAAGACACGCCGTTATGCTATTGCGTAATGGACACAGTGTGTAGCCATCTGAGCGAACAACTTTCTTCGTTGTTTCGTAAATAAACATCGACGAAAGATGAAACTCCAGTTAAATCTATTTACGGCGAACCGATTGCCTCCGATGCTATGTATAAAGAACACATGTGCTGCGCTTAAATAAAACCGTGACAACGACACTTTCCTTACGATCTACCTTTGCTTTTACGAACATACGAAACACGCGTAGCAGATTAAACCAAAAGAGAAGGGTACAGACAAGATCAAAAGTGGAATGCGTGACATACATTTGGCTAAGGGAGCAATTTTTACAGAAAGGCTACGGCAAATACGAATGCCAGGTCGTAGGATAGCAAATATGAATGAAAGTTAGCTCCAAAATGAAATTCTCCGCTAATATCACGGTCAAATACCGTAAATGCGGTCACTGAACTAGTTCCGTTTCGACCCTGACACTGCCATTGCCCCCAGGTCGCGATTTGTGTCAGAGGCTCAATATTGCCGCAATTTTATTTGCATGCAAATTTACTCACCCCTTTCGCTGGACTCCATCTCTCAAAGGCTGCTGACACTGTGCTGTATGTACCGTACACGACACAGGTACCGAACAAGTACACGTGGAAAATTACTTGTGGATTTCGGGCCGCTAGCTCAAAATTCACCACGATATAAACATGGCCGGTCGCTCTCTTGTCACAATTACCTTGGGGTCGTTGAACCTTTCTGAAATCAAAAGACAACTTTCTTAAATGCTGACACTGTGTATTCTTATTTTCAATATACGCGAAAAATGATAAAATACCGAAGCTTAATGCGTACAGCCTAAAAATAGATTGTGAATTCGGCGATTGTTTTGACTAACAACGTGATTCGCAACCTACTCAAAGGTGGCGCTATTAGTCAAAAGCCCGGCCCCGTTATGACATGAAGCGCAAATCATGAATGTCATCTTAATTTATAAAAGTCATAAACAAATAAATTACAATGAATTTTTAAATATAATTACAAAAAAAGAAACCCATTCCCTTCTATTTCATTACCCTCCTTCTCACTTTTTGATGGAAAACAATAATTATTTTTGTCACTTGCAATTGAATAACGGTATAACATAACAACTATGTAATTAACAAATACATGTAATATCCTTATTTATAGTTTACCCAATTTATCAAAAAATCGGAAATGATTTATTCATATATATGTTAAATATATATCCTAAGTAAGATAATCATATATATAATTACTTTCTTTTTTGTAATATAATTCAAGCTGTACACATTTAGCGATTATTCATTAACAAAAATTCAAATTTATTAAAATGCACCAATCGGTATCTTTTTTCATTGCATCAAATGCATGCGCTGAGAAGTGCAATGTTCATGAAAACCCGAAATTATAACCTAAAAAAATGTCCACAGTGTTTGCTTGAACCTCTTGTTTTGAGGACTGAATAATTTAATTAAATGTATTCGTATGTTATACACGTACATATACATTAATGGCAGGAAATGATATAAAACTAAATTTACGAAAACTAGATTTTCCGTATTGCGCTAGAGAAGCTTTGTGCAGAATCGGTAAGATACTCGTTAAATGAGGTTACCTATCAAATGCAAGAACATCTTTTAACGAGTTTAATTTAATTACTGTTTTTAAAGAGGTACTATGCGGTCGACCAGGAAAGCAGATGGATTTGCAACTAGACTTAATATCGGAATTCGTATTCGGAGAAATAGAAAGACGAAAGAAACGCAACATGACGATAGCGATACAAGAATTGCAACTGATAGAAGTACTAAGCGACTTCTTTCAAAGTCCCGGAGGAAGTGCTGCCGTACGAAACGCAGTCTTCTTATCCCTTTTCCCTGCAGATAGTCCTAGATACAAAGTTTTAGGCAATTTAGTATCTTTAGCCATTGCTACCCAAAATAAAGCAGTCCTGAACGCGACTGGAATTTGGATGCAACAGTTAGGCTCCACTTCTCCGCAAAGTGTAGGACTAGCAAGGCATGTACTTAATGACTATTTTGTCCTTACTCCAAAATCTATTGACAAGTTGAAGCAGCTTCCTGTACTTGCATCACATTTCACTGCCAACTTACTAACGGCAATAGGTGAGGTTTATGAGGACAAAGATCCACCTACGGAATTGCTCAGGTTAATAGGGGAATGGATTGATGAAAACCCAAGTCTCCTGTTGACTCCTTTAATGGATAATCCTGCTTTGCCAACTGGTGGCATTCCAATGACACCAATAACACCTATAGCAGGTTTATTCAGGTAAATTATACAAAAATTTTTGTGTCATACTTTAAAATGCTTATTTTGTCTCCTTTTTTTAAACAGATGGTGTATTTTATCTCCTGTGAGGACAAATACCACAGAAAGTACAGAATTTTCTGAAGAACAGAAAAAACTTTATTCTAAAATTCAGCAACTACTAATGGATTCAGTATTAAGATTAAAAAACAGTGGAAATAACAAACATGCTATATCTGCACAACATTTTGCAGCTACCACTCGTACTTTAACTACTAGCTTACAGTCTCATACAAATATTAGTTCCACTTTACATGACTTAGCGATGGAACGACTTGCACAGGCTGTTAGTGCAGCAATGTCTGCTAATTGCATTTACGGTAACAAACGTACGTATTGTTATATAATTTACAAACTTTATTATAAAATATATGTAGAAAATTATAATTACAATATATAGTTATCTATTTTCTTTTTTTTGCAGAGGAATTATTAGCTTTATTACAACCTTTATCATATCAACATTTTTTAATCGAATGGACATTACAAACCTATGCATCCAAAGCTGCTTGATTACATTGTATTAAGTTACTATTGTATGTTACTTTTGACCTGTACATAAATTGAAGTACAACAATATACATGACTGACTCATAGTTGTAAATGTAAACAAGATTTTTATGATCTAATAAATATCTATTTCGTGTTAAAATCGTCAACTCGTAAATTTTGATTGAAAAAAGTTAAAAAGGCCTGAATGTTCTTTTAGCTTTTAAATTTTGTAGCCTTTGTTTATCTATTTCAAACTTTTTCCTTAATTCTGCCAAGTCTGTAACAAAAATATAATAAATCTTAAATATTCCAATTTTATGCAAATTAAAAAAAAAAATGAAATAAAACTTGCCTTGTTTTTTACTTTCACGAATTTGGAAAGTATAGAAATTAAGCAACTGTTTTTTCTTATTTTTTTGTTCTTCTTTATGTTGCACTTTATTAACAGTAGATTCTTTCCTTGAAAGAGCAAATTCTCCTCTCTTCTTTCGTGAAGTTACAGTTACCCATCCATCATTGTTCTCTGCATCCTCTTCCATAGCCTTTTCATTTGCCTTCTTCTCAGCTAGTTTTTGGTCATATTCTTGCATGTAAATTTCAATTTCTTTTTTCATTTTCTCTTCATTACATATTGAGTCATTATATTCCTTACGCCATTCTGTTTGGTTTAACAAAGTTATTAAATATATCACAAAGATAAATTTAAAAAAAAAAAGAATGTTCAAGTAACTTACTCTTCAATCCTGTTAAGCATACAATCTTCTGGAGTTTTACTTTTAAGTTTGGAGAAAGTTCTAATGCTTTTTCTAATGAAGTTTCTTTCTCAAAAACTACATAGGCTGTTTTAAATCCCTTTGTATTTGCAAAGAAAACTTCAGTAACATTTCCACAAATTTGGCTAAATGCTTTTTGTAATGCATTGGTTGTAACATAAGGAGGTACATTTAAAACAAATAATGTCTTTCCTCTTGGATGTTCAGGCAACTGATTTCTAATAGAATGTTCTTTAAAAAACAGTTGATGTTTGTCTCTGCTTCTTTTATCAAATTTTATCCATAATGCTAGATATTAAAAAACCAAATAAATGTTTATTCATTAGAATAAATTACCTAATTAAAATAAAATACTATATATTTACTTTTGAAACCCTTAAGGTTTTGTTTCTCGCTCTTCATGATCATCTCGTACTTAACCTATGTTTAAACTAATAACGAAATCGAATAACAATTTATGTAATAAACATCTTACTGTTACAAATGAAATAAATAACAAATGGCTTAAAAGATTATTAAATACACTATTATTGTTAATATATGTTTGAAATATATGTGCATAAGGTTAGTTTTGCTTTTCCACGTGCGTTATGTCACACGCGCAATCTTATTCAAAATATTACTGAAACTTAGATAATGTCAATCAACTATTTTTTGTTATTTAAGGCTTTTAAATAAATAATTTTATTTATAAATGATTTAAATAGTATGTAATAAAAATTAATAGCAATAATATTTTATTTAATCATACATTTATACGATAAAATATAAATAGGAAGCAATACTACGAAATGGTACTTTATTTTTACAATTATAGATTTTATTATATTAAATACGAACAATAATTTTGTTATTATTAGCAAATTCAATGTTAATATGTTTGTATGTACATTTACTACTTTGCCATGTTTCAATGCTGTACAATTGCAAGTACTTAAATGTCAGGGTCATATATACACACATGTACAATACTTCCGGCGCTTTGAAATAATAATTCAAATATACAAGCACTCTTACAATTTATTGTAATTACGAATTTTATTGTTTTTAAATAAATGCGTTGATCAATTTATATATCAGGAACACAATTTGTGTAATAAATAAAATCGATACATAAATTTAAATACACAGTTCTGAAAGACAGGGGAATATTGATCATGAAAAACAGTAGGTAGCAGGTAATATGTAATAGATCTGTAGATATCATTCTAGTTCAGAGAAATTGTGCGATCGTGTGCGTTAACTATGCTTAACACATCGTTTTCTTTATGTATCATAATTTTGTTTTTATTAACATATTCAAAGAGCAAAATTCTTCGTGGTCACCTCCTAACACGTGAAGTACTATGAACATTTTGTTTTCGAACTATTACACTTATTCCTAAAATAATTAATATAAAATACGTTACACGTTTTTTTAAAGATATATACACTACAATATATTAATTATATATAACAACGTTTGCTTTAAGTAACAAATTGAATGCACGTTACAAAATTCTTTTTTTCTTCTCAGAATTGGGCATTTTTAGCAAGATTCTGTTTTTTAACGGAACAAGGCACGTTTCGGTACGAATTTGAATTGGGAGGCGACGAAATAGATTTGAAAATATTATTGTATTACGACGCGCCTGATCAATGGCCAAGCGTTTATCCATCGAACAAGACATGCATGGAAAAGGAAGCTTTGCTTTGGGACGGAATTGGTCAAATAGTACCATTATCGACACTGACACACGAACAATCGGGATGCGTCAAAGAAAATACAATAACACGATGTTCTAGCTATCGAAGGTTCCGATCATCCCGACCGAGATGGTGGTTCATCGCGTTGGCGGATTGCTCTTCGGAGAATGGACTAAACGTTTCGTATTGGATATCGTTAACGAATGGGCCGCATGGCAATTTTTGGAAAGAACACTTCTCAGCAGATCAATTCTGCAAGTAACTTTACCTTGATCCGGACTAACTCGATATCGTTTAATTGTGTCTGTTTTCGTTCCAGATATACTACCGGAATTGATAGTAATTGCTTGCATATACATAGTACTTGTCATACTAAGCTTCTATGCTGCCATGCAATTGCGGGCAAGGAGATTGTTACACGTATCTTACAAGTTATTCATGGCTTCTCTGCTTTGTCAATTAGTAGGGGTTCTATTCGAGATTTACAGTTACATAAATCTTGGTTTAAGAGGGATATCATCAGACAATGCCTCTTTACTTGGTCAACTTTTAGAAGCATGTGCAGACATTTTGTATACTCTACTTATGTTACTACTTGCACTTGGTTTTACAGTAACTAAAAGTGTCTTAAAGCCTAGACAAACTCGATGGCTCATATGTTTTATTTGCTTGATTTCCTTCTGTCAGTTATCTTTGTATATCTATCAATCGGATGTGTTTGATCCTGGATTAGTACTATACATATACGAATCACCACCAGGTTACGGATTAATAATATTAAAATTGATTGCATGGATCGTATTTTCCCTTTGTTGTTTTAAGACTGTTAGAAAAATGTCGACAAAGCTTCATTTTTATGGTTCATTATTTTCATTGGGATCAACATGGTTTTTATGTCATCCATTAACGGTATATGTAATAAATATATGTTCAATTATATGTATATATAATAACATGAAATCATATTTACAAACACTTGTAAATAATATTCTTGTAGTTTTGCAATACATAAAAGATATTTATTATCCCACAGGTACTCTGCATTACTCTGTTAGTAGATGAGTGGATAAGAGAAAGTGTTGCTAAAGGATGTTCACTGTGGATTGTTTTCATGGGACATATAATATTTTTATACATCACTAGACCATCTATGGCCAACAAACGTTTTCCATTTCATATTAGAACATGCCAAGTTATGCCAATCAGTGGTGATGGCCAAGACCATAGCTATGAACCCCGTGTTAGAACAACAGCTTCTGCATTCACTATTTCACATCTACCTCCACCTACTTTGCAATCTTAACAATAAGCAAACTCTAAAATAAATTATAATTTGTGTAAGTATGATTAAATAATAATTCTATTTTTATTGTCTTTTTAACATTTATAACTAAGAATGACCACATATTATGATACAATTAATCTAAAAGGAATTAAACATTAATTTACATGTGATACTAATGCCTCAATCATTATTTTCTTATTAGAATAATATTTACAGTCATCAACTTACATAATTTTTTATATCACATGTAGGGTTTATCTGAGAATTTAGGATCATCATGATTATCAGTCACATGAACCATCCAACCAACCATCTCTCCACCTTTGGTTGACAAGTTTACAATCAAACTGTGGTTTACCAAGCTTTACATTTACCTCGTTATGAATGTCACAAAGCCATTGACTAAACTTCTCCTGTGAATCTGTTTGAGGTGGAGACTGTTTTAATTGCTCTTTTAAATCTTCTGCACATACATAGCACGGATAAAACTTAGAAAATAAGTTAAAAAAATTTTTCATATCTGATTTCTGTTCTTCGGTCGGTTTCTCAGGATAATATGCTGCCATGGTATGTAAAAATGACCATGTGTTTGAACCTAATTTATCCTTATCCAATGGACAATCAGGCCTACTATTTACAGGTTGACTTTTCGTTTCACTCTTTTCAGATTCCTGACATAAATAAAATATATGTACAAATACATGTAATCATAATTACTTATTACTAAAGGAAGCATAATACTTTCTATTTTTTAAAGATTACCTATGATAAACATATAATTAATAACTTGTAAGATAACTTATATAATGATGCAATACTTTGTAATATATACAATACTGATGTAATTTTTATTCTTGTATCATCTACTTACAAAAATAAACATATTCCTTTTAATAAGAACATATTAGTGACACTTGTCATCCTAATAGAAAATAGAAAAGTATAAATATATATAAATTCGTACAGATTATTCCTACCTGTTTAGATTGAAAAGCCTTTTTTTGACTTTTAGCCCACGTTTTAAAGTCTGTACATGCACGACAAGGTTTCTCGTGAGACATTTTGATGTCATAAATTCAGGATACATTCGTAAAACGTTTTAAAAACTGTTATAATTAATAATGACCCCACGTGGATGATAACCTGTTTTACAACATTATAATTTTTAAATCTATTATACTGCAATAAAAACATATAAATATATATTTTACATTATATCAAATTATCGAAGAATATGTATTTATTGAATTAATTATATTACACAAATTCGTTATTTTTCTTTTATACACCAATCAATTTTTTTTTTCAAAACATATTCAACGTGCGTATGATAGCGTACTAATGATCAATTCTTCGGGAAACAACACCAACAAGACCATCTAGCGATAAATGGAAAAACTATCGCATCAGAAATGTCCTTTTTTGTAAAATAAATGACTATTATATGTTGGCGATGCATTTAGAAACATAGATAAGTCTAAAATCAAACCGAGGGATTTTCCAAAAGAAAACAAAAAGAGTTCTAAAAGGAAATTTCTTCGTGTCACATTTTGTTACATCAACCAGTATTATGTTACAGCGTTTCTGCTGGTAAGAGTTGCAATTGTTAAAAACATTTTATATTTTAAATATAATTAAAGAATCTTTACATAAAAGGACTCTAAAATTTATCTTTTTCATTGCTTAAAACAATAAACGCTTATCAACATTTTTTGCTTTAATTCCTATCTTTAATAGCATTAGTCTTAATTGAGATGGTAGGATGTGACACAAAAATAGTAAGATAAATTGTGATGTGTTATAAATCTTATTCGTGTCCACATGTATAATAATTTCTGACCCTTTTTAAATAACAAATCATACATAATAATAACTTGTAATTACGAAAGAGGAGCGCAGGTAGGGAAGCTGGGTGTGTGTATTTCTTGTGCGTACATTACAATACATTCACATTGAGCGTGTGAAGAAAAAAAACATTACGCGACTAACCTGACCTGATGTTACATTCAGCAGGTGACAAATGTCAAGTGTAGTTTTGACTGCACCACAAATGATATGGTTGTCGGTAAGGTTGATCTTCTGCATAGATGATGGCGAATCGTAAAAAGAGTAATGAATTGTCTCGATCTGTATCAAAAAACGGAAGGCGTCATGCTGGAGAGGTCATGTTTCCGTCATCTTCGTCTTCTGAGGAAGAGATAACGACGGGGTGTCGAAGTTGCAGAAACACACCAAAAGAACATTTTGTTAGGAATCGTACCGAAACGGAATCGCAAGCAGGTTAGATTTAACTTGGTATTTGTTACGAAATCCGCTTTAATATTTCACGTTTGTTGTTTCTTGTAGGACCAGACACATTGAGAAGTGAAGAGAATCCTTTTAGCTTTAAACATTTTTTAAAGAATGGTTCACGTACGAATTATCACAACGCCGGAGCTCGTCCAAAGGTTTATTCTCCTCCAGCGCAGAGTCCATTTAATTTAGAGAAAGATTCTACAGTTTATCCTCGAAATCCAACAGAATTGCCAGATTTTGTGCAAGATCATTTGGTCATAGAGCAATATTACTTGAATCATGAACAGAAACAGCAGGCCATTTCAGATGTGGATAATCTTCCTGACTTTGCATTGAACAGTGTGGAACAAAGACAAAATCGGCTTAGAAATGAATCAAAGAAAAATGAATCCAGTGTTTCATGTGACCTGCCATTTGATTTAACTGGAAGTATAGATAAAGGGTTACCTCATAGGAATCAGTCAATACCAAATATAAGCTCTGCTCATTTAAATTTATCTGGCTTTGGTAGATCTAGTATAGACTCTGCAGAACATTCAGAATCATCAGGTAGTTGTAGAATGGCACATTATATTGCTTCAGGTATAATTTAAAAAAGTTTTGTACTTACCCTTTATCTTTATTCAGGGTTTCCATTAGATTTACCAATACCTGTACCTGAGTCTCATCCTGGTTCAAGTATCACTTCAAGAGACTGTTCTGGAACAAGTGAAGCAAATGTTCCAAAATCTCTACCAGACTTTTTGAATGATGGCCCTATTCATAATAGGACAGCATTGTCAACAGAGTCTGGATCTATTCCAAATAGTGTAGAATCAACAGAGAGGAGGGTAAATAATCAGAATATTAATCTTTTCATTATATGAAATCTCTTAGCAGCTGTAAACTTTCAATACTTCCATACTTTTCATTATTTTCATGACTATAATATATATATTTTCCAGTTACTATTAGAAAATGAAAGATTACGTTATGAGTTAGAACTAGCTCAAAAACAAATCAGTGAGAAATCAGAAAGGTAATTGTAGGAACACTGATTACACATGAGAGTTTATTCTCTAATTCAGATGTGCTATGTTTATTATAGAATTCAATTGTTAGAATCAGAATTGGCATCCAGGAGAGCAGTGGAACATGAGGAAACAGTTCACCTTGAAAAGGCCATGGAACAGGTGGAAGATAATCTAAAACGCAGTACAGTAAGTACAAAATTATACCCATACTTCACACACTTTCATCCTTTGTGATTTTAATTTTGTTTTATAGAGAAGAGCAGTAAATGCTGAAAGTACTGTTTCAACATTAAAAAAAGAAATTAAATGTTTAACGGTTGGTACATGTTTTATACATTTAAATATTTCATAATGTACTTTACTGGTGAATGAAAAAAATATAATCTTAATTCAGACAGAAATATCATTGCTACGATTGGAGAACAAAGAACTTAAATCGGGAATTACATCGAGAAATAAAAATGAATGTGGGTCTTCAAATATTGATCAGACAGTAAGAAGGTTAGCTGGTGACTTGAGAAATGCTGCTTCATCAGCAGAGGTATCTTTAAGGTAAATGAATCATTTAAGTTCCGTTTAAATATTAAAGAATTAAAATAATGATGTATTAATATTCTTACAGACAACTAATGTCTGGAGTTGACAATTTAAGAGTACTAGCTTCCGCGCTGGAGAATATGGACAGGATAGAAGACCGGACCAAAGATTTTCTACTGGATTTCGACGAAGATAACGCTGCTGGTCCTGCACTTTAATACATTTTTATGTACCCCTCGTCCTGTATACTATCTTTATTTCTATGATATATTTCCCAGCCCGTGCTAACAAGTTCCTGGAACTTACGCGTTTATATTAAATACTTTTTGGAATCAAATGATGCTTTAGATTCTTGTGTTAATTATTTTTAAAATGTTTCAAGTTACATAACAGTTATTATCTATAACTATACATTGCCATTCCTATTTGGCAATGGTCATTCGAATGTAATTTTAATCTTTAGCGATAAGCGCGAATAGAATTGTAATTTAAACGAAAACATAAGGATTTTAACTTTTATAGGTACGCTCTGACGTAGTCGTAAAGCACCGGTTGGGATTTAAGTTACGATTCCGACGCAGTTGTTAAAAAAAAAAGTAATATTTTAATAGTTATTGTGACGATGTTACGTGTACAGTTTCAGATTACATGTTCCAATTTCTTTGTAAATGTTGAAACTTTCAGCTGAATAGTTAGACTCGAAGCAGACCAGATCTTCTATGTATTTTTCTATTCAAGAGAATACATATTCCTCCCGTGCAAGGTTGTAATTATACGAATCGAGGAACAGAAATATGTTTTTCTAAGCAGCGTAGCAACAGTATATGTATACAAACGATCAGACTCTCAGAAAGTTGCCTTTGTATGTGACACACGAATGATTTCAAACATTTAAATCTCTAAGTTACACGTCTGTTTATATGTATTAAAAGATAAATTGCATTGAAAATTTCTAAAATCCATATTCTAATACTATAATAAAATATTTTATATCTTCATAATATATGTTGTGGAAACATTTTAAAAACTTGTAAATCGATATTTACGACAAAGAGTGGTTTCTAATATATATACCATTAATAGTAATATTATATTTTGTATTTACATTTAGTTTCTTTTAGCACGATAATCTATGATTTCTATTAGTTCATAAATTTTTCAATTTATTAATTTATATTAACTACGAAATCATTTGAAAGAATTGTTTTTAAATTAAAAAATATAAAAAATTTATTGAAATTTTCGAACGTACTTTTTTCAAATACAAATTCGAAGTACAGGCTGGTAATTAATGGTTTCGGTAATAAATTACGTACAGTAGAATTAGGCTACTTACAAGGTGTATTTTTTCATTTTGTTAATACACATACAAAACTTAATATAACTCTCAAGAAAATGCAGTTTTCTATCAACAAAATTGCACATACACAGGAACTTAAAGTAATTAAATTTTTAATAAAATATAAAAAAAATACCAAAGTACTAGACGATAATATGAAAAAATCAGTCTTAAATTTACCAAATGCAAATTACTTTGACTTTTTATTTAAAGTTTCTTTAAATATCAATTATTATATTTTTATTTAGTATGGAAAAAAAAGAAATATTTTATTATTGAAGACCTTCGAAAATACTAAGTAAGTCAGTTTGTGTTTCAGTATGACTAATCTGAGTGCTTAACCACGAACGGCAAGCACCTATCGGGATATTGCAACCTGTTTCACATATCAGAGATTTTGTTTGCGTTTCGGCAGAAACAGTAGTATCCTCGAGCTGGGTCCATGCTGTTTGCGTTTGTATATTAGACAGTCCCAGATCAGGCGGTAGTATTTCGTTACAAGTTTGGGTGCACGTATTACTGTACAACAGTTCCATGTTGTCAAGATTATTCGTAGTTTGCGTTTCAATAGTGGAACTTAAAGTAAACGACCTCGTTAGGTCGGAATCGAAGAACGATTGCGAATAAGCCTGCTCTGTCTGTGTCTCTATGCTACTGAATTTGTCATCGAAAGTTTTATCTGTGAGCATGGGATCCGATCGTGATATGTTATTAGAGGAAACAAACGAATATCCCCCAACCACTGATGATGTTTCTTCAACATAAGGTAATGTCATCAGTGCAACCGTACTCTTTGGAACACATTGTATCAGTGGGTTTGTACCATGATCATAAAACGTTTCGAACTCTGTTTGAGTAACATTATCATTAAGAACTTCAAACATATCTTTTTCAGGTATTGTTTGGGTACCTGATGTACTTTTATCCTCCCAAAAGTCTTGTAAGCCGTCATCGTGACGAAGTGGTAATGGACTGCTTGGGAATAAGTTTGAAGGCGTAAAATTGCCAAGATTAAGATCCTCTTTCAACAGTGCATAATCTGAATTTTGTGATACAGAATTTTTTCTATTTTTCTGAATTCTCAATGAATTCTTAAATGTCTGTGAGGCTGCAACAGTCTGTGTTTCCATAGACATTACATTTTGTCTAATCTTTTGAGAAATGTTTGTTTGAGTCTGTTTAGATATTTCACGTTTTCCATTCTGATAGTGATTGTTATTGGTATGTTTTGATGGACTTAATATTCTTTTATTTCTTCTATGCTCATCAGTTTGAACACCAATATCTGCAGTAAGTTTATGCATTGTATCTCTACTGTGATTTGATATTTTATTCTCATTCGGATTTGTTGGTAAAATTGTAACTAATTTATTTATATCTGTTTCATGAGTTGGTAAAATCATTCTTATTGTTTTTGAGCTTGCACGCCTATAAAAATATTTCAATTATAAACCATTGATCAAATCCAATAATAAAACATTCAAATACTTATCTTTTATGATAAACTTACTTAAAAGAATTTTTATATTTGTTATTTACAGTATGCAGTGCTCGTTTTGCATGTGTGAGCAGTGCCTCATAAGAGGTGTAAGTTTTAGAACAAGAACACGTAAATTCAATTCCACATACCCTCATGTGACCTTCTTTAGCAGCCTCAGTGGAAAAACTTTTGTCACAATGAGCACATCCATATGTCTTTTTTGCATGGACTTTAAGGTAATGCTAAACGTTTATATATACATCTGATTATTAAATTGAATTACAAATAAGTTTCTTGATACAGTTTTATGTCATACAACTAACCTGTTTAAGATATTTCATACTATTAAAATGTCTTTCGGCTTTTGGAGCGTAAATACAGGATTCCACGGGACAGTGATATCGAACATTTTCTTTAATTGTTTTATCTAAATTCTTGCGTTGATGCACTTTAAGATCGTGCAAGCGATATCGTGGCTCGTTTTGAAATACGAGTCCACATTTGCCGCATTTAACGTTATTCGTTATCACGCTGAGCTCTTCTGGCGATGGACAAATTGTTTTAATAGTTTTCGAGACATTTTCTGCCGGTTTTACTTTTTCCATTAGAGGTTACCTTTGCGCGGCACTTGAAAATGTATACAAATTACCGCTCGTTGATCTATCGATCCAAACGCACACAGCGCCACTGTGTTTCATCGAGCAATTAAACAATTTTTATAATTATGACGTAAAATTCAAATTTCATTAGTTAATTCCCTCGTGTTTTGGAATAAAAAATGCTAAATGAAATTATATGAAAATATAAACGAAAAAAAAGTTTGAGATCTAACATTATATCACTACGGTATATTTTATTGTCAATCTTAATTAGAATATTATTAGTTGTTAATAGAAATCGTATAAATTATAAAAATCATTCAATATCAGTAAACTTGTTGTCTTTTAATATTGAAATTCAAAATATTAAATGTACTATTTTATAGTAGTTATAAGAGAAAATGTTCAAATTTGGAAATGTAGCAATTTAAAGGTCGTCGTACGCTGGATCGACACAGTCTGCTCCACTTCTCACACAAGTATATCGATATGCACACACATGCATTTGACACGCGTAAATTTATATATATATAGCTGCTTCCCCAGATCAATACGCCAGTACAGTTCAAGTGGCGCTGTTTGCTACATCGTTCTACTTGTCAGTCCCCGATTATACATGACTCGTGCATGATATTTCTGACGTTTTTGTACATGTATACACAGTATTTTTCTTAACAGAGACAGAGTTATTTAATTGTTTCGAAACGCAGTTTCAGGTCCGTTGTAATTATAGAAAATTACCGCTTGTGAACAATTTATCGTACATGTTTCTCCTGGTGGTACAACAGAGTTTCAATCCTTCAACCCGCCTCGGATATTAGCAAGATTACACAATTCTTAAGGGTAGGAGAATCAGTTATAATAATTTTACACATGTATGTAGTTCTTTTTTTATATATATTTTTTTTAGTATAAATATTTCCGCGCATTCGTGTATATTTACTGACAAAATATTGCTATTGATTCGTAGCAACAAATGCCGCGTAGTACATGCCCGTTTGATTACGAATTGTACGAGCACATATAGATCATAAGAATGAACAAGTTTATTGTATTATGATGAAGTTTCTGATGAATCTATCTTAACAAGAATTGTATAAATTGTGTAAGAGAGCTTTTTAATTGATCCTTCTTAACGTGTTCATTGAGTAATTGGATAATTTTTAAACTGGTCAACGTACTTGAAACAGTTCAAATTACCTTAGTACCGATTCCGCAACGCAATGTCGAAATCCTTTGAATTCGTTTTGCAAACGTGCCAACTAGCTTACTCCAGCAAGACTAAGGAAACAATTGTTTTATGTTCTGCAGCGTATTCGAAAATGCTTGATTGTTAACGATCATTAAAAAATTTTTTCATTCGACCTTCGCGTGACTAGAAATTAGCTGTATAGTTAACCAACACTTGTTCACTCATACACACAAAAAAGCTGGTACTTATGCAGTTAGAGACACAGTAGTATTCGACACCGTCGTATCCTGTTCAATATTCATTTGAATTTCGAGCTTTGCGTCAATTTTGTAATAATTTCAATTAAGGATTGAATGTTTTGTTGTGATATCAGTTATCGTTTGACAGGAACGTGATAAAGAAGAGGGACAAACGTTATTTAGAAGAAATGAAAGACACGGCGAATAAAAAGTACGAAAAACTCTTCGACGAGAATGAACTCGATGCCATCACCGAGAAGGAACGTAGTGAAAATGCGACGTTGAAAGAGGTAAAAATAATTAAACATTAATTTTACTCCATTGAACGGAAAATTGCTATTTATTATCATGCGCGCAACATTTTATGCACTCGTTTATTTCCTGTTTAATGAAATGAATAAGGAAGAAGTACATAAGTATTGTAATTTAAATATGTTCTGATATTGAGCGTAGTATAATTATACGTAATTTGGTATAATGATTTACACAAAGCAAACAGATATCTGGAACAGTTTGAAAAGGTTCATTGTAACCGTAGTATCTTCAAATGTTTCCGTATCGATCGAATGCTTATCCTGCCAACAGCACCTGCCAGGCTCTCCGCCTGTTACCTGTAGATTTATTCATTAATATTTTTTCCTTTTATTAATTGATTATTTTCCAAATTATTGATCAAAAATAAAATTGTAAAATATTCTTTATAAATCGTGACAAGAAAATATTAGAAACATGGCTGTTTAACGCGTTGCGAGCACCAATTGTATTGTATATTTGTTATTTATTTTTAACGAGCAAGAATTTTATTACCTGCCGTAAAATGTAGCGTGCGAATATTTATTACTTGGTGTAATAAATTCAATGATGTAACCTTGACTACTTCTAAGAAAAATGAATTGGTAACTATTACCATTGAGAACTAAGTAGTTACGATTATAATTAATCATTGAAATCAAACATATGTTATTTTTTTGAAGTGCTCAGAATTATCGTACAAGGAAATGTAATTAATCGTTTAATCAAATTAATTTAATCGAATTAGCGATAACGATTACGTATGTACTAAAAGTGATAGTAGTGTAAACTGACGGGTTTTATAAAATAACGTGTCCATTTTTTATCTTGTAATAGTTTTTCTTTTAAGTGTACGTGTTTAGCCTCGGGCAAAGTATTTCCTTGTTTCGCGGTCCATAAGTTCGTTAGTTGAAAGTGCTGGAACGTTGTTCCAGACTTTACGTATACAATGGTTCCAAATGTAATAATATAAACTAAAATTGTTCAGTATTTACTACTTAACAGCAAAGTATCAGTTAAACGAGTTATATTTAAGCCGTATCATGAATAAAACACTTGAGTAAAGATTGTACATGATAAGTAATTCTTACTTTTCAGTCGATACTTAATATTTTGGGAGCATCTGTGTTCCAATTTCTTTTAATCCACATTGATTTACAACATCACTGTAACATGTGTTTAAGATCAGAAAATTTTATCACGAATTTATATATGCATTTTAATGCTGACGTTCAGTGAATTTCTTGAAGGTTAGAATTTATTGGGACTTACATTAATATTTCTGCGCTAATTACGAAATCAAATTCTTAAAAACTTGTTAGTCATAAGGAATTTTCAACCTTTTCCGCACTTGGTACACGAACACTTTTTTATACTATAATAAATATTGATTTGCTTTTGTAATCATGTTCACATGTTTGTAATATCAACAGAACATCCGGTACGCATGTCATTAATGTTCTATTTTATAAAAGATAAGGGTTAAATACTTATCAAATTGGTGTAATGGATGTCTTGTCAGATTAGAAAAGAATGATATAAATATGTGTGTTAATTTTGTCGCAAATAAATAAATAGAATGTTAAATATTTATAATTTTTGTATATTTATAAAAATAAGAAAAATTTGTAATAAAATATATAATGTACCAGTATTAGTATTGTGATATTATATTAATGTGTCATATGCAATTGCATATTATAATGTAATAATTTTTTAATGTTACATCTGGATCATTTTTTTATTATTATAGAGTAAGAAGTTTTTCATTCCAAAAAAATAAGAGCTTATTATTGTTCGAACTTGTACATGGATTAGGAAGTAAATTATTTTTAATATTATATATTATTGTTCAAGGATAAAAATCCAAAATCAGAGATGTGGCTAACAACATCTGAAGCAGCCAGTCTTGGTGCAGAAGATGTGGCAGCAAGATTACATGTTGATATCAGAACAGGACTTTGGTGGCAAGAGGCTGACCATCGAAGACAATTAGTAGGATTCAATGAATTTAGTGTTAAAGAAGAAGAACCAACATGGAAGAAATACCTTGAACAGGTATAGTCTGTTAACAATAATACTAGGATGTAAAAGGAAACTTTATATGGTAATAATAATCATCTTTTTCCTTTATAGTTTAAAAATCCTTTAATTCTATTATTACTTGGTTCTGCCTTTGTTAGCATTTGTATGAAGCAGTTTGATGATGCTGTCAGTATTACAGTGGTAGGTATCATGCCCCACATATTGTATCAACAATTACGTATGTCAGTAAATATCCAGTTGATGAAATATTACTTTTAGGCTATCATAATAGTGGTAACAGTTGCATTTGTACAAGAGTACCGCTCTGAAAAATCTTTAGAAGAATTAAATAAATTGGTGCCACCAACATGTCACTGGTAAATACAAGTTTACGTTTATTCAAGTGCATGTCTTAGTAGTATTTATTTCAATTAACATTTCCTTTAGAATTATGGTCCTTGGTGGATATATTAACCCTTCATACGGAGCATTCCTTTGCCTTGTTAGAAAAAGAAGATGTAATGTCCGATTCCAATCAGTAGATCAATAAGGTGAAATTTATGTTCTGTAACCATTCACTTATCAGAGATGTTGGTTTTATAGGTTCAGGATCGAAGTTAGACCCATCATTTTTATTACAATACACGAGAATATTAAATCGTTTAAACTTTCAATACTATAATAACTTTTTATGCTCTTTCTTTACAGCTTACGAGAAGGTCGTTTAGAAACGTTTCTCGCTCGCAATTTAGTTCCTGGCGACGTAGTTTATTTAAATATCGGAGATAGAGTTCCTGCGGATATCAGGATATTTGAAGCAATAGATTTAGCAATCGACGAGAGCAGTTTTACAGGAGAAACGGAACCGGCACAAAAATCAACAGCCCCCATGCTTAAAGCGAATGGATTAACAACAAAAAGAAATATCGCGTTTCTGGGTACATTAGTGCGTTGCGGAAATGGAAAAGTTAGTTCAATCCTTCTGAAGAATAAAGAACACCTGTACCTAAAAATACTAAAGACAAACATGTTACAGGGTGTCGTGATAAACACAGGAGAAAAGAGTGAATTTGGAGAAGTCTTCTCAATGATGCAAGCCGAGGAGGCTCCAAAGACACCGCTTCAGAGGAGCATGGATATTTTAGGAACTCAGTTGTCCTTGTATTCTTTTTGTATTATTGGTATTATTATGCTTCTTGGCTGGATCCAAGGCAAAGCAATACTCGAGATGTTTACCATCAGCGTAAGTCTAGCGGTAGCAGCTATACCAGAAGGTCTACCCATTGTCGTAACCGTGACCCTAGCCTTGGGTGTCATGAGAATGGCCAAAAGAAAGGTAATCGTGAAGAAACTACCCACTGTCGAGACACTCGGTAAGCGTACTTGTATTTGCGTAACATTTATCTGATTCGGATGCGTTCATACCCCGTGTGATTCGCGTAGGCTGCGTGAACGTGATATGCTCCGATAAAACCGGTACTATTACGAAGAACGAGATGACCGCAACTATCTTGGTAACGCCTGACGGATATATAGCCGATGTTACTGGCGCTGGTTACAATGATAAGGGTGAAGTACGAATTCGGAAATGTGACAGATTCGACCTTGCTCGTGCAGCTATCAGTAATATGCTGGAGGTGGCGTGTGTTTGCAATAACGCTATTATACAAAACGACACTTTACTTGGTCAACCAACGGAAGGAGCGCTGTTGGCGTTAACGATGAAATATGGAATGTACGGTGTCGCTGATAAGTACCTACGGTTACAAGAATATCCGTTCTCGTCCGAGCAAAAGATGATGGCTGTGAAATGCGCGCCGAAATACGGAGAGGTAAACTAACGTTTCAGTGTATGTAATGTTTGTTCGGAATTATCTGGTTCGAAAGTTAATATTCCTTTTACCTTCTTAATGTTTATCTTCGTATATTACAGAACAGGCAAGAGGTGTATTTTATAAAAGGCGCCGTGGAAAAGATATTGCCTTTGTGCGACAAATATTACGATAACGGTCAAGTATGCGCCCTGACCGAGAAGAAGGACGAAGAGTTCTTGAGGGAGGCTTATGACATCGGGCAGCAGGGGTTGAGAGGTATATTTCGATATCGACGATGCTTATAACACGTTCACTATATTATTTATGTATGTTTACAGTAATTGGACTAGCACGAGGCACATCGTTACAAAATCTAGCGTACGTCGGTCTCGTGGGCATATGCGACCCTCCACGGCCTCACGTTCGCGAATCCATAACGACTCTGTTGAACAGCGGCGTCAAAGTCAAAATGGTTACAGGAGACGCGAAAGAAACCGCGTCTGCGATAGGTACGACACAAATTTGCTAATGTTTGTAAAGATCTTGCAAGAATATAGCGCACCACGTCTGCTTCTTTCTTTTAGCGAGTATGATCGGATTAGACGTACTTCATTCGCGGCTGATCTCCGGGGACGAGATCGACTTAATGTCCGAGCACGAATTAGAGCAGTGCATTAATAGCGTTAGCGTATTTTATCGGGTCACGCCTAAGCATAAGTTGTGTATCGTAAAGGCTTTGCAAAGACAAGGAAACATAGTGGGCATGACTGGTGACGGTGTAAATGACGGAGTAGCTTTAAAGAAGGCGGATATCGGCATAGCCATGGGAAAGAATAGCACCGACGTTTGCAAAGAAGCTGCCGACATGATTTTAGTGGACGACGATTTTGGGACTATCATGTGCATATCTATTTTTTTAACTATCCTCATCTTGTATTCGTGTTTTTCAATGACATGTATCTTTTAGAGCCGCGATCGAGGAGGGGAAAGGAATATTTCACAATATTCGAAATTTCGTGAGGTTTCAATTAAGTACCAGCATAGCTGCTCTTTCTCTGATCGCTCTTGCTACTTTGATGAGCATACCGAATCCTTTAAACGCAATGCAGATCCTTTGGATCAATATTATTATGGATGGTCCACCCGCTCAAAGGTACTTTAATCAAAATAGCTGTGTCGCTCGCGTGTGTCGCTCCAGAGTTAATTATGTATATTGTAACGTGATAAGAATTTTATTAAATGAATATTAAATTTGTCTAGTCTTGGAGTGGAACCAGTAGATAAAGACGTTCTGAAACAAAAGCCCCGTAACACGAAGGAACCAATGATTACACGGCACCTCATCGTCAACGTACTACTATCAGCCATCATTATCATTCTTGGTACTTTATGGGTTTATAACAGAGAGGTACGAAATCTTATTACTACGAATAAATATTCAATATTTATTGTATAATCTTCGTAATTAGATGACGACTGATGGGACGACTGCAAGGGACACAACCATGACATTTACATGTTTTGTTTTCTTCGATATGTTCAATGCTCTGAGTTGTAGATCACAGGTGAGAAAAGTGAAAAGTTTCTAACAATATAGTAGTTTATTATTGTTAAACAAAATTGTGCACATAATGTTTCAGACAAAATCAATATTTACTATTGGTTTGTGGAGCAACAAAATGTTCCTGGTAGCTGTAACGTTATCAGTAATAGGACAGATGTTAGTGATTTACTTCCCTCCGTTACAACGAGTTTTTCAAACGGAAGCTCTCTCGGCAAAAGGTTCGTGTTCAAAGAGCAATCAATGTTATCATTGAACTCTTAACGAAACAAAAGAAAACTGAATATAACGTTTCATCATATTTTCAACAGATATCCTGTTCCTTGTCGCACTCACGTCGAGCGTTTTCATAATTAGCGAGATAAAGAAGTTCGTCGAGAGGCAGCTTTACAGGCGACGAGCAGGTACACAATATTACAATAAATCAGAAATGGATTTTGTATGACAGTTGCAGTCTGCCGAAGATAAGGCGGACAAGGATCATCTGGAATAAAAAAAAAAAGAAAAAAAACACCCAACACACATCGTACGGGTAGTAGTCATTCGTTCGTTTCTTCAACATTATCTCTTTGCTAATTACACTCGACTATGCTTGCACATTTGTAAACTTGTATATGTGCACCTGTCACAAGAACGAACATTGTCTCGCGTTCCCCGCGCGTTAATACGATTAAGATCTACAATGACTGCATTTTTAAAACATTTTACAAATTTTTCGGATTCTCTGACGATCGGTGACATTTCTTAGGATTAGAATCTGAACGTTTCACGCCTATCGATATCGAAACACATCGTAGATCCTAGAGAATTTTTCAGCACATTCCACTCACACACTGTTTCGTAGAGAACGAAAGAAATTTTAAAACGATGGTACTCGCAATCGTATTTGTAATCAATCACGTCTGATTGTACGTCTTTTTCTAATCAATTTTTATTAACGAAAGAATTTTATCTTTTCAACCACACCCGATCACTGATTTTTACTCTATTGTCTGTATCTTTTTTGGGTATCGCGATATTATAAATCATAAATCGAAGAAACATACGTTTACAAAGTAATTAAGTACACGAATCGATTGCATTTAAAGAAAAATACAGTTAATTATAATTGGGAGAAAATAAACTATCTTGTAATGTTCCTTAGTTTCATTAAGAAACCCGATATGCTTCCGATAACAAGGGAAAGTAATGCAAGATTATCGATGCTTATCAATCACTGCATAATAATATCTTGTACAGGCAGTATCAAGTTTCTTGAAATCGGAAGCAAAATCGTGTATGGATTGTATCACTTTGTAAATTTATCACCCTATGTAGCAAACGATTGCAGCTCATCGAAAGTTCATTGATTCATTGTATAATGTAACTCGGGTGTCCTGTTGTTAATGGATCCCCTCGAGCGCGCTGTAAGTTTTGTACTGGTATAGATCCGGTCCTCCATAACCGTACAGCAGCTTTCCTCTGCCATTTTCGTCGTAGTACGGGTAGCGGTATTTAGGCCTTTAAACAATCAGGTAAATTGTAACTGTATTTCTTTTCTACGAATGGTCGATGTGTGTATTTTTATCGTAGCTGTTTATACAAATTCCTTCTTCATTGGTTCTTTCTTTTTCTAGATGTAGTCGAAGCACAAACTAACCCTTACCTTTCGAAATATTGAAAATTAGGCGCTTTTGGTTGTGCAATGGTAGCTGTGCTCTCCGTAATTAACCCAAGCAAAAAGGCGACCATTATTGTCGCCAGGATTACGGTCGTCCACTGAAAGTAGGTCAATTAATGTTAACGTAGAGCTATGCAGGAAACGTGCTCGTGTGTGTGTGCGTGAGTGTGTACTTTTTTCATAACGGATACAAAATTCCAAGAGAAGCGAGGAAAAGGAAAGGAATAAAAGGAGAAGGTTGTCGTTTTGTGTGGCATGTGCACCGTAAGTGGATCGAACGGTATTTTGGGATCTACTTTACAGAGAATCTTCCGCTGTTTGAATAAATCCTCTTCAATGCACAAGATGTTGCATATAATTTATTTTCTTCTATTTTTGGAGTTATTTTTTTAATGATTTTTCTGTTAATCCCTGTTAATTTACTTACAGAAGCGTGTGTTGCCATCGTGATCGCTGCTAGGCGGGCTCGAACGCTGTTGATACGTCGAACGAGAAAGTTTCGAAAGTTTTTACGCTTTTCTTTATTGGAACGATCCACCCCTTCGTGGCGAGGTTTATATTTTGATGTGAAACGCAAAGGAAGACGACACTACGGCCCGTACGATCGGCTGTTTCCGTTTCTCTGATTCCACCACTTTTTTACCCGGCCCAAGTCGGTTACCGTTTTCTTCGACTCCCCACCTCGTTCTTTCTTCGATACCATCAAGTGAAAGTTGAACTTTGCGCGTTGCTGCACGTATTCGCACCTGGATGTGACATCGTGAACGGAGGGACCTTGGGGACAGCTCTCGCGGGTTCCTTGAAATCCGTCGAAAGCCGATATCGGTGTTGAAATTCCTCAAGGTCGAAGAAAGAATGATTTCGCGTGCTTCCCGTTATATTACGACACACGAAAACACAGTTGATGATGTAGTGGAAATATGCTGTCGAGTTAACACCAGAACTACCATTATTTCATTTAAAGATAAGTTTGTATTAAACATCCGTAGTTCCAGTGTTAAATTACGCCATAAACATTACTCTTACTTTTACTAAAAATTATATTTTTATTCTTTAAGGACTAGACATGGTCGATTTTTACAATTGGCTGATTTTTTAATTAATTTGTTTTCACGCAGGCGTCCCCCAAGGTCCTTTGTGCCCGATACCCATGCCGAGCCTCTCGATGGCGATCAGTCCATGACGACCATTCTCCTGTTCGTACTTGACTCTTCTCTGTTTCCCAACATCCGGATCAAAATTCCATTCCGTCCTCTGTGAAACGATCGCCGATCAATCGCAAGTAAGCACACGTTTCCGTTCCGCTTCGTGTTTATTTCTAACGTTGAGTTTTTTTATTCCTCAGAGTGTCATACTTGCCTCATGGATGAGCGGTACCCCCGCTACGTTATACTGAATGAGATCGTGTATAAATGAGAACACGCTGATGGGTTCAGCGGCTGACACGATGCGTTTGCCGGTGTCATACAGCAAGATCAGACCTATCAGAACTGCCTGCAATAAGAAAGCCACGGAATCGATACAGAAGCGAGCATCTACGTGTGATCGATTATGTTATGAACCCAGAGAGTATGAATGCAAACCACATTTTTATCTTCGTACGATTGCTTATCTACTGTTATAATTGATTTCTCTGTCAATAGTCAAGATTGTAGCAACTTTCAGTAGTATGTGAAAAGATTATGTTAAACTTCACTAAATCTTAGGGTAATTTATTTCTCTCCACAAAATGTGAACTTTGCATCCATGGCCCTCGTGTTACCAAGCATATGTTGTAAAAGAATGCGAAAACTTTGAGTTCCAAGTACCAAATAGCGAGGGAAACGCATGTTGTCCCAAGGAAACGACGACGATCACGAACCGTAGATGATCGCTGGACGAGCGCGGAATACCAACTAACCCGTGTTATTCCAAAGACTCAAACGTGTACGTAGGAAAGAAATCAGCCTGCATATCGACGCTCTGTCGCAACGCATTCAGTGAAAGTAAAAAAGAGCGATCGCGGGTAACGAGAGGCGCGAGCCGTTTGAAAAAACTATGCCGTGCCCGGCTGGACGATGAATGATAATTCGTGAATGATAATTCCGTGCACGAATTTGTCACCCGACCGGAGGACATAAAGGTAAGTGGACAGGATGAACCACCGGGTATTGCTTTTCACCCGTTCCTACCCGGAGCATCGAACGATAAATTAAATAAAAGAAAGATGCGCGTCGGTCACGCGTTAATATTAATCTTTGCGGTAAGTGGGTTCACAGTACAATGGCGGTGTGTTACGAAGTCGTTTCATGTCTCTTTTATTGCAAATACAGCTGTGTATGGTGGTGGAGTGTAGCGGTACAGTGTCGACCCGGGTGACCAGGACCCTCCCGTTCAGCTTGTCCCCCTCGAGATGGTCGAGCATGTTCAGGAACCTGTGGTCCGGCGGAAGACTGTGGCAATGGCCGCGGACCAGCGCGGAGTACCTCTTCAGGCTGGTCGCTGGTCCGGATACCAGGAAGAAGATGACCTTCGTGTTCAGACCAGAAGACGGAGTTCGCGCCTCGCACGCTTACCAGAGCCGCTACGGCTATCGTGGACAGTGGCTGATCGAGTTACTTGGCTCCGGTTTCCATCCTGACAGCGTACCTTACCGACAGCCTCTGCCGCCTTCCGTGCTGGTTCCTCCGGCACCGACTTTGTGACCTTCCGCGATATAGTGACAGTAGCGAGTGATAGAATGAATTAAAATATTTAAGTTTGTTCTCGAAGCGTAGGATACGTTCTTCTTAGATCGCCCACACTTTAACGTAGTCGATGTGTAGTCCGGTGTCACTTTGCTGCCATGAATCTAGCCAGTTGCTCTCCGCTTGGTGAAAGTGGTACATTGCCTACGACAATGGACATTTTGTATTTTTAGTTTTCTGTTAATTAAACGATTTTGTAATTGATCGTTTGATAGAAGTACCTGCGGTGACAAGTTCTTCCAAGGTTTCTCGTAACTGCTGCTCCTGCAGGAGTTAGGAAACACGAGGTGACCCCCGACTGCTACACCGAAGTTCAGATAAACCTGTGATAACGAGTATAATTAATGAACACAGTAGTGAAATAATATGTGAAACAGAGTGTCGTTAGCTTAGTAGAAAATATTGTAAGTTTGTTCGCGTCTACGTACCGGTGTATCGTACAACGGCGGTAATTGTTGCTCGCCATACTGCTCGTTGTCCACCTTGATCGTGATCTGACCAGGCTTCCACTCCAAATCGTACACGTGATAACTGTCCGACCATAACGAGCTAGAGCTTTTGCTAAGCAGATTTATTTGATTGTTCTGTTTATTGTGTTCGTTGCCTGCGATTGCGTGTCCACCTCCGCGAAGAATGTGCCCGCTCAGGTCGACACCGTTCTGCGTCTTTAGCGAAGGGTTACCGACAGATTGAGCTATTATGATCTCGAAGTACGCTTTCGAATGGTCTGTTTGTTTCTCTGTGCTTTCTAACGTGATCACTGAAACACAGATTGCAAAGAACTTTTTCTGATGGTTTCAGATCATGTGATAGAGTTATGAGCAGACTTTTCTTGCAGTTAGTGCTTTAAGTCAATAGAAAGATAACTTATTACTTCAGCTATCCTAAAGTAATAAGTTAGCTACTTGTTAGTGATCATTTGATCCCTTAGTCAAATATCAAACTTACAAGGATATATCCAATCACCGCGCGGTAGTTTGGCACGAATTTGAACGTGACCGTACAAAAATAGGAAGGACGGTTTGCTGTTCAAGCGTCCTGAAATTACAGGCGGCAGGATAAACGGGGAGTGTCCTGTCTGCTTGCAGCTGGAGGTACCAACCATGCCTGTGCACCTAAAAATATATTTTTAATACAACGTGTACCGGTATTATACATATGCATGTTACATACTTCTCCAAAGTTAGAGTTCCCTCGCGGACGAAGTCCCTTCCGTACACATTGTTGGTGAGGATCGGTCTGATATGCAAAGTGCCGTCCCAGGCATCCACGTTGCTCTGGTTGTTCATGTAAACGACGAACTCGTAGCTCTAAAATATTGTTTTATTGTACGATTCTGGTCCTATAAAATGTTCAATGAAATGTACATCTGCCAAAAACTTACTGGTGCGTCAGAGAAACGCTCGATGATCATCCATCGAGAGGTGTCGAGCGTGTCGAAGTTGTCTTCGAACAGTAATTGTCCTGGACAGATATTTTGTCGTCTTACTTGTTGAGCGGTTAGACCACTCTCGTACAGTCTCGTCTCGGACGGCGTCGCGCAGGCGATGTTGCTTCCGATAGGATCAGACACAGGTGTCCCGTCGTAATTGTAAAATTCTGAATATGTAAAAGGACATATCGTAAATTGTCATCGATACTATGTATGTATAGGATACGGACCATTAACCACATGATGCTGGTCCACCAAATTATAACCGAGGCCGTCGTAAACCACATGGATCCAGTAATATATCGTTTGGCCTCGCTTCAACCTTGTGGTTCGATCCTCGTACGTCCATCTTCCGTCTCGTGTTTTTATAATGTCCCGGGCGATAGTTCCTGCTTCGAGGCCGTAGAAATCTTCGTCGAATTTAACGTGATAGGCCACCAGAGAGATGCCGTCCTCATCTAAATGCAAAACGTATTTTTTTTACCTCGTTTTTAATCGTTCTTTTTCCCTTTTATTCCATCCTCGGACCTCTGATGACGTGATATTACGAATGTGTAAATAAACTCGTCAGCAATGTTAATATTATTTTTCCTGTGGCTTTTATTGGCACATTAATGGTCAGTACATATTTTTCTATGGGTTTTGTTACTTTAACATCCGTTTGTACACGAATCTGTTTATGATGAAAATTACTATCTTGAAAGTATATTTGATGTATTTTAAATATAATTTTTTATAAATTAATTTTAGAAATTGATTAATATGTTTATATAGCAACAAGGAAACTCGGAGGCTTATCTGGTCAGTTCTGTTTTCTTTGGTGCGCGTGCGATTAAATCTCCTAACGTCTCATATATTTTGCGTTAGTCAGGAAATATTATCAATGAAACTGGGTGATAAAAATTTACCACGAATTAATACGCCGAAATTATTTGAAGAAAGTGTGCTTCTTCGGTGGCTTTTAAAACAAGAAAATTGCAAGTACAACGGTTCTTCGTATCAATTACTTTATTGAATTGGACATCGTCTTCTGGGAATAATGGAACAATGAAGAAAATTACTTACGCGGAATGGACATTCGCAATCCTTTCGGATAAAGAGGTTCTATGGTCGGTGTCGGAGGAACGTATTGAGCGAGATTTTCCTGGATGATAAATAAAACCACGCCAAGGTGAAGAAACTTGCTCGAGAGAAGACTCATCGTGTCCGTGTACGATGACGGTCTGAAGAAAACTGAGAGAAGACGCTCCGCTGCTGATCGTTGTAAACTGGTTTGGTATAAATATATCCACTACGATACTGCTAATCTCTCGAAGAGATTCGAACAGTATCCAGATGATAGTTAAAAATGTATTTCTTCGATACAAAACGCGTGACTTCTTATTTCTGGGTAATTCCAAAGACTACTAATTATTCACGTATCTCTGAATCGCCAATAAAACATAATATTTATATCATATTGCGATTATGTACATTTTTCTTCTTCGTCCGAGGTTGTTCAATGACCTTAGGTCGCTGATAAATGAACGAAGTTGATTTTCAAGTTCGGAAATGTTTTATTTGTTTAAAATGTGCATCCCTATTGATATATATTGATATATAAATCTTCTTTTAATTATGCAAAAATTGCGGTGGATCAAAAGAGTATCGATGCACTTTTTTTTTTTTCAATTATTTTATTTTAAAGTTAAAGTGTTAATGATGCTCGTGCAGTCACTTAAGATAAGAATTGACATGCTTCAAAATCAACGTTATTCAGATAACTATTGATTTCCCCATATTTTATAATAAGTGAGGAATTTATGTAGATTTAACATTCCTCTTTGTGTTTCTATGACAAAGTGTTGTAAATTGTTGCAAAGTAAAAATTAAATTAATGAAAATTCAGGACTTACTTAATTTCTTAATAACTATTAATCTAAGTTTTTATATCGTTTTTATATCGTTTTTATATAGTTTTTATATCTAATACAAGTTTTTATTTATATAATGTTATTTATTAACATTAATTATATAAATTATGAATTATAAATATATAATCAATAAAATGTTTGTAATATTTCAAATATGAAAGAAATTAGGAATAATATTTGAGTTCTTTGCATACACTGTAACTGTATAATAGTTAAGGGATAATTATAAACTTTATTCGTTTTCAAATGAATATCATTTAAAATAAGCCGCCAAAGTAATCAAGCGTCTGAATCTAGGAACATTTTTCTCTGTTTGTTCCTAGAAATTAAATTGACCCACCGTCTTCAGTCGCCATCAGTTACGACGGTCTCGACTTTTTCGCGTTATTTCTCGTCAATTGTCGTGCAATAAAATACAATTTTTGTGAATATTGTATCGCTGAAAAGTGTAGCTGCTTCTTGGATATCCAGTCGTGAGTACCGTTTTTTTTTTCGTTCGATTTCGCTTATTTATATTACAAGTTCCGTTCCTCACACCTCTACAAAGACATCGAAGATCATGAATTACTTTGTTCAAGATTTATTACATGTTGAATGACACAATACTTTTGCATAAATACAATCAATAAAATTGTTCATTGCATTTGTCGAATTATGATATAACATAATGCCGGAAATAATGCTTGCAAGGAATTAAGAGATTTATACGTTGTTAACGATCATGGCGATCGCATAGAGGTGTTTGTCTAAGCATATTATATTAAACATACTGAATTGTATCCAATCGAAGCGTTTTTTAAAGTTCTTTGAAACTTTATGATATGTTTAAGGAAAATTAATTTTATCCATGTTTTTGTGCGTTTATCTTTACTGTATGTTGAACAAATCAATGCATTTTACTTGACCCAGTTTGGCTTTTCATGGCTCAATGTATTGAGCATTTTCTTATTTTGAACGTACATATGTTTCACAGCACAACATTTTTGTGCATTGTTTATACACTGTAATAAGAATGTACAAAGAACGTATTATAATTTTCTTGTTTCATATTGTAAGTGGTATCGCAGTTCAATTTCATATCGAATTGTGATACGTTTGATTGCTGGTTAAGTTAGTTGCAATTATTGCAATTTTCTTATATATTCTTAAATACATACCTGACTCTATAATTAACAAAACTTTTTATGCTAAATATGACAAATAATTAAACATTTTAGCACTTAGGTATTTATGATATTTGTATACTTTAGTGACTATAAGCATACCAATTATACATAAACCAACTTCTACATATTTTTTACCAGAATGTTAAGAATGGTTGTTTTTATCGTTGATTATAATCATTTATTTCTGTTTTACTATATAAGCAAAATATTTTTCTCCCAAATTTTTTAAAAAGCCTGACTGAAATTACTTATGATGCTATGATATTTTTCTATTTCCTAGTTTTAACTATAGAAATTTTTATTTGCTTTGATGAAAGAAGGGAATACACAAAATTATTGGATTCTGATATTTATTAATAATTTTAGAGAAAATTTATTTTTAAAATAATTTTTTCTAAAAGCATATATTAGTAATCCATTAATATTTGTTTTCTTCAGACAAAAGCAAGTAAAAGTTCAATGTATTCTATTAAGAAGAATGTATTATATACATATAATTGAATATCTTCTTTAATACCAAATATTAACTTTATATATTGTATGTATCACAATATATTAATATTTTTTTATTTATTATGGAATATAGAAAGAATATAAGTGTAATAAATATATACTTTAATTCTTTTTGTTTATGTACTTATATATTGAACAAAATATGATCAAGATGCATTATTTTCTTTATGTTCTATGCTTTCAAGCGTTTTAATATTGGTTGTTTATTTTTATATATATATGTTTGCAACATTTTTTTCTTATATTTGATAATTAAACATGCAATATGTTTATACAAGAAGAAATTGATTAAATATTTAATCTACTATATCTATATGTTATTTGTTATTGTTGATATCAATGTATGTACTTTCATTGTTGATATTGAACATATCTGGCACTGTTTCAATTGTTTATGTTTTTTAAGAGCATTTTTCCTCTTATAACTATGTTACAAAAGTTTCCATTTTTTTGGAGAACTTTTATACGTACGAATGTATGATTGGTGTTTCTACCATGAAAGGGTACAAATAAATGGATAGGAATATTTATTTTAATGTATGCTTATCTGTGTGGCAGTAACTCTATAATAGTTTTCTTTGAATATAAAATAGCGTCCAAACGGACTGCGGCCCTTAAAACAATTTGGAATGCTCTAGCAAACCATTTGCTAGAGTGAGAGAGAATTTAAAAATGCAAAATTGGAACCAATGGCAATTGTCAGCTGGTGCTGTTGCCACTCCAATGCCACAACCACCGGTTGGTTATGCTACACCGGGAGCAGATCCTATGGCTATGATGCAAGCTTACATGCAGTATTACAATCAACCAGTAAGTATTATATTAGAAATTACATTAAAATGATTAGTCATAGAGGTGTAATTTTGAGTCATTGATTTGTAGTTACAATAGTTTTTAAATCAGAACTAATTTATCATACAAAATTACACCATATTCATTTAATACAGCTAATATGACTATTTTGGAATTTAAATGTTTATTTAGGTTCCAAATATTGATATTGAAAACCAACATGTATTTGAATAATATAAGTAGTATATGTATTTGTATTAGGCACCTAGTGGATATACAGCAGAACAATGGGCTGCAGCCCAACAACAAAACTGGGCACAGTGGCAACAATGGCAACAACAATATCAGCAGTGGCAGGCACAATATGGCGAGAAGGTATATAAATGTATCATTAAACAACATACAATGATTAGATCAGTCATATAAAAATTCAAAATGCGATCTTTAAATGCAATAAAACTGAAATAAGGACTGTTAATTTGTATTTGTTCATTCCTTAAATTTTTGTTTCAGTATCAGGAAACAATGAAGCACATATCAGCACAGAACTTGAATTTAGCCAGTCAGGTGCCACAGTTACCGGTCATGCAACCTCCGCCGCCTCTTCCAAAAGAGGACGCAAAGCCTCCTTTGCCTCCAGCCACAATGAACGCTTATCAATTCACGAGCATGCCCCCGCCGCATCAAAACAATCTTCCATTATTCCCTGTTAAACAAAACGCGATTACCTCGGCGCAGCAATCGAACGTTCAGAACTGTCCACAGAATCCTCCTTTACCTCCGAATCAACCGCCATTACCTCCTGAAAGTAGTAATAATAGTAAAGAGAACAATAGTTTAATTGGTAAACGTAGTAGTAACGCCATTAGTGAATCAACTAGTGCTAAAAAATTGAAAATCGAAGACGACGAGCTAACTGAGGCAGAAAAGACATTTGATGCTCAGTTTAAACAGTGGGAGGAGCAGTTTAATAAGTGGAAGCAGCAAAATGCTAATCATCCAGATAAGGTAAGTAATGTTACAAATATTATAATGATAGACTGATTAAAACCAATGAATATCTTTGTTGATACCCTGTGAGTGAAGTAGTACTAGTTCTAATTGTTTCAAAAAAGGAGATATCGTTTCATTGTAGACCCAATACAAACAATACGAAGCCAAATGGACGTCCTGGCGCGAGAAGCTCATTGAACGACGCGAACAGATGCGTAGGAAACGCGAACAGCAAAAGCAAGTTATCTCTAAGACAGAAGTTGAAAAGAATAAGAGTTTGCCTGGTGATGATAAAATAATGAATATTCTCTCCAGCACAGAGAATCAGGGATTGATCAATAATTTATTAGGTATCGGAAAAACGCTTGGTTTAACCGGAAAGCAAAATACTAACGTGCCTCCGCCGCCGCCGCCTCCACCGGCTACAGAAACCTCAGCGTCTAACGTTCAAACGACATCCTCCTCTCAGGCAAGCTCGCAATCAGTACCTCAGTTACCAGGCATGAATATGATGACTTCGTCACCTTGGAATTCACAGCAATGGGCGTCACAGTATAACGCAAACGTATCGAATTTCAATAATTTTCAGTCCATGAGCGGTGTATCGCAGGTACCTTTCGGTGGCCCGCCGCCAAATTTCACGCAGCCACCGCCAAGCTTTCCGAGCGTACCGAACTTCTCTCAGCCGCCGCCAGGTTTCGCCGGTAACGATTCCAGGCAGAACCAAACCGCGCGGTCATCCGTTCCACCGAATATGCAAGGAAGACCACCTCCGTTCGGTCCAAACAACACTGATGGAAGTTTATTGCACAACGAGCATCCAGGCCAAGCAGGCCCCATGAACAATTTTGATTCGTCTGGTCATCCGAACAGCTTTAATATGAACGATATTAACCGAGACAAGGAAGGACCTCCGGAGCGATTTGCACGAGACGGAATGGCTGATCAGCAGAGTAATCAGTTCAGACCTGGGGATTTATACGGTCAGCGGAACGAGAGTTATAAATTGAACGACGAACGCATGTCTGAAGCGGATCAGTTCAGAAGAGAGGACAGAAACTATCAAGAATTCGGTGGCAATCAGTTCAATCAACACAAGATGAACTTTAACAACGACAGATTTGGAAACGATCGTTTTGGACAGGGTAATCGATTTGGCCCGGCAGGAGAGAGATTCGGGCCTGGAAACGATCGGTTTGGTCTAGGAAACGATCGATTTGGGTCGGGAGATAATAGATTTTCCACTGCGAATGATCGGTTTCAAGGAAGCGAGCCTGGCAGTGATCGTTTTGGATCAAACAACGAGCCACCGTACGGACCTGGAGGAGATAGGTTTAATAGGAACAACTTGGATCGTTTTGATCCAAAGGATCTGGGGGACAGGCGAGAGGGTTTCCCGGGTACTCCAAGAAACTTCAACAGAAACAATCAGTTTGAACCGTCGGATAAATTCGCGCCAGAGTTGAAGAAACTGATGGAGAAACGAAGAGCCGCCTTAGATGTATTTAAACCCAGTTTCCTGGACTCAGACAAGAACAGCAGTGTCGGGTCTTTGAGCGAAAGCTTCAAGAAAATCACTGGTGAGTCTCCGTTCATGAAAGCTTCCGCATCGAATAACAATTTCGGGCCCCGTGGGTCTTCCAATTTCGGGCCAGGAGCCGGCAACTTCAGAATGCCCGTAGATTTTAAGCCTCAGGGAAACTCTGAGTTCGGACCGCGCTGTCCCACAGGAATTGGGCGCAATAATTCCTTTGAATCTCGAGACGGGGGTCCTGTTCCGTTCAGAGGGCTTGCTTCCAGTCCTCAGCCAGATTTTACGAGCACCGAGCCCAGGTCGGAGGCCATAATTGATATGGAGGTGAATAAGGAAAACAAAAATGAACCTTCCATGATGGAACCACCAGCGACGAGTTCGAACTTGAACGAACAACCTGCTGATGGTGTTCAGAAGGATAGCGCTGAAGGGTACACGGTGCAAAACGATATTCCTTTGTTGGAGAAACCGCCCTGGATCGATGCTCAGCTTCCTGAAGACAGTTCACTGCAGAAGGATAAGACTAAGCAGGACGAAAGTTTGTGTGCAAGTTACAATCCCTTGGAACAGACTGCTCAGAATGTACTGAACGAGTCATCAGAAGAAAAGCAGGATTTATCCAGTAGCGAGAATAGTGTTAATAAAAAAGTTGAAGTATTACCTTTTATGGGGGAGAACGATCCAAAGCCTGAGGACCTGAACATGGAACCACCTCCTGAGTTACCAAACTTGGGACCTGTTTCGAACACCAATGAATTGGCTGACCCTGTGCGAGGGGCAAACGAACCGTACGACTTAAAAGAGTCTTCCGTGAAACCTTTTCCAAACAATTCAGAGTGCTTCGAGCCCAGAGATACTTTTGATCCTGCGTTAGGTCCAAGAGGAATGCAGTTTAGACCAAACACGCCTTTCGTTGGTCCCAGAGCACCTAGCGATAATAGATTTCCAATGTTTGAGCCTAGAGGTCCAAACTTGTTTCCATTTAACCCCCCTGCTCTTCAGAATCCGTATCCGTTAGGTCCTCGAGGGGTCAATGATGGACAGTTCGGTCCAAGAGGTCCCAACAATGGACAGTTCGGTCCCAGAGGTCCCAGCGATGGACAGTTTGGACTACAGGGTCCTACCGACGCGCAGTTTGGTTCAAGAAGCGTCAGTGATGGATTATTTGGTCCAAGAGGTCCCAACGAAGGTCCGTTTGCGCCCAGAGGTCCTACTGGTGGATCGTTCGGACCTCGAGCTCCTGCTGACAACCAGTTTGGGTTGAGGGGCCCTAATAACGGACAGTTTGGGCCCAGAGGTCCTAATGGACAGTTCGGTTCCCGATTCGACGGCCAATTCGGACCAAGAAGACCCAACGAGGGACAGTTCGGTCCTAGAGGACCCAACGACGGACAGTTCGGTCCCAGAGGACCGATCGATGCACAACTCGGATCCCAAGGACCCAATAACAGGCAATTTGGCTCTGGCAGACAGAACGACGTATCCTTCGACAACTCAGGACAATTTGCTTCCCGAGGACCAACTGACGCGCACAGATTTCCAGGACCCAGCGACAGACTGTTCGGTTCGAGACGCAACGATGGACCCTTCCAGCGAAGTCCAGGCGGTTCCAAAGGAGCCAACGCTGGACAGTTTCCCAATATAGCCGATTACGGACCTCAGAGTTCGAATGACGCATATTTTGGACCTCGAGGATCGATGGACGGCCCGAACGATGGTCCCCTGCCTCCTCGAAACCACACGGACAGACCACAGTGCGATATCAGAGGAATCGGTGAGTTCAGACCCAAGGGGCCTGTTGATAACAATCCTTGTCCCAAACTTCGAGAGAATCCAGAAGCAAGTGGCGACGCAGCGGCGTTAGAGGCTGCCAATCAATTGAGGATAGACCAAGCCCAGGGACAATTCGACACTGATGACATGTCCAACCCAGGCTGGAGACAATCCTATCCCAAAAACAGCTTTGGCGACACCGACCAGAGATCAGGACGAGACTTTGGTTTCCTGGACAAGTCTCAAAACGAATCCTTCAATCCAGACCCCATAAACAACATGGAACGACGGTCTCCTCTAAACGCAGCCAAACCCAACATCCCTGAAAGGTCAGAAAAGAGCATGGCCGATCTTACTTACGGAGAATCGTCCTCAGGATCCGATTACGCAAAGTTCAGTGGCTCCAGCATGTTCATGAAACGATCGCTGGACAATCGACAGTCCCAAGTCAGGTGTCCGGCTGTTAAGGAGTTCTGCATAGAGAAACAGTTCAATTACAATCATGGCGGAGCCGCGACGGACAAGAAGTTCATCGAGCACGTGCCTGCCAAGGTCATCGACTACGCCCACACGCCCCGTTCAGCGATTCAGGATCATCTAACTCCTGTGCAGTGCTTCGATTATGGACACGGTAACCTGAAACCTCTGGTGCCCGACCACGAGGTCCATCCGAAGAAGGATTTCAGAAACTGGGAGGAGAACGAGCAGAACTTGAAGGAGTATACTGAGAAGATCAGAAGGTACGAGTATTACGCGGAGAAGACGGACTCCAGGCGGTCGAGAAGCTACAACAAGAGAAGGAACAGCGAGGAGTCGTTTGAAGAGAGGAAACCTGAACGAGAGCGCAGGGAGAAGGAAGACAAAAGGGGAAAAGAGAAGGAGAACAGGATATTTGAGCGTGCTTCTGACAAAGATCAGGATATTCGTTATGATAAGAATAGCAACAAAGGTAATTTGATATTAAACAAGTATAACATTCTTTGAAGTATCGCTATAAAATGTGTATGCATTTGTATACAGTTATTAAATTATAGAAATAATTATAAGTTCATTATTTTCTTCCTCTGTAGAAAGAACACGGGAAAAGTGTGAACCTTCTCAAAAGGAGTTGAATAAAGAAATTGACAAAGATGAGGACAGGTACAGTAGAATAAATGTCTAATTCACAAATTTGTATTTATGCGTATCTGTACGTATAAGAATAAATTTCTTCTTCGCTGTTGTTAACATGCAAATCAATTTTGAAAATATGTAACTTTCTTTAGATCGAAAGGAAATATAAACTGGCAGGAGAACACAAACAAGAACGTCATAGATACAAAGCCAGCAGATACCAGGTATGTCGTATTGATTATTAAATACACCTTTAGCATTTGAGATACTGTCAAATAAATGGTTTTACAAATTTTATGTTTTTAAATTGATATGATATTGGTATCCATTTATAAAATTGAATGCTTGATAATGGAGATTATATTTTACCAATGTAAATTTATGCTATGCCTTTAGACTGCTAATGAGCAGTTGAAAGACACTAGTTGATTATGCTTTTCTGTATTGTGTCAGTATTTTTGACACGTGAAACACTTTAGGAAACTGCTGATTCTCTTTGTTTACAATATGAAATATCTACATGCATTTATGCGGCTACATTATGAAATATGTACCTCAAAGCCATGAAACATTTCTTTTCATGCGTCCTAATTATTTAAATGTAAGGAACGATTATGATGGTTATTTTTGAAACTATTTTTATTAGTTTTAAATAATCGAATATGGAAACGTGTTTCTATATTATATGTATTACACAATATTATAAAAATAATTTATATGTAACCAAATTGGATTAAATACTTGAAACGTTCAATTAGCATGGTACAAACGTTTGTATCGTGCACAGGTACGTTTCACGTGATTTAATTTGTTCACTTTAATGAAAATTGTACAAAAATTATATACCCTGATTTTAGGTTCTCAATTACCGCTATTTTTAATAATAGCTTTTGGAAATCTTTTGATGTATCGGTTGTATGTGTCAATTATTACATACTTCTGATAATTACACTTTTTATTTTAATTGTTTCATATGGTATTAAGAAGATTATTATACTTTACAAAAATTCCATACTAAATTAACATTATATGTTACAGTGTTACAGATCCTCAGCACAATGTGTTGGAACCTGCACAAAAGACCTTGGAACTGGCGAAGACTCCAAATTGTACCATGGTCGACGATCTACTCTGTCCTCCAGGTCGCCAGAACAGACCACCAAAGATAGCCATTATTCTAAGAGGTCCACCAGGAAGTGGAAAATCATTTGTGGCGAAACTTATTAAAGTAAAATAATTATTTATCTCATATAATTTATAATAATCTTTTCATAAAACTGTTATACTTAATACAAGTTTCATTAACAGGACAAGGAAGTCGAACAAGGAGGTTCTGCGCCGAGAATTTTAAGCCTTGATGACTACTTCTTGGTCGAAAAGGAGATAGAATCTACGGATGACAATGGGAAAAAGATTACAGTCAAGGTATAACACGGATCATTATTAGTTTTTTAATTTAACAACATATATATAAATTCTTTTTAATCAATTTTTGTAGGAGATGGTTTACGAATACGAGGAAGCGATGGAGCAAAGTTACATAACGTCGCTTGTTAAAGCATTTAAAAAGAATATCACCGATGGTTTCTTTAACTTCATAATATTGGACTGTATCAACGAAAAAATATCTGATTACGAAGAGATGTGGAGTTTTGCTAAGACTAAAGGTTTCAAAGTAAGTTCTCAGTAACTTTAATAAATAAATGAACAGGTGAATGAATGAACATTTTCTTATAGGTGTACGTATGCGAAATGGAAATGGATTTGCAAATTTGCTTGAAAAGAAATATTCATAATCGTACAGAAGACGAAATAAACAGGATCATAGATTACTTTGAGCCAACGCCAAGTTATCATCAAAAGTTAGATGTTAATTCGATGTTGCAAGAACAAGCAATTGAAGAAGTACGTTCTTCAGTTAAATTAATAAATTGTATATCGTTATTGTAACAAAAGATTAACAAATATAATAACTGATATGATAGGTTCATATGGAGGATAGCGAAGAGACGCAAGAGAAACCCTCGCAACAACACAACGAAGATAGTCAGGATAGTCAAGATGATATTCAAGATGTTACTGTAATATTTAGTTACAATTTATGTTTAGTATATATGCAAATAAATTTAAGGTATAAATATTATTAATAATTTTTAGGGTGTAAGCAAGTGGGAGCGCATGGAAGCAGAGGATAAATTAGGTTAGTTGACTTTACATAATTTTATATTTTATAAGAAATTCGTTTTTTTAACTTATTGTTATGCTTAATATAGATCGATTGGATGGACTTGCAAGGAAGAAAAATGAAGGAAAAGTACAGACAATGAAAGATTTTCTTCAAGTTCCTGATTATTATAACATGGAAGATACGTCTGGTAAAAAACGCGTAAGTACGCCTTTAATCGATTTTATTATAATTAAGGATTATTAATGAAGTGTTTATAAAAATTAGGTAAGATGGGCAGATTTAGAAGAACGAAAAGAGCAAGAGAAAATGCGAGCCGTGGGATTCGTGGTTGGTCACACGAACTGGGACCGCATGATGGATCCTACGAAAGGAGGAAGCGCTTTAACACGCACAAAGTATATATGATTTAATTTTACTTCTAAATTATCTAGGAAAAATTAGAAGTAAAACTAATATTTCTTTACTTGTAAGTTCTAGTCTATAAATTTATACAACTATTTAAAAAGGAGCTATAAAATGATTATTTTTATTTTATTTTTATAAACTGAAGAAAAAAGTCGGCGATTTTTATGTTGAAAAAAAAATGTAAAATAGTATACGTGAAAGTAATGTTATTGAAAACTTGTGTAAATAGTTGCATTAGATATTAATAGAAAGAGCTTTTGTTTTGTATTATACTATATAGACTGTTTTGTTTGAAAGACTGCAACTAAATTCTACAAAATTTGTTTATTATATCATGATATCTTTATAAACAAGGTATTCTTATCTTAAATGTTATTCAACTTTTTGGATTGTTACTTTAGCGACAATGTTGAGCAATTCCTTAGTATTATATTTCCGTATGCTGTATTATACATTATATGTGTGTATGTTTTGCAACCATTTTCTTTGGAAAGAAATGGTTGAGGCAAACTGTGAACGCCAGGTTCATTTTTTCATGTGTCACGTGTATTTTTATAAACTTATGTGAAAGAAATCTGTTCTATATACTTTACATAATTGAGAAATTTTTATTTTCCTTTTTGATTTTCTTAAAACGTATTAATCCTTTATAGAAAAAACATAAACGTTATTATCTTAATAATCATTATTATTGCAGGTTTTTCTCGCTATCGTAATGTGATAGTTATGTTTTTATTCGACTACCGTAATGCAAAAAAGCGAGTAAACGAGGTGTCTACAACCTTTCAGACTTCTCCAGTGACGGTACACGGTTTTGTATCTGTTTCACGACAAAAAACATGAGAATTGTATTAACTTATGTAAAACATTGTAATTATTGTACATATAAAAAGAAACATTTAGTGAGATTATTCCATTATACATTTTTATATGTAGCTTGTGCATAATGTATTAGATAGAACTATAGCTTAAGTATACACTGCCTGTTGAAGGAGTTCTGTTATTAAAAAATTGAAGTATATTCATCATTCAGTTCAGAAAAACTATTGTACGAATACGATAAAAGAAAAAAAAATAAATTGTAGAAAACTGTTTGATATTTTATACTTATAATTTCGGTATAAATTTATTTCTGATTGTAAATTAAAAAACTGTAATAACGTCATAAAAATAAGATTTATAAAGTAGTGTTATTTGATTATTTAGATTATGGTTTTACTTTTAGCAAAAATGAATTTATATTATTTTTTAAATAGATAATATTTTATTCATAAAGTATTTATATTGTTTTCTTTCTGTTTTTAACATGAGATAAATACGTTGTTGCATTATTTATCATAATTTCTGTAATTTTTCTTTATTTGTCAGAATGATAATATCTGTAATCCATAATTGTAATCAAATTTTAAAAGACAAGCGATCAATGCGCGCTCAGATTTTGGTAGACGTTCGAAATGATCTATACAGGGTGTCCCAGAACTCCTGTAGGAACCGGAAATGGGGGGTAGCTGAGACTATTCTGAACAACAATTTCCTTTGCAAAAATATCGGATGGGGCTTCGTTTTTGAATTATTTAGCAAAAACACTGATCAATCAGAGCGCGTCTCGGGCGCGCGCTTAGTACCGTCAGTGTAGCGTCGAGCCTAGTCGCTCCGGGAAAAGCGCCTCGGTAAAACAAAGAGCGTTAAGCACAAGTAATATTGGACATAAAAGTAAAAAACAAATGGTAGAATGTTATAAGAGTAATCGTACCTTAGAATAAAGGGAATGACTGAATGGCTGGATATCCCAACAGAAGGAATAAGTAAAAATTGCAGAATATTTTTCGTTATAAATAATATAATAACTATTGTACAGCTGAATGTATGAATCATGTAGTTTATTAAATAAATGCAGCTTTTTAGTACCATGAACGTTTCTAATTAGTTAACAACCGCGATAAAGCAAGAAAATAATAAATAAAGGCTCTGAAATGTAGCCTTCGAGTCTCGTAATCAAGCGCAGGTTTATATCGATTTATATACTTAAATGATGTTCTAGGATCACCAAATTTGAACTAAAGGAAGGGGAAACATTATATTATCATAAAAGTATCAATTTGTCACCGTACAAGCTCTATTTTTTATTATTTTTACAATTTTTTAAAAAATTATATTTTTTTACCCCTGGCGCCATCTCCGAACAAAGTGCTGAAACTGATCAACAATTACCGACTGAGAAATCCGAAACATCGTTAAAAATGGCGGGCTTTTTAAATGAGAAATGTGTCATTTTGAAATTTTCTTAATTAAATTCCTTAAAAAGGTTTATTTATTCAATTCCTACTTGATTATGAGACTGGGAGAACTCGTGTATAATTTCTGATAGTTTAGATAAACGAAAAACCTTCATTTAAGAACTATAGAAGTGATTTTTGAGCACCTATAATAGTAGCAGAGTATTCCCCAAAGTTATTAATTTTTTACAGCTTAAAAAACATCTTAAATTAATAAAATGCTGTGCACAATCGTACTGAAAGCATTGAAAATGATAAAATTAGAACGATATCCATGTTAATAGCTTTGAATCGTTTATTATACAACTTTAAAAGTTATATTAATGAAAAAAAGACATAAATGTAGGTTTTTCTCTTATTGAAACAATCAGAAATTATACACCAGTTCTTCTAGTTTAATAATTAAAGCAGAAGTTTAATTAATAAACCTTTATAAGGAATTTAATTAAGAAATATCAAAATAGTACATTACTCATTTTGAAAAGCCCGCCATTTTGAACGATGTTTCGGAAGTCTAACATTTAATCTTTAATATTTCAATATTTCGGGCTTCTAGGATTAATCGGACAATTGGAATCGATAATTAGTGTAAAATAGAAGCGATTAGATGCTTCAAACACGCGAAAACAGCAAAAAATTATTTTCTTAAAAAATAATCATTGTAGGTACGGCAGATTCCTGTCAATTTTTGATCAGTTTCAGCACTTTGTTCGAAGGTGGCGCCAGGGGTAAAATAAAAAGTCGGTAAAAATTATTTTATTAAAAATCGGCTTTTTAACACCATTACATAAAATATTTTGTTGTTATAAATGTCTCTATAACTTTAGTTTATCCGAAAAGTGGCCTGGTTTTTGAAAAAACACAATTTTCTGTTTCGCTAATTTCGTCGGTAACACCCCATGTACCGTCCTCAGTTGCTCTTTAAAAAAATTGAAAAATAAAGCTTGGACGATATTAAATTCATTATTTTATAATAATACAATGTTTTATCTTTCTACTATTCAAATTAGATGACCCCAGGACTGTATTTAATTATACAAATTGCTTTATCTCTTCATGCCGCTCATTTACCTTCGCTACAAACTCTAACAACATAATATTATAATTATGTAATTATATTAAAATATTATAATTATTATAATTATGCAAATTTTGTTACAATTATTATAATTTTATGGTTTTACAATGAATAATTGTTATGCCTACAAACTTTTATTTTATTTTAGTTCATTTTAATGTATTTTATAATTATTAATTCTTTAATTATTTATTGATTAAATTGTTCTCATTTCTTATACATTTCTTTATTAACTTATTGTACAATATTTCTATTACTGTTTTCAATGTTACTGTTATTTATTAACTATATTATTATTAAATTCATTAAGGTTGATTATTTTTATCAACTTTACTAAAACATACGTTGCACATGCCCTTCTTAACTTATTATAAAATATTTGTATTATTATTTTCAATTTTACAATTATATCTTATATACGTTATTGTTATATTTATCAGAATTCATTATTTTTATAACTTTACGTACAGATATGTTACAATTTTTTATATAATTCATTGTGCAATGGTTTCATACTGTAATGTAATGTTTTTATTATAATTTTACATTTTAAAATTATTGATGGATTAAATTAAGATTGCGTTTATAATTTGAAATATTAAATAAACAGTAAAAATAAGAGTAATTGTATTATTGTATAAATTCTACAAAGTTGTACAAATAATGCGCAAAATTACAATTGTAAACGTTTCTTATATAACGACGGTTTTAGACAGCCAATTTTATAATCAAACGGGAAAGAAAGGTTTCTTCGCGGCGAGCGATTTGAAATAAATGAAACATCTTAGACCATTACGTTTAATAGCGTTGTGTGGGTCCAGCTTCGTAAATCGACATCCTTACAGCTCGACTTTGTTGGAAATTCGATAACCGCGTCGGATTCACCTTGAAAAAACCCTACAAAGACGAACGATATTCGTGCAAGCTTGGGCATAAACTGCCTTTAGATTACTTGGTCGAAGAGGAAGTCTAGGCATTATTCAGTTCGAAGGAAATTCTGTTCCACTTTATGATTACAGTTTTGAGCACACATTGCGACCAGAGCTTTCGATATCTTTCTCAACTTCTCACATTAATTATTCAATTTTCGTGCGCAATTCGTGTTTACCTTAACTTGAAATTCGCACAGAACGTTCATGGAATGGTTTCGCGCGAACGCGAGCCCGGTCTATTCGATATCGAGTGCAGAAATATACATAATTCTTTTCTGTTCACTTTTCTTGATGAACTATGACATTCAGATGATCAGGTGATACAAAATTGACATGATACGTGATACAAAATTTTATAACTAAGCATTCGTCTCTTAAAGTTATATATATATACGCATATAAAAAGAAAGGTCTGAATTAATTACATTAATGATTTACTTAATTGTAACAGAAGGTTCTCCGTTAGTTTCTAACAAAGGAATCATTTTTCGTCAATTTAATCAATAATGATCATAAGCAGCTGTTAAACAATCGTACATAGCAATTGATACATCGATTCATATTTAAATTTTGCCTGTTGTTCCAAGGATCGCTATGAAATGGATCGCAAGAATCTTCGTCACCTCAACAATCCTCACCTGTCCGCTACGAGTCGCTTTACACAGACCTTAACTAATTGATTATCCGTGCGAATCTGTGCATGCACAACTTTCAATAAATTGGGATAGAAAAGATCGCGCGGGTTGTCGCGTATTAAAGGAGGTTGGAATCATTCGTGTGCCTAGCGTCGATTACACCGGAAGTTAAGTCTACGCCAGCGATCGTCACCATCTTGGATGTCAGCTACGAGAAGAATACTTCTTTTTTTCTTTGAAAGAACACCGATTACGTTTTCTCTTCGCGGTGAACGTTCGTCGACGTACAGTCTCGACTCTTTCGAAATACATCATTAAATAAAAAAGAAAATCTAAGAGATCGAAGCGTAGTATAAAGAAAAGGAGCGCAACTCTTAGATTCTCAGTTTTAAATAATACATTTTCAGCAGACGATCGGTCAGGGCACTCGTAAAGTGTCCCTCGTTAGTTTCATTAGCGTGAAAGTTACTTTTACCAAACGTGACACAAAGTGGAGTCGTCTCTTCACGATCAAATAGCACCTTGTTCGATCTTTTTAGAACGAAACGATGAGACAGCTGTTGCTGTTTATTCTTCAGCACACAGATACGTCTACGGCGATAGCCTGGCCGTTCTTCAAGGTGTCACACCTGCAGTCTCAACACCTTGATATAAAAGAAGATCCAAAGTGCTTTCTTAATCAATATTCCGCTTCGGTAAAGCCAAAGCGGACAATTGTCTTCATTGATTCAGAGCATCCTTATGCCTGTTAGCATCTACACGATTCCCTACTCAGAACTTGGACTCATCCGTGGCCTCGAAGTCCACGAAAGTCACTTTCTTGGTCTTCGTGTTGCCCTCTGGGGGCAACCCCTAATGCTATACGGATATCTCTTGTATTTGCACGCGCTTCTTGATGGTGTTGGTGCTGCCGGCGGTGCTTAGAGAGCTGGTGGTCCTGGTGGGTGGTTTCGGTGGTATCGGGTCCTTGTGGATGGTGTTGCTGCTCACGTGGACAGACTTCTGTTCGCCTTTGGGCTGTTCGTCGATCTCGGTCGATTGATTTTGGGGGATCTGTTGATGTTCCTGGATCGAGGGGCTCCTAGCCAGGGTGGTGTACGACGGTGGAGGTTCCTGGGTGGATCTGGGACTGTCTGGAGCCTTCATGGACGACCTGGTGGTCATTGGCAAGGATTCTTGGCCGTTGGGCGTGCAATCCATCGCTGCTCTCTTCTTGTCTCTGTCTCTTTGGTAGTACATGCCGGCGAATATCAACATGTTCAGCACCAGGAGGATACAACCGACACCCACGGTGATGGCCAGGGCAGTGGTGGTGCTGTAGTAATGGCGAGAGGTCAGTCTTTGCAGCAGTTCCGCGTCGTCTTCGGAGTCGTCCAGGATCGGGGTGATCTCCTCGGCGACGCTGTCGTCGCCAGTCGAGGTGCTGCACGCGGTCGTCGAGGAGGCGCTGCTCTTGGTCGTACCAACCAGCGGCAGCGGGGTGTACCACTCGTCCCTGACTGGTCCTGAAGAGGATTCTCATGAAAACTATTGTAACAACTGATCTAGGTAATAAAACGAAGGAGGACAGAGAGAGGGGGTTTCGTCCGGGGCCTGCTAACCTGTTCCTTTGGACGATTAGGTTTAAAACGAGGAGTAGAGCAGATCACAGTAATTACAAAAGAAGCTCACCCGCATAAAAATGATCACCCCTCTCTCGAAAATGATGATGGCGCATCGAGACATCGTCATCCCCCGGTCGATGGAGTTGAGGTATCAGGTTCAACCAAACGGCCATCTTGTGACCACGGTAATGGCTCTTCATCTTTGGCTTCATAGCTGGAAACGAAGTTTCTCTCAAACTTTTCTGTCGAAATGAAAATTACAGAATAACACACGTACCAATTGTGAGGTACTGTTGTGTACCGGTCTCGTATTGCTCCCAGGTGAGGCCACGGTACCGCGTCTTCTCCTTGGGCGTGCCGTAGTCCACGGACTCGATCTTGTGCGGCTCGTTGGGGTTGCCAGTCTTCGCGAAATTCGTGAAGAACGTGAGCACCGCCTCGGCGACACCTTGGTCCTGGCGGGAGTAGTTCCGCGGGAAGAAGATTCCTCCGGCTACCAACGGCAGTCCAAAGATGTAAGGTATGTCCTCCCCTCGGATGCTCCCCAGGCGCTGAAACGAAATAATTTCTTATTTCTTCAAAGGTATGTAAAGGTATCCACGGCTTGCATTCGTAGAAACGTATGCCTCCCTATCACTCGCTTCCAAACACTCTTCGTTCACGCTTTTAACCCGAATTTTGACCTTAACCATTCGAAGGTTCGCATTTTCCCAAGATTTTCTACAATAATATAATTTCGCTTATACGTCTCTTTCCTTTGACTCAGAAAGTGATTAGGACGGCAGCCTTGGTAACGAAAGGGCGAGTATTTCAAGGAGAACAGAAGCTGTAAGACAGTCTGTGCTCAATAATTTTAATTGCAAAGCGAGGAGGGTGTAGATCGTTCGGATGCGGCCAATTTTGTTTGTGTTCCGCAATGAGGTCACAATGCAAATCCCCTTAATTCGCAGCACAAGCAACCGAATTTAGATGCTTCCCGGCCCGATTCTCGAGCGTCCTCCTTGATCCCCTCTACAACCCCCCTTAGATTGTCTACAGATCGGTGCATGCGCGTGCATACATTTCGCGACAGTCGAAGAAGCGGGGCACGGTTGGATTAGCCGGAGAATTTACAGGTGTGTCTTGACGCTTATCGGCTCGGATCGTTTAATGGATGACTCGCTTCCTCCGATCGCGTTCGCGGCGCGTAAGACGGTCTCGAACGAAGGGCAGACTTTTCAGGGTGTTTCGGGGGAGGGCATTAAATTTGAAATGTAAATGCACCGGAGCTACGGTTTAGTTTATTTAACGGACTAAGCACGGGGGATGCTAATGTCCGTGCAGCATCGATGTACCGGGACGTGCGGGAATTATCGTAGCATTTCGCTGCTGCAGTTTCGAATATCTCGCTGGCGTAAGAATACTTGGGTGTTTGGCGAGGGCTAAGATACTGCGGTGACGTTGGTAGAATATTATTGTCGTATAATATAGAATATTATACGGGGGCCATTCAATAAGTAACGAGGCAAATTGATACAATATTTTGGCCATTCTTTAACATAATTCCCCCCTTCTAATTTTCTTATGGTCCTAGTGTACAATTTTTTCAAAGACCGAAGATTGTCACATTAATCGACCGTGAACCTTCCGGCACGTGTACCGATAAACAGGCGACGATTTATCGAACCGTTGATCGTCGCTAATTAAAATTCATTGTCAACGATGCAGAAGCTTTATCCGTTAATTGGAGTTAATCGACGATGCCGCCAAATGCAAATTAAACACGTCAAATTATCCGAGCCGCAATTGAACACCCTCGTGGCCTATAAATTACGCTCCGGAATATAACACTCGTGTTACGTTTTACATTACATGTCCATTTAATTTTACTTTTCATAAACCTTATATTCTGTTTCCATAACATTTTAACATTTCTATTATTCGTAATTTAAAACGTCTAATTACGCGTTGTTTTAATTACTCAGATTTAAATTTTCCCAATTATTAAATTTGAATCCGTGTTCAAAATTTTTGTTAATCGCAATAAGCTTGCCAGTTGCTGGTAACCAGCGAGTCGAATAAGATGGCGCTTAATTTACCCGTCCTGGACTTCCGGTGTAACGTGGCCAGCTTCTGTTGGCTCGCCCGATTAAATCAGTAGCTTCATCGTGAAATCATGGGCAGCGGTTAACGTTCAGAGGGGGAAGTCGGGGCGAAGAAGCGAGTCGATGGCGAGGAAACGCAGGATCGCAGAGGCAATCTGACAAGAGTACGAAGGCCCTTGATTAAATTAACCGGGGCTTGAATGGTATTTCTCGTTATCGTTCCTTTTTTTTCCCATCTCGCTTTGACGAGGACTAAACCTTGTGCCGTTAATTATCCTGGAATTACGAGAGGGAGCGAGAGAACATAGATGTTCCGTACAGGACACTTATTAATGTTCAACGTTGCACCATAAGTTGTCTAGTCCAGGGTCCTTTAAACGTAAGGACCTGCCTTTCCCAGTGTTTTCAAATCTAAAACAAAGTTTCTTACTTTAGTAGAACAATTAAAATTCGCGAAAACAGAAGAACAACCAGGACTAAAATGACGGCGGAATGATACAGAAATATTTCATTGAAAGCGCACGAATTTCTCGTTCAACCCAAATGGTATAAACACTGGTTTATTCAGACGCTTTAGACCCGCACGCTCGGTAGTTTTCTGCAAAATTAACCGAGACTTAAGCAGCTTCTTTCTACGGACTGCTCCACTTTTCGCTTTCACTACGGCCGAGTTGTATGCAAAACTTCGAAGCACCGGTCCGTCTCTTTGACGGTGGCGGTCGGTGTGCTTAAGGAATTTTGCGAAGAATCAAAGAAGTCGCGAATAAACGTCCGGAACAGGAAGTGAAAGAAGAAGAAGAAAAAAAAGAGAAGAGGTCCCGCGAGAAACAAGTTTACAGGCAGAAGTAGTTCAAAGGGCCACGTTTACCGTCGACGCTTTATACGGGTTATTTGCCGTTTAAAAGGCACGGCTTCTTTTGAATTTGTTTCGTCGGCACAACGTTTAGATAAAGACAAGTGAATTTGTTAAATAACTAGGTTCGCGTGTACTAAAGGCATTAAATGAAACAGTGTCGACTTTGATAATAAGATATAATTGTTTTACAAACGAAAACTTTATCGATCGAATTACAACGTGTAAAATTCTTGGAATTTTAGTCACGTCAAATTCCACGAATTTCCGGGAACACCTTTTGCGAAACCAAGATCCAGATTTTGATTTGTACAATATTTCTTAATTCTTAACTTTTAAATAAATACTTAATTCAGAATCCAAACTCGCTACTCTTTCAACAACCACTAACCTCCATGTATCCGCTGTTCTTGTTCTGATGACTGAAATGATAGAAGTACGTCTTGGCTCCCCTCCTGGCGTGATAGAATGCTATTCTCATGAGCGGCGCGACCGTGTGCCCGTCGCTCAACGCCTCCATGGTCGAGTCCCTGATGATGATGGGGTGAAGGACAGGCTTGTCCCAGTCCGTGTACTCGTTCTTCACCGCGGAGAAGATCTCGTTCAGATGATAGACGTACGCGTTCCTGATGAACGTCCGTAGAACGCGGTTCCTGTGGTCCTCCTCGAATCCGAACTGGATGTCGTTCGCGTTGAAATCGAGATTCGACTCGGTGGTGGACACGCCCAGGATCAGGGGCACCTTGATGAACGTGTCGCTGACCCTTTCCATGTCGAGGCCCGGGTCAGGATTGTTTTGGTCCACTGGCAGGCCGGGTCCTATGCGAGGCACGAATCTGCAATGTCCAGTTTAACGATTTTGTTAGCGCTCGCAGCGAATTGAAGCAATCCAGGCCTGGATAACTGATTGCTCACCACCAAATTTCCCCTCTCGAGATTTTCAAAAGCGAAAAAGGATGAATTCGAGGATGGCTGATTGTTTATGGAAGATATAGGAGATAGAAAATAGACTGTTGGTACGACTAGGCCGAAGATAGGGTAGATAGTATCCAACACTACTATTCTACGCTAAGTCTTGGTAAATTAATATAAAATAATACACCTGGAACAAGTCATTCTGACATGTCTGGTAGTGCCAGTGTTAATGTAACGTTGCTCGTTTATTTGGTTAATTATTTAAAAGGAATAAGAAAATATTATGGGCACAATTTTCAGCCATACGATTCACTTGTTGGAGAAGCAACGATCGATATCGAACCGGTAACTAACGGAAGGGTGTACATGCAGGGCGAGCAGTTGCTGGCTGATTAGAGCGTCTATGTTCACTTTGATCTAGGATAATGGTGCTGTGATCGTGGTCTGTGATTGAGATCGATATCTGGGCTCTCGAATATCGTGACACTGTATCAATGAAACAGAATACCGTGTACCAAAGAATTTTTTAATCAGATAGAATGGAGAAACCGTCGCGTGTCAGATGTTCTGATGTAACACGGCCTGGGTAACAAAAATGATAAAATCTGTTACGTTCTTTGCGATTAATACCGATTAGATACAGGTACTTTATCTTCTATTAGAAATCTTTTATTTGAATAAAAGGAATGAATGCTGAAGCTATAATAAATGCAGATAACAGCTTATCATACCGGATTTCCGGCAGTTCAACCGCCATGAGGTCGCGAAGGGGAACACTGCGCAGACAGTCGGCAATATCTTCATCGTTTTCTGTGGAACAATCCATTTGCTCGGCTACCTTTAAGCGCAGGTCGTTCGGATCGTGAACGGAAGCCCATGGGCTTAATGCTGAGCCGCTTGCTAACACCACGCGATGAAACAAACCTGAAAAGTATCAGTGAACAATTATAAATATTCACTAACAATAAGAAAATTATTTATTTTCAACAGTTCGGATGAAAGGTATACTTGGTACGTAGGTCTGATCAAAGTTAACTATTACTACTGAAGAATGAAAGAAATTATTGCATACAATATATTTGTCACAAGTATTAACAAAATTATTTATTACTAACTAAAATTCATTTTAAAATCGTCTATTACTACTGATGTATAAAATAATCGGGTAATCACTACTTTCTGAATTAAATATATTGTAATTCACGTGAAATTAAGGGGTGGGGTTTCGTGGTTTTTGCCTATTTTCGTGAAAATGGATGGTACGTTGGAATTTTTATCTGGCGAACTATTTATTCTATCAACCTACCCTTTGTTTTGTTTCAATAGGGAAGGATCACTCTTCTGGATTATATTTTTATTGAATTGAAAACTGCCTTTTACAAACAAAGTCACTTTTTGAAAAATCCAGAAAAATTATTTCATCACCAAAATGAATCTAAATTAACTTTCACAAGAAATCATCATTGCCTGAATGTTAAATGTTATTATTAGGAGAATAAAGTACTCGTGTCTGATCAATTTCACTGAATTCTACTATTTTTTTTTCATTCCAATTAGCGTCAAACACCTAACAATCTTGTTACGATAAATACGAAGGATGCAGCAACAAAATAAATTCGTATCGATCGTCTGCAATGTTGCGTCGTTACATCGTTTCTAAGGAAAGGCGCATTAAAACCGGAAGCGGAGGGCGAGGGGCCGGATACATCGAAGTTATTACAACATCAACACGGCAAAGCCGTTATCCGCGATAGCTCAAAGAGATTTACGCGATAATAAAAGATATTCAAGGAGACTGAAACGACGCCGGCAACGAGTTATGGCACGTTGGGACACAGGTAGAACCGTAATCTACGTACAGCGAATGGAATGCCAATTTTGTCTGCCGTTTACGAGAGGAATATTTTCTCCCCGAAACAATTTATTCCGCGCCATCCGATCTTGTCGTCGACCTAACTCCTTGCCCGTTCCAAAGCCAGCTTATTTTTTAAAAAAGTGTAATCGTCGAAAAAGTTCCAACACGTTGTAGTATAAAAATATTAGTAAACGTTAAAAAATATTGCCTTGCTACCAACCTGTTCCTCCAATTTAAAGTCGAAGTAATTACTCAGCGCGGTATCGTGATAAAACTAGAAACGAGCAAAGTTGTCCGAACTGTGATTGTTCAAGCCTCGCGTATCCCGGAAACCGACTAGGGAGGATCATAAGTCAGAGGATATCCGAGCAAACGTTGGCGGTCGTCCTTTAACCATCGATGCGGACTCGACGCGGAAACGTATTCAGATTAATATCGTACGACGCAGAGGGGTGGGACACGAAGCAATACACGTTCAATGTAAATATTCTTCGTTTGGTCGAGCTCAAATATTTGTCCCTGTCGGTACACTTTTCGAACAAGCGATATTTGCGTCGACTATAAATCCTGTACGTTAACATTTTCGAAGTCGTTCGTTAAATGATCTTCAGGTATCGTCACAGACTTAGACTTCGTTGTCCGCGATTCGGCGGAAGTTGCTCGTCGAGAGCATCGGCATCGAAAAGAGAAGAGGGCACGAGAGCAAAGTGCTCACAGTGCGGTACAGAGGAGGGTTTGTTTCGAGCGAGCTTCCTGCGGCCGTGGAAACGTGTGGCCACGCTTGTGCGTTATCAAAGCGGTCTGAAGATGTAAACTGTTTGCCAGCGTTTCCGGCGCCACCGGAAGCGCCTGGAAATGGCTAGGCAGCTGCTGAAATCTCGTACAGTCAGTCACGAGCATTCGAAGCAGCACGCTCCTCTTGTCTGCCCTCTCCTGTTTATTTTATCCCCATCCAGACAAACCTGTCTTTGTTCCCCATCAGCGGGGAGGATACATCATCCCTCTCCTCCTCTTCCCACCCTAGGTGAAATTCACCTTTGCGGTTCTGCTATTCGCAACCGTAAGAACGGGATGTGCCTTCCAGGGATTCGTACCATTTGCATAACAGCTTCTTTACGTTCCCGCGAATTGTCTCTTTTATAACTTTAAATCTTGAAGAAAAAAAAAGATTGCGTAGAAGTTTTGATCTCGTGAAAATCTAATTTAATCGATTCGTTGACACCGTCAAGGCCTGCGTTTTCGCCTTGCGAATTAGAACATCCAAAGAACTAATTGTTTGGACCAGAAGTCGTAATCTTACTACACTGTGAAAGGTTTAAAAAACGAAGGAATAGAAAATACTTTCATTATAAGCCGGTGCCCTTTTATGTCGCGTCAAGTATCTGAGCGTAGACGGTAAACGACGCGGTGGAAGTTTGCCACGGACATCCTGGCCTCGTCAGTCATCGGGAAAAGCGGGCAGAACGATCGGGAAGGAAAAGAGAAATAGGTAGGAAACCGATGCGACCGGGAGCGCATTGAATCAGCCAATTGGCAGGAATCACGCTCCGCTGCCTCCGTGATTACTCGCCAAGCCAATCGTTCGTGTACAGGGTGTACGAGAGGCGAGAAACGACCGAAAGAGAGGAGAAGGGGGAAGGAGAAAAAGGAAAATGGATTCGCGAACGACTCCTGGGAACCCTCGATCCCATTCCGTCGCTGTACGATGAAACGAAGATCGTGGAAAGGAGTTTGTTGTTTCGCCTCTCGAATTTGATCCGATATCCCGGTGACGTCAAGTCGAGTGAAATCGAAGGAATCCGAGAAGAATTCCGAATAAAACATTCCATGAAAAATCTTCATTCTCGTAATGCACCGCGATTGGCGGTTCAAGGAAAAGCCCGACCAGAGCGGTGGATGACAAATCCATAAACGACTCGAAGGAACCTTAATCCTTTGGGTTGATTTTTGTGCATGGATGTAATTTGAAGGTGAACAAGAATTAGTAATGATTTTGAAAGGTGTGGTACTTATCGAAGTATTGTCTTTGAGATTTTGATGTTATTTCAATGCCATTTCACTGAAAAATTCTGAACACTGACTGGCACAGTGAAAACATACGTGTGTGGTCAGACACTCTTAAATTTCAATCAAAAAATGAAAATTAATCGATAGAATTTAAGTGCGTCTTACCACGCACGTCTGTTTTCACTGTGACAGTGAACGTGTTAATTTAATACATAAAAAGAAAGAAAAGAGTGTTTGAATTCCCCATAAATAATTCCATTGGTGTCGTAATGCATATAATTCTGAATGATCGATGAGAAAAGAAGACGCGAAAGCCGCGGCTTAACAAAGGTGTTGGCTAATTGAGAAATCATCAATTATTACAGCGTATCTCGATACCCAACCAGGTCTTTGCTTTCACGGACGAGGAGATATCAAAGATACCTTCATCGGTGCCGAATAATCACAGCACGCGTCGAGTTCCCGCTAATTATTCGTTGACTGCCAACTAATTCAGCTTTATTTCACGGGCCGCCACCGGTCTCAAAGCATAATTATTAATGTTTCCGCGCGTTTGCGCGAGCACCTCATAATAATATTACACAACGTGGCTTAATATTTACGCTGCTCTCAAACGCGATCCTACGGCGTTGTATACTTTTCATAAAAGCCACAAATGCCACTGTCTCCCTGCTGTTATTTCAGAAGAAACTTCCAGCGTTAATGCGGTTTCGTTAAAATAAAAATTATATCAGCAACCCGCGTCGCGGTATGTTATTTCATCCAAATGTCTGCGCGCACATGAAATTTTGATTAATTACAACCGCCGTCTTCGTGGCCCGCTGTTTTGAATAATAATATCATTTTTGTCTTACCGCGTATGAAGTACTGTTGTATTTTTAATATAATTTACGTCGAACGCCTTCGACGTCCTCGCGACATTTTATTATTCCGAGGATGAATTGATTGAACTCGCGGGACGAGATCGACGCATATTTGAAGATGTAAATAAAAAGAAATTACAATTCATAAAACGAGACGGTAGCTCGATGATTATATCGTAAATTTTCGTTAACGTCGTGCATCAAAAGGGACGAAACCGAGGGTTCGATTCGCTCTCGTATCGGTGGAAACTACATTTTTGGTTTTCCCGGAATAAAAAGAAACCACGCAATTTGTCACCATCGCGAGAGATCAATACCCACGATGTTCTCTTTTTTTTTCCTCTCTCTCTCTCTCGTCTTTTTTTCGAGATGCCTCGCTATCACGATGGCTGGTCCCGCTGATTTCGTCGGATTAATCTCTCGTCGATTCATCTATCGAGTGTCGTTCGTACGGGATCCTCTAATCGTGGCCGACAACGATATTTCTGCTCTATTCCAAATCGATTCACGTCCGTGTCGCTTGTTATTTCACGGTCCTTCGTCACACACGAATTCCGCCAATTTAGTTTTGATCGCCCGACGTAAACGTAGTTTTCAGAATCGTTTTGGTTTCGAACCGGTTTTTTGCTCTCTGTTACTAGTTCATTTTTCGAAAATTTTACTCGAACGAAATTTTCAGCGTTACTTTTTAAATACTAAGTCTAACTAAAATTCTATCGATCTGACCTACCTTTGCCGTAAGGGGCGAGCAGCAGTAAATTCACCAAAGCAGCGCCGGTATCGTGGCCAATCAACGTGATTTTCGTCGGATCTCCGCCGAAAGCAGCGATATTCTCACGTGCCCAACGCAGTCCCATGGCAATATCCTTCAACGCCAGGTTTCCACCGGATCCCGGCGTTCTGTCCGGATACGGACGAGTTCTCAGGAAGCCTGGAACACAGCCAAACTTTAACACCGCCACCTTCCCCGTGTCTTCGTTTCAAACATCGCATCCAAACTGTCCGTACTTTATTCCACCCTATTATTCTATCATATCTGTTCCCCTCGATCTTATCCGCCGTCTTATATCTCCCCCAGCCGTTGCTCTCCTCCTTTATGCCCGATACAAATTGCATCGAGCACAACCGGGGGGATTAACCCTTAAACGGACCATCGGTCCTGTTATGGCCCCGAATTTCTGCATTTCTAATTATTATTTTGTAAAACGATCTTCGTTTCAAATAAGACTCCAAGACTGGCTAACTCTCTGCCGTCTAATTGCGTACGTCCCCTTAAAAGATTAAAGGAAAATGTTTCGTACGATAGTTGAATATTTATTCGATCTTGTTTCGTTACTTGTCGCCGGATCGCGGGAGAGCATGAAAACGCGGCGGTCCCGGTGCGCGCGGCCGGTTATTATAATTTGAGCACGACAAAGGAACCGTGAAACGTTAAATCTACCGATCGGACGGATTTATGCATCTGTCGGACTCGCGTAATTATAATGTTAAATAATGCGATGCCAGGCTGGGTCTACGGGACGCGGGCATACATCATTCGGACAGAATTTAACGCGGCGAATGAATTAACGAGCATGCTTTCCCTGGAATAAGAATTTATCCGAGCGGGATGAATTGTTTATTAGCGGTTCAAAGCCGACGCCGGGGCTTCAATGCCGTTCCCGCTCGTGTTTGTCCTTTGTTCGCCGCCCTGTTTCGTTTCGCCGTGCTCTCATGTAATATTCAGAGTGGCGAATCTGGCTAGATGAGTATAACGAGAAACAGAACGAACACGTTGCGTTACCTAAACTCGTCGAATCGTGATCTTTGCCGGATACGATACGATACAGAGATTTAGGAAGTTCGATCAAAAAATTCTGCAAATTCTTTCCATTTTTTTTTTGTAAAATTTGAATTTTTATTCGATTTTGTAAAAAAGTGTACAACTTACCCAAGATCCCGAGACGATAGTTAAGCGTGATCACGATCACGTGTCCGGCACTGGCCAGAACCGATCCATCGTAGACGTTTCCTGTTCCCCATTCGAAACTTTCACCGTGAACGTACACCATCACCGCGTACGGTGCCTCCAATCCTCGAGAACCTGAGGAATTTCATCATTTCTCAATCCTTCCTGCCAATCGTTAACATCGTGGCTTATTAATTCGTTCAACAAAATGATGTATTTACTTGTCAACGGTAGGATTCAAGCGCATTTCGTTAAATTTCGCTGGCGGCGTAAGCGAATTAGTGGAAGAGGTAAGCGTTTAAGCGGACGAGGCCGGGCATATCGTCGGTTTATGTTACTGGAGCGAAGCGAGGATCATTAAAGACGATACTTTCTTTAACCCCCTTGTCCCACGATATCGAGTCACACTTGGGACGCACGTTACGGTTCAGGCGAGACCTTTCCCCTTCAAATTTTGATAGCAACTCAATTTTAAGTTTAATTGCAATTATAATTAATGCGGTCAAGACTTATCAAGCGTGAAGTGTAAATAATTTTCTTTTAAGAGTTTTCTCTTTTCAAAGAAGTTCTTAATGATTTTCTTCGTTTGTTTTAACATCGTGCCAATAAATATTCAGTTCTAAGGTAATAGGTTAAGGGGTTAACGTCCCAAGCAAAACGTCTCCGTTTAGTGAATTTCAATAGCATCGCAGGACTTAAGTATACACAAAAATAATTAGGTACATGTTTTAGAATCTCTGGATCAATGTTATAAAATTATTAATTATATTAGCAAATATTTATTAACTGTTCCCTTTTATTAAAAATATACGTATAAATAAAGTTGAAAATAAAAAATGCATAAAATTCCATTTAAATTGTACAGTTTTCTTTCCGAGTCGTATCATCGGTTGTCAGGAACGATTTAAATCCAATTAAATCCGATTATCACAATTATAAAGTCCTTGATCCCGAAACATTCGTATTGTTGTTATTAAGACAAGAAAAAGAAAAACAAAAATTGATCTCCTGACGAAGTTAACCCTTTGCACTCGAAGCATCTTTGGATATGATTAAGTCATTCTTCCAATAAAACTTTGAAAATGTCGAATTTTTATGATCTATTTATTTCTTTCGTTAGCTTGCTATGTTCTAATATGAATAAGACTAAAATTTCACATTTTAAAATATCATAGTTAATCGCGTTCGAGTGCAAAGGGTTAAGCCGAAGCTTATTAATATTGATGGATGATTTTCTTTAGAAAAATATATCGTATATCTTAGTTTCGATTAATTAACAAGAATTAATCATTCGATGTCGGCTCTTGATCAATTCCGCGAGCTTCGACGCGACATCTTTCTTCTTACTGAATACCGCGACCTGCAGCAGCGTCAGCCCTCGACTATCGCGAGCGTTCGTCAGGGCTGTGAACTCATCGTGCTCGACGGCTCCGAGCTTGTCGACGATCTTCGCGTTACCGGTGCTCGCGTCCTCGAACAACTTTCCAACAAGACCGAGCAGATCGTTCACCGCCTGGCTGGTGGAGAGATCGAGCGGCGTTTTGCCGTGTTTGTTCGCAAGGTCGTAGATCGCGCCGTGGCCGAGCAAGGTTCTCACGATGGCCGACGAGCCGTTCATGGCGGCCACATGAAGCGGCGTGGTGCCGGTCGCGGTTGTCCCAGCGTTCACGAAGTCGGGCAACACGTCGCGGCTCGCGTGCTGCAACAGAATCTCGACGATCTCCACGTGGCCCTTCGAGACGGCGGTGTGCAACGGGGTGTTGCCTTTCACGGTGGCCCGGGTAACGTCGGCCCCGCGGCGCAACAGCATGTTCGCTACGTCCACGTGGCCGTTGCCGACGGCGAAATGCAACGGTGTCCTGCCCTCGATGTCCTTGTCGTTCGGATCGGCTCCGTTCTCCAACAGCCTCCGAACGGTTCGCACGTCGCCGTCGTTGGCGGCTATGTTGATCTCCCTCTGCAGGTGGCCGATGAGCTCCGACATGCTGCTACCCTCGCTCTTCAGTTTAAAATTAATCGCTTCCAAGATCGCGGTGATGGCCAACACGCTGCTACTGTGCGCGCCGAGGACGGCCTTTCTTTGATCGAAGCCTTCGCTGAATATTTTGACCGCGCTGATAAACTTGCCTTGAGTAAACAGCATCATTCCAAAATTGTACTGAGTGTTCAACGTCTCCGGATTGAACGGTCCTAAAACCCTCTTCTGAATATCCCAAATGTCCTCGTAAGCTTTCATGGCTTCTTTGTACTTCTTCTGTTCCTTGAGGATTCCGATGATGTTGTGATACGTTCTCAATGTATCGGTATGATAAACGCCTAAAACTATCTTCTTCCTTTCATAAACTTCTCTGTAGATCTTCAAAGCTTCCTCGTTGCTATGTTGACTGGCCAGCACCATCGCTATGTTGTTTTGAGCAGCTATAGTGTGCGGGTGGTTCGGCCCGTGTATCTTTCTTCTCTTCTCAAAAACTATTTCGTTGATGGTCAACGCTTCGTCGTATCTTTGCAAGTTGTTTAGGACCAATGCCATATGAAACTGAGAGTTCAAAATGTCCGGATGATCGGGTCCCAGTATCTCCTTTTGCTTCTGAATGATTTCTTCGTAAATATCAAGAGCCTCTTTGTTTCTGTTCTGTCTGTAATATATCAAAGCGATCAAGTCTTTTACGTGCAAAATGTCCTTATCGTCCGGTCCCAGTACGTCCATCCGTTTCCGTAATATCTCTTCGGACATGTTCAACGCCTCTTGATAGGCTCCGAGCTTGTACAGCACTTTGGCTACGTCCGTCTGAATGTCCAAGGTGGCAGGATTATCCGGTCCCAGGATCCCTTTTCTTCTCTCCCATAGGGCTTTGTAAATATTTAACGCCATTTGGTAATTGCCCCTGATGCAATACATCGAAGCCGCATCGGTCTGAAGGGACACGTCGCCTTGTGATATTTCTTTCAATTGATCGACCTTCGGAAAATGATTACGTATAGCGACGACTATCAGCGTTTGCTTCTCCCTGTTACGAGCGTTCATTATCGCTTTGATCGTGTCGAGGTCATTTATCTGTCTCAGGTCGCCGATGACTCTGGGGTCACCGCGTGCAACGTTTCTGAATGATTCCCTCACCGATTTGAACAGACCGGCTATGCTTGCGTCCACGGCGAAATCCGACGGCGTTTTGCCGCAGTCGGAAACGGCCTCGTACACCGCGCCGTTGGACAGTAAAACGAGGACAACCGTCAAATGAGAGTACTTGGCGGCATAGTGCAAAGGCGTGAGTCCCTTGTTACCGGTTACGTTCGGATCGGCTTTGTTTCGTAACAGAACGCGGACAACGTCGTCGTAGCCTTTCCACGCGGCGTAATGCAACGCGGTACCGTCGCAGCCCTTCCGCGTAGCGTGCGTGGCGTTAACGAACGCCCCCGTCCCGACGCAGTCCTCGACTTTTGAGACGTCGTTACGCTTCACGGCCTCGAACAGCTTCTCGGTCGATGCCAACCGAATCGTGATGTCTTCGGCGCTGGCCATATCCGAAGGTTTTCTGAACAGCAAGTCGAGAGGATTGTAAATCGTCCCGTTTTCTAACAACGCTTCGATCACGTTTTTGTGACCAAAATTAGCAGCCATGTGCATGGGAGTTATCCCGAGTAGGTCTCGCGCGTTAACGTCGACGCCTTTGGACATCAAGTACCGGACAACTTCCAACTGTCCCTTCATCGCAGCATAGTGCAGCAACGTTTGACCGGACGCGCCGAGTTCACGAACGTCGCAGCCTTTGTCGAGCAAGAATTCGACAACGTCCTTGGAACCCTCTCTGGCTGCGATGTGCACGGGTTTCGAACCAGAGTCGTTCCTAGCGTGAATATCGGACCCCTCGTCCGTCAAGTACCTCACCATTTCCAGATTGCCCACCTGCGCGGCAATGTGCAGCACCGTCCAGCCGTCGTTACCTTTGTCGTTGATGACTGTTTTCTTGCTTCGCGACAGCAACGCTTTCACGCATTCTGGATAATTATTAACAGCCGCTAATTGTAGAGGCGTTCTATTCTTTTCGTCTTTGATGCTGACGTCCGATCCGTGGTCTAACAGAGCTTTAACGACGTCCACGTCACCGTGGAATCCTACCGCTAAATGCAACGCTGTGGTTCTCATAAATTCAGCATTGGCGTTAGCTCCGTTCGACAGTAACAGTTCGACGACCTCCTTGTTCGAAGCTTGCACCGCCAAGAACAAAGGTGTGAGTCCTGAGATATCGGTGGCATCGATTTCGGCTCCTTTCGACAGCAGAAGTTCAACAATATCTGTGTGACCTGCTTGAGCAGCCACATGTAATGGTGTAAGGTTTTCAAAAAATTTCAAGTTGACGCAAGCCTTATTTTGCAACAAAATTTTTACAATATCCGTACAGCCGCTAAAAGCTGCCCTCGCTAGAGGTTCACCGTTCTCCGCGTTAACGTTGGCTCCATTCGCTATTAAAACATTTACGATTTCCTTGTTATTCTTGAAAACGGCAGAAACCAATGGTACCTTGCCGTACTTGTTTTTTCCATCGACATCGGCCCCGTTTCTTATCAGAATTTCAATTATATCTATATTCTCCGCTTCTATAGCCAAGGACAACAAATTGTTGCCGTTCACCCCGTTAACCTGCGCTTCGTTATTTATCAAAAGCTGAACAACGTCTTTGCGATCTGCCATGACAGCTGACATTAACGGTGTAATGCCGTGAATACCTTTACTATTGACTTCGGCTCCATTTTTTATTAAACAATCGATAACATCTTTCTGTCCATGTACAGTGGCTAGATGCAACGGTGTGAGACCGAGGGTTGTAGCATTGACCTCAGCTTTATTTTCTATTAAGATATCGATAACATTTGGGTCGTCGTTCACGGCAGCCGAATGCAACGGCGTAGCACCTGCGATGTTTTTAACGCTCACCTCGGCTTTATTTTCGATCAAAAGTTCGATAAGATCCTTTTTACCCTTCCCAGCAGCCACGAGTAACGGCGTATTACCTTCGTTATCTCGAACGTTAACTTCAGCTTTATTCTTTATCAGGAGGTCGACGACATCTTTGTAGCCGTGCGAGGCAGCCGCGTGTAGCGGGGTGTAATTGCTATAGTTTCTCGCGTTAACTTCCGCTCCGCTTCGTATTAGAAATTCAACGATCTCCTTGTGGCCCTTATCCGCCGCGAGATGCAGTGCCGTGAAGCCTTGCATGTTGTTTTTAGCGTTGACGTTAACACCGTGTTTAAGAAGTACGCCGATTATTTCCAAGTAACCGCCCAGAACCGCGAAATGTAACGGAGTGACGTCCTCTGCGGTGGCAACGTTGGCATCGGCTTTATGCCTCAGCAGAGCCTTAACAATTCCCACGTGGCCGTCTTTCGCCGCGTAGTGCAACGGCGTGTTCCTGTAGGTTTTATCGAAAATGTTGGGGTCGGCTCCGTATTGTAACAGAACGTTGGCCAACTCCTCGCGGCCGGTCTCCACCGCGAAATGCAACGGCGTGCAACCGTTTATGGACCTGGCGTTAACGTCGCCACCTTTCAGAATCATGGCGCGCACCGCTTCTAAATGTCCGTTCAGCGCCGCCGTGTGCATCGGTATTCCCCCTTTGTCGTTTCTCGCGTTAACGTCCGCCCCGTTTCTCAGCAGAAAATTAACTATCTCCAGATGACCGTTCTCCGCGGCTATATGCAACGGGGTGAAACCGGACGTAACCTCGTGAACGTCGACGTCCGTCTCTCTATCGAGCAGAATTTTAGCGACGTCGATGTAATTGTTCCGTATCGCGGCGTGCAAAGGTGAAAAACCGAGTAGATCTTGGGCATTGGTGTCGGCGTTGTTCTTCAGCAGAATCTCAACGGTGTCCTTGTGACCGTACTGAGCCGCGACGTACAACGGTGTTTTGTCGTTACCGTCTTTCTCGTCGATACCTAAGTCCGTCTCTTCTATGAAGAATTTCACGATAACCGCCCTTCCGTGCGCGGCCGCGATATGCAACGGGCTTTCACGATTAACGTTCCTGACGTTAGGATCCAAACCGCGATCGACGATAAACTTTACAACATCCAGGCTGGATCCCTTGGCGGCAAAGTGCAACGTGGTCCACAAGTTAACGTTCCTGGCACGAATGTCGGCCCCGGTTCTGAAGGATTCCTTCAAGCTCTCCAGATCTCCGTTCTCGCACGCGGCGAACATTCTCTGCTGATTGGCGATCACGGTTAGGCATCGATCGTATTTACCTTTCAATTTGGACGGATCGTCTTTTACAAATTTGCCAATTCTCTTCGTGTTCCCGAGAATGTTTTCCGCGGTCAGCTTCCGAGCATTCAGAATAACCGATATCGAAGGGTTCGATAATAATATCTCGACCAACGCGTTATCGTGCGCCAAATGGTTGCGTAAACACTTCCCGGTCAACACAGGACTGTTATCGTCTAAATAATGGAGATTGTTCACTAAGCAATTCTTCCGGCTGCTTAAAATCGACATCACGTCTAACACAAGCATTTTTATAACCGCCTGCAGCCTTGTATCCCTTTCGTAAGAGGACGTTTTAATTAACCGATCGCTTAACGCGTTACTCTGCAAAATGGCTTTCAATTCGGACAATTTCTGAGCAAGCTGATTGTCGTACACTTTTTCTGTTAAATCGTAAGCTTCTGTTTGTTTACGCTTAGGAGCGAAAGAATCTTTTTTATTTAACGTCTCTCTTAATTTTCTAATCCATTTAATATCGTTCACTTCAAACGCAACAATATGCGTAATTTGATAAAGTAATCGGTTTATTTGATCAAAATTATCAGATTTTTCAAAGTTAACAGTACGAAAGATTTTCATTACCAACTCTGCAATATCTTTAAAGTTGTAAGGCTCTATGGGAGGGGCAATATTTTCTAGCACTTTATTAGTAAAAAATTTGATTGATCTAATAACATTGTCATCGATCTTATGACCACTGCAAGTAGAGAAGAAACCCCGCAAGATAAAAAATCCTTTAATGTAATCAAATGTAATATTTTCTGATGTAGTTTTTGTAACTTTTATTATGTCATTAATTTTATCAAAGAGCTGTCTCTGATAATCTGTTTTCTCAGTCATGCTATTGTTTAATTTTTCAATCAATTCCTCAAGTTGTTCGTGTCCTATCATTTCTGAATTTTTCATTTCAGATTTATAAAGTTCAATAGTACTAAATACTGTGACAATTTCGTGCATTTCGTCTACCCCTTTAACGTTACCAATTCTTGTGAAAAGTATTTTAATCATTTTGATTCTGTTGTTGCCAAGAATACTGGTAACCACATTATTTACTTTTTTTATATCATTTTGAATACCGATAAAGAAATTAACATCCATATTTTCTTCAATCTTTGTCCTTTTAGAAAGCGAATGAGCATGAGACAACGAGTTGCGTAAACCTTTAATGATTTCTCTTGTGTTACTTGGCAACGATAGCAGAAAAAGTTTGCTAGTGGTATCCGATAATTTAGGAGACTCCAGAGTATTTTTTAAATATTCCCCGGTAACTTGTAACACCCCTGTAATAATTAACTGTCCTTCCTTCTTCTTGGGATCAACCGATACAGCCAGTTTTATACAATTATCTAGTTTCCATAACGTATAGATATCCCTTACTTGTTCATAATCGTTATACAATTCCTCGAATTGAGGATAACTGTTAATAATCCCTTCAACAATTATTTCCCGTTTTTTTTTTGGAAGCTCTGTAATTTTATTAATATCTATCATTTCTATATTACTAATTTCATCTTCAAGTGTCTTTCTGAAATTTTCTAAATGGTTTAGTATTCTCCATTTATTCAAAATGCCATGATAAAATAGATTAATTTCTTGTCGTTTAGTATGAGCAGAGAAAAAACTGATCAGACAAAACTCCATTTCTTCCCAAGGTAATCTGTCATAGGTCGATTTCAATTGTTGCTTCAATATATGAATATTTTGTGCGATAAATCTGATTGTAAACAAAAACTTTTCATCCACTTTCTTTGTATCTGAGTGTTTTGTTGTTAATAAGCTAATATTTTGAAGTATTAGTTCAATCCGTTCTTTAATGTTATTAAGATTAATTTTAAGACTTTTATCTTGTTTAGAATCTTTAGAGAAGAAACGAAGGTCTATCAGCTTACTTTGAACAAAAAATTCCATCTCATTCGACAATAATACATTTCTTAAGTTTAATTCTTCATAAGCCTTTGAAAGAATTTCATCCAATTCTTCTAAATGGAGGGTAAAATAATTACCTGACCATTTGTTAATTAGTGTATCAAGAAGTTCAATATTACCTGAACGTATAGCATAATAAAACGCATTATGGCACTCTTCATCTTCATTGCCTGGTAATATAATGTTGTTTTCAATGTTTAGAGATAAATTATGTAATAGTTTATTGCCATTACTAAACAGATATTTCAGTATCTCCTGCTTATTTTGTTTACAGGCTAGAATAACTAAGTTAGTGTTTCTAATAGGATTTCTATCGTTATTGTAATAATTTTTCAAATTTACTCTATCTTCTATTTCATTCGCATAACTAATTATGTTAATCAATCTTTTCAAACTATCAACATCATTCTCTGATACCGCCTTTTCAAGTTCATTGAAAACCAATAGATAAAATTCTGCTTTAGCTTCCTTGCCGTGCACTTTTTTGTATTCCTTTAAAAACTCCTCTTTTGATTTGTAAAAATGTGATAAAATTCTTTTGTTCTTTTGACAAGAGCTAGCCTGTTGTTTAGACATATTTGTAGTCTCCATTATTTATACCGATATTACTGTAATAAAGCTTATTTAATACTCAAAGATTAAGGTAACATCTTTTGCGAATAAAGTGAGAGGTGCACTTACTTTAGCGTTGCAAAGATATCTGTTTATTTACCATTTGGTGCATAGAAACCTTCCAAAAGTACCTTTTATGAAATACATATATTTATGATGGCACCCTGCACAAAAGTACAATTGTGCAGATACAAGTAGTGAAATTCTTGCAGCAAAGTCACTAAAATTATTTTATGCACAGATGTAGCAAAAGCACTCGAGTTTCTGCAGCTGCTTTTTATAATACAATGTAACTGTTGCAAACAGAAGTTTGAATGGTGTATATAACAGAACAAGGAGCCAACACCTCAAGGTCCAAAAACTATGTTACTGCTATAGACAATGATTGCGAACTACAATTATTATGAACTGCAACAATCTTTGATCAATTAATGCGTAGTTTTCCTTGTTCAATGGACGCGAGGTATCCCCACCTATTCCTGGATCTTCCACGAGCGTTGGTAATATCTGTGACTCATAATAATCAGCGGATACACGAAGCCATTGGTCGCATCATCAAAAAAGAAAAAATACAATTCTCTTTTCTTTTATCTTTCTTTGTATCTTAATACATATATTTTTTATTTTAAACATTTAAAGTTGTTTGATTATTATTACGATAAACACGAATTAAGTCGAGAAGGTTGAGGACCTAAATATTATTTTAAATATAAGATATAAATCAGATGTAGAAATTATATCATTTATAACTCTATTCCAATAAAAATTCCAGAAGAAATTTATTAAATTAAAGTTACATTAAATGAAAATAATATTTGTTCTTTTTCCGTTTTGTGTTATACACACATTTATATTTTAGCTTGTACAGAATTAAAAATATTTCGGAATCCCCCTTTCTGTACTGGCTCTGGGTCTCAACACGCCATTTTCTAGGAACCTATCTACCGTGTTATAGGAGGGCTCGATAAATTCTGCAAATTTATTTACGTTTATCGTTCGTGCGAAATAACGCGAAGGTAAAAGTCGAACGAAATCATGTAATAATTATGTAATGCAGTATGTCGTATATTAAACGTCCAATTAAGCATAGGAAGTTCGCCCTTGTATACAGACGGGAAGATACTCGGGCGCGATGCTCGTAATTAATTAGCACACGTTTATAATACACGGGCAGGAAATTTTGAGCTGGCTACCTATCGTACTGTTTATGGAACAGTATGGTATTACGAAACAAGTTACTTCCCGAAGTAATTAGTCCCGAAGCAATTAGTACCTTTATGCCGGGTATTATCGCCAAAGTAAGAGCCGTGCTCGTATATCATTTGAATCAACGCTGGAGTCGAATTTACGGTGGCTAGACATCGCTGATAAGTCTACCTTCGCGGTGTTCGATCATAATTAGAAAAGTGACGTTCGTCGAAAAACAGGAAGACGAGTGTTCGTTATTTCCCTCGAAAGCTGATCGATGTTGCCCATTTACATACGGTAGTTTAATAACATATCAAAATTCCATTTGATAGTAATTTTGATTATTGATAAATTTTATGTTCCATTTCCATAACATTTTGTTGTCCTTGTAATTTGTAATTTTAAATATCTAATGGGAACATTTTCAATCAAATAGATGAAAGAATTCCTAATAATATGGGCGACAGTTTCTAATGGAAATTCAAGAGTCACCCATGTGTGGCTGACGTGGCGCTCAAAGTGATAATTAAACGTGACGTCAGCGGTGAATCGTTGCAGTGTCCTTGAAAGGATATCTTAGATTAGAATTTATCTAATCGAATTTAATCAATTTATTGCGATAGACGTGCTTCGGCTGTTTTGAAACCGCACGGTATTTGTGTCACGAATTTGATATAATTAAATAATTAATAAAAGAAAAGATAAACCAAACCATGGATACTTAATTATGCTACAAGAGTGATAAAAGAAAATCAAGAAGATCGTCCGATCGAGTGTTCCAACAAATACAAAAAGGAGAAATGAACTTGTACAAAAAAAAAAGTGTTTCATTGCACTTACCACTGCCGGGTATGTACAAGTTCAGAAACAGGCAGTCTTCGCTCTGATTGGTCAGGAACATGTAGAAACGCTTCAGCTGTTGGTACCTGTCGAGGGGCATTTGCAGCAACGCGACTGTGTCATTGCGAATGTCGGGAAAGTGCTGCGGGCAAACCGCGCCGAACGTGTCCGCCAGTTTGGTGCCGTCCCACGGGATCGGCGAGATCGGCGGTCGAAATCGTAAATCTCCTACGGGAGGCGCCGCGTACGGGATACCTCGAAACACTTCCACGGGATCGAGGTGTCTGCTGTTCAACTCCTGAAACGATCAAACACGAAAGTTTAAAATTTGAAAATTTTGCTTAGTAAAGTATTGTCAGGAATTCTTTCACATGTTTGGTCGAAAATATTCCTGTTAGATATCTGAAATGGAAACAGCGGAATGTAAAGTTCATCGAAAATGTGATTTTTAGTAGCCGCAGCGTGGCAGCCGGGGTTAAAAACAAAAAGGACGTCCAAATATCGATACAAATTTCTTTCCACCGCGTCCGTATTGTTACGTTTTCGTTTACATCCACGTGGCCGTGTTTCTATTGGCAATCAATCAGAGGCGTATAAACCCGGGCCGAACCGAGCCGTTTTCACGGCGATCCCAGCTGCCGACGAAACTCGATAATTGCTTTCGTTAGACGTAATTGCGCAGAAAAAAAGAAAACACTGCCATTCGCCGGCGCTTTCTTCGAAGCAATTATACCGTGAGAGCTAATAAATCTCGTTTGGTACGCGTCGACGTTAATTGCAGTTGCCGCGTTGGAAAAGGACCTTCTCTCCTCCTCCTCCCCCCCGTCGTTCCCGATTCAAGAACGACGATGGAGCCTGCATCGAGCTCAAAATCACGAATTCCCATTAACGGGAGGGCCTGTGATGTTACCCGGGGAATAATAAAGAGAGCTAGCCAAGATGCGAAAAAAAATCTCAACCCACCTCTCGCCTTATTTCCACCCCCTCCTTGAACGCTCTGTAATTATAGCGTTCCCTGTTCCTTCGTCGTTTCATACAAAAAAAAAAAAAATTTCATACAAGTTTCGAGGGGATTTCGTTACAATTTTACAAATACAGGCAACTCTTGTGTAACACGAGAAACTGGTATGAATAAAAGGGCGAGGCCATTCGAAATTTCTCTCAAACGCAACGTTTTGGCGATTCTTTTTCAATTTTGTCGCTGGGAAATTTATGACCCGTCGTTGATTTTTCAAGAATGAAAAGAACGATTACGACGGGAATTGTGGTTCAGCAATCTCGGGACCGGAAAAAAGAAGAGGGGGTGGAAAAAAAAAAAAAATATTTAAAAATCGTTTTCCCCGGAGATTTAATCTGGTCCGTTCGCGTGCTTTCGTGCCCGTTAAAAAATTAACGACCTTCACCTGTCGACGTCGTTGACGGTCAGCGGTCGTTTATGAAAATGCCTATGAAACAAGCCTGTTGATGCGTTTATTTGTCCCCGCGAGACCCTCGATTTCCCTGGTCGCCGTACGATTGATTTCTCTTCAATATTTCTCGTTTGATATGCTTCGCGTATTATCCTCCGTCCTCTTCTTCCTTCCCTTCTCCGCACTTCACCGTCAACTTGTATTTTTTTTTCTCAATGAAACCATTACAAATTGTATATACGCTGTATATTTTTGGATATGATTATAATAATCCCATATTCCATTAGCAGAACTTCCAATTGTTTCTTACAGATACAGTAAAGTTAAATGATAAAGAAGAACATCTTTTTGTGTTGGCACATCTGCTGAATCGTATGCTCGTTACAGCATCTAATTGCTAACGCGAAGAAACTTAATATTGTTTTTAAATTCTATCTCCTTATAACGCGTTTAAAGTTCAATAACTTTAATTGAGTAATAAACGAATGATTAACGACCTATCGATTGATTTTCAATCAGCAACTTCTTGTATTAAAGTTTGTCGATAAAATTGCCGGCGGGTAAAGCGTTAAGCAAAGAAGGATAACCGTAGTTCTTCTTAAAACTTAATTTTCCAATGAAATTTTTAATCCGAGCGATCGTTTGTTATCAGATTCTTCTTCCTCTACATTATTAATGACCTCGTTCCTATAGTCAACATTTTTTACATTTAGGTGATAAAGAAAATAAATGTTGTCTTGAAAATATAGGGAAATGTTGGTTATTTTGTTACCATATTTGAACTTTTTATTACTGTTCAATTAACGCAAAAGAAATAAAAGCAGATCAATATTTCTTTCATTTATTTAACACCCTGACTGCCACGTCATCCATGTATGGGTGGCACTTGAATTCCCATTAGAAACTCCCATCAATAGCGTATTATGTTAGTATCTAATAAATTATATAAAATATGCAGTGGTCCTAAAGAAGATGGTCAGGGACTGTATAAGATTGAGGTACGCCTTTGCAATACAATGGACGACTGTCTTAAAATTTTCGGCACCAACGTGGTGTCACACAAAAATTTGTTTGTTCGCACATTTTCGACTTTCCTACATCTTCCGGTCGATGGATCCGTATCGAAGCTGGCTGGTTTCCGGCCGGTCCGCGAGTCATTTTTCCACACCTTCCGTTCTAATTACGCTTTTGAGAAGCGACGATCGCGTTACCTTAATCACGGTGTAATTACGGCCACCTCGGCGCTGGACGGTCGTCAAACAGCCGGTCGGTGTTGCGCGCGTGCAATCTGGCAATAATAATCGCCGGCCCCGGTAATGCCGCCATAATTACGGAACGATGACGTTACGTCGGCTCCAGGAACGACGGACATTGTATACGCTTTGGCCGGCTTCGAGGGCAAGCGCGCGGCCGACAATGGCGCGTGATAAAATGTTCAACGGTTTACATGCCAATTGTGGGAATCGCGACAGCTGTCGGACCTCCGTTGGCCTTTATGGCCGCGGAAAATGAAAATGTCCGTCGAGACGAGCCCCAGACGAGACGAAGTTTACGGAGGCCGTTCGTTATCTCGCGCAGGAAGGATCCCTTTTTTGCCCGCCGCACTTTTATGGCAGATCAACGAGAAATATGCCGCGATGCGGATTTTATTAGCGGCTTCAGGGGCGGGGGTGGGTGTTTGGCGCGGGATCGAAACGGAATATCGTATCTTTTTCTTGACCGTTTCTTTGAATCGTTAGCTTCTTCGTTCCTAGTAGAAATATGTTGTAGTATCTGAAATTTAAGGTCTTGTAGAATTTCTATGGTGCCTCTCTCTTCTCTCAATATTTGAATTTTTTTCATAAAAATTCACTCCCCATTGCTACATATATTTATTAATCATAAATCCTTATTAAAATCAAAAACTATGAACGCACAGCGAATTTTCATAAAATGTTTTATGCAATGTTTAACGTTTCAATGATTTAAGAAAATCAAACAAACGAACCGAATCGAAATTATATTGCGTACATTGTATGTAAAAGTATCGAGGACGTTTTCAAGAAAGTTTGTTTCGCTCGTTGTTTCCAAAATTTCTCCCAAATGGTATAAGAATGAAACTTACAATAGCAAACTTTTGAACTGGTGATTTGTTCGAAGTAGGGGTGTAATTTCACGGTACAGCAGGACGTACGATTTTTCTTTCTTTCAAGAGAGCATTAGCGGAAAATTGCTCGCAGCGAGGCGTAGCGAGAAAAACGTAGCTTCTCCATAAACTAAGAACTAGCCTCCCGGATTTCCCGACCGATCTATTTATCGCCCTGGCCTAGATCGGGCTGTTTAATTTTTAAACGCGACCGGTCTGGAGCAACGCTACGTGCATGCAATCCTCTGGTTTTGTTTTTTTTCATTCGCTCGCATTTTCATATGTTTTCAACGACGGATATTGGCGACGAAATGTATTTTTTTTCCCCCAAAATTATTTTAATGCACACCGTTTGTCACGCGATATTTCCAGGTCAAAGGTATTCGCCGATACTGATGTAATCCGATCGTCGGCCACGATTGTTTCGATGCTGAATTTCTGTACGTTTTGATTATTATCAAAGAGCTTTTATGGATTTTATGGATTTTGTAGTTTTTGTTCGAACGTCAATTTTGGAATGTTTGGTGTTCTAGCTGAGTGGCTGATTGAAGATAAAGTTGTATCACTTGAGCTGTCTGACCCTTCCTGGTTTATACTACTGAAACATACCTCTGATATAAAGTCTATTATTGTACGTATCGATTTAAAAATTTTTTGGAATGAAAGCTTGTCACTTTTGCTAGTATGAATTTTTACAAGAATCATGAGTCGTTCCAAGATCTTTTGGCAATGGATGTAAAGAAGTAAGTGAACTTAGTGAACTTAAACCCGACGATTTTTTGGAAACACAGTAGCTGTGATGATCAAGCAGGGAGGAAAAATTGGTAAAAATTTGCCAAAAATTTGAAGCACGAAACGGTTTAGGATGGAATATCGAGACAAATCGGACCGTACGGAATCGATAGAAACGATTGACAGAGCCCGTGGGCTCCTCGCGTGTGACGCTCAATCGCGCGAAACGGAGCGAAGCAGCCGCAGGAGAAACGAGTCGCGTCGTGTTACAGGCGTAATGTAGAGAAGTCCGGTGGGCGTCCCGGGCGAAAAACTTTTCTCGTTATCCATCCATCCAGCGGGACCGGCCGGGCTAAAAACGCCCTGTAAATTACGGGGCCGTAGTTCGCCCGGAACGACCGCACGTTCATCCTTCCGTGCGACTTGTTCCGCGTCAAATCGTGCCAGACTTCTTGCGATGCCCGTCGATTTTAGTTATGCTTTTCCCAATTACATTTCAAACGCCTCCTCTTTGGAACAATTTTACAAGCTGATATCGAAGTTAACGATATCGAGTTAAACGTCGAGTGTTTCGTTGTGACGATTTAAAAATTCCGAAACGCCGATGCTTTAACGTGTCGCGAAATATCTTTTTATACCCGGCGAAGTGGTTCGATAAAGGATCGAATAAAAAGCCGCTCGATAACTCTCCCCGGATACTTTCTCGCGAGCGAAATTGGCTGTCCGTTTCCGTCACGATACCGGATTGCCTGTAAAATCATTCGTTGCCCATCGATCCTTCCCTCCTGCTCCGCCTCCCCCCTTCTCCCCCTGTCGATATGAATATCTATTAAACGCAATTCATGTCTACCACCTGGTTGGCCGATTGTCGCAGTAAACGTCAGAATCGTTTCGTTTTTTTGCCGGTTGATTGACGTTTCTCAAACGCGACGCCGATATTCCGTCCCCTGATTCGTCCACGACGACATTTCAAGGGTTTTTCTTCGAAAATCCTACAGCGTGTAATTCGATATTATGCAATTTCAAATTTCACTTTTAGCACACCTTGCCTCTTTATTTCTGTCAAACTTTTCATACGATTGAATTATCAATGTTACGTCAGTGTCACGACGACTATATCCGTCATGTGCAAAATTTAGTTACCATTTGCTACTTTGACCATCAAAACGAAACAAAACAACAAATAAAAAGTATAAATAATTTGAGATGGATCCATGCATCCGGCACACGTGCGTACACACTGATTAATTAAATATGAAACATCGTTGAAGAGTTCCACGTAAAAATCCGATAGAGTTGTAAGTTTTGGAGTCAATTTCGACCCCGATCCCCAAGTTACCTCGTTTCTTCGTACCTGTTTCCGGTATCGGGAAAAAATGTTCGATGAAAACGTCCATTGAACGACAATTGATAGGCAACTAAGACGCTGATATCGGGGAAATTTTTCGGATAGTCGTTCTGGCGCGTACCATCGGATATTCAAAACCCTCTTTACCTTAGCGACTATTCACGTTCGATAGCCTTTGCCGTGGCTGGAACGGCAGGAATCGATATACTCAAATATTCCATGAATATCCTGACGAAGATTTCCGAGTTTAACCTAATGACACATATCCTGTCAGGAATTATTTATTCGATTCGCGTACGTCGTTCGAGACATGCCTGCTTTCCCTAACATCACCGTATGCCATGTTTCTGAGGCTCCTTGGATAATTTTTTGAATTGATCCTTGTTTATTTTGAAATATTAAAAAGATTAGTCCCTTGTTTTTGCTTTGAAATAACATTGAAAATTATTTGTGTACCACTCGAGCCAATAATTCTTTGACATAATTGTACAATTTTTTAATTCTCCTGTTGCAGAATTTAGACAATTTTGAAACGAATTGTAATAATAAATAAGAAATTAAAATTTCTATGTATTGGGTCTGAGGATATTGAAATGTTGAAATTCGAAGAAACTACAGTGTTATTTAAAATAAAGACTAATTCTTTATGCCGTGATGTTTCGTTTGCATTTAATCGTAACAAGTCGAGTTTAAAAGGGAAGTTTGCTCTCAAAACTTTCCAGTTACGAAAAGAGATTCGTTCCAAGAATTCCTTTTCTGAACTCGCAGTTTCTTTCGTGCATTTATCTTTCCTTTTTTCGACGTTCAAGTTTACATTTGTAAGGAAAACGTTCTTAACAGAAGCGGCCGTGTTTTGTCAAGAAACACAGCTTTGGACGAATTAAAACCGTTTGATTGAAAGTACTTGAACGATCAGTTCAATTTTCAAGCGTCTTACGCTTCTCCGAAGTATCCGGAACTTTATTATTCTTTTTTTACAGTTACTTTTTCTTTTCTTGCAAACGACGCAAAAAGAACATCCCACGGTTCGTTTGCTGTCTAAAGGAAAATATGCTTGTAGACCGAAGGTATTGCTGCTAAGTGTTCGATAAGATTTTTTATTCGAGGAATAAAAATTGGGCACTGATTTATTTGAAAAGAATAGGGGCGGGTAATTTCAAAATAAATAAATTCAAGGTATAACAAAATGCAAAGTACTAATAATTCGGAAGGGTGTGGTATTTTTCAAAGTAAAGCTGTTTGAAATTATTTCACTGTCATAAAATTATACACAATATTAGATTAATGATGGTTATATTTGTCAATTAATCGATAGAATTCCTTAACAATTGGAATTATGTTTTATCGCACACGTTTGTTTTCACTGTGTTTAAACGCGTTAAAAAAGTTGACTGAACGTTCGCGTTTTGGAATTTCATTTGCTGTTGATTGTTCGATATGAAACGTCTGTTCTTTCTTTCTTTTTTTTAAATAATGAAAATTCTTGTTCACATTGTTTTTTATGCACTTCAGAACAATATGAATCATAACAAAATTCATAACAACGGCCTATATATATTGATCAATAGACGTGGCGAGAAGCTATGCAATCAAACGGCGTCTATGTCGACGATTCAAATATTCATTTGAATTTAAAAAACAATCTCCATTTCTCGCCTGAACAAACACGACCTATCGCGTATTATTAAACTGTATTGAAGCTCGGTCAGTAAAAACGTTTGACATGTTGTTAAACACGAGAATTCGATTCGTTAACTATTCTCACTATTGTTGGCACCTACAGACACCTTTAGATCAATTGCGTAGTGCTTCACGTGCAATATTTAGTTTTCAAATATTATTTCGTCTGTGATTATTTTTACACTTTCTGATAATATTCGATAAATATGGAGGAAATGAATGATCAGACTTGGAAATCATTACATTAATCAAATATTATCAAAAAGTGCAGGGACGAAGTTCGGGTCGACTTTCATGTCAGTCGCCACGTTAAAACACCATTGAACCAGAACTATGGCCGGATCGTTCCTCGAGTGAAGCAATATTCCGGCTCAGTCATTCATCTTGGCCCGTTCAAAAACAAAGACCGCCTTGTAAAATCAATATTCGCCGTCCAGAGGCTGCCGGTCCTTGCACAGCCGAGGAATAAAGGAAAATCGATACACGTACCTGAAGAATCCCCCGTATAAGACCGCTCTTGGTCTCGACGATGCGCGAAGCGTAGCGGATTTGCGTGGCGGCTTGGGATCCCTCGCGGCCGATCAGCAAGAGGATGGCAACGATCAGGACCAGGTAACCGGTTGATTTGCTCAAGGACCTCGTGGCCAGCGGCCTCTTCCTGGCCGCCGGCTGGCATGGCAAGAGCATGACAGCATTTGCTGGCGGCCACTCGCAGCGACGCCAGCACCATAACCGTCGAAAGCGACTTTAGCCACGGCCGAACGTCTGTCACCAGCTCGCCGGGAAGATCACCACAGACAGTGCTGCAAGAGGAAAAATAAATACAGTTATCACCACGCTTGAAGTTTTAATAATTCGCGAAACGAGAAGATCGAAAGGTGAAAGTTACAATCTCCGACGGGAAATATTCATACGGATTTCGCAAAGGTGTAAAATTGCATCCGGACGTACCTTGGCGTCGTCACCGGAAGCTACGTTGTAGAAATATTTTCAATCAGCGCGAGCTACGGTTCCCGAGCTGTTTCGTAGGCAATCCAAGGCGGCGTCGACGAATCGCTCGGTAACTTCGTTATGCAAAACGACGCTTCCCGCTTCTCTAGCCCACGGGCGAGACCCGGCCCTTCCTTTTTCACTCTTTTTCTCTCTTTCTCTCTCTCTTTCGCCTCTATTTCCGGCCCGGTTTTCCCGACCTCTTCTTTTCGGCTACAAGTTGAATTACGCTCAAAACATCCCCCGAACCGGAACCGTTGAATACCCGTCCCGTTTCCGTGAAGATTATTTTTGCGCCCGCCTCGCAACGTTGGTCCGTTTCGCGCCAGGCAAAGGTCAAACGATCTGAAATTAAAAGAAACGAAGCTCGTGTTAACCCTTGTGCGGTGGAAAAACTGGGTCGTCCGGGTGCCACTTTAGACCGGTAAGGGAACACGGCGCGCTCTGCTCTGCTATGAAAATATAATTTCTCTTAGTTTTACCAACCGTATTGACGAAAATACGAATTCACGTGGCAAACGTCGTTCTCGTTCGCAATTAACGTGCCAGGCTGGCGAATGAATTCGCGGGTTTTTCGTGGATTTTTAAAGGATCGAAATTTTGGCTACACACGGATCAGGAAACTGTTACAAATACGGTAATGTCTCGATAAATCGTATGCACCAAATTGTACCGTGTTTGGTGTCATTCTACTTAGAAAAATGCCACAAATACGGCGATGTGATTTTCACGTCCCGAGAATTAAAAATAAAGAAATTTTGTCCTTAAATTACTAATGTCTCAATTCACACTCTCTTCTTTCTTTCATTGCAACACTTTAAAAATGGTAGCTTTTAACCCTAGCGTTAAATGATAAAGTTTATTGCGATACTTTTTATCAAGATCAAAGTACCGGTATTACCGGTGTCAAAACGAATGCAATTTTCAATTATCATTCCGCGGATGTTTCGAAAGGGTTAAAACGTGGAACGCGGTGTTATGAGAAGTTCAAGCGCGGGCGGTAATCTTCGGGTATTAAGACTAGTGGCGGGACATTGTTTAGCCATGGTATCGTTTCCCCTAGGGAAACCTATGGTGCTCGACAACGTAACTTACGGCGTGGCGGATATAAATCTTTAAAGCGGACAATCCGGGAGAATCGTGGCGGAGATTGAATGAGCCCGGAGCAAAACAGCAGCCGAGGAAGATTGCCGCGTCGGACGCCTAAACTTTGTAAACTCCTGATTTAAATTTGTTGCCGGGTGCCTTTATACGAGCGGTATTAAGCCCGTGGAACGAGGTAGCGTTGCATGGTGGAAATATATTCATTATTCGAACGCAATCTTCGATCTTCAGGCACGTGTGCGGGCGCGAAGTCCATCAATTTAGAACCGTTATCTCGAACTTTATTTTATATCGCATGCCTTTCGCTGTTGCGTGAAAATCAGTCTGGTGATAATTTTCTTCGATGCGTCAGAGAGATTCGAATTGTTTCGTTTTGTTTCTTTTCTTTTCGCGGAATAGTGTTACAGGTATCACATGTATGATAACACTTATTAATTTGTGTGGTATTATCGAAAATAAATTAGTACGAGATTAATTTAATACAGGATAAAAATGTGAAAATCTTTTTTCTTTTCACGGAGCGTTAAAATCCTCGCAGAAATGATTAGAAGTATTTTTTTTTAAATGGAAGCTGTTCAGTAACGAGTGAATTTTCATTTGAATCGAAATTTCAATTATAAAGAGCTTTTTAATTCCCATTCAACGAAAGCTTCGCTCGGTGGAGATTTTTATTTACTTTTGAAATTAATCGAAATTTCACGCTCTCAATTCTCATTTCAATACGTTAATTTTTTATATCAAAGAACAAAATGAATGTGGTTCATCATTCTTGTTTCACACAATGTGAAAAGATTTTTTAGATCAATTATACGGTGGAATCAATCATACAATTGTCGTCGTAAAATCGAATGAAATTCTATCGATTGGTGATTCGCAAATTAATTCCAAGAGATATTCATCTGAAACCTTTTTCGATAAAACACAATAAACTTGAAAAATAAAATTGATATAATAGCTCTCCCTTAATAATTTAAAAACAACATCCCCCTCTGAGGGGACAAACGATTTGTCATGTTTATCGTTAACGCGTGAAAGTTTCTCAAGTTTTGTTTCGCGATAATAAAGAAACGGTGTCGCGTGTCATTGCGACATTATTTAACACGAATCACGTTTCCTCGCGCACGATACCCATTTCCTTTCAATATTTCTCATTCGTACTCGAACGATTTTAGCCACGGGACAAAGCCTCCCTCTCTCTCTCTCTCGCACGAAGTTCTCAGGGATTTCCACTGAAATAGCCGACACGATTCTCCTTGGGCAGAGGAGCTGAAAAAGCTTTTTGATGTTCACGAAAACAATCTTCCCTGCGGGGGATTAAGTTAATGATCCTTGTTTTCTCGAGGAACGTGTAAGAAGGCGTGTAAAGCGGGACTCAAAGCTTTGATTTTAAGGAAATTCGTTCCGAAAGCTGGCGGGTGCACGAAGATAGCGCCGCCTTCAAACGCGGTTTAATCCCGTCAAAGCGAGTCTTCATCGAAGCGAATTCCTACGTTAATTTCAAAATCCATTTTTCCCCAAACGGTTAATTAACGATGCCTGTTCTTATCGATGTACTTTATTAATCAACTTTCATCGATCGAGCCGATTCAACCTTTATACCCTCCTAATTAAATATCACGGTAATAAGATGGTACAAATTTGTTATTTTTCAATGAAATCTCCAAGAAAATAACTTCACGAAAAGGGGAAAGCGTTTCCAATGGCGACGAAAACTGGAAGACAAGTGTCCCCGTTTATGACCGAGTCGCACGCGGGAACGTGGCCAGAGGAATCGAACTTCCCGCTAATTTAATTTCAAGTCTCAATTATCGGCCGCGACCGGCTCCCCAGACGGTTCTAACTTTCAACCCCCGGACGCGTTGTTGCTTTACGAACAAGGGGGCTGGCTGAGCCTGTAACGCGGACCACCCCCCCGTCCGTATTCCGCCACTTTATCTTGGGATTGACGTTTCATCCGCAGAAATCGACGGACCGAGAGAACCGACAGGATTGCTCTGCGCCTTGGTGGCCACGTCGGGGAATAAAGCAAGGAAATGAAAGGAACGGCGACAAAACGAATCGAAGTCGAAGGAAAGCGAAAGAACGGGGAGCAAAGTGGCGGTGGATCTTGGATCCATGTTGGGAAAATAATGTTTTGAAGGATCGGTGTAAATTTAGAGAACGAGAAGCAAACTCAAAATTAAAGGGGAAATAAGTAGTTGAAAGAAGAATGATAATTTATTTAAGCTGCTCGTGGTACCGATTTTTGGGGCCTGTTCATTTCTGGGTTAAGAAGAATTAATTGTCGTTAATTTTTTATTCGACATTATCAAAAATCCATTATTGGGTTTATAAGTTGGAGCAAGTTAGACGAATTAAAAAATCAATTTTCTGTCCATAAAACGTCGCATTAAGCGCAACCCTGCGAATCACGGACCGGAAGCAAATTGTTTATTTACCATCCACCTATTTCCAATACCTATTTCCTCCGTCGCAAGCGAAATCGTGGGAAAAGAACGGTGTAGATACGATAGATTTAAAAAGGGGGGATGGAACAAGGAAAGAATAAAGAGACAGCGATTGCCGGGGGAGGAAGGGACGAAGGGAAAGAAAATGCATTCTCTGGTGCCGGAAGAACTCCTATCCCCCTTCCGTCGATAATTTGACTTTATAATCGAGCTAGCCTCGTTCAATTACGATGGAATTTCTCGCGGAATTTCGCGCAAACAGCGCCACCGATTCGGGACGAGTCGATCGGGGCTCCGGGTAAATATCCTCTTTTCGCAACCGGCCTGCAATCCCGAGCGGACGAGATAAACGATCTCGAAGTTAACGATTAGTGCGCGGGAGGAAATGATATTTGCTCCTCCATCGTGGAAATATATTTGTTAGTTTACCGGGATCTCTGAGTTTATAGACGATGATCAGCTCAGTGTTCTACTAAGCTTCAATGTTACGAATTGTTGGCTGAAAAGCGATTGATAAATCTTTGATTGTTATTCTTTCAGAGGTTGGGATAATTAAAGTTGGACGTGCTACGTCGAGAAATGAATTTAAAGTAAGAATTCCAAATTTAACTTCGCTACAGAAATATTTATATTAAAATTCATAACAATTTTTGATCAGAGTAACAGAGTTTTAATGAATAGTCATTTGACGAAGTTAATTAATCTTGGAGGAGAATTCACGGAGGGTTCTAATTATTTCTGAAATTTTTTAATTGAATTATAAAAGTATTTGATAGGTAAAATTTTTTCTCGTTCTCGCAGAGCTCCTACCACGGGTTTACGCTTTGATCACGGGCACGTAACGGCATTGTAAATTATATTTTAATTAAAATTGAAAGGGTACGACGAATGCGCGCGTTAACTTAGTCACAGCATGGTAGCTGACAGTAGCCGGTCCCAGGCCATCTTTTGCTGTTCTCGTTTCAAAGCTCCCCCAGTTTAAACGAGGTTCAATCACCTCCTGTTCTCTTGATATTTTACAACCAGCGCAGAACACAGAACGCCCATCGATGCGCTTTTGTTCAGAACAATTGCCTACTTCGGTGAACTACACTTTTATTACGTAACACCGACGGCCATTGTGCCGTTGGAATTTCCGTCGGAAGTCGTAAATGTGACGGATCCTCTTTTTTTTTTTTCAATATAATGCCATACCAGTGCCAACGTTGTCTTCTTTTGTTGAGGATTCGCGTGCTTTTAGCGTGGATGATAAATTTTAACAATATGCGAACAGATTACAAAATTTTTAAAATTCTAACCCAAAATACAATAATTGTTACTTGAATATTTTAATTAGTTACAATATTACCATTTTGCAGTATGTTTTTGAATTTTTTTAAAAGTTGCGCCAGTATCATGAATTCAAACGCTAAGGTATGAAGAATAATAAATGAAACTAAGATGTAATTATTTGAACAATATACTGTTTAATTCTTGATTAAGCTATTAAGTTATGGTTTTAATTTTAATAATAAAATGGGAGTAATGTTTGATTGTATAATTAAAAGAAATAACTGCTGCTAAATACTGCCATCTGTATATAAAATGTTCAAATGACGCGGAATAGAGACGATCGATATCTCGCATGAAGTTGGCAACGCATGCGCTTCGATTGCACTGAATACGAGGCAAGTTCAGGGCGGTCCACAGTGGCATTCTGGCAGCTGGGAGGGGAGGGTGAGAATTTTGTCAATAAAATCTCTTTTTTCATCTCAAACAAAAATTGTGTTCAATGTAAATAATCAGAAGATTATTATTCTTCGATATATTAGAAGAACGCGTAAGTAATTACATATTTTAAGTGTTTTTCCTTTAAAATAGTAGTTCAAGTACCTTGACGTTCCCTCGAGTGTCAAATTGTATTTTCTGTGACTTATTCTGTCAATTTGTTTTACTTTCCCTTATGTTACGTTATGATACTCTTTTCGAGCATTTTATTTTCACTTTTTGATCGCAATTTTTTATATTTCTGTTCGCACAGTTCTATTCGATAACATAACCTATCGTCGAACCGTATTGTTTGCCGCAGTCGTTCTCATTTCACAGGAAACTTCGATTTTATTTTGTTGCAGTTTAACGCATCAGCAAGATGTCGACGTCGGCGATATATATTCTAGACGTGAAGGGCAAGGTTCTGATCTCACGAAATTATCGTGGAGACATAGAAACGGGCGTCATAGAGAAGTTCATGCCCCTTGTAATGGAGCGCGAAGAAGAGGGTAATCTCACTCCCATAATTCAAACCACTGAATGTACATATGCGTACATAAAGTACAACAATCTTTACATTGTTTCCACCACGAAAAAGAATGCAAACATCTCGCTGGTGTTCGTGTTCTTGCATAAACTGGTACAAGTAATGCAGGAATACTTCAAGGAATTGGAAGAAGAGAGTATACGGGACAACTTTGTTGTCATATACGAGCTTCTGGACGAGCTGATAGACTTTGGATACCCTCAAACCACAGACAGCAAGATCTTGCAGGAGTACATCACCCAGGAGGGACACAAGCTCGAAATTCAACCACGAATTCCTATGGCTGTGACCAATGCTGTGTCTTGGAGATCCGAGGGCATAAAGTACCGCAAGAATGAAGTTTTCCTTGACGTGATAGAGTCTGTAAACCTTCTGGCCAATGCCAATGGGAATGTGTTGAGTTCTGAAATCGTCGGTGCCATAAAAATGAGAGTTTATCTGTCAGGAATGCCGGAGCTGAGGCTGGGCCTGAACGACAAGGTCCTGTTCGAATCCACAGGGCGCGGAAAGTCCAAGTCGGTGGAACTGGAGGACGTGAAGTTTCACCAGTGCGTCAGACTGTCTCGATTTGAGAACGACAGAACGATTTCCTTCATACCTCCTGACGGAGAGTTCGAGCTTATGTCCTACCGCCTGAACACCCACGTTAAGCCTCTGATCTGGATCGAGTCAGTGATCGAGAGACACGCTCACAGCCGAGTGGAGTACATGATCAAAGCGAGGTCGCAGTTTAAGCGTCGTTCTACGGCGAACAACGTGGAGATCGTGATCCCGGTACCGAACGACGCGGACTCTCCCAAATTCAAAACCACCATAGGCAGCGTGAAGTATTCTCCTGAACAGAGTGCAATAACCTGGTTCATCAAATCCTTCCCCGGAGGAAAGGAGTATCTGATGAGGGCGCATTTCGGCCTGCCGTCCGTCGTTGGCGAGGACGTGGAGGGAAAGCCGCCGATTCAAGTGAAATTTGAGATACCCTACTTCACCACTTCGGGTATACAAGTACGTTACCTGAAGATCATCGAGAAGAGCGGGTACCAGGCTCTGCCCTGGGTGAGGTACATCACCCAGAACGGGGATTATCAGCTAAGGACGAATTAAATGATGAATTAGCGGAGAGACGTTTTTAACGCGTTACGCTAACTCTGATTATGAAAATTTCGAAGGAATAATAAAAGCTAGTCGGTTTGCTACGCTTGGTACGCTTCCGAACGTCGATGGTTGACTTTATGGTTACTTTCACAATCGATTGTGATCTGTACGAAAGATCGTTAGCTATAGAATAGAAACACCTACGAGCTACTGTTTGCAGTATTGAGCAATACTTTCTCTAGATTGATATTCGTTGAACAGAGTAATTTTTATTTTAATCTGTACAATTTTAATATTCTTTTATACAGGCAAAATAAAATAGTCCTTTTTTCCCCCTAGATATTTTTATAGCGATCCCACGAACTGCAATGTACTTAATTTATTAAACGATTATATTTCTTTCTGATGTACCCGTTATCTTATGAATTATATTTTACGTATACAGGGATTATTAAATAACACTCATTAAACGAAACGAAAGAATTGTAAATATATTGAGAATCATTCTATATCGATATTTTCATGAAATTGTTAACGAATTATTAATTATTTAAGCTTCAATAGTATTACGTCGTAACTACTATTGTGTATCAGTATAAAAGACGATTAATAATACTGTTATAATTGTAAACAATGTATTAGTACCTTAAGACATTGATGAGATGTATTAAATTTTTAATAGAAATTACACGAGCATTCTTCGTCGTCCCCCAAATCCAATACGTTAAATTTTAAGTTTCCGCTTTAATTCGATAATTTCTCCTTAATTGCGACTAATTTCAGAAGTTGGATTATGTTTCTAAATCCCACTTCTCGCAGACGGAGAGGAGGGTGTAAAAATGAATCCGGACACGAAAGGTCAAACGTTTAAACGTTCGGCTCTCAGCGAAATCCGCTTAACCGGATTTCCAATTAAAAAAGATCCTATCCCATGCACCTTCGGTGGAAAATCAATTTGGATCGCCTTTCAGACGCCCGGATACCCGACTCGTCCCTAATCAAATCTAAACTTTCCCTAAATAAATCCTTCGCTCGAAGTTCGCCGGAAGTTGTCCCGAAGGCCTCGAAGGGGTTCGAGTATCGGGACTGATTTTTTTTTCACGAGGCACCGTCGGGAAAAACGGTAAATATTTCTGGAGGGGAGCTAGAATTCGCGGGAAACCCGATTACGGGACGAAACTCAGACCGGTCCTCTTTTTCATTCGCGCCACCACGACACGGTCGTGGTATGCAAATTTCCGGTCCGCGTACAGCGACGTGTAATAATTTTATGGAAATTGCTGGTCCTGCAAGGAATTTCGAAACGTGTAAGTGGATTGAGAGGGGGAGAGAGAGAGGGAATGAATAAAAAAAAAAATTGGACACTATCGAGAGACCGTTCCCTATCAGGGGCAGACTATCCGCGTTCGTGCAGCGAAGATTCTATTTTATTTATTCGATGCCGGTCCCTTTATTCTTTATTTTCGGGATACTTTCCTTGTACTTCGTTCTTAATTTCGTATCGGCGCGCACGGAATTCGAAAACAGTTTCAAACGATCTCGTTACGCGGTAACACGCTATGTATTAGACACGTGGCCGGACGTGATAACGAAGCCTGGTTAGCGGAAATTGTCGCGTTTATCGTGGTACGGATAAAATATTTTTGAATAATTTTAACACGCCCCTGTGTTGTATTATGGCTCGCGGAAAGTGGATTTCGGAGATAATGGCCGACAAATTATTGCTTTAAGTACTTTTTAATGGTGTACCAGCGTAATTTATATTGAAATTATTTCGGGTAATTTGATGCGGTGTTATATCTCCTCCGGACGAAACGTTCTGGAATAATTCTAAATTAAAATCAATTTAAACGGTTGTAACAATGTTCATACGTATCTTGCAGTTTTTGATATACATGGGGTACTTTCATTTATTGCAATTTCTTAAATTCTGAAATTTGTTTAATTCAACTCTTTTTGCACGTGTTATTTATTTAAGATTAGTATTAGTTATTACTAATCTACCTGATTCTGTAACCCTTATCCATTTCGTATTTTCATATTTCTTACGCCACCCTATAGAATAATCAATCTACATTCTTGCTAAATTTTGTAGTATAAATTCATTTTGACGATTGAACAATTTCGATCTCAACGTGCCCATTTCCAGCGATAACGTATCAACGAGAATAAGGTGTGCATCAAAACACTTTATACGACAGCCGCATTCATCGCAGTCTTCCGGCCGAGATCTGATCAATAAAGGGTGAGCGTATCCTCCGCGGGTGCTCCGCGGCGAACAGCAATTTTCAGCTTATCGGATCGCGTCGAGACGCTTGAAAACCTATATGTGTATAAATTCTTTATTACCCCGGCAATGGGTAATTTATTGTTGCCAACCATTATCGTGGCGTCGAGCTATCGATGGATACGCGCCATAAATTTCGTCGCGGCTTCTTTGGAACGTCGTTGTTTCCAATTCCACGGAGCTGAAAGGGGAGGTTTCTCGCGATATTTTTGGTGCAATTAACGAAAACGAAAGTGATTTATAAATTAATGCTAGCAAAGACGAAGAGCCATCCTGAAATCCATTAAGGGTTGCAAATTTTTTTAGTGAAAAATCTCATTTTTCAATTCACCTCGGTCCTTGTTCTCGCGCTCCTTTTCGCGATAATTTGTTTAACACGGATTGTATTTTAAACTTTGTAATATTGAAATATGCGCTAACCGTATAATCCGTTCGGAGAATTATCGCTTCTCCTTTCATTTTTTTATTTTATTTTACAAAAGCGCAAAGTTATAAACATGCACGGGCACCAATTTTGGATAAAATACAACTTCCCGCGCGGGGGGATAAATACTACGATGAAATTTATATCGGCCACGTTGAAATCATTGTTTCGCCGCGAACATTTGTAATATCGTTGGGGGAAAAAAAAGAATTCGCTTTATACTCGAAAAAATTACAACGGTTGAGCAAAAAATTTACCATTACTCTCGCGGCAAATAAATTTACGATTCAATTTCGTTTCGCGATTTCAAAGTTGCTTCGAATTCAAATTAATTCATTTTAACAAAATGATATTTGGTTGCAATTTATATAAAAAAAAGGATTAACCATTGCAAAAAAGCGAATCAAATGAATTGAAAATGAACGTTTAATCTGTCTTTTGGGTAAAAAAGTTGTATCCAATGATCCTCGTAATTAATATTCTGAAAATTCGATAAAACGGTGGCAAATCCTCGATGTCGTATTAAATAGAAGAACGTTCGCAAAGTATCACCGTGGTATCACCGTGAAAGGTAGGACGATTAAAATTACAAATATTCAGGTAAAAAAGTAGCGCGTTTCCGGGCTTCCTTTTCGCCACGAACTGATATTACGACCCAATATTTGCATCCTAATGCTACACGTAAATTGTGGCTGGTAAGCGTGCTCGAGGTTCAAAAGGTTAATAAATGTGGTACGTGATCCTGAGTGGCTGCCTCAAAGTATCTCACGGTACGAAATTTCACCGAGAAATTGTACGATCGATCCGAAAATCCACGAAAGAGCTGGCCAACGGGTAATAGGGATGCATGCAACCCGCTTTTCAGGGATTCCCTTCACGGTGTTCCCCGTGGGAGCAGCAGCCCCCCTCTCTCTCCCGATCGGTCGACGTCCCGCGCAAGAAGGGGGATCCCAGAAATTCTGGCGGGGCCGATTTAAACTTGCATCCCCGAGATCCTGTCGCGAAATCCACGGGACGACGGCGGGGGCCATCTCAGCCGCAAGATATTAAAACTTCGCCGGGGAAATATATAGCCGGCTGTCAACTCGACTGGATACGCGGGGAAACGGTCGAATAAAAATGCGACTTAAAGTACACGCGGGAAGGGGAAAAAACGGATAGGTGTCCCGAAGTTTTGCACTCCCCCTCGTCTCGATGCGACGAGGCTGTCGCAACGTGGAAATATGGTTGTCGTTCTTGAAAATCGTGAGATTAGGTGGGCTCGATCTTCGAGAATGATATTGTAAGAAAAAATGTTTCTAAGTATGTAGAAATCGAATATTCTGAAGATTTTAAATTTCTAATTTCTTAATTTTTATAAAAAACTATATTCCTCGCCAGAACGAAAGGTTAAGGGTTACCCCCTTGCCCTACGATTGCCCTCTATCCTTTATATTTTGATTGAAACTCAATTTCAAATTTGATTCGAGGATTAGTCGAGGATTGCCAAGTGACTTCTGAGATTATGAATATCGCAAGTCGAGAAACGTCCCTTTTAAACAAACATTTCGCAATAACCACCGAGCAACGCAACAAAAGCATAAAAATTGTCGAAAGGGTTTCGCGTAATTAAGCAAAAGAGGGGTCGTAATTGCGAGCGACAATTTTAATCGAAGGCACAGTCCCGTGCACGCGTAGGGTACGATTGGATAAACATCGCGAGGTTCTGAAATGAAATTAGCAAGCCGGTACGAGGCTTAATTTCTCGCCGGAACGAGAGCAAGTCGTACGAAGCCGAGCCGCTTCAAACGATCCCGGCTAAATTCCGGGATTCATTGAATTACAGAAATATGAATCGTAAAACCGACGACGAATAACTTCCGACCTGTCTGCTGTACATCCGTGGAAATACGTTCCGGAGGAGTTTGCCGTTCGTAATTCAACCGGAGTTTACGCTTCTTGTGTACAAAGTGCTGGCTACGAAGTTACAGCGCAGAAATACTGCGTTATGAATCCTGAAAGCCACCCGTTCACGGCGGAAGCGTGGCCGTAAGTGACAGGCGAGAAACGCGTTTGCGAACTAACGTGATCAGTATCTGATACGAATCCTTCTCGATAAGATAATTAAAGACCACCCTCAACGATTCCCCCCTGATTTTTACCACCCTTGAAGAATGCCTCGCAGGAAATTACGCTCGTCTGGAACCTTGAACGCGGCGAGCAATTAAATTAAGAGGAGCCTCGACGCTGATTAAGCGTGCTTCGAGTAACCGGAAATAAAGCTCAAGAACTTGGCAATAAACATGAACAATAGCTATGGAATTAAAGTTCGTTAGAGGTTCGTGAGTTTATGGCTGCCTGGAACCTTTCTAAACGTCCATAACCTATAACCATTTAAATAAAAAGGACGAAATCTGAAGTCTAAACGAACGTCACACAAATACAATTCGCTCGTTAACCAGAAGCGAAGAGTCGGACTTCGAGTTTGAATAAACACTCTTTCCCGTGTTTGTACGCCGGGCCAGTAACGACGTAAACAAAATATTCATTGTATCGCGAGAAAGAAACTTCATTCTGACAGCGTGAGCAAGTTTGCGCGAAACTGTCCCCGGCATTCAGCGTGTTAAAAATTTGCAAGGTACACGAAGTTTCAATGAACATCAAAGACAAAGTTGTTTTTTCCCGGAACTTCATTGAATTTCCAACGTCGGTTCAGAAAAAACTCGCAAGCGAAACGCGGGGGTGGGAAAAAAAAAAAGAAAAACGGGCACGACGACGAAATTAAAAGGTAACCAGCCGCGATAATACATATAGCCAGGAGAAAGAGGCTACGTTCAGGAGGTTAATTACCACCGAAAAGCGCGTGTTCCGCGAGCGTGCTGGGTCGAGGAAAACGAGGAGAGCCGCGGATCTCGGCTGTAATCGAGTGGCCGCAAAATTAGGAAGAGGCATGTATTTCTTTTTTTCGAGTTAAGTTCGGTGAAAGAACGACCGTTTCGAGGATTTTCGAGCGTGGCAAGTCCCGTTTCTTCGCGAGTCACCGACGAAAAAGGGCGCGGAACGTTTCTCTCTTTTTTCGGGTGGGTCCCTGTGATTTTTTAAAAACCACGGCTGGACTCGTTTCTTGCCGATTTTACGCGTCCATTAAAGTTTCTTTTCGCGGGACCCAACCACCCGCGCCGGGCCAACAGCTGAAACTTACGTCCACTTACGTTGCACGGTGTACGGCTTTTTATTTATCGTGTCTCTCGAGAACGCGTCTATGCGAGGGAAAAAAACGTCGCTTAATTTATACGCTGTCTGACGCTTTGACTACGACTCGACGCTGCTGTCCCAGTTCGTTTAGCTTCCGCTCTGAAAGGGAAAACGAGCGGAGAAACGGGCGTTTAACCCTTTTGAGAATCGAAAAGATCAACTATTAACCCCTTTAGTTTAACGGATAGCTTAAAGACGTTGAGTGTCCTTTCAAAAGTTTCAGTAAAATCGTGGACGTCGACCATTTAACGCATTGTCGGCCAGATATTTTATGCACAAGTTTCAGGTCACAGGTTATTTTTTAAAATCGAATCAAGGATACCAAGCAACGGTGTAATTAATCGTGATTACTTTGAAGAAATATCGAGAAGTTGTACCAGTGTCCCAAGTGTCGCTTAAATCAAAGGGCATGCATTCTCCCAGGAAAGGGTAGAAGCATACGTCTTCTTTGATTCATCGAAATTTCGGAGACAAATGCGGTCTTCTTCGGGGAAGAAGATAGTGTTTGGGGTGAAAATGCGCAAAAACGATAGGTTCGAATTCACCGGTCGGTTATCGATCGTGGGGTCGCACGGAAGACGACACCGTGGCCGCGCGAAACCAAAGAAAAGCTGCTCGTGGCCCCGCTCGAACCGAGATTCTCGAATTACTCGGAATTCTCCGAAGAAGTGGCGTTTACCAGAGTCATTTGGGAACAGGCGTGGCCACAAATCGCGCTTCTTCCTTGTGATTTATCCTTCAGCGATCTCCGGGAGGCGAAAAAAAAATAGAAGAGGGAGAGAGTGTTAAGTAACGACGATAGAGGTTGGTGTTTGATATCGAGGGTGACAAAACGGCGAGCCATTTTGGAAAGACCGCGGGATCCGTCATTGGCTTTCAGCGAATTCGACCTCTCCCTCCGCGACTGATTGCAAATTACGTTCCTTCGGGATGCTTTGTTCCAGCCGATGGATCGATGCCTCTCGCTGGCGAATCGTTTTTCTTCCGGTGATAAATAATCTCGCTCGTCACGGAAACTCTTTGACGCCCGGACACTTTACCCGAGGGAAAAAGTTTCTTCTTGCAATTAATTGGAATGCATACGTCATCGTATTTTTTTTTTTTTTTGGCGAATTCATCAGTGACTGTATATCAACGTCATTTGGAAAATTAAAGAAGTTTGCGACCGGAAATTATTTGTACGCCCGAAGATCTTGCAGCGAACTTTCAAAGATACTTACTGGATAGGTAGTGAAGGAAAGGGATATACAAATTATGAAATTTGATCGTTAAATGTAATAAATAAAAAAAAAATCTTAATCCCTTTAACCTCGATCGGTAAATCTTTTTCTTATCCGTAACGGCGCTCTCATAATCTGTTTAGTTTGTTATAATTGCCCTGCAGGGGGAACGGAGGGAGAGAGGAAAAAAAAGCATCTCCCCGTGGAAAAATCTGTTGCATTTCGTCGGTGATTTGCAGCCGTCCATTTGCATTTTAGCATTTCAATTCTCCCATGCAAATGGTATTATGATCGCGGGAATGTGTTTCTTTCTCCCTCGCAGCGCACGGTTATATACGGGGGGGTTGGTGATAACCGACGGGTTCTGTCTCTTGTGTATCTTTCTCTGTAAACCTCGGGATAGCTTTCAAGAGGTTTCCCCGGCCGTCGCAGTTATACCTCGCGGTGTTCTCATTAATAAGGGAAACGGCAGGAAATATTTATAGAAAACGGCATTTACATTCAACGAAGGAAAGAAAAACACCGTACAATGAAGCTTTCTGACGTTATCAAGACGCGAACAGCCCGATTTCTATTCTTTTTTTTTTTCTTTCGATACGAAGATCCTTTGCGATTCCTTCCTCGTCCTCTTTGTTCCGGGATGTTTCTTGTTCGACCATTGTTAGGACGGTTAATGTCATTTTCCATTGAGACCCATCAAAAGGTCGGAATACAAATGGCTCACATTCTTCTGCGGATCTTTATGCTTTGTTCCGTTTCCTGGGTAATTAATTTCTTCATTTGTTGTTGTCCATGTTGACGAAGTTTCATTTTGAAATTTAATTTATTCAGCGTCTGAATAAATTTCGAATAATAGAGAAACTCAAGTGTCACACCTCGTCATGAAATTCTATCAAATTTTCAAATTCACGAAATTACAAGGTTCTGTTAATCCCTCGATAACAATTCTCTAACCACGAATCGCGATAAAACGTGAGCCGAAGTCGAAGGATGCCGGCATGGAAGTTTCACGAGGAACGTCGCGTCGGTACGTCGTCGTCGCGACGAAACCACGGACACGGGGGAAATGCAAATAGAGAGCAGTTTGGAGACGTCGGTGTCCTTTCAATGTTAAGCTCGCTGGTTAATGCATTCGAGTATCGTCGCGTTGCCGTGCACACGCGTATATGCAAATAAACGCGGCAAAGAGGCATCCACGCAACACGCTGAGCGCAGCCCTCGTCAATCCCCTGATTGTCGGCGTCCCGACGCCCGTTATGGAAATAAATGCGACCCCGAGTACCGTGATACTCGCAATCGAACTCAGATGAGCCGATAATAATTTCTAGCCCGGTCTAATGAACCAAACGGCGCCTCTTTCAAAGGATTTTTAGACAAAGTTGAAAGAAGCGACAGTTTTACGATCATCTGTAAATTTCCTGTTAAACGAACTTCCGTTTAATTCCGTGCATTAATTTGTAAGTTCTGCGTTCGCAATTTGTTAAAAGTTCAATTAGCGATCGAATCGAATCACTTATGACTAATTACGGTAATACTATCGAGTAAGGGAAGCTTATGGTAATATTAATCAAACGAGAGATGCTCGATATCGATTCGCGTGATTTTCAAATGGAAGTTTCAGCTTTGTAAATAAAAAGCTCCGACGTGAATTTCGATAACGTATCTTTCGAGGAATTAATTCGAACGAATTGATCGCTCGATAAGAATTTTCAGTTACGAATTTAGAAATTTCCATTACAAAAGAGATACTCCGTATCGATAAAGGGTACGTTCGAAAACGGAGTTGAATTTCAATTTTGGTCGACGAGTTTCGTGTATCGAAAAATAAACGTCGGTGTCGTTAAAAAGAAAAAAGAACAAAGTCCGCATCGCGAATCTAATAACGTTTGCAACGTTGGAGAGAATCATTTATTTCCATTATCGTCACGGTCGATTAGTGGGAATTCCGTCCAGGTCAGGTTAGTTATTACAGGAACGCTGTCAGATAATCGAACTTCAGATAAATGCAGCGCCAGCCTGCTATGTACGTACCAACGTATATTTGCATGCGTGTAAACGCCGACAAATTACCCACGCTCGAATAATGTGTCGGTCCACGTTAAACATGGGAATTGCGGTGAGATCTAGCTTGCACTAAATTTGCTAATAACCATCAGTATTCTATTGGCACTTCGATTTATTGATTTTATCCTCAATTTTTATTCCGACCCCCCTCTTCCACCAGTAAAAAAACCCGTTCCCGGTCCAATGTTGACCGACGTTATTCGAATTCGATTCGATTAAGATCGAATTATAAGATTACGATTAAACTGTTATCAACGTTATCGATCAAATTGTACGAACACTTAAAGAAATTATGCAGGAATTTCCCGATGAAATATCGATTAAAAACGGATACCCTCGACGTACGAGCAGGGGGGTGGTGTTCAACCTGATCTTTGGCAAAGTTTCACGGGAGAAAGTACCACCGCTTAAACGTATTATCAGAGGCACTCGGAAGCGATGGTAATTAAATAGAGTGACGTGGCCAGGAGTTCGCACGAAGGTTGAAGCTTACCAGGGCTGAGGGTCGACGAACCGCGTTGCTTTCGTTGCACTTGAATGCATTAGCTCGGCTTAAAGTCAAGGCGACGACGTCTCTTTGCATTTGCATTTACTGCAGTGCCCGCACGCATTTGCATTTAGTTACGAATCATTTGCCGCCCGGCCCGCTAACATCTTTGTCGCTTTCGACAAAGCCCCAGGAACACGAGCTCTCCCCCCAACAAACTTTGGGGATTTTGATAAAAAGTAACGCGAACCGTGCTCGCAAAAATTCTGATTTGCGTAGCTTTAACTTTCGTAGCGAACTTTTAGCAGGGTTATGCATATTTTCGGCTCTTTGATCACGAATTTATACCGTTGTTCGATGATATTGTCAGAGGCATATTTTTGTCAAGTTTGATTATTTAAACCTTCATGAGAATTATAGAAACGTTCTCTGAATCTTTTGATCGCTTATTATAGACTTTGAATAAAATTGATTCTGAATTAACACGAATTCATGTCACAAAATATCCATGATAACCTCAAAGTACATCTCGCGAGTTAGAAACAGCGATAAGTTTAGTTTAAAGGACTGTTGAATACGTGGCGAAATATGAACTGTTCACTAAAATATGTACTCTTAAATTTTGTATTTACTCACCGAATTATGTAGAAATTGATGTTTTAATTGTCGTCTAACTCTTCTTAACACACAAAGCACTTATGCACGCCATGACAGGGAAACGTATGCTTCACTTACAACGATTCGCGCCGATTTCGAGAGAAGCCGAAGTTACCCGAGTAAAACCGAATTCGTACGAATTCAAGATGTTCGAAACGTATCGAAATCATGGCGTCCTATTTCCAACGTTAGTTATTGTGTTTAATTAAATGGTAATTTGAAGCTAATTTGTACAGAACTATCGAAAAATACATGTACGATAGAAACGTGATCAGGTAGTTTCAATAAATACGTGTATATAACCTTAACGAGAGTACTGTTTGCAAATGATTAGCGCCAGCATACAGAACGCGAGGTTATCGCTGAATATTTTGTGAGGTATGAATTATCTATTAGAATACTTTTAACTTTTGTGTCTACTTACAGAATTATGTAGAAAACGGCGTTCTATTTGCAGTGTAAACCTTTTGAAGTTGCAGAACACTTGTATTACGCGCACACACCACTAATATGCTGACACACACTACGCTTCTGCAGAACGATTCGCGCCGATTTCGAGAAAGCCGATGAAACCCGAAGCCACCCGAACAGATCCGAATTCATTCGAATACGAGATGTTCGCGGGGTAGTATGTATCGATTATGATCATGGCGTCTCGTTCGTAACGTTATCCAGCTATTTTGTTTAAAGTAAGTAGAAATTTGGAGCTATTTTTTGTAAGACTATCAAAAAGATAATGTATAATTGAAATGTGTTTAGGTGGCTTCAAGAAATTCACGAATTTGACGTCAACGAGTGTGTTTGGAGATGATTGGCACTCCTACCCAGGACAGCAGGTTATTGCTGAATATTTCGTGAGGTATGAATAATTAGTTGAAATCATTAGTAAATTTTGAGTTTATTCATAAGATTATGTAGAAATCAGCACAATAATCCTTATGTAATTGATAAGGAACATTTATATACATACATGTACCTCGTAAACGTGAGTCTATATATGTATAGTGTTTCGCGGCATTTTCTAGAAAACCGAAGGGTTCCGAAATCACTCGAGTGGAACCGAACTCTTTAGAGATCGTAACGTTCGCGGGGTAGTGCGAATCGGTTCGCCAACATGGCGTCGCGTCGTGGCGTGGGTTAATTACTTTGTTGAAATCGAGTGGAATTTTTGAGTTAATTTTTGTCAGACTATCGAAAAGTAGACGTACATTAGAAATTCGATCGAGTAGTGTTAATTAATTCGTGAATTTAACGCGATCGGGTGTGTTATAAGGTGGTGATTGGCGACAAGGCTACTACGCAGTGTCTTTGACGAACCGGCCTCTACAGAAATCGACAGGTAAGCTCACGAAATTTAATATCCTACAATTTTTGCTCATTATTAACCGAAATACAGTACATTTTTCAAACGAAATAGAGAAGTTTTCTTAAATATATCTTCGATGTTCATATTTTACCTTTGATGTATGATTTTCATTAAAGCTGGCTATCTCCTCAAAGAAGATATTTTAATGGCTGCCAGTCACGTCGACGGGAACGATTTTACACGGAAGGAGATTACATTATTAAGGTGTCAACACGAATCGTCGTCTTCATGGCTACCCCACGGCGTCGGTAGAGGACAGACAACAAAACATTCAAGTAAGAAACATTCCTTACTAGAATTCCTGAGTCATAGTTCGCAGCTGTGTTGTTGCTTTTACGTTTCCAATTAGCCCTCTTGCTACAGCATGAAAAAAAAATCTGTGTGTCTGTGTTATGATTAGGTAGGCGTGGAATTTTTCAGATTTGCTTACACACAGTTATTTCGTTACCAATTTTAGTTCAGTAAACTTATTTCATTTTATAGATATAATAGTATCATAATAGTTAACGATAATTAAGAATAAATCATATTTTATTATGTTAAAATTATATTGTAAGAGACCCAGTCTGGGTCGAGGAAAAATCTGAAAGATAATCAAGTTTAAAAGTCGTTTATTGACTCTTTTAACGGTTCGTAACGAACGGGATGGAAACGGGAACGAGAAGGTTGCCCCTTCACGATTATCGATTTTCATTTTTCAATTTTACAATGTCTTTTACATTGCAAAATATATTACATTAGAAATTCTTATCGACATTGATCAATTGGTGATAGTTAAACACAGTCAGATTTTAGTAGCAAGAGGGTTAAATGGACTAACACTAGAACTACCAAAGTGGTTAAAATGACCTGTTTCATATTTCTTATTTTGTATTATAAAATTTATTAAGCTTTTGTCAGAGTGTAAGCTGTTTTCTATTAAGTTAAAGAATCATTCTGTATTATAATTCATGTTTCATCCATAATTTATTTCCAATTTAAAAGAAAATGTAGTTCTAGTGTTAAATTCTAATTTCTTTATTAATTAATTAAAAATGTTAAATGGTGTTGCAATATGGAAAGGTAAAAAATTTGTGCAATTTTGCTATGTAGCATGTTAACAAATAATTTAATAATTTTTATAAACTTAATTGCTTGAAATATACTCCGGTTAAAGTACGGGGTACTTAATGAACCTTGCATTAAAAAAGGATATCTACATAACCGTTTGGCACAAAGAAAATAATTCTTCCCATCATCGTTTAATTATAACCGTGACTAAATAAAATCGCTGGAACGATACCTAACAAAATCGATCGTTCCGTGTAATTTTAAAAATGCAAATATTAAATACACGCTGAAAGGTTGTTCGCATTTATCCACGCTGAAACAGCACGAAATTTATTTTTAATCCAGAAAACTGTAATTCTGTCGTCCCTTTGATCCTTCGCGAATCCCTCCCCCCCTCGTCTGTCCCTGTTGCTCGTTGCAATCCACTCTTTTTCAATAATTTCGAGGAAATGGTACTTTTTAATATCGATGGGACGATTGTATTCGCTAGACGAGCCTCTCCATTTCCAGTTCGTGTCGCGAACGCTTTCAGGTCGGCCTCGAATGCGAGGCGAGGCATTAATAACGTTTCACTTCTGTCGAAGAAAAGGATCCGGCTTGTCACATCGTCGATATCTGTCTGTCGTTCGATTTTCTAAATAACCGTCGAGAATTGGAAGAGAGCTCTCGCCGTTCATAGGCTCGCAATAACCAGTAATATCCATTTAAAATGAAAATAATTCGTCGCTCGTTGGCATTTTTATCAACGCGAACAATGCAGCCACCTGATCTGATTCTCAAGTCAGAACTATTTCCTTGTAACAAAATTGATATTTTATTTAATGAAAAAATAACATTTTGTTTCTTTACATTAATTCTTTATTAATCAAGTTCTCGACGTTAATTGAAGCTTGCAATATTCTGATTAATTTCCATTCTAATTTATTTGAGAACTGTGAATGAGATTAATCAATATGATTGAAAATCCCCTCAAGGCAGGTAATAATGAACTAATTATCATTCGTGCAATAGCATTCGTATATTTAATAGTAATTTGGGTAACCGAGTTCTCCATTTATGTTAAATTACGGAAAAGTGAAATGTTTGTAGGTGGTCCTAATTTCATAGGGGTTGCGCTCTATCGGGCGCTTCTTTAAAATCGTTTTTGTATTTCATAAACTTTGTTCAAATTCTTTACGAGACGGAATGTTTCTCTGACCATCTGACGTTTTTAATTATACTAATACATTTAGCCTCGTTCCCCGTTTCGTTTCGTCCCGTTGAAAACGAATAGAATATTCCGTGTGGCAAAACGATGTCTTTTGAGCTGAAAAGATTCGCATGCTTCGACGGTAATTCGTTTTAATACCGGAGAAGTCTGATATTAATGAAGCAACCGTTGCTCTGTTACACTTTTAATGATAATTAAAACTTATTGTTTTATTTTCTTCTCGTTTTTAATACGAAATATTTCCTCCTGATTGTTCTCCATTTCTTTTTTTTTATGAGTAACAGACGTTGCAGCAATAAAATTTAGCAAACAAGAATTGTTTTAATACGCTGCAATTATAATTCTCGGCTTAAATTAAGTTTCTCATTTGCCGTATTAAACCTCTTTCAGTATTCTCTCCTTTCATTAAATCGCGATCGTATACGAATAATTCATTCGAGTTTGAGGTACAGCTTTAATATTCGTAACGCATTGGGCATTCCTCGTTTGTTCTCTGGTAAGGACGCGTTGCGATGTCGCGACATTAAATTGGATAAGTTTCGCGGGGATCGGTGGCAGGAAAATTGTCGCGTTAAAAGTATCGGGCAGCGGTGCACATTTCTCGCGGTTCGTGAAAAACTGGAACAGAGGGGGCTAAAGGGTTTAACTTGGATGCTGGTAGGACGAGGTAAATCTCATTAAAATCGTGGCACAAGTTTAGCTAGCCCCGATACGATGAAGAAGAAAGGAGGAGCAACTCGAAAGGTATCGTTAATTAACAACCGGGATGAGGTAAACTTTCCATGCTCTTTCAATTTTGATTTAAACCGTAATACGAGAACAAATTTTGCGATTCAGCAGCGAATAGCAAAGTTTCATTTTATAATTTTTGCAAATTAAGAAGGTCTTATGAAGCTTCCGTTAGACGTCGGTTAGCGTTAAACAACGTCGATCGGGTGTAATCGGTTATTCAATTTTTCGACGATGTTAAGCCACGCCTGCGAGTTAACGTTCCGCGTTGATTATCGGAGTAATCCGTGCACGTTCGCCAAAACCAATTCCCAAATCCCTGTAACTCTCATTCAAATCTCGTTCCATCAAAATCAGAGTGTTCGTATGAATTTCCCGCGGCTCGTTATCCCCCGTTTCAATCCCTGAAAGTGCATCCCGGTACCGCAGGGGCGGCCGAAGAAAGTGTTCCCAGTGAGAGCCGGATCGGATTGAATCTCATTTAGTTTCGAATTTCGTTCGTTCCAAGATGTAAGAGGGCGGTGGAGGAGAAAAGGGGGGTTGGTCGATTATACGCGGGTAGTTAAAGCGACACCTTGTTTCCCTCGGTGCAAGCTGCGAGCTCCGGAACTACTTACATCCCCCGTCCATCCGTCTATCCTTTGTCGAGGCCCGGCAAACATCAGTTTGTTTGAGCAGGAAGTAAAAGTTGTGTCGCGAGACTCGTCAACGATCGCCAAACACCGGTCCAAAGAATGGACCACGTGTTCTCCTTTTATTTTTCAACCCTTTTCTCTCTCTTTGTTTTCCCGTTCCTCGACCAAAGAGAGTATTCATTGTCCGGTCGCGAACTTCTCCAGCTTTCGACTGCACGGGGGTGGAACAAGGGGGAAGGGTGGAGATTGATCGCGAGACTGCCAGACGCAGGACCTGGGTCTAGTTTTCGACCTCTTGATGAATTTACGATAACGATTAGGCCCCCTCCCCCCCTCCCTCCTCTGAAACGTTTGCATCGGCTTTCTTCTCCGTGCTCGGTATTGAATTTATTCCGGTCATGCCGGGTAGATCGAAAATCGTGCAGGCTTGATGCATGGGTATCGGGTAACCGGTCAGATATTCGGGATAAACGCTGTTCGATTTTCGCAACAAGTACGAAGGCGAGCGTTTGGTATTGTTAATGGTGTGTCTGTTACGGCGCATGGTGTTTAATGGTTGTTCGAGGGTGTTTGCCGAAGAGACGAACGCTTCGAAGCTTGAATAATGGGTTTAGGAAGATGTTAACGGGTATGGCGCTATTAAATTCTTGGTCGCGGCAATACGTCCGGTTATTGGTCGATTCCGGTTGGAAAAATTTATGCTTGTGTGCAAATTAAACACTTTGAGTGCCGTGTTACACACACATGGGTGACACTTGAATTTCTATTAAAAATCATGGATTTTGGAATGATGGATAACAGAAATAGCAAAATATTGTGGAAACAGTGTATAAAGTTTGTAAAAAATAACATTTTTAGTAGTTGCAGTCAAAGTGTTAAACACTATTTTGTATAATTATCGTTCTAACCTATTACCTAATTAGCTACGATACATTCACACTAAAAATGTATCAAATAAAATTAAACTTACCACTGTAGAGTGCATTCAATTTTATTTAACTTCAATTTGAAATTTATTCAATTGAACCAACTCGCAAACTTCAATTTCATTTGTTCCCAAACATGAAATTGTACAAGTCTCCGAACAGTTGCACCAACAAACGGATTAATTAAACGTTCGCGAGTATATTAATTATAAAATTGCACGGCACCGCGTTGTTATCAATCGATATATTTGTTAACGTAAAGAAAAATACATTGAAATTTGAAATCGAGACACAAAGTTGGGACGAGGCATCGAACTCGAATGCAAAAACAAGACTGAATCGAAAGGTCGCTTCGGTGGCAGGATATTAGAATTCTTATCTAAAAGGATGGAGGGGCGACGGAAAAGGGGGATGCTTTCCCTGAGAATCATAGAATGTAAACTGTGGGGGAGGTTGGGCGGATGGGTGGGTTTCTCGGTTTCAATTTTCTAGCGGCTCCCCATGAATCGTTCGTTGCTGTTCACCGTTTTGAAACACGGCTACACTTTTGGTCATAACGCGTAACCCGGAATTTCTTGAAAGCACCATGCCATTAAGAATGAATTATGACGAGTGTGTACTCGTCCCAGGGGATTTGCTAAGTAATTTTAACTCTAATGAAAACTGTAGTAATAATAAAAACGTACTGTTCTTTCGGAGCTGTTACCATTATTATTATTACGATGCGTGTGTTCGTGCAAATGAATATTTTTTTGAGAAAATTACTGATAAAATGGAACCTGCGCGAAACTTTGGTTTCTCTACGGGATTCTAAACGCGTAATCCTTATTTTGGATACAGTAACTAATTATTTAAATAAAAATGCAATTTATGAAAGTGAATTTTTAAATACTTGGGAATTAAAATTATGTTTGAATAAACTTACAAATATTAATTTAAAGGTAAATTATTTTTAATTGATATTTTTATGAAATCATATAGCATTTATGTTCGTGATACAAAATTGAGATAATCCTTGGAATAATTGAAGAAAAAGGTATTATAATAAAAATTCTTTTATCTTCCACGTATTGATGTTCGCGTATTACGCGTACAAATTTTGACAAATTTCAGAAACATCCGCAGTTTAATTATCACTATCATTATTCGAGATAAAAGGGAATGAACACGAAACAAATTAATAGGTTGCTTTAACGAAGCACGCGAGTAAAAAAAAAAAAAAAACACGGTTTTTAGTCGCAAAATTGAATTTGTTTCTATCACTTTATAACACATGAAATGCGACAAAGGTTTAAAAAGTATTATTGACACACGCGATACGAATGAGGTATAAAAACGTGAAAGGAATTAATACACGAAAATGAAACGAATAATCTCACATCGTGGCTGCAGGTTTTATATTAACAATTTCGTTGCGGGTGGAAGAAACGTAAATTAATTTTGAGATGAAAAAAGCCTGAACCTTTTGAGTACATAATTCAATTTCTTTTCACTGTTCCCGCATGAATCGAACAGAGAATTAGGACAGTTAGCATTATTTCACAATACCGACGTTCTTTTCATTCCTTCTTTTCTCGAACAAGCATTATTTTTCATCGAGGCAGATGTATACAAGCTTTCGAACCCCTATTTATCTCCCAAGTCAAAATGTACGGGTAATTCAGCTGCATAAATATACGTATTTTGCTCTTCCAACAGCTTCTCGATAATAATAATAATAAAAAAAAAAGTTTCATACCTTTTCTGTAACGTTATCATGACTTCGCCGTACGTACATCTCTTTTTTCCATTTTCGCGTCTTTGCACATTCAATATGCACGAGCTTCGAAATTGTACTTTATCTCTTTGTTCTTCTTTTCCATTATTAAATATTGATATATATCTTTGTCTTGAACCGCGGTAGAAAAACAAAGCGATAAAATTCGAAACGCACCAACAACGTCGAGCAACTTTGTTTTTCTAGCTTCAAAAAACGTCGTTCATTGTTCCGTCGAGGGACACGACGTTTCACAGTGTTCGTGGTCGTTAAACGAGGGATGGTCTTGTCGTCACTCGAACACGGTCGATGAATTCGCGGCGGTACTCGGAGAAATTTTTAAGAGACGCCCTCGACGATCTTAAGCGTCGACATCGTCGATCTTTATTTCCAATCGTCCTTATCTTGATTCACCGCAGAACCCGTTTGATTCAAGATTGGACCAAGGTACTTCCAATTTTCCCTGCGTGGATCGATCACGTCGCTTTTCTTTTTTTTCTTCTCCCCCGTTTCTTTCTTTCTTCGGCTTGCCCCATTCCAAGCAATTTACAGACTTCTTCTTGTCGCATCAGCAAATTAGATTACGTCCACCGGCTTTCAGCTTCGCTTTTTTTTCCCGCCGTTTCCCTTTCGGCGATTCCCTCCATTTAGTCCGTACCCGTGGATCGATACGAACCCTAGTGAATGATGTTCGTTCTTTTAGTTTATCGTCTTAGTTCGCCTGTTATGTACCCAACTGTAGTTTAAATTAACCCAATCCTAATCTTAACCCTTTGCACTCGAGGCACTCTTGGATATAACAAAGCTTCTATAATTCAAAGGCTCTTTCATTTATTTCATTAATTTGCTACGTTCTAAATTTGATATTTTAAAATATTCTGCTTGATCATGTATGTTGCCCCAGAGACACAAAGGGTTAATTTATACAAAGGGTACAATTTATTACATTCTTGTAAAATTAGAGTTTTAATTTTAGATTTTCATATGATAATTGTAGTTTTTTTAATGGAAAGGGCAATACGAATGAAATTTAAATATATTTACCATTTAAAGTAGATCCCTGATAGCAATTTGTTACGGTACACGACGGTTGAAATCTGAATGTTTATATCGAAAGGAAATTGAGACTCACAATTTCATCGATAGAGATCAGAAAAAAACCCCTCAAAAAAGCGTTTAACATTTCCTACTGGTATTTCAAGTTTGAACGAAGTTATCGTGCGGACCGGAATAAGGACCAATCGTCTGTAACAGGTAATATTACAGACGTAATTTCCTATCCGCGTTTCCCTCGGCAAACTCTCCGGCGATTCCCCGAGCGTCGTGGACAGGAAAGGGATTTTCAAGGAGATGAGAAGATAACGTAAATTTACCGTCCGGCTGTTCCCGATTCTCCGTCGGCTATTCTTACCGGATATAACTTTGTTTTAATAAACAAAGCGGCGAGTTTCATATCGTGGCCTGATGGTTCATCAACGAAGGAAGAATGATCTTCCTTGAGCCAGCGGCTTTTCTTCCGCTTTTGACTGAAAATTCAAGCCTTTTGTTGGAAAACTTCGTCCTGGGATATCGTTGCTATTGTTTTCCCTTCCGTTATCGATCTCTCGAAAAGTTCATGGAAATTCGGAATTTTCGTTTCGACTTTTCTAAATAACATACAACTTGTTTTGATAAATAATTCTATAGAAAAGGAATTTGTATATTATTCAGAAACGAAAGAATATTAATTACAATATATTTTCCACTGCGAAAATCAATTGTCACCTCGCTCGCAAGTGGTCCAAGTGAAAGTAGGGTGGCCGCCGTGTCTGACTCTAGCCGTACACTTCTACTTACGTCGTTATCAATTGTCAGCGTGTACGCGAGTAGCACATTTAGCCCGTTCCGTTCTATGCAGGGCACGAAGTTTCCATTATTTATTCCTTTTACTACGAGCGAAGTTTACAGTCGATGCAGTTAACAGTTGTTGCAGTTTGTGCCCGCGGCTGACTTATCTCGTACAGTTTCTACTGATGCCCCGTGTGATTATCTCTTATCGTTATCCGGGGGATGGTAAATCAGGAACCCGTTTGTTTTGCTTCGCGGAACTTTGTACAACGACGGTCAGGAATTAAATCCTCATTTCAATTACACTATGTGAAATTTGCTGTTCAATGACGGCTCAGGATGATTGCTTTATCATTTATAATTTTGAGGGCCCTGTATCACTAATTGTAAATTAAAATTATTGTAATTCATTATCCACCTAATTAAGATATTTTCGAGGACCACAAAGGTGGTCCCTTTAATTAATTTTCGAGTACCATCAGAGGATGCTCAGTTTTTGATCGTTCACGTACGAAGGTCCGTGTAACAGTGAATTTTGGTGGCAGACCCATTTCGGTTCTTTGGAATAAATGGACACTTGTCTGGAAAGGATGTAAGCCTGCGGGGAAAGAGCAGGCACCGGCGGTTTATCACCGGGGGACAAACGGAACGATTAAGACAGAAATAAACGCTTCACTTACCGGCGTCGAGCGATTCATAAAGCTTTTCCGAGTGTCCATCCCGTGTCCCCTGGACGTGCCAGTCACCAGAAATAATCCGTGGATTTCCCCTCGACGGGTATTAAATGTCCTTTCACTATCTGCTCGACGGGGACCTCGTGAACGCGTGAAGTATGTCGTCCCTGTAACAGAATGAAACTCTGACTATCACTCTTGGAAAATAGCGTTGTTTTTCTTGATTCAATTACAAGATTTGGAAACAAGGTTTCACGGTTCAAAGTAGTTTAGGGTGCGTGTTCATTTTGCTTTAAATTGGATATCTACCCCGAGGTATTGGGAAATTTATGTCTCGGTGGTTTCTAGACTTTAACCCTTTGTACCCTCCGAGAAGACACGAAAAGAAGGCAGGCGATTTTTAAGAGAAATAATTTATGTTTCTTTTTCTAAGTTTCCTTCCAAATACAATTTATATAGAATAATTATTAAATAATCTGAACAAAATTAATAATTATCTCGAAGCCAACGAAGTTTAAGACTAAAGGTATAATTTTAATACCAGAATAGTTTAAAAATTACAGCAGCTTATATACAACGAAGTTTCTATGGGCTTTAATAACCCTTGTTTTTATTAAAAGGACGAAGTTAATATCTGTTGCGGTTATCGAAGGAAACTTTGATTCGGAGTTTCCTTCGCGAATTCTTCCGGTTAGTTTTAGCGTTTATAGCAGAAGGCACTTCGGATTTAATCCGAGTATTACGCATAAGCCATTCTAAGGTGTTACTTGGAGAGAAAAGTTATATTTTTCCATCGTCTGTGTACTTAATCAATATTGATGTTGGATCAGACTACAATTCATTGAACGCGTTAACGCCCTGTCTTACGTCGAACCGAGCGACACGTTAAGCTTGCTTTATGGCGCCGAACAAAGGCACCGGATAACGTTGATGTTGCTCGATAACCAGAGAACGAAAATGGCCGGCAGCCTGTTCGATCGAAAAATTTCGCATTATGTCAGATCCCAGAGTACAGCTAGACGGATGTTGCGATAATTCCTTCTTAACTTGCAATTATTCCCCGAACCATAAAACCGGGCCACTTCAGCTGAAACGAGCCATTAAAATATTCGAAACGAAACAGTTTCGATTTCGGGTATGAAATTGAATTCGAATTAATGGTATTTGTTCGTTTATGGTACTATTTTACAAAGCGACTCGTTAATATCGTATAAAATTATGATTCGCTTTTTGCGCTTCAATCGAATCTTTCATCGACAATTCGCACCACGTTTTCGTGAATGGAGTCAAAAAGCTGAAACCGAGGCTGTTAATGGCATCGAAAAGCTTAAAGTTCTTTATCGAACGCAACAAATTAATCCTACAATTTGTGTCCGACGAATTGGATTGAATTTCGTACGCCATTGCAGTGTTATTCGTTGACAAAATAGGAAAATCGTGCACTAGTGGAATTAATTTTGGACTAATTTTTAGTTTCAATAAATCCAAGGAGGTACAAAAAAATTAATATTTTGTTGCATATCCTTTGTTTTTTAAAACATTCTGTGATTAGCTAATTTAACTCAGTTTAGATATTTTAAAATAAAAATTTTGAAAGGTTTACAAAAAGTGTTCAGAATTAATTTTACCAGAGTATGTAACGCCCTGAAAATTCCTATCGCGTTAAAACAAATGTAACATTCCACGTACGAAATCACGTCGTAACAACATCGCGTGATCATTTCACTTGATGGGAATTACGAGCCGTTCCGGGTAAAATAAAAGCAACGATTATTGGTACACTTTTTTATCGCGAGAACAGTCGTTATCGTCCGATCCATTGAGGATACACGTAAGTGTGTATCAGCCATTACATCTGAACGTCTAGATTTCTCTGTACATAGCCCGGGCTATACTGGCAATTCTATTACACGAGTGCCATCGCCAATTATTATCCGTATCGATCCTGAATGGATTGTGTTCGGAGGGGATCGATGGAAATCGATATAATTATACACGCCTCGAATCTTCTCTTGTCGGCCAACTAATTACCAATCGATGTTTCAACAGTTTCAACAGTAGGCTATTATAGTTCCAGGCTTACTGTCTATCTGGATAATGTCTGTTTCAGGATTCTGATTCTCTGTTGGGCGTACAGTATTGGCTACTGGATTTCGGACGCAATCTCTTGTGTGATTGGGAATTTAGACAATTTTTCTCTGTGGACAGAAAGGTTTTTGATAGTTGTAATTTAAATTCCTTGGGTGTTTCTAAAATAGATGGTCAAAACTTTAGATATGTCAAATTTTTAGCAATTGGGGTGTAAACCTAGTTTCTGGTACCAGATATTCAAAATTTAATTTTTTGGGAAATACATTTTTTAAGAATATTATGTCTCTGGAAATTAATAAATTTTAGTTTACAAAAAGAAATAATTAGTGGCTAATGTAAACCGAGTAAAAAATACTTTATACATTTTTCACAAATGCAAAGAGATCGTCTGATAAAATTCTAGTCACGCCTTTTTTATTATTCAGTTCCATTTTCATAGGGGTGGTGACCCGTGTAATTTACTTTAATGCAAAGGTGACTCTAGTCAAGCTTTTAAGCTTTTTACGTGCCTGTTCGTACCTGTTATTTACAGTTAAATTAGGTTTAATTTTCCTCGACGATTCCGCGTTAAAAATTGATAAAGCACTCGCCAAATACGAGTACGAGTTCATAAAGATAGTTTAATCGAAGCAATCGAACTTTCCCATAGGAAATCGGTCGAACTTGTAACTTCGATATTAAACTTCTCGCCTACATCAGTTTCGTGTTAAGTACCCGAACTTTGTCGAAGTCGGACCCATAACCTCGAAATGTTCGTTCGTTCTCAGACGGATTGAAACAATTATAATAATTCCTCGACTTTCTGAACATATCGAATTATTGTTCAGGAAAAAAGGAAATCAAGAACGGAGAAGAAAGTATAACGTGCTTGTTAACGAAATTCAAAGTCGTTAAAAAGATGCAAAAGTGAACGACGGCGAGGGGGAGGGGGGGGGGGGGTGGAAGTGGCTCATCGATCGGGAAAATCGATCACCAGACCAACCTTTCCTCCGATAAAAACTTTCTCAACGACTCTTTCCAACGTTGGCTTCTACTTCACGTCTTCTCTATTCCACCCTCCCCCTCCCCCCTGCCTCCTTCACCCTTTGTTCTTCTACAATATCTTTTATACCACGACCTCGTTTCCTCGAAGGGATCGTGGAACCGAGGCTGAAACAGCGAGAGGAACAGCTGAAACATTAAATTCTAAATGAAAAGCCAGCCCTGGACCAGGGACTTTGGAATTTCGAAAGAGAAGGAAGGAAGGAAGGTGTAAAAGTGAAGTCGTAAAACGTGGTCAGAATCTTTTCTCTTTTTCGGGCAGGGGGAAGGTTGTCATCCTGTGACACAAAGAATACTTCTCGGATTAAGAGATTACGTTCGTGTCATTTGTCGTCGTATAAACTATGTTATCGCGTGAAGTTTTATTTTATTTGGAAAATATCTGACTTTTATATGATGAGAAATGAAATAGAGGGGTTTGAGTGGTCAGTGGGTGCTCTAAATTGAAATACAGTAATTAGTTAATTCTTCAAATATTCCTATATTCAGGTGACAGTGTTTTGTTTTTCATTCCATTGGAAATTGAGATCAAATTTTGGTTAGTGTTATTGAAAATCCATACAATATAAATTATAATAAATTCAGTCAATTATTTGAAAATGATCGAACACAAATTCCTCAGTTATTTGTTGTACTTAATCGAATATCATTAAATAATGTATTTTCAAAACCATCTTCCTCGTTTATTTTCTATTTAACGTCCCACGTCGGCCTTTCGATGATATACGAAGGAAATTTTCAAGAGACTTTGAAATCAGTCATCCCTTTTGATCAGGGCGCGCGGAGGGTCGGGAAAGGAAAAGGGGAGTCGAGGGTTGGGCGCGCGATCGAGGGAAACCGATGATAGAAGTGGACCGAGAGTTCGTCCAGGCACGTAAGACGATAAATCATGTGGTTACTGCATGTCCATGTGAATGGGCACATGCATGAATTACACCTGCGGTTACCTGTGTGCATGTGTATCGTGGCGTGGCTTCGCGAGCATGTGGTCGATGTCTGTGTGAACCTTTCTGTATACACACAGGGTGTTTCTGAAATAGGCAGCACACCGTAAACCCTATTTCTTGGGGGGATTGAACGACTATTTTTATCAGGAGATATTTATCTCGTTTATTGCACCGACGTAAGAACTTTTAAGGGTTGGTGCTGCTCTTTTACTGGCTAGAAGTGTAATAAAATTTGTAGAAATTCAGAAACAGAATCTTGGTAATCTCGAAATATTATATTTTTAAGAACTTAGTTTTTAATCTCCAAAGTAGAGGATTTACAGAATTTTTCTGTCAATTTGATAAACCATCGCGCAGACTTAAAAGCAGCACCCTGTTAACGCACAGGGTATACTTGAAGGCGGATAAAATTGCAAAAATTTATTATACAGTTCGTTTGAGATGCGAAACAGTAGTTTAGAGCGAGCGAGGGGGGGGCGCGAATCTCTTTGAAATTATAATTGCTTCGTGTTTCCTTTGAAAAAGAATGCATCCGTACGAAGAAGGCGGAACGAATTTCGCGCTCTGTTCGCGTGTGTCGACGGCGGCCAGAGATCATTTCAATCTTTTTCAAAAGAGGAATTTCTCGATCGAGGCAATTGTTTCTGCGACACAAAGCTCCGCCCGTGTTTGCGCACACAAATATTGGTAATTCATACAAGAGCCGCTTGCAGCTACATATCGCAGCCAGTGTTCATGTTTGTCCATGCAAGTACAAGTAGATATGTACGTTTATTCTCTACGCATTTGGTTTCGTTTGTGTACCGAACTGCACGCTAACACGCACACTCGTGCACACAAGAATACGCGGAACGTTTTCGTGTCAAGTTCCGCTTTGTTTGTTGGCAAAGCGTACGTCACACTAACAAAGATACGTCGTTAGATTGAAGCACAACGATTTTTAGACAATTTTCGTACCATACAGGAAACAAGTATCTCTTTTTTACACTGATTGTTCATATCGAAAGGGTGAATTCGTCATCCAAATCGTTTCGTTTCTGTTTTTACGTCATACACACACACTCGCACCCTCGCTCCTTCACACCACCGCGCAATCATTTCACTCTGCACATTAATTTAATCCAGGTTAGTATTTTTCTTGTTCAATTTCGTGCATCTCCCGCGTCATAGAGAAAAGAATTCATCCGGTGTAGGATAAAGTTATCGCAACAGTGATGTGTACTTCGGAAAAAGATCGCAACGAGTACAGTCGGTTGCGAGTTTTTTGCCGGGAAAGTTACGGTTACGTGTCGCGCATAAAATTGAAGGCTTGTACGTGCGCCGCGTATCGCGTCCATCCTGGACCGAGTTCGAAGCGGATTCGAGCCGGCATCTCCTCGCCCGGGAACTTTCTGATCGTTAAGCAAATTGATATCGATCGTCGTCGGGAAGTTTCGTGCCGCATAAGCATCCTTTATGGCGTGCACGAAGGCCGTGAAATTTCAGATCCGCGCGGCTAAGTTCGCATAACGCCGTGGATTATTGGCGCTCGGAACTTCCGGTTCGGTCCTGTACCGACGATAGACGTTCGTCTGGTTTCTCTTGCAAATTTAGATATCGTAACTCTTGAAAGTTTTGAGAAACTCGATTGCGCGATTCAGAAATTTAAGTGTTCCGTTTCATTCTTTATTTCGTATCAATCATCGAGTCACACTAGGGTGCGTGACGCACCCTACAGTCCAGATGTGACCTTTCCCCTTCAAATTTTGATTAGAACTCAATTTTAAGTTTAGTTGTAATTATAATTAATGCAGTTAAGACTTGTCAACTGTGAAGTATAAATATTTCGAGTTTCTTCATTTGTTTTAACATCGTGGCGATAAATATTTAATTTTGCAAATTGTAGATATCAGGATTTTGTATATGACATAGTTGATTTTGAAATATAGAAAGGGTTGGACATAATTGAATTTAAATTAAAGTGTAGAGTATGAATAAAATGGTCATATACAGTTTTCATTAATATTCTAAGTGCAAACTGGCTGCTCGGTATCACAAATTTTCTATAATCGAATAATTAACAAAATAAACCGTGGATATTGCTGATATTAGATTAATAGCATAAATCGCCAATATAAATGGTTGCATTTGAAAATTATTCGATAGTGTCTTTAATAATTGGAATGTAAGAGTGTCTTTTAGTTTTAACTAATGAATTAACAATAAGATATTATCAATTTGATAGACAATCAAATATTGTATCTTTGTTTAAATTCTGATATCAAATGTTTGCTTAAAAACGCACGTATGATAACGTACGAATAAATTAATGAATAATAATGAGATCGCGGATGTTTGTACACGGAGTACGTCGTAAAATGTGTATAACACGAAATGAAATAACACTTTTAAGCGGCTTAACAGGGAAAATATTTTATTGGAACATGTGTTTGCATCTGCAATATAACAACCGGATCTCCGGGTTATATATTGAATAAGCAAATGTCATTTTGTTTCATACGGCTATGGTCACGAATGAATTTTGAAAGGATTTTTGTTTGCACGAAATTACATGTCCATTAGCATGTTTTCGTTGAAACGCATTAACAGCTACGCGCATTTATTGGCCAAATGTTTCCATTTGAATGTTTAATGATCGTAATCCATCTTTGAGTAAGTACCTTATAATCCTACCAGAGATCATTTGCTTTGATGGAATAGCACGTTCAAAAGTAGGATGTGAAATTATTTATTTAATATCTCTTTTTCGCAGAAAAATTTGACAACGCTTTGAAAGCTTTCGTTATTAATTTTTCCGAAAAATACTATTACTATTGCAAATATAACATTTTAATTATCATTATGAAATATCCTTTCTTACATTTAGCAGGCTAGAATAATTCATTTTAGATACAAAATTGTGATAATTATATTTACAAGTAATTATTAATAATTTTTCAAAATTAATCACTTTGATATTTTTATTCGATTAGTACTAATAATGACTATTATATATTATTAATATAAACCGGCTAATTATTTGAACCATAACGTCGATACGGAAAGTTTGAAATGTTGCCTCTTTCTTCTTCTCGTTTCTCGTTCCTTTAATTACCGGATTATAACTGGCTATCGGGGGAATTTAAGAGAGCCATTAAGAAACTAGGATCATATTTCTTTCCCGGTCATAATCGGCCGATCTTTTCCCGAATATCGAACTTAGATGCTAAATTTGGCATCTCATTTTAAAGTTGCCGACAACTTTTCAAGCACCCGTTGCATGAATGCAATCGGTTCGACAACGGGTGTGCCATTGTTTCTGAATTCCCATTATAATCGAGTTCCGATTCCGACGAGTAGCCGACATTTTTCTCGTTGAACGAACTTTTCGGCCGAATTTTCTGCAAAAAGTACTTTTTCCTGCAAATTTACGGTATTGCAGCGTGCACTTTGTTCCATTGAACGACTGAACTTGTTATTCTCCACTTTGTTGCATAGTTGATGCGTTAAATAACCAAAATATTCAACATTTTTTCGAGGGGGCAAATTCGACCTCGTCAAAATAAAATTTAGTTTTAGAAACTATTTTAACAAATATGTTAAGGGTGTACCGAATAATGGGAATTTGCAATAATTTTGAAATATCTTCTAACGGTTCTAGGTCGTAAACGAAACGTGAAGTTGTAAAACTTCAATATTTTTATCTTAGACTGGGGGTCTTCAATAAAATATCATGAATTTAGTTACTAAAACGTGGAATTAGCCGCGAATAGAGTCGACTTCGTTCAAGTTATTTATCATGGGAACAGGAAATGACCATCCCAGCGATGGTGGCACATTTCTCGACGCGACGGTAAGGGATGGAAATAGCAACAAAAGCCAATGTTACGACGTATCGTAAAAGGATGCACTCGAAGTTACGAGTGCCTTACGGAGCACTCCATACGCCCCGAAGGAAATTAAAGCGTAGCAAGTGACCGGCGTCAAAATTGCTTTCACGACCGCCAGACATCTAGCTTTTGATCGTTTGCCTTCGATGCCCCATAGCCAACACCGATGGCGAATAAACGCGATTCCCGGTAATGTGAACGCGTATAAATGTCGTCTATTCCCGTGCATCCCGGAATTATGATCGCCGAATCGCCGAAGGCTGTGCTCGTTTGCCGATACACCCCGTTATCGCGAGTACTTTCATTTATCGCATTTGTTTATCCAAGCCTGAAGTAACGAACCGCTGATATTCCTCGTTTCATCGAATTCCTGAGAAAATATTTACAGAGAAAAAGGAAACGTGTTCCAACGGAGGAAAATTAAAAAGGACGCGGGGATATTTGTTCTGTAAAATGGACTCGGGCATGGTGGGTAAACTTGGCTTCGGAAATTACGTGTTCTTTATTCGAGGGTCGTTGTTGACCTTAAAAATGTAAGTAATGAATGTTGAAGATATTCGTTTAATCGGTTGTTCCTCCACGATAAATTAATTGTACGGTGGACTGAATAGTATCCTCGTAGGAACTTCGCGAATTTTCTTAATCGGTAGAGGAGGGTTCATTATGATATATGTACTTGGGAACTTTTGTTAATAAGAGTTCTATTGATTATCGAAGATTAGATACTTGTTGAACTCTTGGTATTAATATAATCTCATCGCAAGTTAATAAGTATCCACGAATAAGAATTTAATACCAATTAAGTTAGCCTCGATCGGTCAATTACTTTTGTTACGATCAAAGCTGGAAACAACGATGCAAACACGCGTGCACACGCAACAACGATAACACACAATGAAACACACAATAAGCCAGACATTTGCCTAAGCGACAGCATGATTCCGGTCCGGCGAAATCCACGCGTTCGTCCCTGACGAAGGCCGCATTTCACGCTGTACATCCGCGTCGGACTGTTTCGGAAGCATCGTCCGGCACACCGGAAGTAAGTGGGCACGGAATCGATCGATAGTTCCTTCCTGGCTTGCCACGGTCAGCCCAGCTATTGCGTTCGACTACACGCGACAATCTCATGTATTATGGGCATCCTCGAAGCTCGTAAGCTGCCTGCTATGGGAAACGAGAGGCCCGCCAATGGACATGGTTACCCATGCCTCTTTGTGCACCCACACAACACATTTGATCGCCGGTTTAGACATTCGCTGCCATCAAGATTAACGTTCTCAGACGTTCGGGCTGCCGTCAGAGGGATTAATGTTGTCTTGGATAGTGTCGCGTACATCGCATGCATTGCTGGGGTCAACAGTTGCAGAAAATTTAACTTTCGATCCTTTACACTCGGTTGACTATCACTGCTTTATTGAAAAATTCGTTAGTTGGTATTTTGCTTTCAAAAAATTACCTAGTCATTGTTATTTCTGCAAATTATTAGAATGCAAGGTTTCTTTGGGTTTATCAGACCTTGTCATATTTATTACACCCCTCTTTTGGAAAACTAATAATTTTCCATGAAAATATAACCCTTTAGCCTGAAAGTTGCCTAGGATTAATAGGAATCGGTGTGCCAAATATGTATTTATATGGAAGTGTGCCAGCAAAGGGTTAAACATGAAATATTGGATTGAAGCACTCAAATCTATCAAATTAACAAAAGGGGTAAACAGACTCGAGATTATTATCAAATTATTATCAAAAAATCTTCCCAGCGAAGGGGTTAAACTCCGTTTATGTTAAGTTAGGAGTACCAAGTATATACTTAGGTGGTAGCAGTAAGTTTTTAAATACCAGGCTTGAGAATCTGAAAATTTGATGGCTTAATATAAAATCGTTGTCATGCAAACGATATTTGAGAGTCCGTAATCTAAAAACACATTTCCCTTTATAGCATAGAACAAACTTATTTCTGTACGTTAATACACTTTTAGATCCTCTTACCTTAGGCTTACAACTTGCAAGGAAATTTCAGGATACCGCGATCCTTTCATGAATATTTAACTCACGTATTAAGAACAACTTTTGGAACTGTGTACCTTACGAATTTCCACGGCGATTTGAATGAATAATGTTTTACTTGTTCAGCACGATGTGAACCTTTCGAATACAATTAAAGGAACGATTTAACAGGAGCATTCGTCCTAACCGCAAAATTACCAGGCCATTTTCATTTCTTCGCATTATCACAGCGAAAGGTGCATCGTTTCAATTTTACTTTCTTTATTCCAACGACGAGCTTTTGCGTGCGGAAAAATTTTGCAAGAAAGGGAATACGTGTCGGTGCGTCGTAATTTAAAAAGGAAAAAAAATGTATCAACCGCAGGATGCTTTTAAGCCGCGACCCTCGCCGGGACAGCCGCAATTTCTTGCCATCTTGGACAAAGAATCGAGTATATCTAGGCAAAAACGGATGAGTTATCGCTGTTTCCTCTCGGTGATCGATTATCGCGTGGCTCTATTTTCCAAAGAATTTGCTGTTTAATACAAAAACAACAGGCTTGATACAAAAATCCTGGCTTCATGAATTTTTCTTCTTATTTCGTTAAGAGTATCAATAGACTTTGTAATTTAAAATAAAAAACCTAGAACCAGTCATTTTGCCAAATATTCTATCATAGGGTATGAAATTTTAAGTATTTTACATTATTTAAGAAAAATTAAGATATTACAATTTTACGAGGGTCTGAAAATAATTCGATTTACCACAATTGCTTTCCTTCATTGCATTATGGGGGTGGTAAAGTTGACATTTACCATGTTTCGGGGTCGGATGTTGATTGGTCGTTGATTCTGGGGAATTCTTGGAATCGACTCCGGCGCCACGAAATGAACCACGACCCTGAAAATCGGCGGGCTTTTCGGGCTCGCTTCCGGTCGCATTACCGCAACCGAGCGCTTCCCCTCGGGATTACACGAACTGCCGGCGCTGCTAGATTGCTCGGCAAATAGGATTGCGCAGCCAAACAACTAGCAGCAGTTACGAGAGGAGATTGGTATCGCGAAACGATGCCGAGGACTAAATTCGAGCCGAGTTTTTTCCCCATATTTGCATCCACGTCGAATCTGTTGCAGAAGATGGTCCCGAGACGGGGTCACGTACCCCTCGATATCACGTACGATATCCTTTATCAAAATTAACCCCCCAAGGATCGTGACCCCGTATCGTTGGAAAAGTACTATGATATTTCGACTGCAGTTAGATGTACAAATTTTGGAATAAAAAAATTGTATATATTAACAAATGGTATTTAAAATAATAGCAGACACTTTGGAAGATGGTTTTAAGTCCGCTATTCACAGATTAGTGAATAAGGGTTGGTGAATCCAAGGGTTGTACGAGCAATTGTGTGTAGAGGATGAGACAGGGATATCCAACAATGTATTGAATTAAAATATTAAGTATAATTAAATAACAGGGGAAAAAATTGAAGAGAATTTTAAGTAATATAAATAATATGCAAGGTATCGATTGAAAAGTTAAAATTGCAGAATAAAATAATTTTATATTCGAAATAATGGTAATGATAGCACGGTGCGTTGGTATTCTGTGCATGGCTATTTCCATTTAATTTTGTTGTCGAGCGTAACCGAGCATTTTTTGCAATTTTTCTTTGTCGGAGCGGAAATCAGTTTGACAAGCGTTCATTAAACGTCCCGTCGACGAGGGACAACACGTAAAACGTGTCTTCCGATGATTGGACGCAACAATTTCTCTGTGTTATAACGTGACCATTGTTCTTCCTTCAAAACCGTTCGAAGATCGATAGCCAAACAAACAAGCGAGATCCCCGTTCTTCGTGCGCCCGCGTTCCCCAATTAATTCAAACGATACACAGATTCCATTTCTTTCATCGTTGAAATTCGATATTCGTTTCGAGCGTTCAACAAACGTGATTCAGAATTCGCTCGAAGAGCGGCACGAAAAATCGCGAAACCGAAGTTTCAGTCGCGATTTAACGCTGGAACTACCAAACGGGTCAAAATAATTTTTCGTTTACGTTTCGTGCTTCATTTGTTTTGTTTCCTGTCTTAGGATTAGAAATCAATTTGATATTTTCGTTCGATGTATTCCAAACAGGGCTACTTTTATACAATTATTAATTAACGGTGGATGATTAAAGAACTTGGTGTCACGCTCTGATAAGAATTAATCACGTCTTACGTGTTCCGTTTCATCGTTAATATTTCTGCTTTCTGGACCCGGTTCCTGTTCTTAATGAATGCGCATATTTTCAAGGATTTAACGTCCTTCGCCTGTTGTTTCGAACCGGGGTTGTTCGATGGAAAAACTCGTTAGACCCGCCCTCCACTGTACATAGCAATGCTTCCTCGAGTGCGCTGGATTTCGGTGGTTTCGACTAGGGTCGGTTGATTAAATTCCGCCACGATTAAATAAAACATCAGCTTGCTTCTTGGCTGCACGAAATGCAGATCAGGCCATTGGAAAACGAACGAGCGATTTCTTCGCGGAGATCGATTTGTTCGATGAAATTGTTCCATGCTGGTGGGCTGATCGTTGTTTCTGGAAGGTATGCACCTTGTCGGGGAGGGAGCGGGGTGCTGCTATCGACAAGCACCTTCTGGTTCGTGGTATTGTGTTTTATTAAAATTTTTGGGGGGAAGTTTTAAGAAATAAAATGGAATTTTATATTATAGACAAATAAATAATTCAATTGCAATAAATAATTGCAATATTCCTGGAAAAATTCATTTTACAGAACGTTCCTTTTTCCCCTTCGCGTACAAATACTGATATTTCCAATAATATTGATAAAAAAAGACGCTATTAATTTGATCTAATCAACAGCACCCGTTTTTCGCTCGTTTTTAATACATTCCCTTCCAATTAAAGTGTGCATAAAATAAACTGAAAAAGTTCGAGGGACAGGAATCCAAGACGGTTTTAATAACATTCCAAGAACGATCCCATTATTAACTTTAGTCCACGGTTACATAATTTGTTATCGGGTATCCTTGATCAAGAAATTTCTTCGCGACTAAAGATCGCTTCCAAGAACAATAAGAGCGTATAAACAGGAACGAAACGTCCGGTTGGAAAAATTCGCACGCTCGGGGCGATCCGACATCGCGTGCGCTCACAAAGCGGATTCCAAAGCTTGTTCTCATTCCGTCTGTCCTTTTTTTTCTATTCTTTTTTTTTCGAAAACAGAACGTAGAAAGAAAAACAGGAAAATTCAAGGGGAAGATAAACGGAAACGTTAAAGATAGGTTCGCGTGACATCGGAATCGACGGTTTAATCCGTTTTCTATGATCCAACAAATAAGACCGCAGGGACCCGGTATTGTATACCAATATACACAATTCCCCAAACGGTCTACGTACATACGCGTATATATGTACACAGGTGAGCTCTGATTAGCGGTCTACCATGGTCAGCAGTACGTTTTTGCCGCGATCGCAATAAAGTGTTGGACTAAACGTCCGATAGTCCGGTGACGAGGTCGAAATCGCTTATCGATCGGTCGCGGACAGAGTCAATGACCGGGTATAATTTAAATAACACGGTACTTTTTTTTCCCTCCTTCCCCCCTCTCGATCGATCCCTCGAATTCAACGCACCTCCACCGACCTTTTTTTTTGTGCGTGGGATGCTCGCACGATAATCGTTGTAATTAGATCCGCGCCGATTGCGTCGGGAATGCAATTAAAATCTTGTTCACGCAATCTGCGCGCCGCGAGGGATCCAACTGGTTCGTTCGATTCGAACAGGACAGCGGGATAAAAAAAGAGGGTTGCGTTCGTTATTTGTTGTTTAACTGCGACGTTTTATTAACGTGGTTTTCGGCGGAGGGGAGAAAAAAAAAAACGTCGAATTTGTTTCGGGGAGATTCGTCAGAATTTCAAACTTTGAATATTTTTATTTTTTTCGTTTCTTTTTTTTTTCGGTTGAAAAGTTTGCTCGGGGTTAAAGAGATTGTTGTATTTTTTTTATATGCTGTATAGTATGATACTGTCGGCACTCGATTAATTCACTATTGGCTTTTCCTGTTGGACTTTTAATTCTTTCACTTTGGTAAGGTTTCTGAAGAGGCCACGTAACATTTATATATTAATTAACACTTTGGGTTTTCGTTCCATTTAATAGTAATTTTATTTCTGAGAAATTTTATATTTTATCCCACAATAGTTTGTTATTTCTGTTATCTACAATTTCGAATGTCTAATGGAGAGAAACCATCTTGATTTCCATGAATCGAGCACCCTGATATCAGCTCGTTGACTTTCGAACTTCCTCGTGATCACGATCGACCGATTCCCCACGGTCACCATTGTAATTGTTAATCAGGGCAGAAAGTTTTCGAAACTTCTTTCCAGCCAATTCCAGCCACGGTATGCCACGATCGATCTAATTGCAATTAATTTCTTCGAACCGACTCGTGACATTTTATTCGTTCGAGGGCTCGAAAAAACATCACTTTCGAGAGAACTCGTTCCATCAAATCGCCCTCGTTACTTTCATCAAGTAACATTTGCAACAATGATGATTGAAATTAAAATACATTTTTAACAAAGTCTTGTTTCGTTATTTTATCCTCAATATATCGATAAGTAATTATAAAAGAATCGAAGAATTCGTTAACCTTCTTGATGAGTCATAGAATAAAATAATTATGCAATTTATGAAATTACAAACTTCGTAACAGGAATTCAACGTTTCAGTCTCGTTCTTGAAATGGTTATTTATGATTATTCGTTAAAAATGTTCGCGGGAACGGTTTGTTTGATTGCACGCGAAGCGTAGACCGTGTTAAACAGTTAAGAGTCGAATGTAATTTAAATTGCAGTTTAATCACCTTTTCCGGCGATAAATCGATTCGCAAACGAATAACTGTCGGGGATACAGGGAACGTCGTTATTTCGAGTTTATCGATCAAAGCTCTCCTTGCACGCGTTGTATCATCGGCCGGATTAAACGTGGACCGTTTGATTAAATGAATAATAAAATACTGATTAAATATTGTTCTGATGAGTTTTAATTTTATGCGCAAACGATGCCAGACGACACGACGTCGCGGCTTGATTTATTAGATGAATTTCTTCGAGTATAACGTAATACCGCGACGGATAAAAAATAGCCCTCTATCTCTCGTTATTTGATCGATGCTCGTCAAATATCGAGATGGAAATATTTTATTGTCTCTTTGTGTTCGTTTAAAGACACTCGTTTATACAAAGGAAATTATGATTGATCAAATACAGCAGGGAAACGAACGTTGAGTCAATAATTCGGAGAATATTAAACGCAATATCGATTTTATCATAAATATTGCATCCATTTCAAACAGAAATGACAGTTCGTAAGGGACGAAGCTATTGTTTCTAGAGAATTATTGAAATATTTGATTTCTTCTCGAATTCATATGACGTTCGTTCGATCCTTGGATACCAGACGAAAATTAACCCATTATCCGCCAATGTCCCATTTTTGGGACATCAAATATTTTTTCTTTTAATAACTTCTAAATAAAATACGATCGTTAAAATAATAAGATTACTATTTAAAGAAGTTACCGGCAGAGTGGGACTCACCCCCTTGCCTGGGACCGTTGGGGGTGCAAGGATGTCTCCTCCCCAACAGGCTAGGCCCTAGGCCTAATCTCGCCAACGATTAATCATTTCTGATAGAAATTTCGATCGTTTAAGAAATCCAGGGACCCTTCTTTTTTTCCACGAGATACTTTTTTTCTCCCTGGGTCGCATCGTTCTCACCCTCGCACGAGAATTACACGGAATCCACGTTCGCTTTCGCAAGGAATAATGGATGCCATTATATAACCTGGCATCAAGCGTGTCCAAGGGAGCCGGCGAAGGGAAAGAAATAAAAGGTCGAGTGACCGTGTCACACGGAGTAGGAAGGAATGTTAGACATGATATATAGGGTGACCGTGTCGTGATTCCATTGAAAGTACAGGGATCCAAGGAAAAGATTTACACAAACAAGAAACAGGGTTCCTTGACCCGATCGATCCTGTTCCATAATAAATTTATGCGAATAAGTAAATAATCAGAATTTCTTGTTTTCGAAATCACGTACGCTCTTTCTCGATTCGATAGCCAGGCATAGAAGTTTCCGTGCGGAAACTTTAATTATTATACAGTCGGTCGGTGTCTTAATTAATTCACGTCGCGGGGAATTTTAGTCGCGAAAAGCCGACCGTACTTGCGTGATTAAACGGCTTAAAGGGTCGCTAATGACTGAGGGAATTATTAATGATTCTTGATGCGGGGACTGGAGGGGACGACGGGGGATTATAAGGGGTCGCGATCATATCCCGGCCTTATGGCGGATTCATTTCTAAGACCATAATATGGTTAAGATCTTGGCGGTGTTTGCGGATCATTCAAAGAGCGGATTACAGTTTTGAAAGGGGTAATGCTCGATTGAAATATCGACGTCGGCCAGAAGAAACTTCTCGCGAAGCAATAAAGTAATCGTGGCGGGGGTATCGAATTTAACACTTTGTTTGCACCGGAACTTCGACGAGTGTTAATGAATTTAAAAGTACACAGACTTGTTTAACATTTTTCGAAATTTCTACGTCGACACTTTGTTAATTAATCGATAACATATTATTCATCGTTTTATTTTTTACTTAAAAATCTGATCGAATGATATACTATCAGAAAGATTTAAACATTGACGAGCCTGTAAATTTAATTTAAAATCAATTATAAGATAAGTTGTGTAGAGTGAATGTTGGCTGATTCGTAAAAGGTTAATAATAACAGCATCTCTGTAAAGGTTCCATCAAAATTATACAAATTACCTGTCCAACGTTACATTTTATTTATTTAACGCGTCCGCCCTCGCGTTTCCAATCCTATAATTGACGTTGATCGAAGAAAACGTCGAAGCTATCCAACAATTGGTTGGAAATTGAATATTGTAATCCCCATTAGTCCAGTGACAGAGGGGACGCAGAAGCAATGATTTATCGAGGCGTAAATTTTTTACCATACATTTAATTGGCCACCTCCCCCTTCCAACCAAATCGATACGTCCGACGTTTTAACATATTTGTCTGCTTCTCGGTCTGGCTTTCCACCCTCTACCCCCTACTACACCCCTCTTCACGCGCCAATCTATCGCTCTCAAACTAATTACTCGTACGATCGTTTTACCCCGATGATGCTTGCGGCCGGATAAATTTGTCAATGAAACGACCGATTCTGTTTAACGTTCGTTGAAAATTTTATGATCAACCCGGGTCATTAGGGTTTTAATTGTTACCATGTCGGTGAAAAGCTAACGGCTCGTATCCAGGGTTGAAGCGAAGCTATTGCTAATTATTGACGTTTCCGGTTTCGAATTGAAGTCATGATTTTTTGAATAAATTAAAATTAATTATACACTACAATAATTATGAATATTATTTATTTTCTATCATAGTTCGAGTCCTCGAAGTTTGTTAATTAAATTTTAATTAAGAATCACGCAATCGATGATTCAGAGCTGATTTCGGGCACGGAGTAAAATGTGCAACCGAAGGGAAGAATGATACGGGGTCGCAGTAGCGACCCATGGAGAACGCTGAAAACGGGATAATCGATAATCGAACTTGTCATTTTCGACTTTTACGATCGCGGTGCTCGAAACGAGAGCCGACAACGGGGACAGGCGTGCATCGGGAGAGAGTTTATCGTGTTTTAAACGAAAACAGACGAGCCGCCGGCTTCGATTCGAACGATAGATCCGCGACGATCAATTAGCGATTCGTTAATTAGCCGGACCGCGAGCGCCCGAACTTCTGAAATATTTAATCGGCTAAAGTAAATGGAATTCGTGGTACCGAATTAATTTCGCTCGTGACACCTACGCTTTTGCGGCCCATAATGGATGGCGGGACCGAAACGAAATTTTTACACGCCATAAATACAAGTTTCGTTACAAACGTTGACCCGGAATGATTGATATCTCTGCAAACGGAACCGGAGGGGGTACGGGCATATCGAATTGATGGAATTTTTAAATAGAGAAAAAAACAAGAAGAAAGATCGATTTATCAGGCTGGGAACGGCGGGATAAACAAACGTAATCGAATCGTGCTCTTCCATAATATTAATGAGCAAATCAGTCGCCGATGTCGCGCGCCGAACGTATTGAATTTCACTTCGGTTAATTCGGTTCAGGATTTAATTACGATATTAATCGAGGCATTCGTGTTAAGTGGATTATCGACAGCGCTAAATAGAATACATTTTTAAAATTAAAATAGCATCGGTTCTATTTTCACCTATCTCTTTCTATTAAAGAAAATTTTTGTACTTCAATGTTTTTTGTCTGAAAACATTTAATTTTGAAGAAATGGAAAATGCTACGAATTTATTTACAATGTTTACAAAAAAAAGTATATTTCAAAGGAAATAATACAATTTTTAGAATAATATCCAAAAGTTCTTGCCCAGTTTTAATCAAATATTTTTTAAAAGAAATTCAACAAAGATTAAAATATAATCAAGCAAAATTTTAAGGATGAAATCTCTTTGTCTGATTTTGATTGATTATTTCGTAAGATTATTTGACACAGAAGTGTGTTTTAAATGCCAACGAATTTTTTGCGCGTTTTTAATAATTCAATATTCCGGCTGGATGACGTTCTCTCGCCTGTTTGACAGTATGGACGTTCTTTTATAAAACGATTGGACATTTTTTTTTTTTGTTCACTTTTGTCCCATCGAACGTCGAAACTGTCTATCAACGCTTATAACGCGTACGATTTTCGAAATTGCTTTTCTGCCACGTTTCTTTGAAGTCCTCTCTTCGTTTCGAATTTAATCTATCGAGCTGTTTGGTCGTTCATCAATCGCGACACGAATTCGTTTAAAAGATCGGATAAAGCCTTCTGTTGACATTGTACATCCCTGTCTCGAAGCATCGAAACTTCCTGCGACCGGAAGTTGGACTTGTCACGCGATCCCCCTCAGAAATTAACTTGTAACTTTCATTTCGTCGATTTAAATCGTTGAAAAAGGGATTAAAATTGAGAACACGTTTTTATTTCATTTTTCAATAAAAAAGGAAAGGAATCAGTATTTGTACAATATTTGCAAATCAATTTTTTGCAAAGTTATGTGCTAAAATTTTATATATTGTGGAGTTATTAATCGAATAGTCTTTTGATGTATCTATATTATTTTTAATTTATTTTATTTTATTGATTTATTTGAGAGAAAAATCTGGCAATTTTGTTGAATCCCAATTTCCAATATTCTTTTTCATTTAATTGAAACATATAAATTTTTTCCCTTTATATTGAGTTGTACTTTTTATATCCTTTTTATCTTTTATTATATCATTTCGGAACTGAAACCTGATATCTTCGTACGGGATTGCAATTTTCAGTTTCCAAGGGATCATTCCATCCTTTAAATTTCCAAGTAGGATACAGAAAATTGCATAAGTAACTTTCATATTCAGTACGATTATAACCAGGTTTGTGCACATGTTACCAAAGCGCTAGGCGGTTTTAATAGAAAATGAAGAACACTTCGAAAACTCTGTGAATAATGTATAATACATGTAGAGTCGAGGAGAGGATTCGTGTTCTTCTAGCTGACCATTAATTTTAATTCATGCCCTAATGAGTCGACAAGCAGCTTCTTTAAGGGGATTGTGAAAATCTCTTCCAGGGCTTTAACATTTATGCTTCTTATATCCCACGATTATCTGTCTTTGATGTTCTCGAAATCAGGGTCTGAATTGCTAATGATTCTGAACTTTTATTTTAACGTATTTTCGTTTAAGCTGTTCAAATGACCAAAAATATAGAAGAAGATAATTAAAAAATTTCATTAAAATTCCGGAATCGCACTGTTCCTTCGTTGAACAGGTAAGAAATATAAAGTAAAATAAAGAAACGTATAGAGAAATTCAAGCGGTGAACAACGAAAGATAAATTACACGGCACACGTTTAACACTGGTTCCTGTTTAAACTGACATCGAAATGTAGGGAAAAGTGGCGGGGGGTGTGCTGGTTAGCAGTTTAAATGAACATTTGCTCAGGGAACAAACTACCGGCGTGGCGGAAGATGGATCTGTAAATGGAGACTAGTTTACGGAGTTCTGTAAACTTGCTTGGCCCCCTTTGTTATATTCACCTTGGCTTTGGCATTTTACCTTCGCTCGAACAGTGTTCACGTCGAGTTAACATGTATTAACCCCACGACCATTAACGTTCCCTACAAGATGGAGCAGTTTAAACAATTTCAATTTCTTCCCTGTTTCGCACGCTCAGACTATGTTACCCCTTCATTTCGCGCCTAGAAGGGTTGTAAGTCCTTCATTCAATTTTATTGTTGTTTTTTTTTTATAAACAACAAAATCATGAAAAAAAAGAATTCAGAAAGAGAACCAGAGGAAGGTCGACAAAAATCTTTTTAGTTTCGATCCAATTTCACGATTACCGAAGCAGGGAAACAGTACCGATAATAAATGATCGAATTATCCGTCCGGTTGGAGACGGTTCACGGTAACGAGTAAAATTCCGATATTTCGTATTCGAAATCGCTGCTGGCATTTTCAGTGTCGGCTATCACAAAGGTATTAACGTTGTTTCGTTGGAAATTTAAGAGCCGCAACGATCATGGAACACCGATAGGAATTTCGTAACCGTGGGTCCGTCTCTCCGCGGCATAGCTCAGACGTCGGAATAGTTGGCTATATTAACCGGACGTTCTCTCTGGACTTTGGTCGACGTTTCGTCGTCGTATCAGTCTGGACCGAACGTGGATAGATACGTTGTCTCGTAGTCTGTGTCAGCTCGTTAGGAAATATCAAGCGTGCAAACTATGACGGCACCGGCGTCCATTAAATTAAGTCCTCGCCGGTTAACAGATTGCCCCCGGAACGCGCCGCGCTGGATCCTCCTCGCCCTGATAATTTACACGTTAATTATACCCCAGAGCCTATTGTTTCGACTAATTATGATTCATTTCTCCGTGATACGTGCCTCAGAAAGAAAATTACTTTGCATCGAGGGTGGTGTCTTAACTTGTTAATACTCGACGTTGTGGATCCACTTTTGATCATAAGCTCAGGGAGTCACTTGAGATACCATAATTTATTTTGTTTGTGTTTCGTGGAAAATTTAATTACACCTTTTTATTTTTTAAATTAAATAAACTGGACTGGAAATTTGGCAGACAGAAAACGAAAGTATCTCAAACTGTATCTCGACGAGGCTGTTTTGCTGATAAAGTATTTTACGGCTGCGACGCCGACGAAATGATCGAAATTGTGAACGTAATCAAGATTCAGTTCATCGGGGCTGGCTGAAATTCACCGGAAGCTTCTGTCTAATACCCCATAAGAGGAAGCAATTTACGAAAGCCATGCCCGCCTAGGCGGGATCCTTGTGCAAGCTTGGTTCTCACGTTCCTAGAATCGTCGTTCGCCATCGAAGGCAACGACGGGAACAATAATTGGGATGAAGCGACTGGCAACCATACAACCGCTTTGATTTCGACGGTAACAAGAGGAATACACAGGCTATTGCTTGCAATTACACCAGCCTTTCCACTGAAATTTCTTATTTGGCATTCACGTCTCAGCCACGAATTTTTTATTTTAATTCGTCAAATTTATATTTTAATTCTTTTCAACACTTTGAGTGCCATGTCACCCATATAAAAAATAAACAAATTTAAATATCTAACATCTCCAAATGTTAATAAAATTTAATAGCAATATAAATGCTGAAGGATTAATACCATTCATACTAAATTCTAGAGGCATTAGTATTAATATCAGCGACAAAAGGATTAAAGCACAAAAGCAACGTTATATATCTAGCGAAAAGGATTACAAAGCTGAACGTCTCGTTTGCAGTTTGCAGAGGGGGGCGTGTTTAAAATTTCACGCGGGGTGGGTGTAAAATGTCTGGAAAGGGTGACGTTGCATCGATCTCCGTTATCGAACGTTATCACAAAGTCAAATTCAACGAGTGACACGAGAACGAAGGTTCACTCGTGCAGGTACACGGGACAGCTGATTTACGGGATCCGCTTAAAGCTCGGGCCCGTTGCTGTTTCCTCGCGGGCGATATTAAGCGGAAACTTTTGCTCCTCAATTTACGCTGCCGCGTTTAACGCGGCCGTTGCATCCCCGTTGCAATAACAAATACGCGACTGCATCAGAATGCCGGTATAAACGTTTACAATATTCCAACGTTTCGTACGTAACAACGTGCACGTGTATTCGCCGCCCGTACAAATGAAGTGGTTGTATGCACTTTGGTGTAAAATAACGCACACGTTTCCGCGTTTACGCTCTGTTTACGCGAATGTACAATGAATATTCCTATTCTCATCCCTCTGCGGAAAGTTGGCAACAAAAATTAACGAGCGTTAATTCACTAATGCTTTCAGATTCTCTTTTTTTCTCATATTTTTTTTTACCGTGCTTGACCTACGATATGCAACGGGGTACGTGTTAGCATAGGAATGCACTTTCAGTAGGTTGTGTTTATTTTGTCGATATACTGGTCTTGTCGATAAAGATTACTGGAAATGTTTAAATAAATTCATTTGAAATTCAGATTTAAAAAACCTAGTATTTGATAAAAAAATGAAATTTGTTTATTTAATTCTGTCCAGCTTATTTCACGAGTATAAAAATTGTTTAACTTTTTATTAATTCTTGCTTTTACAATGAGTTGGACTGAAATAAAATAATCAGAAAAATAGTTATAATTTGTAATAATTCGGTTAACCCAAGAATTGAAAGACCTGTCAAAACAACTGACATGCGTCAATGTTATGGAACAAAGATGGTATAAAATTTCGAATTTTATATGATTCAGCCAAAAATCAGGACAGATTCGTTGTAACAAACCCGCAGCTTACGCCCTTTCAAAGTTTTGTTTCGTTCGAATCGCGCACGGTATTGTTTTTAGGCGCGTTAAAATTGCCCACGAGGGTGTGAAAACGTGCTAAATTTACTCGTCGACGTGTGTGTACTCGGTAAAGGCAATATCGTAAACGGAAACGTTCATTTTGCGTGGTAATAGGTTCGAAAAGCGAGCGAAAGCCGGCCCGCGGATTTTTGAGACAGGGATTTCCGTTGCAAATTGAATCCGTTTCGAACATTGTTGAAACGCTGGGCGAGACGGGAATTAAAAATCGACCCGACCCGACCGGGCGAGCGGGACGCCGCTATCGAAATGAAAACGGTTTTTAAACTCCTTGAAAATTCCACGAGCGATGTTTTTGTTTTGTTTCGATACCCGCGCCTCTTTTTTTTTTCCAGAAAGCATCGAATTACCGTCATCGTTGAACCGTAAACAGAATTGAAATCGAAATTATACCCGGTGTAACGGTTGCTTTGCATCCGCGTCGTTAACTTTTAGGACGCTCCGGGGGGAACACCTAATTTCGAGAGCAACTTTTGCATTCTCTTTTTCAATTCGTTCCAGGACGCTCTGTTAGTAAATTTTTACGCGTTTAGGAATCCCCAGGGAGACTTTAGAATGCTAAGTTTTAACCCGGTCTAAGTAGCTTTCTTTAATTCTTCACTGCTATCTTTCCTTCTGTGTAATTTCCTTTTTCTTGGACTGTTTCTACTCGAAATTGTTAAAATTATTTAATTTCTTATTCGTCAGTTTTTCAAAATTCTGTAAACTAAACTTCCAGTAGGAAGTTAACTTTTGTCAAAGATCATTTTTTTTTAACGATTGATCATCTCTGGTCGTTTCGCAAAGCGGTTAAAATGTGCTGGCATAAATTCACCGGAAGCTTCTGCTCGCCATCGCCCTCCGGTGAGAAGCAATTTATGAAAACGCATCCACTTGCAGCTTCGCCTGTTCACCGCCCAATATTATCGTCATTGTTGCGGTGATAAACGCGCGAAGAAGTTTGCCCCGTTGAAAGATAAAAGCGGGGAAACGGGATCATCGACGAAGGGTGAAAACAATGGGCGAGTTAAGGCAAGTCCCGCGGGAACTACGAAGAAAAGTACAGTGAATTACGTGTTATGTATAGGTATAATAAACGAGCGACGATATCCAGCCCCTGTTCTTCATCATTTTCAACGAGCCACGAAGATAGGCTTGAATATTCCTTTGAATTTCATTATTACTTATTTTTTGTTCCCGAATATGTTAGACTGATAATTAAATTTCGTGATCTTCACATTTATTTATTAAATGGCACTCGATTTTTTGTTGTATTTTGGATCGTCGACACTTATTTATTGAGTGTTAGGGTTAGGATTTTATTCTATTTGTCTGATTACTCTCCTCGTTTGATTAATTCTACTTGGATCACTGTTGATCAAATTTTATTAGTAATGTTGCATTTCTACGATAGATATTTTTCTATAAAATTACCACTTGAGAATTAAAATAATAGCTATTTTGAAATACACGCGCCCTGTTTAGAGAGACTATGCTCGCCCTCGATAACGAAAGGGTTAAATCAGTATCGATTAAAGAAAAACTGAACGTGGATAATTTTCAAGTCAACAAACCATCGTGAAAAGCACGCGAGAGTATCTATTTATATTCTGTTTATATCACGGCACGTTAAAAATAGAGTATCGCGTATAAAAATATTTAACACCCTCCTTTTTCACGTTACGAAAGGTCTACCTCCGACAGAACGTTTCGAAAGGCCGGCTGTGTTTATACCGCGTAAAATTAAAAAGCAGAAGACCGCCAATAAAAATACTCCACGCCTTTTCTCGCCACCTCGAACGAAAACGTTATCGAGAGAAACACGGTCGCGCGCAAACGGAATAAAAGCGCGATTAAACGAACAACAAGGGAAAGGGTGCACGGGAATCGCGTCGTAAATAAAATTGCATCACGGCTAATATCTACTCGTACAGATCGTTGACCGTGATTAATGCGTTGCCTCGTTAGATATAAGCCGGCTCGTTTGCGGATTACCGTCGCCTTTTGTTGGCGCCGGTACGCGATACGAGCCTGGGGAAAACAGGGGAAAAAAGCGCTGGAAGTCGAAGAAAACTGCGGGATCCGACATAGAAGGGGAACATTCTATTCAGCTAAATCTACATTCTTTAAAAAGTGTATGCTCAGAACAGTCTCGTATCCTTTGAGGCTGGATGTGGATGATCCTTTTGACGGGGGGTAACAAAGTCTAGTCTAATCTCTAAAAAATTGCTTGATTTGATCAGGAAGGTAGTAGATTTGAAATTTATCAGTCTCAGTTCTAGCTCTATGTATTTATTTGCAAGATGTGAATATTTAAAAAAAAATTCACATTCGATCATTCACGGCTTACCGCTCCCTCCGCGAAACGCTGACGAATAACCCGGAAGATATTGTTGCCGGAGAATTTATGTGAACGGGGGCAAACGGGTGTTTAACAAAGCCGCACGGATCTTCCCTCAACTACGTGACTAAAGGCAGAAATTCGAAGTTGGAGTGCACTCACCCTCTGTCGTCCGATTTCCCTCCCTTTCGGGCTGCGCGGCACAAGTTCCACAGACTCGTCGTCGCTTCGGGCTGAAGCGGACACGGAGCGTTGGGCGCGCTCGTAAACCGCTCGACGCCCGTGGGCAATATCAAACCGGGGGATGCTGAATTTATGCCCACGTGCTCGACGTTACCGTCGCTTGTTACCGCGCGACGAGATCGCTTTCCGAATGTCTTGATTAATTCGATCAGCTCCCCCTCCGCGAAACAACCAACTTCCGCCTTTCAGAAATTAACGAGGGTTGATTGTTGTCATTGTTGACGAAGTAGAAGTCATTCGATCGTCTTTTGATTACAATGCAACGTGAATGCAAATTTATTGAAAAGCTAATGTTAGTGTGCTCTTTAGTCACTATAAAAAATTGCGTGATCGAATCACGAATGATTCAAAAGTAACCCCATCACTAATTTTAAATATCCTGAAAATAAAACGCGAGAAGGAGCAGGAGAAAATAAAGCTCTAAAATGCTCCCCAATGTAGATTTAACTTTTTATGGAGTCGTCTGATACGTCGACCGAGAAGGGGGAAAAAGTCTGTTATTTATGACAACGGGACATAAAGAAACACATTCGTCGAAGGTATCCGTCGTATCCATCGATAGGACTGTTGATTGACGAGGAAAGTCACTTCTAACGGTGAATTTTCCGCGATGCATTTCAATCCATCTGCCTTTTCCGGCTGTCTATTATTCCGCTTGGAAGGAATCGTTCCCCCGGTATAAATGGACGGCATAAGTCTCAGTCGAAGGGGAAGTTCGTGGGGAAAAAGTTCGTTTTCTTGTCTAAAAACTGGCTCACGTGCCTCGACATCGAGGTAAAATTAAAAAATAAAAATTGCTAATCTTTACCAATCTTCAAATTTGTAACAAAAATTCTTTAACACCTGTCGTCGATAATTCTTGAAATTTGTTGAATGCAACCCCCATCTTTCCTCACCGCGATAAATTACAAGCAGGTACGGGCGAAGTTAATAATATCCTGTAAGACACTGACCCCAAGCTGCTTTTATGATCTCTTTCCGCGAGAGTACTTACAATCTTAAAATCAACGCGGTGCAACACAGGGAGATTGAGCATCAGAAAGGATCTTCTTTCAGCAGTGGATACGCTTCCGTGAACCGTATCGCCACGAGCGATATTAACTGCGAGCTCGATGCCCGTGTGCATGACTAACGTCATTACACCGTGGATGAGCAATAAAGAGACGATCAAAAGAGAAACACCGTGTAAGATTTTGTCGCCGGGATAAACGATTGACGCGGCCTCTCTGTTGCTTAATGCCGCATACACCGTGTCCCATTTTCATCCAGAAATAAACCTCTGCCACCGTATCGTCGGACGACCTGTCCATCGAGAAGATATCTCAAAATCGAGTGCATAAAGAAACCAAGAATAATTTTTAAATGTTACGTTTTGTTCGCGGCTAGATATTCAGTCTTAAACGTGAAGTACAATGTAGCATATCAAATTTTCAATAGAAAATCTTAACAAAGGTCTGAAACCGCGAAATATAGCTTTTGCATCGCGATTCCTTTCATTTCGCCGCCAACGACCCCCTTCTCCAGCTTCTGTGAACGGGGCGCGTACGTAGAAACGAACGCGAGCGTTTAATGCATAACGTTGCAACTGGTTTGATACAAAAGCAATGCAGCGCGGCGAACAATGCGGGGCCAAATTGGACGTCGAAAAGGGATTTTATGGGTGGAAATGCGCGTTTCCGTAAATCGTTTCAACGTTTCTGTTATTAAGCGCCGGTTTACCGTGAATTGATACACTTCGGCTAAGAAAACCTCGCTGCGAATCGACGCTGACCCCATACGTATCGACCCGTTCAACTGCTGAACTGTTCAAAAGAAACGTGATACAGAGTTAATTAAACTTTGTGTACTTCATTTTTCATCAACATTGCCATTTCAATCGAGTCTCTGAGAATCAGTTTCAAACTCGTTTATTTATGTATAAAGTTGTTTCCAGTTGTTGTTTCTGACAGACGGTAGGGATTATTATGGATTTATGGTTATTAATCAAATTTATAATACGAATCGTTGACAAATATTAAGAGATTTAGTTTCTATCCTGTTTGAAGAAGGAACTAAGAGTAGGCAAGTAGAATGTGTCAATGGTTGGTCAGATGAGAGTTATAAAGTTTAATATGATTAATATATATAAAACTTAGTATTTATCAAAGAATTAAAAAAGACTGAAGATAGTAATTTATTTCTGAGGAACAAGTAGTATGTGTCAATGGTTGGTCAGGCGAATGCTATAAAATTGAATATTTATTCCAAAATTAAAGAGTAAAATATTCTAGCAGTAAAGTATTGGCAGTAACACAAAATTTAGTAAATATTTGACGTAAAATTGAAAAAAAAGAAACAGTATATTAAATAATGGAACGTGTCAATAATTAATCAGACAAGTAGAACAGAATTATTTAAGTTTCTTTTCAGACTATTGAAATAAATAGAATCAATCAGACGAGCAAAAATTCCATGAACACCATTTAATAAACACCACCGAAATATTTTCGAGCGAGTGAAGCGCGCCGTACAGTAATCAGACTAGCGAAAGCAATTTGCGGGAGGAGAATCTGTTCAATTTTCATATAAATTGCAATAACCAACCGGGTCCACGGGATTCGCCACGAAAATGGATTCCTCCTCTGTATGCATTGTGTTGGCCGAACTGGGAAATCGTAAGAAGCTTGTTCAGAACCGAGCTGATAGCTAATGGAGAAAACTAAAGTTTCCACAACAGGCGAGCGGTAGGGAGGGGGGGAGATCATGGTAGTCGGTCGTGTTGATCTTTCGATGTCGCCGCCGGTTTTCTTGGCATCGCTCGTCCGCTGATAACAGAAACAACGATTCCGCGGCGAAACGTTATCGATCCGCCAACGCGAACTCCCCAACGACGGAATTATACGATTCTTATTTGTTTCTGTTTCTCCTCGCTGGACATAATTTATGTCGAAACTTTTGAACAGTTGAAGAATATTCCCCCCCTTTTTTTTTCTCCCCTTTCCACTCGTTGGAAACTAACCATCTTATAACTCGAACAACTTTTTACCATCGAAAAGCGCGGTTCTCGTCGGGTTCATTTTTGTCCCCACAGTGATACTATTTTTATTGCTGCTTTTGCCCTTCTCGTTCCTCGACATTGTAATTTGTAATTTCTGTCGCTAGTTGGGTTACTTGAAGTGCACCTTTCTTGTCATCGATAATTAACCAAATTACAAGTCGCTTCATTATTAGAAAGTGTAATTTTCGTTGTTGGAAGTTTGCATAAAGTAAGGTTTTAATGATATTGTCACGGCGTAACAAATTTACCTGCATTTTGGGACAGGAGTTAATTGAAATTGAAATTCTTTGTTCACGTCAAAATAATAATTTTCATTTGTCGGAAACTGTGAATTGTCTCTTCGATTTTAATTAAGAAAATAATTTAAGCGACGATATTAAGAGTTTAATTCGACGAAAATGTCTCTTTCGTGGGATTTAAAGCAGGGATTTTAGAAAAAGGTAATAAAAGTGTCACGAAACGTTCGATTCGGCGCCGTTCAGCTTTTGAATTCGTTTCTATGCTATTTCGTTGCATCACGGTCTGATCAGTGTTTATTGCGCTCGTGATTCTGGTGAAAAAAAAAGTATCGTTTGAATTTATACGAAACGTGCGCGTTCGTTTTAACGCTCGTATTACGCCTCGTTCCGCTTGAAAATTTCAACCAGAACGCGCCAACAATTTTCCTTTCCTGCGATCGAATAAGATTTCATTCGGGGTACGCTTCAAACTTTCGGAGATAAACGAAATTACGTTCGTGGAAAATTTCAAGCAGAACCGAGCTGTATAAATATTAAAACAGAGTTGTTAATTTAGTTGACGAGGAATTAATCCGTCTGACTCTTCGTACGACTAATTGAAATTCCATTTGTATATAAATTGTCGCGGCTTTGAAGGTATTTACAATCTTCGGACAATTATATTTCATGAAATTGTTCAAACTCACCAAACATTTTCTTTCTCTACCTTTCAAGAATTTAAACTATGTATCGATGAAATAATAATACTCTAGAGACCTGTTTTAAGGGTTTACTGAATTCGTATGCTCGATAATTGTGTATAGCTGTCGTCTGAACCATAAAAATCACCCCAACCACCCTAAACTAATATTTGGCGGTACCCAGGCACCGCTGATGCAGGTGTACATATTTTTCCACGTTGCTCCCTCCACTAAAAATTGCCGCCTTTAAAACCACTGTGTACTTTGCCAAAAATAATCAGACTCGCTACAATTTTCACGTTTCTAACTAGCTGCTACGATAACAATCGCTACGATAATAATTATAAAAATTGAAGCTGTTGGAAATTCCATGAAGTAATCATTTTACTTCAAAACACTAATTTTAATAAACACTAACAGAGAAGAATACAGAAGAATTTCCACGGGAATGGAAATATTTCAGCGGCGTATGGGCGACGTTGCGATGAAAATTTGATCCGAATCATCGGGAAAATTTGATTAGAAATTTTCTGGATACCGTGTACACACGTGAATGGTAATGATTTATGAAAGAAAAGTAGCGGAGTGGGAGAAACTCATTTTGTTCGAAAGCAATTTCAACGTGGTTCCAGTTAATTCGGCCGGTTCCACATTTCCTAGATTCTCGATCGAGGGGACGGAGGGGAGGGGGAGGGAATAGGGGAGAGACTTGTAATTGAACAGAGTCCAATGCATGTCGGGTAGCCAAAATTTTCAGCTAGCCACCTAATTCAACGCGAATCGATGTCTCGAGTCGAATTCGATGCCAGGAGGCCGGGCACAATCCAGGAAACAGATTTCCCCCCACCTCTCCTGCATTTTAGACACTCCAAACGGTGCCCCCCCCCCCCCCGTCCCTAATAAATTACCTGTGTTCTCAGAATCGCAACGTTCGGCTTCGGAATTATTTACATTGAAAATTCCGATACCGGCTCGGTCGAACATATTGCCAATACTTCATAGCCGAAATATTTCACGCTTTGTTTACCGAAAGCCTATTAATAAACTGACTGCGAATTGATTAAACTTCGATTCACGATCTTTGCCATAGTTAATTTACGACGCGCTCATATTTTACACACGTTTAGCCGTCGTTTGACAGTAAACCCACTTCGTGAATGCAATAAATATAAAAATATTTTTAATATAACTATCGTAATTTTAATTATAATTTACACGATCATCGAGTTTGGCTTTTCTCAAAGCTGAAAATGTCCAAGTATCTTCTGTGTAATTGTTCCACCGATTCGAACGGACAATCTTACCGATACTGATGGATTCTTCGTTGAATCAGTAAGTGAACAGTTCTGGATGGAAGGAATCCAGTTTAAGTTGCCGATGAGATCGAACAATGATTACGTGATAGAGTGGGAAGGAAATCGAAGGACGATTTTAGGAGGGAAATTGGTCGTTCCGATCTTGATCCAAACTTTTGTGATTCGAGTTAGTTTCGAAGTCTTTTGAATCGTTTCGAACGATTGAAATTTGCGATCGAGTTAGTCGAATTGTCAGCATCGTAAAATAAGGAATGTCTTTACGTCTGATATTTAGTCGAACAGTCTGGAAGTTTTCAGTTTATGAATAATAAACGAAGTGTTCCAATCGTAAAATCTTCAATCCTTTGACGCTTAACAGTACACAAAAGTCTTTGAGGTTTAGCATTATAAAATAATATCATGCAATTAATTTTCCTCTCGACAGGAGTCTGGGCATTAAAAAGTTAATAATTTATTCTGTTTGCAAAAATATTCGAACTATGCTTAAAAATCTTTAAGCACAGAAAGAAATATTGTTCAATCCCGTCTATTTTATTTATTTTTATATAATAGAAAAGAAATTCATTTGAAAACACGCACTTTACGCTCAACGACGTGTCAATGAAAATGCAAGTAGAAAAGGCAAGTGTGTAGTCAGACTTCTCCGCAGAGTCGATGGCTACTTTCAGCGTTTCTGTCGTTGAATCTGGTGGACGTTCGAGGGGATGGGGATTCAAAGGGGGTTTGCAAGCCGACTCAGAATGCGAGCTGACTGCAGCCAAAAACGGATTACCGCTATTAGGTTCGACTGTTTCTTAATGGCGGCGCGACAATGGCGAGCGTAAATTTTCGTCGGTCGATCCGCTTTTGTCGCTTCGTAATCGAGTAACCGGCGAACAAGGGACCGTGGCACGTTGCATTCGTGGTCTATAGAGCCTTGAGGACCCGAGCTGAATTCGTCGAAGAAAAAGCACGGGAAAGCTGGTTGCGTAGACCTCGAATCGGGACGCGATACACGCGCCCGTATATCAATTCGTTCCCGTTCTTCTTTTTCCCCCTCGAAGAGCTCGATTTATTTCGATACGGATATTGTTTGAAAATTGGCTGAGGAAACAATACGGCGCTGGGAGATTGAGAATGATTCTCTATAATTTAGAAAATTATTGTTCCATCGATGGGTCTTCGATTCTTGAAAAATTATTATTTTCAATTTCAAATGGTTATTAAATCGTGCCATTAAATTTATCTTCTGTAACAACTTACCAAATTTGATGGTTGTTCATTGCTGAGTCTGGTCAGTCACATCTGAAACAAGTATAAATAATTTTGATAAATTCGTTAGAAAACTGGTGACACGCGTGACACATCAATTATTCAATTTAATACAAATTAGAAATTCCCGTGTCTGAAAAATGCACGGCGTAGCTTAAATGAAAATATATTATAGATTCTAATTAAATTATCCACTTAAAGGTTCACATTTTCATTATTTTACACGATCTGTATTATTTCATAAAGTATCACTGAATTTTTCAGTATATTAAATATGAAAAATCCTTCAAACGAATCGTTTTAATAACGCAAAATAAATTTCACTTCTGGCCTTAAAACTTTTATTGTACGATTTAATTATTCCTTTCATCTCTCATTCAATTATCGTTGATGAACGACGTCGGTGACAATTTAATTAAGTTCCGTGGTGCAAGAATGACGTTATGATTTCCAAAAATGTTTCTTCGCCCCCCCCCCCTCCCTTCCCTCCCTTCCCTCCCCTCCTGTCTGGTCATTTTCCCTTGTTCCTTGGCGCCTTTTATGTCGCGCTACAGACGCGTAATTGCCACGAAACAAATGAGCCCTGGCTTTTCTCCGCGTTTCCTTGAAAGGAATTAAAAATTTCACCGGCCCACAAGCCCGGCACCCCGTTGTACGACAAATTACGTTTTTTTTTTTTTCAACGCTGCCAGATGCGTCGGCACGACTTTTCATCCGTCGCGCGACGAAATCCCGGAAGGAATTTATAATTTTCAAAAGCATTTTATTCTGTCCTTTCAACGACACGATTGCCTGTAGACAACGTTTAATAAACTCCCCCCTCCTCCTCTATTCGTCATCGTATTATGCTCGAAGCAATTTACGGGAAGGGATAATGAATTATTCGTTCAGTGATGAAAGGTCCTTTCCCATTGTGGAAAATTTGATTTAAATTACAATATCTTGTGCTGTAATGCGGGTTATCAATCCTCAAATTTGAGTTTAATTTTATATCAATTTTTTGTAATATACGAAGTCTTGTATTCGAAAATTGTATTATTTAACAATCGAAGTACCGTCACACACGTCTGCTGGTTCTAGATCTTGATTGTCTCTGAAATATTATTTTTCAGTTCCTTCAAGGTTGTTAATAATTAATTTCTTAATCATACTCTTGCTTCAGTCAACGCGCGAGCTACAGTTTTTGAACTCAATGGTCTTATAATTCGTCAAGTGATCCATTTCAATTTGCTCCGCGAAATGAACAGAATGCGAGCTTGAAATTTGATTGCCCGCTGCCTGAGTGCTTTTACATGTTCCTTCAAGTTCAATACACACTCTGATAAATATATCCCGAGTACAAGATACTAAATCTTGTAGAAGTTGAAACGGAGTTACCGTAAAATTGTAGACCCAGATATCGTGTCTGATCGTGGCATCACCTCTAGATCTTATCCATCCGACCGACGGATACCGGAGTATTTCATTTTGTCAGTCAAGTAGTACGAGACGATATCTAGGCAGCCGGTTGATGTACGAGCTCGTATAATCAGGTAGCAGCGTAGAACCGACGTGTAGAAGGAGTTGCATACGAAAGCATGATCAGTGTCGTGTGTCGCATGCTAAGTCATGTGGAATAAGAAGTTACGAGATGTAGGTGAAATAGGGTCCTTCAAGATTGAACGCGTTGTACACTTTCATACTGACAGGGTGTACGTCTACATGCTTTTCAAAGCGAAATGACTCGAATAGCAACGTGGACGTTTCGACACGTTTGTCGTTGTTCAAAATTTAAATAATATAGGGATTTCATAATTTGTTCATAATTTAAATACAGTATATAGTAGAAGTATAGGGATTTAAGGATCTCGAAAAAATATTAAAAATATTGAGAGCCATTAGTCTCAATTTGGAGCAATTTCAACAATCCATTTAAGGGTTAACATAATTACATAAGACAAACATCAGTTACACGCCGGTAGTTAAGTAGAACAGTCATTATACAAGCACTTAAGTAGAATAGGTCTGCGCATAGTCAGCCAAGCGGACGTAGCACAGTTCAGCAAGTAGAATATGTACGTGTTAGATCAAACACACAGCACAGCAAAGATCAAATTGCATTTGCATGCCTTCTGATTATCAGAACGGAATTAATATGTTACTGTTTAAACAGAATGGGACTTGGTAGACAGACGGGATAGCCAACGTCAAGGAATCGTGTCCTCATATCGGCGGATCGGTAGAATACAGTTATCGAGCGATTATATTAAGTAGAATAGGTCTGGCAAATAGAACCGCGACGGTATATAGACAATTTGAACGAGATCGGCAAAGTAAAACAGAGATGCCGTGCGAACTGATAAATAGACCGACGACAACTAGTTAAGACAAGTCAAACAACAGTCGCAAACGGTTTAATCCTTGCTCACTCTTACCTGTTTAATTGACTCCAAACGAAAATTCAATATTTAATAAATTCTTCACGAAACATCCCGTTCAACCCGTACCGTTCGTGGCTAATTAACGCGCTTAACGAACCTGGCTTTGTTCCGTGACGTTTAGTTTCTTTCAAATTTAATTTGCGAACAACGCATGTAAACAATCTCGCACCCAGGCCCTGCAAGATCGGTTAATTAAAATTTTCTATTTTCAGCCAGTTTATACGCCGACTCGCGCTACTTAACATTTAAAATTCACCGTAAACATCGAATTCATACGCTTACCAAACACAAAGTTAATTCGATATGAATTAATCGAACGTTTTCTCGGCGTGGCGAAAGCGAAAAATCGTTGATTAAACTAAATTAAATTTATATATAAAACTTATATATTAAACTTATTAAATTTTTTTTCAATCTCCCGTCTTCAACAGTTCGAACTGTCGGCCGGACAGGGACGCGATAAAATTGCGTGAGAGTAACGCGTAATTAAATTATCCGCGTCGAGCCGTTGATACGACAGAATGAAAACACAAAAAGGTACACCCGGACGCGTTAAAAGTTGCGTAATGAATGTTGAAACTTATGCAATTAACGGGTTACCCGGAGTTTATAAGCGTCAAGGGAGTGGAACCGACGTTGTCAAGATCTATTTTGTAATTAAACTTAGAAGACGAACTTTGCGTGTACTAGATACACCGAACACAGAGAGGGAGAGAGGCGGGGAGGAGGAAGGCAAGGAATAAAAAAAGAGAGAGAGAGGGAAAAAAATATGAGAACACTTTGACGGCGGGTCGTGCAAGTTAATTAGAATTTCGCTCGTCTACCTTTTAATCAAAATGTTTATGTGCTTACTTTCGTAAAGTTTCCTGTTAATATCGGGTTGTTGCATATTACATGCTCGATCTCGAAACATCGAACTTCTGCCACGATTTCCTCACGTAAAAGTATTATAAGGCAGTGCTAGTGATATATCTGTTTCGAGCTTAAAATTTGTTCGATAGATTTTCTTAATACAAAATGACTGATTGATCATTTTAGCAAACAATAGACAATTCTTAAGCGCAAAAAGTCTGGCGTAGTTTGGCGACACGAAAGCGTCGTAAAGTAACACGCTGTGCATTAAACTTCGAAGAAAATGAGCGTGTAAACCCTTTTATTAATATTTTTAATATAAACTTGCTAGTTGTTACAGAAACGTTTTAGTACGTACTGCAACATTAATGCAACATTAATAAAAATCGTTAGATATTGTAATAATAATATTTTGCTAAAGAATTTAACTTTGTTTTATCCTATGGCAATAATATTTACCATAGCTGTAATTGAAGTGTTCAAGATTCTGGATTGATCTTCGGTTTGTTGCAACGGATACGAAGTTTCCACATGTTCTAATCTTGGCTATAAGCCGCTTCAGGAAGTTGATGAGGGGCTTCGAAGCCAGTGAATAGCACTTGAACGATCCTTGTAATGTTTCCTTTAACTTGGAGGACAAGGATCGATTATTCATGTTGAGGTTAAAGGACTTATATCCTTATTGTACTTGGAGTACAAAACAATTATGCAAATTTTTATTATTAATATAAATAAAGGTGTTATAAGAAGGTTCTTTATCAATTTTCTTAATCTGAAACTTCACACGTTACATATAAATTGTTATAAGTCCCAAAATATTGAATTCTATAGAATTACTATAGAAGGGTTAATGAATTGATATTGTATGAGCCATCATTGACCCAAACTACTAATTCAATACAATCGACTTATTACATCGAAATTGTTTTAACGCTGTAGGCATTTCTTGTCACCAACGATCCCAAATTAATTATTTAAAGAGAATTTCATCGACGTGGACGAGGTCGCGCATCGAGGAGCAGATATTCACCACAAAAGAGAAAACGGGGACCGTTGATTTACTAGCGTGCATAATTTTCGTCCCGGCATTAAATTAATATTTCTCAGAGCTTTTGTTCGCCTGGCTTGCACATAACTAACGAAGAAAAGAATCTTGATGAATGTGGTTCCTTTTGCGAATCCCGTTCAGCCGTGGAACGCTCGGACGTTCCCGAAGAAGCGAGCGTGACCCCGGGAAAACGAGTCCTTCCGATGAATGGAACACGGATCCTTGGTTAGATGGTTATTTTTCGTTTGCCTCCTTCCACGGGCTCGTAGTCACGAAAGGAAGGAATATTTGTTCTTCAGGAACACTCGTTATAAGTCAAGATGATGGAAACGTTATTTCCGAGAGGCATCCTCGATTTATATTAAACTCGTAATAAAATTCACCACCTTTTCACGTATTTTGCGTCGAAATTGTCCAAATTCCATTATAGAAGTATACAAAGATTAATTTTTAATTTAATCCTAACACTAACTTTAATTTTTAACTTAATTTTAATCAACGGAACGAAACGTTCGATCGAATTTTTATTCACTCTGGGCAGAGAAAATATGATACAAACCCGTGTCAAAGGAAGTTTAACAAATTTTAAACGTCGCCACCAACTGGCCACGACTGGGGAACTCGGTTTAGAAGAAACTTTCATTGAAAAAGTAAAAACCTGGAAACGAAAGTAACGGAGGGAAGAGTCCGCAGTTTCTCGAAAGAGTTGGAAATTTTGAGGACACGCGGAAATTTCCTGACAACTTTTATACGATCGAATTTGATTTCTTGTATTTTATGGTAGTTTTTGCCGGATTCATTCAATAGACGATAATATGATCTTTTTGTTTTCAGCGATGCGGATTGGAACCTCTGACACTTGGGCGCTGATGGGTGCTATTGGTGAGTTTACAATCAACTTCTACAAAAATGAATTCAAGTAGAAATCTGTGAAAAATCTCGACTCGTGGAGAAAAATCGTAGAATTAAAAGAAATCTTGTAACTTAAACAATTTAATTAGGTCAGATTTATAATTAAAACGGTTTCAAAAAGGAGTTGGCATAGGTAGCTGTAAATTTGTGAACCGAAATTGAATCATCCGTTCATTGAATCCATTCGATTCAATTATACGAGCTCGTAACACGCGGGGAGTCGTTAATGAAGCGATTAAAAGGCAAGGAAAAGAGAAAAAGTTCTCACCGCCGCCGATATTACGCTCATAACAGAAGGTAATAATCATCTGTACAGAGTTGAAAAATTAAATAAAAGCTTTATTCACAATTTCTATTTTAATATCAATAGAAGTAATTACCGTATAATTAATTACAAGCCTCGTTTTTCTACAATTTTTCTCCTTGACTGCGTTAAAAATGAACTTTTTCACTCCAGCTAGAAATATTTCAAGAATTTTGTTGTAATTTTGAAAACTTTCTCAAAAATGTATAAATTTCAAAATACTGTATTTCTATAAACTTAGAAATGTTCACTTTGTAAATTTTTCAAGAACGTACACACACGGTCTTTAGGAGTGAAAGAGTTAAGTAAAAAAATAAGAGAAGGCTGGGTAAAACGTTTTTATCCTCGAAGCCTGTTTGTGTTTCTGAATAAAGAAACCGGCGAAAGTTTCCGTAGCAGAGGGCTCGTTAAATTTATACCGGTAAGTTTGAAACGGCCTGTATTATAAAGTCGACGAGGGGGGAGGTGTTCTCTTGGTCGACTGTTTCGCAAAGCGTATCGATTTTCCATCGATAGTACAGTCTTGAGAATCGACGACCTCGTTATCGTCCGCTAGGCCGGGCAAATCTGAACTCAGCCAAATTCAAATCGAATTTTCCTTCCCTTGCCTCGACGGGTTGCACGATTTCGAACCATTTCCGGGCCAAATACAATCGTTTACTCTCCTTTTGCCCAACACGATTTTCAACTACGTTAGACACCCGGAAAGGATGTTTTCGTTTCCCGTTTACCACGGCATCCTTTGAGCTAAGTTCCTCATTTTCCGACGATTTCGCTACGTTTCGTTCAAAGAATTTTCGAAATAATCCCACAATGCTATTTCGCAGTATTCATATTTTAGTTAATTTTGCTAAATAATTGAATTTTTATTCATCTAACTATACAAATCTTAAGTAGTTGAAAATTTAATTTTTAATTTTAACAATGGGGCACTTGAGAGTTTGGAGATTGTTTACACAGTTAAGTTCCAAAACTCTTAACACGTTGGCTGCCACAGTGAAAACATACGTGTGTGGTCAGACACACTTAAATTACTAAGGCTTCTGTCGATTAATTTTCAAATGTAACCATTTCCAGCAATATCCACGGTTTATTTTATCTTTTCTTTGATTAATTATTTAATTATCTAAAATTTGAAGCGAGTGGCAGTCAACGTGTAATAAAACTAAGAATTCGAAGCAATCTAAATTGAATTTATTCGACGGTGGATGATTGTGTTCGAAACAAGGCATCAGATTACTAATTTTGATGGCAGAATCGATGTCCATCGTCGTTTGATCCGTCGTTTCATGTAAATTCACTTTTAATCGCGAGATACAGCGTCGACGGGCAACCGTCTACCGATGATGGCATCGTTATTGCCATTATTGGCTTCATATCGGTCGTTAAAGCCGTTCCAATCGCGAAGCAGATTGAACTCGAACCAGTATTTTGACGCTTGGTAATCCGGTCTCATCGTATTTCGAATAATTTCAGCGTTCAATAGACGTTCGTCCGTCCATTGTGTCGTCTCGTTTCGACGAATATTTCGTTCGCGAAATTACATTGCTCGCATACGTTACCTCGTCGGAGTGCCATTCCTTTTTTTCTTAATTTCGTTCGTTGATACTTCAATGATTCCCTGTAAAACCCGAAACGCTAATGATTCTTCTTTCGGAAACGCGAAACGTTCCATCAATTATCCGCCCGTCGGATGTTCACTTTTAAATAGATTATTTTCTTTTTTAGACTTCGTAATGAACGCGTTTCTTTTTTAATCAAGGATATTATTTCACGGAATCGCGGAATATTCATTGCGATGGTAAATTTTCGAACCTCGACCGATGCGATAATTAATGTTGAAGTATTTTTAATCATCGTTTAATTTGCAAATTATGGAAACATTTAATTTGTCTACTATTCTCTGCATCGATTGTTAATTAATATATCTAATATTTCAAATGAAAAAGAAACCAATTACACATTTATTTTTAGCTTAATTTTCTGGTAGAAAATTGTAAAAATTGTAACAAAATTCGTAATTCGAATTTCTCAGGGTCGTAAATCAATTAAAGTACTAACCAATGTCTTAATTAGTTATACTAATTAACTTTCGAGTGCCAAAGATCGACGACCCATTCGCTCTGTTGCTTTTTCCACAAACAAAAATCAACTGAATTTTCATTACAATAACGCGTCAGAATAATTATGTCTCCGTCGATAAGGATCTTTTTCCAGGGGCGTAGACACGATTTTCGTTGCAATTAGAATGTAATTATCACGACGAGCACACAGCTGTACACAACAGCGCGATAAATTTCCAGTAATTCGTATTACTTTCGGTGCATTAATCGCGGTTAATCGACCAACCGGTGTGTGAATAATTTTTTCACGTGTAATTTCACGGTGTTATTGCGTGCCCAGGGCATAAAGATTTTTCTTTCTATTTTTTTTTTTAATACGAAACTGTGTTTCTTTTTTGTTAAAAAAAAAAAAAAAATAGTGCCTAGATGAATCGAGTTAGCGAACTAGATTTTATTCAGCTCGGTTTTTTTTAACTAGATTCTCCACGCCAGAAAGCGTACTCGGCCTTTTACGACATGCCAACCTCCGTTAGAGAACCGGAAGCGAACCAAAGTGTCTTGATTAAAAGTTTTAAATCGTTCCCTCTTATACAAGGGTGAATCAAGCCGCGGAAAGGGTGCGTGCAAACTTTGTGAACGTTTTACGATGTTACGATGGTATTCTTTTAGACATTATTGAAAGTAACGTTATAATTTTGTATGAATTATTCTGGAACGGAGTAATTAGAACTTTTGGTAGAATAAAACTAAATATTTCTAGCAGCTTAACATGTCGCTTCAAAGTCTACATCGATAATCTCTCAAAACCGATCGAATAAAATCGTGGTCCGCCGAATATTCCAAAGAAAAATGATCCCCGGTGATAAATTGAACGGCGCAAAAATCGAGCCCCCGTCGTACACGAGGACTTATTTACCGGAACGCAATCTCTGGATAATTAATCCTGCTAGCCCGCGTAGCATATTAACAGGAAACTTGCACCAGCCGGAAACTATCTCCGTTTCCACGTAGCGAAATGTTTTCCTTCCCTTCGGTTCTCAGCCGGTATTCGTTAATCACTCGGCTGTCTTGCTCGATCCGACGGCTCAGCCCACGTGGAGATCGATACTTGGTGGCGGGCAACAGTTCCCTGACGATCCTTCAAAAGTTTCCTGCACGAAATTGAGAAATTAACCCGACAGGATCGCGGCTAGATTGCCCGGGGACGAGGGAGGGAGGGACGGGAAGGGGCGGCGGATCTTCCTGGGCCAGTAAGATTCGCTACCCGGGATGATAAGAGATACGTCGGTAATTTATCTCGTATCGCGTCGATTTGAATTACAAATACCCCGGGATTACGGCTCCGTGCTGGCCCGGATGCTGGCGAACCGTTACCGTGCTTCTTTGTTGCTGATTTTGCAAAATTTTCAATATTAAACGTGGCAAATGGGGTTATTAAGTATTTTCTTTTACAAACATCAATGGTGTTTTGAAGCTTCCAAATTTCTGAAAATATACTTCAAAGTTTCCAATAAATCTGATTTTATTATATTCTAAATTGAAGAAATGTTCAGGTGTCCCTTCTTTTTATAATACTTCACTAAATACTTTATTTGGTATTCAAGTATCACAAGTATCAAGTATCAACTTCTACATAAAATTGCCAGTCAACAATGTGTTGAATCAACGTTGACGAAACCGTTTTGTTCCACCGTACGTCGCCGACTCCGCGGCGGTAATCGATACCGAAGAAAGAATTTACTTAATGCCGCGATCATGTAACTGATCAGTGGGTGGCGTACGATTCCGATAAACGTTTTCTGCACGCGACATCGTTTCATTATTACGTTTAATACGGTTTCGCGTTAATCATCGTCCGTCGGGGTATCTCAGCGTGAATATCGCGTGTTCGCGTGACGTAAACGCGGAGCTTTCTCGTAACGAGGAACGGAACTGCGTAGATGAAAACACGATAAATCTAAAAAAAAATGAAAAATAGAAACAGAAGTTCGTCGTTGAAATTTCCCCAACGAAGCGCCCAAGGCAACCATGAAATTTCGACTTCCCTAATTGGACGCGAAAATTTCCTATTCTCGTTGCTATAACAATTTTTTATTCCATCACGACCATTAAATTTTTGGCAAATTGTTTCGAAACAATTTGTTCGGGCCAAAGTTTAACGCTCGCGGAAGATATCGAACGGCGAAGTTGAAGTAATTAAAGGGAATTGTTGAAAGTCTGGGCTGGATCGGAAAAGAGGAAGCATTAGAGCAAAAAAAGGAATACGGAAATGCTGTGGCCAAGGGAAAGAAGAATCGTGAAATTTTACAAATACCCACGGATTTACGGGAAACTTTGAACCGGTAAAGAGGCCAGACGTCCCTTTGATGCACCCTTCCAAGAGGATTCTGCTGCGGATGCAGCCACGATAGACGCAAGAATGGGGCCGTAAAAGGCCGCGGCGAAATTCTAGAAAACTCTCTGCCCGCGTTTCAGACCCTCCCCGAACCGTTCGAAATTGCACACACGTCGATGAAATCAATTAACCAAAGTATTCGCGATTTAATAAAGCCCGGGACGAGAAATTGCCCGGCTTCTTCGCGATTAAAACGATCGAAGCAAAATCGTAAACAAAGGGGGATTTCGATTCGTTCTCTCGAATAAATCATAGGGGAGGGTGAGGGGGGGTTGGGAAATTTCTAAGAAAATTCGTGCGGGTTGAAATTTATACGAGAAGCCGGGAGGAGCTCGTTCGAGAGGACGGGTAGATTTAATATCGCAATCATGGCTGGCCGGGTTATCGCAAAAGTGCATTATCGCCCGTCGTACGTTCACGACGAATTCGAATTTTCTTGCCGAGTAATCGTGTTAGCCTGCATATTCACGAGAGATTACATATGCATCCTTCTGCATATCCGGGGACATGCATAACAAACGCGTGTACCTACATCGTGCTTACGTCTACGTACGAAAATCTCCGGAGAGATTACAATATGTTCGCTTATGTTTGCATCAACGATATTTCCCGGAACGTTTATCTTTTCCTTTATACTTTTTTATGACCGCGATCTTGCTCGAAATTATTCGGACCGCGTATGGACGAGGAGCTGGTTGAATTTCTCTTATCTTCCCTTTGGTATTTTCGTATTGCAACGCTGGGAATTTTGAACCGTCGTTTTGGTTTTGTTCTTGGAAAATATCGTATCAAGCAGAATTTTTATTGATAAAATGGTACAGTAAACGAAAAAGGTTCGTGGAGTAATTATAATCATTATAATTGGATTACCTCTTTGTTAAGAAGTCGGATACCGATGAAAAAAAAATAATGAAACAATGAAAAAATTTTTTCTTTATTTTCGATTTACTTGTTCGAGGCTGGGACACCCTGTATAGTGTCAGAAATAGGTTGACGGATCATTTAAATCCGCAGAGGTTGAACGTCTCATGTCTCATAGCTGGCAGTTCAAGTCCTGTGCATCGCAGACATTCTGGACGAATTCCTAGCGCATAGAAAGGGCACCCTATCGTGAGTAGTTCTAACCGAGACGGTTTCTTACGGTTCCACGAACTGTTTCTTCCCTCCTGCTTTCTTTGTTCTGTGCCGCTCGTTTCGAGCACGGCATGCACTCGGCGAGCAACGGCAACAACGAAATAAAAAGGCCGACCGCGCGGAAGTTTTCTTATACAATAAATCTCGCCGGGTCAACGTACACGCTTTTACAAGCCCGATCTTTTTTTTTTCGTGGCCGTGACAGAATGAATAGCAGTCGGCTCGTTTCGCGAGTCACCCTCGTCGAATACCTAATTCGCGCCCGCCGCAGGGGAAAATAAATCGCGAGCCAACTTATCTGATCCATCAGCACCCGGCACGATCGAGTTAAAACTCTCGAAACTCTGCTCACGTTACGTGACAACCCCCTCCTTCCACGCTGATTCACCCCGCTTTGTTACTCGTTTTTCTTGCGGTCCCCGACGAGCCGCGTGCGTAACGCGAAAAGCTCGGATAAACCGACAGGCTATTTCGAGCGTGTATCGTCTTATGAATAATGCATCGCGACGGGATTAATATTATTTCACCGGTGGACCCTCCCCGCCGCGCGACTCTTATCTTCGCGGAACGGTGCCGCGTAATCGATATTCGAAACGTGACACTTCGAATCGTCCTTTCTTCGAATTAATTCCGTCAACTGCGTTCGAGCGACCCGCCGATCGATCGTTGCTCACTTTTTGCCTCGCTGCCCCCGATAGCACGGCCCGGGATTTATCATCGTTACCGGGACAAAATGATCCTGGCCGAATGCGCACCGCGTTCGGTATCGTTTCACGTTCACCAGAATTCGCTGGGACATACCGATCTATTCTGTCCTCGATTTTGTTAACTTTGGTGCTCGTACTTTGTGTCTAAAATATTTTGTTTCAAACAAAAGTGGTCAACTTTATCTGTTTTACGAATTATCGTGAGAGGGGTGTTTAAAATCCAGTGATATATATTTATTAACCCTTTTCACTCAGAGATTTTGTTCAAATTATTTTGTAAATTATTAATAGGATCCATTTGAATTTAATAATGAGAAAGTTCCTCTCTCACGATACCAATGCTAGTTGAATTTTTATTTTCGGGCAATCATTTAATTAAACGAACAATGCAAACTTTGTTCCCTGTTGAACCAGTCAGCTTCGTTAACCCGTCACGCAATCTCGTTGAAAAGAACACGAACGAGTTTCTTGGCCCACTTCGTGTTCACCCTTTTCTACCGAAACATTGTAAGGAAGTTCGGGAATACAGCGTAGGATACACGGAAAAGTTCATAACTCCTATCCCAGCGAGCGTCATAATACTTTCGACTGTTTTAAGAATCCTCCTTCGCTCGGCCAGGTACGGGGAAATTTCGTGGCAGGACTTCGAGCTACCCGGGAGTCAATTACTCCCAGGTTCCTATTAAAAATTCGATTCCTTTTTGCTGTCCGAAACGAACCGGGTCTGATACGTCTCTGCTGACCCATAAACCCGAGGCGTTTCCAAGTTTGGCACAGCAGTGCACATGGGATGTTATTTCTTCGAGGTAAAATCAATAACGATTTTCTCCTTCGCATTTTCTCCTTGCTTAACTTCTTCGCTTTGGCTGGAAATATTATATTGCTTTAATACCTTGTAATAATTTTATTTTTGAGGAACTTTGAATTCTCAAAATAATATTTTTATCTCCCAACTTCAGATTTCCATATTGCAATATAAGATTCCTTTCAGTTATTCAGTTATATTAAAATTTGATATCTTTGACATTCATAACAGCCACCTTGTTTTATTTTTTAATCGATTTTCGCCCCTTTAAACATTTAAATGGAAAAATCTTCTCATCAATCGGATCATTAAAGATCACGATAAACAATAGGGCGCAAACGGGCAGGGGAAAACAGGGTATGACGACTCGAAGGTAGATCTGCTTTTGGAGCTTTATTGGGAATTAAGCCGCTTAAACGTGTCCGCTTGGAAGGAACGAGGCGGCTGGAAAATACGCTCTCTTTGCAAGACACGTCGTGAAACGCGAGAATTATTCAACGGTGGCTCGTGTCTCTGCTTCCTTCCTTTTTTTCTCTTTTTACCCTCTTTCTTCCCACTGATATTGACATTTTCCCGCGGCGACGCGTTTCCTTTTTGCGTCCGCGTCGCTCGGCCGCGTTAATCCGCGCGCAATCGAGCGGATTCAAAGGAGAAACTACCGTTGCCCTCGTTAATTTCCCGCTTCTGGACGATTTCTCGATTCTCCTGACCTTTTGAACTTCGTCGCGCCATCGATCATCCTTCGTGAAACGAAATCGTCTTTCGCGGAATCGAATGACCCTTGCAATTTTTATATTGTAACATTAACTATTCTTAAATTAAAATCTTTATTATTCGTAGTGCTCTGAATTATCTTAAATATTAGAATAAAATAGATTGCACAGTCTTTACAATTCTTCAAGAAATGTTAAAATAATTTAATTATTTTCCTCGTCATAGAAATTCTACTGCAATTAAAATGATAGCTTGCGCTAAATTATTTGAACATTTGCTCAAATTTCGAACTTAAAAGCGATCCAATAATAGAGTAATCCTCTGAAATCGATATCGCAGAAACTATCAGTTTAATAAAACAATTTCTCTTCCCGGTCACACACAGCTAATGAATTGGTCCGTTTGCGAGCCGTGATATTTTGACGCTGATAAAACCGGACGATAATCGATATCAGCAATCCTATTATTAAACCGTCGAGATGGCCGAAGTTCGAGCAACGAGCCCGGAGCAATCATAATGGGGAAACTTTTTTGACTATCGTCTAATTCGGGTCCGACTATTTTCGAACGGCTAAAAAGTAACTACGTCGGCTCTTGAATTTCCAATTCTTTTTTTTTCTCTCTCTCTCCCTCTCTTCCTTCTCGCAGGAACAACACGCTGGTCAGACTAGGAATTTTGCCGGCATCGAAAAAACTGCCACTGGAAAACGAACTATTCACAGTTCGCTTGTCCGGTTCGCTCCATTTCCCTCTATTGTTCTTATGCAAGGGACAGTAGATATTTCGAAAAAAGGGAAACGAATTTTTCTGTACGTGCTCTTTTATTTTTTTTCGCATTAAATATATTGTTATAACGCTTCAAATAATATATTAGTGGTTCAGAACGCATTAATTTTTTGAAAAAAAAAAAAACAAGGTTTAATTTAGTTTAAATGCTTTAATGGACTGTATAGTGGGCTGTATAGTGCTTTAAAGTGATAGAATGACAAAGTGTTTAACTTGTACTTTATCAGGGGGGGTGAGAAGTTCGAGCCTCGACTTCTTGCAAAACATACTAAAAACATAAAATTATGATTAACCTTCAAACCCTTGGGCAAAACGTGGGGAGAGCTAATGAAAATGGTTCCTTGGACAAACTCTTATTCATACTTTTCTTTTTGATGAAATTAAGGATGATAATATCCGTGTTGTTCGTGGATCGAGTGTATCAAGCACTTAAAAAATCTGTCCACGATTGTTCGGGAACGTGCAAATCAAACACGATGAGCTGGATTCGAACGGGCTCGAACAACCGTGGGTCTATGCAGCATCGGCGCAAAGGGCAGCTGTTGGCCCGGGCATAACCGGAAGTCAAACATGCAAAATCCATCCGGGCACGTGAGCCGCGTACAAACCGTGTCGCTGCAAAGCAAACTTGACGATACGTGCTTTCCTAATGCGTGTAACGAGGACCAAAGTATACCTTGAGGAGGGCTGGCTTGATCTAACCGGAAGTTCGGCTTATCTTACAACCAGATAGCGAGTTAACACAGTCAAGTTTGCAAAGCAGGCGAATTCGATTGACGAAACAAGTTGTACAGATTAATTCGTCGTTTGGTGGTGTTTGATTTCATTTTTTATCTTATTTTACTTAAAATTACCTTATAAGCATTAAAATTACCCTAAATTAACGTATTGGGTTCAAATTTCTTTTATTTTAACCCTTCTACTTAAAAGAAAAAAGGGATTGTACCAATTTCTAAAGGTCAGGTATTTCATTTAGTTTTCATTGCAAAGTGAAGTTTCAATCAAATTTATTTGACATAAATTTATATAATTTTTTGGTTCTGTTCTCAACCATACGATCGTAATTAATTCGTAAAGAAATGCATACCGTTAATTAATGTGTCGCGCTATGTTCATAAAGTTGGATAAACGGAACGAACAATTATACGCACATTTAAATGAACGTCCGCGTAATTGATTTTATGTAATTAATTCTAAATAAACGGTTCGAATTCAACTCACAGAAATAATGGAAATCATAAATTTCCTTGTAGTAGAGACAGAGCAATAACGTTACTCCTCGTTTAATTAAACAATATTGAAGATAAATTGTCGAGGTCGAAGTATTACTTTCAACACGCGAGCCGAGCCCTTAATAGCATGCGATACGGGCTCGTAAAATTTTAATGTGTAATATAAAGAAAACTGTAGTAGCCATCGGTTATAAAAATTCCAGGGGCAATTTCATTTTTATTCCTGCCAGTTGACGGAGGGGGGGAGAAACCAGCTTTTCGTCGTCGACTACTATTGGCATCGACGAAAATCAAACACCATTGACGTTCCCCAATTTTCAGACTCTCATCTCTGCTCCCTCTCCTTTCGAGCGTAAAATTTCATCGTCAGAAATACGTCGAACCCGATTGTATTTCTGATTAAAACACATTCGAGCGTTCTTACTCTTGGATGACATAGGACTCGCTTAAATTGTATCTTTGTAAGAAATATTCCATTTTCGTATGAAAAATTTCAGAATTGGTGATTCTGATACAAACTTTTGGTTAAAGTTTAAATAAAACTTGCAAGATTGATAATTTTAATGAAAACTTGTATTTAACAAAATTCAACTATAAATGGGGCTCTATACGAAGGAAATGAATAGTAGAATATTTTTATATTAATTGTACAGAGTTAACGATCGTGTTACGTCATTTATTATTTTTTTTTAATTCATTTGACAATTTATTTTTATTCCTGATACAGAGAATTTTCAAAAATATATGAACTATCTTGGTGTTTTATGAAAAATTATAAATCGAAGACAGAATAATACATTCCCCTTTTTATCGTTCATATATATAGAATATTCGAAGTGTTTTCTGGGAAACTGAAGAAACGACGGTATATCTTCCTCTTGCGCAAAAGGTGCAGAATATCTTCCATATTTTCTCAACGAAAATAATATAGGATCTGGTTTCTCCATTTGCAGTACAAATGCTATACTCTCTGTATTTAAAGTATCTCATTGACTGAGTTTCTTTCGAAAATCGAAAGTACGATGATATTTTCTTTTTTTTTTTCTTCTTCTTTCTTTAAAGTGCTGAATATCATCCGTGCTATTCCAACGAAAATAACGTATGAATTATTCCCTCCATTTATGAACGAAAATGCTTCACTTTTCATATTCAACATCTGTGAATGGTACTTTTTCTTCGCAAAATCAGAAATTGAAAAAAGGAATGATAATACCTTTCCTCTTTTCAAATTTTAAAATATCCTCAATATTTTTCGGACGGATGCTGATGGTTATTTCATTTACGGGGATATAATGTTTTATTCAAAGTATTACAAAATGAAAAAATAGGAAGCGAAATCGAATATCTTCTATAACAAAGTTTAATCAAATACGATACACGAAACTTGTAATTACATTGACAACTAAATTGGCAAATTTTATTTCTTTTCAAATTTCAATTTTTCATTTGATATTTAACACTGGGTATTAAAAATTGTTTAATACTAAAATTAAATAAAAATTGATATAATATGTAACTATTGGAATTAGAAATTAATATTAAATAATATTTCTAGAAAATCATTGCTAAAATTTAAAATTTTTAACATCAATGATCAGTGTTTCTTCCTCCACATTACTTAGATAAAAAGGAACAACACTAAGACCTCGAATCTAATTGAATCGTTAATGAAATGCTTCCAATAATGGCAAGGCGAGGCATTTAAACCATTCATAGTGTCAAAACAGCTGATGCCGGTGCTCTGCCTTCTCGTACAAACATTTACGCACAAGCTACGCAATTAACCTTGTCAACATCCCAGTGTTGCTGCGCGTTTTGCCTTCAGACTCGATTCTGATCGTGGCTGATTCAGCCATTACACGGGTACACACGCGCGCGCGACTACCCCCTTTTCTCTCCGCTTTTCTCTTCTTCTGTTCCGAACGTGAGAACCGCTTAACCGACTGAATGGTAGATGTAGATAAAACACGAGCGCACTTAGGCACTCTGTCGAGTTGCTATTTATTCAACAGCATCGATCTAACGGCAAATGTTGAAACAGTGGCCACTTTACTTTTTCCCCTCTGTCCCGCGCGATACCCGCCGTTTCGCGTCTTACCGTGATTTTTTATTTATCCTTTTCCTTTATTGAAACTCGATGTTTGCGCTTCGCTCCGTTCCTCGGGGCGCTCCGCGTTCAACGTCTCAGAATTCGAGGAAATTAGGATATTTCTGGGAAAACTTAAGCACAACAGAGCTGCGCCACTTGAATTTTACTTTGAAAAGCAATCGTTTAGGCGAAACTCGAGGCAAGTTGAAGTTTGAGGCCTTGGAATTGAAGAAAATTAGGAAATCAGGATATGTAAACACGTAATTACAAATTGTTAACAAAATTTTGTCTGGACCAGGATCCCCCTTAACAAGACCAATGACAGAACCAACCCTGTTACAAGGGGGTGACACGGAATAAAAGAGGAGAGAAACGGAAAAGAGGGAGAGATTTTGTTAAGCTTTTTCCTATGGATCCCGGGGGGCTGGACGAGGTTACGGGTACGTCGGTCGGGGAAGATTAAAATTTTTCAAATTTCCGACGAACCGCTGCTCCATGGCGAATAACGACGACGTAACGGGGTTCCACGAGGCTGGTCGCTGGCCACGTTGAAATCACGAACAGATGGCTTTCCAGTATTAAATTTGGTTCGCGGTAAATTACAGGGACGACGGGGCCGGCGTTGCGAGGCCGCGGGCAACAAAATGTATAAGCTCGCCGCGACCTATCTCTCCGCGTCGACTTACAATTAAAAAGTTAAATTGAAATTACTCCGGTAAGCGGGCCCGAGTGCCGCGTATTAAATTGGAATTTCCGTTAATGCAAGGCGTTCCCCGTGAATCCGACCCCGGCCCCTTCCTCCCCGTCGTCCCCTGGCAAACGAAACTTGTTGAATTTTCTCGAAATAAGCGTTACGCGCGCCGTTGTTCGCGAAAATATATGAATCCCTGTATGCCAAACTATTAACAAACTGAAACGCCCGCGTTTCCTGCGCGAATTTTCAAAATGATACAGTGTCACCAAAATTGGATGAAAGTTTTGGATAAAAATGAATTTTGTTAGGCGCTGTATGGATGATCGTTACCGGGTGCTCGGATTCGGTACGCGTGTTAAAATTTGTGTCATTTTATACATTATTATTTGTGCACCTCGATAAATCAATAACGCTCGAATATTTTGGGCTGGGCGAATGACTGGACCAGTTTATTCGAAAATCACTTTGATGATTAAATTCGTTTTAAATTTTAATTACAATTTTCGTTTTAACGTTGATTTTTGGCTGACGATCGATCTTCGGGTTGACCTGGACCACTGGAGGTCGCTTGTTGACCTAACATTCGTATATATTGAAATGGTAAAAAAGCTAAGTTTTATATATTATGAAAATTATTTTGAACTGTCGTAAATTAAAATTTATTAATTATTCAGTAATATATTTTAGCAATTATTTAACTTTGCTATTGAAATCCAATTAAAACAATCAGAAAGATCGAAAGTCCATTTAATTTTATGACCAAGGACTGTAAAATTGATAAAATATTGAAAATTTTCAAAATCAAATTTAATTCCAGTATCTACAATATAACGAGTAGAATCATTAAAGTCGAGGATCTATGGGATCAAAAGAAATTGAGACGAACGATTTTCATAAGAAAACGGAACAAACCCGAGGGGGAGGTTTTTCCCGTGGAATTCACCTGGATCGGGTAACATAGCTCATAAAGCGGTCGAGGAAGAGCATCGATCTTCCGAAAACAATATCTTACCCCCTCTCCCTTTCCCTCCTGACAATAGAGAAGAAAAGCCTGGGGGGGTTGGCAGGTGGCGGTGGTGGGGGTGTGGGTAGCATAAAATCGACTGGGTCCAGGTATTACTTCGGCCAGGAACAACCGGGAAAAACAGATGGTACCGAAATTCACAGCGCGCTGCTTCTCGTATTTCACGGTTTCGCGGCCACGTTGCGGTTATTGCCATACCCTTGGCTTCCTTGAAGTCCAATACCTCTCCAACTTTCTTGAATTATCCGCGTTTCTCAGACGTGACGAGACTTCGCATAGTTTATGAACTTCGACGATCGAGCCGCGGATAGCTGTGGCTCCCGCGCTTTATTCTTTTTCCCTCATCCGTTTCCTGTGAACGGTTCGAGAGAATTGAAAAAATGTCCATAGTTGCGGCTTTCAGGAGGTTGGTCAAAGGTAGCATCTATGGAGATCGTTTTACAAACATTTGCGTCTAAAGTTTGGACATTTAGCTCATTAAAATGTAATTTTGGGGTATTTTTAGCCTTTGCATTTGGCAATTTTATTGCTTGACAATCTGGCTTCGTCGTTCAGGGGTTGATTAAAGGTTCTTACCTGGACCTGCTCTCACTTTGGGAGTCCACCCCCTGCGACTCTTGCACAGAGTTAAATCACGAAATCACCCTGTCACCAAGCTACCATCCAGTGACAACTAAATAAATAAAATAAGTAAGCAAAAACTTATTACGACGCGTCTTCCCAGAAGCTCTGATTAATTCAACCGAACGAATGGTGAATAGATATCAGCCGCCTTGATCTTTCATTCGTGTCTGGGTTCAGAAGCAACAAGATTGCACCGGGGTCTGTATCGTCCCCGTCAGGGGGACCATTAAAATCCCAGCCAAGATTTTGTATTGGTGGAAGAAAGAAAGAAAGCTGTCCGTAGGGGGACGGAGGGAAAACGGTATCACTTTGGTTCGCTTTACAATTCAAAGAAGGTTCGCGGCTCCTTTTAAGTATTCAGGATGTGAAATCGTCGCGGCTACCCGACAGTAAGCGATGGCTTCCGCCAGCTTTTCTCTTTTTTTTTATCTCCCCTTCTCTCTTTCTCTTTTCTCTTGGTCGACTCCTGAAGATTATGTCACGAAAGAGGCGTTGTAATTGAAATCCATGCTTGGAATGCAGACACACAGCCACCTGCGCTGTCTGACAGGCCACGAAGAACAAGAAGAAGAAGAAGAAGAAGATGCGTGTGGATGAAAAATTGCTCGTCGAACGACATCGAGGATTTCGACGTGAAATTTTTTTCCAAGACCCTCCTACGACTGTTCTGTCGCGATCTTGATAGACGTTTTCGAAGGAAAATGAATTGGAAGAAGGGTGAAACGTGATTTGAGGAATACGGTTGTGTTTTGATTCGGGGAAACGTCGAAAAGTTGCTGGAAAACTGATGTTTGGTCGTGGTTAGATTGACAATCTTATGTTTCATTCAAAATATTTACGAACCCTATTTACCAGTAACGTAATTCACTCCGAAATGTTATCGTAGTCAATTAAATCTTCGAGCATCGTTGCCAAAAACGTCGCTTACTGTGAATTTCCTCGTATTCTGTTAAGAATCCTTCAGAACGTTCGCGGCACCGTAGCAAGAATTCATGGCGCAATCGTAGATGAAGTGTCGCGATTGTAGGAAGTTTTTATTGCGAATAATAAGAACATTCGGACAGTTAGGTAGCCCGTAAACGTTGTCATAAACAACGCGAGGAGCGTCGCGGCGTTAATTGCGTTTGCATTGTTCAAACGGTCGATTCCTCGATGCCGTCGGGATACATTTCCGAAGTAAATTGTCAGAACGATCGTTGGAGCTGGCTGTCGCTATTTCGGCTGGATTTTATAGCTAATTTTCCTGGCTAAAAGTGTTTCGGTTCGTTGACGTCTCGCCGGCTCTGGATTTAGGTCAACAACCTAATGATCATGGCTTTCAGAAACGGTCCTCCATGTCATGTTATGTAGATTTTAATGACAGGTTAAATTTAGTACAAATTTGTGCCCGTACAGTGCTAAAGTTTACTGCAAAACTATTTTCAGTTGAAATAATTTCCAGTTATTTACTAAATACGTACAAATTGCCCTTTTGTACAACCATTTTATTAAAGTAAAACTATTTTGTAGAGAATTACAAATTTCGGAAAGCTTTTTATTTAATTTAATTTCAAACAAATTACTTAATTTACTTAATCATTTTGCCTGGGAAGTTACAAAATTGGGGCTAAATTTCAACCCCAAAAAATTCTGTTCGACGTATTAGCGACAGACAAGGGCAAACGACCGGCTCGATTCACCCAGCGCCCATAACAACGCGCCACCGCACCCAACACGGGAGACAAACCTCGGGAAACTCGCTTAACGTTCAAAGTAACTTCAACTTACCCGGTATACAATTCACGATTGTCCGCAATCATGGAAATCGTGAAAGAAATCACCCCCCGGGGATTCGCTATCCAATTCACCCCTTTCGTTCGATCGCCGTTTCGTTTCCTCCGCTCAAATCAACAAGTTTAAAATCTACCCGTCCGGATCCGGGGTGGAAAGCTCTATCTGCAAGCACAGCAAAGACGAAGGAATCGGTGAGAGAGAGAGAGAGAGAGAAAAAAAAGGGAAGAAACGTCGAGAATCTGTTGTGAACGTCGAGGGGACGAGACGATGGCAGGCAAGGGGGTTGTCGCGACTTAATTGCATTTGCATTTTCGAGCCAGTTCCTCCGTGGCTTACTTACGAGTTCTCTGCTCGTCTTGTTTTATCGGTTGTGCCGTGGAAAAACCGGACTCCTTCGTGAGACCGTCCCCCTCGAAGAAAATATTCAGTCGCGGCAGCCGTTGAGGCTAACTACTTCATGAAATTACGAGTCGTGGCGGGACCACGGTTTTCGTGGCTGTTCGTGCCCGGAATTTTTTTCCCCCTTGCATCAAACTGCGGCCTGGTTTAGACCCTTACCGCATAGGCGCATGCAGCTGTAATTTTGTTACTGTTTCTTTTATAACAGTGTTAGGCGTGGTTCTGTACCTCCACTGTTCATCGATTAAATTTAATTCCGTATTTGTATCAGTATAATTTTACATTGCAAATTTTGTTCACCAGCAGTGGGTTCAGAATTTGCAAGGGTAGATTAGGGTAAAAGTTTTCAACTAACAATAATCGCATCTCTACCTCTAAATTTAGCCAAGTTAAATACAAGAGTTATCCAAATATTCCCAATTCCGTTACCTTTGCAGAAAAATATTTGAACACGGAGGCAAAATGGAATTATACGTGCAGCCACGGTCAAGGATCGTTCCAATTATTTCTTTACCATTGATTAATTAGCAGAAGCGAAGACAAAGCTCTTTCCCCGTGCGCGATTTCCGTTGGTCCGTTGACCGGATATTGGTCGGGCAAACAGCGGGTCCCGTTTGCAAAGCGATTCGTTATCATGCGATTAACGCGAGCACGCGAGCTTAATTTCAGCTAAGCTCGAAGAAGAGTTCGTCCAGTTAATGAAGACCGATTGCAAACCAACCGACCCGCCCGCCCCCGTTCCCGATCCCCCTCGCCAACCCCCCATCCTCTTTCGGATAGGAAGCAGGGTCGTGAGCTTTTATCGTTCCTCCTAATTGGATTAGAGAAAATAATTCCAAGCTTCCGTGCCATTGCTCGCGATAACGAGTCTCGCAGAAGCGTATGCTAATTTTTGTTAATGGACCAACGGCTGACCGTTCGCTAAATCTTCGATTCGATGTTGCCCTCGCGGCCGATCGAGCTCTCCAATTTTTACGCCGTTTATTCATTTTTCAACGGTTCGCTGACCCCCCAGCTCTTCCTTAATCCGATGCTCTTAATTAATTGCTGGATCGACGATACGTCTACTTAGAAAAATACGCAAAAATTTACCTCTGTCAGGTGATTTTGATAAATTAACGTTTATCGATATTCGAAGTGAAAGAAAGTGGCAACCGCTGACGAAATAAAAATACGATGACTATTTTCAATCGGAGTTTCAATTTTGCTCCTCTCGTTATTAATTGGAGTCATTCGATACGAATGTTTCATCCATCCGTGAATTTTATCTTCGAACGGGAAATTCGAACGTTTTCGTGGAAATATATCGGCGAAAACATGTTCGCGACAAGTGATCGGAAGCGCGCGTCGAAGCTTTCCGAATCGAACGAGTCCAAATAAACGTTAAATTTTAGTTATCTTCTTCCAGCGTGGAAGTCGCGGAGAACGTTTCTTCGAGCCAAATCGGCATTTCCTTCGACGTTTAATTTCCGTCTGGCCCGGGGGATATATTCTGGCCAGGAGCATCCGAGACACACGGGAAGATAATCGCGGTTGTATCTCGTAGCTCGTAAAACATCTTCGGATTTATTTAATATTGATTTTGAAAACGATGAGGAGCGATCGTAAATACACGGTTTATTGCTTTCGATACCTATTTCGATTTCGAACTTTCTATTTACTCTGATTTATTTATTCGATACGCTTGATTGTATTTAGATTCGGTCGGGAGGTTCGTCTTTTCTTTGGGAAAAGCGATTGAACGCGGCCGAAGGCAGCCATCGGTGTTCCTTCTCTTCGATCGAACGTAATAAGATCGGCTTTATGGAGATATCGGACGAATTTTGCAATTTTATTTCAATCCCCGTGCTTTGGGTCGATTTTAATCCATTAATAACGATCGATATCGTCTTAGAAATCATTTTTATTTAGGTAGTCCTTGTGTTAATAAAAATAATCATTCGATTTAATTTAATTACATATTCTGTATAAAAGAGTATAGTTAGTTCAGATGTTTTAACATCGATTTTGTAGAATTGTTTGAAACTTTTGTTATGATGCTGGCTCTGTAATAATTTATTACTGCCATGATATAACCCGTTCTGTACCGACCAGCTTCTGTTAATAAAGTTTCATTATATCTCCAAAAACAACAACAATATTTGGATATTAATTCTTACTGGAGCACCCTGTACGGAATTTCTAAAGGGTAGGATTTCGTTGGGCTGAAAATAGTAAAAAACAATATTAATTTAAATTTACATTTATTGCGTAAAATATTACGCAGACACCGTAATTTAATTAGCTTTCTAAATGAACTTTTGTGTAGTCTAAATTTAATTGAATAACCATATATTGACACCAGAGTAAAATTCAATTACACGTATGTTTTTCAATGGATTTCTCGTGAAACTGGTTATTGATTGTGAAGCAATATTTAATATTGCTTTTCACTTTTTTATTTAAAGCTACCTATTTTGAAATATATATTACATACGATGCAATATACCATTTATCGTTTTTGAAAAAAATAATAGGAATTATTCATTTTGTAATAAAGAAACAATTTCTTTCAAAAGTTCAAAATAGAGAATAAATAAACGAAGGGTGGAAAACAAATATAATTGGTATATGTTGAAATTTTTTAGGGCCTTTACAAAAAAGGGGTTAATTATTTCACTAAAAATCAAAGGAAGGTAAATTACATTTTTAGGAGCTTGAAAATATCAAACTATTGTATTTTTAGAAATGTTGAAATATCAGAATATTATAATATTTGGGTATTTATATTTTATCAATTCACAAACTTTGAAATATCATATTTTTAGAAATTTACAAAACTTAGAATATTATAGTTCCAGAAATGTTCAAACATTATTATATTTTTGGAAACTTAGCAATCTCTAAGATTTAAGAATTTCTTAAAAGATTCAGAAACAGAAATTCTATGTTTTCAACACAGTTACGATATTTTTTATCCTCGAACGTATATCTTTCCCCGGACGTGAATACGCGCTCTCTAGAATGGAAAGGTTAAATATCCACCAACTTTCAACAGGAAAATGCTTTGAAGGATCACTATTAAATTTTTTGTGCGCCCATAGAATAAAAAAAAAAAAAGCAAACATAAAAGAATTACAATGTCTGTTAGCGGGCGCGAAATCGTCCGGGCACGGTTTTGAACGAAAATTCCGGCGATTTTCTTCGAACCTAGCCGTTGTCCGAAAAAGGAAACCGGAAACGATCGCATTTAAATGACAAAGGAACTTTTCATTTTTGTCGGGCGGCCTACTTTTCAGCCGGGGCTAGGTGTACGCAAACGGAAAGTACACGGGAACTTCTAGCATCGCTATTGTCTCTTGATGCAAATTTTTCCCTCCCCTCCCCTCCCCTCGCCCCCTTCAACCCCGATGGAGATTACAAGAAAAGTCGCAGTACTCGTTTCTAGTTTCGTTTTGTGTGCGTGCGTGTGTGCATTATGCACGGGGTAACTCGGCCCATGTTGTCTCTTTTCTAACATTTTTCTTTCTTTCTTCTCTCTCTCTCTCTCTCTTTCATTTGTTTATCAAACAAAACAACCAAAATATTTCTTAGACAGGAATACCTTAATTACGGAAACGTTTCATGATACGATCTTAATCGCGGAGATAACGCGATGTTTATTAACCCTTTCGTTACGACCCATTTTGCTAGGAAGCGGTTTCGTACTTTAATTTGATGTGTAAAATGAGATAATTTTGTTTCGGAAATTTTATTCACGGTATGGTAGACTTTACTATCCTGTTTTGTATCTAAATTTGTAATTTTTAACGATTGCAGCTGTTATTAAGGTTGCTTTGAAAGGTTGTAATATTAATCCCTTGCCTTGCAATATCGCGACATCCTTTATATTTTGATTAAAATTTCATTCTAATCGCAATTTATATAGTCAAGTTCAGGGGTTAAAGTTATCCTTATTTTCTAATTTCGCCACACGTCCTATTTTGTCATTTCGAAAAAATATTCCAGCAACAATTAAACGTACAAAAGTGTCACCTGAAATAAATTTGTTCGCACCTACTCGTTACATCAAATAATTGAATACAACGGTACAGAGAAATATTTAGCGACACGAATGGTAGGGAAAGGGGTACAATTTTTGTTGCGCCATCCATATTAAAATTGAGAAAAAGTTATTGCACCCTCACACGTCTAACAAAACGTGCGTAGTATCAATATTTTATTTGATAATTCAAAATACATAGTTACGTGGCTACAGTGGAAACGAAAGGATCCAGTTTCAGTAAAATATTGAATATTTAAAAAACAAATGAAAGTGGTTCTGTCGTGGTCGAGGTGTGAAATTAATTGTTGCGTTGTTTTCCTGACACTGACGTGCTCGACACAGTTCCGTGCTTTTTCCTCCCCCTCTCTCGTTTTTTTTTTTTCACGGAGGAGAAAAATTCGCGGAGAAATTTCTATCATCGAAGAGGATTTTTGTTTCCTCCTGTACTTTTGCAACGAAACATTAAATAAATATGACGTGGTTTCCTCGTGCAGGAATTTCGCTTCGATTTTTGTTTAACGTTTCTCTTCTGACCCGGTTGACTAACGTTAATTGCACTTTGTAATTAACCCGCGCAATGCAAATAAACCGTTTACAAAGAATGAAATATTTGGGACGAGCAAATTTACTCGAAAACAACCGAAAAATCGTGTACGTTTCGCCAACACGTATCTTCTTGTCTGTCAGTGTAATGCGGTGTCGGGTAATTACCAGTTCTTTCAACGATACAATTTTTCATCTTCCTGTGGTTCAAAGATAGTCTCTTCGATTTTAATTAAAAGATACTTTTGCAATATTTCAAATATTCCTAATTCTGAAAGCGAACGAATTCAAATTTCTGTGGGCACCCAAGTGTCACCCATGTATGGGAGACGTGACGGTTAAAATAAGGAATAGTATCGAAATACGTAATCTTGTATCGAGCGCGATATCGAGGATTATTGATGGTTTCTGGGAAGGCTCGATAAAGAATCCAGTTGCAGCATTTCATGGATGATCAGCTTCCAATTACAGGATCATTTAAACCCCCGATCGTCGAGCGATAATAGGATTCGATATAGGAGTTTTCATTCATTTCAAGGTATTAATGGTTTCTATTGATTCACCTCGCAACGAGGCTCCGTTGAAACAGGCGGGGTCTAAAAATAATCCCGAAGAAAGGATCGCGGGAACAATTCAGATTCAACGGAAGAAAACGTTTCTCTCCGAATGATACAAGATACGAAGACGAACATATGTACGCTGGAAAGCCAGGGATACGCTTTAAATGTGCCACGATTTTTTTCTCGCTCCTTTGCCTGGTCGAAAAAAAAAAAATATCCTCATTGTCGTTCAGAATGACCCAATTCGCCGGGTGAATGTCGAAAGTCGACCGTGTCGCGATGGAAATCCTTCTTCTTTTTTTTGTTCGGTGGAAACACGGGATCACATCCGGTGCCACTCGTTTCGACTCGAAATAGATGGAAATACACGTGGCCGCATTATGCGGCGTAACCAGGCCCGTAACCGGTCGCTGAAAGGGTCGAGGTCGGGCTAAAAACGGTGGTTGGCTCGAAGCGGAGGCTCTGACTGGCAAAATATTTGAGCACACGCTATAAAACGTTTACCGTGCCCCTCGACAACGCGTAATAAAGCGACGCCACCTCTTTCCCGATAATACTCGTCCGCTTATTCGAACCCTTCAGCCACGCTGCTGTTTAAACCCCTGAAGCTTTGGTGACACAGGCCTGATTATTGCTATCAAGTGGCCCCTGTTCGTCTTCTCGTATCAAAGAACTTTCGACGACGAATTTTTCCTGGAATAATTATTTTACATCAGTTGTAAATACTCGTATTTGAAATGATTGATAATAGAAGTTATTCGGAAAATAATAAATAATACACGGAGTTAATATTGCAAAGGGCATGCAGGGTAGCGGGTGGAAAGTTTAATTTGAAACAGAAAAAAAGTTCGTAATTGCAATTATCACGGACGGTCATTTTCACTGTGACAGTCAGAGTGTTAATTTTACAAACAGTCAGGAAATAAAAATATGCGGAGCTTCCTTTGTGCGAGACTTAGAGCTCGCGTTGTTCCCGTTTCAGCTGTCTGACCATATGCAGACAATACTACTTGTGTGTTACTTGTCTGAGTATATATTCACCTATATTCTACTTGTACCACTCTTGTATTACAATAATTTTCTCGTCACCTATCATCGTACCACTTGTCTGATCACTTGCGGTTTGTTGACCTATACTACTTATCAGCCCTATTGCATTGATTCGATCTGCATTGTAGTTTGTCTGGCCATTTATCGATTCCATCCCTCTCTACGTTTTGCCTGATCATGCACTGGCCTTGTTCTACTTGTCAGACGCTTTATTGACTTACACTACTTGCCAGACTCTGTGTTTTTTAGAACCCTGCTGGAATGTTTGTTCTATAATTGGACGCGTTTTTATTTTTCATTAGCAAATTTTCAATTTTCATGAAATTCACCAGGTATACAGAGTTTTTCTAGAAATTCCCTTCGTTCGAATAATTCTTTACGTTCAAATCGAATTACTCGACCGTCTCTGATTTTCTACTCAAAGTCGCATGAATCAGCTCGTTTCAATTTGAAAATCTATCCCTATTTACATGGTCGGGGAGCGTCGGTGTTTACACACGCGTCGCAACACCAAGGGAAATCATCGTCGCAGCTGTGACCCGCAAATCGCAACGCGGACAGGATGCTCGCCGCATTAAAACTTAATTAAAGCCCCGCGCGACCGGAACGACGCGACGCGGTCAACGATTTTTTTTCTTTTTATCCGTCATAATCAGCTTCGCGACCTATAATTTCCCGTGCACTGGTGACTCGTTAACGAGGCCTGAAAATCGAGTGTCGACCGTCGCGAAACAAATTCGCCCGGCCGGGACCGGCCAAGAAATATCCCGACGCAATTTAAAAGCTCGCTAGGCGTCCTAGGAGACAAATTGCACGGGTCGCAATTTTTCCGTGGCCAGAAGAATAAAGTGGCCCCTGGCGAGACCGTCTCCGCGAACATTGATTAATTCCACTAGAACCTCCCTTCTTGAGCGACGACCCCGCGCTGACCCGGCCACCGTGGCTGTTTTCAAGATTGCCAATCTTCATGTACCTTATCGATTAACTATGTATATTGTAGTTAACCGTCTGAGGGGTTGGAATACCTTGAAGATTCGTTAGATGCACGTTGCAGCTACTAAAAAATCCATTTGGTAATAAAAGTTAGGTTTGTAACATCATAACAAAGTATGGCAAGGGGTTAATTGAACCTTCGAAGCTCTCAAAATAAGATTTTTGAAACTGGTTATTTCAAATTTTGACACGATCTTTCCTCGTTTATTTCATTTTGTAAATCCTATCGATTCCAGAGGCTCGAGTAACAGGATCGTCGGAATTGGGCCGAAAATACGAAAGAAATCCGTGTAATGAGCGAATGGGGGAGTCAGAAAAAATTGTTACGAAACGGAGAGGAAAATTCGGAAATGGGGATGAATGGGGTGGATTCCTGTGGGCAGCGCGTTGCGGCAATGGTAAAAGACGAGGGGGAGGGGGGGAGGGGGCTAGAAACGAGTCGGAGGAATGTCTGCGGTGCCAGCTGCGGAAACGTAATTTCTCGCTAGGTTGCCATCGGCGAAGCTTCTCCGTTGGGGTAGCCTTACCATCCCGAACTGGTTCTTTCAGCGCGAGCCGAAAGTGTCAAGCGAAGGGAAACATTGGAGAAAACTGTCTGTCTACTTTTCACCCTTTCCTTCTCCCAGCTGTTCGCACCCTCTCGTTTCGTTTCGCTTTCTGGATCGACCGTACATGTTCCGTTTCTATTTTCTCTTCTCTCTTTGACTGGATTTTCCAACCACTTCGTTCTTTCCTTTTTTCTTCTTCTATTTCTTGTCGGATTCTTTGAATGTTTTCTTGCTTACCCTGCGCGAAATGCCCGATGCTACTTTCGTGATTTTAACCTGAGTTTTAATCCTCTTCGTTTGCTTTGCTTTCGCTTTACTGCGCTTCATTTTTTTATCCTTTTCGATCACTCCTTCGTCGGCTATTATTTAATTCTTCGTTGATTATTGGAAGCTTTAAGGACTCACAGAAGAGATTTTAGAATTAATTGTATTTCAAAATTCTGAATAAGTACTTCTCAGTTATTTTAAAAAATTCACTTGCAAGACTGTGTCAATGAAAATTATACGAAAGAATTATAGTTTTTTTTATCGATAAGTCTAAAACTGCAGTGTTCTTAGAATAGTGAACGAATAATATAAAGTTGTAATACATGTCTGACCAAGCGCGGACCTGTACTACTTGCTGGAACCCTGCCATGCCAGTCGTCTGACTATATCGCGACCTGTACTACTTGGTGGACAGTACAATTGTAGTTTCTGTGCATAAAGAACAATTTCGTGGACAATTCTTTCATTTAACCTTCTCAGTAACGAAATATCACTTTAATTTGGCACTATTTAAAGTACCTTAAAATGAAAGTTTATTTTGTACCAGTCTTTTGTACATAAATCGAATTTTTATTATATTCGAGGCACTCGGTTCATGTATTTGTATCATAAAAAACAGAATATATATTTTGGAGTGTTTTTAATAAAAGTCGATGGATTTCATATAAATAGAATATTTCATCGAGAAATTATTAAATATTGGACTTCCATTTTGGGTCGATCGAAGTGGGTCGCGTTGAGATTGATTTAAAAACAGCGGAATGGATGGCATTGTAAATGAAATTCAATTAAAAAATGATCAGAGTCATCGGAAGAAGGTACATGTTGTACGTTCGAGACCTTAATCGATAATTAAACGATATACGGGGCTCGTTCTACATCGATTGATGTTCAGTGGGATCTTCATTGAAGAAGATCACAGGAGTGCAGAGATAACAGGCCGGAGAAAAGGGATGCCACTGGTTTTATCCCCACGGGAGTGTTTCCGTTTCGATTCAGTTTAAACCGGGACTCAACGTCGTGCCGGCGAGATCCTAGTCCGATTCCTGTACCTATTTGCATTGCGAAACTTTCATAATTGCGATCGCTAATTTACTCTAAGTGGACCGTTTAATTAATCTTCTCGTTAGCGTCGTCCAGATGCTTCCACGACGACCCAGGACACGTATAAAACGAAGCGACGATAAGCTCTGTTCGTTATCATTATTACATCTGTCGAACTTTCTAATATACTATCAAAAATAATAATATTTTAGAAAAATTATTTAACTCAGAATATTAACTCGGGAATATTCTTTTATTATCACAGTAAAATAGAAACAAATTTTTGTTTAATTTTTGGAGTAAGACTATTTTTACATAAATAAAATAGAAAAGCTTCGAATTAGAGTTTAGAATAAAATACTATAAGTTAGATTCAGAACAAATTAAAATTACAATTGAGAATTACCTTGAGGTACCAAATTACATACTGTGGAAGATTAGAACCTCGACTTTGATTTGCTCTTGTTCAAAATCATTTTGCGGTTAGCCCCGGAGAAAATAGGGAACGAATTTATTAAGAAGGATACTCGCAATAGATTTTCCCTTCATACTCGTCTGTACGAGGGAGACAAGTCTTTTTCAGCGAGGGTGCTCGAACGATACACCCGTTTTGCGGTAGTCGTTACTTGCAGCCTGTACTTACATTTTGTAGATAAGTAGAAGCAATGCGGCACGAGCGGTTTGCCACGATCAAGCTTCTTACTTTATGCAGAGTGTGTGCCGAGATGCGAACACCTCTTCAGGGCATCATCGACTGAACGATGCAAAAAATTAGAAAAAGACAGGCTGGAAAATGTGTTCTTAGTTTGTGCATTTTACGATTTCCTTTCAAACTTAATAATTAAGAATTATCTATTTCTGTGTACAAAGAAAAAAATGAAATTAAGAGTAATGATTACCGTAAATAATAGAAATTGCAATGCATATCGAAAATTGCAGAAGCAATAATTTAACGATGAAAGAGGAGGGTAATAACATTAACAGAATTTGTTCAAATTTTCCTCCATTATTTTACAAGATTTATACATTGATAAGCGTGTTTTTTACAAAATATTATTGCAAGATTCATTAAATCTTGCTGGATTACATTAACCAATCGTCGTGATTTTGACAAAACGATCGGGTCATGATTTTAAAGCGGCACAGATACACGCCTCCCCGAAAGGATATATCTTTTTTTATGTCGTCCGTAATGCATTGTCGGCGCTCATATTTTGTAACCGACCAATACTGCGAGAAAAGCCAGTCGGGCAATTTATCGTTTGCCAGTCGACCCTTAAACGAACGAAAAAAAAAAAAAGGGTATATATAAAATACCTCCGTACGTCCCTCCTCTTTCCACTGATAACTTATGGGAACATTTATTTTGCATTGCTTTAACGTTCAACGTGAAACACTGCCGTGTCCCGTGCCATAATCGGCGATGATTAAACGCCGCGATTTTAACGACTAATTGCTCTATTAACATCTTGCATGGAGATTATGCAAAACTGTTATCAAACGCATTAATTGCTAACTGCTGAAATTTCGTTATATGCTGTTTCTATCTTTAATCAATCTTGTATGCTAATTTTACAATCGTCTATCGTTAGTGAATTTTTAATGGAAAAACAATTTGACAACTATTGGTTTGACAAATATGTATTTATTGATATTAATACATATTCTCTTCCTTATTTTGTTTTTGCTAAATTGGTTAATACTAATCCACTAAACGCATACCTTGTGAATCCACCAAGCATGAAATATTTTAGTAAATAAAATAATTGAAATTGTTACTCACAAATGCTAGTTTCGGTACTTTTATTTGAAGATAAAGTTCAAAACTGAACAATTCATCGTTACGTGCGATTCTTGAAAAAACTCGAGGATCGAGTTAAACTTTTTTAAAGCTCGCGAAATTATTTTTGAAAGGGTCGATGATGTTCCCAAGCATTTTTCGATTGAAAAGCTAGATTGCAGTTTGAATGACGGCTTTTACCTATGGTACTTCGCTATTTTTATAAGTCGGGTATCAGCCGTAGGGATGAGAAGACGAAATTGTGTCTCGAGTCCGACATCGATACGCAAATTGCACAAATTAAAGTGGCTGCGGAGTTATTGATACGTTCGCGACCTACTTTCCTTTTGCTTCCGTTTATTCGGCGTGTTTCTGGTATCGATTATCGTGCTGGAAATATCCAGGTCGGATTTCCACATTTCCAGAACCGTAATCTTTCTGTCGATTCGTTTTATCGAGCCGCGATTCTCGTGAAATTTCACGGATCCCGATGCCCGTCCGGAATCTGTCCCGTTAGCCAGAAATTTCATTTTTGTTTCAACGCGATCCGACAGTCTTACCCCTTTTCCCCTCTTTTTTTTCCCTTTTTCCATTGTTTACGGCTCCCATTGTCCGAAGATTCTTCACTTTATTTCGGACGTTGGATAAAAACAGAAATGAGAAGACGTTGATTTGCAGCATTAAGCGACCTACATTTTTCACGTTCCTTAGTTATCAAGTGCATCAAGCGATTTTGTCGCAAAACTTGACACCAAAATTAAAGTTTTTAAAATTGTTATGTTGTTTATTATCGAAAGAAAATCCCCTGAATTTAGTTTCAAAGTCACTCAAATAGAAAATTGTTATGTTACAATTAATTAAAAAAATTAAATTTGTTGAAATTAATAAATAATTTCACAAATATCAGAGGACAGCTGTTGCTTTAAAAACTGTCACGCAAACTGATGGACAAAATTAAAGGGTCACTCCTTCCAATCGTCGCTGAAACCGTGATTTATGAGCTAGAACGCTGTCCTTCGGATACGTTATGCCCTGAAGTGTCCTCGAAGCTCATCCAAAGCTGCCCCGAAATCAAGCCCGTAGTTTTCAAGCTGCACCCCCGAAACTGCCCTCCTGTCACAAAACAGAGTTCGCAGGATTTCTGCACAATTGAAAGAAGTGATCCTTTAATTCCAAAAGCACCTTCAGCACGGAAAAAATAAAGGGAAAAAATACAATATCAAATTTTCTCCTGGATATTAACTTATGTTTCGATTCGATACATATCATTGCCTCTTCCATTCGCAGCGCTCACAAATTCTATTATTTCGAAACAATATACCGATTGCCAGTGGCGATCGATTGGCACGGTTTCAAAGGTGCACTCGTTGTTATGCAACTTTGTTTTTTATTGTTATGCAATATTCGTGTCGGTGCGTTCGCGCGCGCGCTCGTCTCGCGGTCGTTTACATTACGAGCCGTCGAACAATCGAAACGTTGTTTACCGGACGAGCGACGCACCGGAAACCCGAGGGGGTGGATTTGATTTTCTTTGAATAACGCAAGGGGGGAGGTTGTAGGCGAAGCGTCGTTTCCCCTCTTTCCTTTTGCCGGCCATTGTCGTCGCAGGAGCCGCGGCACGGCGCGCACATGTGGCCATTGTTTCCGGTTTATGGAAATGTCGTTCGACGATCCGCGGACCCATTGGCGGTCGTAAAATCGCGCGAAAACAACGCTTCTTTGTTCGATGTTTGTTTGAAAACGGTTGACGAGCGATTCGTGGAGCAAAGTGCTCGAACGATTGCTTAGAACCCGCGACTGTTCTTTCTGTGGGTTATTTTTGGGGAGTTGCGGTCGAAATTCAATCGATTCTTGCAATATTTATAAATATAAACATTTTATTTAACTATTTAAATAATTTTTAGACTTTCTTAGTTTTCAAATAGTGAACATTATTTTGCTGTGTTGAGAAATACTGTCCGAACTGGCACCAACGGGTCTAAGGGCTTGCGACCGTCATTTTCTCTTTCCTTTAAGTGGGCGCCAGCTTTTCTTTTCGGGGTCTGAGCGTCGCCTCGCTTGTCTTCCGCTTTTCAAACGAGCAAAACATCCCTCCGCGCCAAGAGAAATAAAGTTCTTAGTTCAATATCAAATAGCAGCCCAGAAATGTCTATTTAATCCCTTCGCCACTAGTGTCGCACGCGTCTGACGATTACATTTGTAGAAAAATCTGAAGCGCGCAGAGGGTTTTTCATAAATACATATATTCTCAACGCAAACAACAGTCGAGGTTTATACATATAAAAGGAGGCGAGCCGGCATCCGACAAACGATTCTGGAAAACTCGTGAAACGAACCGTGCCATCGCAGATGCGATCTCGTTTCCATCCCCGATACACTCGAGCAGATTCATAGAACCTTCGAAAAAGCATCATCCATCCGTCTCAAAGGCTCGTCAAACCGAATAACAGAGAAGCCGAAGGAAGCCGGTTGTTTCGAGGCTGATGGTAGCCGGTTCAGAATGAGAATTCAGGACGCCGGATAAAAAAAAAAAGGAAAAAAATAGAGAGGAACGACGTATCGATGCTCGTCTCGAATCGGAGGAACACAGAGCCTTTGGCACAGTTTTCGTCGAGATAAACGGAACAGAGGGTATCAGGGAAACGCGAGGAGGAGCAGAGGGGAAAAGGGATCGATAGGGAGGACGTTGCGTAGAGGGGGATTCGAGCAGTCGTAAAAGCGAATTTATTTTCTATCCCATGACCGAGCTGTTCTGGTTAATTCCGTTGTTGTTGTTGTTGTTGTTGTTTGTTGGTTGTCCGCGGAGTGTTTTGTCGGTTCGACGACGATACAGAAACTTCACGATGCCGAGATATGCCCGGGACGGAAACGTAAATCTGTCCGTGATACGATGTTCTTTGGTCGGACCGTACGATTTGGATATATTTCACGGCGAAACGGACGGATTTGTATTTACACGTCGGATTAATCCTTTGATCGTTTAATCCGCCGGGTGCGTGGATTGCACTGTTCGAGTAAACTGTTCTGAAACGTTCGGGGGAGGTCTGATAATCGTAGAAAATTAAGGTTCCGTCGGGGTTGCAGACGGGAATTGGTCGGATGCCGCGGATTAAATGGACGAAAGTCGATTTCCTTCACTTAATTGAATTTCAGAAAACACTCGGTCTTTAACCCCGTTTAGAATTGTGCAAATTTAATTTGGAAATCGTGGCCAACGAATACAAATATTTCTTATATTATTTGTGATGTATATTTATTGAAAGGGTGGATTCTTGAGTTCACATTTTCCAAGCATACTTTGCTTATCTGGAAATTGGAAAATAGTTTTAAAACAATTTTATTTTTGACAAACTTTATAATCTGTTTAATCAAGAATACATGATTCGCCAAACAACCCTTTAACGTCTTTTGAAATAAAACAGAAATGACGACGTTTTGGGAAACAGTAGGTCCAGCATAATTACACGCCAGTCGCAGACACTCAAAACGTTTCTGGGAACAGGTGGGCTCAGCGCGATTATCTAAACAGTAACCAGATTACCCCTTTCGAATCAGTATATAAACCCCCCCGTACCAACACTGGAGGGCAGTGCCAAAGTTCATCTACTGTCGAGCACATAATGTACAATCGCGAGCTGGTTGCTGTTTAATGAGATCGGATTGAAGTCCCTGTCGAGCAAAGTTAACCATACAAAATCCGCGAAGTCGGCCCGTATTTCTGTTTGGCATTCGGATCAACCGCGCGACACCCCCGCATTAGCGGGGCGTCAAAATCGAAGCAATATCCACGGTTCATTCAGTCTTCCGTTTCGTTAATTACTCGATTACAGAAAACTTGAGGCGCCGGTCAGTCAAAGTCTCAAAAACATACGGTTACCGAAATTTTCGAGCAATTTTCTTGCGCTTTCGCGGATTTTCCAAATCTAAAAGATTCAACCGTCCCATTGGCGCGTGCAGGGCGGAAGTTCTCACGTGGGGACAAGAAACGCCGGTGAATGGAAAAACGACGGTTCCGTTTGGTAGTCGTTACGGATTTCGGTACGCGTACCCGGAAGGAAATATTTATGGGGGGCCGTTACGGGTGTAGCCACGTTGAACCTCCCTTTATTTGCGAATATATCGCGCCCCGCACCCCCGCCTTTATTCCTCCGGCTGAATTATTTTAGTTACGCGGCCGTGTTCGGAGACGGGCTGTTTTATTGTGCGCCACCGACTCGAGGATGTTTTTGTCCGGGACACCGGACTTTATGATACGGACGTTGGTTCCTAGGCGTGTTTTTGAGAAAACGGCACGGCTTTGAGCGCCGCGTTCTGAATAATTCCGTGAAACGGAGGGGTTCGAAATAATTGGGACACTCCGGGGAATACGCGGGGCTGCGGCGTGGTTAAGGTTATGGGACGGCCCTTTGGTGCTCGAACGGTGGAACCGAGGATTGCGAATCTTTTCAGCCGGATAATTTAATTATGAAACGTATGCCGTGAGCTTTCGTTGCGGGTAATATATTAGCCGTGAATTAAGCGAAAGTTTCCAGATGTAATTTTAATAATTATCTTTGAAAACTTTGCGCTAGTTTGTACATTTTCGTATTAATTGAATATAAATGATATATTATGTAGGATTTATTCAAACGAGTGTCCTCCAAATTTTCGGTACTTCTTTTGTAAAATTAAAAGGCCTGTTCAAATTGTAATAATATAATACCCTATTACTGTACGTAACATTATTAACACACGTTTGCTTTAATTCCAGCAAAATAGTGAAATTTTCATACGTGGTCCTAATTCGATGACCAGGGACTGTACATTTATACGTTCCCGTTTAATTTATATCAATAGATTGTTTAATGGCGCCCGGGTTAGTTAGCGAATAATTACGTTACACGATACAAGTTGCACGCGAACGTAGTGATAGTCGGTGGAACAGAATAATTGAAACAGTAGTAGAGGAACCTACATAGTCAGCCCACGAAAGTTGGCGAGACCTTGGCTGCATTGATTATGCATGAAACGCGTGGTGGCCGTATAACGTCTGGCAGCAAAATATCAATCTAAAGTTTCCCAATAAACGTCGGTTTACATCCCGCCGGTTATTCAAAATTTGTTGGAAATGTGCTCTGTGGATTTATGCTTTCCGATTGTCGCATTCCGTCGCTATTCGAAACATGTAATATCAGACTCGTTCTTTTTAATCGTTTTTCAAGAACCGATTCTTTTTGGGACCAAAAGTTCTCGAATACGGAAAATATTTTGTCGAAGAAGTACAAATTATGCGGCAATGTTCTACTTAATTACACGTTTGTGTCCGCGGGTGACTCTCGCAGATGGGCAAGACGGACGAGGAGACAGGGCGAGGTTCCCTGTCCTTCGCAGCCACGCAATAAGTCATTTTAATTGTACCAAATTTCTGTGTTGAATAAACGCAAATTCTAGAGAATGGCATCTCATTTTCCGACAAGTACCCCTGTTAAGTAGGCCATGATTGACCCGCCATTGTGACCGAAGCAGTAAGGCTCGGTGTTTGGCAGGTCATACATCCATCAGAATTACCATAAATATAAATCAACGTCACTTTCTATCTTGGATATTCTCCCAAAAATGAATAATTCTATCCACCCTCTATATACCAACAATCGCCCCAGAATCTTCTTAACCTCCCTTATCGATTTCTGAATATTTTCAAAGTTAATTCCATCGAATAAAAATTCCAAAAAACGTAAGATAACACAATTACCCCGAGTCCAAACGAACCCCTTCGCCACCTTTCCAATATTAACGCTCGGTTCGAGAAATTTCCTCGCCTAACGCGGTCCTTTCAACGCGACGTTCCTCCTCCGAACTATTCCACCCCGGTGCGCGTTCAAACAAACCCGCGAACAGCCGCCAACTACTAAACACCGTGGGGGGGTGGCATGACCGTCGAAGCTCGGCAGTCGAGGGCAGGGGGAGAAAAAGAAAAGGAAAAAAGCACGCAGAATTCTGCGAGACGGCTTGAGGCTGATGTTTGAAAATTTATCGTTCAACATTGTGCCGTACGCGGAACAAGGGGGGGGTGGGGGTCTTGCGAGGATCGCGCGGAACGAAAGGAAGACGGAGAAAGCCGGCGAGAGAGGTGAAATTAAACGGACGTCGTCGGGAATTGCCGGGTAATTGAAAGCTCGACTGCGAGAGAAGAACGGGGAGCTCACGAGAGCCTTTGTCACCCCGACACGTGAGAGCGCCCTCTCTCCCTTCCCCCCCCCCGGAAACCGGCTATGAAACGGAAGGACCAAGCGAGAGAGCTACGTTCGAACATTAATTCAGGCATTTCGCGTGACGAGAGAGGAATATTCGATCGAAAGTTCGCGGGGGTTATCGCAGCTACCTTTCTATTTTTTCCTCTCTCTCTCTCTCTCTCTACCCTATATCCTTTTTTTCCGTCGGTTTTATTCTCCGCGATCAACCCCTGCCCCTTTTCTCTCTTTTTTTTGGGGATATTCTTTCACCGCGTCGCGTATGGTCGTGTCAATTTTCTGTTTGGTCCTTTTCCCTTTTTCGTCCTCGTTTTCTTCTTCTTGCTGCAACATTTCCCGGCCGCGTTTCGGTCGCCGTGTTTTCTTTTCCGGTCGGGTTTCAACGAGGGTGCCGGCTTGCGAATTCTTCTGCCCGTTGGGAGTTCTGCCGAGAGGTGTCCTCCTACCCTTTTTTTTTTTTTTATTTTCGCGGTTTTTCCTTCGGGAATTGTTTCGAGCTCGCGGATTTGCCGCGTCAATTTGTCCGGCTTGTTTTTCGATTAATTTCACGGAAGTTTGACTTCGTTTGCGGCGGAGGTGATCGAATTAAAAATTTATCCGACGGCCAATACGGTGTTTGCGGATAGCGGTTCAACGTTTTTGCCGGGATATTGTTCCAACAAAACGTTTCTCCTTTTACAAACGGTCTGTCGGTCTTTAAGAATGATTGAAATATGAAGTTTTCATATGTCGTTTTCTACTTCGCTAGTGCCTTCATCCTCTTCAGTTTGTTAGTTTTGTATGATTGAATTATATATAAAAGTATTAAAAATATTAAGAGTCATTAGTCCCAACCTGCATCACTTTCAGCAATCCCTAATTACAAGACTTCACGCATAAAATATTGCCCCAATTCGCAAACCAAGCGCACGACGAGTGTCAACCACCAAATGCACCCACTTGGGTTAATCCGTCCAAAATTTGTCTTAAAATTCTGTTCGTTATTCGAACAATACCCGTCTGAGAGTTCCACGAGCTTCGCACAAATGTTTAACTCCTCGTTTCCAAGTATCCCATTTTAACAATGTCCACTTTGTTGTTCGAAAAAGCAGCTCACGTAGTACGGTGCTCGTTACGCGATAACAAACGCGTTACCATCAACGAATAAATCTTGGCCGCCGTTGAAATAAATGCCGCTCTTAGGAACGGCGGTGCGCGACCGGAGACAGGGACGTATCGATCAGGGTCAGCTTAGAATTTCCGTCTAGGACCGGTGTCGATCGATATAGGGGCTGCAGGGGGGTGGTATCCAGAACGTGCCGTCGACGACGACGGCAACGTTTCTTTCAGCCGTTTGTCTTGACGATACAGGCGAAAGAAAAAAAGAAAAGGAACGAGTAAGGAGAATATCCTCGAGGAACGGCTTAAAGGGGAGAGCGTTTCTTGGGGAGGAATCAATTGGCCGCGATTCGATCCCGTGGGCGTCGCGCGGTAAAAATCGTCGGCGATTTGTATTTCATCGACGGGGATCGTCGCACGAAGGTTTTTCCAGAACCCGCGTCGCGACGGACGTCGGCGAAGTTCGATCGAAAGTTTCACCCGTTCGCTAACTTTGTTACTTAAAAGCGATCGTTTATTTAAGATCCTTGTAGATTAGAGTGTTTTTAACCCGCCTCGCTGCACGAACTTCTTTGCCTCCGTTCTCGGTGATTTTGTTAACTTTTTACTGTTACTTTTGCAGGTACTGGATCGCGATGTGTGTTCGAGAAGGAAGGTGCACTTCGTTCCTTTCAACTTGAAGACTTGTAAATTTAACAAGTGGAAGTCGGGTAAGTTGTCACCCCTTTTCGATTATTGAGTAATGAAATTTATGGGAAAAGTTTTGGTATCGGACGAAAGAATATTAAAGGATCGTTTTAATTCAATTTTGGGATCCCTTCAGGGTCCATTGTCTTAAAATTGAATGAAAATGAAATAGTATCAATTTTAATTTAATTTTGGATCCATTATTCTTCCCATTTTCTACATTTTTAATGATTCGTTTGTCAGAAAATGTTTATCAAGAAATGATGTATTCGTGTATCTTGTTTCGGGGCTTAATCGTTTAAACAAGGTGTTGAAACTGGAACAGCAATTATTTGTTTCGTGAATGGGAAAAGCAAGGGGATCGAATGTGGATGGGGTCAAAGGTGGTCAACTGTTACCGGCTGGAAACAGTTTAATCAGTCGAAGCCCGACTGTGATGGAATCGCAGTCAACTTGAATCGCCTAAATTCGTATTGACTACCTCAGACTGTCTTTATGTACACTTCCTGCGCCTCTGTTTATCCGTTCGTCCACTTATGTTTGATCAGCTGACTGTTTGAATCTCCTAATTTTGAACCCTGGCAGTCAAGTGAACGTTTGGAATTGGCAGGGTCGTCTTCCCTCTATGTCATGTTTAAAAATAAAAGACAACTTGAATATCAATATCATGGGATAGTAATTGAATTAGAAATATATTTCCAAATTTCTGGATTTCGAAAAATGTAAAATTAATATTTTTACTCTGGCTATAGCTTTCAGAGAAAGTACTACCCTAATTTTGATATGATCTTTGTTTACTCGAAATTCTCCTAATACCTGAAACGTGAACGTAATAATTAATGAACCTAGAAACAATTTATTGTCCCCCACAATGAGCCAAGAGTAATTTGTCTTGCCTCGGTACCTAGAAAACCTTTTTAATATTAAGAAAACTTTAAAAAGGCCCTTGACAAATGATTTGACACAAGGTACACCGGCTCAAGAATAATTTATTAAACCATACAATGAACCACAAGTAATTTCCTCCACTTTAGTCACTAGAACCTTGGAAAATCACTTAAAGAACGTTTAAAAACCCAGAAAATTAATTTAAAGGTAGTATAATAGAAGTACAACGAATGGAAATTAATTATCCCCATCTTGGTCCTTAAAAAACCTCTCCAACGTCGAGTGAGCTTAGAAAGACCCAGAGCATGAATTCAGGAACAGTAAAACAGAAACTTTCGCTAAAACAGCCAGGTGTGACCACCCAGCACGCCAAAAGTGTCACCCTTCGCTCGATTGGGCACAGATCACGAACGAACCCCCGTTAAAATCGCAAAGATAACTTTCCGTGTCGACTGTACAGGCAGATACTTATCCCAGGAACTGGGTCAATTAGACGGTAGGCCGCGAAAAGCAGCCGAGGGCGACGGCCGCTTTTAGGGCAGGCAGTGTTTTAGAAAAAGAGAAAAATGACTTGTTGCCCAGGGATACGAGGATCGTGCGAGAAGGGTAAGGACAGAGGGCCAAGGAAATGACGAGGTAAAGAGGACAGGATACCGTGTACCGTGGTGGCGAAAGGAGCTTCGAACTCATTGGCCGGATCAAAGGAGCGAAACGATCCTTCAAAGTAATTGGCAAAGTTTTTTGGTCTGTGATAAACGTTGGGAAACAGGGCCAAGCTTCTTCTTTTGCAATTTTTGCCTGACCTTCGACCTCGAATCCAGATCCATCTCCCTTGGACCGAAGGGTGTTGTCAAATACATTGAGTGGTCAGTGTTAATTTTTGTTAATAATTCGGAAACTATAATTCGAATATTTATCTCAATTGCCTTTGTGTCGACACAAAAAGATCCACAAATTTTGATAAAATTATTCCAAGTCGGTCGCAAAATTTTGAAAGATAAGAAGAAATATTGAGAAAATTAATCCGAAATAAAGGCAGCGAACACTCGATCATGGAGAATCGAATCAGAGCAAAGAAATTGATAGCTCTTGTCCGCTTTCTTCTTTTTTCCCGTTTTTTTTTTTGCCTCTCTCTACTTTGTTCGCTCGAGATACCTTTTGTAACCACTGACTCATGGACCGGTAAGCTTCTTATTGGCTCGTATCGAAAGTTCCTCGGCCGTAAGTAGCTCGAAATTAGAAGAAGAGCCTTTGAACCGTGCAATTAGAAGTCGATAAATGGTTCTTTAGCATGCCTCATATTTTTCCCGCCAAATTGTTCTGGATCCCTTGTAAACTTAATATCGTCGGATTGCTCGATATCCTTAGATCGATTCGTATGTTCGTCTTCCAATTCTTTTCATGAGATTCAGTGACTTGAAAGAAGGGGGTGAAACTATCGTTTGTAACATCAGTCCTTTATACACTTTTTGAGGGAACATATTTGTTGATTATTAATAATCCTAGTATAATTTTGCTTGAAGAAATGCAAAGAGTGTACAATATGCAATAAAAATGGTCGAAGGATGGGAGAACACTAAAATAACTTAAAAATAACTAAAGCAAGCTTGCTACCATAAATTTAGAATGTTTAAAATATATTTGGTAGCAAAATTAACGATATTATTAGACAGATATGTAAAAAATTTCATCGTTTGTAAATAACACTGTTAATTATTAGTAATATTTTAGAATTATTATTATTAGTCATTTACAACTGCGAGTCTTTGCTGCATCTGATTAATAAATATCAACAAAAAGGATTACATACGATGTAAATTTCTGCAAGTTCAGAAAAAATTTCTGTCGCAAGTTGAAACTCGTTTTCTGTTCAAATAAAAAGTACAGGTATCTCTAAAAACGCTTTGCTATTTCTTTTTGAAAATACAAAAATACTTGGATTGTACAGGATTCATAAAACTGCATTGTTGGCGCGTTATTTGCAAGCAGAAAACGATAAAAACGGAAACAGAGGATTTATTAATATTCTGTACAAAATACGTGCTAATATTAGGTAGAAACTGGTAAAAAATATGAATCTGCTAACACCAAAAATTGAAACCTGTTTTTCTTTCTTCTTCAAACACCGTATTTTATCGAAAAATATTTACGAGTGTAGCGGACTGTTTGTTATTTTGTAAATCGTGATTATTTTTATAATAGGCACCTCGTTTAAATCGAAATATTGCAAATAGCCGATACGATGGAAATTATTGAGCGTTAATTGGTATTAAATTTATGCTTCGTTTGTTATTTTAAACTGATTTAACAGGGACGTCGCGTTCCGTGAATGTATGTTATCGCCCAGGCATTCTTCGATTGCATCCCGGAATTCTCCCTCTTATTTTTCGGCTCCGGAAGTAGAACATTCTTGAAATGTGTGTTTTGTAGCCGGCCAAAATTGTAATATCGCTCGAGTTTCGCGCAACACACCCGAGTACATTCAATTTCCCCCTTGTATTTCCATATTAATGCCTTATCCTGTTCTTAATACGGGGGCGGTTTATGCATTCGCGAGCAGAAAGGCGGAAAGAAAGATCATCCGTATCAAGGATACAGGGCGCTATCTTTCCGCGCGAGGCTAAAAATAAGCTGCGACGGGATCGTAAGGTAAGAGAGAAACGCGGGACCTGGATGAAAAAAGAGCGTTATCCTCGCCGCTGCAACTGATATGAATAATTAATGGGCGGCGACGCGTTCGGGGATGCGTATTCCGTGGAACGAGAAGGGAAGCATTTTTCGAGAGAAAAAAAAAAAAGGCAAAGAATAATAACCGGCCACGCTGGCTAATTGGCCTATTTAAATTTCATACGACAAGACCTTGGTGTATTTGCAATTGAAATTATTTTATTATAGGACGGACGGTCACTTCTGTTTTTCGGTCACGGTACAGAAACGACGGATCTCTTAAGAAAAAAATTAATTTGCAATCTTCCCATTTAAACATCTATTCTATAACAATTTAAATTTCCATCTAGATATTTTTTGTAGTTGTTTAAAAAGAGATATTGATGTTTCAAACAATTTTACGATATCCCAAATGGTGCAGAACAACAAATATAAAAAGCATTAAAAAGTTTGCGTAATAGATAGCTCAGAACATAGAGGGAAGCGTGCAGATAATAACACAATTTGTTGCATCGCGATATCTTAATTAGTTCCTGAGATATAGGGCTTTAAAGTCTTCAAAGCGCCCGCCGCGCCGCACCAAAGGGTGCCGCCAGACGCGCGAAAGGGTTACGCCAAACCCGTTCGCGAACGGGTAACAAAAGTCAGCTAATCATGAAGTCAATCAACCATGAAACCTTAATAATTATAAGATACATTAAAAGAAAAGAAAAATTTGCGTATAAAATAAATTCGTGTACAATAAGAGTATGAATCAAACTAAGTTCATTGAAAATTTTACTTTGAATATATTCTTTATACAACATAATAATATTTGTATTGAAAATGATTTAAGTTAGTTTGGAAGCGTTTAGCGGCAAAGATTTTCACAGCAAAAGCGTTTACACCACGAATTGAAGGGAACGAAAGTACACTTCGACTTTTAGGTGTTTCCTTTCGAAAGGGTTTCGTTGTTTCCAGGTTAACACGCGCGGAAAATGATCTGAGATTTCGAAATGACCGTGGCAACAACAATTACGGCCGACTTTCAAATTCCGCGAGAATTGTGCCAACATCCTTCCACCGTTTTATCTCGCTGTTCCCAGTGATTCTAAATTACACTTGGTAGTCGCAAAGTGGCGAGAGTTCGTCGACCGTAGAAAACCGCTCTCCAAACAGCCACTCTTCTAAACAGCTTCAGTCGCAACCCGGCGGTTGCTTCACGACGACGCGACCCAGTTCCTGGAATAAACTTAACCGTGTACCCCTTCGTCCTTCCCTGCCCTACCCGTGCGTCAGTCCCGACGACGGGAACGAAGTTAAGCTAATTTCAGAAGAGAAAAATGTTTCACCCTTCCCTGTCGGCACAAGTCAACGACCAACTAACGAACAGCTGTAAAAAAGGGGTACGTGGCAGGGATTCAAAGATTTCTGGCACCAAAACCTGCTTCCAGAACCGGCTCTGATTGGTACGTCATCGGTATGGTGTTAATTCTCCAGCTAATTCTTCGAAAAAGTTCAGAAACTGAAAGCTCAGATCATTTTTGTTACCTATTCAAAGTAAAATTTTGGATAATTAATGTAATTGCTGGTGAATTTAATTTGATTCAAAATATTTATAAAAGTATATTTACCAAAAGGATTAAAATATTACATTTAAACTTTGGAAGCTTCGAATATTTTTCGAGTCTGGCACTATCCTGTAACATGATCAGGCCATATCACGAGCTCATTATCGTTCGATATTTCGTACAACGTGATTCGAATTTCGGGGAGAAAATGGACACTCGAATTAACAAGTGTCACACAGGACTAACGCGAACGTATAATACGGATTCGTGTCTTGCATGATATATTCTCCTGCGCTCTTCCCCAGTAATGCGTGTCGATATTTCTGACATTTGGCCTCGAGATTCGAGCTGTAAATTAACCTCAATATCCAAAACTGTCGTGGATATTTTATTCGACATAATTGCTAAAATATCTCCATTTTGGTGCAGAACTCTTGCATTAGATACCATTTCTTAATTTTGTGTTGAACTTCTAAAACGTATAAAAGTTGATAAAATTTCTATTAAAAGGTGCTATTTTAAGGGAAGCTGGAATTAGAAATAAAAATGAATAAATTAACCCTTTGAGCATTTTTTAATTTAATTAAATCTAGGTTTATTTTCCAATAAAGCTTCTAATTTCTTTATACTTTGAAACAATAAAAGTTTAAATAAAAAGTTTCCCACTATCGAGAATAATAAGTTTCTCAATTTGTAAAGTTACAAGACTCAAAAGAAATATTATTTTACTAATAATTAGTAAAGTTTGGAAGTAAAATTCAATTATCACTCGAACACCGGGCCAGATTGTTTGCTCCCTTTTTATATTTCATCGATGATACGTTTAATTACCGCACCCCCGTTCATAATACGAATCGGTAAGTTTATTTTCATGCATATAATTTAATTGCATACCACCGACCCGCCGTTATCATCGTTATGCAGCTTCGTTCATTTGATATTCTCGCTTGCAGACGCATACCATCTCTATGTATTTTTGCTAATTAATTTACGTTTGTTCAAGAAACACCGTGCTTTTATTCCCTGTTCTTGCTTTTTCTTCTTGCTTGTATCAACTTAACACTCGTTATCGTAACGAAACAATGTTTCCCGTTTCTCCCCTTCTTTTTCATCTTTAATGTATCGAGAGACCAACATCGTTTCGATGCTATTAATATTTATTTCCATAGTATTTACCTTCCTGGAAATTGAAATTTTCTTTCCATTTCAATTTGAACGGAGTTTTTAAGAAAACAAGGAAATAATAAGCATTCTTGTTTTTCTCCCACAATTGTCTTTGTATTTTTTAGGAAACCTTTGTTGAAAATTTCATCTCTTAAAAATAGTTAATTTATATTTCAATTTTTCTATTACGTTAAAGAAAGAACAGCCTCTGCTCTTCTTGGTCAAATATTGTCAGTATTTCGTCAAAGAACTATTTACTTTAAGTAATATTTAATGTTTGTAGTAATACTTATTTTTATACTTTATCTGAGACGAACGACGAGAGTATCGAGAGTTTTAACAATTTTTCTGTTTGAAATACTTTTAATAGAAAAGGATATTGGAAAAATAATCGAGTAAAAATTGAGAATGCACTTGCGGAGCTCGAGGAAGTTTGTCAAATACCGTGGAATTTTTATTTTGTCATTGAAAACTCGTTGAAGGTGGGATCGATTGGAAAAGTCGTATAACTCGAGGCGAGATCGATCGTAAGTTGGCGGAAGTGGAATAAGACGAACTCGTGGCAGACTTCTCGACTCGTCGAAGAACAATGTCCTCTTCGTGGTATCGCGAGTACCGGCGTTCACGAATTACTCAAACACAGGCAAACGTTGCCAGCCCCCTGGCACTATTTCTCGCTTGAAATCACAGAATTTTAAGCAGGAAGTTTATTAACATCGAAAACAGAAGCTTCAGGATTAAGACGTTAATTATCAAATAAGAGAACGAGTCAGATACGAACCTACTAAATTAGAAAATACAAGAACATCGATATTTTTTCTCATTTTTTAATCAAGTACATGAATTAGAATTGAAATAGAAATAGAGATAGAAAATTATTAATTTCACTTTACTAATTTTACTCCCCTCGTATTAGAAATAAATATTGCCAAATTGAAAAATAATAATTTTGAAATATTATAAATGTCTAAACGCTGAAAATGAATACTTTAGTTGTAAAGTAGAAGATTAAAATATTTCACCTTAAAACACCCGGAAACCTGAAGTTTCAAGTAATGCATGATCTTATGCTCTTACGTATCTTTTCCCTCTCTTTTTTTTTGAATCTACTAAAACGGAAAAAAGAATGAAAACAATAGAGAACGGTGTATTAACGTTTCTCATAACGGATGAGAGGAAACTGAATACTAATGTTTCATTTCCACGGCACAGTTTCCGTTGCTTCATCGGGCATTAAAATATTAAAAGAGCCCCGCATTTGTGCGAGGAAACTTTCTCTGTAAAAGAGTACATTGAAATTTAAAGACAACACTGGTACTGCCATTACGCTTCGGGACAACAGAGACTTTTAATAGAGACCCACGTTAGAAGCTCTATTTCCATCGGCAACCTCATTTTTTTAACAACTAATTGACTCGTACCGTTTCACTTTTAATTGCCACGATTCATTCTTCTTCTTCTTCGTCGTCTTCTTCCAGACGTCTGTTGTATACATACACAGCAGCTTTTTCTTAAACTGAAAGCCACTTTCGTGCATCAGATATCCAACAGCCATTTAGAATCATACAGTTTATTAGGGGTATGCATCGATTAAAAGTATTACTGTAATTAAATTGAAGCAATCAATATTTAATTTAGAAATGATTAAAAAACGAAATCATTGCATATTTCCCTAATATTTTTGTACTTTTTGCAAATTATTTATTTTGGTAACATTTTGCACCTTATTATTTAATAAATGAAATATAGATAGAAATTACATTCTGAATATTCGTGTGAAATACGGAAGATTTATTGAGGGATAAACTTGATCAAAATGTTAACTTAACCACGGTATTTAAAAATCATTGGAAAGTAGCTTAATTTATCTGAAAGTTGGTTCGTTGGTTACAGGGGGTTGCTCAATCCCTGTGTTCATGGTAGAACCTTAAAAAGCTAAATTTAGACACGCTTCGAAGCGGAAAATTCAGCTTTTAGCGATCGATACCGGCTCAAAGAGGTCGGGATGAAGTGTCTAATTTACGCAAAAGAAGCGATCTGAATCCGCCTCCGTTCAAATAAAAGAAAATTGATCATTAAATTATGGAATATTACACCAATTTTAAATTGCACGGCTTTGTTTAACCAGAAAAATCGATAAGGGTATCAAAGTCTTTAGAAAATCTCATGAATAATATTATGAAGGGTCAATCATTTATTTCTGAGCTGTTTTGGTCCATTGTTGCATTTATTAACACTAGAACCTCTTTTAAAATTGAAAATAAATAAGGGATGAAACATAAATTATGCCAAAGCGTTTTAATAAATTTTTTAATAGAAAATAGAAAATTTGGAAGTCATATTAACCCCTTTGGCAGTTTTAGTATTAAATATATAAAAATATATTTTACTTCTTTTTATTTACCCAGAAAGTATAGAAAAAGCTTGATTAAATCAAAACAATAAAAAATTTTAAATACTCAAAGCATCACAAACTGTAAATATCTTTAATCGTCCTAAAACTTAGAAGAATTTACTTTTTACATGAACGAGGGATCAAAAATTTCTGTATTTTAACCCAAAAATAATCCAAAACAATATGAAATCAAATTGATGAAGAAAATAGAATTGCTGCACCGATACGACGAGGCAAAGAAATAAATCGCACGACAAGGGCTGAACAAGGATAACACACAGGGCCATTCGCACGATCCTGAGGTCTTGTAGAAATATAAAGTTACCAGTTGCAAGGATGTAAGAAAGAATCAGAAGCCCCAGAGTGTCGTTCGTCCTCTTTCATCTTGGCCATCCTGTTCCGTCCAGCGGGTCCGTTCGTGTCGTCGTGGCAAAAAGGAAAGATACGTGCCAGCATCATGGTACAAAGACAACTTTGACCGACAGTAAGAAGAAGAAGAAGAAGAAGAGGAGGAAGGAGGAGGAGAGAGTATCTTCACCTCCTTTGAGATCTTATAGCAGTCCCGACCATCCGGGTCTTATTAATAAATCATTATCGTCGTCGTCGTCGAGGTTGCCAGTCGCCTTTTTCGAGGGCGAGAGACATCGTTTTCGTGCCCCTTTCACGACGTCCTCTCGTTTCATCCAACCACCTCCACCCCCTCCCCCCTCTCTCTATTCACTGGGCGAACAACCCTTCTCACGCGTCGTTCAATTATATTCTCCTCGCCGATGCTATCTTCGTAACTCGCTGCGAGGATTTTACACGCTTCCACCGAGACCCGGAAGATACCTGTCTCAATGCGACCCCTTTCAGATTCTCCCCGAAGACGCTCGTATCGAGAGTGTGACAGAGGTAACGAGCGGGTTTCCAGGATCGTTTGTACTTTTTTTCCTTCGGCTGTTTTTTTAAGGACTCTTCGACAGACGTGGTGGATTTTCAGGGAAGTCTTTGATATTTTTTTTATACGATTTATGCTTTACTGGAAATTGATACGAAGGGTATTAAGTGGTGTAATTTTAGGGGTGGTTAGATTTCTTTTAGTCGATTAACTAAATTAATATTATGGATTCATTTTTTATTATTGGGATATCAAAGATTGGAGTATTTGATTAAACAGTGATGATTTTAGGGTTTGGATAATTAAGATAACGACCAGGATTAATTTTTTAACAGTGCAGTGGTGTAATTTTAGAGGTGTTAGAAATTTACTTAGGAATTTGACTAAATTAAGTGGTGTATTTTTACTAAGATTTTTTAATTTGAATAATTGAGAATGTTAAGGACTAATTATAAATTTTGTAACTGCAAGTTGAATAAAGATTACTTAAGAATAATCTATCACCAGGTTATCAATATTGAAATATAATCAGAAATTAATATTGAAATCGTTTGAAGCTGCAATATAAATAAAAGATAAGGTCAATTTTTATTTTGCTGATACTAAAATTCTAATTCGGTAGACTTTCTCTAATATAGAAGGATGAAAATCAGGTATACGTCTTCGTTTGCATGAAAGAAGCCTGCAATCTCCTGGAAGAACGCAATTTCTTGGAAGGGAAATAATTTTCAAGCCCTTTGATGCACGCTCTGTCCCTTCGTGTCAAGCCTCCAATGAATTCTTTAAACGTGAAACCCTCCGATTATGAAGGGAAGATGGCTCTATTTACGGTGATAATATCCTTGAAATATCACTCTATCCGAGGCCCGATGATGAAACAGCTACGGCTGGCTTTTCTGTCAACGAGATCGCTATCATCAGGCAACGCGATATCGTGTTTCCTCGCTGAAATTGCTGCTTGAATATTGAAGCACGCAACCCTAAATTGCTATTATAAAATACCTTCGAAGCCGGCTCTTTATCGACGAGACGAGTTAACTTTCTGTTCGAGATAATGAATTTTCTGCTTCTACCCCCGAACTGCTTGGTCAATTACGACCCAACCTGTTAAAAAATATTTCCATTAAACTTAAGAGCTTAGATTTTTATATATTGGTATAAAATGCAAACGAAGAAGTCTGACTCTTTTAGAATTAATTATTATAGAAAAATATGGTGTTTATTAAAATTTTGTAAAGAAGAATTTATAGTCATTTGTGAAATTTTGAAGAAAAGTAGTGGAAGAGCTTTGGAAAATATTTTCAAAATGGTATAATATCACAAGTGTCTGCTTTTGATATAAATAAGTGTTCAAAAATAATGCAACGAAGTAATTTTACAAATATCAATGGGTTAAAATTGACCGAAAATCGTTTAAAGGAGCAATTTGAAGATCGATACGGATGCCCGCGATAATTGAAGAAATAAATCAGGACGTGTCAGGGCAAACAAGAAAAAAGTTGCCAGGGAGGGGGGGAAAAGAAATTCTGCTTCGATAAATATCGTGATGGCTGTCGGTGGAAAAATCGGCGTCTCGACAAGCAACCCTTAGCCCCTCATTAAACGAATTTTTTGCGCCTTTTTCGTGGTTCCAATTAAGGTTGCAGTTCCAGGAGATGGTTGCGCTTAATCTCCTGCAGGTCTCGCGTTTCTTCGACCGTTCGGGACCGTGCGGGAGAGAGCCGAGGGAAAAGGGTTTGAAGAGAGTTAACCCAATTGGACACGTTGAACCAAGGCAGCCCGGAATGTTCCACACGAAATTACAGTGGTTTTGATAATGCGTTCCTAGGAAAAACCTGCAGATTTTATTTAAATAACAGAGAAACGTGGAAACAGTTGTGCAACACTGTATAATTCTGAAAAATATGAAGAGGATGAACGTACCGTTAACGATCTACTAATTATATTATTTGCAAGTGCGGACTTTATTATTTTTTTTTTAATATAAATTATATTTGCAAGGGAACTTATTTCTTTTCGAGTCCCCTCAGAGTTAAACTATTTTTTATTTATGAATTACAGTAAGAGTCAGACTCTAGAAGCTTGAGTGGTTGAAACACTGGTACTAAATAGTTTATTAAACGGTAACACAAAATTAACAATGGCCTAAGCAAAGGGTGCAACGCATGCTTGTTTCTTTCAATCTTTTTGTCGTCGTTCTCGTGGCCCTCGAAGAAGGGCTCGTTAGCGGAAACGTCGGCGAAATTCCGCTGGAAAAGGAAATAGGGAAAGTCATGCAGGACACTCAAAAATTCGCGACGATGTAACGAGTCACTGCGTAAGCCATGTCTGCGAATTTTGGTGGTAAAAGGTTTTCTTTAAAATAATCAGGATAATCGATTTATACAAGAATGCAGGAAAAATATTTATTGCATAATATAATAAGCTTCAGAATCCTTAGCCCTTATTGCTCTCATTGTTAGAGATCTCTTTAATCGGTTAATAAAAAATACCAAAAGCCAAACCAATTGTGCGCAGATTGAATTCCACAAATGATTTCCATCGATTTAGTTTCACTCCTCATTGAATCACGAAAGGAACACTATAAATATTTCACTGTAACAGTTATAACGGCTTTGAAATATCCCCCAAACCCACCCACTCCGGCTACCCTTTTGAACCTCTGAGGTGTGGGGGAGGGGAGGCGAAAAAAAAGAGTAACAATTTCCATTCTCTGTTTCGCAAAACCGACAACACCAGAATCCCATGGAAACGCGGTTCTATTTACTCGTCGATAAAAAATCAATTTCCGTTCCATCTCTCGAAACCCGCTGAAACTATCACGAGAGATCGTTGCAATTTGTAATCCCCATTTTTCTACACCTCCACCCCCTCCCTCCCTTCCTTCCTCCCCCGGTTTGCCTTGTCGAACGTTGAACGATTCGCCATTTCGAGAAAAAAATTGCGAAAATACTTCGACCCCCTCCCCTCTCCTTTTTCGAAGGCTCGAAAAATCTGAGAGAACCGACAGGAAACTCCCCCGAAAATTTTTCCCCGGTTATTCAGCACAGAAATGGTCGACGTAATTAAAGAAGTGCTGTTAATTAAAGTGGATGGGTCTCGTCTTTAAAGAGTACTCTTTAACATTTTTTTTTTTTTATTCGCCCCCTCCCTTCTTCGAACGGTTCGCGTAATCCAATTTGAAGGAAAGTGTCGGGTTCGAGAAAGGAAGTCCGCGGATGCTTTAATTCGATCGAGAGCTAATTATCCGAATTTTCATGCGATCAAAACGCGGAGGGTTCGCCAAGGATTCAAAATTCGAGGCTCGGTTTTAGAATAATGGTAATTTAGCTTACATATATTTTACACAAGCGAATGTATGAATGAGAGATTACACGAAGAACGACTGAACGGCGTTGCATACGGCTGTTGTAGGGTTTTGAAGTACAACGTTGCATGACGAAGGAAGTTGGTAGTTGGTCGATGTCCTGCTCTACACCTTCAGAATAATGATTTGCATAGGAAGAAGATTTGGTAGATTCAAAAGAATTTCAATTTTAGAATCGCGAAGTTCATGAAGTCCTTGGGCGGGTAATAAATGGAGGTAATATTCCGGGGGTTCGGATTTTTCAACATTTCCCGAGCAAAAAACGGGGCCAAGATTTATTATAGAAACGTTGGGAAATAATTCTATGAAAGTTAACGATGAAAGAAACTCCAGATGAACACCGAAGGGCGTTCGATTGTCCGAGCGGCTCGTCCATCCCCCCTCGCACCCTTAAAGCGTGTTATAGAGGCTCTTTCTTCGGGGTCTGGTTTGACACTGACGAATGCCCGACCGCTGAGAATTATCTCGCATAAACTGCGGGCGGCGGTCGCGGGGAGCAGCTGATGTTTCCCAATATGAATGGGCCAAGTGTCTCCGCGGCGTTTTTCCCTGCCGCGTTTCAATCCATTTTGATCGCGCCTCGGGAACCGGCCTGGATACAACGCCACCCTTTTTTCGCCTCGACATCTGCTGAATTTCTCGCCGGACGAAATGGTCGCGATATTCCTCGAAAAATAATTTCAATAATTATCTCGATAGCTAGCCATCAGGGGTGTGACATTATTTATTATTATTTTTAAGGAAGAAATTAATCGTAAATCTCAAAGATTTGTGTTGTTCGATAATGTAACCCGTCAAATATTTCCGATCCGGCATCAAAGTATATAAAAAATCGACAAACGATTAAAAATGTCCCAATCGAAGTTCAGAGTCGGGCATGGAAAGTGATAGATTCGATTTGGAAGTTTGTTACCGGGATCGTTTGCAGATCGAACGATCCGAGAGCTGAGAGTGTCCGTCGGTTTTCGATAATGGAGTATCGCGACGAGCGTGCATATTCACGCAAGAAGTTTTATTGCGACAGAAGAGTTGACCGGTTAAATTGATTCGATCGTGCGACCGGAAAAACTGGACGGCGAACTAAGTTCATTCGATCCAGTCACCAATACGGATGCCGGCCAACTCAATTTCCCTGTGGATGCTTATCGATTTCAAGCATCCGGTCTTTGCTTTCGTTCCACTCGCGAATAAAAACGTCCTTTTTAGTTTTTTTAAACATACCCTATGGACTTTTATAACGACACTGGATAAAGTAGCAACGTTCTAAGCACCCTGTCATTGCCATATTTAAATTCTACGGTATAAGGATTCAGTTTTTAAATTAACCCTAGTTATTATTTTTGTCAAAAACGTAGAAAATTTTGTAAAATTAAGCGTATATACACGTCAGTCAGCCCCAAAGGGTTAAATTTATAATAGCAATGAATAATCGTATCAAATAAATGGTACATTGCAATAATATTATTTCTGAGAAATAATCGATATAAAAAATAAAACATTGAATTTGATTTGAAGCTTTCGCGCAAATTCCCCGTAATTTCTGCAATTATCGTATATTTGTTTCGACAAATTTCTCCATTGATAACCTGATTATTGATACTGTAATAACCTGGTGTTGATTGCGAAACGACGTATGAAATAACCATCAAATCCCGTTACAGAACGGAAAACTGTAACCGAGTTGGACGAGTTGAATTATTATTAATGATTTTCGTGCAAAAGCTATAACAATAATTGTCCCGATGAATGTTTAAAATCGTACCTTTTGCCTCTCGCGCAAGCTACCCTAATTAGTTTCGTATTAACCAGTCGCAAATAATTTATAATAAATCCGTTCGCCCGGTAGCTTATTAACAATCGTAATTAATATCGTTGGACGCGCGTTCCCGTTGATTGAACGGATTCATAACTTGGAAACCAATGACAACGGGATTCCGTTGTCGATTCGAAATTGCTGGACGAAAAGAAAATTCGCGAACTTACGCGTCGATTATCCGCGATAACTTATATTATCGGGAACGATCGCGAACTCATTCGATGAATTCGATTATCCGAAAGTTTCCGTCCGAAAGTTCGTTTCATCGATACCGTATCCGGCCTGCACTAAATCTAAAGTTCCCCCCGTAAGTTTGGAATAGAATTCAAGGACTATAACTTCGAGATTAACTCCTGGATTTAATTAAAAAAAGATGGGTCTGAATTGTTCGAGGATAAGTTCAAAAATATTAGAGACATTTCATTCGCGATAAATCGTCCTTTGTAATAATTGTTTTATTGTCAAAGGAATCAGGGTGCTGTTACATTGTTGTCACAGCTATTATACTTATTTGACGAGATATTGACGTATTTTGTCCGTCTGACCGTGTGCGGACCCGGTTAGCGTAGTCTGATAACAAACCATCCCCAGACTATTAGTCTAATTACGTTACGGCCTTGTGCCACATGTCTGACCATCTGTCGCCTCGTACTACTTGTCTGACTACCGGCCTATTATATTTGCGTGGACAACTATTCCCTTATGATATCGATCCGGCCGTACTCTGTACTTATACTACTTGGCTGAGCATATAGGCGCCCATACTACTTGCCTGGCCATTTACGATAACCGGGTGACTTGTCTGACTACGCGCCGGCATGTTCTACTTACGCAGTCAATTAATTCTTTCTGTACATTGCTTGTCTGACTTTTTACAATACTTATGTTGCTTGTCTGGGTATACACAAACCCATACTACTTGTTATATCATGTAAGTATGCAAACTTCTTGGCTGACTATCTATCGACCTATTCTACTTACATAGCTAACTACTTTGTGGTATTGATTTGTCCATACACTGTGTCTATGCTGCTTGACCACCCCTGATACAAGCTTAAGCCACTCGATAATACACAAAGGTGTACCAAATCATTTTCCAAAGTATATAAAATATAAATATTCATAGTGCAAGTTGTTTTTGTAAGTAATGGTACTGACTTTGCTCTAATACGGGGTACTTGTCTGATTACGTACGGAACTATACCACTTGCCCGGCTATACTCCTCGCTACTGCTTATATGGCCACCTACTGTCCACATACTACTTATTCAACGACCTACAATTCCGTATTACTTGTGACCGCCCGCTGTTCGCGCACTACTTGTCTGGCCACATACCGCGCCTGTACTACTTATAGAGCCGTACATCAAGTGTCTTTCGCACGTCTAACCATATATATTCGCCCGTTCCACTGTCACGTTCTAATTGCTCGCGTTATGCACGAGCGTGCACCGCGAAAAAAGCGCCAACAGGTGCAAACGTAATTCGATCGAGATAATCGAAGCGCGATTAGCGGTGGCTTTCTGGCAAAATCACTTGCTCGAGAAACGGGCAACCTTGTTTACCGGTCCAGCTGGGCTCTAAAGCGCGCCTATGACTTTTCCAATATCGTCGAATACTTTTCCACTGTCTTCAATTTTCCTCCCCATTTCCCATCGCCCTCGGTCTCCGAAGTTTCTTGGTCGCGCGACTCGTTTCGCGATTGATCGAAGGAAGTACTTTCTGGCGTCGCGAGCGATAAAGAAAACCATATTCTCTGATTATTCTTTCAACGTCGAAAAGTAGCGTCGAGGAAACGGGAAACCGTATCGACCTCGTATCGAATACGTTCTCTGTTCCTGATACGTTCCACAAGATTGAAAATCTCGAAATCCGGATTGCGTATTATAAATTTCTTCGAATATTGTTAAGAAGCACGCGCGAGGAACAGAGGCATCGCACGCAGATACGTTTTTCACTTGTTGCACGATGTTTCTGCGATCATCCAAACTTTCGACCCATTGCTAGCTCCTCTCGTCTTGTTTCAGGAAATTAATTTTCCACCGTGCTGCTTGACGGAAAGTTCAGTCAAATAGCGAGCATGTCCCGCGCGGAACGCTCGTGGTATATGGATCAAAGTTTTTCATTGTAGCAGCTCGAAGTAATTTATATTCGCTACTGAAGTTCAAAATCGTCGAAAATTTCGTCCGACGTTTGATACAACGAAGATTAATTAAGGATATTTTTGATGAACCGCGACTTACCCCTCAGAGTCGCGAAACGATCGGTCTCACACTGTATCCGTTCCTGGCGTTCGTTCGGCTCCATTCGCTTCCGGGAACGTGGCAAAACACCAAACGGGCAAACAAACGGCAACATCACCCGCGATGCACAAATCGAACGACGATCACAACCCGGTTTTTATTCTCTGAAAAGTCGTATCTATTCCCGTGCGACGATCGCTTCCCCGTCGTCGAGCAACGGGCACATTGACATTGGTCCGTGAAAAATATCAACCGGTGGTATCGATTGTCCCCGATAGCCGTCCCAGTTGGCCCCGATTTCCGTTCACCGGGCACGTGTTCACGCTCGGGCGCACCAGGTACAGCCGAACAGTCATGGGAACAAAAAGGAGAGCAACGACGGATCGCTCCCTTTGTCCGCTTGTTATTCTTGCCCCCGAGTGTCTTATCGAGGACCCCCTACAGTCTGGCTATCCGCCCCTTTCATCGATAAGATTCAATCGGACGCTTGGATAACCTCTTCGATAGACGAGTCGATGAATCACTCGGGCTACAAAGGGACCGGGGGGAGAGATATCCCTTTGGAGAGAGGCCGTCGGGATCCGGGAACCACGAGATCGCGCACGATCGTCACAAAACGTGGACACTGTCTTCGATCACTCGGAGTTAACTAACTGTTCGGACCTGGGGTCAAGGTGGCCACCATCGGGGTCAGCCTAACGAATCCCTTGGAGGATCCTAGATAGATCGAGAATAACAGGGATCTATAAGTTGGTGAACGACGTGGTGGGTCACGACACGCGTTGGCAGCACGTGACACGACGTGACGGCGTGTGACGTGGCAAGGAGGACGACGGACAGAAGTGTCACGTTACACCTGGTACCAGGGCCACCCGGTGTGACGTTCTGGCCTGGTCTGTGTACCAGGGTGCTACTGGGGATCGCCGTATGCTTGTTTTTGCAGGGCTGCTGGCGGTAGGGGGGTTCGCGAGCGGGTAGGGGACACCGGAGCGAGATGAACGCGCGCCGGGGGATGAACGAAGACGCTCGAGAGGAACGGCGCACAAAGAGGGGTGTCCAGAGGGGGATAGAGGGCAACGAAACAGTGAGGGGCGCAGGGTGAGAACAGGGGAAAGAATGAACTAACGGTAGAGTGCGACACGACGGTGAACGGAGGAGCAAGGAGGAGTGGAGAGAGAGAGATGGTGGGGGGTAGAAAAGGAGACGGGATATTCATCCCTCCATCGGGAAGCTTCGCCTGGTTCCCGACGAGACGGTCCTGCGTTGCGACGGCGCAAGGATCTCCGTCCTTTTTCAACGACGACGCCCCTCCACCACCCTTCCTCTCACCCAAGGTCCACCACCACCCTCCCTCTCTCTGAAACGCGTCCACCCTCCTCCGCCTCGTCCCTCTTCCACCGCCACCGATCGATTCGACGTCCGTTCGTTCGTTCGTTTCGTTCCGTTTCGTCTGCCCGCGAGATTGTGTGCTCGCGTGTACACGCGCGTTACCGAACCGGGAGAGGAGAACACGCGTGGACGATACCGAACAGCGGCGACGAAACGCGCGGGAAACTCGACCGGAAGTCGGACCATTGCGTGCAGATTCTTGTTACCGCCGGCTCTTACGGCCCTGTAATTACTGTGCACGCGCCGACCGGAAAAAAGGGCTGTTACACACGTTCGGTAACGAGATTTGGGGCGGAACAAGCTTTCCTCACTGACTTTCTCTGTTTTTTCGTTTTGTTTTTATAAATGCCTCAGTGATTATAATTCAGAGCTGCAGGAACCTAGTGAAGTTACTCTTTTTTGTTTTTCTATTATTGTTTTCGATGGTTTTTGAAGTGCTTTTAAAATGATTTCCTGTACAAATTCAATTTATAATATAACACCTGGATTGGCAAACGTTTAATTTCTCTTTTTTCTGTTTTAAATAGTTCCTGGACGACAGCTCCCGCGGTATTTGCTTTAGAAAATACTTTTTGTCATAGATTTTTTCATGAGTGATTAAGTAATTGAGTTACGTCCCAGGGGGTGCATGAATAATGGAGGGAATTACAAGTTTTTCGTGTTAAAAATACAATGCAATTAGCTAACCGAGTTGCTCCTCCCTGCATTCGTGCAATTAAATTCCTATCATAAATTCAAAACGTTTTTACTGTCTTTTTTAATCAATTATTGTTCACCACTCATACCTTACCATTTTTCCTAAAAACATAGAAAGGTTAGATTGCAGACAGTTAAAATATACAGAATTCTTTCTAATCCGTATAAATAATATTAGTTTCGGTTGAAACGCGAGCACAATAGCTGAATAAATTGGATTAACTCCGCGGTGGCTTTTCGCCCTGCCGTACGAAGGAATCAAAGCGGGCGAAAAAAAGAAAGGGAAACCAGCGTGAAACCCTTGTTCGCGATGGGGAGGGGAAGGGATCGGGGTATGCAAATCTCGCAGGAAGCTAAGATTGCGAATTCGCAGCAGGATTCGCGAGAAACCGCGAGATTAGCGCACGTGTATATCGTATCGCAACCTGGGGGTTGCAGTTACGTGAAAGTGGCACACGTAAAACATGAACCAGCCCCCCCCTCCACCCCCTGACGTGGAATCTGAACCCTTTCGCCTCCCCCCTCACCCTTATAAACTCATCTCGAATTTCACGCGGCCTGCATGAATTCTCGGCTCGCTAATTTAAATTTTCATCCCTCGTAGGATATGATTCTGGATGCGTTGTTCCTTTAGGGACAGACAACGAGCGTTCCTGGAAGTTCTACTCTTTGATCCCAAATCGTGGATGTTTGCGGATTTACGAATCAGACGTGGAAACTGGGGAAATGATGTTTTTCGTTTTCAGGGGGGAAGTTTGATTATTGGGCGGTTTGTGGACGAGGAAATTTTAATTAAGGGGGTAATATTAGAATTTGCATTTGGAGATTTTTTCTCGATGTCTATTTAGTGGTAACTTGAATATATTTATTTACAAAACAGTAAGAATAGAGTAAAAATAATTACTTTATTCAACTTAACAACGAAAATTGGTCAATTAAGTTTCCCTCTGTAATTATTTAGAATTCAGTGGAAAGTGTTAATCATTTGCTGTATTTATGGTTATTTTTTACCCCTGTCAGAATTATTCAGATTGTATCGCAAAATACATGGAACGGTCACGTACTTAATTGCTAATCTGATAGACGGTACTTGTTATTACAAGATCTGGATCACTTTATTAATGATTTGGAGCAATGTTTAAAGCTGGTGATTTTGTTGAAAGAAGAGGAAGAAACGTGATGAAACAAGTATACAGTAAAGTAACTGGTGATACTGTATCAAAGGGCAGGGGCCACTTTGTGCGCCAGGTATTGCAAGGTAAAGCTTGTCTCACATAGCTATCCCTTTCCTTTTACAGAAGAATTTGATTTCACAGGTATTTTTCATGCCCGTATTCCCGTTGACACTTCCATCCTACTTCACTAGGAAATTTCTCCGTTGGAAATGGCGCTTTCTTATTTATATCAATGTGCCGTATTGTTCCTTTATTACAGTAATTCATGAACAACGCGACAGACACTGGAGTTACATAAATTTTCTTTTATCTCAACGGTGTTCCTTATTTTTCCCGAAACTTTGAAAATTTTAAAATACACTTAAAAAAATATACATGAAAAGAAAATTTACATTAAATTAAATTATTATTTAAGTTCTACTTTATATAAAATTTCATGATTCGTCCAAATTAAAAAAGAAATAGTAAACACTCTGTTTAAAAAATTGAAGGTGGCCCTAATATCTGGGTAAAAAAGTAAGGTAATAAAGAACAGATTAAAGCACCGTATGTGCCCCTAGATACCACGCAATTTTCATTTAAAACATCCGTAGTTACGAGACCCACCCAGTACATAGTACAAATATAATAGACTCCCCTGACTCACCAACAATTTCATTTTCAAACGATAGAAAATTTATCAGGATAGTTATTAATGAATAAAGTATATCCATAACACGTGCTGATTCTCTAATTATAATAAACTATATGAACATACATATATTAAATCTGTTGGGCTAAAATTTCCTAGCCTTGCAGTAACATGAATTTTAAACGATGAGAAGCTCGTCTGCTCGGTGCTTAATAAATAAATTAATTGCCTGGGCAAACAGGCGGCAACTATTCGTAATAACAAAGGAACAATAATGAAAACGAACATTAACGCGAGTAAACTTAGGTCAAAGTTCACGTAACGCCGTTGTTCCCAAACTGTATGCTCTCTTCAGCGACGCGTGCACACGTTTCGCCTTACTCACGATTCCCGTATGAGTCAGCGAAGTTGAGGCGCACGCGTCTAACAGATTGCTGTTACCAGCCGTGAAACTTCCGGTTTGTTGCACGTGTCTGTGCAGGGCGCACGGTCAGGCGACAGTGGAAGTTTCATTCGACGTTTCCGCCCGCGATTCTGACGGGGCGCGTCAAACTGTTGAACGTCTTTCGTTGCGCATTCAACCCGTTAACCAACCGGAAACACGAGCGCACTTCAGGCCCGCGCGAAAGTGGTAATTGACGGAATGAAAGGTGTAAGGGTGAATTGAAAGAGCGCCGAAAGGAAATTGTCAGCGTTCAACAACGCTTCGGGGTCAGGAGTTACGAGCTTGTTCTTGAAGCAATGTTTCATCCGACTAACTCTTCGCTGTTAATATTTCAAACCAGCGGGCTTTGAAATAAACGGTATCTTTTGATGACACAACGTTGGGAATTGAATTTTGCTGGGAAAAGTATTTTATTTTCGCTTTAAATATTAACCCTTTGCACTCGGTTGTCTCCTGTGAAGGGACGTGAATAGAATGCAGATGGTTTTCAACCCCTTGGTTTCGTATGTGACCTCGATCCTTTATGTTTTGATTTAAACTCAATTTTGAATTTAATTATAATTGCAGTTTATATGGCCAAGGCTTGGCAAGTCGAGGGAAATATAATTCCTTCCAAAAATAATTTAAATGGAATAATTATTTCATCTGCGATGGTATGTTGCTCGCTATTTTGTAACTAAGTATTTTTGCTGGTAAATAATCTGAACAAACTTTTAAAGGTTGATTCTATTAAACGAGCTTTTACAAAATTATTTAATGCTAAGGTATTCCTCACTTTACACTTCAAATTCCAGGAACATGAATACCGTTTCATGTCTGGTGCTTGATTTTGAATATTTTAGAGAGATTAGTTGTGCTTGATCAGAAGTTTGGTTGTCCGATCAGAGCATTACATATTCCAGTAATTGGATCGATAAGCTTGTGCAACGAGAGACTAATGGAGGTTTCTAAGATTGAAACATAGGATATGAAGATTAACGATTGATAAGTTAGGAAGACATTTATAATTTTAACTCTTGAAGGCGATAAACGATCTTTGGGTTCCAGAAAAAATGTCAAAGTACTTTAATTTATAGTTATAAATTTACAATATTGAATAATTTAGTTCTACTGTCACATTTACTATTGGTCTGATCACACACTCTACTAATACTACTTGCCCCTTTACCCACTGTTCTTACACTTTTTAAATTGGACACTAAATTCGAGATTTCTGTATATTAATTTTACAGAATTGTGTATTAAAATTCTACAAATTACAATTTTCATGAAAACCCTTGGAAAGGCTACGTCTGGCCATTCTTCACCTTATACTACTTACTTGTCTGACCACCTACCTTCATATACCACTTTCCTGACACCTTACTGGCACATACTACTTGTCTGACCAGTCACTATCCTTATATTACTTATCCGTCCAAAAACTCACGTCTGACTATACATTCACTCCTTCCACTGTCACACTCGAAATACATACGACAGAAATATAATATCCAAAGCAGAATGGACAGACGTAACGTAGTTCCATCAACGTGACCGAAGGGTTTCCTTGTTCCATGTCTGTTTGCAAAACAATTGTTTGTCAGAGCATCCGTCTTATTGAGTTTTAAAGTGCTTCAGAAGAAACGATAAACAAGAAGATACAGAGCGAGCATCCGGAACATGTCTCTGAAACTTTTATAATAGATTATGTCTTGGATTTGTGTATGTTCTGTGATCAGACAAGTAGTATAAGACCCGCAAGTATTACAGTGCAGATTGTGGGGTTAAAATCGTAAGCGACGAGACAAATGCAATATGTATTCAAGGCAACTGGACAAATATAATAAATATAGTGGATGAGTTAGGTGATAGAACGCTCTACGTGACCGGACAAGTTGGATGGCTCACCGAGCGTGAATCTGTGCGCCTCGTCTCCCAGACCTCTGTGCGCGGATCCAGGCGGGCGATAAAGAACTGGCTAAAAAAAGGGGAAGAAAAGCAGAGGCCGCGTATTCAGGTGTAAAACTATCCCGCGGATGCAAATGCGGCTCGTATATATCAGCGAAGCGGCGTCCGCGCGGTTGTATGCACTTTTGCGCGGCGGGTAACAAATTGCCGGCTCTCGCGTACGTCTCCGCTCGTTCGCTCGCTCGCATATATTCCGCGCCGAGCACAGTGAAATTACTTTGCTCCGCTGCAAACAGAAGTTACAGGGGCTCGTGCTCGATAGCGGCGCCGATATTGTGAATACGAATTACGCGCGGCTTCGTGGCTCCTGGAAATTTCGCGTACTCGATTAAAAGCGGAGAGAAGGCGGCGTTCCCCGCGAATCATAAGCGGGGAAGATGAACGACGCCCCCGAGAAGGATCTCGGTTCGAGCACGATCATCCATCTTCGTCCTGGCGATCCCGTTCGCTCGATTAAGCGCGATTTCGTGAAATTTCTGTCGGCAATCGCGTCCGATTTCGCGAATTATGGATTGTTAATATGCCCCTTTGGGGTAGAACCACCCTTATTCGAGGGAAAGAAACACCGGTATATGTACTAACCGTTTAATACAATTACGAAACGCGTTTCCGACGGCGATGCGTCAACAACGAAATGGCCCGCGACACCGCGGCAGAAGCGTGTTTTCAGTCGCGAAGCCGCGGACGAAACACAGGGGGTGAATCGTTATCAATTCACCGAGGCATCGAACTAATTACAGTCGGCCACGCTAATTGCGGCGGCCGGATGAACGTGCGCGTTTTCAAACCGCTTAGATCGCGACCGTACTTCGGTCCGCGGCGCGTAGATTACAGGCGACCCGCACCTACACGCGCGCGTAAAATCATACACGGTCCTCTCCGGACCCGGCAATCTGATAAATGGAACCGATGCCTACATCATCGGACGAATCGACCGCGAGTTTGCTCGGCCACGTGTAACCCGCCGGTGAATCGGCGGACAAACGCGCATCGTTGCGCGCCCGTAGACGTGGATGGCTTCCTGTGGGCGCAAAGGGAAGCGTACGGCCTGGCTGGGTCGATCGCGCGTCCTTGCACTTGCGGATATACGTTATTACGCGCTGTCTACTCACAGCTGTCTGAGGTGATTTTGTTTGTTCGATCGCATACAAGTTCTTGTTATAATATCCGCGCCGCGTAATTTAAAAACTAGTTTATTAGATACGAATTTACAAATTTATAATAATTTCACGCTCGTAATATATAATTAATAGTCCGTTTCTCCTTACATTTGTCCCAACGTGTCACCCTACAAACCTAGACGACACTTTGTACTCTGTGTACGGTTATAGACCTTATACTACTTGTCTGACCATCTACAATTCCAGGTACAGTATTAATTGCCCGGTAACTTGCAACTCAAGCTTATGTAGTGTTCGTATTACCATCCACGGCTTCTGTTTCCATTAGACCATCTACGATCCTGAAACCTATACTACTTGTCTGACCATCTACAGTTCCAAACCTCCCATGTAATTTACCTGCGCAGATATGATTCGAACCCTATGCTACTTGTATTACGATCTACAGTCCTAATTCTGATATTGCTCAAGTAAACACTAATGTATCCGGTTATTTGGCGGGCAAAGTACAAAACGGGTTGTAAAAGTTTGGAAAAGGAAACACGAAGATCCGCTTATGTATAACGCCGATCGTGCCCCGGAGATATTTTGATGAGATTCCTTCGGAAGGTATATCCTTAATCCGTTGCCGCATCGCAGCCCCCGCGTCAAAGCCGGGGGTGTAATAATTTGCGTGCGCTGAACAGCTGCATATATGTAAACCGGTGTGCACACAACCGCGTTTATATGCGTACGGGAATATATATGTACCTCCCCCGTGTATGTGCTCGTATTATTGATACCGCGATGTACATTAACCTTTAAGTGTGTAATTAACCCCATTAAGGCAAGGAGTTTCGATGCAAAACGAGCCACCGCCTTTCTTTCGCGAACGACTTGAATCCACATTATTTGTTCCCGCGATACACCCACTTTCAACGCCGGGGCACGCGAACGCATAATTTAACCGGGAAATTTATTCTTCCAATAAAAATTGATCCAACAGTTCTTGCATCGTTATCACCTTCTTGGCTTTAAAAAGAATTATAAAGAAGAAACGTAATTGCTTGTATTATTCTTTTTAAGAATAATGTGCTAAGGTGTTCGGTAATTAATATTTATATTTCGTGGTCACGTGGGGGGATTAATCCAGGGTACACCCTTTGCAACTTACCTTTGGAGCAGTTGTATTATTGTGAACATACGAACGTTATATTTTAATTTGCAAAATACACAAACTATGTAAAGGTCGTCTCCAAATCATCCCCACATATTAAATATTAAACATTCTAAAATAAGCTGATTATAATTTATTTATTGGAGTACGTAGCAAGGGTGGTGAAATTAATCTCGTTTAATTGAATGCCTCCGTTTACGGCTTTAGAGTGATTGTTACAAAGGATTTGTAAGATTTGAATAGTATATGTTAGGAATTTCATCAAGTACAATTTGTAATAACGTTATGTTAGTGACGGAACGCGTGTTAATTACAAAAAGAGGTAAATTGAAGTTAGTTTGATGCCGGTGGGTTCGTTATCGTCGAGACGTTTACGCGAAGCCGGCGCCGCTTGCAGGTGGACTTCAATGCTGCAAGGTTAATGAAGTTTCGGCTCATTAGGCCGAGCAATCATGAGTTGTACGGCTCGCGATCGATTAAACCCGTCGCTACGGAATCGATTATGAAGATCTAATTACTCCAAAGTATTCCCATTAACTCGCCGACGTGTTACTCGATGAAACCTTAACTGTTATCGCGAAATACCAGCGAAGGGCTCTGCTTTCGCCAGAAAGTTCGACCTTTGATATTCAACGACCAGAAACAATTATTGATCAACAAAATCAATTAAATCTCGTCCAAAAATCAAATAATTAAACTCGCCTATTTTACCAAATGGAGATTCAATTAATTTGAAGATAATAATAATATTGATTTACCTTTTTATCTGTTTCTGTTCAAAGAACACAAATAATTTATTTTACTAATTACTCTATTAGACATATTTGAAGATCCCGTTACAATTAACCCTTTCAATCACTAAAATAAAAGAGTGATAAAACCTTTTGAGTATTTTATAATAAAACTGCTACCTTTTTAATTATTTAAATTTTCTGTTTCACCACATAAACGCAAAATAATTGTCGCTTTTAAACTTTCCCAAAAATCGCAGAAACTGGAAAGCGACGATTTAATATATCATTATTAAAGAGTGGACGGGGTTCACGGTTTAAGGGTAACGAAGTTTCGCCTCGTTACGTTCTAGGGTTACCAAGCTCGGTCGGCCTTTTCACCATGCTAGACGGTTGATTAATTTTCTAGATAACGATCTGCCTCACAGTACGTTTCAGATTTTAGCAGACCGTCTAAAAAAGGCACTTGTTGCTCCCAGCCAAAGAGAAACGTGTTTGATTGAGCCCTCTTTTGTCTTGCGTTACCGGTTACAGCATTATTTAATGATTTTAATTAAACCATCGCGTCCCTGCCATTCGAGCACAGTCTTGGATTATTCAAACCATAGTACAGAATTAATAATATATGCCCTTTAAATAATTTAATTAGGGTTAAGGTAGGGGTATATTATATGCTTCTATTAGTAAAACAATATAAAAAGAAATTTATCGGATTCTGAATTGCAAATAGATTTCTGTCAAAAATTGTCAAGTCAGATGACCGATTGAACCAACAGAGGGTGGTTTTACAAAACTCAACCGCTGTTTGTTCTTCCCAACATTTCCACCTTCGTTCGGGTCTTATCCAAACAATTACGTGCTCCTTATTTAAATTGCAAACGAAATTCGAAAATTTAACATTCGATGTATGAATGAAAAAGTATAAACAACAATGTTTCCCTCTGTTTATAGGCGACGTAACAAAGGAAACAATGGGATTGGCAGGAACGCGAGCGAACCACGGGCAAACGAATGGACACATTTGCGTTCTTCATGGTAAGTTTGTTTTTGCCTGAAAGAAAATTAATTTTTCACCGGTACGCGTCGGTATTTCGTAAACGCGTTACAGCGCCCCACTGGTTTCCAGGCAATTTAACGACCTTTCCGTAAGTATAAGTGATTTAGGTGTTCTCCTCAGAATTAAGCGGATATTTTCTGCTGGCTGGGCCGAGGATCAGATTAGCGACTTTGCGGGATACTTCGTTCTACCCTGTAATCAGATTGAATTAAACGCGGTATAGAGTTATGCTCGGTTTAATAATAAACCTCCCCCTCCCTCCCGCCCGTGTTTAACGAGTACGTTGCGTAGCCGTGATGCACGAGGAAAGTTTTTCAGGACCGTCCGTTCGTCCAAATGTCGTCCTTTCATTGTTAGGCTAAACGTTTACAAAGGGTGTCGTTTACGAAGAAGCCTTACGATATATATTTAAGAAATTTCAAACCAGACCAATAATTAATGACACTAGAAAAATTAATTATACCATATTTGTATCGCTGAACAATAAGGATAAAAATTCTCGAATCTAAGACCACGCGTGTCCCACCAAAACAAACCCCAAAGGACGTAACAATAAAAAGAAACCTACAGGTTAATTTCCAGTGACAGTGTACCTCATTAACCGAAACAACCCGCCGGTTAATGACACTTCGTCTTAACTTCCTTGTAAACTCGTCCTCGTTGGAATTTCTTCTTCGTTTCCTTTTCGTGGCCTCCCCCCTCTTTCCCCCGTCCGGGGACGGATATCCTGGTGCTAGCATCCGGTGTCGATCCCTCGGGTCCCATTTTCAAGCGGCCGACTCGTTTTCGTCGCTCTTCCACCCAACCTTTGTACGACTAATTACACGAATCGCAGGATCGACGAAGAACCGCCATTATCGGCTTCCTCTGGCGTGTATGAATAAATTAACCGCGTGTTTTGCATCGAATGACGATGATCGTGCCTGTTACGACCCTTGTTCCTTGTGTGTTACGGGGAAATTGCTCCGCCAGGTGTTTTTCAACCCTTTCGCGCCGAGAAACGTACGCGTACGTTGTTGAGGTATAAACGTTCAATTATAAAGGGTGTATTGCAGCAAAAATTAAATTATAATTGGGTTATAGTGGAAGTATAATATTCTTTTTAAAAATATTGGGAATAATTTGTTGAAAAATTTGGTATTTTTGTAAAAATGGGGGTAGATAAAATATAAATTACTACTTTTGTATATTTTAAATTCATTTCTATAGCTTTTTATTTTGTGCTTTATGCAAATTAGTCCAAACTCTAGAATTTTAATTTGCAATGTGATGTTACAAAATTCTAATATGAACAAAATCAACACTTATCAATATGATCCACGAAACTACTCTAGAAACATTAAAGAAACATTAAAAGAGCCAGGCTTATTAATAAATAAATGAAACAAGCTCCAACACGTAACTTGTCCAGCTTTTTGCAGTTACTTTTTCCTTTTCTCCAAGATACTTTCTGAAGATCGTGTTCTTCGGTGAGAATAAGAATAGAGATCGGGAAGGGAACGTGTATCACGTACCAAGGTTCCTTCTCGTGTGTCTTTTGATCTTTCAGGTATGCGAGAGGTGAGGTTCGTTCTTTCGTTTCAGGAAAGAGAACCAGTGGTCCGACGTGCTTGAAAAATTGCGTTATGGGTCGTCAAGCTTTACGCAAGCGGACAGGCCGATTGGCTCCGTCGGAATGGCTCCTCCCAAAGGAGCGTTTCCACCCTGGAGTTACCCCCTTACAACGATGGTACGTCAGCCTCGTTTCACACCGTAACGAGAATGGATTCGAGAGATCGTTACTCGTGTATGCTCCCTTTTGCAATTCTCCTAACTCGGTTCATTGAATTCCTTCGTTGGTCACCGGCTACATCTTCGATGCCTGTTGACCTTTTTGTAATTCGATCCCTTCGATTTCGAACAAATTGAACGCCATGCAAATTGCACGATCAAACGCTCTCTGACGTATCGAATGGATATATATTTAGTCTTTTTGTTTCGCTTTGTCCTCTCTGACCACTGGTTTGAAATTAAACTCTCCTCGCATCTTCTTTCACCCCCAACTATCCTGTCGTTCTCTCACACTCATCCTCTCGCTCTACAAAATTATAACTCGTACATAGGTTGTAGATTTTTATTTAAATGTAAATTGTAATACTTCTTTAGCAACGAAGCCTTCAAGGTTTCGAATTCCATAATAGAAACATTATACGTTCCAGTCCACGATTGTAGAAAGGAACACAGTTGGATAACACGTCTGTATTGTCTTTTATTCATCCCTTCGGATGTAATTCCCCGAAATTGAATTGCACTTCGGCCCGAAACCTTCGCAGAATTTCCCTTTTCCTTCGATTAAACTAATAAGAAAGAAACAGGACGGTAGACCTCGTTGCCCCGGCTAACCCGAACGAAACTTTTCAATTTTTCGATTCGGCAGCCGGGCAACTTTCCACCGGGCCCTGAATAACTAACTTTCTCGCTCGACGAACGTGGCAACTTTGCACTTTATCGCGAGCGGATCCATTCATCTATCAAAACGATCCAACGTAATGCAGTCCTAAAAAGAAAGGCAAGGAACAACCCCTTCGACGAGTCAGGCAAAGTTTCCTCGATGTCTTCGTCCTGCAATTGCATCGAACGGAATTGAAACAAATTCCACGACAAGAACTACCTTCTCCTTTCGATGTAAAGAAACGAAAAAATCAAATTTTCATTCGATGTGACAAGGGTTGTAAATCTTCGATTAGGACACCTTGCGCGTAATTCCACTGGAACCTAGTAATAAATAATTATTTCTTGCCTTTCTTTTATTATTGTTATTCCCTACAAAGAGCTGTCAAGATGGTGGTTCAGTGTATTCTTGGAAATTTAGAGCAAAAATGTAAATTGACTCTGTTGAAAGCTTGATGGAAAGACAGTCTAAGGTCCAGCCTCGACCAACCCTCCTGGATTTTTCCGCTCTCAAAGAGGCATTACAGAGAATTCCGCTCGTCTGGAATCTTGACCATGGCGAGCAATAAAATTAGGAGCTGCCTTGACGCTGATGAAACAGGAAATTGTTAAACCTGGCAATAAACATGGACAATAACTATGGAATTAAAGTAAACGTCGAGGAGTTCGTTATGGCTGCCATGGAAGGTTTCCGGGTCCTTTAATAAATACCTTCTCGAAAATAAATAAAATCTAAAGCTCCAACCAATATACATCACGCTTAATATTACAAATACAAGCAAAATAATTCTATTTGCATTAATTTGCATTCACGAAATATTACATTGGCCAGGATTGAATTTAGAGTGCCATTAAAGGGTCGATCAAAGTGCAGACACTTGAAGCTTTGAAAATCTACGAAAGTACAAAATACATCAGAATTTTGGATCGTTGTAATATACAATTCACGAACCATGCAAGTTACAACGCGATCCCTTTCTGGACACTCGACAAATTCGCTCCAAGCTCGTGCTCGTTCCACTTTCTCTGGCGAGGTCCATCTTGAAACGCAGATATACACACACACACACATACGAGCATGCGCGCGCGAACCATGCGAAACATCAGACACCATCATCAATATGCATAACCTGGAAAACGACCAAACGCGGCGATATCGGTGCCCTGCAGGATACCATTAGGGAAAGGAAATTCCTGTCTCGTTGTCGAACCGGCACGTTTTGCATTCCCTTTGATCCTTCGATTCGAAACGCGACCACGTGGTTCGACGGTGTTCTCTCAAAAGTAAAATCACCCTCTCCCTCCCCCCCTCACGACTCTTGTCCGAAGGACATGGAATTCCCTCTCGTTTTTCCAACTCTTTATCCGGACTCTTCTTTTTGTTCCTTTGGCGAGGAACACGTCGATTCATCGACTCCTTTTCAATGTTCCTGACGAAACCAGGAAGAAATTATGGGTTCCTTTCGATCACCTTACGAGGAAAGCCTTTCAGGACAAATTCCGTGCGAAACGTACCTGTAATTTTAATCTTGAATGGTCCATTAACACTTCGACTGTCTTGATGCAGTTGCTAAAAATTTCATTTGGTAATGATTCTATTCTTGACAAATTTTATAGTTAGTTCGATCAAACTTAGGGAAAGATGCTTTTTACACAAAGTTGCTTGAACTAACAATATTTTCCGATTCGTCGGTTCGTCTCTTCCAAAATTTGTAATCCCTCTATGGTAGAATTAAAATAATTCTACCTCAGAATACTCCGAAAGCTCGAGTTTGGTAACCGACCGTACGGTACGATAAATTTGCCTGTTACGCACAGGACAGATTTCGAGTTTCCGTACTCGGCTTGCGTTACACACCAATAATCCGTTGTTTCGTTATCTTCGTTAATCTGGCCGAGTATTACACTCGAGCGTAACACGGTTTTGTAACACGTGCAAATGGAGCAAAGTAAACGAGAAAGGAGAACGGTCGGTGTTCATAAGCAGACCAGACGGGTAACACGTAGTTCCTGTACCGGTTCGCGAAAAATAAAGAAAAAAAGAAATGAGGGGGAAGAATGGAGTTTATAAAAAGAAGCGAGGTGAGATAGGAATCGGGAACGAGCGGGGGAAGAAAGCGGCTCGTACCGGGATCGTGACGAAAATAAGGGAAACCGAGGGAACATTAAGGGGGAGAGAAGCGGCGAGTTAAAGAGAAAGAAGAGCGACCTCGGCGACTTGTGCATCGAAGAAATAACCGGCGCGGAAATAAGAAACGCATCAGGATGCATATGAAAATGAGTTGATTCCGGGGGAAAATGGATCGTCGAGTCGCGAGGATATTTGGGGGAAAATCTGCACGTAACACTTTCAATAATATCCCAGTTCCTTCAGGAATCGTCATCGTGTTTAAACTTATTTCTTTATTTACGTATTTCTTAATTTCTTATTTAAATATCCACGTCACTCAAGTGATTGCCATAAAAGTAATTTAATATTATTATATATAGAATCACTGCAAATTTGGATTTGCGGTATAATTAAAAAATTGTTGATACAAGCTCACGTTTCGTAAGTGATAATTATCAAAATTTATGCTCTGAATATAATACTACCCTGGCGAAACTGAAATGGGCGCGTAAGGGTGATGGATGTGGACGAGGGAGAGCGAGCAGGTATGGGGCTATCTCATTTACCCTCTGAATCATGGACTAGGATCCTTGCAATCCACTGTCCGTCCATTTTCCACCCATTCTGGACCCCTTTCAAATTTAGAAATTTTTATGACCGGCTTGGCACAGTATTTAGCATCAAATTCCAGTCAAATAAATGTCAGAGTTAATCGAATGAAATACAGAAAACACTTGAACGAAGCGTTTTTAAACAGGAAATAAGTATCGAATTATTTTCGATGCAGACGCGAACGACACCGTTCGCACTCTCCGCGAATACGTGAAACGAGATACTCTTATTCTGGAAGTATTACTCGATTTCAAGGAAACAAGCCGCGCATCGCCTGGAATCGATTCAGATTCGTGGCTACATATTGAACTTGATCTCGTCTGAAGTCAGCCCATCAAAATGTTTCCGTGGAAAAGGTTCTTGACTCCCGTCACCTCGATATCCTACTTTGCCTCGTAAATTTCCAGGTTTGTCGGGATCGGAGAAAGAACAGCGATAAAACGAAGCAGAGAATCCACGCGAAGTATGGGACGAGGTAAATAAAATAGAAAGGAGGAAGAAGGATAGACGAATACCTATTGAAAAGGAAAATACATGTATTTCCTCGTTCATATCTTATTTCCTGCTTTGTATCAGCTCCTTTTTCGTCGACTATTCTTCCCAGATTTCCGGTTTAACGCTTTGAATACCAGTGGGTGGTGGGTGGTCGAACGGCTGAAAGAAATTAAAGAAACTTCCGTATTATATTAATCTGGAGTTCAATTTAAAAATGGAATTGTCCAGCTTTTGTGATGGACAAGAATAGCAAACATTTATTAATAAATGTTTAGCAAGTGGTATAAAACTTTAATTATTACGCTTACGAATAAATAATTTTTGGGCCTGAACCTTCAATTTCTTGGGTTATTGAGAAAATAAAAATTTATGAAAATTAATAATCCGAGCACGAACGAGATCTCGACAAATTCGAAGCGTTTAATACGGCACCTCTCAATATCCTGCGACGATGCTTTTACGAGTGCTATTAGCCGGGTATAAGAGGAAACGTCTTTGAAGGTCAATATTTCCTGAAGACACAGTACCTTAAGACGGTCAGCCGTAGAAAAATCCTGAAGATTACACGACCACCTTACCCGTTGAAGAACAAACTCTCACTCGGCGAATCCATTTTCAGTGTACTCGTTTCCCGGAGGTGAATCCCCGTAATCCATCTCTTTGTTTCTTACAATTTCCATTCTAACGCAATTCTCGGGGAACACTCGCGGACGTAAAGTGAAACACGAGAAATCCTCTTATGTAAGAACGATGATACCTCAGACCCATGACAGACGCAATTTTCCTGTTCCTTGGAAACTGTGTAATGAAACATTAGGGGATTACGTTCACGACATTGCATACGAGTTTCAACGGGTTTCAAGATTCTGACGTTCCGCTCCCCCCTGGTTTTTCACCCCTTAACGGCGATACCCGGGTAACAAATTTCATTTTCTTCAATGTGTCAGCTTCAAATTTCATCTTGTATCATGATACGTAGTCTGCTGTATCTTTTCAACACTCCTATTTCGTAGAAATGAAGGACAAGTACTTGGAAACCTTTTTCTCGCATTTTTTAATTGTTCGTCAGTCGTCCAATAAATTATCCGTTTAGACAATTAACAAAGGATTTGTTTGTGCAAGACGAGGGGGCACTTTTTCTAATTTTGTCACGTTTTCTGGTTCACGTGGCTTGCTTCCCGTCCTTGACACAGGACTCAGGGTACTAAGCGTCCAATTTAATAGGTATTATGAATATAAATGAGTTATTTGTACTATTCACTTGTTCGATCAAACCCATCGCTACCACAGGCGAACCTTTCGCTCTCACCCTCGCACCTCTCACTCGTTCCTTGTCGCCAACTCACCCTCTAGTATGGCTTGGTTACGCTGGTCAGTGACAGACGCTGAGTCAGCGCTTCCTTTTTTTTTGCTAGTATTTATTACTATCAGTGTACGTAATTCTTGAAAAAAAAGAGTACGATGCTTCCTGAGACCAGAAGGCTGCGCTTCGAGGGCTCGTATCTTAGAAACCGATTGAAATATCGACTCGCAACAAAATGCAATATTCAGGGCAAACTTTATACTATCCTTGTAGGTGCTTTTTATATTAAATTTATGGATTCTGGAAAATAATAAACATTGGGAATATTAAATTAATTTTAGGTTCTGACGCATACACTATAAAGTGTTAAATATAATTAAGAATTATATAAACTTTGTTTATATAAACCTTATTTATTTTTTCGTCTATAACACTAGAAATAATGAAATTTTTAACAAAATTTTAATGATTTTCAAGTTACAAAGTGGCAGTGCCCATAAACCCATTTCAGATACTGTTCGTGGTTTCAAACCAGCGCGATGGTAATTCCGTTTTATGAACAAAGCCGAATCACATCGCTCTTTGAGCAGCGTAAAATGCGCAGATTAAACAATGCCCCCATTCGAAACAATCGAAGAAGCTAACTCGATCGAGGAATCTCTGGCAATAAATGAAAAGAATTCAGCGTTGCAGAAGTTTCATCGGGCAAGGACCCGTTTCAATCGCGTTAAACGATTCGATAGAAATTCGATTATCGCGTTTTAATATACGAAACGGGTCCGTGGCTACGCTGAAACTTGCATTTCGAAGATTTAAACGTCACCGCCGGCCCGGACTGCAAACGATGCAACGGAAGATAATTATTGCGACGAGTTGACGCAACAATTCCGTGCCTGATTAATTTATGGAGATTGAGTCGGTACAGAGGAACAGATCTGATGAAACTTGAAACGGGTAGATGGACCCAATTAAGTTGCCTGGTGAATTACCGTTGCGTGTAATTAAGTAACATTTAGTAGCAATCCAATTGAACACGGTCGCTCTTTTCCCTACTGCTGCGAGGATAGCGAATTAACGAAATTACTCCTTTTTCAACAAACGGAGCGTTTAAGTTAATCGTCTTATTATTTCATCAGTTTCTTACAATCAACATAACGCAAGCATAAACGGTTTATCCTAATACAATTTACACAATTTTTATTCTTATTCAAATTTATAGAATTCTGAATTGTTTATTACAACAAAGTCGAAAGTGTATCTGTTCAGATTATGCAAATGATCGGAGGGGGTCGAGTCACATTCGTGAAGGCCGTTACAAGAAAAATCAAATTGCTCTCACGTTCCCGCTGAAGTTCGTCCCGTTTCCGTTTTCACTGCATCCAGCCTGTGGCCATTAAACATTCATATTCTCGCGGGCATGAACTTTAAAATTCTCTCATGAATGTCGAACTTTCTTTCCATCGCGTCTCGCCCTCGAGACTTTCCTTCCTTCGACTTAAGTATCGCGAAACCTGGCCGTCCAACGTTCAGAGTCCGAGAAACACCGGTTTCCTGTTCGACAAAAGAACGGGGAGAGAAGAAAAAACGATGACCATTTCTCGTTCAATGAAATTTTTAAACCATCCTGTTATTTCATTGGGGAAACATTGTGGGAGAGTTAGTTTATTCTTAATTCAAGATTATTAATTATTAAATAAATAATTCAAAAATGAAGCTGGGAAAAGGTCGACAATTAAATTTGGATACTAAATTATATTTCTCGTGTAAAAATTAAGACTCAAACATCAAATTTATAAATAATATAGACTTATAAATCGTATACACAGTTACTGCAAACAATCCTCTATCGTACCGCAATTTCTCTGCCATTCAGACTATATGGCCGGGCATTCGTATCGTAATTGAATTTATAAATTACGAACGTCTGAAAGAAGCATGTTTTCCGGGCGGAAACGGAATTTCTGGTTCATTAAGATCGTAGGTTCCCTCTCTTAAATACAGAGTTTACTGCGAAATTACGTCGTTTTTTATTTATTACGATCGCTTTTCAGTCTCACGGACACGTACAACGTACCTCGAATGCTTATTAAATTCCGTAACTCAACGTGTCTGACTTTTAACGACCTATACTACTGTCGCGATAGAAGGTTCAGTAATAGAGTCCGTAATAAACCGGCCAGGGAAAGGTTTACAGACTTACACTTATTAGAAGCGTCTTAATTTTCTACCAGACGATATTTTATAACAACATCTCTGAATGTGCCGCCTTTGAAGTCGAAATTAATTAAATTTTCACTTCAGAAGTTCAACCCTTCGTTTATTACAAACTACTTCATTTCTAGAATAATAATCTGATTCTTTGTAACTTTTCGATTAAATTTTTCAGTACAATATTATAATTTCTGTCTATTATTACTGCGGTAGAAAAAATAATTAGGGGGTAATTTTGTCGAAGATAAAAGAAGGTGTGGGTCCAAGAGAGGATATTTTTCAGCAAGATAAGAAAGGAGCATTGTGCCGTGGATTTCGCGAAGCCGTGCTCGTAGTTCACGGCGGGGTCGCGCGAACCTAATTTCGCGGGCATTGAGGCTCAATCGAGGAGAAGATTCCCGTGGCGTTTCGAATCGGGAGGAAATAAAGGATGTGTCGAAGCCAGGGAACGTCGGTTAAGCGCGGCGCTAAGGTCTCCCCGGCGTTTTTGTCGCCCCTCGTCATCGTCCTTTGCTCGCAAGGCTGTTCGTTTCCGTTCTCGTCCCGTAAGATCGGCCCCTGTGACGAGGGCCCGCCACGTATCCGAGTCGAGGAACACGAGGTTAATGGCAGTCTGGACGGGACAAAAGCCTTCTCTCGGTGTATTTTCATAGAGGCCGAGGCTTCCTTTGCCCGGGGAAGCCTGATAAAGGTAACTGTAGCTCGGCTAACGTCGCCTTTGCCGTTTCCACAAGGAATTCTGCCGAGTTCGTGTTTGTTGCCGCGATGAATAGAAAACGACGGATTTCGAACATGACTGTTCATCAAAACCGAACGCGGACTCCTATTACATTCTTTCGAAACACAGGGAATGGTTTATTTTGAAAAGGAAAACAATATTTTGAAATGTTAATAACTTTATTCCATATCCAAACTTGTCTACAACACTTGATATCATAAAATAATGAACTGTAGTGTATTATAATTTACTGATTTGTAACTCTATTCCTATAGAAATTCCAGAAAAAATGTATTAAATTAAGGTCCTTATATGGAATTAAAAAAAAAACCCTAAACCTACCTCCTTTTTAGTTTTTGAACCTACCTATCGTGTTATAGAAGGGTTACCTGTAATTAAAAAAACTGAATTAACAGATTTCAATCAAATTATTTAAAAAATATTTTGTTTAATCTACTCTGTCGTTCGAAGGGAAGGAACAATGAAAAGAAATTAAAATTCGATTTGTTCATTCGCTAATTGTTATTCCAGCTATATTTTCATTGCCGTGCCCATTGTTCGAGGGGAAAGAACTTTTTAAGATATTATTGAAGGTATCCCTGTGTTCGAACAATGGGCGCGAAGATTACACGGCTCCCAATATGCCACGCCATTATCCCGGGACCCATTTTAATTTAAATTCTCGACGTGAGTCCAGAAATTTCGATTCTTACATCGAACGATAAAAGCTTGGGAAGAGGATACACCGCAGCTATGCTCGGGCGAGTGTTAAGAGATAACGCCGGGTTTATTGCGAGCACTTGCCGATCGTTACTTCGTTGGAAATTCTGTCCTAGATTGTTGCAACTTTTGTCGAAACTTCGGCAAAGCCCTATCGAGCCCCGTTCTCGAACGATCGATACAGAAATTATGGTAATTACTATATCGAGTAATTATTCTGTATTAACATTTTGATCGTTATGGAAAAAAGTAGTTAAAATTTTTAACAAGTTGATTATAATAATATAATTATACAATTTTATGAAGAATTATTGTTAATTTCTTGTCTCGTTCATAATCAATTTTATTCAAAAATTTGTAAATAAATTAATTATTTGAAGGAAATTATAAAAACTTTACTAGGTCATTAATATTAGATTGATGTACGAAATTATAAAGTAAATAATTATACCCTGAGCAATTATAATTTTTATATTTTGAAAATATTTTGTCAAATTGAATTGAAAAGTGGTTTGAACGATCTTTGACAATATCTAACGACGAGGAAACGATAGTGGTTTATTGAAATTGAGGAAATTTGAGCAATAAATGGCATGAACTCTCCTCGGTTATGTTATTTTAAAGGCGATAAAATTCGACGAGGAATTCGAGAACAATATTGGAAGTGAAAACATTCGATCGCAGGTTTCACATCAAAACGTTCGTGGAATCTTAATGGAATTATTAAAGTGTCCCGATGGGTGGGAAACGGGTTCCAACGGGAATGGAACGTTTTATAGCAGCTTATTTTTACGAAATCGATGAATATTGCTTTGTCGATGGCACGCGAATAGAGGGTATAGCTGATAAGAAATCCGAACGATAAAAAAGTTGGTATTCTTGTAGAAATACTTTGACTTTTTCAAAGCATTATTGTCCTTTTCTTCATTTTTTAATTTATCTTTATTCTATCATTCTCACTTTCAATCACTTTTTAATACCATTTAATACCTCGATGCTAATTAAAGTATTAAAATTTAAATTACGGTATCAAAATTCTTACAGTGGTGAATTTTTAATTAATAGTGGCTTGATGGAAAGTAATAATGAAGTTAATTATACAGGGTAAATCAATGCCATCGCCACCTGAAATATCGATTTAAAAAATTGAAGATTAATCTGATATTTCAAAGAATATAAAGCAGCAAAAAATCAGAAGGTGTTTATTCATTTTATTGCAAATATTTTTTAATATTAATTAGGTAACTCCAACAGTTCGATCGTGGCACATTATCTGAGTATAATTTTGTACCGAAAGTTGATTAATTGAGAATGTTTCTTGATAGAATTACCTCTTTACCTTTTCAAAACTTCGAACTTTCTTACTCCGTTGTTTACCAAGTTCTTAATTAGACTGTTAATTCAATTCGTCGACGAGATCAAAAATTCATTATAAAAATTATCGATTATTATACTCGTGCCCCTCCCCCGGTTTCAAATCTGACCTCTACCCTTTATACTTTGATTAAAATTCAGCTTTAAATTCAATTCTAATTGCAGTTTATATATTCAAGGCTTGTTCAAGTGTAAAATGTACAGGGTGTCTCAGAAATAGTGTAAGAACTGGAAATGGGGGGTAGCTGAGATAATTTTGAACAATTTTAAGGGGTGAAAGAAAAAAGCAAGGGTGCAACCGAAACTAAAGAGGCAGTTTTCATTTGTTCTGCGATTTTGTGTTATTTGATATTATTCTTAATCGCAAGTCCTCGGTTCATTATCGAGGTTTTTCGAAATAAATTACCGCTTTGTTCCTCGAGAGGGAAGTTCTATTAGGAAACTAACAGATTTCGATAAAGTACATCAACCCCTTTTCCATCAATTAGGAATCATAGCGTTACCCGCGTGGTTCTCGAGCCGTAAAATCCCCAAGAAAACCGGCACAAAAGTCCCCCATCAAACCAAGTAATTAAACCACAAATCCAAGAAGAAGCACTTCTCAAAATTAGAGCCGCGGGTGGTAAATAAACTTATCTGAGGCTGCCTGGAAGAAAGGCGTCCGCCACAAAACAACGTTTTATCGTCCTCCTTTCTTCGCTCTACCTTGCAAATCATCCTCTCCCCTTCCTCCCGGTCTCATCCCCCCGAAACCGCCTCCGGTAATAATTCGAAGTAGCTCGAGATGTTTCGTCGGCCGACAAAAACGGCAATAAGCAAGATGCGTGCAATGAAATCGACATCGAGCAAAAGACCACCCTTATCTGTTCTTTCATCTTTTTGTTCGCACCTGGACTACCCTTATCGCGCGCTCCCCCCTCGTCGCGAATGTTCTTGTTTTATTGCCCGACGCATCGTTAAATCATTGTTGATCTTTTCCTTTTTCAGGAAAGATTAACGTCGAAGGGATGGGACTATCTCGGTCGTAAAGGAGAGAATAAAGTCGGTGGGGATCGAGAAGGGAGACTGGTGAGTACCTTTTAAACGGATATAAATGTGGGAGAAATATTGATGGGGATTTTGGAGGAATTTTGGGGATGAAAATTTGTAAGTTTCGACTTTTGGAAAGGTGTGGTTTTAAAATTTCAAAATTTCTACCACGACGATTGAAACGAAAATGTTACAAACTGAAAGGTGTTTGCGACGAGTTTTAAGAGAAGGTCGGGAAAAAGGAAATTGAGCTGGTCGTTGGTCCTCCAGAAGTCTGTGGGTGCACCGTTTCCCTCGGGAAACTCTTCATGATACGGCAGGAGGACCTCGATTAAGCCGGCTAATCGGGGCCGGACTAAACCGATTAAATTTGGATCCATTGGGTAACCGAAGCTTAAGTTATAACGTAAACGAACATTGACAGAAAATTTCTCTGATATTCTGTTTAACGACAACCCACCAATCTTCATCCCCAAACAACAAAAATTTATTAGAAACGACAAGAGGGTGACTTTATAATGATGAAATCTTTGTAGAGTCATTTTGGAAATCTTTAGTCTGTGAAACATAGAAGTCCAATTTAGAGAAGTTTTTTACTTTAGCTCTAACTTAAGTGCCTCACAAACTATATTACCCTAAATTTAAGTACTCCAGAAGCTATATTACCTTAAATTTGGATAACCTAGATACTACACTGTCCTGAATCTAGGTTCATCTTAAGTATTCCAAATTACTATATCGGTTTCACATTTTTAATTTCACCCCTGATCTCCAAAGGAAAGTCATTACCAACATTCTTAAAGGGTAGCTTGACCGCACAGGAAACAGTTACTTTACAGAAAATTCCAATGGGTATTCTGAATTTAGTTGTTGGATAATGCACCGGCTAGCCGGATAATCGAAAAGCCGGAAACTCCGGGTCTGTTAGTGGAAATCCTGCTGTATCGCCTTTACGTGGCCGCGATATAGACGTTCGGTATACAGAATGCACACACACGCATCGGGAATGGCCTTTACGAACGTTCGACGAAGCGAACGCGCAAGAAACTTGCGGTTAAGCGTGAAATCGAAACTCTATACCAGCCGTCCGTGGATTTTGAAATTCGAGAAAGCACGAACCGCGTTTCAGCTCGTAGACGCGTGACGATCATTCGCGATAGCGTTTCGCCAGCTCCTGGACACCGCTCGAATCGTCAACCTATTGAATCCTGGAATTTAGATCAATTTTCCTCCCTTGACAAACAGCCACTTTCATGGTTCCTATAATTAATGGTCAAAATCAAAGCAACTTTATTTCCAGGTCTCAAAATTGACCATTTCTAGAATTATTGTTGCTAGAAATGTTAAATCTCTGACATCTTTGAATAATTATATTAATTAAATTAATTAATCAATTAATTCTTGTTGTAGCTTTAAGTAGATAGCTAAATGATAAATTAGAGGGAAAGGGGTAGAATTAACCCTTTGCTCTCTGAGTAATAAATTTGTAATAGAAATTCAACACTTTACCCTCTGACCATTACTTATGCAATATTTGATGGAATATTAGAAACATTACTTATACAGTATTCTGAATATTAACTTACACAATATTTAATCAATTTGTCGTCAAAATTTAACCCTCTGCCCTCTGACTATATTTTTCAAACACTTTTTGCAAAATCCTAAATATTTAACAATTTATTCCAATCTCGAAGTGCAGAAAGGGTTAAAAATGTTTTGTTTCGAAGAAAAATGATTCGATCGTCGGTAAACATCGTCGAAAGCAGGAAAGCATACAACGCATACATTTTAGGTGCTCGTTTTTCGGTTGTTTATCCGTATCTGTCCTTCCTGTTTGGACGGTCATTAAATTTTGAGCCGTATTAACCCTTGAGATTGAGCTGGCCGTTCACGAGATTCCAAGCCGGAAAGACGGGGCGTAACGAAGAGGATTAAAAAGAATTTAATCTGCTTTCGTGGATGAAAGTTTAAGCGCTGTTGTTAATGGAACTTGTTAGAGGAATATTGTTAGGAACGTTGAGTTTCCCAGACAAACGTACAAATGGATCGTTTAACGTGGTTATATATTGTTTTAGACGGATTAGAAGATTGTGTCATTCTTCTTATCTTGAAAACCAAGTAGAAATTATTTAATATTCAATAAGATAATACCCGGTGCTTAGAAAACTAAAATTAAACTTTGCCTCGATTATATTAAATATTAAAAGTGATATTGGAACTTTCAATATGTGGATTTGATACATGGAGCCTTAGTCTTGCACGATGTTAGGTCTATTTTTAAAGACACCTGAAGCCGAAGATGGCAAAATGTAGTCAGGGAATCTACGTTTCCATCTGCAGGTTTATCAAATTTTTATTTCCGATCCGCTTCGAGGAACAAAAGCGGATTTAATGCCGTCGTCTTCCCAGCGAAAACACTGTTCCAGATATTATTTCTCGCTCGTGTCGTGCACAGACGTGAAGTTTTCCATTCGACTGGAATACTCGGATTCTGTTCTTTCGAAACGCGATACGATCATTATTGTCACATAATTTTGCAAAATTTATTATAAAAGTTTATGGAATCGTTGAAACAATCATTTCCATTAAATTCATTTCGTAATACTTTATGAAATTTTCAGAATTTATATAAATCTGTTCTAAACATTTTTCAAATTCATGTTATTTCTTAAAAGAAATTTAAAATATTGAACTCTGCAATAGTAAATAAAAATAAATTTGGTTCTGTATGATTTTGGATTCGAATTAAGTGTAATTAATTTGTAGTAAATGAATGGTAATTAGAAATTAATTATCTCGACTTTGATGGTAAGATTGATAACAGTATCAGCTGTGATAATGATAATGGTTGTATTAATAATGATTGATGATTCGTCATTAAATCCTAACAACGTTAACTGCAATATCATTGAAAATTATAAACTCGATAATTGGTATATTCCTAAATTAGAAATTGTAATTGTTGTTCAAACACCATTCAAGTTCCAGCACAGAAGGGTAGAAAAATGATTAATTCAAATAGGAAATTATTTTCATTGAAAATAACATCACCGAAAATAACAAGAAAACAATTTTAAGGGTTGTAATATCGTAATTTTAGAGGGGATTGTACGAAAAATTCAACAAGTTGTAACTTTCACCAGACAACAATGCTCATTCATTGATATTAATGTTCTCTTTGTCACGATATAAATCAATTACTGGCTCTTTGACCTGGTAACTGTGAATGGGTTTGTTGTTTAATCGAATCGATTTCAAAGCAACCTCTGGCCACGATGCGTGGATGCAATTTATAGCCAACAAATTTGCATAATGACGTTCGGTTGAGTAACAACGCCACGAGTTCGTGTTGCATTGTAACATTATTATTGTCCAGATTTGTTGGAGATCACGGGCTCGCGCGATGATGGAGGCCTCCCAGTGGACAAAAGAGATGGGAATATAATGACCGTGCAAAGTACGCGGAACATTTTCATCGCTTTCGACAAAAGCTTTCACGAAAGACAGACGTTAAATTGCCCTCGAAAATGTTCTCAATGTTCCTCAACGTCCCACACGAATCTTGCAAATTTCAACTTCGTTTGTTCGATCCTCGACCCTGCCCCTTCTCAACTGTTGAAATTTCTAAAAACGTGGTATTTTTCTTCATTTATAAAGGGTTTATATTTATTTGTTTAGTAATTCGTGGATTGCTAAGGGGTGGATGGGACATTTTGCACCCAAGACTCACAATTTCCTGAAATTTGAAATATTTGAAATATTAGATCCTCCAAAATTTCAACCAAAAAGATTGCAATTTTGTGGCAAACAAGAATAGCTGACCGTGTAATAAAAATTTTAAATACAGAATTTTGTAGATTTTGGAAATTGGAAATTTTCAATCGCTTATTTTAAAGATAAACAATCTCGGAAGCCTTTATATCGATATTACAATAAAGTTTGTAGATATATTTGCATTCGAATTAATTTCCACGAATTACTTGGTAAATATTTATCGCTGTCGGATACTCCGGAACTCTAAATAACAGCGGATAAATGGAAATTCAAACAGCAGCTCGAGCCGGCATTACCTAAATCCTTTAGTCGTTCAAAATTTCCTGCCAGTGTAATTGGTCAATTAGTAACGATAGTCGTGAATTCGATACCTGTGCGTAAATACACACTTCACTTATTAACGATGCAAAATCCCTTCGATCAGCGATATTGCCAACGAAATCGACCCTTCCCCACCGTTTGCGTACTTTGCACTCGACCGCCACTCGATTTCGGATTCGTCGAATTTCAACCGACGTGATTTTCATAATAATTTCTGGAATTACGTTGTATTGACCGCTTAATGAATCAACAACCCCTTCAATTTTACTTAAAATAAATTTCTTCAACTTTTTCTCTAAAAAATTATTTAAATTAAGAGTACCGAATCGAGACAAATGACTAATTTCAGGCTGTTTTATTTCAAATTGTAAAATTTGTCATAAATAACTAACTCAATAACACAAAAGTTGGCAAATTTTTGAAAGATGCTCCGTGATGGGACACCATAAAAACAGAAAGCGAGCCGAGAATTGGCGTAGAATCGCTATTTCCTTTTCCGTTGGTGAGCTGAAACGATTCAAAGTCGGCGTCGAGGAAGGCATAAATTCGTAGCCACGCCATGCTTGATTAACGTTATTATGCGACCGGTGGCAGAAACGCAGCACAACAGCATCCGCTTTCCTCTGAGCCGACAACTTTCGCCATTAATCGCGACGGAACGCTCGTCCTCCTAGTCCCTACCCGCGACTAATTAATAATTACTGAATCGTATCGTCGCCATTCTTCAACGCCGCCCGGACGCGACAAATCTTCCCTGCTTTTTCAACCTCTTTTTTATCCCAACCTTCGCTTTCTATTCCATATTAATATACAAATATACCCAACACTTCATTTGCCACGTCGTTTACATTATTAAGATGTTTTTCAATTAAAAATATTCTTAAATACTTCAGATTGTGAAAAGTATTTGTTAAAATTGCAAGCAAATTAGTAACGTTAATTAATATTTTGATGGACTGTGTTACTTTGAAATTACCTCTCGTGTTGTTTATTTTAGTGGGAATTTACCCAACTAATTAAAAATAATTTTTGGTGGCTGCTTTTTTCCAATATTGCAATGTTTTTAATTGAATTTTTTTAGTTTCGAGGTTCTTTTTCGCCACAACTTGAATGCCTGTCCAACAAAAGTATTTTCCTCCGAATTAGCAATCGTTTGACAATTAACTTCCAGTCAGTATCTGATTATTTACCGTAACCGATAAGCACGAACTTTGTAATAAAAGAACAGGAGAAAATCGTAAATCTTAGCTGCTTAATTAAAAGCGTTTGCGTTTCGAACGTGAAAGCGTTTAATAGTCACAGGGAACGTTTGTTTCTACCTTCTAATTGCCCTTCCGGAACAAATCTCTGAGTAATGAGCCGGGGAAAAAAAAGGAAATTTCGTCGTTCGTAAATCCTGCAGCGGCGAAAAAAATGCGAGAGAAGGGCAGAAGAAGCTCTCGAACGAGGCGTTGCGGAGGAGGGGGGACGAGAGGGTGCGGGGTAGATAAGCGAGCTGATAGGCAAAGAAGATCTGGCAAAACAGGATTTACGCGAACAAATAAAGCGTAATTGAAAGTGTGGAAATCGAGCCACCTTTTTATTCGGTCTGTGACAAACGATTAAGTTGGGGAACTTTCAATTAGCAGCTTCGCAATTTAAACTTTAACGGGCTACGTTCGCAATTGTTTCATTGTTGATCTATTTTTATACGGAATGTTATATGAACTGGTCAATTTTATCGTTTTATCGAGTCATGAAAAATTGCTAGAGAAAACATCGAGACCACAGGCGGAGAAATGTAGAACGAGTTTGTTTATAAAAAAGAAGGTCTGATTTTTTACAGGTCGTCGGAAATATTTCTCACGGAATTTTGCATTATCCGTACTCGCGATTCATAGAAGCAGAAATTTCGAAAAATTCATAAATATTAAATATTATGTAGAATTACTGCAATGCAAATTGCATTGGACGTTTGGATCCCCTTTTTTAAAAAATACATTTTACAGAGTCGAAACTTTATAATCCCACGAACCAGTTTTCTCTTGTTTTTAATAATTTTATAATTAGCATACAATATAACTTTGATTTGAATAAGGAATATGAGATCTTAATTATTCGGTCAGGGTATGTCTGACCATACCTTGACTACTATCACTTGATTCTTCATTTGCTTCGGTTTTTCAATGGCCTGCGCCTGAAATTTAATGTAATTGCAATTTAAAAAACAGAATATCAAGCTTAAATTAATAAATGAAAAGGTCATACTCCAAATATTTAAACTTATGAAGCGTCTGATCATATATGACTGTTTTCACTGTGACAGTGTCATACGTTCACTTTATTCCAAATTTTATTAAATACTGTTAGATTAAATATATATAATTAGTTTTCTATTAAAATATCATTTGAAATTTACTAAATTTGAAGAAACAATATTCGTGTCACTGACATCATATTAATATTAAAATTACAAAGAACAATTCTAAAACTTTGAATTCAGCGAATGTTACAATTACCTTGATTCTCTGCTGAATTTTTAAGGTGTTTTTAATTAAACCATTACGCTAATGACCAGCCGGCACGCAATTATCTACATGCATTACGTAACGCATGATCAGGAAATTGAATAGCTGGTTGAAATTCGACGAATCGAGGCGTGAAATAATGCTTACACGTTAAAGACCGCAAATTAATCACGCCTCCAGTTTCGAACAACGAAACACAGATGGATTGATGATAATATAATTAACGTTTAGGTTTCTCCATGCGACTGCTTGTACGACCTGGTCGCTGCGAATCACGCGTGTTCGTTCTAATCAAACCCCGTCATCGTATGGTAAACGACTTTTTAAACGTCGTGTAATGATCATTTCGAAATTATTCTACTCCGTAGTCGGCTGTGTACACGATCGATCCCGCGATCATAAATTAATCCCCGTGTTTCGTTTCGTTGAAATTCCGGATAAATCGGTCTACGTCGCGGTCCTGCGAGGAATTTTTTTACAACGAACCGGATCGAATCCTGAGAAATATTTGAAAAATCCTTCCAGCCCGTCCTCGATCTTCCCTCGTGGATATTTATCGTCCGATAATATCAGTTAATTAATTTCTGAATCTCGATGCAAATTTATTCATTTTGATCAATTTCAAACACGACCCCGCTATTTTTATTTTTACACGTCGCGAATAAAAATTAAATTACTACCCTTGGTTGTTCCGTTGTAATACAGGGTGTGCTAGAAATAGCGCATCTTACATTTCTGCAAAGGTTTCAGCTACCCTCCACTTCTGGTTCTTACAATATTTCTGGGACACCCTGTATATTCGAAACGAATAAAGGTCGTCGGGAAGAAAACTTGAATGGATTGTTTAGCGAAGTGCCCTGGTATTTGCAACTTCGCCGGAAGTCCGCGGCGTGTATCGACGTCGAGCGCGATCGAGCTCGAGGGGAACTTCCGTCGACGCGATATTTAGAATGAATTAATGTAAAGTCGGCCACTCGAGGGTGACGAGGGTGCGACCTCGTCTATTCGAGTATATGTGACACCACGTGTCATCAACCATGGGGCTGGATTTACTATCCTTGAAAAAGATCTTCCTCGGGGTGAACATGAAGCAAATGAGCCGTGAAGACGCATCTGTCTTCGTAGACAACGGTTCGGAATCGATCGGAGAAATTTTCATGGAGTTGGTGACCTTTTACGTAAACGTATTTTCAAACAATTTGGATTTTTTGAAAGATCGTTGCTGTGTTTTCAATTTTATTCGGTGAAGGAGTAGCGATGGGGGTGAAACGTGTGGTTTCTTCGTCAACCTAAGGTTCGCGTTTGATTCGTCAATTTTTAAAGCGAATCTTGCAATATGCATTTATTCCTCGAAAATTTATAACAAATATAAGACGCGCAAGGTGTCTTCTATCACATTAAACAATTACCGCAAGACACACAAGATGCGTCGTCCGTCTGAAACAAATTAAGTTCCTCGTTCACGAGCAAGGTTGATGTAGTTATCGGGTTAAGCGAACTTCCGGTAACTTCGTTGGGTCGGTACGGGTCACGTTCAACCCGGGCCAAGACACGATCAAGCCAATCACGGCCAAGCCCGGAACCACCTCTGATTTTTCGCCTCGGCAGAGACGGCGAAATGCTTCCGGTTGCAGATCCCCTGCCGTGCTCGCTGACACGAATTCATCGCCGGGAAAGTACGAGAAGGGTGCACATTTTCGCGGGCTAAACGATCGGTGACGCGATTCGTCATGGAATATTTCGTCCTGTCGATAGCTGGGAAAGGGCCAAAGGACACGGTTGGACCCTCCAAAAAGTTATTGTGCAGTGCTAAAATAAACAACAGAACGTATCGTTAGCTTTAAGGTTTCTCATTGAATGGTTGACTGGTTTATCTCATTTTTAAAGACGATGGGTCCAAAGGAAAGGCTACGATACGGCTAGTTACTTGATATTATTCTAATTTCTCAATTTATAAAATAAACACGGTATACTATATGTAGAAATTTATGCAAATTAACATTCGCACCTTCTACTCTGTTTACCTGATCACATATCATACTACTTGCCTCGTAATAAACCGACCCATCCTACTTGTCTGATCGTACATCATTCCATGCTATCTGTTTGTTGGTATTCCTACCTGTTCTACTTGTCTGACCACATATCACTTCACTTCTATTTATCTGAACGTCCCCATTCGTACGATCCCTTTGAGTACTAATGAATCCCTTTGAATACTACCATTAATTAAAACACTCTACCTTCCATTGTGTTCGAGGTAATTGAGATCTGAATCCGGTTCGATTTATTTATCCTCATTCTTATGAGCAATAAAAGTTCATTTTCCTTCAATAATTTGTAATTAGTCACGTGGTTTTCTGAATTCTAATAGTGCAAAGTAGAGGAGAATAAGGGAAGGGGGGAGGGGGCAATATCTGTGAGATCTAATTTAACCTAATCTTACACTATTTGCCCTGTAACTAAATTATGTTTAAATTATAATTATTGCCAAATATTCCTTGATAATCCTTAGCGATTATCACTTAAGCGTGTCTTACTACACACCTCGCAATACCTTCAAAATTAATCGAACATCGATTCCGGAGAACAAGAACTTAAACATTTGCGTTAATCAGCAATGGTTGTTCACAAGTTTGCTTTCCGTTTGTTATTTTTTGCCCATAAAATCTTCGAATGGAGATTCGAGCAAACTTCCTCGGCCCTAACTCTCAAGGAGTGTGCTTTCTGTCAAGCACGAGCTCGCTCGTATTGTTCGCGTTTTGCAAAGACGTATTGGAGAGAAAACACACGTCGATTGTTTGCCCTGTGAATTGTCGGGTGCAAAGGACGACCTTTGTATTCCCCGCACAAACAAACCGTTTCTCTGCTGGGACAGAGGGGCGAGGGAAGGATGGGTGGTGGATCCAAATCGAAGTAGAACAGACGACGTTGGGTCAGCCGGTTGTCGCGACGCGACAGTGTCGCGCGAATAACGCGACAAAACGCCTCGACGGCAAATCGCATTAGCAGGGCCGTGTCGATCGAGTCAATCGTCGAACAGACCGGATCAATATTCAAATTCGTTCGTGTTGACAAACGGATTTACATGCAAACCAAAGCCGCCGGTGAGGGGCGCGCGGGGAGGGAACGGAATCGATTAGCGACGCGTTCGATGTTGATTGATTGGGCCGAATAGAGAGACTGTCGCTGTCTTTGAAAATCTTAGGAAGTTAACGACTGTGTGTCTTTCTTTTGTGTTGACTTTTTGATAATACGAACGCGTGCGATTTGGGGGCTGTCTAATTGGCCAGACTCGTCGCGACCTTGCGTTTTCGAGCAACAGGTTCGGCAGCAACACGCCTAATTCTCAAAAAGTCTTCTCGCAAATCAGCAAACCCCTTTTATACAACTTCAAAAACTTTGGAGGTCGTAGAAAATTTATACCATGGCATTTCGATTTGCAAGGCCTTCGTGAATTTCCAAAATCAATTCTAAAATATCAATTTTAATTTTATTTTGCATCAAAATGTAGTGCATTAAAGTCCGAGGATCAATGATTTATTGTAAAATAATTAAATTTTCTGTCGGTATAACATATGGATAATATAGCAGTTCAAACATAATCGTGAACGAGACACGAAATTTCGGATATAATTGTCCGATAGGAGGGATTAAATAACTCGAAGCAATGGATGATGACCATGATTGAACCGCAGCAAACGGTTGTGTATTTTTGAGTCACCTAATGACAACGGTCGAACAAATTGCAGACAGATTCACGGTAGTGATATTTACCAAACGATCCACAGTGGCCGTGTCAAACGAGGCTACGAGCAATTTATCAAACCCGACCGCACAAAGGGCATTGTGAGTCTCGAAAATATTGTTGATAGAGGGGGCGAAACAATCGGTACTGCGGTCCTGTTCCCATGAATCGAGCCTTAATTGCTATCGACCGCTAATTAAAACGTCACTCGCGAAGCGTGTACACTAGCGAACAAACATTTTTATCGTATTTTGCAATTAATAGATTCTGTTTGGCTGTGATTCGTCTCCGATTGCTGCGGGGGTGTCTGTTGGGTAACCGCTGGACAAATAATTCTGAAAATTTATATAAAATGGAGGATGCAAAGGATTGAAACAAATGTTTATTTGTCGAGTTAACTATTTTGTGAACAAAGGCACAGTACATTTAGTTTTCTTTTTGTTCTTAAGGATATTAATGTTTATATTATAATAATGGAAATTCATGCAGAAAATTTGAAACTGAAATTTCTATTTAAATTGATTTTCTGGGAAGGTAGACGAAAGCAATGAATAGAATATAAATTATTTGAAATAGAGATAATTGGAATATGATACTTGTATTGGATCAGCGTTTATAGTTCAGTGAGCTATAATTTAAGCATTTGTTAATGGAAATTGGAAAATTAATATTTGATGATAGCACGAGAAAGCTAATAATAATAATGAAGAATGTATTCGTGAATTTCATTTTGGTACTGATGGAATATTTTCAAAATGATTTCTATGAAATATATTGGGACAAATCTAATTAGAATTTTAAAAAATATTAATTGATAAAGAAATATTGAAACTTGGTTTTTGGCATCTTTGTCTGAGCCATCCAAAAATTGTTAGATACATTTCTGAAAAATGCAAACATTTGCCTAGCAAGTCTTCAAATAATATCCACATTTATAATATATATTATATTTCTTTTATAAAATATGGACCAAACACACGTACGACAATCATCGAACGGCAACGAAAGTTGGGGATTCGCGGTCAGCCTCTCAGTGAAATTTCCATCCCCTCCCGCAGCAATCCCCGCTGGAGCAAAAGGAATCCCGGTTTTCCCGAGGGACGCGAGCTCGCGTTTCAGAACCGTTTTAGACGCGTTCTTACACGAACGTCGGCCGCATTTCAATGGGACGGTGATTCGAAACGTTCGCGACCATCCCGATTACATATTCGCGCAAGTATTGCCCATTCCGACCACCGCCCCTCTGACTAAATGGGTTGCCATCGGAATATTACCAATCGACACCGCGAAACTCGTAGCGAACGGCATGTTAATCGAGCCTCTTGGAAAATTGATTAACCGTCCGGGGCGAATTCGACGAAGCACCCCTTTTGATTCATTAACGTCCTCGCAACCGATGTTGCTTCCATTTGGAATTCTTGCGCGATACGTTTGCATTATTCACCCCTTGTCATACTTTGATGAGACAAATGTTGTAAACCTGACTTGTACTGCAATCGCATCCTCACCCTTTCAATTATTTATCAGCTACTTAAAAGTACTTGGTTACAAAGTGGTGAGCAATTGTACATAAGATAATTATTTTATTTAAACTATATTTGGAAGGAAACTTACAAAATTTGAAGCTGAACCAATAACAATTTTAGATACCAAAAGAATATAAATTGAGGTGGTTGCACCCTCGTTATTTGCAATGTTATAAACCATGGTACTTTTTAAAACGGAATGAAAATCGTGAACGAAATCGATCCTAGTTCTTAATGCAATCCCAGAAACGGGACCAGGAAAATTGACGAAGCCATTGCCCGCGAAAATTCCTTAATAACCCGACGAATGGGGTGGCTGTTAGCGGAACGGATTAGAGACGGCTTGATTCGTCCCCGAGATTAACATCGGCCATTTTGACAGGGAAATTAACGAACCGCATTTAAGTAGAGATTGAATTTTAAATTGAAGCAGGCGACCGAAGTTTTTATTGATGAAGCGTGTTCAAGAAATTGTGATTTTTAAAGAGGGGTGCTTTTGCCTCGCGACGATGAGGGGTGGAGGGTGTTTGATCACGGTTAAACGAGTTTCGTAAATATTAGTGCCTTGAACACTTGATTTACGAACGTTTCTTAATTGTTGTGTAATTTGGAGTAAAAGTCAGTAGTGTTAATGTCAATAAAATTAAGGTAAAAATAATAAATTTGTTGTGAAACACTAATGTACCAATATTGCAAACAGAAAGTAGGGATACTGTGATAAATTAATTGATAATGAAACAACATTTGCAATTTTAGATATAATTTTTTATCGATATGCGTACATTTATTAATTCTTGATTGTTCAACGCATCACTTCGATTTGTTCAACTGTTGTTAGTTTTATATTCGTATCGATATTCATTTATTTATTTGATTTCATTTTTTTCCCCCATTGGAAACATGAATAATGGATAGCTACTGTTTTTTATTTCGTTGTGAATTGTATTTTATTCGTTACAATTTTTTTTTTATTTTATAAGAGGAAACAAATTTGTTATAGATTTACAAAGGGTTCAGTGTATTACAAAATTGCTTTTGGACATTTATCATTCAGTTCTTCAGAATTAACAATGCAATTTTTGTTTAATATTTAGTATTAAAATATTAGTACGCATATTTTAGTATCACTGATTAGTATTCTAATATTTCATAAATTCCAATAATTATTATAACATATAAGTATTGCTATTACTAAATTTGTAAAACTATTAAAAATTCGATACTCATTTAGCTATCAATATTAAAAATTCAGTACTCGTTTAATTGCCAGTATTAAAAATCCCATATTTTAATATTACAAAGTACCACTTCTAATACTTCAATAATTAACATAGAAGCGTTAGTTGAAATCGAAGTGCTCGGGCAGTAAATTAAAGATTGAACGCGGAAAGTGTAGACCAGCACAATTCCGATGCAATTATCAAAATATCTGGTACATTCAGGGATACGGTAGCACGTAATTAATGAGCGATAAACGTTCGTGTGATCTAGGGGAAACAGTACACTTGAACCGTTGCCTCGATGTTATGTAATTAACAGTAAATTCAAATTAGCACGTATTATTGCGCGATTAATATCGACATTGATAGACGTTCATGCATGACAAACGTCACACCTTGAAACTGGATCTACAATTTCATTTGTAACTGACCAGAGCCACTCAAGTCCATGACAATTAGCTGATCATTTCTTCTCATACGAAATTCTATACATTTTAAACATTGAATTAAAGTACGTAAAATTTTCTATTTTCAAAGTTATCAAAATTAAAAAATAAATCAATAAATTATTTAACCTTGTTTAACTCGTAATAGATGTAATCTAATTTTATAAATAAAATTAATTGATTAATTCTGATAAAATCAAATAACAGTATTTTTTATTTTTATTACGGTTTGACAATTTTTCCAATTTTGTTTCGAATGGTTTGTGATTAAATTAATTAATGCGAATCAAAATTTGCCCGAATTACTTCAAAAACAAATATTCTTTTTACCAATTTCCTGTATCGAAAATATTTGGACAATTTCTCTCCCTTTCTATAAATATGAAATTATTTCACGTCCAGCCCTGTGTTCCCAATATTGCTAATAATCAGTTTTATTTAACAAACAATCAGTTTTGCATTTGTTAACAATTTATTTCGTGTATTGTTTGCCGCGCGCCGGATCGCCGGAATATTCTTGAAAATTTCATTCGTTCCGTCGTTCCGGCGACGAATAATTTACACGGTATAAATATTTGCGACGATATCAGCAAATACCGCATTCTAATGATATTAAAACCCGGGGATGAACCTGAAACGATTCGTGATTGGGCGAAAAGCAGCGGAGAGAGGATCCCCGTGATTTCGTATACAACGACGATATTATTTAATCGTAAACATCGAACGCAACTTGATTAACGTTGATTTAAAACAGAATCGAGTAACGTAAACGTTTAATTCGTATATCTGTCTCGTTGTTAAGCGGAGTCCCCGATACGTCGAACCGTACGTTATTAAAAATTTGTACCCTCCTATGGAAACATCTTTCACCCGTCAGATTTTTCACGTCGTATCATTTTTTCTCTCCCCCTTCTCGTATCGTATTTTCATATCATTTTTCACGGCGGTGTCACTCTCATGCGGTTCCTTTCTTAATTGATCGATGGAAACAGGCTTGTCGACCTTTGAAACTCGCGGATCCTTCGCTGTCGATGCTCCGAAAGGGAAGCCGCGCGACAATACCGGGAACAATACGGCCGGGAAACGTAGCTGGAATTTTTCCTGGCGAAAAATTACATTCCTCGCGCTTCTCTGATGTTTCCTTCGCGGGCGAAAGGAAAAAATTTGAATATTAAAAAGCGACGAGTACTGCGGGGGACGTCCGTTTTATTATTTCCATGCTAATTTGCTATTGGAACGCTGTAATTAAGAAAATAATTAAACTGGAACATTACTGCTGCGTTTGACAATCGTTGAGACAGGTAATTGGGTAATAACGATAAAAGTGACAGCAACAGAAATGATAGAACAACGAAAAGAACAGCAAAAGCAATAATCATAACAGCAATATTAAATCTACCAGCAGCAGTAAGAGTAGTAATTATAAAAGTAACATTCACAACAACAGCAATAACAGCATTAATAATAACGCATTAAAAACGATAGTAACAAAGTTTACAGCAGCAATATTACTGCAGACAACAAGAATAATAAAAATTAAGGAAAGGCATGAAACGGAACGAAGCAGTTCCAGAGAGATCCAAGCAAATTACGAGACAACGCGCCGTAGACGAGCCGTCCTAACAAGTTAATATTCGCAATTTAATATGACGGCACGAGAAACATTATTAAAAATGCAAAAGTGCCGACGACCCCGCCGGAAGTGTGCACAGACAGACCGTCGAGGATGGAAACAAGTTCTTGTCAAAACAAGAACTTCGAATCCCCTGTAACTCGATACACGAAACCTGCTTACTGTTCCAATTAAAAGTTCATATCAAGGTTTGATAATTTTATCTCTCATGATCTGTTTCGAATCTTAGCGTCGTTCGTTTTCAACAAAGTAAATTTCAATCAGCATAAATGGAAGAAACTGATTGAAACGTACAGTTTGAAAGGTATATCGCTTCGAATAAAGTATTCGTATCCCCAAATACGGTAGAATTATTAGTATTCGAATGCTTGTATCTCGAACGGTTATCAAATGAAATACGCGGGCTGCATTATTTTATTTACGTATTGATCCTGCCTCGACTGTGCTCAGTTTCAAAATGGCAGTGTTATCTCCTCCCATAAAATCCTGTACGTCATAATACAAATTTTTCTGTATTAATGCGAAACAGAAATAGCAATAAGAAACCAGAAATTGCTTTTCATGGTATTTTTAATTTAAAACATTTTACCAGTATTGCCAGCAATTTATTTTCATACAAAATATTTTCAATTGGTCCTCAATAACAAATTCCAATATAATACTAATTGGAGTTTCTACAGTCAAGGGTTATGTATCCAACAGATGTTTCTTCCAGCTATCCTTACCTTGGACACCCAGTACGTATATTAATCGCAAACGAGGTTCGTCGGTAACAGACCCAGGCCTTCGTTCGATTCGAATCGTAGCCGTGTGAATTAGAAACGTGTTAATGACGAGGGTGACTGATTGTGAATCGGCAATTGGCAAACACGTGGCCCCGGGCACCGATGACGAACAACGAAAATTACGAGACTGTCGTCAGCTTGTTCGTTACATTAACGATTAACGTGGCCGCGCGTTCGCCTCCATCGGCTATTATTTATGCGGCGCTGAAACGGATAGATCGCAGTTGTTACGTCGCGAATAAATTATGATAATCGTGTTGTATGTCGAACAACCGTGTATAATATGATAATATGCCCCTCTTTTCGAGATCTTCGCGATCGATCGCCGGTTTATTTGGCCGGTCCTCCAGGATAATTGCGGACCCACGGTATTGAACAAGTTGGACCCGTAAGAGGCTAGAGCGTTCGTAGTCAAAGTTACGCCTGAAAAGGAGGGATCCGGGTATAATAGGAGAAGTTCGGTTAAGGTCTTGGAAATTTAAGCTTATAATGATATTTCTGAATCGAAGGGAAAGGATTTGCGTGGGTGCTCAGCGGAATTTCGACCTAACGTCAAAAGGGAACGGTTTGGAAATTTAGGGGTTCAAATTAGGGTTCTTAGTGTCTTGGAACTTCGTCCCTCGACCTAGAATTGAATGAATACATTTACAAATACCCGTGTCGAACGGTTAGAAGGGTATTTGACAAAATTCATTTAATTAACTTCAGATTTGCTAAAATATTGACAACCCTATTGTGCGTTTTTAATATTAAAATTGTCCAGCGACATAGAATCGAATGAATACCTCTCTGCGTACCATTAGGAATCGATTCCTTGGATTACGCGATCAGAAGCGTAGAAACAACGAATTACAGCGGCGGTAAATCGTTCGAAGACTAAATGGAGCACGTCGGGTCATACTTGTCCCGTTTGACCAGCAGACGCACCGCTTGTTATCCTATTACCTGGATTATATTGTTTTATGCAAGCCGGCTCTCCCGCGGGATTATATCGCACCCGCGTCGATCGATACCGACTTCGATCATTGGAAATAATGAAATTTCATTAGGCAGCTAAGAACTACTCGGTCGAATAATAAATTGTAGTATTGAACAAATTATATCATAATGTTAGGACTTTTTATAAAATAGGACACCCTAGGGGATGAAAGCACCGAGAATTGTTGAGAGGATTTAGTAGCCTGTAATCGTTGTTAATTACTCTTATCGGATTGACAGCATAATTTACAGCAGCCTTAGTTTAATCCGTGTTCGCTGACACATGGCCCTAAGATATCGGTGAAACTGCAGTCCTTTTGTGAATTATGAAACACCAGCGAATTTTATGCAATTGTTGAAAACAATTTTCTCTTTCAACAAACTAAATCGTTTTCCACGACTATCAAATAAAATTATAGAAATATAATTAAAAAATTTATTATCCAAATATATAATTATTGCAAAGATTACGATTACACATTTAAGGATTGATGAGGAAAGAAATCGATTCTTCGTGCAGTATTAGAATATTCAATTTTTCGAGTGTAACATGGTTGAAGGAACGACATTTAGGGGGATTATGCGGATTTTCATAATTTCCTGAAGTTGCAAGGACCAACTCCCCAGCTTCCAGCGACTTAAAATCCATCGAGGTGTGGCCTATCTCGACGAATCCGTTGTCTAACGCTTCCCAACCATCCTGTGTAAACAATCGTTGTTTACTTCCGAAAGTTCGGAAACTCAAATCGCTCCCAAGTTGGCGTTTAAACTTCGCGGGGACAGATTGAAAGTTGCCGTCGATTTTCGGGCTTACGTGTGCTTCGATCTGTACATTCGTTAGAGCCGCGGCAACGTGCACACACCGCGTCGAAATTAATTTAAAACACACACACCGAAGATTATAACGATCATTACTAAGGCATTCTTCCATTAGTGCTGTTCGTCTTGATACGTGAGTGTACTGGCAATAGAATCAGTAGTCTCAGCAAGTAGAATAGACTGGATAGTGGTCAAACAGATGGAGTAAGAACTGTTCTAGGTGGCCCGGCAAGTAGAATATGGTGTTCTTGGTCAGACAAGTAGAATAAGACGGTGAGTGATCAGACGACTAAAATTTGGCACTGAGTTGTCAGACCGGTAAAATGGAGCAGTGGGTGATCAGGCAAGCAAGATGGAACACTCGGTGGTCAGACAAGTAGAATAAGGCGATAAAGTAGAAGTAGTATAAACCAATGTGGTGGAAACACAAGAGTCGTCTAAGTTTATTGAGCCATATTGTATAAAAATTGTAATGCATATAATTGTTACATTAATCTTACGATAATAATAATCTCATGGAATAATTAAAAAATGAAGGTAAATGTAAATTTGGAACAGCAGTAAGTAACAAATCGAAACGTTCATTCAAGGAATCGACTATAACAGGTGTTGTCGTTCGATATGATCGCGTGACGCGGTAATCGTAGCCGTTTCTGCAGCGACGATAAACGCGTTAATCGGTCGTTGATTAGATTCTACGTAACCGTGGACAGCTCGATCATTCTTATCGAATCGGTCGGATCGGGATAATTTACACGGAGGTCCGGGATTTAATCCCGGCCAGAAACGGAGTGACACGTATCGGTTTGGCGCGTGTTACGTTCTCGAGGCAGCCCTGTGTGTCACTTACAAATTACGAGCTGCTTTTACACAGCCGCCGTTAGAAACTTCCTACCGGATTAACGCAAACGTGTAAAGCGTCCGGGACCGGCCACGTCCGACAGATTAACGGATTAAACGGAATTCCGCTACAATGACGCGCAATTACTGCTCGTGTACCTCTCTATCGAGCCCCTATGTTTGCCATTGTCCTTGTATTTCTTCTTTCTCTCCTGTACGGATTTTTTTCCTGTCCCCATAAGATCCTTTTCATGAATTCAGAAAATAAAATAATTTTTTAATTAATGCTGCAATTACGAAGACATTGATCTTTTGCAAATTTATCAAGTAACACAATCTTGTTAAAATGTTTGGTTTCTTGCAAGGTTATATACAGAGTGTATAGCCATAAAATTTCTACTGTATTGAAATAACATATTAGTTAAAAACGACATTTAACAAAAATAGACGATTTTCTGATTAACTTCGTTACGTTCTGAAATGTTTATTCGCCGAAGTTCTTTACACCCTGTACTCGCATTACCGCGAACACGTAGCCAGAAACACAAGCACAGATTGGAAAAATGTTCCGGCATTATTGGATCTCCTTTGCAATCTCACCGGTGGATCACGGAGACGCGGATTTCCGGTTTGGCACGGTTCCCGTGGCTTCTCCGTAGAAGCTGTTAGTCGAATTATCCGGCCGTTCTATCGTCGAACTTTTACCATAGGATACCCCACCGTCCATGTGCGAAACGAAAGAATTCGAGGATCTTCACGTGATCTTCTCTTTTTTTTTAAATATCAACCCTGTGAATCGCTGACGTCGTTTCCTCGGGACGTTAGAAAATTATCGGAACCACCCTGAAGATTCTCGGCCCTCTTATCCTGATTGAGACAATCGCTCAAGGGTCGGAATAATCGAAGTGATTCGATGGTACAAAAGAATTTTCTACGTGATATCGATTCCTTTCGATCTTCCATAATTGCAAACAAAGGAACAAGGTCCTTCCGTTCGAGAACAAATGCTAGTAATTGAAATACTCTGATCTTTATCGATTAGTGATGTGTTATTTTTGATCTTTTAGTTTCACAGGTCTTTAAATTATTTGAATTCATAAGAAGTCGTAATTATTTCCCTACTTATATTAGACAGAGGGTTAGACACCTGCACTGTTTCAAATGAAATTTGACAAACAAAATTATTATATTTACACGAATCCCCCAACAATCGTAGACTACAGAAACTCTCAAACCATATTTTTAAACAATCTCTTTGCATAAAACTATAAGAACCACCATGTTTAAAAAATTGACTACCCTTAATACAAAGACACAGGAAAGCGTTTCTTAATAGAGACGACGTTGATAAAATGGTTAATCATCCATAGTCGAGGGCCGAAAATGTGCCCTCCTTTACAAGGGCGCTTCACTTCCGGCCGGTACAAGGGAAGAGGAAAGTTGACCAGCGGTAAAGTTAAACGAGAAGTTCCGAAAGTTTACGAGACGTTCGCGTATTTGTCGAGGGATCCGAGGTCGTCGAGGTGGGACAGGTTAAACCAAGAGACAACCCTTCGCCCAGAATCCGACCTGGACCTTCGTCCTGGCCTCAAATCGGAAGTTATCGGACCCCAGAGGGAGAACTGCAGTACAACTAGCGAGGAATTGCAACGACCCCAATGATCATCGGCCAAAACTCCGTGCACGTTATACATAAACCGCTCAAAAGTGTTTGTTCCTCGTTAGATATACAGGATAACCCGTTTTAACAAAAACTTATTAGCGACAATGTACAATGATACGAAAATTAACATTCTAAAGTCGTATCAGCTTAGTTACCATTCAAACGTGTACAGTTAGAATTTAATATATTAATTTTATTTAGTATAATCTTCAGAGAAATTACTAATATTATTACAATTATTATGTAGATTTGAGGTAACAAATAATTGACAAAATTAACATCTTTCAGTTGTTATTAGCAATAAAATTTAATAGAATTTTATATAAGGGTGTAATAATTGTCTGGTTATTTAATTAACAATGATTTAGTTCGACACTCCATAAATTTGTGGGAATAATAAAGTAAATCATTTTTTATTGGAATGGTGCATTGTACTGAGATGAAATAAGGGAAGTCTTTGAATCAACGTATTTTATTATTTCTCTGATAACCGTAAATGGAAATTGTCGGTGTACCAATCCATTTCTCGTCAATTAATCATTGTCAACCACGATTCGTTTCCTGTCTCCGCCCAGCTCACTAAATTCGGACCAGACACTGTCAATGAAAAGCAAATTGACGATCACGGTATAACTTTGACTCTTGCCCTCCTGCTGACGATTAATGGGCCACATGCTCCATTTTCAACCTCCCCCCTGGTATAAACTCGCCATTTACTTAGATCCTTTTATCTTCTTCTTTATCGATAACTTGTAATTTTTTAGATTTTTCAGCTAATCGACTCGTGTGCTTTGTTGTCTGGCCATTATTCTAAATTGTTGAATAATTTTCATTAGTTGAATAAGTTTCCTAATTTTCTAATTTAGTCATTTTATTATTCTATAATTTACTAAATTTTTACTTTTATAATTTTACACGATGTTCCGAATTCCTATATTCTTAATTTTCTAACTCTTTAAATTTGTAATTTGTATTGTAAAATTTTCTAAGTTAAACACGATCGATTAATTAAAAAATGCCAATACCCAAACAGATCCCTCACAACTTCGCCCAACTTCCGAAATTCTCTTCTTTTCTAAGTCATCTCATTGTCTAAATTTCATTCACCATGAAATAGCAACTAATCTTGTTCGCAAACTTGTCGAACAATCTCCAAGAAGCTTGATGATGAAATAAATGAGCTAACTTTCAACGAACTCCCGCTTCGTGAGTACAATGTTCCAAGAGTAATTTCCATTGAATTTTCCATCGTGCCGGGTTATTTTCGTTGGAAAAACAACTTGTCCTTCAGCGTTGCACACAATTTTCCTTGATTCCAAGAACACGATTCGAACAAAGTTGCTATTTATGAGCCAAGAATACAAGCTTTCCAAAGGATTAGAAGTAGCTACTTGCACAACGAGGGAACGTCGTGACAACGACGTTCCTTGAAGTTTCCCCAACGAATAACTTTTCGCAGAAACATTCTGCAGGGTGTTAAACGTCCAGTTAGGAAAGCTGCCCGTTCGAAACTGAGTTTCACCGATCGTTATAAAGTTTGAAAAGAATTTTGTCCGGCATAATCGCGTGAAGAAATCGCATTACCTTCAAACTCTGTTGCTTTTTCTCCCGGTAATGCGTATAATTCCCTGCCGTTGAATTATTAACTCTTTGTTGTGTTTAAAAAATCTCAACACAAACACCTACAAATAATTTGCATACATGGTGCTCTAATAATTTATATTTTACTTAAAATCTATAATTTTTCTAATTTACATTCAATCATTTTTAAATTTTCTAAATATTGTGGTAATCAAATGTTTATATTTAATTTTATACATTAAATATTTTTCTTTAGCCAGTTTATTATGTACTCTATTTTAATATTTTATATATGTACTTTAGAATTATATTGGGATAAAGGATTGATGATGGATAGGTAATGCAAAGAGTAGACGTAAGAATTTAAGTAATATTTTATTTTACAGCAGTTCGTAGCACTTGGCTCGATATCATTTTCTAAAGACTCGATTTTTATAAAATTTCGGTCTTTAGAAAGTGATACCGATTACCAGGTCACACCACGAGGAGGTGGCTACGATTGTGACCCGACCTGAAACAAAAGAACCCATTCGCTTAGTTCCCACTCACACTTATAAACATCCTACAATCGACTTAACCTAATCTTAAAATTAACTTAAACGCAAATCCCTCGATGTCCTGTGCGTTCCCTCGATGATCCCACGACGTCCATGCTTAACTTAACTTAACTACCTTAAAACTAATCACAAGGTCCCTACCGGCAACTTTCTACCCTAAGACTGTACTCGTCATATCTCGAAGGATTGCCATTAAGGAAGTTTGGAAAAGTGAAAATGAAATAGAATATTTAAAAGAAGGGAACTTCGAAAAATGAAAATGAAATAAAGAAATTTTGAAAAGAATACTAAATGCAAAATTACTCTAATGAAGAAAGTAATCAGAAAGAACCGCGAGCAAAGCAAAGAATTCGCTTTAGTCCCAAAGTATCCCCGTGTGCACGCGACGTACTCGCGGCCACCCAACAACCCCAGTGACCAGCATCTTCTACCACCCAGTACTCCACCTAAGAGGACCAACAAGAGTCAGATCGCGGCTTACGAGACAAGGAATAGAATCGAGTCTGAGGGTACCGACTAGCACAGAATTGAACCATCGTGAAACCTGTTTTGGAACTCGAAACAGCCCCCGTTGAAAGGGGGACTAACAGAGACGAGCCCATCACAGAGACCCCGTGGCCGCTTCCGTAACTAGCCAGTAACCCTCAGAACTCAAAACCACCCAAGCCACCGCACGACCAACCCCCACTGGTCAACCCAAGTGAGATACCAGATGATGGAAAATGACTTACGATCACCGAGAATTACCGAATGGTCGACGACCCGCGTGCAGCCGGCTTGCAACGCGAGCGAGTACGCCGCGCCTGACATCGAGGATACCGAACGAAAGCGAATTGTGGGTAAAAATATATGAAAAAGAAGCTACAAGTTAAAACGGAGTGAAAAGGTGGCAATCCTCGATTCGACAAGTAAAGTTTAAAGTAGAAAGTGCTTACAAGTGACACAAGTTCTTCATCAGGTAGCCTGTTACCTGCTACCTGATGAAGAACTTGTGTCCCGTGCCCTCCCAGCCTCCCACGCACGGTATACGCACATTAGAATTAAATTGGGATAAAGGATTGATGATGGATAGGTAATGCAAAGAGTAGACGTAAGAATTTAAGTAATATTTTATTTTACAGCAGTTCGTAGCACTTGGCTCGATATCATTTTCTAAAGACTCGATTTTTATAAAATTTCGGTCTTTAGAAAGTGATACCGATTACCAGGTCACACCACGAGGAGGTGGCTACGATTGTGACCCGACCTGAAACAAAAGAACCCATTCGCTTAGTTCCCACTCACACTTATAAACATCCTACAATCGACTTAACCTAATCTTAAAATTAACTTAAACGCAAATCCCTCGATGTCCTGTGCGTTCCCTCGATGATCCCACGACGTCCGTGCTTAACTTAACTTAACTACCTTAAAACTAATCACAAGGTCCCTACCGGCAACTTTCTACCCTAAGACTGTACTCGTCATATCTCGAAGGATTGCTATTAAGGAAGTTTGGAAAAGTGAAAATGAAATAGAATATTTAAAAGAAGGGAACTTCGAAAAATGAAAATGAAATAAAGAAATTTTGAAAAGAATACTAAATGCAAAATTACTCTAATGAAGCAAGTAATCAGAAAGAACCGCGAGCAAAGCAAAGAATTCGCTTTAGTCCCAAAGTATCCCCGTGTGCACGCGACGTACTCGCGGCCACCCAACAACCCCAGTGACCAGCATCTTCTACCACCCAGTACTCCACCTAAGAGGACCAACAAGAGTCAGATCGCGGCTTACGAGACAAGGAATAGAATCGAGTCTGAGGGTACCGACTAGCACAGAATTGAACCATCGTGAAACCTGTTTTGGAACTCGAAACAGCCCCCGTTGAAAGGGGGACTAACAGAGACGAGCCCATCACAGAGACCCCGTGGCCGCTTCCGTAACTAGCCAGTAACCCTCAGAACTCAAAACCACCCAAGCCACCGCACGACCAACCCCCACTGGTCAACCCAAGTGAGATACCAGATGATGGAAAATGACTTACGATCACCGAGAATTACCGAATGGTCGACGACCCGCGTGCAGCCGGCTTGCAACGCGAGCGAGTACGCCGCGCCTGACATCGAGGATACCGAACGAAAGCGAATTGTGGGTAAAAATATATGAAAAAGAAGCTACAAGTTAAAACGGAGTGAAAAGGTGGCAATCCTCGATTCGACAAGTAAAGTTTAAAGTAGAAAGTGCTTACAAGTGACACAAGTTCTTCATCAGGTAGCCTGTTACCTGCTACCTGATGAAGAACTTGTGTCCCGTGCCCTCCCAGCCTCCCACGCACGGTATACGCACATTAGAATTAAATTGGGATAAAGGATTGAGGATGGATAGGTAATGCAAAAAAAAAGACGTAAGAATTTAAGTAATATTTTATTTTACAGCAGTTCGTAGCACTTGGCTCGATATCATTTTCTAAAGACTCGATTTTTATAAAATTTCGGTCTTTAGAAAGTGATACCGATTACCAGGTCACACCACGAGGAGGTGGCTACGATTGTGACCCGACCTGAAACAAAAGAACCCATTCGCTTAGTTCCCACTCACACTTATAAACATCCTACAATCGACTTAACCTAATCTTAAAATTAACTTAAACGCAAATCCCTCGATGTCCTGTGCGTTCCCTCGATGATCCCACGACGTCCGTGCTTAACTTAACTTAACTACCTTAAAACTAATCACAAGGTCCCTACCGGCAACTTTCTACCCTAAGACTGTACTCGTCATATCTCGAAGGATTGCTATTAAGGAAGTTTGGAAAAGTGAAAATGAAATAGAATATTTAAAAGAAGGGAACTTCGAAAAATGAAAATGAAATAAAGAAATTTTGAAAAGAATACTAAATGCAAAATTACTCTAATGAAGCAAGTAATCAGAAAGAACCGCGAGCAAAGCAAAGAATTCGCTTTAGTCCCAAAGTATCCCCGTGTGCACGCGACGTACTCGCGGCCACCCAACAACCCCAGTGACCAGCATCTTCTACCACCCAGTACTCCACCTAAGAGGACCAACAAGAGTCAGATCGCGGCTTACGAGACAAGGAATAGAATCGAGTCTGAGGGTACCGACTAGCACAGAATTGAACCATCGTGAAACCTGTTTTGGAACTCGAAACAGCCCCCGTTGAAAGGGGGACTAACAGAGACGAGCCCATCACAGAGACCCCGTGGCCGCTTCCGTAACTAGCCAGTAACCCTCAGAACTCAAAACCACCCAAGCCACCGCACGACCAACCCCCACTGGTCAACCCAAGTGAGATACCAGATGATGGAAAATGACTTACGATCACCGAGAATTACCGAATGGTCGACGACCCGCGTGCAGCCGGCTTGCAACGCGAGCGAGTACGCCGCGCCTGACATCGAGGATACCGAACGAAAGCGAATTGTGGGTAAAAATATATGAAAAAGAAGCTACAAGTTAAAACGGAGTGAAAAGGTGGCAATCCTCGATTCGACAAGTAAAGTTTAAAGTAGAAAGTGCTTACAAGTGACACAAGTTCTTCATCAGGTAGCCTGTTACCTGCTACCTGATGAAGAACTTGTGTCCCGTGCCCTCCCAGCCTCCCACGCACGGTATACGCACATTAGAATTAAATTGGGATAAAGGATTGAGGATGGATAGGTAATGCAAAAAAAAGACGTAAGAATTTAAGTAATATTTTATTTTACAGCAGTTCGTAGCACTTGGCTCGATATCATTTTCTAAAGACTCGATTTTTATAAAATTTCGGTCTTTAGAAAATGATACCGATTACCAGGTCACACCACGAGGAGGTGGCTACAATTGTGACCCGACCTGAAACAAAAGAACCCATTCGCTTAGTACCCACTCACACTTACAAACATCCTACAATCGACTTAACCTAATCTTAAAATTAATTTAAACGCAAATCCCTCGATGTCCTGTGCGTTCCCCCGATGATCCCACGACGTCCGTGCTTAACTTAACTTAACTACCTTAAAACTAATCACAAGGTCCCTACCGGCAACTTTCTACCCTAAGACTGTACTTGTTTTATTTCGAAGAATTGCCATCAAGAAGAGTTAGAGAAGTAAAAATTAAAATGAGGAAGTTTGGAAAAATAAAATTGAAATATAGAAATACTAAGAGCAAAGTAATTTAAAGTGACTCTAATCAAAAAACTAATCAGAAACGCGAGCAAAGCAAGAAATTCGCTTTAATCCCAAAGTAACCTCGTGTGCACGCGACGTACTCACGGCCACCCAGCAACCAGCACCTTCTACCACCCAGTACCCCACCTAAGAGGACCAGTAAGAGTCAGATCGCGGCTTACGTGAACTTGACTATGACATAGATCAATCAAGGAATCGAGTCGAGTCTGAGCGTACCAGATAGAGGAGAGAGACGTTGCCTGCGAGGGCTGTGACAAGGCTTTCCACTGCCCCCGTTGAAAGGGGGTCTAACCGAGGCGAGCCCCATCACAAACCCCGACCCCAATCGGGTAGTCTGAAACTACCATCGATCAGGGCCGCAGACCCGCCCCGGTTACTATCCAGCACCCTCAAAACTCCCACCCGACTCCAGGCCACAGCACGACTCAACCCCCACTGGCCAACTCAGATGAGATACCAGATGATGGAAAATGACTTACGATTAACAAGAATTACCGAATGGTCGACGACCCGCGTGCAGCCGGCTTGCAACGCGGGCGAGTACATCGCGCCTGACATCGAGGATACCGAACGAAAGCGAATTGTAAGTAAAAATATATGAAAAAGAAGCTACAAGTTAAAACGGAGTGAAAAGGTGGCAATCCTCGATTCGACAAGTAAAGTTTAAAGTAGAAAGTGCTTACAAATGACACAAGTTCTTCATCAGGTAACACAGGCTACCTGATGAAGAACTTGTGTCCACGTGCCCTCCCATCCTCCCACGCACGGTATACGCACTTTGTAATTTAATATCATATTCTTATTACTAATCGTAATATAAGAGGGAACTTAAAATTTAAAGCTAACTTAAAGTTAATGGATGTGGGATTTGAGGAAGGGAAAGGAAGGTATTTGAAGCGACAAATAATTTATTGAAATAAAAATATCAGCAACGAAATGAAAGGTATAAAAGGTATTTGTTAAAATAATATCCTGGAAATAACAAACATAATTAGTGCAACAATCAGAGAACAAGTGAATAAGGATTAAATAATGAAATCGTGAAAAACGAAGAATATTAAAATGGTAAGATCAGAAAAGCCAATGATAAAATTAAGTGGTAAATGAGTTAATAATCTTAAAGAGAAAAAGAAAATCGCGATTCAGTAACGAACGATATTAAACTCGCAAAATGTCGAGCTTAATATTTCACGGTACTATTCGTACCGTTTAAAATAAAATAAAAGATAGCTGTAAAACAGAAAACACGAAAGAAAGCAAAAATTAGCGAGCATAGTGACAATAGAATGACTGTCCATCTTTAGATGGACAATCATTGATAGTTCCCCTCTTCTTTGGCAAATTTTGCCGGGGCTCTTCGGCATATAGCCTCTTCTCTCTTCGGCTAATCAAGCCTCACAAATATCACTCGCGAAATTTTACGATTGCTCGAACACTCTTTAATTTTTGTTAAATAAAACAAGAAGAAACATACGTGAAATGAAATTATTAGATTGGCAACAAGATTTTGTTTAAATGGAAGGAAATTGATTTGATCCAAAATTATTATACATACTAAGTTAAAGTGAATAATGTAAAAATTGCCAATCTAATAATTCTATTTCCACCACTGTTCCCTTTTTATTTTATTTCCAAAAAGAAAAGAATGTGCAATCGCAAAATATATTTCACTTCACTGATATACTTGATTTTTGTAATCGGGTCTAGAACCACGACTACGACTTATAAACTAAGGCTTGGCCTGACGAAAAATCGAAATCAAGAATATTGGAAATCTAATTTCATTTGCATTTTGATTATTCTTTTCGATTTTTCGTTTAATGCTACCCCAGAAACAAACTTCTCATGTATGAAACATGAAAGCTTGCTCTGGCCCTGCCTACTTAAAAACTAAATCACTCATACAGAAGTAAACTACCTGCCTGCCTGATGCTATATTTAAAAATTGTGCAAAAAACAATCACACCAACACACACACTCCACGATTCTCACACACACCACCCGGGTGCAAAATAACCTAATCCTAGGGAGAACGTCCCGGGACGTCTCCGACACCCGAGTTCAAATTCACAATCATACTCTAATTAAAATCATACCTGATTTGCTGAAATCGACTGACAATCGATAGTGAACGTTTCAAGTGCAAAAGTGAATATGTAAGTGACTCTAATAGCTGAGCAAATAATTTTGATTTATTACTTTAGATGGTCTTTAATTCAATAGAACGATACAAATTCCACATCCTAACCACACACACACATATGGAACTTGTATCGTATTAAATTCACTAATCGATTGTCAATCGCCAAAAAGATTAAACTTAAAACTACACCTTGTCCACCTGCTCTAATTCATTCGTGTACATCTAAGTACACGTATGAACTTCGAGCATAAAAATGGACAAGGCCAGGTGAAATTTCACCTACCGTATGTCTTCATGTTTGCTGAAAATCCTGAGCTAACAAGTATGATTAGTGACAAAGACTCTAATACTTTCTTAATAGAATTGATAGCAAAGTGAATTTAATTTTGAAAATGAAAAACTACTTTAATAGAAGTATACTGAATTTAGAAAGAATTTTGAAAATGAAAAACTGCTTTAATAAAAGTATACTGAATTTAGAAAGAATTTAGAAAGAATTTAGAAAAGATTTACTAATGCAAGACTTGAAAATTAATGCAAAAATGACTCTACGTTTAGAAAATGAAAGAAACTTTTCGTAGAAATAAATAAGTATCTACAGTTCGATATTCGAGAGATTCCAATATCAAAGTAAACGTTCTAACATTAAGTAAAGACATTTTTAATCATTACTTTGACATCGAAATCTACTCCGCGAATTGTTCTCTTGTACGTAAGAAATTTAAAAAGAATATTGTCAGTGAAATCGGAGGGTCATCCGACTTCTATACAATTATCTATACTTTAAAAATTATTCTAAACTTGATATACGAATATTAAATACGCGACGTACAAGAAAACCCCTATCCTGAGCTAATACATATGCAAATAGACAAATAGATTTCACGAATATTATTATACAATTGTAGAATAACATTCGTGGTCACTATGCTCGCTCAAAATAATAAAAATTACAACCAGTTCCCGTGTCGTTTCGGACCTTTCGTCCTACGACATGATGGGAACCGGAGGAACCATAAAGCATGCGACTCACCCATCGTAGATCTCTGCTACTGCACTGCTACTGCACCCAGCAAGTTACCCGGAATTGACCCAAGACTGCTCCAGAATTGACCCAGGTTTGATCCAAAATTGACCGAAGACTGCTTCAGATTGTCCCAAGTTCGATCCAAGATTGTCCCATGGTTACCTCCAGATTGATCCATGATAGACCCAAGATTGACCCATGGTAGATCACCCTTCTGATTTTGAACTTTTTGACATCTCGAACAGGACTGACAGAATTTGACATTCGTCGTGTTTATATAACACTAAGACTTCATGGTTCATTGACTTCATGGTTGACTGACTACCGGTTCCCAAAATCATTCATGCATGAATTTCTTCTTCATATTTCTTAATTTCGCAGTTATTCATTTATTTAATTATTTTATTTATTTAACATTATTATTTTATTACAATCAGGCAAATTTTGTTATAATTATTATAATTTTATAGTTTTACAATGAATAATTGTTATGTCTACCAAATTTTATTTTATTTTAAACGATTTTAATTAATTTTCATGTATTTTATAATTATACATTTGTTAATTGTTATAATTATTGAATATTGATATTTTTATAATACTTATGGATGGGTGAGTTGTAGATTTTGTTACAATTATTATAATTTTATGGTCTTATATTAAATAATTATTACTTTTACAAAATTTTATTTTCTTTAAACGTATTTTCTAATTATTCATTTGTTAATTGTTATAATTATTAAATATTGATATTTTTATAATACTTATGGATGGGTGGATTGTAGATTTTGTTACAATTATTATAATTTTATGGTCTTATATTAAATAATTATTACTTTTACAAAATTTTATTTTCTTTAAACGTATTTTCTAATTATTCATTTGTTAATTGTTATAATTATTAAATATTGTTATTTTTATAATACTTATGGATGGGTGGATTGTAGATTTTGTTACAATTATTATAATTTTATGGTCTTATATTAAATAATTATTACTTTTACAAAATTTTATTTTCTCTAAACGTATTTCATAATTATTATGGTTTCATGGTTCATTGATTTCATGGTTGACTGACTACTGTTACCGGTTTCCGAAATCACTCATGCATGAGTTTTTTCTTCATATTTACTAATTTTTCAAATTATTCGTTTGTTTAATCATTTCATTTATTTAACATTATTTTATTATAATCATGCTAATTTGAATTCCAATTTTGTTATAATTATTATAATTTTATAGTTTTACAATGAATAATTGTTACGTCTACCAAATTTTATATTACTTTAATTGATTTTAATGTATTTTATAACTATCCGTTTGTTGATTGTCATAATTACTTAATACTGTTATTTTTACAGTACTTGTAGATGGGTGGATTGTAAATTTTGTTATAATTATATCATTTTATGGTCTTATAGTAAATAATTGTTACCTTTACAAAATTTTATTCTATTTCCGGGGGCGTAACTTAAGTGACCCTTTAATTTTGTCCAGCAGTTTATATTTCTATTTGCGAAATGGAACAAAATCATTAGCCAGGCGAATAACAATTCCGCCAAACAAACAGATTACCTCGGTCACGAGCCGATATCGATTTTCGTTTACCCCGAAATTTGAAAAATACACCCTCCCGTGTCGCGGGCTCGATTATTCTTGCCCGCTTGGACATTGAAACGGCGATTGATCAACGGGCGACATCGGTGTAACGATAATTGTCGACGGGGCTTCAATTTAATTGCTCCACGATGAGAATTCATTTTTTTCATCGCTTTCTTGTTTAACGTTTACCGAATTTTTAACCAACCGCCTTTTGTCTCGCGCACGATCGACGAAACATACAAATGGTTATCGATAGTTATCCGCCTGTGTTCGTTTCGAAAATGGAAAAGAAAAAAACAACCAATCGGTCCAGCCGGTACGGAAATTCATTTTTATTATTGGCCCAACACCTCGACCGTGTTGCGGATCCGGACGAAATTTCTTCCCATCGAATGTTATCGCTCGATGGAAACACCAGCGTGTCGCTTTATAACGTCAACATCGTTTTGTCACATTTCGAAATGGAAATTTCGATTTTTCGGGACATTTCCATTGATTATTTGGAGGGTGAAAGAAATTTTGAAATTCCATAAACACCATGTTACTATCCTTAGAAAATTTCCATGAGATATATCATGAATTATATTCGTGGAGCAATATTAAATTATAAATAGGGGGGTTAGTTATAAAGGCCGCCGACTGAACGTAATAAAATCGCGTTAACGGGGGTTGTTAATAGGATATAGAAGCGTTGGATCAACGAGCCACTCACCTGGCCAACGATAACACACTTAGAACCGGTAATTACTTAACACACACCTGTTCTGTCGGACGATCGTGGGCCTTTATACGCTACCTTATCCGGCGATCGATCGATTATTCTCGCTGGGTGTATCCTATCGGGCATAAAATTTTCTTAGGCGTCGCAAACTTTCTCCACCCCCGCACCCATCTACCCCCACTTGCACCCGTCCCAGGCTCCTAACCCTTCGTCAACTTCGCTGCAAAGTTGCTCGGAATATAATTACGAACTTCCGGCTGCCGACGAAGAGTTTGAGCGGGACGATTCTCTGGTAATCGAACGAGATACGATGAGCACGTAACCAGCTTAACGATTATCATCGAACTGTTATCAAGACGCTACCATTAAGTCGTCCAATAAATTCGTTTCCTTCGGGGATGAAGACGTTTCGAACGTAACCATGATACCTCGACCCTTCCAGATGGAATTGGTCATTTGTGATCGCTGAATTATTCCAGGCAGCTTATAGTATTTTATTCTTGATACGAGAATGCAAATTAAACTAATGGATTAATAAGAACTGAAACACTTTTAATACTGCTTGTAATTCTTCCCCTTTAATTATACGACAATGGTAATAAATACTTATTCATCTTGAATGTAAATTTTTCTTTGATAACAACAGCTATAATCAATCATTTGTTCCCTTTAATTATTTAAAAAATATTAATATTGGTCGATGCTAATAAAAAAATAGACTGACATCTCGAATTTTCCTCTATTTCTGGAAATATTGTACGGATGTGGAACGCACAAGATTCGAATCTCTTTATCCCCGAGGATGATCATATTTCCCGTAAACCTGAATACGAGCAGCATTGTCAACAAACAGGAAACGTATAGGCTCGACGGAAGGTTGGGTCTCGGTATATTCGACCTAATCTAAGTTTAATCTGCTCAGCCTACCACATCGGCTACGTGTTTACATCTGAAGGTACATCCAGTATATTGAGGATATGTGTTAGGCCGAACCCGTGAGAGATCTTCAGGTAATGGAAATTGGAACGAGCACCCTCTCCATGGGTGCTGGTATTCCTTTCAAGTCGCTACGAGAACCACACTCTATTCCATCGGCCGGCATTCGCACGGAATAAAAGGAAATCTTGCTGGGAATCGATTTTATATCTCGATCGTTTTTCTTTGTTCATCCCGACTCGGATTAAAGTATTACAAATAAAAGAAATATTTCAAAACTCGCAGTGACACGTTTATCACCGCAGTGGAAACGGACGTGTGTGGTCAGATATATTTTCTCTGAAGATGGTAAGGATTGAAATTGAAATTTCAAGTAACAACTGAATAAAAATTGAAAATTAGATCATTGGCGCGCCCCACACGTGGCCATTCTCGCGTTAAACTTTAAAAGGAGAAAAAGGGGTGCTCTTCAGCAGCCATGGACCTCTTGGATCCATGCGTAATTCCTCTATCGACGCCGAATTTCGGTCCTCGAAACAGAGAGAAAAAAAGAGGGGGTGGAGGGAGGGAGTGATCGTATTGGAAAACTATTTCGACGATCGTCAGCGGCATTACTCGCAGCAGGTCGCATTTGCATGGAACACAAAACGTTCTCGGGGTCGCGAAAGAGGGAACGGGTCAACGGTGGCTGGTTCAGGTAGGCCGTTACCGTGGAACAGGACATAATCCTCTCAGCGTAACGGTAACACCGTTTCCGGGCGTATGTTCGATATGTAACGTCCGATAGGCTCGAAGCTTAACCTCAGCCTCCCCCATCTCTCTCCCCCGGTCCACTTGGATGCTCGCGAGTTACGGAGTTCGAGGGCTCGTCAGCTTCCGGTCCTTCACGCGGGGTATCCGGCAAAAATTTCATTTGGTACCGGGCAGCAAAAATTCTCGAGATGCTCGGCTATTGCTCGATGATGGGATAGTAAAACGTTTCGAGTGCGAGGGATTGACCGTCGGGGGGGGGAGGCTTCCACGATTGTTTCGAGGGCTTTCGGGGAATTGGATTGTGTAACACCGGTACAATGGTCCGGTAATTGTGTAGAAGCGATACGGTCGATGGGTGGTGGAATATTAATGTAATGAAATACGTAGCGACGTAATAGGGCGACAGAGGGGCGGAATGGTTCGATGGTGAAATAGTGCTATAATAATATGATGGAATAATATGAAATATTGGTATTTTTTAGATATGTGGTGAATGGATAGTGAAAATAGAGTATGGTATGTAGATCAATAATATAATGAAGTAATCCTGTAATGGAGTGCAAGAAGGGTAGAATAGTTCAATAGTGAAATAGTGCATTAATAATGTGGTGAAATACTGTTAATTTCTAGGTAAATGGTTAATGGATAGCAGATATAAGGTATGGTATGTAGATCAATAATATAATGAAGTAATCTTGTAATGGAGTGCCAGAAAGGTAGAATAGTTGAATAGTGAAATAGTGCATTATTAATGTGATGAAGTAATGTAATTTTCTAGATGTATGGTGAATGAATAGTAGAGATAGGATGTATTATGTAAATCAATAATGAGATGATATTGTAGTGGGGTGCCAGAGGGGTGGAATAGTGAAATAGTGCATTAATAATGTGGTGTAATGTGATGGGATATTGTGATTGTCAAGAAGGGTGTAATAACGTACAAATTAATATAACTTCTTACTACAAAAATAGTAATGGTGTGTTGAATCTGAAATGCAATCAATTGAATATTATTGAAGTGGAAGCATGACTAATTAATGCAACACTGAAACCAGGAAACAGTACAATAATAAAATAACGAAATAATAATAATTTAAAGAAACAATGCATTGCAATATTGCAACAATAATAATACTCAGTATCGACGTAATAATATTCTGAATTAGAACAATGGTAACATAATTAATAATTAATATGAAAGACCAACAGACTCCTGCAATAATACAACAAAAGCATAAATCTATAATTTGATGCATTGCAATTAAAATTGGTTTATTGAAAAATCAAATGACTACATTTTTAATCATTTCTATTATACGTCTGACTATATACGTCTCATATCACTGACAGCCAGCAAAGTATAGAAAATAATTAGACAGCCTCTAATTGCTTTTTCATGGCTAAATGAAATGTCCTTTTAGACATTGTTCGCGTTTTATAAGTAATCATAAGTCTTGCTTGTTCCATGTCATGCGCCGGTTCTTTAGTATTCATGTATGCGCAAAGACGATCACGTAAACGAGTTGGTAGTTGGTGCACGTTAGTGAAGTTCAGTTAGCCAACTTGCTCGTAAATCTCTGTTCGCTCAGAACTCAAGGATTACCTTCGAGGACTCATTAGACCCGGAATTGCTTCCTTATTTAGGATCATCCTTCTTCAAGGAGTACCGCCGACACGCGATTCCTGCGTATCGGTCTAATCAAACTGTTATTAACCTGCGTAAATTAGAATACCCAATCGTCAACTAATCTTTGATCAAAGAGTAGAGGTACAGGAATCCAAGGATGTATATTAGCTTTGGTTTTTCTTCATTTTGCTGGATAAAGATTTAGAGTCCTTTCTGCATAAATTTAGGACAATTTTGATTAATTAATTTAGCAAATATGTTATTTTTGAGGTAGTGTTCTTTATTGCAAAGAGAAATGGGTATAAGTGGATAATTAGGGGTTATGATTAGAATTAGGGTAATACAAGTGACTTGTATACATTGACTTATACTACTGCAGGGAATAATGGTCAATCAATGATCCATGTTCGAACGGAATCGCACGGACGCGATGAATAACAGAAGTTTTATTTTATGCCTGCCACGTTGGATTATTGTTCCCGGTGTACAATGAATCAATTCCGGTTTCCATATTCCGCGATTTCGTTATGAATTTTCTAAATGATTATGCACGCCGATGAACACACCATTTTCTTTCGTTTAAAACGCGAATTAAAACGGAAAAACTGATGGAACGATACAAACGTAGTGGTATTACATTTCAGAATGAAACAATACGTACAATTCGTGGTACAGTAAAAGTATAATAATAATTATACTAAAAAATTAAAAATAAATTACTAGCAATTGAATAATTTTAACATCGAAATTAAAAGATTGCAAATGTTTAATAAATAAATAAATAAGATTTTATCCCTGAAAATTATTTCAAAAAACCCTTCCACGTTAAAATAAAATACAAAACGCACACAAACTCTTACACACGCTCGTTCCAATAAAATGGTAATTTGGATTGTAGTTAAATAAACATGATCGTACTCGTTTCGTTTATTGCCCGTATTTTTCTCCTTAGATCGTTAAATCGAAACGTTCCTCGTCATTGGATTTTTACGACACGGTCGCCAGGCCCGAAATAAACCCACGTAAGATTTTTACATCGTTGCCTCCACGTAAATTTTATCCCTTTTCTACCCCCTTTACCCCGTTCGCTTCTTCAGGTAAACAGCGACGCGTATCGAATCCTCCCTCGCCCCTGTCCCCTCCCGCCCCTCTGTATGCATGATCCTTCCGCACGGATTATGATTTAATGCTGGAAATTTATTTGCCTGCAAGATACGGTCGGCGAAGCGAAGAAAATTTTCGATTTCCCTGTGCAAACGACGACCGGTTATCCTGGGGTAAATAATGAAGAAGCTGATTCGAGTGGAAAGTCCAAAAATCACGATCGATCCGCTTTCGAATGGGAAAAATGCACAAATAAATGACAGTTTCACACTTTGGTTGTCTATTTTATGGAATTGATGGATTGTCAGTTTGACTGAAAATAATTTTATATTATTCAAACCTTGTGATTTCTGATTTTTGAATTGCAACTCGTGAGTGACGTGACAGTGTTATAAATTTGAGGGAAAATTTGGAAAGGAAAAATTTTCTAGATTGCGTTTCAACAAAAATACACAGTTAAGGGGAGAAGAGGGTAAACAATATTTAGAACCGTACCAAATATTATCCAACCATTTCCATAAATTTGAATATTCTCAATAAACTCTCAGCAACGGAAATATTATCCCATACGCCCCCAGAAATTCTAAGAAGAGCCCAAACCATGATCCCGCTGTTTATAATTTTAACCATCCCAACCCCCTTTCGAAAACCAACATCCACCCCTATTTTCCACAAAAGCCGTGCGCCCGTACGAAGGTCCACTTATCGCCGATAAATATCTTCCTATCAAAATTCCGGCAGGAAACACCATCTGCGCGCACTTCCGCCAGAAATCTGGCAGACACGAGGGGAAAAAAAAGGGAGGGAGAACCATCACCACCGTAGGATATCACGATTCAGTCGCGTCGTTGGCGAGGAAAGAAAAAGGAGAGTGGGGGCGGTGGTGGTGGAAGAAAAAAAAAAAGGGAAAAATCGAGCGTCTGCCAGCCATTTCGCCGTACAAAACCGCGTACACACGGCGATGTTTCGTCGGTAAATCTTTGAAGCGCGGCTTGACAAAGGCAGGGACACGAAACGGTGCACGGTTGGCAGCCGGGCGTGGTATAAAAGGCAAGAAACAGCAACGGGAAGGAAGAATAGGGCTAACACATAGGGGAAGAAGTATGAAGGAACAGGGCGGAAATAGTGGAGGAGAAAGAGAGAAGAGGGTGAGAGAGGAGGGAGAGGATGGGGTTCACCTACCGCCTATCTCTCCTTTCAATAAGATTCCGCGTGAACGGTGGCTCATGCCAGACGCGAAGTCATGCCGGCATATTGAGAATTCGAGCTGGCTTCTCCGATCTCCTCGTGCCTGCCTCTTTCGATTTTTCTACGGGGTGGTCCAAAAGTAAGCGATCAAGAACGGATGATGGAAAATGTGCCGGAATTCTATCATCGATATTAACCCCCTGAGAAGGGTGTCCTTGATATTGTCACTCACTTTTTTAACCCTTTGGGACCTGTGAATCATTTTTTATAGAGTGCTTAATGCAAATTTAAAGTTAATGATATTAACATATTAAGTTCACCACAGGGTGCCGCATAATATTGCAGCTGAATCAGCAAGCATATTCTTCAAATTTTCAAATTTTCAAAACTAGCTAACTTTCACAGTTAAGATAAATTATACATACCTGTTCAAACTTTTCGAAAGATATTAAACAGATTCCAGGTATAAAATTCACTTGCCCCTTTAAGATTTCTGGAAAATTTTCAAGTAAAACAGAACCATAACTCACTCATTCGCAGCCTGATAGTAGATCCAATATCGTGCCTTCAATTTTTCCCATGAATAATAACACCTTCGAGTTTATAACGCTTTTGAGTGTAGCCAGAGGGTGCGCGAGTGTAGTCTCTTAAGGCGGGCCATTTTCATAAAATATACGATCGAACTTGTACGTATACGCCGTTTCGGAAACACCCTGTGCAAGACGAGGAATAGAGAGAGAGAGAGGCAGAGAAACGACGTTCTGATCATTCTCGATTTGCCAAAACGGCACATCTGGCCCAAACATTACCCCTCGCCCGACCATGGACCTTTTGTCTATCTGTGTCTTCCTGGATCCGATCCTGTTTCCGCTTTGATTTATCGCGAAAATTCTTCGAGAGTAACGCGATATTTTCACGATATGAGAAATTTAATGGACATTATTAAAATTGCGGAATATCGATTGCCATTTCTGTGGAAAATTATTAATTGCGTATTTTTGACTTTGATTCATGATGTACCGTTTGTTTTAATGTATCGAATTAAATGTTTAACAGTGTTGTGTAAAGGGTTTAAATTGGTTGTTGTAAATACTTTGCTGCGGCTTCTCTTCAATGTTGATTTGATTTAATTTAATTTTGTTTCAGCTTTGTACAATAAATTACACTTGATAGATGGTTAAAACCAGAATTACGAATTCATGTATCATTAAATGAGTGGCTAATTTAATCAATCGAGCTTTGAATTATTCCTGGAAATTTGTGTAAATTGTAAGTTAGATTATACTGATCCCACGTTTCCATTAATTAGTAAAATTATATGAAATTGATCTCCATAGATGAACGCGTTAAATGAAACGTGGAAAGTCTGACAAAATTTTATGACTTAAAAGTATTGCAAATGGCACTTGTGGTATATCATTTTAAAGCTCATAAAAACTTTCCAAAATTTCTCACCCAAAATGATTGACCCCTTTTTTAAACGATCACTGAACCATTACATTCATTATTCGTTTCAGCAAAGAATCTACCATCTTACAATAATAATATCGACCAAATATTTATATTCTCGCTTAAAGTCTCTTGTGTGTTAAACTTTAAGCTTTAAATTGATGTATCACAAGTGTCATTTGAAAATATTTTTATCATTGTAAACTGAAATGATAAGATTCTGAAAAAGTACGAAGGTAAAAATAAGTTCGAATCTCAATTCAGAGTGTATCCAGTCGAAAAAGGACGTCCAATGGAGGACGGAACATTGTTGGCCAGCTTTTGCGAGCCGTCAGACCCGTGGCGGTGTCTGTCGTTCGTGGTAAGCGTGCTACGAAGAGATAATGTCGAGGAAATTAGCTATCGGTACACCTGACCGATCCTTTATGTTCCACGGGATCACGGTAATTCCTCTGAATCCCTCTCTACAACACGTCAACCGAATCTCGCGACAGACAAGCCATTCGTGAGCTGAAACACAGATAAGAACGCGAACGATCCTCGAATAATGCTGGGGTACCGTAGCCTTTACGTTCGTGTTGTAAGCGAATTTCATACACTTCCGATTAAACTGAAATTTATACAAACTTTCACGATTTCAACCCTTTAATTAATTCATGGTTAATTATAATGGTCACCATTCAAAGAATTATTAAAATATATTTCTGTGTCAAGATTCTTCAAAGATTTGAACAAAAGCAACAAACTTAGATGTTTTGAAAGTAAAATTGCTGAGCAGTTTTGGAAAAAGGTTACAGACCATAAGTTATTGGATTAAGTTCATGAATCCATGCTTGGCAGGTAGTGGCTCATGGAAACTCAAGAAATTCTGAAAAATTTCCGGTAACTTTGTGGTGGGGGGTCTCCGATAGCCTCGGATTTGCCGACAGAACGAGGAATTACAATAAATTTAAATAATCCTCGAGTCGTACGATTTCATGGACCCGCCAGCACTGGCGAGGATTTACGTTCCCGACGTTTGCAAATATATAACTCTTTGCCTCGTTGTTTAACATTACGTAAACAATATTGTTTTTAAACGTAATCAATCATTGCTATTTGTAGACATACATAAATATTAATAACCAGTGCAATAAAATTCAAGAAAATTTCGAAAACGATTGAGAAAACATTAGTTTGAAGAAACCTTACGAGTAACGACAAGGACAACGATCCAGGAACAATCGTGATTAAGTTAGCGTACGAAGGATGGATGAGGAACCGGGAACCGAGGTAGTTTACTGAGGACCAGTCCACGGTGTTTGTCGTACCGTAATCTGATAACCGTTTTTTCCCAGCAGTACGTATCGCGACAGGATTCGAGCGTCGCGTATATCCGGTCCCGTTGATCGTTCGATCGCGCCACGAGGCATCGCGTTCCATAATTAACCCCAGTGATTCGCCTCGCATCGAACGCGATCGCTTTAACGGCGGACTCGATAAAATCGGCGCCGGCCGATCCTTTTGATTAGGAACACATTCAATTCGGAATTGATCGCGTCGCGACGCGGCTCCGCGTCACAAATTCCGTGTCCTACCCTCCCCCTCCCCGCACGCGCAATTTTCACGCGATTCAGAATTACAGAGGCGGTGCCGTGCCGCGAGTCGTGTGTCGCCCCGTTTAAATTAACAAAAGCCGTGTTATAACGAAGCGGCACGCGGGAAACAATCGTTAAATTGTGCGGTCGAAAATGTTTCATCGGTCCCCTGGAAATATTACCGGGTCGAAAGGCGGCTCGAAATTATTTTCCTACCCCCTGCCTCACCCCTGCTCGCCCGATACATCGTGCAATTTCAGACCGTATTATTTTGCGTGCTCTCTCTCTCTTTATTTTTTTTTTTTAATAACAAGCCGAGTGATATTAAAAACGCGGCTCTTTTAATTAAACAAAGGAAGGAAAGTGTGTAATAAATGTAATTTAATCGCAGCATTCTAACAATTGAAAAGTGGAATTTGATCTCGCGGGATGGCGAGCTGAGGAAAAATTCAGAGTTCAAAAATATTACAGAATTTTTTCAAACTCTTTGCATGCAATTAAATAAGATAAATAGGACAAAACTCTATAATTAGGATTTATCCTCTAACTGATTAATATTCTCAAACTTCCCAAAGATTCCAAGACGAATTGTTACGTATCACAGTATTTCGATGAACGAGATTAACGTTAAAACGTTTAGACCGGAAGTGAGGCCGGTTGACAGTCGTAAGGTCACGTCACGCAGCAGGGTCGAGAAACTGGGATCGATATCGAACTTTCCGCAACGTGACGGCAACGCATAACGAAGCTCGACGTAACACGACGACCACCACGACGACGACGACGACGACGACGCCAGCCGACGCCAACTACGTCGACGACGGCACAACTAACAGCCACGACCGGGCCAAAGTGGATTGTCCGTGATTCATGCATCGATGATTGGTGCAATTGTCATGTCAACGGGCGACCTCACGGCCGCTTTGATTCACTCGGCCTGACCGTTCCACGTGAAACTACGGAATTCCATTAACGATGCCTGCTTGTCATCCTTTCGTCACAGCCAGGCCAGGCCACTCCACCGACCCCTATCCGATCGTTCCGCGTCATTGTAAAACTATCCACGGTTGTTCGAACAAATGTACGTAAACCCGAACGCAATTCGATAACTGTGTTTTTGACTGCTACGGGAACACCAGTGCTTCCATCGTACGCTGCTGAGATTATATTATTGATCCATTCAAGGTTCAACTTTTATGAACAGTGAAAAGAAAAATTTTGAATTCATTATTATTGGAAATGAGTGTAAGTTTAAAGTGAGGAATACTTATCCGAAATGAAATTAGAATTAATTTGATGGTTGCCAAGATATAATAACTCATAAATAATCACGGCAGGCAGTGGTTATCGCGGGACGAAACGAGCAAACCGATTTCGCTTAGATGCGTGATGCTTAAATGTCGCGCAAAATACGAGGTATCATTCACGCGCATGACGTGGAATATGCAAAGCGCAAATTATGCAAAACACAGGGACACATAAAATACATTACAGAACGCATTTAAGGGGGGTGGGGACACCGTTGCCGTAGTGACTTTAATGCGTGTCCCGAATATCAACCGCGAAAGATGCTTCTGGGTATTTGATATAATGATACTTTTAATGAATATTTAACCGACAATTTTGCAAATGATTTTGAAATATTCAACGGGCACACCGGCCATTTCTATGAATAAATAATACTTTAATTACGAACGTGGTGGCGTGTAACCCTTCGAATGCTTATCTATAGTTCCAAGTGTAAGATATTTGTAATGAACAATTCTGTTGCAAAGTATTTCGGTATTAAACATTGTTGAATTTTGTAAGTTTTGTGGTATTCAGTTTGCCATATTTTTTAATTTCAATGATTTACATTTAATTACCAGTTTATTATTTCATTTAAAATAATATAGTATAGTAAAATTAATTAAACAATGCTGACCTAAAAGATTAACGTAAAATTTATGAAATTTAGTTAATTCCCTTTGCCAAAAGCTACGAAATGACTGAACGATTCGTCACCATATAAACGGCGATAAAATTATGGATTCCCGAATTGAATCGCAGCTGAAAATTATTATAAATCGGGTCTGTCTATCGGGATAGATTTAATTATGCACCGCGCTACGTCCGCGCTAATTAATATCGATGAGTAGAGCTCCGCGACAAATATTCAGATACGAGAAATAAATGGGAGAAATTAAAAGAAATTTATACAATAAATTCCCTCTTTGATGTGCATTCTCTGCAGAACTTTTTTAAGCCGCATTTGCGTGGAACGTTGATGCTGCAACAAATGTGAATCAATAGGCAAATGCAAATTAATGTCTCATTAAAATATACTTTCTTATTATGGTGAATAGCTAAATGCAATACAAACATGCTACAAATAAATTGTGCTGAAAGCTATTGAAACGATGTGATAAGAAGTTGTTATCGTAGTAGATAAAAGTAGATATCAAATAATATTAAATCATTCATTGAAATTAAAAATTTTCGAGAAATTTAGATGATAAAAATAGTCAATTAAAAATGCTCAAATGAAATTAGACCGTTTTTCACATTCACAAAGGTGAATCAGAGAAAGTAAGAACTCGGTTAAGTAGTAAAGGTCGGCGCATAGTCAGACAAGCAATAGAGAGTCACACAGTGGAACGAGGATCGTGTAGTCAGACAAAAGATCCACTTCCATTGTATCTATTGAACTACCCTGTACGTTCAATCCACATCTATTTCAAATCCGTTTCTATTTCTATTGTCATCAAAAATGTTTCAAAATTATTAAAAATTTCACTACAACAGAAGCTCTATAAATTATTGAAATGAACATCCTTTGCTTCGTAAAATTCTATGACAAATTAATATCTTAGCATCCTCCGCACAAAATTCTTAGTTATAATATTTTTAAACAAATGGCAATCATATATTGCTAGGTTTGTGTAATAACATTTTATTTGTATATTCACAAATACCAGTGAAACTAAAAGTGGCGTGAAAATATTTGAAAACAGGGCTCGTTTTTTGTGAAAATCGGAGTAAAAGAATGGTACAGAACGTGGTGTTTTATCTTTTACCGAGCCGTGTACCGGGTGGATGTCATATCGGTACAGGAACGCCGACACGCGAACACCGTAGCCGGGGCGCGTTCTAGGCAAAGCCAAGTTATTGAGAAATATTTCGCATAGTTTGAAATATTTCCATGCCGAAGTACCACTCGGCGTTCCGTTGTAAATTTCACGGTGCATCGATCACCAGCCGTGATGAATTCTCGCCGAGACCGTTCTTTGCTCGGCCAGAGGGCCGGGTGCAGGCTCGTTTTCCAGAAAAACGAATCGCGTTGCATGCAACCCCAATTGCTCTTTCCCTGTCTGTTTTAGCACCTGTCCTGTTGGGAATATTAAACTTCTTACCAGCGATCGTTCTTCCCTTTCCTTTACAAACAAGAAGCTTTCCTTTTAACTCGCAGATGCTGGACTTTTTCATCCCCCCTCAGAGGGAACAATCGAATGGAAAGGGTTAAATATTAACACAATATTCAAAGTCTGTATTCTACTGTAAATTCATTTTCACACAAAGTACAAGTATGGCGAAAGGGCTGTGCACCCACATTAGTGGTAGCCGAGGTGGCTGAAGAGCAACCCTGGAACCGTATTTGTTAAATAAATGTGGTATCGCAGTTTAGGACGTGTCATAGCTTAGAGTCCATTTCTAAAGGCAGGGAAAGGCTCTGACGAAAACCAGGCCCAGGAGTGGCGAGGGTTTTTTCGAGCATTGCTGGAGGGTCTATGGTGATGAGGGACTGAAGCGTTACGAGGGTATGTTTTGAAAAGAATACAGAATTATTGCGCTGGTTTTTGGAGAACGAAGGACCTGTACTCTGCGAGTATTTAACAGTAACATTTTTAAATTTGTGAAGAAGAATAAATCCTAATAATAATTTGGAAAATTTTGCACTAACGATAAAAGTAAAAGAGGAAGATCCCACAAACGGAGAGAATATACCGTAACTTTCGAATAAATGAATCGTGGTTAAAGGAGAAACACTCTATAGCCAGTGCTCGACGAAACATAACCTCAATTTGATCGACGAGTTCATCCTTGGGTGGCGATAAAGACCTGATAATCGGTGTTAACGAAAGAAAAAGAAACAGATCAGAGAGGAACAAGTAGATAAAAAAGAAAAGGGGGAGAGAGAGAGAGAGAGAGAGAAAAAAGCCGAGAAAGTACCAAAGCGATCCGCTCGAGATCCCATCGGGTGGAACGGATTAAATTGAAAAATCACGGCCGTGGGTCTGCCTTGGGGCTCGCTTTGTCAAGTCAGATTACGCGGCTGAGATTATTTCCGTGATCCAAGGAAAACGGCTTCTTGGCCACGGGGAAACCTACAGACTTGCAGGTAGGAGAACCGGAGCCTGGTTCGATTAAGAAGACCGGGGGCGGAATTGCGCTCTTCCGATGCAACGTCCTGAAGAGGGTCGTCGAGCTGACGTCGTGAAGTGGCTTCCTAGAGGTCAGGTTTTATCTTCCCTTGAAATTCCATCGTCTCAGAATCCCCCCATCGCTATACAAGGTGAGCCTGTTATCATTATCAGAAATGTACCATATAGAAGACAAAATTGTTAAATAAAAGAAGAGCAGGAACACCGTATGATATTAAAATTTTCTTCCGGGCGATCTCGTTTCGAATTTCCAACAATTATTTTTGGTATCCTTTATATTCTTATCTTCTATCATGAGATAATCTATGAATTATTGAGGTAACCCTTTATAACCCTTGATAAATTATTGAGTTTGTATATTATTACATGTAGACAACTTTCTTAAGTCCAAAGTGGTTCCTTTTTAAAAAAGAATTATTAAATCTACTTTTCTCCAGCCCCTGTTTCAAAAATATTCAAGATGAGGATTCGAACTGACCCACCCTATAGATTAATTCCTTCGTCATTTCACCCCATCCCTTTTGGATCTCGCTTTCTCTGTCTCAGACGGTGTTTTCCGTCGGAAATTCGGCCGCCGTTCGAAATCTCGAATTTGCATCTCGTCGCTGGCGCACCACCGATTCTCAATCCGATTGCCACGGGAATATCAGCTCTTCTGCTCGATCAGGGGGAGAGGGTGAAAGTTCACGGAAGAAAAGGGTGGTATTAAGATCCGCACGGTGAAACCCGGGGTGGGTTGGATCGAAACGTCGAGGACAAGTTTTTATTCTCGATTCGGTGCATCGCCAACGATTTTTCGTGATTAAAAATCGAGGAAAAATCACCTGTTGATTACTGCTTATATTATGAACCTTTAGCACCCCAGTAATTTTAGAATATTCCAATTCTCTGGAGTTTTTGGTATTTTTATTTGACGGTTTGTGAATATCTTTTTATTTTTTAGCTTTCAATATTTCAATATTTCCAACTTTCTAGTATTTTAATACCCCAACTAGTTCCTTATGGCCAGGATCAGTTTTCAGCCAACTTCTTAATTAAAATTCTCAAATCGAACGTAAAATAAAATATTTAGAACGTCGATGGCAAGTAGAATTTTTCCCTGGAAGTTGACTGCGTCTCAAAATCTATGAACCAAAATAAAATGCATCGGATTCACTCGAACAACCGCCTCCAGCGTGAAACCTTTTCTGGTAGAACTTCAAGAATTATTCTGTCAAAGGAAGTTTCATCTCGACACGGTTTCTGAAATGTCGTTTCTATCGTGCAACGAAAAGAAATCCATACACGCCAGGATGGTTCGATGCAGAAATCGTTGCCGTGAGTTCCAGGGAGGAGCTCGTATCCCGTATTCCCATGAAGATACACCTGGCTCGAATAAACACAGTGTAACCAGCCGTATGCAGACGGTTTGGCTGGGTATTTCCTTTTTTTCCCCCCCCAGGAACGTTGCAACGTTCACGATTTTCTTGCCAGCTTTTCGAATCCCTCCCGTGTTTGCAGTTGCTGTAATGCGCGGGGGAAAAAACTACCTTGACCCTTACATTCGTAACAGGATAGCTGGATGTATTTTATGTAAAATGCTGGGGTGAATTATTAAATCCAGTTATTAATATTTTAATTTGGAATAAGAGAAACATTTTTTCTAATTTTTTGCAGTTTCAACATTCTAATATTTTAATTTTTTAGTATTTTAGTTTTGTAACATTCTAATTTTCAATTCTAAGATACTGCTATATTCTAGTTTTGGAATATTCCAAATTTCTAGCACTCCAATTTTCTAGAGCTCCAATACTGTAATATTTCTGTCCCAGAATATTCCAAATTCCTAGGGTTCTAATACCCCTATATTCCAATTTTATACCACCAAACTTTCCAGCGCCCTAATATTCTAATATTCCAACTTTCTAGCGTTCCAATATTCTAATATTCCAATTTTCTAGCGCTCCAATATTGCAATATTTCAATCTTAGAATATCCCAAACTCCTAGCCTTCTAATATTCTAATATTCCAATTTTCTAGCGCTCCAATATTGCAATATTTCAATCTTAGAATATCCCAAACTCCTAGCCTTCTAATATTCTAATACTCCAACTTTCCAGCACCCTAATATTCTAATATATCAATTTCCAACCGTTCCAACTTAACAATATTCCCATTTCCATCCTTCCAACATTCTAATACACCAGTTTTCGACCATTCCGCTCCTCTAACGCCCGGATACTCTGATATTTCCTCGCAGCACGTCAGCGCCGACCTAAATCGGATCCGTGCAACGAACATTGAACGCTCGTGGTCAACTGTTCGACGGGGGCAACACTTCGTTCAAGTATTCCTCTAAACGAGTTGACCAGCTCGGAGTTTCTCCACTCCAGGGGGAGGCCAGCACAGGCTCAAAGAGCAAAACTTCGTAGTTACCGCCTATTGATAGCGGCGAATCGAAGCGGCGGCCGGTGCTTGTTTGGCCTCGAGTGGAGAAGATGATCGTCTTCGGGGTTGCTTGCTCCAGAAACTGAATCCCACCAGGCGAATGGAACCGTTGGATCGTGCATTTAACGGTGATTTACAAATTAACTCGACCGGCTAAAGAGGAACGGCCTCGTTCCGGGAAACTGGGATTCGTTTTCAAGGAAGAACATCGGGTAACTGGCAAGCTTGGGTTTAATAGTTCAGTGGATTTTTAGGATTAAAAGTCTTTTCAGTATCTTATGATAGACTTATTTAATGTTAATAGACTTATTTTTTCTATAATTTTTATAATATTCAGTGAATTGATTGAAAATTTTTGGCATAAAATTAAATTTGTTTTAAATTTATTTAAAACCATATACTATACACTGATAATAATATTTACAAAAAAATTAAAATTAAAAATCTTTACACACTTTATTGCTTCAAGATTTATGTACCTTCCAAAATTTCTCATTCCTAAAAACAGCATCTTGAAATAAGAATATTGTATCAGGAGAACATGATACGCCAGGAGGTATTCGTGCCACTTCCTGGAATTTCAGTGACGTTAAATTCTAGGAATTACCAAAAAACGGGGACTCCAGTTTCCGAAATTTGAAAACTGCCCCTGATAGCCGGAGTACAGCCGTACATCTACGTTACCCTGGTCACCTATCTCAAGGGGCATGCAGACTTACGTTACGCATGAATGAGCAGGTGATAGTTTATAATCTTTGCTTCTATTAGTCAATGTCTATAAAGATAGTACAAACTTTGTAAATAGTATAAATTATAAAAATTAAACATTGGGTATTAAAATAATGTAGGCAGAAAGATAATAATAAACAAATAAAATGTAACAATAATGTATTTATTTAACATACGTATATTGGACATAATATTTGTAAAATATTACAGTTTTATGTAAATTCTTGTAATATGAATATAGTAAATGAATTGCGAAGAGGATGATGTTAAAAAGAATAATATTTCTAGTCTGTTGATCGTAAAATGAGATTTAATTTCCCATCCGGTGGTGGTAAGGCGGGGGCAAAGCACTCGATGAGAAACAAAAAGGAAAAGTGGGAAATCGTGAGGAAACATCGCTTAGCGTGCCTTACTTCCGGCTCCTTGAGTGCCTTTTACAGAAATGTCTGCCGAACGAAATGTCTTTCCGTGTCCCTGCTACCTCTGCTGGAACCCTTTTTAAAGTGAACGCCGAAACAACGTTGTTTCTAAGCCCTTGTGCCCGGAATGGAGCACGTTCTTAAGCAACATCCGATAAAGCTCTAAATTTTCACTGAAAACTCTTTGCAAACATGTAAAAGCGTAATATAAGACCGTAAACGTGCTATTTATTTCATCAAATACGATAAAAATTGCAATTTTATTACGTACCATAAATTGTTTGTGTATAGACACTTGAGGAATTTCTTTTTAATTTAATTTTAATTTTAATTTCGTGATATTTTATCAAAATAAAGTTTGGGCCCTATTTTAATGAATGAAGCTATTTAATGACCTCGAAAACTGTCACCAATTAGCATACGAAAGATAAAATTGCACGAAGATGAACGTTGTAAACATTCTTTCGATCAGAGCATAATGGAATTGTCCAATAAAAGGAAGATCCGGCTTCGAATCTCGGTTCAATAAACCTTAAGATCAATCCTTCTTCCCCATATCGTTCAGAAATGGGATTCTTGCCGTTTATGTTCCCTTCGCTTCGTGTTTCGTGGCGTAAGACAACCGTTTGGATATTAGATCAAAGGAAAGGTCAAATCCCCTTTCCAATAAACCTTATGGTCAATCCCTTTCCAACGCTGTAATCCCCAGGAACGTATGATGGAAATCCTAGCATGAACATGCGACACGTTCTATCCTCCACCTAATTCTGATGTACGAACGTTACTGTTACCTCGCTGAACAATGATACAAATTGCTCGATGTCAACTGGTGAACATTTTATTTTGACAAATTTTATTGTTCCTTGTTTAACTGACGCTTGGAAAATAATTTTCAGTTGAAATATCAAAAATTTAATATATCGGGGTGGTAATGTTATAAAATTCCGATTGAAGGGTTCCAATTTTAATTTAGTAGTGTTATGTTATTGTACTTCTAGGCTTCTCGCTTTTAATATCTTTAATTTTTGGCTTCCGAGTATTCCAGTATCGCGATTTTACAATATTTCAAAATTCTACCCTTCTAATCTCTCAACATTCCAATTCTGCGATACTCTAACATCCTAACAGAAATTTAAAACCAAAAATCAAAGTTCCTCGACTCAGATCACAAACGCTCCCTCCATTCCTCTCGTTTGCGCCCTTAACAACGTGTAATCATCGACCTCGTTACCCTTCTCATAAATCCCACAATCAGTCCCATTAAACTTCCAACCGAATCCAATTCCATCAAACGTTTCCAAACCGAACGTTCAAACAATCCGCTCGCCGAACCGGGCGCAACAGATCGATTCTGCAACGAAATTCTCGCTACTAATTGCTCGTCTTAAGCCCCCCCTTCCCGCACGTAACGGAAGACGTTCCCCGGGTCCGAGGGTGGGAAGGGGCGATATCACGTTCGACGAAATAGTTTGAAAGCGAAGAGCTTTCAACGCTCGCGTCGCCATTAACGGTCGAGTGTATTTAGTTTTGCCCCGGCGAACGTGTAGCAGCGGCGGTAATAAGACAGCGCGCGGAGGAGGGTGGAAGAAACTCGCACGGGCCGATGCCTGGGGGTGGAGTTCGGGGAGGGGGCGAAAGAAGGTGAGAAAGTACGGAAGAAGATGATGAAGAAGAGAGAAGTCGAGGGAGATGGAGAGCTCTCAGCAAATTGGAGAGTCCCGGCCTTTTCTATTGCGTGCCCGTTTCCATTCGCACGGAAACATCGGCGCGCCCCTGTTTCCTCCCTTTTCAACTTCCTCTTCTTCTTCTGCCTCGCCCGTCTTCTTCGTTTTTTCTTCTCCCTTCTTTTTCCCTCTGTTTCAAACCGTGGCCTCGTTCGTTTCGTCGCGAGAAAATAAGTGGCTCGGTCTCGCAACGAGGGTCACTTATCGTCACGGGCCATCTGCGGCCGCCGCGGAAGGTCTACGCTCCTGGACCGCACACGTGTTTCCCCGGGAAACGACGATGATCGTTCCCGTCGTCCACGTCGATTTTACTTTGATAACAGCTTAAATTGAGGATATTCGCGATTGGTTATTGTTATTGGGCCTTCGCGGGTCTCGCAGTAGGCTTGGAGTTGTCGAGGATTGAGACGGCAAGACTTCATCCCTTATTAATTTGATTTATTATTCTATTACCAATTCAGGAGTAAAGGTACACTGAACGTCGGTAGTTCTAGTGTTAATTAGACTTTTTGTTCAGGCTATTTGATGTCCTGATAATTATATGTAATCATTAATTATTTGTGTGTTTTATTCTATACTGTATTTTGAATGGTTAAAATATTAATACTCTGCAAAGTCGTGTAACTAAAATATTCGACTAAACAATATCTCATACCGAAAAATACATTTCGCTCGAACGACGAGTTAACTCGCGAACCTTTGTTAACAGGTTAAACTTCGTTCCCTGAATAATTTCCACGGGGCATTATCCGGAAACCGTCGAAAACTTTCCGCGAAAACTCGGAACCGAAAAGATAGCGAATAAATCTTTCCTCCCGTGTCCCGTCACTCTTTAAAAAAGCATATTTTCGCGAGAAGCATAAAAAGGAAGAAATAGAAGAAGCTGGCACTTCCTATCGTCGCGAAGCGTTTTATCATTCCCCTGCAACTTTTATCAGACACACTTTTAGCGTGGCGTCGCAGTTTCAAAGATAGTTTTCCCCGCTTGTCCGTCGTTTTCACGTGCGCGCACGTTTTCCACGCATTCATCGTCGAGCGAAGTAAAAAAAAAGGGAGAACGAAGGGTGGAAAATAAGCGTCAGCTTCAGAGGTGAGGTCAAAAATTTTCAATTGCCGGCACACTTTCGCTGGCGGGACAAATTTTTCTAACCGCTCCTTTGCTCGTTTTATCCAAACGGAATAAAAAGCGGGAATAAAAATGAAAGGAAACATGGTCCTTTGGCCATAACCGTTACTTATCGTCGTTGCATTCGTATCCAAGGTTGATTTGAGCCTCGGTAGCCTCCCTTGAGGTACCTTGGTGGCAAGTCTCAGCCTTGATTGAGTTGTTCTTGGTGTCAGAACGACAGCGTTGAAGTTTTTATAACGGGTGTTTTATTTTACAAAAATTGTCCAGTGAGTATACAGATGTTGGGAGTTTCACCCTATCAGGTTACAATTTTAAAAAATAAGGTAGGGCTTCTCCCTTTGCAGGTGTAAGGTGAAATATTTTACCGTTTGTGGGACTCTAAATTGTAAATACGTGTTTTTTAGGTTGATCCTGATTCTTTATCATTTTCATCAGCGAGAAGAGGGTTGAGATCGGTTCAGTCGGAAAATGGCCGTTTGATCCGGAGAATTTTTCACCCCGCCCGGTTGAAAGACGATGGGGCGAATAAAGAGAAGGAAAAAATATGTTTCTCGATTAATAACGAGGGGTACTTCCTTCTCGTTGCACTTTTTATTACCGGAAGATACGGTGAACATTTTTATTACAGCGCGGCGGGAAATTACGTTGCGCGATGAAACGAAGGTGAAAATTTCATTACCGCGATTAATAAACTGTACTCCTTTAGTTTTCTGTACCGACTCGGGTTAAATTTTTTTTTAGAGGACTCGATGTGAATACGTTGAAATGGTGGGTGCCTTTTTTGAGGAAAGGGTGGCCTGAAAAATGAAGGATTTTTATTCTGTAGGAAATTTTTGCAATTGGATGTGTAGTATTTTTTTTAGTGGTGTAAAATATGAATTTTTCGAGGGGTCTGATGGTTCAGTGGTTTGATAGGACAATTTTTCAGCGTTTTATTATTTTTGTATTTTAATTTTGGGGTATATTGATTTTCTAGCCTTCCTGCTTTGTAATATTCCAAGGTTCTGGTGTTCGAATATTTTTTTATTTCAATTTTACGATATTGTAAAGTTCCAGCATTTTAGTTTTGTCATTTTACAAGCTCCCAATATTCCATTTTTCTAGGCTTTGACTTTTACTAGTATTCAGAAATTTTAATATTCCAATTTTCTAGCTTCCCAATATTCCAATTCTGTAATATTTCTAATTTCTAATCCGCCAATACCCTAATATCCCTAATTTTTAACGTTCTAATATTCTAATATTCCAATTTTACAATATTCTAAATTTCTAGCCTGCTAATGTCCAAAAATTTGCAAATCCCATTATTCCAATATATTAATTCTGAAATACGCATTACAAAAAAAAATATGACGTGTCAAAGTTCGATTTTCTGAGCGATAGAAAGTGGTCACCGATTTCCAACCGGTCACGATGTGGATTAACAAGACGAACGTGATGAATGGAGAGCTTTATTCGTTACTGGTTAGCGAAACCATTTCTTTCTTTTTTTTTTTTTTTTTCAATCGATTTGTCGAACAGCACAGCCATCGTCACCACAGAACTAGATTTATCGTAACTTTTCGACGTTTTTCTCTCCAGCCTCGTTGGCCGGTATACGAGGTCAGAGGATTAAAGTCACAGCAATTGTACATATATTTCTGTAAAACATTCCACTTTTTTCCCCTGTTATTCAAAGCTACCTTACAGTTTTTAAACTGTTTATGCAGGTGTTTAATTAGAAAAATTATTACAATTCTTATTACAAATTAAATTAAAAAATTTTGTGTCAAATTTTGAAAGAATTTGTATAACCTCTCTTTGTCTAAATTTTATATTTCATTAAATATTTTCTTTAAACAAAGAAGAAAAAATCGAGTTATTCGCAACTATGAGCGGCTCAGAAATACCCTTTGCTTCGAGTTACCATGGAACAGGGCACGGTTGTAAAATTTGCCGTGTAATTGAAGAAATCGTGATGTACGATATTCGTTTTATAAACAGAGGGGCGGTGGAGGGGGTGCGATAGTACGCGCGTAAAGTGTCCGGAAAGACCGTCGTAAATTACAAACCATTTTCTCTTATTCTCTGGTCACCTCGACTGTAGCTACAGATGAACAGAAAAAGAGGGAAAAGTTGGGGAAAAAGTACGTTCAGAAATGGGAATAGGAATAAACAAGGGAAAGAACGAAGATAAATGACGAATTGAATAAAAAAAGTATAAGGGAACGGGAGTGTTTCGTTCTCGGTGGAAAAAACGGGGGCCGATTAAATTATTATTTACGACGATTAAATGTTTGGCCAAACCTTGAATTAGTATGCAATGTTTCTTCCTTCCTTTCAGAAGTTTCAACGGGGTGGAAGGATTTTGTTTTCTATCCTGATGTAAATTTATTGATCGTTATTGCAAAATATTAGAAGTCTATCGATGTTTTGTGTAATTATTTTCTATTAATTAATTACTATGTAATTACAAAATAAAAGTGCTTATAAATTAAAATTCCAAAACTCTGCTTATAATCAGATGTGTTACACTGTCACTATTAAATTGCAAAACAATATTGACTATTTTGTCAGTTTAAAGCAGCCTGTTAAAATAATAGAAAATAGAGGATCGAGGGGGTTAAAATCCCAAAGCATTTCGAGAAATAATAACCTGTAGTAGTAGGACACGAAGGAACAGGGATTCGATGAGAATCCATCTTGTGAAATTTCGTACTTTCCGCCGTTTCCATTCGCCAGGAGGATTCTTCGGGGCGTCGATCACGATCAAGATCGATAAAACCATCCACGATAACACGGACCACCTGTCATAAAGTTTCGAAAGAGTATGTCGAGCACATATATGACGAGGACCATCGTGTGATCCATACACGACCCCTAAACTCACCCTTCTACCACCCCCTTTTTGGTCTCGTGGAGGAAGGACAGAGAACGGAAGCGAAGGAGGCAGCCGCGGGCACGAAAAAGAAAATGCGAGTTACATTTCTTTCCCTGGGTGCCCCCGAGAGATTCAATATTTCACCCCTTAGCGCCCACTGCTAAGAGATCCTCGCGTTCTGAAACTTCTCCGCTGAGAAATTCACCCCTTTTTCCGCGTGTCCGTTCGCCGCCACACACACACACACACACAGACGTTGTACGTGCGAAGGCTTTGGTGATTCAAGTTTCACCGGAAGTCCCTTTCGCGCGGAAACTTTCCTCGATTCATTTTCCTGGCGCGAGATAGGTGCGCCCGGAACGATGATTTAATTCGATTTTTCGAATGGTAATCGCTGGATTTTTCTATAGATTTGGCTTCAAACATATATTCTCTTTTTTCTTTGCCGTAATTCATAGATAAAGTGGGCCATTATTTTAGGCTCTGGGAATTTTGGAAAAATTTCAAGGTATTCATCAAAGTCTCTGATATCTTATATCAATAGTTTAATAGTTTGCTTCTATTTTTAATAAAAATTCTGGGAGGTCATATTTTTTGTCAAATATTATTTAAAGTTTTAGTAGATTTTTAGATTTTTAAATTATTAATATAGGAAGTTTTCAGCTTTTATTATTTTGAAGTCATTAATATAATTACCTGTAATTAATTAGAATATTAATAGTATTATGTTGTTTAAGTATAAATAGTAGTAATATCACTACTAATATTAATACTAATTTAATAATAATTTTAGTAGGTAGTCTGTGAAATAAATAATGGTACCATGTTTCATCCACTGGGTTAAAGGGTTCTGGTGAAACAGAAGAAACACTTGTCTGCAATATGGGAATTTTTAAGTGACATAGCAAGTTTATAATAAAATCATATCGTGCCCCTTATCTCCGGTAAGGGGGTGACTTTATGTGCACAGCTTTTACGAACTCTTCCTAGGAGCTTTTAAGACAAGCAGAAGTGCCCATAAAAATGGATAGATAAAATTGTGAACGTACGAAGCCTTTCTACCTTCGTCTCCTGTATAACGTTGCTGCATTATGTCTCATAAATTTCAAGTACAAGAACAAAAAAAATAAGAAACTAGGCAAGGATTGTTTAAAAAATTCTTCTGAAGTTTCGCCTACACTCACCAACCATTTTCTCTACGTTTATCAATCAGAATATTAAATTACTATATTCACTAATTAATATATTAATTTGTACCCTACATTACACTGCAAATAGTATGCTAATAAATATTCAAATGGAATCACCATTTCACCCTTATCCTTAATAATTAAAGCCCTCGACATCTCAAATACCAATATTTAAGTAAAATTAATTATTTAAGTGAAAAAAATAATTTCTAACAATATTTGTACAAAGATATGCAACTCACTGATGATATACATAGAAGAAGCATATTATTACAAAATATTATTACATTTCTCGCATTACATTCCGCAGCATGTTAAACCAGGAATCCTGTAAAAGCGGTCGTACGTAGGACACGCAGATAAGTAGCTGCACCTGGACCGTTTGGCCAGCTGCATGAATATCCTGAATGCTCGGCCCAGGACGATACCACGAACACTGTATTAGTACCGGTAATTTCGCCAGGATGCACCGGACATGGATCACAGCGGAAGACAGATGGCATTGTTTCCTCTGTTCCAGCAGAGACGTACGGAAAGTTCAAGGAACCACGAAATGTTCCGACCGAGACCAAACAATCCACGAATAAAATCCATTCGCAAAATATTAATCATATCTGTCTTCAAAAATGAAAAAACATTCATCGATCAATATTTATTCATTCTAAGCTGTTTAACACCTTGAGTCATTCCCCCTCCTTTTCAGAATTTTTTGATTTTGTACTTCTGGAATTTTATAATTTGCAAGTTGTGGAATTTAGGTGTTCCAGAATCTCGAAGAACAGAATCCTTAATAATTGGAATTTCAGTGTGTCTGACCATACACGTCTGTTTTCACTGTGCCAGTCAACGCGTTAAAATTGAACCCTTTAAAACGTGAAATTTAAGTCTTATTTGTATTAAATAATAACTAAATAGTAACTCTTTTCTCCCAAATGAAAAGAAATCTAGACTCCAAGTGCAAAGGGTTAACACGTTGCTCAAAAGTTCCACGAGCCCATAGAGGGTTAATCGAACGATCGAAACACCAGGTTGTTACTTTCGATGCTTTCGGCAGAACCGAAACCTGTCATCGTAGCCGATCGATAGAAGCGGATGCAATCTTGTCGTTCCGGGGGTAGAAACGTTATCGAAGTGTCATCAAGCCCGTTCGAACGGTTCTCATTCGCAAAGCTGCAACATCGCGGCTCGAATGTGTGCGCGTGTATCAGATTCGGCGTTCATTTTATGCATAACACAGCGGTGAATAACCGGAGCGGAAATTCACCAGGCATTGTCTACGAAGGCGTGGCTTCCCCCGACACCGTCATCCGACACGGTGGCTGCCGTGTGCCGCCTCGTCATCGTCATTATCATTGTTATCACTGGTCGTGAGATGCATCCCGTGCCATCTAGACACGCGGCAAATGATTCGACTGCACGGAAAAGAGAGAACCCCCCCTCGTGCGTCTGCATGGATTTCCTACCCCCGCTTTCGCGTGGCACGAACCCTTCTTCCTTTCAATTTCGGGGGAAGCTCGAAGATTTGGAGGACGATTGAAAATTATGCGACACGCGTCGCTCTTTGAGACTTAAAAAGAGAGCCTGCTTTGTATTTTAATATTTTGTTTAATTCTTTGACTAGGTTTGGCGGATCTGTTTGGAAGTTTTGGAATTTTTTCATTCTGAAGCTTCGGGATTTTAGAATTTGGAAGTTGTGGAATTTTAGATTTTGTAAACTTAGATATTCCAAAATTTGCGATTTTGAAATTCTAGATATTTCAAAACCAGGTGTGCTAGAATCTCGAGGGTGTACGATTTTAGAATTTTCAAATCGAAGTATTTCGGAATCTGGAACTTGTGAAATTGTAGAATTTTCAAATCTAGGTATTTCAGGATCTGGAAGGTGTACGATTTTAGAATTTTCAAACCGAGGTATTTCAGGATCTGGAAGGTGTACGATTTTAGAATTTTCAAACCGAGGTATTTCAGAATTTGGAACTTGCGAAATTTTAGAATTTTCTATAAAAAAACTCAAAAAAAAAAATAAATGAATTAAATTTCCCTAAAAAGTTACCTAAAGGAGAATCGAATAGAAATAATTGAATACTTAATTATGCCATTTTTGAAATAATCATTAAATCCATAACTTTAATTGTGAAAAGTTACAACCTTTTCTTTTTTCTTTGTAATATTTAAAAAGTTTGTAGAAATTCAACGGGGCGAACGTTCGCCAATAACTCTCGCGGCGTTTCTGAATGTCATCCTCGAGATCGCCGTCGTCGATCGTAAATCTTGTTCTTGACCGTCGCTTTGCCGCAATATAAATCCGACCTGGCTGTGGCATTTCGCAATTTTATTCCTTCCTTAGGAAGGTTTTATCCTAAAATATTATATCCGCGAGGGTTAACGGGTGCCGGTGAGAATTTAAGAGACTCCTGGATTATTAACTGCCGAGGATTCGATGGATCCTTTGTAAACAATCGACGTGTACGACACTGGTCCACGAAATTCTATCTTCTACAGATGTGTTCAATGAATTTTTTCATTTGCATTTTAAAATTAACACTGTTAATTATGAACACGATATGTATATTTATATAATATAGCAATAAAAAGTTGTAATAATTAAAAAGAAGGTATACAAATAGTATCAAAAAATCTCCAAGGTATTAAAAAATATTTCACTGTTTCGAAATTTGTAAAATACGAAGCTCCAGGATTTTTATTCAAAGAATTTTAAAAAGAAATTACGAACCCTTTTAGCCCAAAGAAAATATGAAAATGTGATACCAGTGTTTCCAAGTTCATAAAAATCTCGAACCCCCAAGTTCCTAAAAGTGTAATGATTCTTTTTTAATTCTCGGTTAAAAAAAAAAAAAGAAAGAAAGTACAACGGCGAAAGGGTTAAACCGGGGCATCATAAAGTGGCTGCTTCCGTATTGTTCCCTTTTTCAAAGAAGTTCGCTCGTGAAATTTATGGCAAACAAATAAACAGGGAGAAAAAGAATAAACGGGGGTGGTTTTAACTACCCTCGTCCATCGTAAAACCCTCGAACCTGACGGAGAACAATGCGTGGGTGGATCCTGAAGAATGACTCTCATTGGGAACGGAATGTTCCACTTCCCTGTTCTTTTTCCCCCTCTCTCTCTCTCTCTCTTTCACCCCTGTTCCTCCTTTTTTTCCGCGTTCCGTTTACCTCGAGAGAAGTGAGATTTTTACAACTTTAGAGAAAATAAAGGGGTAAAGTTTGAGGTATTAAGTGGAAAGGGTGGTGTTTGTTAAACAGGTCAACGAATACTCAGGTAGTGTTGTACTTCAGTAGTTTCTCAAAGTATGATGAATTTTTCTTCGTATACGGAAGTGTAGTTTTCTGTTAATTAAAGATTTTTTTTTATTAAATGAAGTTAAATTTGTGAGTTTTTTAATTCATATATTATAGACTTTAAATATTCATATATGTGAAGAATAAATCAAATACAGGGTGTCCCAGAACTCCTATAGGAGCCGAAAATGGGGGGTAGCTGAGACTATTCTGAACAACAATTTCCTTTGCAAAAATATCGTACCTTAGAATAAAGGGAATGACTGAATGGCTGGATATCCCAACAGAAGGAATAAGTAAAAATTGCAGAATATTTTTCGGTATTATAAATACAGTCCTGGGGTCATCTAATTTGAATAGTAGAAAGATAAAACATTGTATTATTATAAAATAATGAATTTAATATCGTTCAAGCTTAATTTTTCAATTTTTTCAAAGAGCAACTGAGGACGGTACATGGGGTGTTACCGACGAAATTAGCGAAACAGAAAATTGTGTTTTTTCAAAAACCAGGCCACTTTTCGGATAAACTAAAGTTATAGAGACATTTATAACAACAAAATATTTCATGTAATGGTGTTAAAAAGCCGATTTTTAATAAAATAATTTTTACCGACTTTTTATTTTACCCCTGGCGCCACCTGCGAACAAAGTGCTGAAACTGCTCAAAAATTGACAGGAATCTGCCGTACCTACAATGATTATTTTTTAAGAAAATAATTTTTTGCTGTTTTCGCGTGTTTGAAGCATCTAATCGCTTCTATTTTACACTAATTATCGATTCCAATTGTCCGATTAATCCTAGAAGCCCGAAATATTGAAATATTAAAGATTAAATCGCACATTGAGAGAGTGAGAGGTGAGATTGGCGGACTAGTGTCCACTCTCTCGCACATTGGTGTTGTGCGCAGGCGCGAGTTTGGCGTAGAGGGAGTGAGAGACTAGATCCTCGGTGCTCTCACTCGCACATTGAGAGAATGAGAGGTGAGATTGGCGGACGAGTGTTCTCTCCCTCTTACGCATTAGCATACTGCGTTGGCTTGGTGTGAGTGAGAGGGGTGACGCTGTCGCGGAGTCCTTTAATTGTTGCGTTGCAGTAATTAATAGTATGAGTTATTCAAGGTTCAGACTATTGTAGATCGGTTTTTCGTGTTCGAAAATGTAAAATTCGATACCAAATTAGCCAGTACTTCTACGTTTTCTATTATTCATTAATGGTCGGGTAGTTACGTTCATCCCTTTTGTGTGAGGTTATGACTAAGTCCCTGTAATTTTATGTACAAGCTGCCTTAGTTTAATGATACATGACTAGAGAAATACAATTTTGCAAACTCGAGATCCTTGGTTTCTGAGTCTAGTTTCATTTTACCAATAAACAATGGGAAGGATTTATCTACTGAGAGTAAACATAATCCATCAAATTCAAACCTGATTGAAAATGATCAATTTTGTTATATCGTATGTAAGTATAAAGTATTATAATTTTATTCAAGTAGTTAATAATAACGTATTTTGCTGTGTTGCAGATTAGAAGATGTATTTGTTATACATTTCTACGCCACATAAGCTGCACATTAACATCATCAAATCAATGGGATACTTTCTGGCAGTTTTTCAGATATCAGTGTTCGGTAATTTTTGGAATTGGACACTAGTAAAATTTCAAGAAATGGCACGAAGAACACTTCCTGTCACATCATGTTCTCCTAATACAAATCTGCAAACTTGAGATCCTTGGTTTCTGAGTCTAATTTCATTTTACCAATAAACAATGGAAAGGATTTATCTACGGAGAGTAAACTGTTCTTCAATAGTTAAACTGAATATGTAAATACATATTTAATTGTAGAATGTCTTTATTTCATAAGAATATTGTACTGCGCTTAAGCTATATGTTAAATAATTATAAAAATATGTTGTATGTAAAAATACTGATATGTAAGTTTTACAATTTGTAATTATAAGTGCGTTAAAGTTAAGAATGTAATATTTAAGTAAGTTTTACAGTTAGTAGTTATAAGTGCGTTAGAATTAACAATGTAACATTTATGTAGCATGTATAATTGAAAGAATTTTCAATAAACATAGAATTAAACTAAAGCAATTGTTTATTCATTTATAAACATAACTCCCTTATCCAGCCTTTACAAAATTTCACTTAAAAAGCAACAAATAATGTAGAAAAACATTGCACAGAAGTTTCGAAATACAAAAGTAGAAAAAGAAACGAAAAATATCGGTTTGATACAGAGAAGAACAAAATTCGGTACAAACGGTTTCCAGGAATTCCTGGAATTCGACGTCACTAAAATTCTGGGAAGTGGCACGAAGAATACCTCCTGGCAGATCATATTCTCCTGATACAATTTCTCAAAACCGGGAATTTGGTTTCGATAAAGGCGAATGTACAGGGTGTCCAACTTAAGTGATTACAGCAGGATATTTCGGAAGGAGTTGTAGTTATTAAAAATGTGTTCCTACAAAAGTTGCTTGACAAAATGGGGTGCATCATGTGGTAGTAACTATTTTCCTCTGGGTGGGGTAGTAGACGAGATCTGAAGGTCAATGTAGTTTTTTTAAATGAGATGCTATAGTTTTCTCTTCAGAATCTGATAGCGGGCATCGAGACGAATTCAACGGTGTGCCACAATCGATATTCAGAGTTCGATTAATCGAAATCTGGGACTTGGTTTCGCAAAAGGGGTTCCCGGAAATTCCTGGAATTCGACGTCACTAAAATTCTGGGAAGTGGCACGAAGAATACCTCCTGGCACATCATATTCTCCTGATACATTTCTCAAAACCGGGAATTTGGTTTCGATAAAGGCGAATGTACAGGGTGTCCAACTTAAGTGATAACAGCAGGATATTTCGGAAGGAGTTGTAGTTATTAAAAATGTGTTCCTACAAAAGTTGCTTGACAAAATGGGGTGCATCATGTGGTAATAATTATTTTCCTCTGGGTGGGGTAGTAGACGAGATCTGAAGGTCAATGTAGTTTTTTTAAATGAGATGCTATAGTTTTCTCTTCAGAATCTGATAGCGGGCATCGAGACGAATTCAACGGTGTGCCACAATCGATATTCAGAGTTCGATTAATCGAAATCTGGGACTTGGTTTCGCAAAAGGGGTTCCCGGAAATTCCTGGAATTCGACGTCACTAAAATTCTGGGAAGTGGCACGAAGAATACCTCCTGGCACATCATATTCTCCTGATACATTTCTCAAAACCGGGAATTTGGTTTCGATAAAGGCGAATGTACAGGGTGTACAACTTAAGTGATAACAGCAGGATATTTCGGAAGGAGTTGTAGTTATTAAAAATGTGTTCCTACAAAAGTTGCTTGACAAAATGGGGTGCATCATGTGGTAATAATTATTTTCCTCTGGGTGTGGTAGTAGACGAGATCTGAAGGTCAATGTAGTTTTTTTAAATGAGATGCTATAGTTTTCTCTTCAGAATCTGATAGCGGGCATCGAGACGAATTCAACGGTGTGCCACAATCGATATTCAGAGTTCGATTAATCGAAATCTGGGACTTGGTTTCGCAAAAGGGGTTCCCGGAAATTCCTGGAATTCGACGTCACTAAAATTCTGGGAAGTGGCACGAAGAATACCTCCTGGCACATCATATTCTCCTGATACATTTCTCAAAACCGGGAATTTGGTTTCGATAAAGGCGAATGTACAGGGTGTACAACTTAAGTGATAACAGCAGGATATTTCGGAAGGAGTTGTAGTTATTAAAAATGTGTTCCTACAAAAGTTGCTTGACAAAATGGGGTGCATCATGTGGTAATAATTATTTTCCTCTGGGTGTGGTAGTAGACGAGATCTGAAGGTCAATGTAGTTTTTTTAAATGAGATGCTATAGTTTTCTCTTCAGAATCTGATAGCGGGCATCGAGACGAATTCAACGGTGTGCCACAATCGATATTCAGAGTTCAATTAATCGAAATCTGGGACTTGGTTTCGCAAAAGGGGTTCCCGGAAATTCCTGGAATTCGACGTCACTAAAATTCTGGGAAGTGGCACGAAGAATACCTCCTGGCACATCATATTCTCCTGATACATTTCTCAAAACCGGGAATTTGGTTTCGATAAAGGCGAATGTACAGGGTGTACAACTTAAGTGATAACAGCAGGATATTTCGGAAGGAGTTGTAGTTATTAAAAATGTGTTCCTACAAAAGTTGCTTGACAAAATGGGGTGCATCATGTGGTAATAATTATTTTCCTCTGGGTGTGGTAGTAGACGAGATCTGAAGGTCAATGTAGTTTTTTTAAATGAGATGCTATAGTTTTCTCTTCAGAATCTGATAGCGGGCATCGAGACGAATTCAACGGTGTGCCACAATCGATATTCAGAGTTCGATTAATCGAAATCTGGGACTTGGTTTCGCAAAAGGGGTTCCCGGAAATTCCTGGAATTCGACGTCACTAAAATTCTGGGAAGTGGCACGAAGAATACCTCCTGGCACATCATATTCTCCTGATACATTTCTCAAAACCGGGAATTTGGTTTCGATAAAGGCGAATGTAAAGGGTGTACAACTTAAGTGATAACAGCAGGATATTTCGGAAGGAGTTGTAGTTATTAAAAATGTGTTCCTACAAAAGTTGCTTGACAAAATGGGGTGCATCATGTGGTAATAATTATTTTCCTCTGGGTGGGGTAGTAGACGAGATCTGAAGGTCAATGTAGTTTTTTTAAATGAGATGCTATAGTTTTCTCTTCAGAATCTGATAGCGGGCATCGAGACGAATTCAACGGTGTGCCACAATCGATATTCAGAGTTCGATTAATCGAAATCTGGGACTTGGTTTCGCAAAAGGGGTTCCCGGAAATTCCTGGAATTCGACGTCACTAAAATTCTGGGAAGTGGCACGAAGAATACCTCCTGGCACATCATATTCTCCTGATACATTTCTCAAAACCGGGAATTTGGTTTCGATAAAGGCGAATGTACAGGGTGTCCAACTTAAGTGATTACAGCAGGAGATTTCGGAAGGAGTTGTAGTTATTAAAAATGTGTTCCTACAAAAGTTGCTTGACAAAATGGGGTGCATCATGTGGTAATAATTATTTTCCTCTGGGTGTGGTAGTAGACGAGATCTGAAGGTCAATGTAGTTTTTTTAAATGAGATGCTATAGTTTTCTCTTCAGAATCTGATAGCGGGCATCGAGACGAATTCAACGGTGTGCCACAATCGATATTCAGAGTTCGATTAATCGAAATCTGGGACTTGGTTTCGCAAAAGGGGTTCCCGGAAATTCCTGGAATTCGACGTCACTAAAATTCTGGGAAGTGGCACGAAGAATACCTCCTGGCACATCATATTCTCCTGATACATTTCTCAAAACCGGGAATTTGGTTTCGATAAAGGCGAATGTACAGGGTATCCAACTTAAGTGATTACAGCAGGATATTTTGGAAGGAGTTGTAGTTATTAAAAATGTGTTCCTACAAAAGTTGCTTGACAAAATGGGGTGCATCATGTGGTAATAATTATTTTCCTCTGGGTGGGGTAGTAGACGAGATCTGAAGGTCAATGTAGTTTTTTTAAATGAGATGCTATAGTTTTCTCTTCAGAATCTGATAGCGGGCATCGAGACGAATTCAACGGTGTGCCACAATCGATATTCAGAGTTCGATTAATCGAAATCTGGGACTTGGTTTCGCAAAAGGGGTTCCCGGAAATTCCTGGAATTCGACGTCACTAAAATTCTGGGAAGTGGCACGAAGAATACCTCCTGGCACATCATATTCTCCTGATACATTTCTCAAAACCGGGAATTTGGTTTCGATAAAGGCGAATGTACAGGGTGTACAACTTAAGTGATAACAGCAGGATATTTCGGAAGGAGTTGTAGTTATTAAAAATGTGTTCCTACAAAAGTTGCTTGACAAAATGGGGTGCATCATGTGGTAATAATTATTTTCCTCTGGGTGTGGTAGTAGACGAGATCTGAAGGTCAATGTAGTTTTTTTAAATGAGATGCTATAGTTTTCTCTTCAGAATCTGATAGCGGGCATCGAGACGAATTCAACGGTGTGCCACAATCGATATTCAGAGTTCGATTAATCGAAATCTGGGACTTGGTTTCGCAAAAGGGGTTCCCGGAAATTCCTGGAATTCGACGTCACTAAAATTCTGGGAAGTGGCACGAAGAATACCTCCTGGCACATCATATTCTCCTGATACATTTCTCAAAACCGGGAATTTGGTTTCGATAAAGGCGAATGTACAGGGTGTACAACTTAAGTGATAACAGCAGGATATTTCGGAAGGAGTTGTAGTTATTAAAAATGTGTTCCTACAAAAGTTGCTTGACAAAATGGGGTGCATCATGTCGTAATAATTATTTTCCTCTGGGTCGGGTAGTAGACGAGATCTGAAGGACAATGTAGTTTTTTTAAATGAGATGCTATAGTTTTCTCTTCAGAATCTGATAGCGGGCATCGAGACGAATTCAACGGTGTGCCACAATCGATATTCAGAGTTCGATTAATCGAAATCTGGGACTTGGTTTCGCAAAAGGGGTTCCCGGAAATTCCTGGAATTCGACGTCACTAAAATTCTGGGAAGTGGCACGAAGAATACCTCCTGGCACATCATATTCTCCTGATACATTTCTCAAAACCGGGAATTTGGTTTCGATAAAGGCGAATGTACAGGGTGTACAACTTAAGTGATAACAGCAGGATATTTCGGAAGGAGTTGTAGTTATTAAAAATGTGTTCCTACAAAAGTTGCTTGACAAAATGGGGTGCATCATGTGGTAATAATTATTTTCCTCTGGGTGTGGTAGTAGACGAGATCTGAAGGTCAATGTAGTTTTTTTAAATGAGATGCTATAGTTTTCTCTTCAGAATCTGATAGCGGGCATCGAGACGAATTCAACGGTGTGCCACAATCGATATTCAGAGTTCGATTAATCGAAATCTGGGACTTGGTTTCGCAAAAGGGGTTCCCGGAAATTCCTGGAATTCGACGTCACTAAAATTCTGGGAAGTGGCACGAAGAATACCTCCTGGCACATCATATTCTCCTGATACATTTCTCAAAACCGGGAATTTGGTTTCGATAAAGGCGAATGTACAGGGTGTACAACTTAAGTGATAACAGCAGGATATTTCGGAAGGAGTTGTAGTTATTAAAAATGTGTTCCTACAAAAGTTGCTTGACAAAATGGGGTGCATCATGTGGTAATAATTATTTTCCTCTGGGTGGGGTAGTAGACGAGATCTGAAGGTCAATGTAGTTTTTTTAAATGAGATGCTATAGTTTTCTCTTCAGAATCTGATAGCGGGCATCGAGACGAATTCAACGGTGTGCCACAATCGATATTCAGAGTTCGATTAATCGAAATCTGGGACTTGGTTTCGCAAAAGGGGTTCCCGGAAATTCCTGGAATTCGACGTCACTAAAATTCTGGGAAGTGGCACGAAGAATACCTCCTGGCACATCATATTCTCCTGATACATTTCTCAAAACCGGGAATTTGGTTTCGATAAAGGCGAATGTACAGGGTGTCCAACTTAAGTGATTACAGCAGGAGATTTCGGAAGGAGTTGTAGTTATTAAAAATGTGTTCCTACAAAAGTTGCTTGACAAAATGGGGTGCATCATGTGGTAATAATTATTTTCCTCTGGGTGTGGTAGTAGACGAGATCTGAAGGTCAATGTAGTTTTTTTAAATGAGATGCTATAGTTTTCTCTTCAGAATCTGATAGCGGGCATCGAGACGAATTCAACGGTGTGCCACAATCGATATTCAGAGTTCGATTAATCGAAATCTGGGACTTGGTTTCGCAAAAGGGGTTCCCGGAAATTCCTGGAATTCGACGTCACTAAAATTCTGGGAAGTGGCACGAAGAATACCTCCTGGCACATCATATTCTCCTGATACATTTCTCAAAACCGGGAATTTGGTTTCGATAAAGGCGAATGTACAGGGTGTCCAACTTAAGTGATTACAGCAGGAGATTTCGGAAGGAGTTGTAGTTATTAAAAATGTGTTCCTACAAAAGTTGCTTGACAAAATGGGGTGCATCATGTGGTAATAATTATTTTCCTCTGGGTGGGGTAGTAGACGAGATCTGAAGGTCAATGTAGTTTTTTTAAATGAGATGCTATAGTTTTCTCTTCAGAATCTGATAGCGGGCATCGAGACGAATTCAACGGTGTGCCACAATCGATATTCAGAGTTCGATTAATCGAAATCTGGGACTTGGTTTCGCAAAAGGGGTTCCCGGAAATTCCTGGAATTCGACGTCACTAAAATTCTGGGAAGTGGCACGAAGAATACCTCCTGGCACATCATATTCTCCTGATACATTTCTCAAAACCGGGAATTTGGTTTCGATAAAGGCGAATGTACAGGGTGTCCAACTTAAGTGATTACAGCAGGAGATTTCGGAAGGAGTTGTAGTTATTAAAAATGTGTTCCTACAAAAGTTGCTTGACAAAATGGGGTGCATCATGTGGTAATAATTATTTTCCTCTGGGTGTGGTAGTAGACGAGATCTGAAGGTCAATGTAGTTTTTTTAAATGAGATGCTATAGTTTTCTCTTCAGAATCTGATAGCGGGCATCGAGACGAATTCAACGGTGTGCCACAATCGATATTCAGAGTTCGATTAATCGAAATCTGGGACTTGGTTTCGCAAAAGGGGTTCCCGGAAATTCCTGGAATTCGACGTCACTAAAATTCTGGGAAGTGGCACGAAGAATACCTCCTGGCACATCATATTCTCCTGATACATTTCTCAAAACCGGGAATTTGGTTTCGATAATGGCGAATGTACAGGGTGTCCAACTTAAGTGATTACAGCAGGATATTTCGGAAGGAGTTGTAGTTATTAAAAATGTGTTCCTACAAAAGTTGCTTGACAAAATGGGGTGCATCATGTGGTAATAATTATTTTCCTCTGGGTGGGGTAGTAGACGAGATCTGAAGGTCAATGTAGTTTTTTTAAATGAGATGCTATAGTTTTCTCTTCAGAATCTGATAGCGGGCATCGAGACGAATTCAACGGTGTGCCACAATCGATATTCAGAGTTCGATTAATCGAAATCTGGGACTTGGTTTCGCAAAAGGGGTTCCCGGAAATTCCTGGAATTCGACGTCACTAAAATTCTGGGAAGTGGCACGAAGAATACCTCCTGGCACATCATATTCTCCTGATACAAACTTCTTATGTCAAGATTCTGATTTTAGGAGTGGGAAATTTTTAGGAGTCTCGCTTTTTAAGTGAAATTTTTTAAGGATTGGATAAGGGAAGTTAGATATATAAATGAATAAACAATTGCTTTAGTTTAATTCTATGTTTATTGAAAATTCTTTCAATTATACATGCTACATAAATGTTACATTGTTAATTCTAACGCACTTATAACTACTAACTGTAAAACTTACTTAAATATTACATTCTTATCTTTAACGCACTTATAATTACAAATTGTAAAACTTGCATATCAGTATTTTTACATACAACATATTTTTATAATTATTTAAGATATAGCTTAAGCGAATTACAATATTCTTATAAAATAAATACATTCTACAATTAAATATGTACTTATATATTCAGTATAACTATTGAAGAACAGTTTACTCTCCGTAGATAAATCCTTTCCATTGTTTATTGGTAAAATCAAATTAGACTCAGAATCCAAGGATCTCAAGTTTGCAGATTTGTAGTAGGAGAACATGATGTGACAGGAAGTATTCTTCGTGCCATTGCTTGAAATTTTAGTAGTGTCCAATTCCAAAAATGACCGAAAACTGATATCTGAGAATCTGCCAGGAAGTTTCCCGTTGATTTAATGATGTTAATGTGCAGCTTATGTGGCGTAGAAATGTATAACAAATACATCTTCTAATCTGCAACACAGCAAAATACATTATTATTAACTACTTGAATAAAATTATAATACTTTATACTTACATACGATAGGTCAAAAGTGATCATTTTCAATCAGATTTGAATTCGATGGATTATGTTTACTCTCAGTAGTTAAATCCTTCCCATTGTTTATTGGTAAAATGAAACTAGACTCAGAAACCAAGAATCTCGAGTTTGCAAAATTGTATTTATCTAGTTATGTATCATTAAACTAAGACAGCTTGTACATAAAATTTCAGGGACTTAGTCATAACCTCACACAAAAGGGATGAACGTAACTACCCGACCATTAATGAATAATAGAAAACGTAGAAGCACTGGCTAATTTGGTATCGAATTTTACATTTTCGAACACGAAAAACCGATCTACAATAGTCTGAACCTCGAATAACTCATACTATTAATTATTGTAACGCAACGATTAAAAGACTCCGCGAGAGCGTCACCCCTCTCACTCGCACCAAGCCAACGCAGTACGCTAATGCGTAAGAGGGAGAGAAAACTCGTCTGACGATCGGACCTCTCACTTCCCCTGCATCAATGTAAATGCGAGAGGGAGGAGTATAATGAGCATCTTACCTCTCACTCTCTCCGCGTCACTGTACGAGCGAGAGAGCAATACTCGGCCGCCGATCGGACCTCCCACTCCCTCCACAGCAATCTCGCAAAATTACAATTGTAAACGTTAGTTATAAATAATATAATAACTATTGTAAAGCTGAATGTATGAATCATGTAGTTTATTGAATAAATGCAGCTTTTTAGTACCATGAACGTTTCTAATTAATTAACAATCGCGATAAAGCAAGAAAATAATAAATAAAGGCTCTGAAATGTAGTCTTCGAGTCTCGTAATCAAGCGCAGGTTTATATCGATTTATATACTTAAATGATGTTCTAGGATCACCAAATTTGAACTAAAGGAAGGGGAAACTTTATATTATCATAAAAGTATCAATTTGTCACCGTACAAGCTCTATTTTTTATTATTTTTACAATTTTTTAAAAAATTATATTTTTTTTACCCCTGGCGCCATCTCCGAACAAAGTGCTGAAACTACTCAAAAATTGACAGGAATCTGCCGTACCTACAATGATTATTTTTTAAGAAAATAATTTTTTGCTGTTTTCGCGTGTTTGAAGCATCTAATCGCTTCTATTTTACACTAATTATCGATTCCAATTGTCCGATTAATCCTAGAAGCCCGAAATATTGAAATATTAAAGATTAAATCGCACATTGAGAGAGTGAGAGGTGAGATTGGCGGACTAGTGTTCACTCTCTCGCACATTGGTGTTGTGCGCAGGCGCGAGTTTAGCGTAGAGAGAGTGAGAGACTAGATGCTCGGACCTCTCACTCCCACAATGTGCGAGAGAGTGAACACTAGTCCGCCAATCTCACCTCTCACTCTCTCAATGTGCGATTTAATCTTTAATATTTCAATATTTTGGGCTTCTAGGATTAATCGGACAATTGGAATCGATAATTAGTGTAAAATAGAAGCGATTAGATGCTTCAAACACGCGAAAACAGCAAAAAATTATTTTCTTAAAAAATAATCATTGTAGGTACGGCAGATTCCTGTCAATTTTTGAGCAGTTTCAGCACTTTTCGAAGAGATGGCGCTAGAGGTAAAAATTTAAAAATATTTTTTAATTTTTAATTATTTATGCAAAATACAACGATTTTAATGAAAAAAATCATTAAATATAAACAATTTAAGTATTTTTTATCATTTAGTTCTTGCAAAATGAAGAAAATACAACGGGAAGTATATATTTCTCTTAATATAACAGTGCTATAAAAATGGTATATTTAACATTTGTTTCAGTATTTTAATCTCAACAAATTTCAATTAATTATGGTCAATTATAATTCCTAATGGTAATTACAAGTTATATCCTTCCATTTCTTATTCTGTTAATGCTTGACGTGTTCGAGGATTTGTGCCATTTCGATATTAATTTCACTGCAATTTCGATGCAGTCTCCTGTAATACACAAATTTTCTTAAAATTAGCATTAAAAACCCTAATCATTTAGGTGTTCTAACTGATGAATACCTCTACACTATAATTACAAAATTTTTATTTCAAAATTCGTACCTATCTCTTCTATTGGATAAAGTTTCCTCGACAATGTACCGTCCTCAGTTGCTCTTTAAAAAAATTGGAAAATAAAGCTTGAACGATATTAAATTCATTATTTTATAATAATACAATGTTTTATCTTTCTACTATTCAAATTAGATGACCCCAGGACTGTATTTATAATACCGAAAAATATTCTGCAATTTTTACTTATTCCTTCTGTTGGGATATCCAGCCATTCAGTCATTCCCTTTATTCTAAGATACGATTACTCTCATAACATTCTACCATTTGTTTTTTACTTTTATGTTCAATATTACTTGTGTTTAACGCTTCCTTTTCTACCGAGGCACTTGTCCTGGGGCGACTAGGCTCGACGCTACACTGACGGTACTGAGCGCGCGCCTGAGACGCGTAGTTCCAATGTTTCAGCTGATAGAGGGCTACGGTTTCCTGTTTCTTTTAGTTCGTGATATACATCCGGTATGTGTTTCGTGTCAAGATTCTGAATTTATTGTTTAAAATACGTTAAACTAATTAATCGCATAAATTAATATTAGTACGAGATTGTTTGTAATTGTTTCTAGATACCGTTTGATTGTTCTTATCGTGAAATTCTGTGTATTTTTTTATGATTACGATGGATTACAACATGCTGTCTTTTACACAGCATTCGTAGCCGTATAACAACAATACCAGTGTATTTTGTTATAAAGTCTGAATACGTTTATACCGCATTTTTCTTTTAATTGACAAGCAAAGTTGTGTAAAAGGCATCTTGTTCTTCTATTATAGTGAAAATTTCACTTCGGTTTTTATCATAATTTGAATATAGCTGAAACATAACCTAAGTTGTTCAGTTATAAGAATTTATTTGTGTTATTAGAAATGGCAGACGCAGCACCAGAATCGAAGCCTAAAACGAAGACACCCAAGAAACCGAAAGAGAAACCAGCGGAACCTGTTTTGAAAAACAGACCGTTCAAAAGGCACGGACGTCTTTATGCCAAGGCAATTTTCAGCGGTTACAAACGAGGACTGCGTAATCAACACGAACACACAGCTTTGCTCAAAGTTGAAGGAGCAAGGACAAAATGTGATTCAAATTTTTATGTAGGAAAACGATGTGTTTATGTATATAAGGTAAGTTCAGTCTTCATTAATAATCATGAAAGTTGTGCACGCTTATTTAATCATTCTAATCATCAAATGGTTGTTAATTTTCTGTAGGCAAAGAATAAGACACCTGTTCCTGGTAAGAAAGGTAAAAAGACTAAAGTCAGAGCTATCTGGGGCAAGGTAACCAGACCCCATGGTACCAGTGGTTCAGTACGTGCTAAATTTAAAAGAAATCTGCCAGCTAAAGCAATGGGTCACCGTATCAGAATTGTAAGTCATTAAATACATTAACTGATACATAAATTTCTATATTATATTATGTATGAGTTTATAAATATCCTTGTTTTATTGCAGATGTTGTATCCCAGTCGGATATAAACCTTTCTTGTATAAAATAAACAAATAAATACCATTTTGGTACTAAATCCAAGTTTATTTTCTTTCCTAATTAAATATCTTCTTCCGTTTATATTTTCTACTATAAGTTTAGAATGTATTTAAATAATAAAAGTTAAAATACATTTGAAAATTGTATCGTATATTTATATCCTCCATTCGAATAGAAACATAACCTCGTTAGAAAAAAACATAACCTTAAAATCGATATTTAAAACACCAAATTTTATATTTTGATTCGAGCAAGAATTAAAGTTTCCTAAAGTGATATTAGTAGTTTTAAATTCGATATATAATGAAGGGTGGCACGTACATATTAGATAAGAATTTAATATCGATTGTACAGATTTAAAAGGAAGCCATTTTCTATCGTACTGTATATATCAAAGCTATAGATACCGAGACTCGTCTTTATTCATTAAAAATGCGCATGATTCAGTTACTGTTATAACTAAGTGTTGCATGGTGTCTGTATTTTTCGTGCGACAGAAGTAAATATTGCAAGGTGTACGTTAGAGGCACGTAGGAGGAAAAGAAATTTTTCTCCTAGAGATAGCAAGATGCCGCACTCGTTCGTTTAAACGAATCGTAAAATAAGCGAAACGAGGATGATGTTTTGCTGTTTAAGAAACTGTTTTGACGGCCTCGGCTTTGCCGCAACACAAACTCCGAAGAAAGAACCAAATCCTATAGCTTTAGACACATCTTACATGGGTAATTTTTATTTTCACAATTGGGATTACGTCTAAAAATACTTTCCGAATGTTAACAATGTTTGTATCGTCGAATTTGCATAAAATTTACATATTTTGCGTATTAAGATAAAGGATGTGTGTTTAGTGTCATTGATGATTTATTACTGTCATGTCGAGAGTATTCTTTTTCATCCTTGAATTTATGATAAGGAATGCGAATAAAGATTAAGCAAAATATTGTAACATTGGCGCAGGACACGAAGTTGTGATAGTTAAAAATGGTCTAAGAGTGTGTGGTCGTGGTGGTGCCTTAACAAATGCTCCTCTTGCCCAGAGTAAAAGTTATTTTGAAGTTAAAATACAACAAGGCGGTATATGGGCAATTGGATTAGCCACAAGATCTACGGATCTGAATGTTTCGATTGGGGGAAATGATACAGAGAGTTGGGCCCTTAATTCTGATGGCATTATAAAGCATAATCAGCAAGAAGTACATAAGATTCAGAATCAAGTTCAGGAAGGAGATATTATTGTAAGTATGAGGGATACAGGAACAGTAAGGTTCAGAGAGATTAATGCTTTTCTGTTTTATCAGGGTGTGTCTTATGACCACATAGAACTTAATTTTTATTTAAATGGAAAATCAATGGATGCTCCTGTGATGGGCATAAAAGGAACTGTGTATCCAGTACTTTATGGTAATTTTATCATATTCAAAGAATCTAAAGATTAATGGCATTCATATACATGTATACAGATTAATTTCTCTTTTTAGTGGATGATGGGGCCATTTTAGACTTAATTTTGGATAATTTTGCTCATCCTCCACCTACAGGTTTTGAAAAGATAATGCTAGAGCAATCTCTGCTTTAGCATAAAAATACTAACACATTATTATTATATTTTTGGGGGATTGACATTATTAAAAGTATTTTTGTCCATCTTGTATTTTGTTTATCATTGAAGTACAGAATCAAAAATTTATTTTAATTCAAACAAGGTCTTAAAACGTAATTTTATGAACAAAAAATATTATTTCTTAATAATAATGTACAAATATATTTAATTAGCGATTGCAAAATAAACATTTTAATTTATATTTTGTCTTCATTATTTTCAATCATGCCTTCAAGGTGAATGCTTTTAAAATACATAAGTATCAAAGATCTTAATGTGGTATGTATTTTAAAATAACTAAATATTCCTTTTTATATAATTGTTTAATAACCAAATAACATAATTTTAAATATATGTGTACAACTTACATATATTTTTATATATAATATATATATGTAATATATATATATATATATATATTTATTTATTTATTTATTTATATATGTCTGTATAAAATTGTATATAATATTGTGTACACAACAATTTATTGTTCCTTAATGAGTTAATGGTGTGGTATATACACTGGCTTACACAAGGTACCATTGGCTTAGGCCTATACTTTGCTTTATTAGGCTACTGTCATGGCTTGTTGTTCTCAGTGTTTAACTTAATTTCGTGCTAAAAATTTCATGTTACACATTAAAGCTAATTTCTTCTCATTTATAGTAATTGGACAGTGCGCATTTTTTTTTACAATGCCGATAATGCAAATACTCGAATTACTATTGATCTAACAAATGCCTACTAATAACCACAGGCATCCATTTGCACACACAATGAGATAAACACTTCGGTACACATGATAGAAAAAGATTTGAAAGTATAAACATTGAAACTTAGAGACACAATTAAAATAGTAAATAATGTTTGCAATTTTATTAACATTTAATAGTTCTTTTTGAAACACTTCACCCACCCTGTGTGATTTAAGTTAGGATTATCTTTCGTTTATTTAAAACATACTAACGTATAGTTAAAGGTAAATATGAAAAAATATAAATATATTGCTAAAAACCTGTTTCTGCGCATTGATTGCTTAAAAAGATCATTTGTGTTTTTTTATCCAAGTTAATACCTCTAATTATTGTACATTATGTATAGATGAAAAGATCCTGTACAACCGCATCTTTTCATTTATAGCAATTATAATTGCTTCGTTTAAGAACATATAAAAACTTTTTACAATTGCTTGTAACAAGCTCTCTGCAGTATTGTAAAAACTTATTAAATCTTTGGTCCTTAATGTTACTTTTAAATGATCATTGTCATCAACCATACTACACATCTAATATATATGTTTATAAATAGATACAAGTTGTTGATTTATAAGATGATATATTAAGTAATATTGTTTCATGTTAATTCCTGTTTAAATCTCTGAGTTACATTTTTATTTAATATTATGCATTGTTTTTATTTCAAATTAAATTCATCAACAATATACGAAAAGTTTGCAAATATTAATTGTACACAGTTATCATTTATAAATCAACAACAAAGTATTTAATGTCGGCAATGAATGCCTCAAATTTCTGAACAATTTTTTTGACGAAAATTATACATTTTTTATATTAGTACAAGTGATAGTTTAATACAAAACTTATAAAGAAATGAATCAATTTGTCCTATAAAATTCATGGCACTCATTTACAATCTAACTTATAATATAAACATGGTAATCATATAGAAGATCAATAGCACAATAAAGAGAGCATTTGCATTTTGCTTCATAATGATTTAATGATAACTACCTACATACGTCTAATATGTATAGGATATATTACACTTATTTCATGACTGAATGATATGAAATATTTATAATGGTAACCCATTGAGTCTTATTGCACGTACAATTCTAATTCATTAAACAACTACGTAATCTTTTTTTCTTCTTGTTTCAACTTAATGCAATTCATCTCATTTTTTTTTAATGTAACAACCACTGACTTAATAATTTAGTATGACACTATGTAAACCTGGTGTTTTAAACGATTATATAAGAACGTAAATGTGTATTAAATAAAACGAACCTTTGTGAGCTGTTATATTATGAAATAGACCCCTATTATCAATCACGTTTATCCAATGATCATTCATTCCAAACATTCACACGAACATTTTACCATCTAAATTATGCTGATCGCATTTCATTAAACCTAATACCACTTCATTCAAATAACACTGCAAATAATTTTGTTAAAAAATATAGACTTTTAGATATATTTACAAAATTAATTTTCAATATTTATTCTTCCATTGAAAACTGCTATAAATAGAAATTTTCTTTTATATATGCTGAATGTCATTTTCTTATTATCTTCATGATGTGTTAGGAATGTACATTGTGATCTAATTTGTAATCTTTGATACATATTTTTTTGAAGCAAGAAGTATTAACTATTTTTATTTAAATGTTTCTCAAATATTCTTTAAAAGAAATTACTTCTAATTTATAATAAAATGATCAAACGTATCAACAAATTTACAGCATATACTAATATACCAAAAGTATGTCTATTCTTTATGTATGAAAAAATATTTTATCTTTGAATAATATATTCGCGAAAAGAGAAAAATAAAATAACAAGAATATATATATCATAATATTGAATGCACATTAATAATTTTAATTATAAGATCGTAAAATTAATTCGTATCACGTTTAAAAAAATATGAAAACATATATTTAAAATAATGAGTATCATTTTAACATGGTAAACGCATGTTTTAGAACACATCAATGTTAATACTTTTTTGAACGTATTAAAATTTCTCAATTAAAGAAATAAATATTCTGATTTATAATAATAGTAATTTTTGTGGAACCGATCGTTAAGTACAACAAACTTGAAATTTTAGATATATTATGACAAGAGAAATTATCTGTTAAATGGAAGAACTTTCAAAGACAATTTAACGAACATTGTAAAAATCATAAAAAAAGAAAAGTTTGTGGCATTATTTGATATACATTTTTAATATGTAACTACTAAAAGAGGATACCACGGATTCTACCAAGATCCTCTGAGCTCTCTTTGGTCTTATCCAAAATTAATTCCTATAAACGCTTTTGGTAAACTTCATGCAGACAACTGCACACGATAATTCTATGTAAAACATTTTCTTTTTCAAGGATGAATCCCTGAGATGCTCAGATTCAGAGCGAATATCTGTTGCTTGGCTATGAATGCAAAGCATCGGTAGTGTCTATCAATAAACATACTTACATATCATTCAACATCTGTCGTATCCTCGATAACAGAGTCCCAATTGAACTCTGTTACGCTCTGTCTTGATGGTAATTCGCCAAGATGTTGAAATCGTTGTACAAAGTATGGATCACGATCTCTAAGCCGTTTGAATCTTTGAAACGCAAGATTTTTTGCGAAATCATAAAGTTCCAGATCCAATCTATTTAGTCTACGCACAGCATCTAATTGTTCTGTACTGAGAGTAGCCATCGTAGCAGCGCTTAGTGTTGCATTGTGCTGCTCGAAAGCAACAGCAAATCTCATCCCAAATGTTTCCTCGAATGAATACTGTCCCACCTATTTCAATTTGAATTCAATGTTGTAATATTTATGATCATCCCAAGGTGCAAGACAAACAGCTATGTTAAGCACAAAATGTATAACATTATCAATTGGCAACAGAATATATCATTGCACATGCTCATACATATGATGCATATTTAATAAACAAAATTTTGTTCAATTTATTTGTTTAAAAATACGTTATGCAAAAGGATTTTATTCTGCAACTATGATTAATTTTTATGGAAAATAAATCTTTATTTTTGAATGTACTTATACATTTTATATGAAACTAATATAATTGATAATAAAAATTTAAATAACAGGAAAATTATGGTAGAGTAAGGTGTAATTATTTAGATCATAAATATTAATGGATGTATTAGCTTTCTATGCATGCAATAATATACCAAGGTCAACAACATATCATTCTAGGAATAACAAAAAGTCAAAAGTTGGAGTAAAATCGAGATTTATATCACATCGATGAAGAATCATTTGTTTATTAGCTAAGCAAGTTCCCAGTTAAATAACACATGCTTGAAATTAATTAAAAATATTATTTCTTTCGCGTGTCTTACATCGGATACGTATATTTACAAAATCAAAAACTAAGAGCTAAGAAGCATATTTTGTGATCCATGTATACTGGGGTAAGACAAATATTTACACTAAGAGCTACCTCTCAACAGATGGTTCTCCCATACAACACAATATGTGTTGTTAATATAAATAACTCAAACAAGTGAAAATAATTCTTTGAAGCAAATTACAAACAAAAATTTAAGAAAATATGGTTTCAAATATTTTTTTTTAAGTAATAAATCATGTTAAGAAGATTGGAGAAATGACTGGAAATTAATTCAATGACAAATGACAGTGTTAGACATGCAAACATGCGCTGTTAATATATCAACAACAACAAAAAAGTTGATTCTTACTTTTTGATACTCAGTCAACATGAAGAAAGGCATGAACTGTAAATTATGTTTAGCACTAGCCAACATGAGACGGTCTCTCTCCAAGCTGCTGAGTGTGGAGTTGTAACAACCAACAATTGACAAATCAGCCAACATTCTGGTTTGGCGGTTGCTTGCCAAATTATATGGACATGCCATAAACTACATAAATCATAATGTTTTTTTCTTATCAAAACATTAGAATTGATAATTATAGAATAGAATGTTTATTCTATTGTTACAGTATTTTTTTTTATTTCTATTTATATTTATTATGCAATATAAATGATTTCCATGAATTACAAAATTTTAGTATAGGGACAATAATTGTTGCTTTCATAACAACTATATCTATACGTATAGAGGAGGAAAAAAAATAGAGACTTAAGATAAGGGCAATTGCTTATCTTAATGTGTTTCTAAATGTGAAAGCCTTCAGATAACAATGAATGTTTTGCTTATGAAAGAACTTACTATTATGAGTTTATGAGAATACTAGAATACTGAAATAATTCTATATTTAAAAATATCATTGAAGTTCATTGCACGACTTACCTGTTCTAAGGAAACACCCTGCCAACTAGATCCTGGATAACATTGCGGTATATTGGCCTGGGTACCACCACACCAATGACGGGCGCCTCTCCACGTCGCGCCCCTTTGCACGTGTCTAAATTCAGACAGGTATCGTGCAACAGGATCCCTTATAATAGTTATATAAAAGTATCTACGTTTTATCCCATCCCCTTCAATTTTATTTAATTCGGTATCAACACAACTAGTCAATTCTGTCCAGTCTGCGTGTAAACCGCATTTCCAACCAGTTGAATATCTTGAGAAGAGCCAATTTTCATTGCGATTTGGACGGAAACAAAAACAACGCTTACGCCTTCTTTGACAAGAACAAGGTCTTTGTAAATCCAGATCTCTAACTAAATGTTTTCCAAATAATGTTCCTCCTGTAACAGAAAAGAAAAATGCATTTTACATCAAATAAAACATTAAAAAGCTATCAAGTTATTATCATTGTAATATGTTTTAAACATAAACATATATACTGATAACTGATTGTAATGTAAGAAATTGAATTATAACAACTAATAGATTAAACAGGTTTGTGCAATGTGCATGGTTTAACAAAATCTGTTTTCATAAGGGAGAGATAATGAGAAACATGCTCATAGAAAACAAAAGGAAACAGGGATATGCATGCACAGCATATTAAACAAGGCAACATCCCTGAATTGTTCTTTCTCTTTCTAAGATAGGGCTTGGATGTTTCACTGCCTGATGAATAATGCAAAGATTTGGTTGTACAATGGTCAGAAGGGATGTTGCATTGTTTTTATTGAGCCATAGGATTGGTTGGCACTTGTCCAAAGAAATCTAAGTACGAAGTCAAACAAAAATATATATATGTTTATGCAAACATTCCATGATCTTAAACTATTCTGGACCGCTTGGTTTACGTTATGCATCATTTTTTAATTCTCAGATTTACAAATCTTTAATTTCCACATTTAACAATAATTTACATGATTTCAAACAACGTGTAAACAAATACAGAAACTGTCACAAAATTATAAAATTCAAAAAGAGAAATGAAAAAACAAATTATAAATAATTTGTATATTGTTATATCAACAATTACCAGTTTTCTGAATATGTAGGAAAACAATGACATCGTGACCGTTAATGTCAAACTGGAAGGTGTCGTTGGTAAATACATCGTCGTAACCGAGACTCCCCTGGATGCTTTGCAATCTAAATGCAGGATGCACAGAGAGCAGGCCATTTTTGTCGAATTCAACGGAGACGGAAGACAGGCCGGAGCCAGGACCAGCGGACAGACCCTCGGACAATCTTACAGACTCCTTGATATCGCGGCTCGTCAGAGCACATACGTGATCCGGGCAAAAGTAGCCGAGGTATATGATGCTCGTGAGCGCGAGAAACAAACATATCCCTACAACGTTACGTAACCGAGTCCTCCGTGCCCGTGACTCCATCGTCGCGGACCTCTCGCATAAATCGTCCTGTACAAGGACCGAGAGTTCGCTAACGCCTTCTTCGTTTGACCGTCTGCCCATTATCGTACCCCATGTTCTCTTTTCTTTCCACTACTGAACACACCGCGTACCACTCGTCGAGGCGGCCCGACCAAAACTACGCTCCCAGCGAACGTCGGCCATGACAGATACTAAAGCTCTGCATCCCTACCACCACCTACATATGTACCGCCGCTTCACCCCGCGGTGGCTGTACGACGCGTCCGCGGATCTCCTTAACGAACATTGTCTGGCGTTCGTCTGTAACAGTTTCTCAAAGTGAAGTGGGGAGAACGACAGAGTTTATTTAAAAGTGCAAACTTACGAGAGTGTATACGATGTGTTTTTTATGTGCAATATCTATGTGTATATCTTTGTGCACCACCACGACAGATCTATTTAAAGCGGTACGCTTCGTTTCCTCTTTGGCGCTGAACGGTTTTCGGTAAGTACCCCATCACAAAGAACGATTATTTTCGAATGCGTTTCTCATTAAAGCTTGCCTCATTTGTAAACGCAAGTAGAGTATGATAATATTCAATATTATTTAAGAATTTGATACGAAATTGTGCTAGAATTGTGGATGATCGATTGCTACAAGTTTAAGCAAATTTAATCATTTTAGGGTTTATCTATATACGTCACATTGTATATTTAATTACTTTATTTGGTTTTATATTGAAATTATGAAGGTTTTAGTGTAATAGATTTCAAATACATCGAAATTAAAGTTTGCGAATATTTTCGGTTTAGCGCCTTTTTTAAAGTATTCTGAAGTTAGTCTTTCTCGAGCGCCTCGAATCGATTGCTACATTACTTCAGGGCATAGACATAACCTTACAGCAGCTGTCAAAATTGACGTTTCGACTTATGATTATATTTGTATATACATTTATAATCTTTTAATACATAATCTGAAATTACAATTTTTATATTTTTAAATTTTTCAAGTAAGTATCTTATAACATAAACATATATTTAATGTATATTTTTATGTGTAAATAAGAAGGTGACTAAAACTTATTGGTTACTTTATATACTTTATTGATTCTTCTTTTAATCTATTTTATTAAATCATTTTATATGTTTAACTCATCATCTCTTTGTTATATTCTATAACACGTATTAATATAATTCAATTTGAGTTATTTCGAGAAAATGTGTATTAACATTTTTGTCATTTGTGGAGTTTGATTTATGGTAATTAATAATATGCTTGTGAAGATACTGAAGAGTTTGAAATTAAACGTTTTCACCTTAACCCCCTATTGACCATTTTACAAAAAAGAAATTATTAACATATATCCTTGGAAATTGTTGAAGTTGTATAAAGTCCAATGTGTCTGCATATATTTATTGACATAATTAATTCATATTCAGAAACATATGCGATATGTTACCATCATTTTTGTATTGGTCTTTAGAATGGAAACTATTGAATTATTAGAGAACAGAATTACTGATTTGGAAAAACAGATATATGGACTTATGAAGACAAATCAAACTAATGAAACACCACCAGAAAATCCTGTGACCGATCAGCTCTCATATGTCAACATGTTGATCTCATCAGCTCTGTCAAGGCGAGAGAAAGCTAATGCTTTGATAAAGCGTTTACCAGAGTTAAACAGTTACTTGGATCCTGTGTTTGAGAGTACAGAAATACCCACAGAAGCAAAACTTCAGTTAGTTCTAGCAATGGCACCAGAGATTAGAAAGAATCATGAAATGTTACAAAAAGTGCAAGAATTAATGCCTGTTTTGGAAACTGATGTTTTAAAGGATGTGCCTGAATTATCAAACAAATTGAATAACTTAAATTTATCATACCTCAAGTTACATGAAGAAAGCCAAGGATTGAATAATCATATAAATGAAATGTTCTCCAAGTATAATGAAATAATAACCAGCATTTCTAAGTCATTAATTGCTATAGATGCCACAGTAACAGCTGCTGAAATTGCAGCTATGCCCAAGAAGCAAGTAGATTAAGAATGTGTTGTACATAAAAATGATTAAGCTATGGTTCTAAGAATAAAACTGTTTTGATTTGAAGAAAGAAGGTGTTGAGTTCATTTAAAATACATTTATTTTCTATCTTAGAGTATAAAAATACTTACGTATTTATCAATGACTATGCATACATGAACATACTTTATTATTGTATCTTTTTTTATAACAATGTATTTTATTAATTAAAATACTTATATATTATATACATTTATCCTATCTATCTCTTATCCTAGTTTAAATATTCATTTCAGAGATCCGTACGTAGGATCACTGAAACGAACATGTTGCGTGAATAATCCGGTGCATTTTTTATATATCGGGTCTCTTATTTCAAATAAATACTTCCGCTTTTGTTGTCGATCTTCTATACAATAACCGGATTTAGCGAATGGTAGCTTTGATAACAGCAAAACTGCCAAGTGTCAGCGATTATCTACTAGATACAGTTATTATATAAAATTAACAACAAAACTCTCAGATATTAAGAATTAGAGTACAAAAAAAAAAAAATAGAAAGAAGTCTCAAACGTTCCATAGTTCTTTTACGGTCATACTTATTATAATATCGTATCAAGAGACCTATCTCGCATAAAAATCTCTTGTATTGTTAAGCATATTAAACAGTCGCTTTATACAGTATTTACAAATCTCTTAATTGTAAATAAGTATCATGTTGCCAATTTGTTGTAATTCTATCGTTCTCTTCTCTGCACAGATGTCACAAGCGTAAAAAGCTACAGAATATTGCAGTGTCTGCCCATTGATCGGTTAGTTAATCATTAAAAAAAAAAAAACAAAAAAAAAACATCATTTACATAGCCCCCTCGACATAGAACATCCTTTTTTCTAATGCGGAACAAATTATGGCCATACGTTTGCATCCATTACACGAGTTCTTTTCGTTTAAGTAGGAACATACCGTTTGAAACAAAAACAGACGTGAATTAAGTACATGGTCTTCCTCTGTTTGTTGCGTTTCGTTGATTTCAACAGGAACATACGACGTTCAGTCCTGCAGTTCCCTCCCTTTCCGCATTTACAACATCGATTTCGGTGTATCCTCATGGCTGATCCATCGTCTCAGATTCGTTCAATACTTTCGTTACAAAAATAGATTGCTTTTAACTCTGCGTCTGCAAAGCAGGCACGGAATTTCGTAGCCAGGATAACGCGGGCTCCACGCTGGAATAGATCGCGGGATGACCCCTGGAGCACCTGCTGTGGTGACTGAGGAGACCCTGGATTTCCCACCTGGCCGACCCGCCAGATTCGCTCACGCACATTAAAGGTGCACCCTCGTCGTTCTAGAAATGAAAATGTATTTGTTTCTGAAAAAATTACTGTTCCCTAAAGCTTCCACTAATTTTGTTTAATTTGTCCCTTTAAAATGTGAAAGTTGGGTCTTATTTATATTGGAACATAGCAAATTAAAAGTATTTGTCCCAAAATAAGTTTCATTGGTAAAGAAATCTAGACTTCGAATGCAAAGGGTTAATATCCTTCTGAACTGGAAAGGGAACTTACGTAGCAGGGTCCTTTGTCCGTGTTGGTGAACCCAGCACAGATATTGTCCTTGGTGATGAATCCTGCGTAGTGACTGGTTGCATTGCACGTTTCAGTTTCGTGGGTTGGGACTGGTAAGAACGTCAGATACTTCTGCAAGTCCACCTCACCGTTCGTGGGGAATCCCCATCCAACCGTGACACATATTTGTCCCGGCTAAAATATCAAACATACAAAGTTATTTCATTTGGATCTTCATGGTTCAAACATATTCATCTTGTTAAATACGAACCTGTATCGGATCCTTTGGCAAGCAAACAGCGCTGACGTTCCTTGAGAAGGTCAGAGGTTTCTCGAGTTCCACCAACGCCATGTCGTTGTTGTACAAAAATTGATTGTACTTCACTTGAGGATAAGGAATGATGCTTCTCACTGGATGTGGTTTCAATAGGTTTTTGTCGGTGTACAGTTGCCATCCGGTGCTCTGTTTGAACCTGAAATGATAGAGAGTGTCTCAAGTGTCTTAATTGTTCCCCCAATTCAAAGTTAACTGGGCCACGTTCGTTACGAATGTTCAGCCTACCTGTGAGTACAGGAGTAGCTCGCGATCACGTGCATAGGCCCCAGGATGGTGGCAGTACAGGCAGCACCCAGTTTCGGTTCCTTCAACAAGGCCACGCTGGACCACTGTCCTTCGCTGGCTGGCGTTCCGCCAACTAGCCTTGCGGTGGGTCCCTCCCCGTAATGGGAGCCGCAAGAGAACTCTTGGCAGGAAACTTGGACGACCTTGTCCGACACGCAGAACTCCACTTGCTCCAGATTCGCGACCAGAGGCATACGGTGGTTAGGATTCGACTTCAGCCTCAGGATCTTCTGACTCTTGTCCCACGTCTGCAGGTCCGTGGTCTCAGATCCATAAAATCCTAGACTCTGGCAGTAGGAGTCGCTGAACTCCTCGCTCCATCCATCAGAGCAGACGAGGCGATGCTCGCCATTGAATTGTCTGTAAATTGAAATTTGTTGTGTCAAAAATTCTGAAGCCTAGTTTCTTTTAATATGAGGTGTCCGTACCTTATTTTCAACAAAGAGGCGTCATTGTTCTCGACGTCCGTGACATTTCTCTCGGTGCTCGTGTTCATCGTCAGACATCCCCATTCGTCTGAGTGATCAGGACAGTGTTCAATACCGTCGCAGACCTGGTTCTTGGGGATGCACCCTCCGCTTTGGCATTTGAACTGATCAAGGCCGCAATCGCAGAGTTTTTCGTCCTCGCCGTTGGCGCATTCGTTGATTCCGTTGCAATGCCACGTCAATGGTATGCACCATTTCTCCATCGGACACAGATACTCGTCATTCCCGCAACTTTCGGCGCAGTTGTACTCGTCTCGATGATCCTCGCAATCGGGTCGACCATTGCATTGCCAGATTCCCGGGATGCATCTTCCTGGAATGAAAATTGCCATCAAATTTGTTCGTTTGAACTCTGTTGAGGATAGCCATGGTTAGTTATTGTTGGAAATATCCTAACACAGTGGCCAGTTGACAAAAAAATAATCGTCCTGCTGCTGAATTTTTTTAATCGACCGCTGCTCTAACAAAACGAATTTCTAAATTTTTCTTAATTTTAAAGCGAGATATATTCAATTTATTACACATGTGGATTACAGAAATATCTCAGCATCAACCGTGTAATCATCACGAGCAATTTCCTCAGATAATGGTCAATGATAATTATAACATATGCGTTTCTAAGAAACACCATTTACGTCAGTATTGGAGCGTTTATTGCTTGACTGATTGCAAAACGTATTAATATTAAACGCGTGCCCATTGATCATGCAAATGCATGCCCAGTTTTTCCTTTCACTTATTTCCACGGTTAAAAGTTCATGGTTTGTGCGCGTAGTCTTACATAAATATTAATTCAACCCAGATGAACAGTTGACATAAGAAGACTTACCGCTAGGACACCTGAACTCGTCGAACTGGCACTTCCACTCGTCGCACCTCTTCTCGTCGCTTCCGTCGTCGCAGTCGACGATGCCGTTGCAAACCAGGTCCCGTTTCAGGCACTGTCCGCTGTCGCACTGGAAATTTTCAGGACAACCCTCCTCTTTGCAATTCAATTCATCGGAACCGTCCGAACAGTCGTTCTCCGAGTCGCATTTCGCCGACAAAGGAACGCAGTAGGCGCCATCCCTGGACGTTCCATTAATACACTGGAACTGTCCAGCGGTGCACTTCGAGAAGAACACGTTGGGGGGTAGGTTCAGGAAGGATACGTCTATGTGACTGGTGCTTTCTATCGTCGTTTGGGTCATCGATGAGATGGTTGCACCCTCCATCATTTGGTCCTGGGCGGGCGATGGCTGGGTCGTGGAAGATGTCTGGTTCTCGGTTACGTTTTCAAGGTCGCTGACTTTCCCTGGTCCCATCACTGTGTGCCCTTCAGGGGGTTCAGTGGTCATTGGTGGATTTTCCGTAGAAATATCAGTATTTTGTCTACGGAGATGGAAATTTCGGACCACCACGAAGGGTTCTGTAACTGGTTCTGGCTCTATTATCTCCTCAGAGACGGGAATGAAGCTGGGGTACTTTTTGGCACCAATACTGGTGGTGTTCTGTTCATTTGTATCTGTCCTATTGAACGTGGTTTCCGTGATCTTCAGCTTTGGTATCGAAGGATCTTCCTCGACTGGTTTCGAGGCTTCTGAACCATCAGTAGCATTATGATCCTGATTCTTATCGAGGATCATCTGAGGCACCTCAGTGGAGAAGACGATGGCAGGATCAGGGACCTCCGTCAGTACATTTTCATCTTCGTGGTCTTCCAAATTGAGCTCCTTCTCTTTCTTGTACTTGTATTTATCACCCTTCTTGTCCGTGGATTTCTTCTTCACGTCCAAGGATTTCTCCAAAGGGATCACTCTGAGGTCTTCCTCGGACAGTTCCCCCACGTTCAGGTCAAGCAGAGGAACCTTGGGTGTCGTGGTCATCAGGTGCATCCTGAAATCGAAGCTCACGGGCTGGGTGTCGTCTTCGAGTATTTCAGTGACTGGCCTGACGTCTTCTGTGGTGCTGAAGCCTTCAGGTTCCTGTTTGCGTGTCTCGATGGTGGTCGTAGCTTCAGATATCGGGCTCTCTGCGACACTTTCGTTCTTTGGGTTCTCTTCAACATGCAGCATCGATGTTGAAGTTATATTCTCCTGGCTTGCGTTCACTTTGTTTAAAATCAGGACGTCCATCGAGGCATTGGTCTTGATATCTTCAGCAAGTGGCATGGAACTTGCCATCAGGTTATCGGTTTGATTATTTTGAGCGTGCTCTTCAGCTTTTGCCATCGAATCTTCAGTTTGGTTGTGTCCTGGAGACTTCTGTTCATCAGTTTCTGGTCTGATGGACGAAGTGGTCAAGGGCGAGTCGCTCTCTGTGGTCTGCAGTTCTTCAGGTAGTATTGGTACCTGAGCAGTGGTCTTGGTCTCCATCGCAAGTATTTGAGTGGTGGGTACCTGAACTGTTGTTACAACTTCTGGGCTCACACGGTGGTCTGACTCGTTCTCTTTTCGGGTACTCTCTTCAGCAACTGTGGTACTTTCGATTTTCTCAGTCGTGGACATGTCTTGCTGGATCTCTATGGGCAGCACAGGTATTTCCGTGGTCAACTTTGCGTCCTCCACGTGTTTATCTGGAACAGCAGCTGTCGTCGCTGTAATCTCGGTGTCATTCATGGTAGACCTTGTTGTGTCATCCACGAAGACCACGTTCGATGATTTCAACAGCTTTTCATCATTTTGAGGCAATTTATTAGGCTCGTCTTTGAGCTTCTTGTGGAGCTTGGAGTCGCCATTTTGGTACCCCTTGGACAGGGTGTCGTCGCTTATGTCATTGTACTGGTCTTCCACAGCGTTTTCTTCAGGTTTCTCAGAGGTAGTTATCTCCTTATCTTCTTCTGGAACAACAGACTCTGTCACCCCCGCGTTGTCCTTTTCCACGTTGTACTTCACGGTCATCTCCACGTTCTTCATCTCGTCCTCCAAAGGCACAACCTTCAGTGCCTCTTCATCCTCGTCAATATCAACCTTCCCATCATTCTTCATCATCTGCTGGTCGATGTCTTCAGGTTTGGTAACAGCATCGTAAGTGTGCAGTCCGTTCTGCACCCCAGACACGGTATCGTTGAGTTCAAGGACGTCCAAAGCGTCCTGTTTGAAGCCACGACCGACCTCGTTGCCCACATCACTCTCCTTCGCTTTGTCTTTGTCCTCCTGCTCAGCAGGTGATTGAATAAAATGAATTTCTGGATGGACATCGTTCAGAGAGTCCTTCGGTTCAGTTTCGTTCCTCTTTTCATCTGTAAGCGTCTTATAAGTGACCACGTCTTCGACGTGACCTTCAAATGGATTGGGAACGTCCTGCTCGTCCTTGTCCAGTCTGGGCGCCTTCTTCACCTCCTTCTCCTTCTGGATGTCAGGCAAGAAGGGGGACATGTCGTCCACGTGCTTATCATAGGCTACGTCAGACTTCTCCGTGACGTGCTCTACAGTGTTCTCAGGGAACACTGCAGGGTGCAGAGGATGGTTGGTCGAGTGGTCAAAGTTGTCCTCGTAGCGAACGGAGTAGCCTGGATCGCCAGACACGATATTCTCTTCAGGATGGATCGTCGAGTGATCCAGAACCGCGTCTATCTTCTCAGTGGAGGATAGAACCTTGTTCTCAACCGTGGTGGACTCTGGTATCCTCGTTGACGAAGAGTTGGTCGACTGAATGCTCTCTGGAATCAACTCAGGAATGATGGAATGGAGATCCTGCACCTCGGTTCCGTGTTCTATGGGGATAATCATGATATGTTCTTCAGTATCGTTTTTAAGGGGCTCTATAAGGGGCTCGATGTTGTGGCTGAAGTTCTTTGGCAGTTTAGGGAAGATCGTCGTTGGCATGTGATCGATCACGTTGGTTTCGTTGGCCTCGTGCGATGATGGATCCAGATCGTGCGATCTGGGCTCCTCTTTTGGCTCTGAGGTTTCGTTGTACATTTCTGTAACACCTTCCGTGACAGAGTTAAACTCTGTTGTATTTTCCAAGGTTGTTTCGGAGCTTGTGGTGGTTTCTAGATCGGGAACCACGGGTTTGCTACTGGTCGAAGCTGCTGAAGTTGATTCTGATGAAGAGTTCGTACTGTCTTCACTGTTTGCATTCAGTGTTGTGTACTCAGTCTCTTCATCTTGAACCGTGTTAGTTTCAGTGACCTGTTCAAGCTTAGGAACTTCGTGTTTGACAGGCTCCATAGTCGTCATTTGCTCTTCGTTGTTTTCCCTCATCGTTGTATCCATTGGAGGCTCGACTGTAGTCTTCGAGTGATCCAACATGGCGTCTCGCTGCTCTTCAGGCATCAAAGGTATTACTGGAAGGGGTGAATCGTTGATCGCCATTTCACTCGTGGATTTTTCGATGTGTGGCAGTGTTGTCTCTGCAGGTACGACTGGGGTCGTAGACTCTGCATCCATGCTTGTGGGGACATTCGTACTGTCGGCTTCAGGCATGGCCTTTAAAGTTGAAGATTCTTGATTCTTCATCGAATCAGGTAATTCAGTGGCAGGCAGTTCTGTGGCTGATTCGATAAACACTTTGTTCGTGGTCATTGCTTCGGTGGAAGAGTCCATTTTACCGGAAGGCACTTGTTCTGTTGCATTTGGCTCCATGGTAGTCTCTGCTTCAGTCGAATGCTCAATGTCATGGGTCATTTCGTGCTCAGACTTTGAAGGTCCAGATTCTGCTGGAGGTTCTGTTGATTCTTCAATGACGGCTTCAGGTCCGATGGTAGTTTTGGGAGGTTCTACCTCTGATTTTGTCGAGGATTCCAACTCAATTGAAGGTTTTGGTTCAGCAACTGGTTCAGCACCAGAAGGATTGGGCTCTGCTGACGGGACTGGCTCAGTCGCAGGTTCATTTTCATCCAATGGTTTTGGTTCAGTTGAAGATTCTTCTTCAGTGGAGTTGGAAGGCGACTGCGGTTCACTTGTAGGTTCAGGCTCAACAGACCCAACCGATTTAGTGCTTGTCTCTACGAACGGGTGTAGATCTGTCATGGATCTTGGTGCTTCAGAAACTTCAGGTTCTGTGGCGGGAATTGCTTCGTTAAAATGCTTTGGTTCAACAGGGGGCTCTGCTTCGGTAGAGGATTTTGGTTCAGGTGTGGGTTCAGCAGATGGCTCAGGCTCTGCAGAAGGTTCTTGTTCTGCAGGTTTTGGCTCTGCTGAAGGCTCGGGCTCTGCAGAAGATTCTGGCTCTGCAGAAAGTTCTGGCTCTGGCTCTGCAGAAGGCTCAGGCTCTGCAGAAGGCTCAGGCTCTGCAGAAGGCTCAGGCTCTGCAGGTTTTGGCTCTGGCTCTGCAGAAGGCTCAGGCTCTGCAGAAAGCTCAGGCTCTGCAGATTTTGACTCTGGCTTTGCAGAAGACTCAGGCTCTCCTGATGGTTCTGGCTCAGCAGAAGGCTCAGGCTCTGCAGATGGTTCAAGTTCTGCAGGTTTTGGCTCTGCGGAGGGTTCTGGTTCAGGAGAAGGCTCTGGCTCAGGTAAAGACTTATCAGAAGGCTCTTCTTCAACTGGTTTTGGCTCTACAGAAGGTTCTGGTTCACTGGCAGGTTCTGGTTCACTGGCAGGTTCTGGTTCACTGGCAGATTCTGGTTTACTGGGAGGTTCTGGTTCACTGGCAGGTTCTGGTTCACTGGCAGGTTCTGGTTCACTAGAAGACTCTGGTTCACCAGCAGGCTCTGGTTCACTTGCAGGTTCTGGCTCAGCAGAAGGCTCTGGCTCAGCAGCAGGTTCCGACGCAGCTGTAGGCTCAGCCTTCGGCTCAACAGTATAATGGCTCGAGTGATCATGTATCCAATGAACTGGATCAGTTTCATCTTTCATCCCATGATTCTGATTCTCATTATCCATTGCCATAGACCCTGGATCCGGGAAATCATGATTCTCATGTGCATTCGCATGGAAGTCATCTTCGTTATCATACTGCAGCACCATGTGTCTCGTTTGAACCACCTCAGGATGTCTAGGTTCATACACAGTACCTTGCCCCCTGCTTCTAGGCTGAACATAACCATTCTCCGGCTTCATACGCACTTCCGGCGTTTCGTCGTCCATCTCGACGTTGCTCAGATCGTTCTCCTCGACGCAAGTCTTCTTATCAGTGTCCAACATCTTGCCAGGTGCGCAGTAACAACCGAACATACCCGTGGTGTAATTATATTTACACGTCTCAGAGCATCCCAGACGTCCAGTCTGACACTCGTCCAGAAGGTTGCTAAGCTGCAGTCTATTTAAATGGTACTGTCCAATCATGTTGCCAGTCTTCTGTAACATCTCCTCGATCATCTGTTGTGCGCTTTCGGGCGAGTCCAGAAGCGGATAATTTATCCTGAATCCCACCTCTCCGTCCTTCATCACTCGGTACACTTTGACCACCGTCTCGTTCTTCGGGGACCGCAGCATGTTCTTCAGGTGCTGCTCTATGGCGGCGCTGGTCTCCCTGAACACTCTGGACGTGGTGTTGCCCAGTTCAGGGTCCCAGTGGAAATCGTCCAACATCAGCACCCCGTCCAGGGCGTTCGGGACGTAGAAGGTGTACAGAGTCTCGTCAGTCGTTGGCCAGGGTGGAAAGGTCGAGGTGGCGGGCGGAGGACTGGGAGGTGGATCCTTCACGTACTCCTGGCTCCCCGCCGTCCGTACATCCCCGAACTGCCTGGACTTCGTCTGCTCCAGGTTCTCCAGCGGCTCTGATGCCTCCTGGGTCAGGATTACACCGGCTGAAACAGAGAGGGTCATCTCAAATCTGTTGGCAAACTAATTTTCGAAATTCCAAAAGATTCTTACTTGCTGCCAAGATGGCGATGATGATGGCAACTAGCAGGACCAGCAAGCCGCATCCCCAACACGCCATCCGTCTCCAGTACGAGCTCCTGGACCTCTTGTCCTTCGTTACATACAGCTTCTCACCCCTGTAACACAATTTCACGAACGGTTAAGAACGATCGTCGTCGATCAGGTCCGTTCACCCTCATCCTGGACCCCAGATTAAGCGTATTTTGTACAGCACTGTGCTTGTCAATGTTCCGGGACCTTCTTCAGCGATCATGGTATTAGAAGCTTCCCTGGATGAACAAACACCGATACTCTAACTCCTTGATAAACACGATTTTCAATTATATATATCGTTCATGAACACGATTTGTCGCCTTTAATTCTATCCTGCTCTCGTTCGAAAACGTTTTCCCTCGGGTCTGTTGTTTTTTTTTTTTTTTTGGAATCATAGATTACGGAATGATTGTGATTGTGTCCGTGTGTAGGAAGTCTGCTTTTCAGCTAGCTTCTTTGTATAGTCGGTTAAAATGTCGACGATCGAACGACTAGCGGTGATGCTTGTACAGCGACTACTATAGGGATTGTGCAAAACCTTAAAGCGTCGGGGGGAGAGTATCTTTAATGTATTCTCTTCTCGTTGCAAAAGGTAAGAAAAAAAAAAATGAAACATAAATGATCTTTTCAGCTGGACTAGCCTTTGTCTACGAGCACGTGTCGTCACGGTGCAATCGCTAAACGGGGATCAGTGAATTGCTTGCATTCCATCCGGAGGAGAGGATCGGGTTCACGTGGAACGCTATATAAATGGCCGGTACCTATTTCGTTCTCATTGAAGTACTGTATTAGCTTGGAAAATCGACTTTGAAAATTATTATTCTGACTGCAATCGAAAAATCGTAATATTGGAATTATTGTGCTACTTTTGTAATCCTAGTGGAATAAAGTTCGAGCGAATTTAATTGCCAACCAAGGTTTAACCCTTTGCACTCCGCCACCCCCTCTGAGGGGAGATGAAAAGGATGCAGATGATTTTTAATACAAATACAACCGATTCATTTTTCTTTTTGTAAATTTCCTTCCAAATATAATTTAAATAGAATAATTATTCCTAATACTAAGTTATCTTATGTACGATGGTATGTTCTTGAGTTGCTGGTAAATAATCTGAAAGAAGTTAGAGTTGAGTGCAAAAGGTTAAAAATTTGACTGCTTAATTTCAGTCAAATCAGAATAAAGACCAAGTGTTGAAAGTATTTCAGTGAGAACAAAATCGATAGTATCATTTAATAGTCCCTGGGGGGGTCGAGGCGTTTCGATTAAAGATAAAGAAAATAAAATCGAGGGAATAGCAGGGGTGTAAGCAGGGGTTAGTACGCGATCGTGCGCATCCACCATAAATTGTTCGTTTTGCATCGTTCAGAGCAGCGTCTCCCTTGTTCCTCATCCTCGTTAAGCATCCTTGAAGTACCTGAGGGCCGTGAGCCAGTGGGAATAGTCGACCAGTCCTGCGGTAGGGTCTCTCAGGCTGAGTCCCTCGCGGCCAACGCCGGGGCCCAAATCAAAACGTACTCCAGCCACGGTTGTTTCAACCTCGGCCTCGGGACCCCTGCTAGGTATCGTGACAACAAAAAACACCGTCTAACTTTCTACTCAGCTAGTCTCTCTCTCTCTCTCTCTCTCTCTGTATGTGTGTGTGTACGTGTGTTTCGGTGTTCGTGTTTTTTTTGTTTAATTCTCTGCGTCGATGAAGCTGTACGTGGCGCTAATTTGACCTTAACGAACGCCTTCGCGCGGAGCAGATATCTATACGCTTGTTAATTGACTAACGAGGAATTTCGAGAACGAAGAATCGCTTTCTTTGACCTTTCGGGGAATAGGAGAGGTTCTGTTGACGCTTTGATTATCAGCTTTCCAATTAAACCATAACTAATTTTTATTAGGAAGTTTTGGTTATGAAAGATAAAATCACTATCAAATGAAATTTTTAAAAGTGTTAAAAGTTAACTTAAATTTTCTATTTGCTGTTTCTAGAAAATCTAACTGGTTGCACCTAAAGGGTTAAGCAAGATGGTTTCTTCTGGAAATACTTTGATATTTTTTCAAAATATTACTAGGAAATTAGTAATATTGAAATTGTTATAATGTTAGGTTGGCAATTAAATTCGCGGCCTTCTGTGACATTAGTTAACCCTTAGGTACCATGGTAGGGTTACATTTAACCCCAATCAAGCTTAAAGATTCTGTGAATTAAAAATGAAGAAAGTTTAATAACTGACCTTTTATACAAACAAATATCACTAAAATCCATAATCTTTTTCCGTAATTGCAATAATTCTAGCAACATTATGCGCTTTCTAGGATTTCAAATTAATCAGTTCGCTGTTAAAGAGGTTCGATAAATAAATGATTCATGTGTGTGCTCCTCACGAAGGTTTCTACTCGAGCTACGATTTCTTGCATTGATAAACGAAAATACTATGTTCTTCTCTAGAAAGTTGGTAATATTCGCGTAAATCTAACCTCGTCACCGCTTCACTTGCTAAAATTTTCAAAATGCCTCCGTATCGATTCTCGATATCCACTATCGAACGAGAAGCAAGCGAGAAAGGGAACTACGCGACACTACTCAGCTCTTGCAGGCTAAAATTCCTTAGCCATTTAACCCCTTAACCGCAATTACGTATTCATACAATTATTTTAGTTATTAATTGACATATTTCATATTTCGACAGGCACGAAATAGATAATAATATTATTAATATTACTATCGACACCATTAATATTAATATCTGATCACAAATTTGTGATTTTGATTCAATACTCTGTATTATTTTTAATTATGATTTAAATTGAAATTCTCAGATTAATTACATCTTGTCAGGTATAAATCAAAGATTCGATAAAATTAAAGGGTTAATCGTACAGCGTGGTTAGAATTATTTTCGTGAACGCTGCAAAGTTTTATTCTATTTATTTCTGTCTGTTGGCTGGCTGCCCGACGAAGGACGATCATTTTTGCAATAGACGGCCAATTCCTGTATTTTCCTATGAAATATTGTGACACATTCGTTTCGCAAGTTCTTCCAACGGTGAATGTAACCCGCAATATCCGAGGACCTTCGTTCGTTCCGCCAGTATCCGCAATTCTTTTTTTTTTTACCCCTTCCTTTTACGTATATATTTGCATTTCCCACGTATCTGTACACGCTTGACACGATCTGGATCGTTTTTCAATTCGATACGAACTGTCCAATCTCATGTTTCCTCGTCGATACTCGTTCAAATTAACGCTTTGACTGCCACGCTGAAGACGTTGGACATTTCGTTAGGTGGTGGTCGTATTTTTTAATCAATTTTACTTTTGCTTCGAAGCATTTAGTTAAATAAATTAAAGAACAATTTGGGTGTGGATGACGTGGCAGTCAAAGTTAAATATAATTTTCCATGTCGACATGGCAATATGGAACTCATCAAAACATTTCTAATTATTTAAAAATTTCTAATTATGTATCACATAATTTTGTATTGTACCAAAATTGCATTAAAATTGTAGTCGATCTGTCTTTTGTTTTAAAGTTTAGTTCGATTAGTTTGTTTGAAAAGAATGTAAATGAAAGAATTTGAATTAATTTCTCCTTAAGAATATTCAAAACGGTAGATTTAATATAAACACAATTATTTGCTGTTGGAATGCGGGGATTGTTATGAGAAAGGAAATCAGCTGTTTTACCATAATATTTGCATATTGTAAAAAAGAAAATGCGAAGGATCTGTACATATATTAGCATTAGCAATGTTGGAAGCGAAGAACTGGTAAACAAATTGTATAAATATTAAAATGGATGGAACGAGATTTTTGATTTACGAAAATGAAATTCATTTTATCACGAATTATTTCAATTATTCATGAACCTAAAGTTTCACTTTAATATAGGATATATATAATTATCAATATTCTAAAATTTTCAAAATTCTATAGAGCTCTAAACAATATTAATTTTCAATTAAAATCATCTTGGAAACAAGTCGTTCTTTAAGTTACTCGTTTCAAGGGGTAAATTTTCATAATTAAACTTCGTTATTTTGGCAAAATACATTAGTTAACCCTTTCTTTATTTTACATACAACCTATTTACTTTATTTTATTCTAAATTTATACACCTTCCAAAAAAAAAAAAAAAAGAATTAATTGCTCACCAAAGGGTTAAGAAAAACACATTAAAGTCCAAGTAACTTGAACGTCAAACGTTAGACAGCATAACAGAACGCACGTGACAGATTAGAAGAAAGGTATTTAGTGGTTTACCTGATGTACTTTCGATGCTCGTTCACTGGCACAAAGTATTCCTCGTAGGGGTCAGCTGGTACCTCGCAAGCCTCTTGACCTTTCGTTTGAAGATTGCTACCCGCGTAGGGCCTCATAGAGACCAGTTCTAAATTCACTGCCTCGATTTGCTCCTTTTTCCCGGTGTCTAGGAAGACAGAAGTAGGAATAACACTATCTGATAACGTTATCGTTGTAAATTAAAGCAGATGTTTTGTAGGAGGATGAGATAGGAGAGTTAGTGGTGCGAATCAAATATTTCCAAGTCCTATTGACTATGATATATTTAATCTGCGTTTAATTGGAGTATAATTCTCTTCCAAGTTTAAGTTGTAAGTGTCTGTTTTGGCCCTGCTTGGCCCCTGAGCCGCTTCCCCTTTTTCGTGTGGGCAAGGAAACTGGCCCAGGTCAGGGGCACGTGGGTTTTCCCCGACACTGAAATGGGTTATGGGAATAAATGTCCCATAATTTTTTAGTGATGGCTAATCTAATAACGAAATGACTCGCAAAAGTTGAAAAATGATAATAAATTACAGAATAATTAAAAATATGTACCATTAAAATGGAAACTTAGAAAATTACAAAATTTTATATGCCACTAAAATGTATAATTCGCCACGGTGAAATTAGAATTCAAAATATTAGAAAACTGAATATTTTTAATTTATTGTCAATGACATAAGATAGTCAAACGCGACGTCCCCGTAACTTTTGTTTTTCATTATAGCACTATACAATAGTGCAAATAACAATTCCAAATATACGGTAGCCATGCAGACGGTAATGGTTAAGTGGTGGGTTACGTAATTCTCAGGTGTGGAAATTACACATCGTGCCAAAGTATTTATTTACGGGGCGGAACCTCGCGTGCCGTAAAATCGATGTTAATAGGAGAAGAAGTTAGTTAATTGCGTGTTCACCTGTGCATAGTTCAAAAGTCGATGTACTGTTGAGTAATAATTCGTTGCCGTACGGTTCCTCGTGCTAAAGAAACTCTACATTCTATCACGAAAAACTATATCGACATGTAACGTTTAATTGATCGTTATCCAATTAAAAAAATATACAGAAAGTAATTTAATGCCCTGATGATAATGAAATTACCCGAACCTTTTCTAAATGTAAATATTTTTTATAGCTTTTTTATTTTTTGTAATCAAGTATGCAAAATTTAATATCTAATTAAGGAAACGAAAGTTTAACAAATCACTAATTTAAGTACTGATTCCTATATATATTGATAAAAAATTGAGCTTTATTAAAAATTGAAATCAATTATCAAAGTTGAATTTTAATTGCAAGATTGTTTTAAAATTTTAATTATTGCAAATGAATTTTTGAAACGATTCGAATAAAAGTTAGACCGATCACACGTGTAAAGGACTTAACTATACTTTCTGCGTTTCACCGACCTCGAACGACTTTTTCTTGGCAAGTTCCGATGACGGTGACGGTGGTGGTAGTAATTAACGATCGAAAGTTTGGCTCGTCTCGATTATATCTGGTAAAATCGTGCGATCGACGCAGATTTTAGCAATCTGTGTTGTTTCCACCCGTTCCGTCTTGCTTTCGGATTCTACGCACGTTCGAATATGTTTTTTTCATTCAATCGTAACAAATGTTGAATTTTTATTATTCCACCTGTTATGGAAGCGTAATTGTCCGTAGAAGTCTATTTCGAAAAGCCTTTCTCGTCGATCATTTATTTGCAATAGTATATTGCATTCAGTTTCGATGAAATATTACGTGAAAAAGAATTTCTGTTACTGGAATTATTACATTAATAATTTGAGGTACTGGAAAAGCGAGCTGGAAAAAGTTGAAAGCCACGTCATATTTGTTTTTCCGCCGAGTGGTAAAAATGTTTCTGCATTATTCATCGTATATGGGCGCACGAAATTTATACGATTGTTGTTACAGATCCCAGAAGTACGGGTTCGCACGATCGCGATTATGTTTTACGCGAGGCGGACTGCGCGCGACCGTTTGATCGGGCAAAAGCGGAAAAATGCAACAGGCGGCTGTGCGCGCTCGCTTTTTTGTCGCCGAAGAATTTTCTCTGCATTCGTCGGTAAAAGTCTGCGGTCTACGCTTACGTAAAACTGTACTCCTTTTTTTTCTTCTTCGTTTATTTATTCGTACCTTTACCCGCGAGCTGTGCTCCTGAAACGGATTGCAAAATTGGAAAAGGATAAGAGAAAGAAACTCGGCGCACCGATGTTGTTTAACTGGATTTCCGCCTTGATTTGTAATTAACGCGAATTTAATTAATTGAGATATTTGACATTTTCGACCGAGTTTAATAAAAATAACTGTGCAATTATTTTAGTAATATTTTTAATACAAAATGGCTGATTCCACGTTGAAACAAACTCTATTATCTATTACGAATATTTAATCTAATAAATTTTACTTTTTGTCAAATATCGTCATATAGGAAGGGTTAATTATCAATCTTGTAATTAAAAATAATTTGATTAAGTATTCAAGAATTCCTACAATAGGAATTAATATTGTGACGTTAGATTAGGTCAAATGTGGCAAGAGGGGTGGCTCAGGGTATTAGGTTCAGGTATACCGTAATTAGGCTATTATAGGACTTTCGAAGGATTAAGGTTACGACATCCAACGTCTTAACTCATCAATTTCCAAGAACCAACATTCCTAACCCAAAAGTCGTAGAAAACTTAGGATATTGAAGGGTTGATCGATCATCAATCATAAAAAAAATAATGAAAACTCACCATTGGTTTGCACGCTGGTCGTGCTGCTGTTCAGGAAACTCGCGTCATTGTTGTTTCCGTTTCCGTGAACGCCGTTCATCTTCGTCTCGGTTCTGTCCGCGTTGCTTTCCGGTATTTCTATCTTCGTCTCGGTCCTGAATTGCGGATCCGGACTCGTTCTTCCGGCTTCCGCGTGTTGCTGCGACACGAACGATCGCTGATGGCCGTTCTCGACGGGGACGCCATCCGACATCGATTTCCGATCCTGGTCCAGGGTCACCTGTTGCTGACCGTCGTCCTGTCTCGTCGTGTTCGCACAATCCTCCTCGCCGACGAACGCCGGATTATCCATACCTTCGGCCGCCATCTCTCGATTGCCACGCCGGAAGCTGCTGCACCCTCGCCTGATAAACTTCACCCGGTATCGACTCTCATGCGTCTCGATTCTGTAACGAAAATACAAATTTTCGATCGGAATTCTTATTTGTCTTATTATTGATACTAATAATTGAATTAAATTCAAATATGAAAGCTAGTGGTCTTACATTCTAATTACTTGGGGAAATTTCGTAGCATTTCGTGAATAGGGAACGAGGTACTTTTGTGGCGTAAATTAAGTGCAATTAACTCCTTAATTGTTTGTACCTTGGCGCACGGTAATAATACTGTACCTTTGGATTCATTCTCTATTATTGCTACTTCCTGTTAACCTTTTGAGGAACTTCGTTCCACAGGAAACATTAAAGTAATTGACTTTGTGAATTTTTGGAAGAATTATTTATTGTTACCCGAACTCAGTGACTTTTGTACCCCAAGGACTGATATTATTCCAGGCATGAAAAGTTATTATTCAAAATAAAACCAGTATACTTGATAGCAGTTCTAAAACGTTAGAATAAATTAAATAAATTATTTTTCATTTTCATCCAGATTTCTTTGAAAGAATTTTATACAGGACATTTTAGTTGATACATTTGTTTATTTTTGCTAATTTTGTGCAAAGCTTCCTGTTTTGTAGTAATTATGTTGTGAATTTGAGAATTTAGTATACATGAATGTGGTACAATTTTGCCACCATGCACCAGGCTGCATTCGCGAATGCAACACGTGCCAAATGGTTGCAGCCGCAACGTCAATTTAGTCCGATGACGTCAGTGGTTAGGCAATTTTGAATTTTCGCACGAGATGAGCAAGACAAACGTGAGAACGATGAGACATCCTGTCCACGTTCCTTTACGTTTCTGATATTCTTATCCATTGAACGACTTCGCATTCTAGAACGAGTTTGTCATTCATGTTTCAACAATTTTGCAAATAGTATTACTTTTCTGCAGGTTCTTGTTCTCGTAGTTGAAGCACTAGTATTACTTTAATAATATATCATCTTTAAAGCATGAAATCGTTAGTTTATAAAATATATCTGTAAAATTGCTTAACAACGATATTGCTTTACAACAGGCTATTAATAGAGTAATATTTTTATAACGATTGATTAGTTAGAGTTTTCGAAGAAGTATATTGTCTGGCACGTCCCTAATCCTCTCTTCGTCATCGTTTCGTTTCCTGCGAAACTCCCACCGCCCTTTTACCAAGAGCCACGTTCTTCTTCACTTGTTTTTTTTCTTTCGTTGATTTTGCTAAAACGTCGTGCCAACAAAAAGAACCGAGACAAGAAAACGAACAGAATAAGTCGTGGCTGCGAAGAAAACCGCTCTTTCTCAAACGACGCAATCTTTGTCCCCGTCCGAACCCTTTCGTTATGTTAATCTAAGAATTGCGTGCATAATAAATGTTGCATTTCGAGAATAATCAATCTAAACATTTCTTTTTTCTCCGAAACTACAATTTATTACAATCTTCAACAAAATATGCGATTGTTTTTGACAATGTTAAATGTTGAAGTAAGAAAAAATTGAAAAAATGACATTTTGTTTTTTAATTAAGGGAATCATATTTTGTATGCATTCTAAATATGTAACAAGCTTTGATAATGACACATGATAATTTAACTATCACCGTGCGGCCTCGAATTAATCGCATTAAATTGCCTCGCGAATTAACGTGCACAACATCAACTCTGCAGAGACACAAATTATCTAAACTAGCACATCATGAAGCATCAGTTCGCGTAGTAAATTGCAGCCAGTAATATTCTCTGGCTCGAAGTTACGTAAAGATCCTGCAGAAGACCCCGGACTCTTTGCTCATCCTCCGGCGAAAGGTCCTCGCCCGAGTTCCGTTTCGAACTAAAAAATTCCTGCTTGGAACACCGATGGTAAAACATCCTGAAGATTTGGAACAACAGAGTCGAACGAATTAATGCAAAAATCATTTATTCCCGAAGAAACACGCAAAAATCGCACGGAGAAAGGTTAACGAGATATTAACGATCCATGTTGAAACACTTCTCTCGAGGATCCAAAGTGTTTTATATAAAATTAATCAAACGACTATGGGAACTGTGAAATTTATTTGGGTGACTTTAGAAAGTAACACAGTTGGTTTGACGAGTCTAAGAAGTTTAGAAACTAATAAAATGGACGAAGTTACTTGGATGTTTGTAACAAGTAATGAATTTATCTGGGCACCCATAGCACCCAATGGTCAAACTTCTTGGGTGTCCATAGACCTCGATAATAATTTCAATACCCACTTATTTAATACTTAGAAAATTAGCAAGGACCAAATATTATTTGCCTTTTGGTGCCAAATGTCACCCAAACATCACCCAAGTGTCCCAACCACTGCTTAGAACTTCCAGAGCACCCTGTACATAGTTCAAACGAACAGACTATCGGATAACAGACTATCATAAAAACATTGACCCATTTAATCTAAAATTGTTAATTCTTTGGTGCCAAGGATCACCCAGGGGACACAGGAGCGTTCTAATCATTACTTAGGACTTCCTGGACACCCTGTAGACCACGGTCAGACGAACGAACGCGTTCGTTCGTGTACGTGTAAACGTTGCAGGCATATACTGCACCGAAAGCGGTTGACCCTGAGAAAGCCAGGCACAAAGGACTGATTCACCCCGGGGCCAGAGTGAAGTCCTCCGAGGAAAGGAGCCTCGGCGTTCACCCAGGTCGACTTCGCCAGGCTCCTTTCTGCGCGAGTGACATAATCCTGTTCCGATCGTCTGGCCGTCGTTTTCGATTAACCCACCGGTTCAGGATAATTGATTAACGTAATCAGGGATCATCCGGACGATCAGAATCATCCGAACCTATAAAATTGAAATTGGTCATCAAATTTTTAGATGAGAGAGCTCATCCCACAGGATACTATGTTTTAATTAATCCCGATAGTTAAACAAAAAGAACGGTCCCTTAAAATATAACGAGAAATATGAAAAACGAAATCATTTATTCTAATTGCCCCAAATAATTTTTTTTAATACTTTAAAATATTAATTAGGACAATTAAACTGCTATCGAGTATAGTGGTCTTATTTTGAACAAAGTGTGGCCAGATCATTCTGTATTCTAACTCACGTTTCATCTCTTATTTATTTCGTTTTCCATTTTATTTTCAATTTAAAATAAAACATAGATCGAACGTCGATAGGCTCAGTGTTCGGTTGATTTTGATCAATTTTGTTACGCAATGTATCTTTTTCGAGGAATGGACAAAAAAGGTAACGAAAGAAGCGGAGAATTCGAAAATTCGCGTCACGCATGAACGACGTGCCAAATTTTCGCGAGCGATCGACGCGTGAAAAATAAAGAACGAGCCAGGGGTGTGCTAATAGAGCGTGTTGAATTTCGGTTTCTACCGAATGCCTGGTATGCATAAATAATGCTGAAAAGTTGCGCAAGATTTTCCTGCCGATTACGATCAAGGTGAAAGTCTTCGGGTTCGACGGAGCGAAACGTTATCAGCAGTCGAGCCTCGTAAATCATAGACAATGTCGTTCGAGAATGTCCTTTGACGACGAGCTCGAAGCATTTTCTAGACCGAGGATGATTGCTCGATTACAATCAAGACACGTTTTCATTATTTACCTGGTAATTAACCTGATTTACCTCAGTAGTGTATTTTAACACTAACTCTACCAAATGGACTCTACCTTTTGCACTCAAAGAATTCTAATTTTGTACAGATCCAATCTTAATCTTTGACAAAGCCCTCCCTGTCCAGATTCCCTCGTAAGTCAGACTGACGTATCCTAGAGTCTCGTTAAAGACGTACCATCAGGGCAAATTAATCGCAATCCGCGTAACAAATGCAACGTTCCATAACAATAAGTCTTGTGATCGCGATGCGTTTTCCTCGTCAAGGGTTCGCGTGGAATCTTGGTCATTCGAGAAGAGGATATTATCTTACGCGAATCCGTACCAACGTCGGTATTATTAGACAAAGCCAGTGCCGTAGAGAACGACCATTAGAGAGACGTTGTAAGGGTTCGAAATACGGTTCTGTGCCCACCTTTTCCTGTGCCAAGAACCCGCCCATCATAAAGCTTCTGATTTCCAGCAGTTCCACCATCGTTTCGCACGCGATTTTTACTCGAACTGTCCTTTGTGTACACTTTACGATTCCATCGCGTTGGCCACAGTATTATTACGCGTTCTGGAAAATTTCCGGTTACTGGCAAAACAATCATCTTGCCTTTGCAATGATTCACGCATTCGTTCCTGAAATATATTAACCTTCAAGCGCCACGACAGGGTTAAATATGACATTACCATTTTTTTATTTAAAAGAAAGTTTATCTTTTAAAGGGTTCTTTGTAAATTGTCGATTCTACCGTGTTATGGTGGCCGAGGGTTAACCCTTTCTATGTTTAGCTATGGTTAGTAATATTTCAAGAATTGTAAATTATCTGTAATGAATATTGGTGATACAAATCTTTAGAAAGTTGGCGATAAAACAAAAGGAAATCGTCATATTATTCGTAATAAATATTAATCTACTACTCGTGTTATGTTGGTGCATCGAAGGAGCTAATTAGCACTTTACTGATTTTTAAAAGAAATATCTTGTATTGCAAAAATACAATCTTTATGAATTCAAGAATTTGAAATTATATCAAAACAAGGTTGAAGTTTCCAATTTTTGCCCTAGTTTTTACAAAACATACGTTTATCTGTTCTGTATTGGATCATCTTCCAATAATTCGCAGGTTGAAAGTGTCTAGGATTCCGCAATTACGTCCATTGTCTAGGCGTAAAAAGCTTCGACGCCTGAAACGCGAACGAACGACCAGTTACAAACTATTGTATGCTTAATTACAAGTGTAACCGTTCAATTTCATGCTTCCCCGATAACACAGGCCACCCCATTGTCCGTAATCCCTTGAACGGGGCCGATGTAACGATGAATATTTCTTTCCCGAAGTGTGTCAGTCAGAGTTTTTAATTACACTGGCACGTGCACGGTAATCATTGGTAAACGAGCTGACCGGATGTGGCCATTGATTAAATCTAAAGTGCATGCCATTCTCATTTGGCATTTTAGACTAAAGTATCCAATTATTGACACCTCTAATATGTGATTTATTGTCTTTACATAATTTTAGTAACATTTAAGAGTAATTATTCTACTTAAATTATATTTGGAAGAAACTTAGGAAAATAAATTAATTATATTTCCCCTTAGAGGGGACAATCGAGTGAAAAGAGTTAAAAAATTATTAATTATTGACATCAATCGTTCTACGTTATTTCAATTATTGGCATATGTTATTTTTTACAGTCATTGATACTTTTTAAAAGTAAAAAGTGGGTGATTTCAATGCCTGAATCGATGAAAGTATAAAGATAACGAAACGTTGGGTATCTTCAATCAGATATTTTTGAGCCAAATGAAAATTTGCATGTTACAATTTGATACATAAATTACACGTGTCTCTGGAGACATAACATGATTCTGTGCTCTTGTCGATGCATATATTGTGCAATAATGCCCCTTAGAATCTCTTAAATGTCAGATGGTTACTCTTTATAACACTCTGGATTCTCTCTTTCACAAATATTCCAAACATTTTTCTATATTCTGCTCGAAACTTTGGTATTCGATCGAGCTGCTGTATTATTTATTCAATTTTTCTATCTTTAGAAAGCGTACCATTCAGAAGTAAAAGGCTTTCATTTGAAATGGGCTGTGAAACATGAATGTCAATGGATCGTTACTGTTTTCCACATTTCTTACTTGTCATCATAACTTGCATACAATATTGAAAGAAATTTTCGGTACAAAATATCAAAAGTTACTTCAACTAAATTTTAAACCAATAAATGCTGTTTAATACTAGTTTATAAAATAAGAGTGTCTAAATTTCTAAAGTAACTTTTAAAATAACAGTGCTTTCAAATTATTTTCTACAATTATTCAATATTATAAAATAATAGAGAAATAAGTATTAATATTTTTTAAAATAAAAAATAATTTTATAATGTTTACATCCATTGATTTTCAATTTTCAATTATCACCCCTTCAAATTGCGTTTCAGCATTTTAAAATGGATAAATAAATATTATTTAATAACTTTTAGCAGAAAAAGTAGTATAATTTGAGACTGTCAATATGAAATCTCGCCTCGTAACGTTCAGTTCCGCAATCTATCGAAAGTAAATCGTTTCTCCATGTACCATTACGTTCATCTCCGAATGGTCGATTTAACAATCGACCAAAGAAAATTTGGAATTCATCCAAAGTAAACGTCGTTTTCTAACGAATGCACCATCGTTGCACGTTGCACTCGCAGTCAGCCGTTTCGAATGACCTTTCTACCGCGCGAAACCAGTCGACAGCGGGATGATGATGATGATAATGATAGTGTTGGACTTTAGCTAGGCGCATCCTCGCCAGCCGACAACCTATACTCTCCGCTTGTACGCCCAGAGTGGGGTCTTCTATGTTACCCAAGATACTTTACTTTCTACATTCCTTACGAGACAATACGTACGACCCACGCAATATGCTCGTGTACCTGTCTCCGTGCAATCGAACAGGAATTGGATTCGGTCCAGATCGTTTTTCGATTAATCCATTCGGGACTAATCATTTTCTAAGACCATTTCCAGATCACAAAATAGTTTCAATTTTATTTATCATTCACCTTTACCCTATCAATTTTAAGTTCCTGAATATAATTATCAAATTAATATTTTACACAAACGTAGATGTAACCCTACCCCGATAATCTTCATCATCTGGATTTCAATAAGAGGGATCAGTATAAGATTTCCTGTTAATGACATAATCAGATCACGTCCTCAAGCGAAAAGAAATAATCACGTTATGAAATTTGAGAAATATCAAAAATTGATATTAAGACGACAATCCTGGGATGCCAGAGTGTTTTGCGATGAATTAATTGATAACCAGACGATAGCAGCGCGTGGTACGGGGTCTATTTATATAATGCAAATTCTTTTAAAATGTCACATCGCGTTACATGGTCAAGTCTATCAGTGAACTGTTAGATGCAAGGACTCGAAGTTCCGGTTCTATCGGTCGGGTTATCAACACCGAACCAGAAATAGCGGAATGTGCTTCACTCCGCTCCGTTCGTGTACGACTATTAAAACTGAAATTGAGAGAATAAATGTCAGTTATTAAGCGATTATCGTCGGTGTAACGTTGTTTCCTCTTTATATCTTATTTCGCACGTTTTATCCAAGTAAAATGATCTTCTGATAAAAATAATGCTTATTTTAATGCTTTAATGACTGGTGTCTTATATTTACTGCTTTGGTATGTAAATTCTAGGCTAGAGACTTTTAATTTATTAATTACTATATTATTTAATTAGATTTTTAAACGTTAATAAGCAAAGCTTGGAAAAATATAATTAAAACTTCACTTTATCGTGATACTATTCTAGAATTGAATTAACCTTCAGTGATAATTGAGTCAGTGATGACCCAGATCTAAATTTAGACTTTCAATTGAAAGAATTTCTTTGGAAAAATAAAATAATTTTGAAATTAATTAGAAAATTAAAGATTAAACAATTGACTCATAAATTAAACTGTGTGATATTACATGTTTACCTTTGCAATTTTCCTTGTGAAATTTGAAATTTATTAAAATGACATGTACCGTAAACCTAGTATTAAAATATTGAAAAAACTATTGCTACGGTTGATGTTTAAATCCAACGTGAAATTTTAAATATCATCGCACGGTCAAGTCTATTAACGGAATCGAAGGCTGTTACAGCTGGAAGTTCCGGTTTTCGCGGGAATTAGCATACGACAACATCGAACCAAAATTAAACCCAATCAATTTGATACAAACATTTTCACGTATCGCGCGGATCTTACAGGATTTTACGACGTCACTTTCGCCGATAATTATCTATAACCTGTGTAGCAAGGTTAGCCACGTGGATGTACATTTAATTTGCCGCGATTAACCGTTTCTTTTTCTGCATCCTTGCTTTAGTTTATTTCAGATCCTCGTTCACGATATTGTCGCGATTAGAATCGTGCACTATATTAAATTACCATTTGAAATTGCGATGCAAAATGAATTAAAAGAAAAGAATAAAGTTTAAATGTTCCTCAAAATTGCAATTATTAATATTTTTTAAATATATTATTGTCACCTTAACAATTGTTTTCTATTATTAGGATATATGCAATGCTTGAAGGTATTTAAAGATATTATTAGTGTAGTTAGAATTGCAAAATCGAACGAGTGTTGATATATTTTAGTATTCAAAGGTGTATTTGTCTGTTTGATGAAAGTTTTGCTACTGGAAAGTATGAAGTGGCTCATTGAACGTTTGCATTAACATTAACCGACGACCGAGAGAAATTTCTTAAAATTCTGGGATTAATTTGCAGCAATGCGTTAATTAGCCAAAGTATCAACGACACAATTTATCCTAGGAGAAAAGGACTTTCGTTCTAGCAAAAATGAAACGTTAGAACCAGGTAGAAAAGGAATTCACCAATTTATTCTTAAATCAATTTACAAACAAATTAAAAATGTTTTCAAATGACTGGGAACGTCACAGTTTTTGAATAAACAATTACTGTCTTGGTTGCCAATTACGTAATAAATCTAAACTTCGCGTGAAATACTTAATTAATCCATAAATCGTCTTTTAACTCTTGACGTAGGTACAAAGTCGTCTGGGTAATTTCGACGTCATTTGTTTCTGTCATTGTAGACATTGATGTCTCTAGGAAGACATTAAACAGAAGTTGTGTATTATCTAATTGCTTTTTATTAATTTTGATCATTAACATTGGATCCATTGTCAATAGTATTCGAGCTATTTATAAATATGATAAATTATTATTGTACAGACTTTAGCATATCTCTGATAGTAATTTTCTAATCCTTCTTTGTCCAAGTTAACAAATTACTAGTACCTCTTTTTCGTATAGCGAAAGGGGTTAAACAATTAACATTAACACTGTTCCCGAGTCGTTTGAAACCGCTGACATTTCGTTGAATTTTCACTTTTGCATACCTGCCTTCTCTTCTCTGTTTAATTCCGGCAATAAAAAAAACCTGTTCGAAAACTTGTTACATAAGCAAGGAAGGGGTGAGAAAACGTCTCCTTGTGGTTGGCTACGGGTCGTCTTTGCTTCCGTGTGTTGTATCGACGATGTTGACAAGCTATTGTCGCCACGTATAATGAACTCATCGTTGAAATCACCGGTTTTGCTCGTCTACCGCGTGTTCAAGTCTCCGGAGAGCGACGACGCTCGGATATCATCGATGCAAGAAATAACAGTGATAAATTGCATTACGGAAACCAGAAATGATTAAAAGCCTATTCATGGCATTCCCTTATCAACAATTATCATTCCAATCACACGTGAAGTATTAATAACACTCTAACTCCTTTCTCAATAAACAACATTTCAATTTTTATAATTAAAAGCTTTCTATAAAGATCATTTGATAGTATTATTTTCTTTATATTTGGGATGTAATGTTTGTAAAATAGTTCATTTTTAGATTTAAAATATCTCAGGAAGTACTGATTTTTTAAACATTTTATCCAATATTTTTTATACGGAATATTGCAAAGACTTTGAAGTCCAATTATCTAAATTCCTTACCTCAATGCCAAATTAAATTTCCTAGGATGAACTTAAACGTATTGACTCCTTCTGGAGTAATTGGAGACGCAGGTAGTTGTTTAATGATCCAACTTCCATAACTAAGAAAAGGAACATTGAGTTACAATTGCCAACAGGTATCATACTTAAAATGGAAGCAGCAATAAAGCAGAAGGATAAATGTAGATTATTGGATTCTCGTTGTACTTGAATCAAGAGGAAAACTAATTACTCGATTTTCCCTTTCTGTCATATTTTCATTTACGTAACGCTAAAACGGGAACACGTAATTGGACGCGCAAGAACGAAACATCCACGATTCAGCGAGTTAATTGATTCGACGGAAAAATAAATCCTCTCTCTCCCTGTTTTTTTTTAATCTGGTCTGTGAACGTTCTTTAAACGCAATCCCAGTTTCTTTTTTATTCTTTCTGAACGCACGCTAATTATCGAAGCCTTCGTTCCGTAATCACGATGCTATTATTGCCACGTGAATCATCTCCCGACCGCTAGAATTCATAGTGTGTTAACACGAACTTGTAATAACATCCCAGTGTTCAGTAGAGATACCGTAAGGATTCAATTAACCGAGTAATTAAGTGGACACTGGGGTGGGCTTAGACCACCCAGAATCGGAAATTATCGAAATGATTTAAGAATAATACTCGTCCATTGGTGCAGTTTTATGGTACAAGGGGTGAGACGTTCGAAATGCAATGTTTAATTCGATTTAATGAAACAGAGGAATTATTAATAAGATGGGGGATTTGATCAGTTTAGTGCAAAATGTGTTATTTGGTAAATAACATGAAGGGGTTAATTACTTCAATAAGTCAATTTCTCAGAAACTTTTTCCATAGACTTACTGGAAATCTTCTTGAAAGATGAAATTTTATACGAGTGGAGAATAGCAGGGGGATTAAAAAGGAAACGATAAATTAGAGAAAATACCCACGATAAGGATGTTAATGGGAGTCGAGACAATAGGTCGTCGAGAAGGGACACGGTGTTGGGTTAACGGGTTCTAAACCTTTTCTAATTAATAGTTTCTTCGCTGAAATACGATTGAACCAAAGGATTAACATTTTACTTGGTGAATTTATAATCAGAAACCATTCGCTCTGTGTTTGCCTACTTGTCTTTGTTAATTAATTTCATGCATTTAATTATGTTCCAATACACAATTGACTTATTCAATTGTTCAAAACAATTTTTTCAAAATTTTCAATTTTTAAAACAAATCAACTAAGACTAATTTTTATAAGTTCTTTCATTGGAATTTTAATTTTAAGACTCTTTAGTGGTTGTTTTCTTAATTTTATCGAAGTACTTTTTAAGAAAATGTTAGTCTCTCAAGTTGCATTGGATTAAAACAATCCTTTATATCTTTTTTTATCGAAACGAAGATTAATAAACGTTCACTTGAAAGAATGAAGTGGTAAAACAATGTTTACCTTATCAAACGATCTGGTCGATTACGAAATGGGTTCCGAGCGTCGAAGGTGAACGTATTATTACATTTTGACACGCAAATTCCAGAATTCCCTTCGTCTCAGTGATTTACCTGTCCACCACGGAAGAAATCTCGTCGAATCATCGACGTCACGCTCGATCGAGCCCCGTTTTTTACGCGCTTCTAGCCTGGTGTCTGCCTACATGCTTCACGCATGAACAATATGCCGCGGTCATATAAGTATGGACGTGCGTTGCCTTTCGAGCGTATAAATAAAACATCGACATGTTGTTGCTCGTTTTTCAAATGAAAAATTCACATACCACTCGATTAGCTGCGCGCCTAAGAGAGAAACTGTTATCGCCGGGGAAAAGTTACGAGAAAACTCGTAACAATGTTTCAATTTCCTGTTCGTTCAGAATTTTTCTATAATCAAATAATTGATTAAAGAAAAAATAATTTAAATCATGGATTTCGCTGATAGTAGGCTGATTAAACTAATTAAAACACAAATTATTAAATTTTCGAATTGCAAAAGTGTTGATTTGCATAAAAATTTGGAACGATTTATTGTTTTTTTTCTGGTACAAATGAATCAGCCAATACGTGGACACGTATGTGTACCCACGCGTGTTCTTGAAGCGCGAAAGAACTTGTGTGCAAGAGTGTGGGTCGGCAAGGACCCTGAGGGCTGAGCAACTAGCTACCGGCGCTGCAAGTTTGCTTGTCCCACTTTCTAATCAAACCGATCCAGTCTTGGTCCAGCGTTCGGTTTCTGCGTTTCGTTCGCCATATCGGATGATCTTTCGAATGTTTCTTCGATTTCAACTTATCCAGACACACGAAACTCTGTTATACCCGGTAGATTTTAAGAACGAAAGCAGGGAACGCGAGATTTCGTCTCACAGAGATCGAACCGATCAACTTTCTAAAATAAAAAGAATTCGATACGAATATGGCAATGGAATTTGATTAACCCTTCTGATTGCGAAATCTTTCGATGTAAATCATAGAAATTTTGTGAGGGTTGATCAATCCTTCGTTGCAGTTTGTTGCATTTTCAGTTTCTATCATTTATTATTCAATCAATTTTAACTTAATATCTTGCCTCTATAAATTTTAATTGTCATTTACTTAACAGTAGCCTTTGAAAGTAATTAGAAAAAAGTTGTGCTCAAGAATCGTAAATATGGTGACTAAGATGGGATTTCCAAGACAGAGGAATAAATAAAGGAATCGATTACCACGTTACGGTCTCTTTTTTCTTCTGTTATTGAACAGGATGCACTTAATCAATATGATTAACTGCTTCTAATATAAATTCTTCATAGACCGCTTTGAACTGTATCTGTTAATAATCCTGATCATAAGGAAGTAATAAGAGCATCGAATTTATTGTTTCCTATTTGTTACTTATTTGTTAATTCATTGAAGCAAACGGGTATGCGCATAATTAGCGATTTCAGTGCGATTCCACTAAGAATTCAACCTTCGTTACCGGCGTCGCGAAAGTAACGCGAGCAATGCTGCAATTAGAAACGTAATTTGAAAGGGGAACTGGACGTTTTGAAAACGAAAACGAGACTGTAAACAGGATCCTTTCGCCTCCGCCATGGCGTTCAATGTTAATTCGATCGTTTTCATTTTGTTCGAGGGGAAAATCGGCCGTTGCGCTGCGATGCTTATAAATTTTCATCCAGATAATATCGTTTTCAGGGTGTATAAATTAGGTAGTTTAATCGTTAACGGTATTGTTGAACTTATAACATAGTTTCGCGTTTATGGAATTAACAGTTTTATGATCTCATAAATTCCAACTACCCTTGCATAGCACGATTCCATCATTCTGTTCAGTGACCTTGAATCTTGTATAATTTAAGAATTATTACATTAATCTTTTTAAATTTAATTTAATACAATTAATTCTCTGAATAATTTACAATTTATAACATAATTAGAAAGAGAAACTGTACCTTGATATCTAACAAAACAGCACAGAATATAAGGGATTAAGCCAGTGATTAATAAAAACGACCCAAAATACCAAAATTCCATGGAACTTCAACGAAAGGCGAATACTTTTGAACGACACACGTACACCCGAAGGAAAAGGAAGCGGTTCGCGATCGGCTGGTACAATGAAACACAATCCGGTCGTGCAAATTACCGGCCAATATAATTCGCCGTGTTGAAGCCAGCCTTCCCCGAACCTTCCGCCATGCCGAAGCCGAGATTTCTCTTTCGTGTCCCGCGCGTTTCGTTTTAGGCCCCGCGATTCCGATAAAACTTGAATAATGACCAGGCGTGTACCGGGGCTCGCATTCTGCATTCTGCATTCTGTTGGTTGGGCAACCACGCTCGAACGAGGCTGACGGACGTGGAATTTAATTTAATAGCCATAAACGGCCGCGAACGACACCGACGGCTTCGAAATGAAAGTGTACGTCTGCGAGCGGGTAAGAGAAACCACCGGGGAGAAATAGAGAGGAGAAGACAGAACGACCTTGTTGTGGACGAGTCTAACGCGACCAGACCGTGTAGATGATCGTTTTCAATTTCATTCAGTCTGCCTGTCTGGAAACAGTGCGTTACGGTTCGTAACTCGTGTTCTGAGTTTCCTGGGTTTTGGGTGGGTAATTTTAGGTCCAATGAGATCTAGTTTGTAGATTTTGGGGTCTTAGATCGTCAGACTTGGTACAAGGACTTCAGGACTTTGGGGTCCCAAACTTAACACCTTGACTACCACCCATATATGGGTGACACTTGAATTTCCATTAGAAACCATCGACAATATTATTAGGAATTTTCCCATTAGATATTAGAAATGGCAAACTATTGTGAACAGTTTTAGAATAAAATGCTTTATTCTTCTATAAAAACGAACAAAGGTGTTCTCCAGTACCCGGATCGTGCGTTTACGACCTTTCAAATGGCATTTCCACGACATTTTTGCATGTAAATCCGAAGCGCGACCAGTTGGCAAAGAAGGAAACGTTCGCGCGGCGAACATTTTCTGAACACGGAAGCAACGAGAAGAACCCGGAGCGATTGCTCTGCTGCAATCATCGATGTTCAACGGGTTACAAGAAAGATGATAATCCGTCGATTAGGAATCGACGATTTGTCTTGTGCTACCTCGACCGTGACACGACAATTTTCAAGGCTGCCATTGGTATTCTACGACCGAAGATGCTGGCCAACGATGATACACTCCTTTGAAACAAAAACACGGATACCGTGTATCCTTGTTGCAAATCAACTCGCGGGGCCTCGCTTGCGGTACACCCGGAGGAACGTGAATCGCTTAACGTCGATGGAAACGATGCCATCGGATTGCTTGCGATACACGATCGATATCTTTGTGGAGTTAAAAGTTGGAAAATCTGTAGCTGGTGGTCGCAGGAGTTGATATATTTATAGAGTTTTTAACTTAGGAGTGGTGGTTATGAAATTTGATAGATTCGAGGGTAATTTGAAGGTTTTGGAAATTGATAAATTTAAGATTTGCAGGATTTGCAGTTGGCAAGATTCAGAAATTATAATTTTAGGAGTGATAGAAAATTTAATAAATTTAAATCTGGGAAATTTAGAAGTAGTGGATTCGAAATTAATAAATTCAGAGCTGGTAGATCTAAATTTAATTTTAATAACAAACTTAAAGTTGATAGCCCTAACAGTTGATAGATTTAAAAAATGAAAGTTGACTGATCATTTTTTATCATTGGTGCTGATAATCATAAAAGCTTTAGCTGTAATCGAAACTATTACATGTAAAAGGTGTTATTAGAATGATTCATACTTTATGAATGACTGATGCAAATAAGACTTCACTTTTAATGTACGTGATATTCGCCGCAAAGGTACTTTTAATCGGCTTAATAAGCCATACAGAGTTTAACGAACTGTAATTGAACGGGAAGACTGTTTTAATTATGCTAAATACTTATCAATTAGACGTTTTAATCGGTGATACACCTACATTGATGTTAGAACTCTTTTCACAATTCTTACACATTTAAAATACTAAAAGTTTTCGAAATTCCTCGTAACAAGACAGGTATTCGAGGAGCATTAAAAGTCGAATTAACCGGCTGTTAGAAAATTTAGAGCTCCGTTCAGCATACTTTCGTTCCGCGGAATAATTCCGTTCAGCTCGTCAAAAGCAACGGCGAATGGCCCATAATTTATCGCCAAACTGTCGATGATACGAGTTCGTTGATGTAAAAAAACGAACGGCTGGTTACATGCCGCCTCGTAATGAATACAAACGGACGCGTTGCTGTTTCTAATTAGCTCCTTTTTTTCCCGCGCTTCGTCGTTGTTTCCTGTTCAAACACCGTATTATACAATCTTGCACGCATTGTTATACTCTTACGAACAATGATGTATCGGTAAGGAACTCTTCTAGGTATGTGATGCAAGATTTGTGGATCAACGGTGTCATTTTAAAGTCCAAAATTTAGAAGAAAATTATGTTATGGGTGTATTTGAGAATAAATAAATTAGTAATATTAGGAGTGATAAATAATATGTTAAGAATGTTTGGAATAATAATTAATATATTTTGGAATATTATTCAAGCAGTAGAAATAAATAATTTGTAAGCTTGAGAAAACGAGACGATTTGTTCTGAAGCCAGACGGGAATGGCGAACACATGGCGTTGATGAAAGGTACCTGCTGAGACCGCTTCCGAAAATAACTGTAGATTTAGGATTCTAGCATCAGGTATAGAGTTTATGGTCCTTGGGACTGACCTTTCCCTCTATTAGACTGAAGGAAGCATGCTTTGAAGCATTCATACCGACGATATCCCACCATTTTGTAGATAAATATTACCTTATCCGTAGATCAGTATTCAAAGACAGCAGAAACTACAAATTTATTATCAGAAGATTTGTAAATAATATATCAAATACGCAATCATAAGTTTGTGAAAATTTTAAGTATCGTGTAATTTTTTCATTTTCTTCTAATTCAAATAATTAGACTTTTCAAATTCTTAAAATTGCAAAAAGTTTCGTCAATTTCTTTCTCAAAAATTGTATAGCAGCTAAACTTTAATTCAAATTCACAGTCTTCTTTTTTTTTTTTAATTAAAAAGTACCCAATTAGTGACGCAAAAGATGTAAAATAATATATAATTTGACATTTAAATCCTTATTTCTTCTTCAATCTGGAAACATCGATCTTTTTTTATTCTGCTAAAGTCTACTCGATCATTGATACTCGAAAAATGTTAAAGCTCAAGGAATCAGCAGTAAAATGGTTACAATGACAAAAAAACAGTGTTGCACAACAAAGTTATCTCACCGTTAAGAAACGGAACGAAGGATAGCAACGTATATAGAATGATTCTCTAGTCCCTGTTCCATATTCATGACCATGGTGTACCAAGTGCGACTTGAACTCGCAGTGAATCAACCACCAGCTTTTTTTCCAACAGAATTTCAAATACGAGCCACGAATAAATTTTCGTGTAAATCCTAGCCAAGGATGAATTTTTATATAATCAGTGCCCGTGTTTAGCATATCATGAAAGATATTAACCATTATATTAGTCATTATATTTATCATTAATTGTTATCATAAATTTAAAAAAAAGTAAACGAAAATTTAAAATATATATGATAAAATTAATTTAACTCTTTAAGAGTTTTATTTGTTATTGATTATTATATATTAAGAAGTATTAATTATGATAATAATGCAATAAATTGCAAAAATATTTAGAATAATTATAATAAAAATTAAGCAGAAAGTGATATTAAAGTGATTAATATCTCTACTGTGATCAAGTATTAATTATTAATCACCAGTAGAAACTTAATTGTTAAAATAAAACAGACATAAAGTTCAACTATAACTAAATCAAAAATGAACGAGAAACGAGGACTAACGAATGCTTGAAGTCAGTAACGAAGTCAAGGATGAATATTGTATAAAGTCGTTAATTATTGCAGATCACAGCATTCCATTACATATTGGAATCATGTCAAGCATCTTGATTTACAGTTAGAATGGAAGAATCAAGTGTTAAAAAAGAAAAAAACCAAGCTGAAAGATATATAGGGGTATAGGAAGATAAATTGTTCTCCAATGAATCATATCAGTCATGGAACTGATATGGTCGTATGGAATTTAACCGTGGGTTGTTCCAGTAATTCCAGAAATAACCTTTAATTAACAACGTGCAATTATTACAGAATCTGCACAATGAAATTCTGTATAATTTTTATGAAAAAAATTGCATCGAATTTACAATGTTTGATCCACATATTTTCTAAAGTGCTTGAAATGAAAAAAAGAAAATGGTAATATCGTTCACCCATACAAGACATAATTATCCTACGTGAATAAATGTCGAAAGTTGGTTCAATTAAGAAAAATATATTTCAAAAGCGAATAAGACAAATTGTTCTCCAATGAATCAGTCATGGAACCAATATGGTCGATTGGAATCCAGCCGTGGGCTGTTCGAGTAATTCCAATATTAATTCGCGATTGGCAAAGTGAAATTCTTATATCAACCATTTGTCCGGGGAGTCGGCGACGCACGGTGCCTGAGCATACCAAAGTGCTTTTGATACCGTATAAAAGGCAGTAGTCACATATAGAAAATATTTTTGAGTAGTTTTATAAATAAAATGCCTCTCGAAATTATTTATTATGCAAAATCATAGCCTACACTTTTCTAAAATAGAAGAGAAATCTGAAGCCCTGAGCAAAACTAATTTAATTTAGAAGATATTCTTGTGTAAAATCATCTTAACACGGTGACATATGGCGACCAGAGGAGGACAAGACACCGAAAGACCAGGAAGATCGTGAAAATTGATTGCATAAACGGTATCGAAACGGTGGTCGTCCGTCCTTCCACTCGTCGAACGACCCTCGCGTTGCACCGGCGACGTTTTCTCAGCGTTGCATATGGACACACGATACTTCGTAGCGAAGGAACGCGAGAACAGGAACAGGAATACGGGTGTCACGGCGTTCCCGATCGCCCGGTATGGGCAGATCGGCATGGCGGATTTCTAAGCGGCCTTACGCGAGTTTCAACGCGCACGCGAGCGAACGGGCGACACTTTCACTCGCCGCTGCCAATGTCCGATCGGGCTGTATGCAAGCGTACGAACAAAACAGTCACCGGAGTTATATAGCGTTACAGTTTCGTTCCACTGGACAGGGAATCCAATCTCCTAGAGATCGACAATCCGATCTGCCGATCGGTCCCCTTGAGACCGGATCGAAGAAACACATCGCGTAACAGGGTGAGAACGAAGGAAGGATTAAAGGGACAGTCTGGACCTGTTTTCTGCATCGTTTCTTCCTTTAAGAGACGAAGAGAATTCTTAAGTTAATTATCCTAATTATCCCTTTGAAATATTCTAAGAAGACGGAGAATCGTTGTTTGATGTTGTCTCTGAGAATTAATTTAAGCACTTGCCTTACGATATCGTGTCACACGATTATTTTGTTTATCCATTTGTGGAAATAAGATTTGGAATTGTTAAGATTCAGAATGTATAACCGTGCGTCGCCGACTCTCCGGACGAATCCTTAATAGTATGTACATATAATTTATCGCTGCTTTTTGGCAATCTATGTAAGGATTTCAAGGAGGAACTTGAAGAAGTAATATTAAAGTAGGGGGTCAAGGATCGATTATACAGTCCGAGTAAGTAGGTGCGTTGGGCACGTTTGTTGAACTTCCGTCGTCGATGTACGGTCTGTCCGAGAATTAAGAACATGCGGGCAATTACAGTTAGCTGTGTAAAGCAAAAATTGTTGAAAATAACGCGTACTGTGATGTCGCCTTTTCTAGAAGGCTCCGAGAGTATTATATTTTAATTGATCGCAAGAAATTGGAGTAATTTAACAAAATTTTAATAATAATTCGCTTTCTATCATTAGTGTATCACCTATCGTTCTAAATAATCGAATTAGGAGATTACCGATTCGAACGAGTAGCCCAGGTGCAGTTCGATTCCTTATTCGTCAGAGTTAATCAAAGAATTCGGTGAATACGAATTAAAGTAGAATGTAAGCGAATGCTTTCGTTGGTAGTCGGAAAATTCTTGGCAATTAACGTTTGAAAAAGGAAAAGCAAGAGAACTCGAATGCACTTTCGAGACGACTGCGCCGTGTTCGTACGCGATTGCCGGGAATTCGAAATGACTTATGCTCGGAGAAAGCTCGGTTCAACCTTTAAAGGAATCTCGACCTCATCGTCAAGGACGATCCGATGTAACCGCGACAATTCCACGATCAAAAGGTTAATTCAATTAATCTGTTTTTATTTCATCCACTGATATTTCAATTTGTACGAATATTTAGAGTTGTATTCAATTCTTCTAGAAATTATTCAATAATTAATTAACAGATATATTTTCTTCTTCCATAATTTTTATTCAATTTTTATAAATTCTGAAGAATTTTCTTCAAAGTTCAAGTTTTATTAAATGATTTAATTTCTATAGTTTTTGAGGCGTTGGAAATTTGTTATAGATTTTTTGTGTTAATTTGATATATTTCACACAGAACGAGATACTTTCTCGAAAAGTATCACCCTCATGTAGTTCACGTGTAGAAACTCTTAACAAGCGTCGTAGGCGAAATCGTTGCCAGAAGAAATAGCGAAAGAAACGTACGATTAATCGGCAACAGCTGGATATCATCATGAGGAAAGTTGGACATCCTTCTAATGTCGTTTCTGTGACATCATCAAGGTCATTTTCTTCCACTACTTATTACTGAAACGGTTTCTTTTAATCCAGTTACTAGTTTAATACCAGTTTAATTACTTGGAGGTTGAAAATAAATACAAACTGAAGCAATTTTAAAAATTTTTTTCTTCATAAAAAATAAAGGCATCTTAAAGGCATAAGAAATTTGAGGGATGTAGTAGTTCCAATATTAATACAAATATATACCTTTAAGGTAGGCAAAAGTGATTTCTTATTTAAAAAATTGAAGCATGTTACTGAATGTGAATATTTCTAATTAAGCAATTGAATTCCTAATAATATGAATGGCACATTTATAAAATTGCCCACTGGCAATATGAAACTTTAATCGAAGTGAAAAGGTTAACAGGCAATTATTGTCCTGAAATGGCATCAGGACCGATTAGATCTTCCTGTTTCAGTTGGATCTCTCTTTTCTATTCGAACCCCGTGACTTTCGTGCTCCAGTTTCCGTGGAAACGGTATCGGTATGTTCGCCCGTGATACCGGTACGTGTGATAATCGTTGCCCGATGTACCGGTACACGGGAAAGAATAGAGGGAAGCGTCCTTGGTGTTACCGTTACGATAAAAAGGTTGATTAAGTCACCTTTGCACCTCGCGCATAAGGAAGTGCAACCAGGAACGTGACTGCCGATGGTATTGTTCGAAGCTTCCGGTCAGGGAGAGATCAAATCTTCAGAAAACACGATTCCCCGATTTTTCGTTCAAACTTTCATCGTTAACCCTTCGTAGTTAACAATTTCGTATATTATCACGATTATTATTAGTTGTTGGGATAATTTTTCAATTTTAAGCATGTTGGATGCTAAATGAAATGAAATTCTTTGAAAGTATTGAGTTTTGTTAATTTTTAGTGAAAAGTAAATTAGGATGCCAAGTTTCTCGTTTACTTAACAAATTGTAGCTTTGTAACTTGAAAATGATTAAAATTCTGAAGAATAACAATATAAAAATATTCGAATACAAAGTATAGAATTTGCAACTCATTTAAAATTTCTGAAAGATATAAATGGATGGAAACGAAGCAATTAGCAAGAGGATACGTCTTCTCAATTGAGTTTCAATTTTTCGTATAAACAACATGACTCACTTCGTGCATTAACAATTTTTCGAGGCGCGCAGATTTCGTTATCCGCTGGCGGAATTTCTGTTTCCTCGAGGAGGAGCCGTGCGGCGGTGAATTCTCAATAAATTGCATAGCCGTGCAAAAATGCATAGCCGAGGGTAGGGATGCAATTAAACGAACGTTTTCCCTTGCTTCTTCGAATATCGTTAGCATGTACGAGGATCGATCATGGAATTTTCTATAAGGCGGACAGAAAAACCCGTCGAGCCCCATGGATGGCCAGAAGAAATCCTCCCGTTGCTTGATTACTCACTTAGCAGCTTTCATTTGAGTTTCTATCAAACCAGTGGACTTTCGAGCACAACTGGTGACTTTTCAATTGACATCTCGTGTGTCGTCCGTGGTAATCGATTGTTTCGCTTCGATTTTTTAATTTCTTTATTCAATTTTCTAATTTCTCCTAGCCCTCTTCTTAGTTTCTCGACTTTACGAGCTTTCTACTTGTTTCTTTACAATAAATTTTAGATTTTCCATGACAGTTATCGTTATGGTAATTTGATCTATAAATTTTGAAAGGAAATAGAAGCTTTTATCGAAGAAGAGGTTATTGATGAGATAATTTAAGTAACTTATTATAGTGTAGCGATCTTCCGTCGCTTGACCCCGAATGTTTTACCCAATTTTACATCCAGTGGTTCGTACTTGATAATTAAAACACGAGAGGCAAATTATAAATGCATAGAAAATTTATTTTTAATTTACCATTGTGTTAATATGGAATTTCAAAGTAATGTTACAATGTTTTAATCAGTGAAATATTTTATTAACACTAGGTTTGAGGTCCTATAATTATACACTATTAACTTATAAATGAAAAATAGAAAAAAGCGACTGTCAACCATAATGGGACCTACTACATCATAAATGGTGATCGAACCTAATTATCGATGCCTCGAGAATAGATAAAAGAAGACACAAACAACCGAAAGAAGATAAGAAGGCTTGTTAGTCCTCTAGAAACTGATAAGGGGCCGGTTATGACCCAAATGACGGTAACTTGTTGAAGAACCGATCACCAAAGTGTCCATGATCGTGCGAACATCGAAGTCCTGTTACCTTGGTAGCCCGATATGTTAATTCAAAAGTAATAAGGTATTTAGCGAGTCCTCTTTCTCGATCCGGTCCAGAGGAAACTGGCTGCCCGATGACTCGCTTCTGCGAGTCAGACGAATTTTAAATGGTGAAAGTCTCCGTGATCGTCGTGCCCGAAAACATTGTCCTACAACGATACAGGAAAGGCTTTGAAGAAGAATTTTATACGTTTCGAAAATCATTCGCGAAGGACGACTCCTTCGCCAGCCATGGCAAGTCGGAACGACAATGATCCTTAATGTCTTTCGTGTCATCATCGTTTAACTATCTCATAGTTAATTCAGTAATGAATTGCTGTGTATAGAAAATTATAGTATATATAGTAGTAGTGATCGTCATTGTAGCAATTTTATCAATAAGAATCCCGCATAAAGGAATACATTACTCATTGCAAAATCATAAATATTCCCCGACAAGAAATCCCATGGAAAATCAATAAGCACACCGTAGACTAAACAGTCGAAGGATTAAAGCATGGTGGCATACATAGGCATGTTTCCCGCAGACAGGACTACCGTGGATATTATGGGTTCACACTGTATGGGGTGGTTGCACATGCAAGTGCGGCGCGTTGCAGGTGTAACCACGTGACGTCAGAACGCATTGTTCGCAGCATCCATGAATCTTGTTCACGGTGCCACGACGCTTAGACCAACTTTACGAGCCTTTTACCTTTTCATCTTTTTTTTCTTTCTCAAATGTTGGTAAGCAAGAACAGTGGAACAACGCGAAACGAATGAATTAACCCTTTGAGTTGGTCTCGCTTATTGAACGCTGTTGTTTTGCAAACAACTCTTTATTCCGCAATAAAGTCATAATATTGCAAGAAAAGATTTTTTTTTAAATTCCATTGAATACTTATGGTGTGCTTCAAATAAATAAATGCGTCAAAAATATTTGAGTCTACTATTGATTTTTCTATTATATACTCAAGTCTATGAAATTATTATTTTCAGTTTTCATCACAATTATTTTCAATTTTTTAAATTTATCAAATTTTGAATTGAGAGGGGGAAGAAGGGGTACATAAATAAAATTCACAGAAATAATTCTAAGAGGCAAAGCAACGAAACAAAGGGCGATAAATTAAATATAACCATCCAGAAGGAGAAAATAATTGATGAAAATATAATAATTGTCTGGAGTCTAGTTGTCATCGAGCGTTGTCGTTATTTGTACGCAGCGTTCCAGTTCCATTCCCGATTCGTGACAAGAAGGAACTTGAAAAAAATCCACGAGCAGGGTGTCTCGTGTCTTCTGGGTGTACAAAGTGCAGGCCGGGCCACGGTGCACGAGCCCGTAGCCGGTTCGACTGCATTTCATGGCTACCCATACACGCGGGAACGGCCGACCCACACGCTCCCATTTTTACCCGGTGCGTGTGCGTCACGTACACACTTTCGATCTCATATGCAAAACACATGGACGAGATCGGACCAACCGTGGACCAGTCCCGACCGGATTCGGGCGAAATTTTACGGGAACCCATAGATGACGAGTTATGGCTTTTGTCGAGTTGTTTACGAGGCAAAATTTTACAGGAACCTGTGGAGGATTCTACGACGCGGATGACTAATTGCGCTTCCGTTGCGTTCGTTCGACGAAATTTTACGGGTAACCATTAGACGAGAGGTAATTGTTCGGTTGTTGTTTATGGGATGAAATTTTGTAGAAGTCCATAAGCGACTAGGTGTGAGGTGAAATTTTATAGAAATTGTTCAGATGGTAGGATTTTAGTGTCTATAATTTCATCATTTTGTTATGAAAATTAGTAACTTAATAATGGAGTACTGTTTATATTTCGAGAACCAAATACTAGTTTTAATCAAGTAATTAACAGTCTTACTAAACCAGACGACAAATTCCAATGACACCCCCACAAAATAAATATTTTTACTTGCCATTTAATTACCTCCAAATCTTTATACTAAATTATGGTCACATCAAAACATATAAACCTGAAGAAGGGACACATCATTTTCCAATAAATTTTTATTGCAAAAGAAATGAATCGCCATGATACGTAATCTCGTTTACAAGGCCTAGATTCAAGAATAAATTCAAAATCTCGATGATCCGGCGAAGCAATTACCCTAGGTACGATACGATAATGTTCCTCTCGGTTCCCTTCTACTTCATACGTTGTCTAGGTGATTTTCTCCGGGTACTCGAGGGCCCCAGGACACTTAAAGGATACTTAAGATTCCTTCGTGGATACATCTACCCACATACGAGCGTACACGGGTTCGTTTTCCCCGTGTTAGCACAGCACGATTCGATCTGTACGGAGGTGCACGTAGGAACGAACGTCCGTCCGTTCGTCCTAACCTTCCTCCTCTTCGTGGACACGCCTGGAATCACAATTTCAAATGCCCTAACCGATCGTACGATTGCGGACGAGCCGTGGTCATTTGTTGAACGACGTTAAAATTCATTCATGGTCCTATTTGCCCCGTACCCCATAACCGGCTTCAACCGTTTCTAAAAGAAACACTTGATAAATCATTCATTCGTGTTTTAATTGCTTCGTGTAGGGTTCAAAATATAATACAAAGTAATATTTTCATATCTGTTCGACAGGAGTGTAATTACAAATACACTGACTCGAGGAAAATAAATGTGCCTGAGCAAAATTAATAAATATTTGAATAATAAAGCAAGTTTCTACAGGAGGTTGAAATATTAATTAAAACACCTGGGTGAATTCTTTCAACATTTATTAAATCCAATGATTGCGAAAGATAACTGCATCAAGGTTCGTCGATAATTATTGTAATTAGTTATGAAAATGATGACTTTCTTATGTTATTTACGTCACTGTTACGGAAGCAAATGGGTACTTAAATCCTGATTTAGATTACGTTTATCTCTGTCGATCTGACGGATCGGCTATCCCGCAATAAGACCGTCGTTTTCAACAGGAGCGTCGGGGAAGGGTTTGTTTCTAAGATATTTTAGCATTTTTATACGATACACCGGCAAACAAAGAACGTTTAAGAGCGAGGAACGTGGTTTTATCACCGCATCACGCATTCGAATCACCGGTCAGTGCTCCTGCCAGACACCCTTCTTTGTTGCCTTGCATCTCGTTGTGCGCCAGGAAATTTAATGGATCTAATCCCTAGACCTTAACGCGTTTCCGTAGGGAGCATCGTCTTATGAACGCGACCAGAACGACTTTTAATCTCGACCAAAATCCCTTTCGTAATAAACCTTTACGATTCTATCTACAGAAAAAGAAAAATCGAGGGACACGCTTCGTTTCTATACAATTGATACATAATAAGATTAACTTTTTAACTAACATTTACTGTTTAAAATAATTCTTGCGTTTGTTTTTCTCTTTTAGATTGGCAATTACTTTTGGTTGTAACAATTTGTCATTGTAACATTTATGATAATCTTTGGATTATTCTGTGATACAATTTGAATAATTTTGATTACCAAATTAAAGGCTAATTGCATTCGAAAATACTCAAATTTCAAAGAATTAAGTATCTTTTTCAAATTTTTCACTAATATTATAATAACGTTAAGATTCTGCCTCACCTTCTCAATTTTTGTGAAGTACCCCCAGTTTGAACAAATTCTTAATTTAAAATGGTGTTAATTTTGAAACTCACCCTCATCGGCGTTCCTAGATCCCCATGACACTTAGCACACTGGTAAACACAAGATAAGATCGTTTCCAGGATCCTTAAGGGATTATGTTCAACAAACTCCAGCGGGTCCTTGGTAATTTGAGTATCACGTGTGCACTTGGTGACGAACGATTTCGTTGAAATAAAAGAAAAGAAAAACGATAAAGTCGGTTACGAAGTCGAAAGAAACGCGGGAAAACTGTAACTGACCGAACACCAACGGGACGAACACGACCCGAGGCCTTCCCTCGCGATGGAAACGCACTTTGGGTCCTCCGAACTGGTCGGTTAGGGACCCAGACGGTTATGCGCGTGCGCCGTCGATCCCCACCGTCGTGGTAACGGGGCCTCATGGTGGGGGACAGAACCGGCAACCCTCTTACGTGGACCTGTTCGTTTTCACGAATAAAACGACGTTCACCTGTGGATTTTCCTGCTCAGGTGGCAGCACTAACTCACCTGACACACGATTCGGTCAGTGTTTATTACAGTGGCGTAAGAAATGATTTTTTTCCCTTCTTTCTTCGGGGATAGGGGATAGCGATGGCGTTGTGTTCGAATTTCATTGATATTCGGTGTCGATGGTCGATACATATGGAATTTTTATTGTAATTATTATAATTTGTACATTTATGATTGAGAATTTGGAATATAGGAGGTTGAATAAGATTTCACATTTAAACTATTTTTACCAAAGTGTTTTCTTCATAAATAAATAAATAAAATTCACAAATTAAGATAAATTACAATTGCAATTATCTCACTTTAAATAACCACAGGTTTCTTGTTATTAACATTATATTAATTATATTTGGTATAATTAAAAGTGACCTAAAAAAATGAATAAACATTATTATTATTATAAAAGGTCAACTTTTGGACCCCTAATTGTTGAGATAGTAACAATTTGAATTTAATATAATATTTTATTTTATTTTATTTAGTATATTTTTTACGTTTGTATTAGTGAAGTATTTTTTCCTTTTTAATAATATTCAAGGATTTTCGAAGAATGTAGCGGGTCACCAGCAACCCTTTCTTCGTGAACCTGTTCCTTTTCATTCGGTACATTATTCACCTGTGAATATGGCAGCTTCTAATCCTGGCGCCGCAGTGGCGTAAGAATAATTTTTCTCCATGCACTTTGCATCTCTTTTTATGTAAAAATGCATAAACTTAGTAGTTTTTATATTAAACATTAAAAAGTTATTAGTTTTCAATTCATAAATTCTGTGACACAGCAAATATAAATAAAATATTAGTATAAAAAGTTACAAATGTAGTAAAATTTACAATTTTTAGTATTTGAAATTCTAATAAAAGACCTGGTATATCAATTACACAACTTTCTTAATAAAATCGATCGAAAATATGATGATATTAATTAAAAATTTCTCGAATATCAATTTCTTTTTCAATAATTAGAAATAAGAATGAAATAATGAATTATGAAATCACGAAAGCTGTACGTCAAATAATTGAATCAAAACGATTTATCTGATGATAGAAATAAAGATATTCACGAAACGGTCGTTTATAATCGAAGAATTATGAAACTCGAATGCTAAACAATCTTATTGCAATAATTTATCAAATAATCTCCGCGTTTCCTTTCGATTCCTTGAAACTTTCGAATAATTCATTAAGAAATTCCCGATCGAAATTCTGTTTACTGTTTTTCACAGCACAGCTTTTGTTTAATTCAATAAACCGTCGGATCGGATCGAAACACGGAAAATGCTTGCCGATCGAAAAATTGTAACAACAGTGCTAGCGAACCGTTGTGCAAATCGCTCTCGTTACATAATTTAATCGCACGGTCCATTACGTTCGGCATATGCCCGAGCTTCGTAATCGCGTATTTAACCATTATAGTAATACATTTTTAGACGCAATTAGTGCAAACGGTTCGCCATAATTGAACAATAAACCCATTCGTTCTCTTATGAACTTTCCCCTCGTGCGGCAAATCGTTGCCATAACTTGTCAATCCGTTTCATCGACGCTTATGCAACTGTTTAATCGTCCGACTGTATGTAACGTTCGATTACGTAAATGTGCGATCATTAACATACATGTAAATCGTAACGCATTCGAAAGGATATGACTTTTATTTAGAAAATTTTATGATAACAAATTGTATTAGATCGAATTTGAGGTCAGTTAGTTGTGAAACCTTAGAGGTATTTCATATTGATATTAATAATAGCAAGTAATAATTATTTTTTGGATTAGTTATAAAATTTGGAGATTATCAGTTTTCGATTTTGCAGAAATAAATATTTCTAAAGTTCCCATATGTCAGAGGCGACTCTGAGAGGTTGAAAATCTTCTGTTATTAATTAAAATTAACAAATTCCATTTTTCTTTCAAAGTATTATATTATATTAATGACACTTAATGACATAATAAACAGTATGCACTGAATAGATCGTCTCGAGACAGAGTTAGATTATCTTGATGTGCCTTCGACCGTGCTTCTTCTTCTTCTCCTTCTTCTTCCTTCCTTCCTAAATTTACATTTGCACGATGAAAGAAACATGTGGAAAGGAGAAGAAACCAAGAAGAAAAAGGGTATAAGCGGTTTGAAACGGACACTTGGATGCACACCGTTGATCCTAACGTTCGTTAAGAATATTCAACTCCTTTTCCTTTCGTTCCTGTGTTCGATATTTGCTAATTTTCGTGTTTTCTTTATCTATTTGCAATGATATACGGTTAGCACCCTCGTAACACAGTGAACCGATTTGCTCTAGGCGATCTTCTCTCAATTTGTGAAATATTTGCGTTTTGCTCTTTTCAGAAATAAGAAAAGGAATATTTATTTTTTGAGGAATTTTGAAATTTAAGTTTTAAGGGATTTTGGAACTTTGGAATATTATATGTTTAGGGATTTTAAAACTTCGAAATATTACACTTCCAGAAATTTAGAAACTTCGAAATGCATTTTTAGTTACCCAGAAACTTCCCAATATCATATTTTGAAATTCACTATTACTAAAAATTTAGCAGTGCTATATAAAAACCGCGTTATATGAGGATTACAATCTGATCTTAATTAACAAATCATAACTGCACGCACGACATCGAATTCTTGTAAAACCCTTTCACGTTTCAAAAATTTCTCCCGACTCGGTGATTCGGCAAAAAAAAGTCAAAGAAAAGCTGCCGATTCTATTACTGTATTGTTGCACATGCACGTGCATTCAAAGTCGCGTAAGAGGCAGACCGACGTCGCTATTGTTCCAAAGAATTCGCACACGTGCGTGGGTGTGTCATGTATGCAGCCACGTTATGGAATTTCGAGTGAACGTAGAGAAAATGTGTCGCCATCCAGAATGAAAATCATCGAAATCCTGTAAAACCCTCGCAATGAATTGTTTGGGAATAAAAAACATCAGTTAAATAAAAATCATCCATTTATTACGTATAACGTTGAGCAAACAACAAAAAAACGATTATTCTACTACGTCTAACATAATCGAATGACGAATGACACAATTACGGTACAATAATAACATCTAAGAACAAGAACATATGCGAGTGTATGTACAATCCTATCGTGGCTTTCTTTGGTACCTTTGATGGCGAATATTAATAATAATAAAAAAAGAGGATAACGAGGTTCTATCGTATTGAAACATCATATTTTTGTACGTGGAGTGGTTGCTTCAGGATCGTGCCTAGTATTTACTCACTAAATAACGTTTTTTGGTTTGTTGTCGTTAAAAAACGATCGTTAATTGATCCGCGTTCTGAGAATACTGTTTGATACGTCTGAACGATCGATCTCTGGTCTGCCCAACTAATCAAACCTCTTCAAACTTCCTCAAACTCTTCTGCTGATCTCCTGACAGGATCCAGAAACACGTGGAAACATTCTGTACCCTCGTTCAAGATTCTAAGCCAATGAAATATGTGCATATAATTATTTCAGAATGACAACTGACCCTCTTGGGCCCGGTGTTTGCTGTTTAATTGTCCAGTGTTTGATTGGTGACTGAAAGTTCATGGTCCCAGATTCTGGGACCCAGAAATCTTGAAGCAAGCATAGAATCTTGAAAGAGAAGGTCTTTAGCCAAGAAGAAAAGGTTCGTCAAACAGAGAGGAACAGCGATAGGCACGACCCTGTCCGAGATTCTGTTCCTCGGTTACTGGCGAGTATTCTAGACCCATGGGCATCACGTGGTCATCTCCAGGTACCTTTTAGCCTCGATGGAACCATAACTGTGGGAATATCGGCCGCTGTACGAGGCCCTGGACCAGGCACCAGCTCTGTTCGAGTAACTGTTGCACGCGATCAGCGAGTTCATGCCGCTGGGCCTGTCGATGGGTACACCCTGGCCACGACCCCCGTATCGCATGCTGCCGCTCCTCGATTGGCTGCTGCCCGTCAGTGGTGCCCTTAGGTCCTCCGTGGCGCTCACCTCCGTGTACGGCTTGCGATTTCGTGTGCAACTGCTCAGGAACACCGCTGCTATCACGCCCTGGAAGTGCATAAAACGGTCCTCAAGTATCCGGTCATTTATCATGGTTTCTTCATGGTTTGATTGAGTTAAGTGCGTTCAAGAGAATTAGAATGTTCTAAAAATAATTTTATAATTTCTTACCACTAGTAAATGTAGCATCACGATGAACATTGTTCCATTTCTGAAACCAGTATTGTCCAAAAGAATTCCTGCCACGCTTGGTCCAATAAAGGCACCCAGGGCGAAGGTACTCGTCCATAGTCCACTGATCAGACCATAAGTCTCTAGATTGTTTGGGAAACCATAGGCTCTGAAAATGTCAAATTCTTTGATTTTGATTCAATTGAAAAATTAAAATGTTAAAAATTGAAAAATATATAAACGGAAACGTGAGTTCAGGGTCCCGAACGGTTCGAATAGATAAAGGGGTCAAGGGTTAATAATCTGCCACGTTAACTTACATCGATGTCCTCAAGGCATCCGTGAAGCTGGCAACCAGCTGGGCAGCCATGCCCAGCCCATGAACCACGAGACCGCAAACGGTCATCCACAATGTGGTTTGACATGGTATAAACGGTGCTGGACCGACTAAACAGAATCCCACCACAACTAGAATACATCCGGCTAAAGTCGCTACCTGAAAACAATCACGATTAATAAAAAAAAATAAATAAAAATTAACATTGTAGACTAGATTCAGTAGTGTAATCAGAGGAAATTAAAAAACTCAGCTGACCCCTCTATTAAAAGATTCAAACTTACTATTTTAATAAATAATTCTTAATTTTAAAATATTATATTTAAAGAAATTTAGGATAATCACCTTTGGATGAGAATGTTTGTCGCAAAGCCAGCCCCATGCAGGGGCGGTAATGGCATAAGTGCCACCATTAATGACGAACATTAAGCCCAGAACGACGGGGCTCAAGTCAAATTGTCGTAAATGAGGTTCCAATGTTGCTTGCAGAAATCCTATGCTCATACTTGTCGCAATTATCGATGCTGTCGCGATTAATACCCCAGGAATTTTCAGAGCTTTGGTCACACCTGTGAATTAATTTGCAAAATTAATCTATTACTAGAAATAATTAACCATTTTGATTCATTTATTTTTTGTAATATACGTGTAAATCTCACCTCCTGTACTCTGAGTAGTCTCATTGGTGTTAGGATGAACTGGTAATATGAAAATAGTCATGACTGCAGTTATGAATAGAGCTGACCCGAGAACAACGAATGGCGTTGTGTATCCACCAACCTACATAAAAATGTTGATCACTTCTATACTTAGCATAAGTAGTAGAAGTTTTCAAAATGAATTCTCCAAAAGTATCCATTTCGTTTAAATTAATATCCACTTTCCATAGAAACATTTCATATTAGTGTACTGGGTATAAAAATTAGTATACTATATTTAAAATACAATAATATTTAATATCTTATTCTAAAAATAACTACTTCGTATTGTTATTTAATAGTTTAACTGTGTTAAAATGATAAAAACTCTTTCCAGCTGATAATTTGTACTTTTGGGGTATTTAGTTTCTTAGTTTGAACAATTTTACAAATATTTCACAGAACTAGATATTTGCAATAGGCTAAAAGCGAGATTATTCGTTCAAGAAGGAAGATTAACCGACAGGAAACTATTTTCAAACTGTTTATCTTACCTGATAAAGAGCACCACCTACGGTGGGCCCAACAATGAGACCCAGGCCGAAGAACGTTTCCAGACTGGCAAACGTCGTCGCGACATTGTCTGGGAACTCTTTGGCGATAATGGCGAAACTGGCCGTAAGAAATGCTGCGTTTCCCATCGCCTCGACGATCCTAATCACGAACGAAAGGACTATGAAGGGATAATGACCGTTCACCTTGTCCAGTAGCCCGAAGAAGATGGCACATGTCCCTGTCGTCAGGATCCCTCCATTGAACAACAGTTTTGGTCCGATACGATGCAACTATAGAAACAATTACAGACGCGATTAATTTAAAATAATTAAAATTAGTAATCGAGTATCGGATTAATATAATTTTTTAATGCATGGAATGTCACAGTGGAAATGAATAGAAATGGCAAGACGTGTAATAAAAATTATTATAGTTGGGGTTAATTTATTATATTTATATTAATTACTGTATTTATTAGGTGTTGTATTGTTATATTAATAATATTACTTTTTGCCAGAATTAATTACTCACATTTTAGTCAACAATATTATTGAAAGTAAATGCATTGTTCTTACTTGTTTCTTAGACCTCTGCTTATGTGATATTATCAATTTTTTTATGCCGTTCAAAGTGAAAAATAGTTTTAAATATAGACTAGAGAAGTGTTTGAAAAAGTTGACCAACGATACAGTATCTCAAGTCCCTTCGATCACGTAATTTTTTTGCTAGGTTTTATTCAGATTAAGAGACATTTATAGCTTTGTGTACGGATTGTTGGACGATTTTAAACGGGTTCTTTCTTCGATAAGAATTTCATAGTGTGTTTGATTATCATCGTGTATTTCATCAGTGGAGCAAGCAAAAACATTGAGGGAACGATAAAAAAATGTATCGCCTGGAGACAGGCAAATCTTCGACTCCGAAGCAAACAAAACAAGCATCGTTCAGGTTTCAATTTTTTATTAATTGATTGACAAAAAACAGTATTCAATATTGTCAAATTAGGAATATACAAATTTTTTAAATTATAAATTGTTTAATTTTATATCATCAAATTTTATACTCTTAACAAATTAAAACTTTTTAATTGTGCAGTTCTCATAAAATATAAATATTTAAAAGAGTTGGTAAAGAAATTAGAAGTTACCAAACCAAGATTGCACCTAATTTTTTAAATCATGAAATTTTGTCTGAAATTAATTAAGGGAATATTGTTAATGAAATGAATGAACGATTTAGTGTAAAATTTAATTATTTCACCCACGTATCGTCCATAGACAGGACTTATGATGAAGACGATCAACTCGAACACCCCGAAGACCAATCCATATTCGGTGGGGGATGCACCTTTCTTCTCAGCCTGTAAAACAAATGAAACAACGGTTCTCTTGAAATGAATTAATTAGACGATTTGAAGTGTTAAACGATTCCATGTTATTACATGTTTCGCCCTCGTTATCGTATTGTTCGACTGCAATTAACGCTCGTCGAGATAAAACCTGATAAACTTTAGACACAAACTTTAAAATTATCGTTAGTCGATACTAAACGATCGTCGGAATATTGAAATTTGCAACAATCTTCGGAAAAATGAAACATTGTTGCTCGTTGTTATTGCAGGATTTAAGGGTTGAAAACTCTCAAAATTATTAAACATTTAAACATTTGGGTATAATTGCATTTATTATTTATTAGTGATTAGAATTAATTAGAATTGTCGAATCTTTGTTTTAAATAAATTAAAAGTGAAAAATTGTTATTAAATTATTAAATAAATGAAAGTGTTAAGTATTAGAATTTAATTTACATCATAAATTTTGATTTTACTAGATTACGAAATTTAGAGATAGCATGTGCAGAATTAAGACGATTTAATCAGATGTTTTTGCCCCATTTTGACAGATTAAAAGTTATTACGTGTAATTATACATGTTCTGTTGCCAAACGATAGACAAATTATATTAAATCTCGGCGACAGAAAAGCAGTTAAAACTGGACGATAAAAATAATCAAGATTAATCTGTACGCAGTGCTAATTTGTAATTTACTTTTTCGCTGATGAAACATTAAAAGCAATGGAAGATATTTCTAGAGTCGTTTATGTAATTCTCTTTTTTCATTTATTTCTTCTGCTGATAGAATATTACTCTTTCAATAATTTAACAATTTATGTTTCTATATGAAAAAGGATAAAATAATTAAATAATTACTGCTAATTTTCATTAAAATAAAATAAATAATATTTAATCTTATTCATTTTAATTTTAATTTAAATAGTGCATATATAATAGTAATAAATAAACACTGCAAACATCAGTTGCAAAATTATTATCTTTTTTTTTAACAGGACATTTAATTCAAATTCTTTGACAATAAAAAATTGTCAAACAATCAAAGACGATTTTTCTAAATACTGATTAGAGCCATTCAGACACCTTTTCAATTTAAATATTTTTCTGAAGAATGTCAAAGTTACAATGTTCTTAATTTATTACTGTTGTTAATTAATTGTTAAACTTATTAAAATTTTCAATCAGAAAATTCAACGGTACAAGAAATGTGGAAAATTCTGTCACGAGGGATACAAGATTATATTCGGATCAATTGTTTAGTCTGTGACAATATTGCATAATTGCAACCTAAAATTGTTAGTGAAATGCCGCTGCTGTATGCGTCACTGATAAATCTCGTCTGGTCTCTGGAATGATTCATCGAAAATATATTCCAAAGTATCGATCCAATATTACACGATTAACAACAAATAACACTCGTATTCTATACTCGTAACGCAATTAACAATCTACGTTAAATAATCAGCAGCGAGTACGCATTTCTCGTTTCACTGCAAACGCACCACCCGAACGTGTGATTATTGTTGTTGTTATTGTTGTTACGGATCAGTTATGCGATTCGAGATGACCGCAAATTAACATTAGTTAATAATCGGAGCTCGTTGCATCAGGTTTGTCAAGGAAATATCATTAATTAATTCGAAAACATGCAGCGTCAAGCAATTACAGTTTATCCATTTTTTGAGCCGTTTGTTTTCGAGCTTTGCTTTCCTGATAATATTGGAAACTAAAATATACGCTCTTGCGTTTATTGAAAAATATTATTTTTAAAGAGAACTGATACAAACGAAGAATTTTACGTTTCTTGTTATTTGTTTAATTGTAGTACAAGTCTGGAACATCTTAGGGGCAATTATTTTAATTTTAGGTTACGAAATTAAAAATTAATTTTGATATTTTTTTCATTTGTGCCAATTTCTTTTTGAATTCTGACCCAGAAGAATTAAATTAATTTTATGGCACAAGAAATACTAAACTTATTATGCAAATTTTTACTTGTAATTTTTATTTTGTGGATCTGTCTACTACTTTTAAATAACAAATTTAAAATTCCATACAATTAGATATGAGGAAACAATATTCTTGAACATTCAAACATTTAATAAATGAAATAAAAGCAATAATAGTGTTTTTGATGGGTGATTTTTAAGAAGATCGAAAGTTAATCTATTTTTCTTTGGAATTAAAGTAGTTCTTCCATTTATCCTACGTTGTTCCAGCTATCGTTTCTTCTGCGAGAAAGATTACGTGTTTTCGAACTGATTTATTTATAATTCATATTGGAAAAAATCGGTGCTATCGATAAACCTTCGAATCTTGTTGACGTAATCGGCGCAACAAGAAATTTTTGCGTTTTTACTACACCGAAAGTGATACAAATTACAAGCATCATTTGACAATGTTAATAAAACAAAATTAAAATTGTCAAAACATTTCAAAGAGCGTTAAAGAATTTCCCCTTGTTATTTTCTGTATGAAAACTTATAAATTTAATTTATATTTCAAAATCATCGTTCGACGACGTAAATATACGTTGTGTACAACGAAAGGGTTAAATGTGATTAGACACAATGCACGTTCGATCATGGAAACAGGAATTGCTTTTTACTGGAACGTCCCCCACTCCCGGCCCTCCCCCGCGATAACGTTGCAAAATACAATTAATTAAACGTCTAATGACTCGACTGATCGGGGCGTTTGGCATTAATTGGTTAACCGTGTTACGAGCCTTGGTATAGTAAAGACAGCTGCAAAGATTAATTCATCGCAAAACACTTCAGTTTGATCGAGTAAGCGTAAATTATCATTGACAATTTGTTGAACGAACGTTGACCTTTGTACCGTTGAAAAAAACGATCGAAGATTCTGATTATTTCCTCCCGTCGTTTTTCGCACCACATTGCCAGAATTAATTACTGCAAATTCATTTTTGAAGACACTATTTGCTTTAAAAATGTTCAAGTATCATTTTGCAATGGTAATAGGAGGTTTGAAATTGTTCAAAGAATATTTCTTAAACTATTATAATAATTTAGCTTTAGTTTTATTAGAAAAATTTGGAAGTATTGAAAAGAGGTTAAAAAACTTTTAGTAATGTTTAAATTTATTACAAAAAAAAATTTTGAAATTTTTGCTACCCTCAAAATTATTGAAAACGAAAGCCTTAAATTTGAGATAATCAAAATTTTAGTATATTTTATTAATAGACTGTCGATGTTTATGTTCAATTAAAAAATTATACTAACTTTTCACAAATATACTTATATTTGCACCCTACTCACTTACCATAATAACAAAATCCAGGAACCAAATGATTTTTTAACACTAGAACCACCTGTGCTTTTCGTACATCTCCAAGTTGAAAATAAATATTTTTCTATTAATAAATTTTGTAATACAAAGTCGATGGTTCTAGCGTTGAGATTAAAGGACTTACCTCTTGAGGGTAGAAGGGTGCCTGCAGCGAGACACAAATGGCGTTCGCAAAATCAGCGATGCTGATGACGATCAGCGTGAGCCACTGCCTCTTAGTGAATTGGGCGACCATGATGCTGGAACACGATCAACGTCTTCTGGATCCTGATCGATTCACAAGGGAAACTTCGCGTACGTTACATGAGGAACGGCCACGGTGGTAGCGCAGGGACAGCCGCACGACTGACTTCTTACGATCCTAACCACACTTATCACTACTTCCGTTATCACGTACGTGGCACGTACCCAGCCAGGCGTCACCGTGTCCTGGTGTGCCCTGAAGAAACCTCGTGGCAACGCGTGACGACCCGTGCTCGGACAGCTTCTGACACAAGTCAACGTTTCATGCCTTGCCCGACAATCGGGGCGGGCTGGCACCCACGAGGGGTGCGACGGGCGGTCAGACAGAAACAACAGGTCATAGGTCGAACGATACGACACTGCCGCGGCTCTAATTCATTATCGGACAACGTTGCGAGAATCCAACGTTTCGTTTCGTCGAGACGAGGCTGAATCGTTTCGCGGCTCACACCCGAACCCTTCATCGGTGCTATGTCACCGGAGATTGTTACACAGAATTGGAATAATAAATAAAAATGTTGATCGTGACCGTCAAAATTTGATTTAACATTTTAAGTATTTTGGAAGTTGGGGCAATTTATTTTTAAGGTTGTTTTTATTAACTTTTCTAATTTAAACAATTCTACAATTCACCTGAGAGGCAAATAATCTTTCAAATACCTTGATTTATTTAACAAAGAGTTTCTCGATCGATTATTATAATGTACAATCAATTACTCGATAATAGCAACGTTTATATACGAAAATTGAACGTGTAATGGGGTCATTTCGACGTTTCACTGAAAGGGCACAGTTCACGATAATCACAAGTAAAAACAGGAAACGTATAGTCTTCAGATACTATCATAATTCTAGAACGGTACATAGTGTCACGTTTGCAAACAAGAAAAGCATCGATACAATAGAAAATTGATGCCATCCGAAAAGCTTCAACCGTTATCTGGAAAATTCTTAAGAGCTTACTGGTGACAAATTATTTACTCATCGGGACCGAATGATTTATCGATTTATTTCTTCCTCCCCTTGCTATTTACAATGACGTTTCGCGTTTTTAAACGAGCCATCCGGTCTGATAATTGTGCACGGAGATTCGAAATTCTACACTGCTCTATTTACAAAGGCGTTGAACGTTTCAGAGGTTCTCAGTCATTTTGTAATTTAAAATGTTTAAAAATTGAAGCAAGTTATTTTGATTTATTTAGCTGTTTTAGTGTTAAAAAATTGTTTAAGATCGTTACGAGTCGATTGAGAACCACTGGTACAATAATTGCAGAGATGATTTAATTAAGGATTAAATTATCACTGAACAATTGTGAATGACCCTAGATGAGGTCAAAATTGATAAAACTGATAAAATTATGCATATTGTTAAAAATGGAGATGTGGTGTTTCAATGTATTGCATAATATTGGTTTCTTAATTAAACTAAGTATTGAAGGTATTTATGGAACGAATTAACTAAAAGAAAAATGCTACGTTATGGTAAATGTTATCTAGAATTTTCCTAGATTTTTCTATTTATTCTACACTGATAATCATGTAAATATTGGTGAATCGGTGACGTCGTGTATTGGTGTGCAAATAATCATCGATAATAGAAAAATCAACGAGGAAATGAACTAATTATTCTATTATTAATTTGAAATTAAATTCGTGGCCTTAGAACGTTTTCTAATAAATATTATTCATATTAAAATTGAACAAATTGAAATTAATAATCTTTTGCAATGACGAATTTAGTTGCCAAATTAATAACATTTTATTTTTTCAAAAAATCAACAAACAGGTGAAAAATCCAACACTAATTTAATTAATTTGTGACAGAAATGAAAACTCTTTTGTATCAGGACTTCTTAAACAACTGTGCAACAAAGTTTAAGAAGTCCTTCTAATTAGAAGCTGATTAAAAATACCAAATTAACCCTTAATTACACACGTTTCCATTTAAATTATCATTTAACAATCTATAAAATTACAGTCTCGTCTATTAAAAATTATTTATCTTTCCACAATTTCCAAAGAATTTCATCAATTTCATTTTCGTAATTAGTCGACTGTAATTAAGGGTCAAATTCATAAAAAATAGTCGACGACCTCAACATAACCAAATCAAGCCATCAGAATCACAATTATCGAACCGCTTGCCAACATCCTTCGCGCAAACGTAAACACTAGAGGGTCCGATAGAAACACGGTTTAATCATCGTGTCACTCGAAATATCGTCTGTTTGGGGGACAATTTGAACCAACTACGTGTCACGGAGCCAAACTTTCAACGGGATCTTGATCAAAGCCTTGCCAAGGAAGTCCTTGAAGTGTTTCGCGATGCTGGCACTGGCGGCTGGTCTCATCTCCTCGATGATCTCCTTGGCGTTCTGATTCAGAAATTGATTCATCGCTTGGCCTATCACGTTTTCGCCATTCAACTGATCGACCACGCGGAATCGAGCACGGCCCAGACTGAAATCCACCAACATTTTGGCAACTTTTAGGTAACGAACCCCGTCGCGGATCTCTTCGGCTCCTTGGATCCGGGCGATGGCCAGCACGTCACCTGAAAATCAAGTTTCCTCTGAATAAATTTATACTTTTGGTGCAGGTGAATTATTGTTAGAATACTGTTGCAATTTCAAAACAAACAAGGAAAATTGTAATGTGAAATATAATTTGTATTTTATTACACTTGAAATCCAATTGTAGTAGTAACACAAGTCAGGTCACGAATCTGATTCATCAATGGCAAGGGGTTAAATCCCATAGAAAGTCCAGAATCAGAAAAACACCAATAAATTCAAGAATTAAATGGCAAACGAGATAAACAGAAGAATGGACAACTGAAAAGTTATTTTTAATCCGCTCAAAAGGTTACACCAGGCCACTAAACAGAATGGATATGCGAGAAAGTATTAATATTACAATTTTTTATAATGTGACAATGTAAAGTTATTTGCGGCTCGAAGAGTATTAAAGGAAGCTAATTTTATATCAACGATGCCTCCAGCCATCTGCAAAAAGTAACAAATACTGGCTAGAGGCTTAACAATTCCGTACGATCAAAGTCCAAACTTAAATCCCAGTTTTGTTACAAATAGTGCTTAGAAGATTCGAAGGTCAGTTTAATGACTTTGTATAAGAAAAGGAAATTAACTTACCAAAAAGAGCCCAAAAATCACCATGACTTTGAATGGGGAAAAGCAGTACGTTTCCAACCACTTCGTAACGACCCTCAAGCTCGATCTTCGGGAAGGCTAGATGGAGGTCGATCCTGTACGTTGGCACATCGACCCTCGTCTTGATAATCGAATAATTACCCGCTCCTATAACCGTGATATTAGAAAACAAAGCTCTGACACGAACTGCACCCTGTCCATTCTCCATCCCCAGTTCTGGGATTGTCAATGGTTCGATCGGTGGCAGATCCAACTCGGGAATACCTAAGAAATCGTTATTCTATGCAATGAAAATTATTGAGCTTGTAAACCTTCTATCAAAAGATTGTAATTTAATATAAATTGTATTATCAGTTTGGAGTAATTTATAGTTCAACCCCAAATTGCCAAGTTGTTATTTTGTTATTATTGTTGTTATTGGCAATCGAGGTTATTTTTAATCAACCTGTGCAATATGGTTCGTCGAGTTTTGATTTTCACTATCATTACCAAGGAAATTAGAAATTTGGAATTTGATGTTCAGAAACCGTGGAAAGGTTGTCTGGTTTATGTAAGGTTTTCAATGAAAACAGAATTACACGCGCCGACGCTTCTTATATAAACATTAATATATTCTTGTGATTAATTATCTAAACTGTGTTACGCAAGTATTCGTCCAAATCTATCATTATCCTTTAATAATTTATAATTCGTTGCAGTGTGCACTTACCTTGCAAAATTATTTTCTATAAATTATAATCACGAAATGAAATTATTTGTTTATTTATTTAAAGCTGTTTCCTATGAATTTTTAACATTTTTAATATGCAATATTTTTAAACAAATTTATAGAAAATTCATACTCACCTTTTAACAAATATGGCTGCAGATGGTTCAATGTTTTTTGGAAACATGTTTCCACTTTGGGATCCGATCTGCTGCAGGGCAGTATGTACTCGGCTGTGAAAAACGAAAAATTTTGAAAGAATCATTGAAATATAGGCACGTGAGTTATTTTGCAAAAAGTCACGCGACAGTGGTTTCATTGTCGAGGATACGTCTTCCCGTTTCCGGCACCCTTTATGCAACCACTCTCACTTCCGATATCCTCAGAAAATTATTCGAATTTCCTTATTTTTTCATGTCATCCTTTCCATTTTCCTTTCGGTTCTTGCTATCGTGTCAATCAAGATCTTAATCGTAGTTACACATTACTAATTTCAATTTTGTACTAATGAAAATTTGTTGCCATCACTGCTCCAATAACTTTAAATAGAATTTTCAATTTTTGTTCAATTATTAATCATTGAGTGTAATACAAAATTGCAACTTGTTACTTAAAGTTCCTTAATGGAGTTAACAAACTATTATATAATTATAATTAATAACTATTAATAGTTCAATTATGTGAAAAATAACTTCCTACTCTGGAATTTTCCCTGTCACAGTGTGACTCTGACTAACACTGTAAGAACGTGTACAATTTGACGTAAACACCTGCGTTTCTCTCAACGAGTTCCTTAAATCTTCCAATGAGAACCAATCATGTTGATTGCGCCGTTGTTACATCAACCAAGGAAATTTATGAGACTCACTTTTCTCTACTTTCCTTTTTTACTACTCCACAAAGACATAGAATATACATTAATTTTACGTTCCTGTTGCAATTTCTTATTTTTCTAAAATATTTAATAAAATATCGGTACAGTTTAATTCAAAGAACAGTATAATAAATATATTAATCTTTGGTGACTCGAAATCAATTATACTAATTGGTAAATTGAGTTTCTATCACTGTTAATCGAAAAGAATGGAAGAATGATTTATGAACAACAGTATTGCACATCGATTAATCAGATTCTTGCAAATTATAGAGAAGAAGGTATAAAATGATAGAAACGACTGTGAGGGGGTATGAGTCATAGAAACTGAGTGATTCCAATGCGAGTAGAGTCGTGAGTGCAACGACGTGTCATCAGAATTATGCAATGTGCATAATATTTTGTAATAAATACATATATATAAATAAATAAAGTAAGTTAGAAATTAAAGAATTATAGTTAGTTAATACACCTAAACACCTACTTTTGTCCATGTAGCACCTCTACCACGACAATTTTAAACATCACCATTAATAATAACGTGACGTGCAATATTGCAACAAAATTCTAAATTATCTTAAACAATTTGCCTCTGCTGAAACCCTCTTGGCTCTCAGTGATTACTCCACAGTTGGCAATTGCCATCAATCGTATTTTCTCCCCTGCCAGCCTTCGTGCAATATTTTCAATACTTCTTCAGCTTCATCCACAATTGGCAGTGTCGATTAAAGAGGGCAAACATGAAAAATTAATCTGGAGCGTAAGCATCGGGCATGTTGGTCCGAAAAAGGGTTAAGCACCCCGAAAGGATCAAGGATTCGAGGAATCTGGACCATCCGATGCACCTGGTGGCGATTGCGTTGTAGCTTTCACTCGCGGCACGTACACATGCACGAAGACGATCGTTTCGAGGATACCAGTGCGTCTTGTAAGACCGGCTTTAAAAGCCTCGACCCGCCGCCACTTTCTCCGACCGATTTGCCGTCGATCCTCGAGCCTCGTTATGCAATTCTCTGACATAACCTTCGGCCACACCATCGAGACCCGTTACGCCATGCCCGTTACCATTATCTTCAACGGTGACCGACGCCATCGCATAATAGCCCGGTGTCTCTCTAACGTTTCGACCGATCCTCCGCGTCCATCGGGAACAACGGTCCTAGAATTCTAACCGGGTGCCTTGCGAACTAACGAAACCGATTGCGAGATGCAACGTGTAAGAATGTTGCTTTTAGAATCTTTGAGAACGTTTCATGGTCTTTAATGTTTGCAGATTTTGGTGCAAAATTAATATTAAACAAAGTTGGATATTGGAAAGTTTAGTGGAAGTTTTGTAATTTAATAATAAACAAATTGGTAACGTTGAAATATGGATGGTACAAATATATTAATGAAGTGTGTGATTGATTTCATCATTCGTATCCTTTATATGGCGTCCCATTTTATAATTTCGAAGTTATTACGATAGGCTTCAATTAGTATTCTTTTCAGAGACACCGGGTGTATTGCGGTATCTTTGTGATTATTCAACTCTTTTGTTTTTGATCAATTGATGGATCGGCGATTAGGCAGCTACCTTTCTTTGCAAATTTTTAGTACCAGAGGGTTAAACAACTTATAAATTCCAATTTTAATAAAATATTATAAAATTGCAAAGTACTTCAAGGTACACAAGGGACCATTTGTTTGTCTGTGGGGGTGAAATCACTTTTGCCTTTTAACAGATCTTACTGTTAACAAAATTTTCCAAAAAATTATTAAAATTCCATAAATAGTAATTTTCAATCGAAATAAACAGTGCATGTGCAAATTTAGAAATTACTATGACCATTTACTATTTGAATGCAAAATTGTGCAGAAGCGTTCAGTAACAAAGATGTCAGTAGTAAAATGGAAGTTAAGTTGATGGAAAACACGAATAAGAGAATACGTTTCCGTGATATAATCATTTCCCACAATTATACTACGCGAAGAAAGAGAAAGGCAGATACGCTCAATGGTCGTAAAAGGAAAATACTAGGAATAGTTATCTAGTAATCTCATTGTTACGTATTACACGTGGAAGACTGGTTAACCACACAAAAAAAAAACAGGTTAGATCAATGGAAAAGAAATGGAACCATTGGTACGTTAAAATGGTAAATGATATAAATATAAAAAAAAATTAACAAGAATAAAAATACAGGTGTAGTCTCCCTGAAATTTTTCATTAAAAAAATTCATAAGAGCCAGGTATTCATTTGCACGAGTGACAATATAACAATTAAGCACCCTAATTTCTAAATGAGAAGCTTCCATGTAATAAAAAAATAATATTAAAGTAATAAATCTCAAATTAAATTTAAACTTCAAGTTTCACACCGAATAATAAAAAATTTAACTAAATTAGGCTTAAAGTAAATCACTGGAACTTACGAGTTTCAAAGTCAGGTTCATTAAGCACAGGGTTGTTCTGCTCACAGGACACCAGCTCACCAGACAACAGTCCAAACAGCACCACACAAGCTATCCTTCGTCCTGGTCTCATCCTGATGAACATACGACCCTTAGGTCCACGTGTCGATCAAGATTACTTCCCAACTGCTTTGAACTGTAATTAGAAACCTCCAAATATCTCGGATCCACTTAGAATCCTGTGAAATCCGAATTTCTGTGTACGATATCCTCGATCCTTTATCCTCGATACACTTCTTCTTATACTATATTCGAACACACTAAATCGTAGTTTATTGTCGAAGATTCTCACTGTTCGTTCGATTGCTCGATTTAATTGGGTGCATCGATGATTTTGGGTGCATCGTTTGGGATAGAGGAGGGTGATTAATTAAGGACAACACTGGTGGCGACTGGGTGGATCGACTCTGTTAAACTAAACACGGTTTCCCTTCATATTCTGTCTTATATGAGAGCGTTCCCCTACCCGGGTCCGCTTCTGTTCAACTTAAAACGTCGCCACGGCTTCGCCTCTTTCTATTTCCACCATTGGAACCGGCACTTTGACTCCGACCAACTCGTGGTTCGGGTAATCTTCATTCACACCTGCGAAAGGTGTAGGGTTAGCGTTAGGCTTTCTTAAACGAAGGAATTTTTAGACTGGCAAAGTAATATTTGGAAGGATGGTATAAAAATTGACGGTATTAAGTAGGCATTTAAATTGTTAAGAAAATATAAGTTAGGCACTCGGATTTTCAACCCTTGAGTAAGAATGTCCGGGTCAATTTAATTAAATGTTGCTTTAATTAAAATTAAAAATGCTACTAATGATATTTAACCCTTTAGCACCCAGGGTCCCGTTTTGAAATTGTTCTTATTTCTTTTTTTGCTTATTCAGGTATATAAAATGTGTGAAAATCAGTTCGTGATTAATTACGATTGTATAATCGGCAGAGTACACTTTGAAAGAGAATAATAAACACGCAGAAGAGTCTGTGTGCACCGAATGAATAGTATACTTTGCGTAACGCTGGCATTAGTTCATTACGAGAGTTCTACATCATCAAAAGGAGTCATTACGAGCGCTTTAATGACATCAATCCTGTGATGAGATCATGAAGATACCGTTTGTTATGAAATCGTTTTGTTTCGTGTGTTTCCTACTCTTAGGTGATACTTTTGTACGATTTTCCTAAACAATTATATTTGTTATCTTCTCTTCCTTTTACAGATATAAAAATAAATCAAATTTAATTAAAAAATGCTACTTTGCTATCGTTAATAGAAAATTTTCGTTAATAAATTTTTATGAAATTTATTAAGTCAGTGATATTGCAAAGATTCTGAAACGAAGCTGCGATGTAAGAATAATAAAATAAACAATATTATTTTGTTGTTAGAACAGAATATAAATAAAATACGATTACGCGAAATTCGATGATTTATTTTCAAGCAACATCGTCCTACGATATTAATAGACAATAACAGTAAGTCACGATTTTCTGTTCATTGCATAGTTGACCATGAATTTTTAATACCGCATTGTCTTTTCGAATTGGTCCTTGATGGAGATCGTGCTTTGAATACGCGACAAATTACTCGGAAATAGGGAACGAAGAAAGGTGTATTTTGTGGGTACATATTTCTTATTGCGAACAGGATACGCAAACATTTCTATTATACAGTTTAATTCACAACGTTTCAGAATTTTCTCTAACAAAGCAGTCTGAACATTTTAATTTCAACTTTTAACAAATTCAATTCAAAACTTTTTATTTTAATAATAAAGGATTTATGTGGATAATTTTTGGAATTCTGAAATTTAGAAATCTAAATTTATTTGTTTAAAATTTGTAATTTTACCTACTTTCATAAGTGGATAAATTTAATTTTTAAATTTCATACGATTAACTCTTTAATAATAATCAATATTCGCAAATTATATATATTATTAATGATAATTAATTTCTAATACTCTGCATTAAATTGCTTCATTATTTCGAAATGTTAAAGAATTCAACATGACTCGCTAAATTCATGTTCAGTTTTCAAGTAAAAGAAGAGACATGTGTTTGTAATTCCTAAGAAATTTCAATTCCGGTCGATTGTTTGAACACCTTGAAACTTTCAGGTTTCACAGCGTTTGGAGAAATTCCAAAACAGAACGTTGCCTAATTTGTTGCTCGCAGGTAATCGAGACTCGTGTCGACATCGTGGGTCAACTGACACGTTCATGATTCTGTCATTAATTTATATGGTTTTCTAACGTGTTAAAAAGAAGGTACCAGCATCTGTGATAGATTTTGATCTTTTATCGATAATAAAATAATAATAAAATTTAAGGTAGATCACGAATTTAATTATTTAATAATAAAATTTGGGTAATTTTGAAACAAAATTAATTATCATATATTAATTATTTAACCCTTCGTAATAAAATTCTAACGATTTTAGGACAAAACTTAATAAAATATAGAAATTTAATTGCCAATCTACTATTTTCTTTTTTTTTTTACTTTTTTTAATACCATTGTACAAAGAAACCATATTATGTAAATAGAGACTGGTATAAATTGCTGCCACATTGCCTCTCAATTAATTATGTAACAAATATCGAAATTTGTTGAAGAAATTCTCATGGTCCCATTCCAATACATATTACATAAACATAACATTTCAGATTTTCTTAATAATTACGCAAAAATTAATTATTTACAGAGTGCATTCTTAATAGTCTTCAAAAATCTATATATCAATACCCCTAATAAATTTTTAAACATTCTCTGCGAATTAGTTGTCTTGGGTTATTTAATAATTGGTGCGGAAATTACAGCAAGGTTTTGCTTGTTTTTCGAACATTCTCTTTTTTTTATTTCCTCTTTCGCAACATCATTACACGAAAGCAAAAATTATGTTCATCTTCGAACCTAATAGTAAAATAATTACTTTGTTTCAGACCATAATTTACAACTCGAACTCGATGAACATAAATTATTGCTCAGGCAATGATTTTCAAGATACAAATTATAAAAAACTTCAGGTTCTCTCATTATTTAAACTAAAACAACAAAAACTATTATATATCATTACTTCCTTACTTATCAATTTTCAAGTTTGTTAAAATTTCAGTATTATATATAATTAATTTAAAAAGGCTCTTATATTATCATATATGTTTAAATAATTTTTGAATCGAAATTCTGAATTTAAGTTTAATTGAAATTTTAATCATTTGAAAATAAGACCGAAAGGTTTTTAGTTTATAAAAAATACTTTTTATGGTAAAAAACTGCGCCTGTGGTATGATACACTACCTTTCATACACAGAGAGTGGTTGTCTTCTATTAGGATTATGTTCGGTTTAAACATTGCAATTGATTAAATTTCATTAAACTAACAAATAATGTTAGTTAAAAATAGCCTATAGCGAAGAGATTTTATATTAAATTATAGTGTGGTTTAAGAGCACTTTGTTTCAAAATTTATTATTTATAAAAGAAACCTATTTTGATAAAACGACATTCATTAAAATTCATTAGATTTGAATAATTTAAATAAAACTTTTATTTGTTCCTTATTTTTCAAATACCGTATAAATATACAACCTCATTCAACAACAATAAACACCAATAAAATAATCATCAAGGTGGCAATAAGACATTTTCAGGAAACTTGGAGAAAATATTGTTCATAAAATTTTTAATCAATTCTCCAATGGTTTCTTCGAGTTTGGGTTTGATCTCAGCCACGACTGCTCTCCAATTGTCGTTCAAGAATAGATTCATCGCGCTGGACATTGTTGCATCGCCATCGAACAAATTGTCAAGGTGTACAGCCGCGCGTCCTATCTCAAAGTCCACGTAGATGTCGTCCACTCTCTGATGAACCGTTTCCGTTTCCGGATTCGTGTAACGTTCCATCTGCAAGGTGACGATCGCCTCGATGTCCGTGAAATTTCCGTGTCCCATGCCGCTTCCCACGATCGGTAACATCATAATTTTCCCGTCAAGATCGTAGTCGGTGATCATCTCGAGCCTTGGGATGTAGAACTTCAGCCTCATTCGATTTTTATCGAAGTCCAGCCTGACGGAGAGATTAACTTGGTCACTTTGCTTTTCATTGTGTTGGATAATCAGCCTGCTCGCTGTCAGTTATTAACCCAGTTGAAAAACAATTGCTACTTTTTCTTTCGGATGTATAGTTTGCGAAAATCGTGACGTGACAATATACATATAAAATCATTTTACTGTCTATAATTATCAGTATTAATAAAATAATCAATTTATTGTCAAAACAAAAGGCGGAAGTAACTTGGACAAAAAGATCCGGAAGTACAAACAATCACAGACAAGGATCCAAATATTAAAAATGAATGAATTTCTTAAATATTTCAATTACCTGATAGTTTTTGGCACAATGTTAGTCCCGCCAAAAATAGTCACGTTTCTGTATTTCGCACAAATACGAATTGCCCCAGAATTCTGATCAATTTCAATGTTTTCTAAATGAAGAGGATCGCATTGTGGTATTTGAAGTTGTTGAATTCCATTTTTTAAGTATGGCTTCAAAGCGTTGATACTTTGCTTGATACAATCGTTCAACTGTGGATCACTTCGATGACACACTTTTAAAAATGGTGCTGAAAATTCAATAAAAATTACATTAATCGAAGAAATATGCTTATTGAATTTCAATTTACTGAAAGGAACTTGTGACTTAATGCACACAGGTACATTGCAAATTGTCTTGTGTCAGTTTCATTGTTAATTTGTCATTAAAATTGTTGAGCATCGGAATTAGACACGTTTGTACAATAAACCTGAATACTTTGAACGTTTATTGGATGATTTTCTGTACGAATCATCGCGAATTAAATGTGCGTGCTCCAGATGCAAGAATCGTGTTTATACACCTGGTGTCTGAGAAGTATATGTATAATTAAAGTTTCATGTACATTATTTGTAATGTGTAAAATTGCCACGATAATTTAATTCATAAACAATTGTAATTTTTCTATTTTTCTGTTGAGGAATTTCTGAATAAATCACTTTAAATCATTGTATAATTTTAATAAATAATATAATGTTTAATAGGTGTTAATGGAGTAATTAATAAAATACTCACGTATTGCTGGTACGGGAGAAGAAGTAGACAAATAAATGTCCAGAATAATAATTATGAAAAATTTGTGGACCCACATTGTTGCTACGAGGAGGTTCGATCGTGAAATACATTTCGTATCGTTTGTCATCGAAAATTACGTGCCATCGATCGACAATGCGCTGACATTGTTATTTCTATTTCGCTTCCACTTCCTTTTACGGATTGCACAATTCTCCATACTTGCATCACGTTCGTTGCATTTCAACTCGTTAACAATTTAAATTGGGACACAATAATCGTTCTTAATTACATATTAATTAAACCTCAAACAACATGCTTATCGTAACTAATAAATATTTTTTGAACATTTTTAATTACTAATAAAAATCTTTTGACTATCGATGGTAATTAAAAAAAAATGGTAAAAAGACAGATGTTGGATGTCTGTAATGATACACAAAGTGATTTAAACCTGAAACAGAAGTCATCAAACTACCTAACACCTAAACGCGACTCTCCATTAAACACAAGGATGCAGAACAAGGGTACCTGCGGCGATGTACATTTACGAACAAGCTATTACGTAATCCCGAACAACTACGGCGTCCCATTCGCGGCTCTGGACCCAGACCATCGTCGTCCGCCGTTTTCCACTTAAGGTCGGGGAAGGACCTTGCCCCGTATAAGCTCGCAACGGGAGCTCAGCCTAAGAGGACAAACGTCTAAGACAAAATAAAAGAAGAAGAAGAAAGAGCTGCAACTAGAGGAGATACACCCAGCCGTCGCGACGTCAAGAATCGCTGGTCCATGGCCCAGATCCGATGCCCTTCCACCAAAGCGTATAAAAACGTCCGACAGAAGCACCATCCGCTCGTATACGACACTATTCAGTTCGTTAGAAACCATATACCCGCGCGATCATCCTGGAACAGCAAGAAATCGTTCGCCTTCAGCCACGGGTGTTGATGTGCGTCGCTCTCTTCTGTTTCCTGTTGATCTTCATCGTCATCGCCATCCTCGTCCTCCTCTTCGTCAAGCCCGTCTACTTCTGGCAAATCGAGACCGACTACTGAAGCGTACCAACAATTTCTGTCATAAAACAAACTGGAGGAGCTAAATTCTCCTCTTAGCTAGGCAGAGCTGGTTTTGGATACCTAGAAGAGCCAGGTGTGCGTACTTAGGGTGCTGACTCGAAATGGCGTGGGTGTTTAACACGGTGTACCTGGTGTACACCCTTCTAGGTCTAATATCCCTGGCCAACAGCCAGGGTTCGCTGCTGGAGATGTCCCAGGAGCTGTGGACCAAGTTACTGACAGGTGGATTCTCGAAGGCGGGCAAGCTGGACCCGTTGAAGGTCCCAGTGATCAAGGTGGACCAGTCTGAGGGAGACACCAGCTACAGGATCATCCTGAGGAACGTGGAGATCGCTGGACTGAACCAGTCCACTTTGGAGAGCATCCACATCGCTAAGGGACGACTGAAGTCGAACCTGAGCGAGCTGGAGGCGGGATACGTGAGCTACAGTGACCTGAGGGACCTGGACTCCATCAGATACAGGTTCCATACGCTGATCAAGAACCCTAAGGTCCAGAACGAGAGCTTCGAGGCCATAGTCTCGGCTACCAATCAGGAGAGCAAGTTCGTGGCCAGCCCCAAGGACCAGGAAGGTCGCTTCGAGAGGTTCAGACAGTACGATCCTTTCCTGATGAAGATCCAGGCGGAGAAAATGAAGGAGCAGCCCTCAGATAGTGCGCAGGGAGAGCAGAAGTCGAAACAGGAGTCTGGATACGGGACGTACAGTATGGAGGACGCCAAGGTGCTCTCGAAACAGGACACCAGTCGAATTGTCGAGAATGTAAAGTACCCCGCGGACGTGCAGATGATGTACGCCATGAGCGCCATCAACGCTGGTCTCACTCCTGAAAATTATCCACAAAAAGAGGTCTACGATCAGCGTAGACCTGGTTACTCAGCGGAGAACCAGGGTGACCCCAGGGAGAACCAAAGAAGAGGACACTTCCATGACAGGAAAACTGAAGCTCGATACGAGGATGTTGGTACCTCGGCTTCTGAGAACGTGGAGAGTACAGTGAAGGGACACAACCAGGGACAAAACCAGAGGGTCTTCCCTGCGTACCTTGGCAGGGAACAGGTGCAACAAGGCGCGGACAGGAGGCTGGAGAAACAACCAGGGTACATTGATATAGTTTACGCTGATGGAAACGATAAAGGTGGCGTGAAACGGTTTGGAAATGAAAGGATCGATTCGAAGGAGGAAGCTCAGGTGTACGAAATAAAGAACCTGTCGAAGGTACGTTTTTATCCCCATATTTCATAGGTGACTTCTATTTTTTAACAAGTAAAAAATAGTTTCCAATGACTAGCATTTATAATCCAAATAATAAATTAATAAAATTGTTAATTTTGCGTGAACAGGATATCCTCGAGGGTAAACGAACCATCACCCACAACTGTACCAAGGGAGAACCCTTGACGAAAAGGAACGATGAGGTGAAGGCAGCCTTGGATTCCGGAAGTATACAAAATTTGACTAGATACGCGAGGAATTATCAGGAAAAGGAAGGTTATTTCGAGGAAGGAATGCAACTTCTTTATCATTACGGCGAATATCCTGCGAGGGAGAAGGTTGGCCTGGGAAAGAGATACAAACGTGCCCACAAAGAGAACGAAACCGATGTAAGCATCGTCCTTTCTCATTTCTTTCAAAGAAATTTCATTTTTCATCTTATGGTTTCAAGGACGACGTGATGCACGTGATCCTGAAGATACGCGCTCCTGAGCTTCGCATCAAAGCCGATTATCAGTTAACTGGAAAGGTTGGAGAGGAAATGGTAAGGGGAAATGGAAAGCTCAGTGGAAACTTCAGTAAGTAAATTTTTTTGATTTATTAGTATTTTTTCTATGCAATAAATAATCCCTTGTAACTGTAATTAAATTAATTACGGATTCCACTAGTTTTATGTTTCAATAAAACTATTTATTTACAAAGTTAAAAATGGAAATATTTAATATTTAATATTTGACAAATTTCTCATTTTATTTCCAGCAAAATGGCTTCTGCTAATTATAAATTTCTCAGATATGACTCTCAAAATATTAATACAACAAAAATGAATAGAAAGTATTTAATGAATATAATAAAGTGAAATGATCGGATGCGTGGTTATTTTTCAGCTGAACTGGTAGGCGACTTCACGATCGAACTGAAGAAGGTCAAGGGTCAGGATACTCTGATCGTGCGTGCAGCCAGGAGTAAACTGAACGCCAAGAAACAAAATGTTTCGCTTCAGGGTATGGACGAGCAAGGACCGGTGAAATCGATCCTCAGCCACGGTGAGTCTGCATTACTTTTATTTACGCATTGTATAATCAATGCATTCAACTCATTCAATTCTTAACAATAAAAATTTCTTTTTATTCGCATTAACAATCTTTCAGTGCATGAATGCATTCCTTTTTACAATTTATGATACTTACATTTGTCATAAATAATAAGAAAGTCACAAGACTTATAAGACAGACTAAGTCAACCATAATGTTTTATAATTTTAATAATTAATTAATTGATTAATCATCGATGGAATGTTCCTCGCGAAAATCTCTGCGAAAGCGCATAACTTTTCACGAAGGAAAACTCGCCGGAATCCGGCCACCGACAATGAAAGCCGGTTCGAGCGATTACGTAAATGTTGTTTCGTCCGTTTCCGTTGCGTCATACGCGACCGGTGTTCTTCCGTAATTACCAACCACCAAAGAGAACGATAGAAATGGGAAATTCCATGGTGAAAAGCCGGTGTCAATCGATCCGAAAGCCGAGCCCAAACCGTGGAACGTCGCGCGCCACGAATTGCATAAAACAACACAGTTGACAAAACACTTTCTTTCGTTGCTCGTACGATTAACGGGTGTTAATCAACAATCGTAGAAAAATGTTTGATATTTACTTTATTTGTAAAACAGACAGATAAATTGCAAAAATTCTGACAACGTTATGCTTTTTATTTAATTTTGAAACAACTGGGGAAAAGTGCAATTAAAATTTTGTATAATTAAGCACTGGAATTAATTTTTCTCACCTCGGATCTTGAAATTCGCACTCGGTTGTTTCCCAAATTACAATTTCCTATACTTTGAGGAATAATTGGGTAATAAACATCAAATAGGCCTGCCAGTATGCATTACGGGTCTTAATTGACCCGGCATCGTCAACGAACCGTTAAACTAAAATCGTTAGACTCGCCTGGGAAGGTAAAAGCGACGGTTAACGGATGTATCGATGTCGATCGAGGAAAAAGTAAAAGCGTCCGCTTTCTGCAACATTTTCATTCGCCCCCGCAGCCAACCATGCCCGTCATATTAATTCGCGAAATAACAGTTTCGCGTTTACTTTCGTCCTCAGGTTTAATGGCCGCCGAAGCCGTGGCCGCCATGCTTGCCGACGATCTGGCCACCAAAGCCCTCAACGAAAAGACAGCCGACGCGATGATATACAAAATGTACAAGGATCTTCCTGTTAATTAATGATGATTAAGACAAGATTTTAAGAGGACCTTTTATGACACCGGACGTTTCTTCTTCAAGGTATCGTTGAACTTTCCTTTGGAATAAATTGATCGATTTTGCTGAACAAAAAGGCAGATGATTGATAGATTCGTAAAAGGTTATGCATATTGTTTTCTAACATTTTTAATTAGTTTGGAAAATTGAATTTTTCATTGCAATTTGTTGTACCATAGTTGATAAAATGAAATATTCAGGTGTTTATTTAGAATATGAAAAAGTTTCTGTTGTTTGAGGATGTTATTAAAATTGAGTTTAAAAGTATTAAATAAAATATAGTAATTTGAAGCAGAAATTAGGTTGATTGTTTTAGATCACAGTGTAAAGTTGTAATAAAACGATGGAAACTTTTGCATACTTTCAGTAATTATCTTGGATTTAGTTTGAATTAGAATTTTGGAAATTTAGAGGTTGTACATTAAAGAGGATTAACATTGTTTATTTATTAACCGATAGCTCTATGGTTCTATATATTCGTACGTATTTATTTATTTATACTGTGTTATATTTATTAACTTGTTACTAGTATTTCTACTTAATTTATATAAGTAACAGTAGTATCTTTATCATATTTGTTACGACACACACACACATGTTATATGTTACATACGCGCGTACTATAAGTAGTTTGTATTTTTTATATCAGCTTAGGTTTTGTAGTTTTTAATTAAGTCATCGTCGATTTACTCATTTAAAAACTTGCTCATACGTATAAGAAGGTGCGTTGCAGACACG